>OX439041.1:22900679-25300679 GCA_949317995.1 Acholoe squamosa
TTTCCATTGGCATGTTGAAAACTTGTAGTCTACACCCACCCTGATTGCATGCTGCACCACTGCCATTGCCAGCTGTCTTCCAGGATCAAGACAAGTGTGGATTTCATCCTTACCTCTAGTCCCACCATAACCTCACAACAACAACAGCGACTGCACACGCATCCGTGCTTGTATAATAAACGTTTCTTTTGCTTTTATGTTTGAGCTAATATGAAGGGTAGTAAAAGCAGGCATGCACCTAAGCAGGTATGATACAGCATCATTTCAGACCATCTGTGCTACATGCTCTAGGAGATCAAAAGACAGCTGCACACCCAATGGCATCTGTGTTCCAGGATCAAAGCCAGTCGTTGGATTTTATTCCCCATATCTTTTAGTCCTACTCAATCATAACATTTCTTCCACCACAACCTCTTTGCAATGTTAAGTCTATGGTGTGCGCTGCATATTTTGCCAATTTTTAACATACCGTATTTGTTCTAATAAGCGCACATGTGCGGAAAATTAATTGTTAGGTCCTCAAAAACTTAAAAGAAAAATTAATTCTAATAAGCGCACCCCCAACAGCCTAAAATTGTTGATTTTGCCCTAAATATCTTTATTTTTACACTTCATTTGACTGATTTTACACCAGGGTGTAACCCAGAAAGGTGGGGTGTCTGCTTATTAGAGCATGTGCGCTTATTAGAATGAATACGGTACATGCTTATGCGTGTACCATATTAAGAATTATGATCAATCAAGGTTAATTCTAATGGGAATGGATGAAGCATGGAAATAGCTATCCAAAAATGTAATATTATAGGTGTGTCAGGACGATTCATGTACTGAGAGGGAGGAAACAGGACCTTAGAAGTTAGCTAGAACTGATTTGCATAGAGTGGCACATTTATCATAATATTTTTCACATATTATGTCCAACAAAAGCTATTGTTAACATGTAAAATTGTTCCTCTGACATTCAAAATGAGAATATTCAGATGGAATCAAAAGAGAACCAACACCACATTCCATATCTTTAGAAAAAATCAAGAACACTGATTTTAAACACCATTTTTTGCATTTTTATCAATGTTTATGTAAAATTTTATGCATTTTATTTAATTTACATTCTTTCCTACATGTCAAGAGTGTGCACCTGTCCATTGTTTTCAAACCATTAAATGGCATTATTCAGTTTTACAATCTAATACCACCATATAGTACCATGATTTATTTGGTACCATTGGAAAGCTCTTCGCATTAAGAGTCTCTCAGTTTTTAAATCCCCACCCCCCATTTGTCTTTTTTCAAACTGGTTGTATAGAATCTCCCCTTTCAATGCAGAGTCTTGTAGAAGAATCAGTAGGGGGGTCAGTATGTATGAGACATAATATAAAAATTAGTTTTTACCATTCATTTCTATAGCATTCAGCACTGTGACATAGGGAACTTCTTTTTTGCATTATTGTGAACTGGACAGGGGAACTGGACCTATCTCACTCATGCACAAACTCAAGAAAATGTATTTAAACTCAGGAGAGAGAATTGTACCTGATATGTCTGCATTTTGTCTCATTTCTTGGCAAGTAATCATCCCATTGACGCAATTGAAATGGGCTATTACAGGCAGAGGGGAAAAGAGGGGTTTTATGTGCTAAGGTTTGACCTCTTCTCAAAATAAAATATAGTTAGTACTCAAATTTTCCACCAATTAATTTACAATCCTCCTCCAATCTCCACTTGCATTTAAATTAACTATATAGGGGAATCTATTGGCTAGCGTCAAGAGGTAGAACCACATTTAAGTCCCACTGCTCATTTGGGAAAGAAGACACGACTGGGTAATTCATCTCCAAGGGTTTTTATTCAAATTGTTCACATTCATTAATGATGGTCCATGATGTATAACCTTCGACATACACGTCAGTCTTCTGCACATTACTCGCAACTTCGTCAAATTTGATAATAATCCCTATGACATACAATTTGGCATGTCGATCTCCAGATTTCGAGATATGAAACATACAGTGTTTATACTTGCGATTTAACCAAGTCCATTAATAATACTGTTTCCACCAAGTAATTTCAAGTGCACGTCTCCCTTTCCGATTATAACCAATGTCTTTATTCACAACTCCACCAAATTTCTTTCATAACACGATGACTCCAATCAACTGAGCATGTAAACTCCATCATTAACAATGAATACGCCAAAACTCGTGTAGAGCAAATATAATCAGTTTTAACAAATATTTCCAATTCCGATAAATGAACAACTCCTTTTAAATGCAGTACCTGATAACACTCCTCATGAGTTAGGTAGTGAGAGCCGAGTAGAGAGAACTACCAATATCCTCCAAGAAGTTACTTCCTCTATAACATGATCAGATCCTTGATAGAGCCTTAGGATCTCAATAGTTTAAGTTGAAATGCCAGAAAATCACCCAGGAAGAGGCCATCCACAAAAAATAGGTACTTTTCAGAATTTCAATCCATTCCTACTCATAAGCTGCCGAATCTAAATATCTTCCCCTCTGATTCCAGGTTGAACTGTGGATCCCTGAAGATTCAAGCACAATTCGCACTCTCCTCTTCCAGCACAGCATTTATATACCTCCTGGCTACCGGTGGTTTTGACTTTTCATCACTGGACACCATTTGGACTTTCTCCTTGGTGTGACTCTAAAGGATCTGTTTGAGAGGAACACAATCACGTTCCTATAGGGGTCTAATCCCCACTACCATGGACTCTATCATCGTGACCCCCAGACTGGCATGGACAAAGTCTACCCGGGCCACTTGCAAGCCAGCACGTTTCAAGGACACTTAATACTCTATAGGGACATATCAGATCACATCCAGCCTGAACTCCAATAAACACTCGTATCTACGATTACACTCCTCAAGCTTCCACAAAATTATACTCATTCCATGATCAGTTATTGCCTTCTACAGGGGTGTAACTTCTACTGTTTGATCATGGCTTCCACATCCACTTACTCGCCCTATAAGAGTGTATCCCTACTCTGATCAGTTATCATGGAGGACCCAGGCACCCTTCTACCATTCCCAGACCAGCTATTTAGACTTGTCTTATCAAGGAATAACTACATATTACTATAAGAATAGGATAAAATCCTTTTATGAATGTCAGGCCATTTTCTGCATCTTCTTCAACTGCGGCATGTTGACCTACATCCACATCCGGGCCACTGACACACTTTCGTTGGACAAGGAGGCAGGCGCGAATGACGGACCGTGACTTGCTTACGATGGAAAATCATTGGATTCTTCTTTATTTTGAATATATTAAACATAATGCGCATAGAGGGATCATATAGGCTATCTAAGGATGTGTACATTTTAATATGGAGACTTGTCATGGTTGGATTCCATACCAAAAGTGTGTGTAAACACAGCAGTACCGCTAGCGGGTAGGTCCTACAGACTTCTTATATATATTAACATTGGAGTTCATCACCGTACAGTGTGGCGCAATGGCTTACGTCCTCGCCAAGTTGGGACGATTTTTCACATTGAAACAATGGCGAGACTGAATTTGTATGTCTCTCCACTTTCCCAAAATAATCTAAGTCCAACTTGACCTCGAAAAAGTATATCCAAAAATCCTGAAAATGAACATGTGTGTGTATGCTCTGGTAAGGCACTGGTAGAGGACAGCATAACAGTAAGAGAGGTGGCAGAATAGTGGTATAAACCAATATAATCCAGAGTTATTTGAGATTATCAGCAGAAGAACCCGATTATGGCATGTGGTAGCATTTGTCTTCAAAGCAATATGTGCCAAATATAACTGATTCTGCAATTCTGAAATTATATTTAAAAAGTGGAGGGTTCAAAAATGCATCTCTCTATGGATGTAAATTCTTGAGAACATTTACAATTTTTCATTCTTTTGGGGGTAGGCTAATTTTTCTTTTTCTCTTTTTTTTCTACAAATTGATATTTTTCACAAACATTTCGTGTAAAACTCTTTGAAACTATTTGAGAGTGGTTAAGATTTATGTATATTCAGGCAATGCCCTACATTCCCTTTTTAATGAGCAGATACACTTTTATTTACCCGGTACCTTATTCTTGTAAAGTGTGATACCGGGAATATTGTGTTTACATAGACTTGCTACTAGCTTGAAAGAAAATAAACCGGTTCAGTAAAATATTGACCAAATTTACGGTAATTTAAAGTGTAAAAATATAGGGGTCCTAGATGTACCTTATCAACAGTAGTTTTTCATGTAATAAAACATAACTTGTTAATGATTAATGGTAGATGAATCTGATTTGACAACTAATGGTTATGACATGCCTGAAATAATAAAATTGATGGTACAATAATAACTATGTGTCTGTCATAGCATCACATAATATTTCACACAGTCAACCCATTGTCTTTAAATCTAATTAGAAACGATTTGCAGAGTTTTGGAGACTGAACTTTTGGTCGATGAATCTGATTTGACAACCAATGGTTATGATATGCCTGAGATATATACTTGTAGCTAATAAAACTAATGGCACAATAATAACCATGTATCTGTCATAGTGTCACATAATATTCCACACAGTTAATCCATTGTCTTTAAATTTAGAATTAAAAACGGTTTGCAGAATAGAATTTTGGGGACTTTGGGGAACGATGTACAAGAGTTGTACAAGGTGGGTAGAGCTATTGGCATTGGATCCATCAGAGATAGAAGTGTGTAAAGTGATTGCCAGGTATGGGCATTCACAGTAATATCTTCATTGAATGTATAACCCTTGATTTGCCAAACTAATTTGATCTATTGCCTAAACTCTTCCTTTACATTCCGCAGACAGGGATGCATGTCCACAATCAAATTACGTACCTGGTGAGTTATCTTGACCATGTTCGACTAGAAATAATTCAGTTAAAAGCATAATCATCATGTATTACATTCCTAAAGATTGTCTTAAGCACCCCTTATCCCAGGCACTTTTCAGTTCAGTGATTATTTAAGACCTTGGCAACATGGTACACCAAGTTCTCTCTCTTCCTTTTCCAGCATCATCTCTAAAGTACCAGTTTAACTACGGTCTACATTTGATGGCTGGGTTTGCCTTCCTCTACCTGCGTTACTGCAGACAGAATCCTACATTCTATAAATGGTTTGTGTATTTCCTCACCACTCAGGTCATCATCTTCTATTGTAACCAGGCCCCTTACCTTTCGTTGCCATGGGGTGTATAGGATGACGCAAGAAATACATCGGAAACATCACTTATTTTAGATATTTGAGCACCCCAAATGTTCGTACAAACACTATTCTAGGGTTCACAAAGCTATGTAAATATGTTTTAATCAAAGGCCCATTGTAGGTAGTTAGTTTAAGGGTTTTTAGTTAACATTTCAGTGATCATTTGAAACTAACTTTCCTAGTATTGTTACCCCTAAAGAAGGGACTTTAAGTAACATATTTGGCTCTCTTGGTTGACAAGTTTATAAAAAGCTAAGAGTGGTGTGGGGATAAGTGCTTAAAAGATTATGTAACATGAGATGTCTTTTTATGTATAATACTTGTAAAATAGCAACAAGCAACTCAGCAGAATCAGTGATGGACAGTGCCTTCCTTTAGACGGCCTAATATTTTTGTTCTAACCTCTTACTGGAACACTTTAGACTATTAATTATGAGGATGTGTACCCAGAACATAAAAGTCTGTTTTACGTTGTAGATTATCTTTGTGGTTTGACTAGCTAGCAGTGACAAGCAGTGTTCGCCACCAGCCTTAATTTTTACTTTAACAAACTACATAATAAAATGTATAAAAGCAATTACAGGCCTTTAGCATAGTATACTTGAACCCTGTACATTTATATGAAAGACTTCTGGAAATCATCTGTACTTATTATTGCCATATATCCAAGTGTAATTGTACCCCAGATGTCATGACTATCTCTAAGATGTGTGTTGTCCTGTCACCAGCCTGTAATGGAAATTACAAATAAAAAATCACAACCATATTGACTCTAGTCTCGGTGGCAAGTACAGACCTGCACATGGGTCCTTAACCACACACCTTATCCAAATATTAGATGATTAGCCCTTTCCTTCCACTGGATGTCCTTTATCTATCAATATGTGGGTGACCAATGGATTAGCATCCAGTATAGCGTCTACATTGGGGAGGGAGGAGTGATAAGCCAGCGATTATATCACTACTGTGGTAAATATTGCCATCTGACATTGGGGTTGTGTCTTCCCCATTATAGGCCAGGAGCCAGAGGTAGCCACTGAAGCATATATCAAGTGTCCCAACACATAAGATAAACATGACATATGTACCATTGATCTCCTCACATCTCCTCACTGGACCTCTCTTTTATATAATATTATATAGGTTATATTCCTTTAATTCTGCAACCTTACCAGGCCTTACCCAGCACTTTTAATAGGTCAGTGCTAAGAATTTTGTTCTTGTGTAAGGTAACTTTATGTGCAAACATCATTAACACTGTTCTTCAAAAATCCCAGTCTGACACAAACATTGCAAAGTATGTAATGTTTGGCTGTTTTGAAATACCATCAGGACTGTTCACATATTTCATCCTCAGTTCATAACTTTTACAATCAGCGAACACCAAAGGCTCCTGGCCTAAAGGGGTAAAGAACAACACCTGCTACATATGATAAAGATGTAAATGTGGCTATCGGTGTCACTGTATGTGAGGTTTTGGTATGCATGCCATCCAGTAACTGGATACCTCAGTCTAATGACTGACCGTCTGCATCCATTTTCTGGTGTTTCTTCTAAAGAGTTGAGGCATGCAGTATGGCCGTTCCTCAGTTAAAGGTGTGCCTTAACCGTAAGAAGTTCCCAATAATCATTTTATCACTAGGAATTGTTGTTATCATGCTAAACAGTGGCAGAAAGCATTGGTCAAAAAATGGCTCTCAGGAGGATGGAAATACTGGGAGGATATTACACCAGTTTGACTTCAGTGATTTTGCAACTTCAACTATCAGGCCAATCTACACACCTAGGAGTATTCCCAATACTACTAGTGCAACAGTGACTTCTACCACCTCTACCAATACTGTGAGTCCTACCAGTATTACTAACAGTAACATAAGTACTCCTAGTTCTATGAGTATTAAAAACACTACCAGTCACACCAGTTCTATGGCTGCACTGAGGGCAAAGAAAGATATTATTCAGGAGACAAATGAGATAATCAAGCAATACTTCAAAGAACAGGAGAAATTATGTTTAGATGACTGGAAGAGAAAATTGGGTTCAGTTGGCAAGGAAATGCTTTGCAAGTGTATACCAGGAACTCTTATGGGTCCTTTTGATATTGACTTTCAAATTAGATCATTGAATGAAACACCTCCAAATACTCAAAATATTATACCTGGGGGTCATTGGGAACCTACTGACTGCAAACCTCGCTATAAGGTTGTAATTATTGTGCCATTCCGTGACCGTCAGGCTCATTTGTCTGTGTTGCTACACTACCTACACCCCCTTCTCCAGGGCCAGCAGACTAGCTACACCATATTGGTCATTGAACAGAATCAACCAGCCATCTTCAACAAAGCAGCCATCATGAATGTTGGCTTTCACTATGCTATGAAAGAGCCCAATGTGGATTGTGTGATTTTTCATGATGTTGATTTCATTCCCGAGGATGGGCGCCATTTTTACCGATGTAAACACAGTCCATTACACCTTGGCGCCTACAATAACCAACACAACTACACACTAATGTACAACACCATTTTTGGCGGAGTGACTGCCTTTCAACCAGCTGACTTCAAGAAAGTTAATGGTTTTTCAAACCGCTATTATGGCTGGGGAGGAGAGGATGATGACATGTCTATGAGGGTGCAAGTTAAGTTTGGTCATAAGATACTCCGGGACCCTTGGGAAGTGGCAGGATACAAGGTTATAAGACATAAACGAGATGAGGGAAACCAACAGCCAAATGAAACAGCTATGTTGAACTATCTATTTGACAAGAAACGTAGTTCTATGCAAGATGGAATTAACACATTGAAGTTCACAATTAAAAGAAAAATTCTTTACCCCTTGTACACATGGATTCTGGTAGACATTTTGTAGCAGGACTTTCCCAAAGGGAAAGACAAATTGATGTAATAAAAAGCTGTTGAATGAGTTTATGATGATTTTATAGACAATGTATGTACTTTACTGTATTCCTGCAAGTATGGTATAGGACGTTTACTAGGGAGTGATTTTGCACACAAAATAGGTATGATGAAATTTGTCTAGTGGAGAAACAGAATTTCAGAAATGTATCCAAAAACAACATAAAAAAAACTGCTTTGGCTGAGAGCACAACTCATCTATTCTACATATATTTCTTACACAAAATAAAGAGTCTGATGATGTGTAAATTGGCTGATGATATTTTATATAAAATCAGGTGAGTAGATCACTGGTTACAAACTGTTTATTTTTGCGTGCTTCAGCCTCTGACGTGCACCCTTGGGGTAAAGCAAAATTTCTGGGCTGTGAAGCAGTGAGGAAAGTGCCAGCTAACTCGAGCTGGTATATACACATTTAAACTGAAATATTTACAGAATTGTACAATATTTGCCAGACTCTATTCATTCCAATATTTAGTTTTGAGGTGCTCTCTGATTGGATCTTTCGTATAACATTTTATAGCCTAAAAATCATCAAGCATGCTGTAATTTCCGCCATCTTCCATCTTGGATCACGATTCACAGAGATCAGACCTCCTCCCTTCATTTCCAATAGAGGAACCTTCTCAATCTGGATCATATGCACAAAATTAATTTAATTAATTTCATATGCTATACATCAATATCTGATGTATAGTTCAAGATGCTCAAAGAAACTTAGACAAGTGCCGTTGCTAAGAAGAAGGGTGCTAAGTTAAGTGCTTCTATTGTATGACGTCAGCAGGGGGCTGCACTAGCAGGTACTTTCACATGATAAAGAGTCAGAGATTGCAATGAGAAATAGCCAAAGTCTGGCGTGAGATATGGTCACAGTTTACTATATCAAATGGCTGCAAATTGTAGTGATGAAAATAGTCCTATCATGGGTTATTGCTGCCCCCTCCCCCCAGTGCCAAAGGCACTAGGTACCGGTACCCCTAAAGAAGAGACTTTAAATAACATACTTTGGCTCTCTGGGTTGAGAATTTATAAAAAGATAAGAGTGGCGTGGAGCCAAGTGCTTAAAGGTTATGTAACATGAGTTGTGTTTGATGTATAGTACCTGTAAAATAGCTGCAAAAGACTCAACAAGAATCAGTGAAGAATAGTGCCTTCCTTTAAACAGCCTAATATTTTGATTCCAACCTCTTACTGGAACACTTCAAAACTATTAATTATGAGGATGTGTAGGCAATTACAGGCCTTTATCATAGTACCAGTAAACATAAATCCTGTACATTTATGTGAAAGACTTCTGAAAATCAATTGTAATTATTAGTGCCATAATTATATCCAATTTTGTATAACTATACCCCAGTGGGTTAATTCAAAACAGTGGTAGATTAGCATTGTTTTGAATCAACCTCCAGATGTCATGACTATCTCTAAAATAATTGCTCTGTGATGTCCTGTAACCAGACTGTAATATAAATTGTAAATTAAGAGTCACACCGATATTGACTCTAGTCTTGGTGGGAAGATTCACACCTGCACATGGGTCCTTAACCACACACCTTTTCCAAATATTAGATGATAAGCCCTTTCCTTCCACTGGATGTCCTTTATCTATCAATATGTGGATGACCAATGGATTAGCATCCATTATAGTGTCCAACATTTGGGAGGGAGGGGTGATAAGCCAGCGATTATATCACTACTGTGTTAAATATTGCCATCTGACATTGGGGTTAGGTCTTCACCACTATAGGCGAGAAGCCAGAGATAGACTCTGAAGCCTATCAAGTAACCCAACACATAAGTTAAACATGTATGTACCATTAATCTCTTCACATCTCCTCACTGGACCTCTCTTTTATATATATACAGGTTACATTCCTTTAATTCTGCAACCTTACCAGGCCATACCCAGCACTTACAATAGGTCAGCGCTCAGAATTTTGTTCTTGTCACCTAAAATTGATCATGAGAGGGTGGAAAACAGGTAAGATTAGTCAAATCTTTTATTATACAGCTTAACCAAACGAGTAAATTGGCTGTTGCTAGGCAGTAGAAGCATGTAAAATCACTGTTGCTATTCAAAAACAGTCCCATCCTGATGTTGCTAGGCAACAGAAGCTTCTTGGAGGAAGTCTAATGACATAAAATATTATTAAATAGAATGCTTGGCGTCAATTTAGGGGGATAGAAGTTGTTAGCTACTATAATTTAAAATGTTCAATGCAGATTCTGAATCGCCATACCCTAATTGTCCAAAAATTAATCAAAAAACGTTTGCCGTACCTTAGTGCGTGCAAGGTGTAGCCCCTTGGCTGCCTAATATTAATCAAATAAGACCCAGTGCTCTTTTCATTTCAAGTAACTCCTAGCACTTATATGACACAGGTGCTTGGTTTGAAACCAGATGCATAAACACAGTTATAGACTTGTACACCCCCATATCCAGGATATCAAATTATAATATAAATAATCACACCCACTCCATGAACATTTTAACCTCTGCAATGTCAGTGTAAGGTAGCTTTATGTGCTCACATTATTAACACTGCTCCTTAAAAGTCCCAAAACTGAGTCTGACACAAGCATTGCAAAATGTGCAATGTTTGGCTGTGTTGAAATAACCTCCTGTTCACATAAATCATCTTCAGTTCATAATTTTTACATTCAGCCAACACCATTGGCTCCTGGCATATATAGAGGTAAAAAACAACACCTGCTACAATGTATTATGCTAAAGATGTAAATGTGTCTATCAGTGTCACTAGGTTTTAGCAAGCACACCATCCTGTTGGGTCTTTATCCCTCAAATTGTCCTTATCTCTCGAATCAGCACTAATTTGAGGGATAAAGACATCCTCTGGTCTTTAACCCTCAAATACGGCATCAAAGCACAATTGGCTTTATTCCTCACATGTCTTTATGCCTCAAAGCCTATGTAGTTGTGTAAGGTAATAAAGCAGCCCTGAAGATTGACCTGTCTTTACCCCTCAAAACCTAGATATGGTGGCATTAAATTTCAAACTGGGATAGTCAGCCGGTCTCTACCCCTCAAAACCTATATAATGGCTTTTAAGTGACACATCAGACTGACATCAGACTGATCAGTCTTTATCCCTCAAAGTCTATATAGTTGCTCAAGGTTTCACCTATGACTCAAATATGACATCACACTACAAAATTTAATGTCTTTATTCTGCAAAGCCTATTGGCCACTAGCTGGTCTGGAGCTGGTTCTGACGACACACACTGATAAGAACTGATAAGATGGGACCAGCATGTCCCTGGAAGTGGGTGTTAACCAGGGACAAGGTACCCATCATGATATGTCTTATCAGTGGGTTTTAGCTCAACCAGCGAAATTCAAGATGGTGGCTCCACTAGGCCTCCATACTGAGTCCTATATAGTGGGTTTATGTGGGTCATCAGACATATGTATTAACCAGTCTTTATCGCTCAAAGCCTATGTATATTGTTGCTTCAGGTATCAAATATGACTCAAATATGACATCAAAACTCAAATGTCTTTATCTGTCAAAGCCTATATATTGGTTTTAGTCATATGTGATACCTGGTCTAAATATGACATCAAAGCACAAAATTGGCTAGCTGATTTCAAATAGTACCGGGGGTTACCACCATTTCAACTTAATATATCATGATACCTTGCCCAATTCATTCTACTGTATTAGCCTGTATAAGCGCCGGGTATTTGAATAAGCGCCGGTCTTGAATAAGTGCCGGGGGTACAGGTGTATTGAAATTTGAAAACCCACTATAGTTTAAGTTTTGAAAAAGTGCCAGTCTTGATTAAGGGCCCGGGGTAAGCCCTACTTGAAATTAATGAGTGCCCCCAGTGCCTATACAGGCCTTTGCAGTATGTTCAGTTTTGACATCTATGACCAAGTCACCATTAAGATTCGATATTGACAAACTCACATTTTCTTGGATAGGCATGGTGACATGTTTTAGTATACAGAATAATGTTTTGTACCACACAGCCTCAGTCTATTTACCTTCGGGGAATCTCATAATGAGCTTTACAGCATTTGTGTAGGCCATAATAGCAAAGATAATTTTCAAACAGAATGTACAGTTGAAGGTACACATCTCATTTGTGATTGGGGAATTCCTAATGATAAAACCGTGTCCGCCCTTTAACCGTTGTATGGTGCAAAATAAGAGTGATAGCGGTTCATACAGGAACAAGACACAAATTGTATATCTGTCAGCAGAGAGAGACAAATATTTCTCTTTGATGGCTGGATATGCACTAGTATTATTTGCTGCTTTGGATCAGCTGTCAAATCATTTGTTTACAAATCTGAGATGAGTTCATGGCCCACATTCTTCCTCTCTGGATGGACAAGTTTGCTAGGAGTTTGCTTCAATAGTTTTGATGTTTTATTTTGATGAGTCTGTGCTGCACCTAAGAGTTGATCAAATCCTTCTCATCCTTGGTCATTGCATAGGAGCCGCACCATACAGCATCCTTAATGTATATGCGCAACAAAACTTGGACCCCACCACTGTCACATTGTTGCAGACATCTGGCATTGTATTTGCCTTCTTGTTACAATTTATTTCCCCCTCTGCATTCATTTATGGCTACAGGGGTCCAATAGAAATATTGGGTTCAATTCTTTGTGTGGGCGGAATCATTGTATTTGTTACACTTGATTTCCTTCATGCTAGAGCAAAATATGATATTTGATGTGCTATGGATAGCCTGCAAAGACCTGAATAATATAATATAATAAAGACATCTATGTGTGGTAATAATAGCGATAAACCAACTATTCCTATGCTGTGATAAGGATGCAAGAAAGTTTGTTAATTTTGGCCATTGAGGCCACTAACTAACGTTGAAGACGTCATAGGTGAATGACATTAAGTGATTCAGTGCCAAAGCTGAATGAGTAATAGAAATACATGTACACAGTGCAGAAGGAACTGGGGTAATTGGCCAGTTGTCCCATCCAACATGGCGAATCCTATATACAACATGTAGTATAGTGAACTAAAAGGGGGAGATTAAACAGGATTTCTATTGATTTGAGTAATGTTAGGTTGTTTAGATGCTGTGTACAACAGGGACAATCATCTGGGCTAATAGCCCCAGGCTGACATTGTCTAGAACAGTAGTATAGAGAAGTTTTAGATTTGTCACTACTAGAGTAACTCGGTTTGTTTAAAATAACAAGTACTTGGTAACTTCATTATGAGTTACCCTTGTATCCAACTTTCAGTTGTGCCTGATTTCTATGTTATCCAAATAATATAGTGACCCCAGGGCTTGTATCCATGCCCTAGCTAACATTCTGCAATAATATTATGAAGTACAATAGTGTATTAACAGCATAGACTGAGGAAAGGTGTTCACACCTGTTTGCATGTGACCCTTCATGTTGGATGGGGTAACTGCCAGTTACACTAGTACCTTCTGCACTGTGATGTACATCTAGGTGATCTTTCACTTACTATCATAATGTGTGCATTAGCGTTTGGTGTAATTGAAATTTATTAAAAATAAATTTTACACTGAACCTTTATTCTCTATTATGCCTTTATAAAACTGCGGGCAGTGCTGTGCTGCGCTATAGAAGTGACCTTGAGTGCATTATAGGAGTGTAGTGCACGCCTGAACAGCACTTTCACATGCCTGTGATTCTTCTATAAATGAATTATTGTAATACCTGGGAGGCCAAGGGGGTTTGGGCTGTTGGCTCTGCTGTAAAACGTTGGTGTGTATTTTTTTATATCTAGGACCCATACTAAGTTGATTCTACCTGGACAAACATTCTGAAAATCCACACTGGCTGTGTGGTGGCCATTCTGAATTCATGGGTAGTAAAACATCAAGATAACAGACCCCGATTTTTGGTTGCTGCAGACATTAAAGGTAAAATCTCCTCAGTGGTGTGATAATGGACATAAAGCAAACATATTTGATGTCAATGAGGATATATTTGTATAGTCTTCAAGAAAGGAAAATGGTCGTTTTGACTCCTTATCGAGTTTACATCGTGAATGGTGCCTCAAGGTTGGCAGTCACACTGCATGAAGGGGCATGTAATATTATACTGGCTTCTCTAAATAGTAAAGTTTATTTTCTCCTGGATAGATTCTTAGCTGGCTGAAAAAGTCCCCAAAATATGCTGACTCTGAATTGAATTTTTAATTTATTCAAACATGTGCCTTTTATTTAAAATGCACAAAGGTCAAATTCCAAGATGGCTACCAAAATATCTGAATTTCAACCTAGATCATGAATTTTGATTTTACCTACACTGCAAAAATGATGTTTAGATCCTAAACACAATTCTAAACATATTCTTGCAACGTTTTTGTAATCACATTAAACATGTTTAGCCAAACAATGTGCTTAGCTCAAGTGTTTAGAAATGTAGATGGTTAGATTAAAACTTTGTGTTTAGATATCTATGAATTTTTGTGTTTAGGTGTTTATGAATTTTTGTGTTTAGATGTTTAAATGATTTGATGGAGAGTTAAGGTTTGCAGACATGTATGCATTACAAAAAAAAAGAGATATATTTTGTTTGTTTTCTCATTTACTGGGGGGTGACATCAGCAGGTATTTACTTGTCAAAGTCTCCAAAGATGTCAGCCACAGCTATATACGTGTACATGTGTTACACACTGCATCAGAATGAGAGACTTGAGAAAGTACAACAGCTTGGCAGGAAGGACATTGCCTTATCTATTCCAGAATAACATCAAATAGGTGTTAGTCATGGAGCTTATTGATTATTTTATGATAATGATGGTGGCATAAGGTGAATCTAGTCAATTTTCTAATGCCCTTTCCATTCATATGACATTCTATTAAATGAAACCATGATAAACATGGGATTTGGAGACATTTGTAACAACAATTGATTCAAACTGTGTGCAGATAGTCCATTCAAAGGTAGTGCTGCTACCTGGTGTGGATTCAACGTCCAAGTATCTAAACATATTGATGTTTAAATCTAAATGCCTATTATTCAACTGTTTCAACTCTAAAAATCTAAACATGTTTAGCGTAAACATTTATGTAGTTAGAATAAAAGTGTTCATTTCCTAAATGTGTAGTCGATGAGACACCCAACTGACCTATATGTTTAGGTTTTAAACGTGTTTAGACCTAAACATGTTTAATATCTAAACACCTTTTTTGCAGTGTAGATTCTATTAATACCCAACCTCACCAGAGATTATTGGATTATCTTGGTCAGCGTTGTTGTTGTTACTATGATTATCAATTGTTTTGCAACCACATTGTTTGTATAGTAAACAAAGGTATTAACTAGCTGCCAGATAATTCATTGAGAAGCGAGAATTCTAATAACACATAACCACACTAAAAAGGAGACACACAACTACACTAAACAGGAGAGAAGGAGTCTAATCAATTAATTGCTTGTTGCTAGAGCTAGCATATAGCAACACACTAAGGACCTTGCTTGAACTAGATTCAACTATGTAGCTAGCTCTATCATGATAATGATGTGGAGGAGTGAATTCTAATGGCACCAAGCTGGGCTAAATAGAATACTAGACCTGTACTATTATTATTGATTGTTATCATTAATGTTGCTAGGACTACGAATTTTCTGAGCAAATGCACTTTTGCTTCAGAGCAGAACATGGACTTCAGCCAAGAATAACAATCGACTGTGAATGGCAGTAGTCCTATGTCCTTATATATGCCTCAGGATCCTTGACTTGATGAGATGTATCCCTAATACAGGGTGTACAGATAATCCATTGGAAGTATTGGTCTGTCACTTGGACTAACTGTTGCTCAACAACAGTGCTTTTGCAGGCCAACATACTGAGTACCTCAAGAATCCATCATGCTTCTATCAGAGATCTCAAAGTAAAGAAGTAACTTCTTTATCTGTCCTTACTAAGCAGGGGACAAGGAATCAATAAGGAATGTTTTCAGTGGTTACTGAGTTTAATGAAACCTTCACTGAATCATGTTAAATCATCTACATGTTTATATCTGAATTAATAGAGTGACTCTCCAACCAGGACAGAGTGATGCAACATGTTTCCATTGTTTTAATGCTGTAGGCTACATCATCAATAACCCTCCTTCTTCTCTTCAGGCATGCATTTATGTTCACATGTACATTTATCTTCCTGACCCTGCATGGTCTTTATAATGGCCAAAGGTGTCCCCCAATTCAGTAGTGATCAACATGTTCACCTTCACTGCATTCATGTATCCTATCTAAATATATGACCTCAACACTGGTGAGATGATTGGTCAGAGAACAATCTCACCTCTGCATTTTTACGCCAATGGCCCCTTAAGGGTTAACTGTAACTATTAAAGTAGTTAAATGATGGTGTTCTGCCCTACTTCCAACCCACTTCTTCATCTATTTGTGTATAGCGACATGATACAAGGATTGGAACTGCCTGACAAGGCATGATAGGGGATGACAGGGCATGACTGGGCTTGGCTGGACAATGACATGCAGGAACACTTGGTGTGCTTATAGTCCAAGAGCCCAGACACCTTTATTTTTGTTTTGGGTACCAAAAGGTTTGATGGTGGTTTCTTATGTAAAAATGTCTCACAAATTCAGATTTGGATGCCTTACTTAAATCCAGTGGTGCATTCCCACGTTATTCTAGCTTAAAGTAGGTCACCATCAATTTCCTCAGTGAAGAAAATTTTTCATTAAGCCTTTAATATTCCTGCTTTTTCTTCATCACAGAGTTATCAAAACCCATTATTTCAAGGGGATGGATCTGCTTTAAATGATCCTGCATTTATGAAACCATGTCCATTGCAAATTCCAAGATGGCAACCATTTTATTGTTAATTTGAGGAAATACAAGGGTACAAACCACATAGATCATGTTCAGTGTTTTCCATGTGTCTTTTTATGACTATATCAGATTCTTTTGACATAGATCAAGTGTTAGACATATGAATTATCAATCCTAAGAGTTGAAAGAGGCAAATAGAATCATATGGGACAATCTAACAGCATCATTTATCCCCATATACAATTCTTATCATAATTTGACGGTTGCATGATTAACATCCTGAAAACAAACATGTCAATCAGAAAGGTTTCCAGGGGCTTTCAACTCTTTCTACTCTTTTACGAAAGCCAAATCTGCCATGGGAATATGGCTTAAATCCATCGTGTCTCCATTAATTAGATCAAGAGAAGGAAATGATAGATATAGATTTTATCAAGATATCATTTTTTACAATAGCTCAATTCTCATCAGCATTTGGTGAACTACCCCTTCATATTAACAAAGTTGTAGAAATGTGAGGGCTAGAGCCCTGGGGTGCTGATATACGACAGGAGCCCAAACAGGTTTTGGATCTGAAGACCCTGTAAGAAGTACACAATATATATATTCACATGCATTTAATGCTGTCTGTGTGTACTTTCTCATTCTCTATCAAATCTAGTCTGTTTAAAAAAAAACTAGATCAGCCATGGAAAGATGCTTTTGATGGTGTAGCACAGGTAACATGGGTACGCAAAACTACTGGCCATTGGCATGCCACACACCAGCAGGTTGTATAGATATGCAATAGTATGGATATCAACATAACAGATGATAATCAACTCTATGAGTAAGCACATCACATTAATAATGCAATCTGATATATGTCAATAGATATAATCACCCTCATTTTATCCCTTAATTAAGTAATTATTTCTACTTGGGCAAATGAGAGGACTGCTTGTTACCTGATATAGCTGGAGGTCTTAGCTAGAACTCCACTACCTTGACATTAAATTTTAAGAAGAGATTAACCCATATCAACTGTATTCAAAGTCTTCTGCTAAAGGATAGTCTTTTCCTATCTGGTGCAGAGTAAGGTCAATTTAACCCACCCATACTCAAGACTTTAATACTGGATGATTAACATCCTTTTATAAGTCAGACATAACCCTTCATCAATACAAACCATATATAGCAAGATGGGATTTGAAGGTACACAGTCCTGCCTCCTGAAATAGTATCTGACTACCATCGGCATAGCATATTTGTTGTCTGGTACTTTTGGTGCTTTAAGCTTGGCACAGAACAGTTTCACCACAGGGGCGTAGGAAGGGCCTGCCCCCCCAATCACAGAGGAGGTGGGGCCTGAGTATGTCTGCCCCCCCCCCCAAAAAAAAAAAAAAAAACGTTCATCTCCAATTAGATTAATATGGTGATGGGATAGGGAAAATGGGGGCCTGAGCCTCAAATCAGACCTAAAATTCACCAAAACATATATTTCTATACAAATTCTACATAGGTATATATCCTTGTCTCCCCAATGTGATGCCGGTCAAACTGGCGAAAGTCTGATATGATATGGAGGCGAAAGTCTGACACAATAGAGTTATTTCTCTCATATCGCATGTACTTCTTATCTTATCTGATCCATTTCTTCAGGATTTTGTTTAACCCTATAAGATATACATACAGTCCACACAATACCTTCCTAGATGTATATCAAGTAGCTGAGAAGATATAGTCAATCTCAAAAAGGCGAAAGTCTGACACAATTACAATTTTTCTTGTAATTCTTTGCCCCTTGATATTTAACCCTGCATGACTTGTGTATATTAATTCCCTAATAGTGCTACACAGACATGGTATTTGGCGATCCTGGTAATGATATATGGTAATCTAAATCCACTCATAAGGTTAAAGGACGAAAAACTGACACAGTAGGCGAAAGACTGACACAATAATCTTTGAGGGCTCTATTTTCTAACATTTATTAACATAATCATATCGTAACTCATGCATTATATGAACCTACGAAAACAACATGCACACATGAAATATCATGATCATACCAATGCTACAAGTCGATATAAATCCTCCCCAGGCTGCAAGGACAAATGTCTGACACAGTGGCGAAAGTCTGACATGATTGGCGAAAGTCTGACATGATTGGCGTAAGTCTGACATGATTGCTGAAAGTCTGACATGGTTGGTGAAAGTCTGACATGATTGGGGAAAGTCTGACATGATTGGTGAAAGTCTGACATGATAGTTGAGATTTTCAGGTGAGGAAATGAGCCTGTAATCTTACTTGCACATAGGGTCTTTGGGTGCTTATAGGAACAATACATACCTATATGTTCACATTATCAAAGAAATATGCTGATAGTACATGTGAAAATTCCCTTTTAAAGAAAAGATCAAATTGTGTCAGTCTTTCGCCATTTTAGGGAAAAATTATCTTCTCATGGCCCCCATATCAATATTTTCAATATTTAAGAAAAACAGTTATGCAAGATTGTTTTCCTTTGCCCCTAGTATACCAGTGCCAAATTTCAAGGCTCTACTATGACTAGAAAAATTGTCACCTCTATGCCCCGATCTGCATCACTTTAGCGAGACATGGACATATATAGGCGTTATCATGCTTGATCCACAATTTAAGGTGGTCGCGGTGGGCCCCCAGCTGCCCCCCCCCTCGATGAAGATTCACTTTCTATGTCTCTGCACCAGATGCACAAGCCATAGAGACTGGATGGGAAAGCAGTCCCATCTGTGCTGAATGGACTTTGGACTTTCCAAAAGAGATTGGCAGTGCAAGTGGATTGTGGAAGTGGATTTGGCATCCAGTCTGTACAGAGAGGACTATACCCATCCAACCCACACAAGCCTTGTCTGTTTGCACCAACCACTAATGTTCAGTGGAGCTAATCTCACATTCCAAACAATAAAAGCAATATACCAGTTTCCATTAAAAAGGCATTTGCACTTCTTGTCTGTTGGAAGTATGCATCATATCAATTTCTCACAAGACAAATAACACCTTTCCTAACCTTTTGCAATTTTGAATTTTTGGCTGTAACTTTTATGAGCAACTCTTATTTTAGAATAGGATTAGGATAATTTCCATATTTTCAGAGAGGCTCACAATCTTAGGGGAATCTATGCAGTTCTACACTCTCGTATTATTTGATTATTTGAGTAAACAGGCCAATGATATACCACATAGTTAGGTTTAAAAGTCTGAAATCCTTATGTCCCTGTATAGATGTTGTCCTATAATGTTAGAGTTAACACTTCCAATGAAACATGAGCATCCTTAAGGAGAGATCACAATTGACAATCGGATAACAGCCTGATACTAGATACAGCAAGTTGAGTACAGGGATTTTGTACATATTATAAGTCTTGTCTGTTCTTTGTGATAATTTTCCTTTTTTGTTATTTTCTTGTTATTCTATGGCAGCCTTTTTGATTCCCCAGTGTCCCCATTCAACTCTCATCTCCACCAGAGTTCTGCAATGCTCACAACAACAAAGATTTTCCACTACAATATGGAATCTTGTGTCATGGGGTCTTAGAACCCTGGCCCACACATATTTTCTGACCCCTAGTTATGCTGCTCAGGTGGCTAAGCACCCTTGCTTCCTTTTTGAACATTAATAGAGGATGACAAGAGTAAACATATGTATAAAAAGAGAGAAGAATGCATACAGACAGCTTCTAATACATGTGGGCAGATGAGGGGAAAGGTCCTCCCTTTAGTATCTTAATATTGGCCACTAGGGGGTTTACAAATTAATGCCTAAAAAGTGAAAACAGTCCACATACATTTTATTATGCAGAAAAAGATTTTATTTTCTAAAACCTATTTTCTTGCAATGGAATGTAGATAGGATGGAATGTTTTGAATCCAAATCAGGGCCTAGGTAAGGGTTCTCAGAGAAATGTGTTGCGATTGCAACAAGATTCCATTCCAAATAGAAAGAAAAAATTAATGTCATCGCATGATTCATTGGGATCAAATGATTCATGGGGATATGCTGAAAACAGCATGTAGTTACCATTCTATACCCAATGCTCTGGCCAGGGTTGGTCATTTATTGTTTTTTTTTTGGTTTTTTTAAATAATCGTAAATGCTGATTAGATGTATGATTTATTCAAATCAATAGATGAAGCTTATTGGTTGTATTGATATGGTTGCATCATTGCATGTTGATAGACCAAAAGGGCTATCTACAAGTGCTATATCTCATTTCTCATGAATTCAGCAGTTTCAAATGTTACATAATACCTCAGAGGACCCTTTCCCCTCGTTTGTACACACATGCAGATTTTGGGATTTAAGACTTTTTTGGGCTCCTGCCTTTCACAAGGGAGTGGGGACAGGGGAGCAAAGGGCTCTCTGGACCTTACCTTTCTTGTTCAAAAATAATGAGAATGGAAAAAATCATCAAATGCTGATGTTATAGAGCTATTACACAAAATGATTTCTTGATAAAATCTTTATTTATCACACTTCCTTCTCTTGACCTAATTAATGGCAGCTGGATTTTTGTAAGGTGTCCAGATTTGAATTTGTGAGACATTTTACATAAGAAACAACAATCAAATCTTTTGGTACCCCAAAAAAAATAAAGGTGTCTGGGCTCTTGGACTATTAGGAACATGAAATAAGATCTGTATTTTTTTACTAAAGCCTTCGACAGAGATCACACTTTATCTCTGTTATGAATGATAACTTCTTAACAGTGATCAGTTGTCATGATATAGTGGGGTACCTCACCAGTGCTACATTTTAGCATCATTTAGGATTATTTAAGGATCATGATCAGCATGAGCACTGGGGAGTCTAGTCACTAAGAGTGCTCCATTTTGATCGTATTTTAAAATGGTTATGGCCAGGAAAGAAAATCCCAGGGTCAACATTTTTTGGCCTTCCTTGAGGGGTCAAGAAGTGAAGTACACTACTATTAAGTACCCCAGCTATGTTTCAAAAACATAATGCAAGTAATTCAAAAACTATTCATTAGTAAACCTGATAACCTGACCTCAAATTGACACCTTTTGCTCATAGCCAATGGAGCATTTTCGGGATGCTCATACAGCAGGAACGTTATAGCTATATGACAGGAACATTTTACTAATACTCTTTGATATGTGTACTTTAGGAAAATTGGTTTTGATCACAATTATTTTCTTGAAAATTGAAATAGGACACCTCTAAAAGTGCAAAATCATTCAATAATTCCAAACTAACAACTCATACAGATAACCATTCTTCCCTACTCAGGCCATATACAACTTGATAAATATCTAGCTCAGGGGTGTGATATTCAATGCATGACATCTCCTATATATATAGAGGATGTTCTGATTTTTTTTTTTTTCGGGCTGATCTCACACAGTATGTGTTGAGTTGGTGGTGGTTGAAATGGACAAAATGTGTCATCTGCAGACTTTGTCCATGGAACCAGTCAGGGTATGCTACATACAAGGCCATAAAATGTTTACTATATGTCGGATCACTTTGAAATTTGACGTAGGAAATCCAAGTTTTATGATAGTTTTGGGCATTTATTGGGACAAAAAGTGGAACTATCTGAAAATAGACTCCTAGAAACTCTCCATGTGTGGTCATAAAGTGAAGACTCACCATAGAATAATGCCATTGGTTGGACCAAAAACATTAGTAGATCATATTGATACGGTACAAAACCACTGCCTGCGTGCATGTTTAAAGGTAAAAAATGCCCAAGATGTACATATAGTAGACCTCTTAACACAATGTAAAGTTGAGTCACTCAGTATTAGACGTAAAAAGGCATTAGCCTGTTATATGTATAGGTATGCTCAAAGTGATAAACATGTTGTGATTCCTCTAAGAGAATTAAGAGGACATGAAAAGAGAAAGCTCAAGGTTAGCAGACCAAAGATGGAGATATATAGAAGCAGTCCACTATATCATGGAAATCAAATATGGGAACTGTTACCTGCAGAAATTCAATTGAAACCTAATATGGATGGTTTTTTAATTGAGTTTAAGAGGTGAAATATTAATGGCACTAAGCAGATTATGAATTATAATGGTAAATATATGTGATATGACAAATGTGATGTTACAATATGTTCATGGAAACCATCTGTAGACCAATCATTATATCCTTTATTACTTGAAACATGTGATTTTCTCCATCTGGCGAATAAATGTAGTAACTACTTATGTGGTGCTTTCCATTAGCCAGTAAACAGTGTTAAAACTTCAAACTTCAAACTGTTGGATAGAGAAGGTGTGTACGATTCTGGCAAGGGGTTTGCCATGCCTGCATCTTAAATAGTTTGCTCTCTAGAGGCATTTTTTGCAAAGTATCGCGATTTTCCCGTGAGTATAACGCTTACGCGGCATTGCTACTATTATGACATAGTCTAACATAGAGGCATGTTAATTGGTTGTCACAGAGAAGAAACTGTGGGGTCATTGCAAGTGACCTAGTTCTAGCTGAAAATGAGGTTAGCATAGACAAGTCAACCAGCCAGATTGTTTTTAAATCTTTGTCATTGTGTTATTTTGTTGCCTCGTCTCACATTATAGACTACCAAGCAACCGGTTTCCATGCTTTGTACACAAACAAAGGGACACTCCAAAAAAAATTGAGAAAAATATTTTACAATAGTTTGAACAAAGTGCCATATCTTGAACAATATATCATGTTCATTATTAATTCAGGCTATGACTAGGAATTATGCACACTAGGTTTAATACTGATCCTGGTTGTGTGTTTGATGAGTAACTCTGTATAAATTTAGTGACTATTAACCTTTTAGACCTCAGAGAAATGCATAAAATATTGTTCTATTCCCTCAAATCTGACCGATTTTGGCTAAAAATGGCCCTTTTTCACAACCTTCATCTCCTTTAAAACATTGTAAATTATTTTCTATTGCTCAGATGATGATTACATTTTAACTTTTAAGTTCGACTGATAAGAATCAAGGAGTCCAGCTATTTTTGTGAATATCTCACTATTGATATCTACTCCTGTCATGCCATCAAAAATCGGTGGAACTTGGCAGAAAAAAATCGGCTGTGAAACCAATTTAATGTCTAAAGGGCTAAGGGCATTACCCGGGAGAGCAAGGGAGGTTTGGGGTGTTGGCTCTGCTGTAAAAGGTTGGTGTTTTTTTTTCATATCTACGACCCACACAAATGAATCCCTTCTACCCTATTTGCTGGGGCTATTGTTCAAATATGTATGCTTTATGTCCATTATCACACCACATCTGGCATTCCCCTTGCTTTCCTGTTACAATTTATATCCCCTCGGTATTCATTCAAGGCTACAAGGGTCCAACAAAAATATTGGGTGTACTCATTTGTATACATGTGGAATCATTGTATTTGTCACACTTAATTCCATTCATGCTATAGCAAAATCTGATATTTGATGTGTCATGGATACACAGCAAGGACCTAAAGACATAGACATTCAAGTGCTCCTTTGTATTTATCTCAAGTTAATTTAGTCAGATATGTTCAAAATTCGATTTATTTGGCATTAAAAATGATTTTATCATCAGTTATTTGACCGTTTTGGATGTTTTCCCAGGGAGTGTGATACGGGGAAGGGTTATCACACTGTGGGGTGTGATACAGAGTTTCTTGGTTAAGAATATGGGGCTCTCGTATTCAACTTGAGATAAAACACAGATCTTCATAATGTGATAATAGCTATAAATAAGCTATTCCTAGGCTGTGATAAGCATGTTAATTGTGACTCCTTAATGTGTTGAAATTGTTGAACATACCCAGCAAATTGTCGTTATCTGTCGCCATGATTGGTCATCAATGGTGACTCCTTTCTGAGTGATAACTCACTGCGTCATCTTTCGCCACTGTGTGTCAGTCTCACATGGCATGGTGATTTATCACAGCAGTCGCCAACATGATCTCACTCACTGCGTGAGTATGTGCCACCCCTTGTCATCCCTCACAAAGCATGGTGACTTATCACCACCATCGCCAACATGGATCTAACTCACTGCGTGAGTATGTGCCACTGCCTGTCAACTCTCAGTCAGAATGGCAACTTTTCACCTGCATTGCCACATGGCTCTCACTCACTGCGTGAGTGTGTATCACTCTTAGTTAATCTTCTCTCAAAATGGCGACTTATCACCACCATTGCCAACATTGGTCTCACTCAATACGTGAATTTGTGTCACTCCAAGTCAATGCTCTCTGAGGATTGCATCATCTGTCACTCACTCTCACTCACAGTGGCAACTTATCACCACCATTGCCAAAGTTGTTGAGAGAGCACCACTGTTCAACATGTGGCCTATCTAGGAATTGTGGGCATGAAGTATAAGTCCCATACGTATCAAATGTGATTTGTTTCACATTGATTTCCATGTAATACTTCAGAGTTGAATCAAACAAGATTATATAGAGAGAATATCAATTGAATTTAGATAGAGGTATCTCTAAAATGAAAGCAACTATCCATAAACACCTTTTCTCTGGTTACAGGAAAAATACATAGGGAAATATCAACATGAACACCTTGTCTGTGGTTAGAGGGAAGATACATATGGCAATACCTTCTCTGGCAAAACATACTTTGATCTGGCAGATGTGAGGCTGCATGATTACCAATGTCGATGATCATGAGCTTTTCATCTAACAAGGTGAGTGATCACCAGTGTCGCCATCACTGGTGAGTCTGAGTGATCACCACTCTCGCCATCCATGGTGAACCTGTGCTATGACGTGGTGCGCGTTTCATCTAGCGAGGTGAGTGATCAACCGCCTTGCCATCCCTGGTGAGTGTGCGTCATCACGATCCTCGCAAACTGTGGTGAACATGCGCTATGGCATGGTGTGCATTTCATCTAGCAAGGTGAGTGATCACAATCCTTGCCATCCGTGGTGAATGTGCATTATGACGTGGTGTGTGTCTCATCTAGCGAAGTGAGTGATCACTCATGTCGCCATCCCTGGTGAGGATGAGTGATCACTCATGTCGCCATCCCTGGTGAGGATGAGTGATCACGATCCTCGCCATCCCTGGTGAACATGTGCTATGACGAGGTGCGTGTTTCATCTAGCGAGGTGAGTGATCACCCGTGTCGCCATCCCTGGTGAGTCTGAGTGATCACCATCCTCGCCATCTGAGGTGAGGCCATGTGATCACCACCATTGCTATTCCTGGTGATCTTGTGCTATAGCGACGTTGTGTTCCATCTAGCGACATGTGTGAGCCACTTCACACAGGTTGACGAGGAGTCACGACAATTTGCTGGGTAAGATGGCACCTTTTTGTTTCCTGCATTATTTTATATGATTCATACTGCTCATTTAATTGAATGTAATATTCTATATTGAATGGCTGTTGAGACCACGAACTGATGCTGAAGACGTCATCAGCGGATGACTTTCGGTGATTGAGTGCCAAATCTATATGTTAAAGTATTAAATGGAAATACATGTATATCCAACTGAATTATCACTTGCTTTTATGTGTTTGCATTAGGGTTTGGTGTAATTGAAATCTAATGGAAGTATTATATTTAGACTGAACCTTCAGGTCTACATGATTGTAATTTTTACTCGAGCTTGCAGTTTGATGTCATTGAAAAGCTCCCCACTGTATGATAAGGTTTTGTCAATTTAAAATCATTCAATCTTAGCTTTAATTCTGATTTCATCATCATTTCATGTGAACACACTACTCATAAAGGTGCAATCAGGGAATGACGATCTTCATAGCCCCCGTGCAATCACTGTCTCGATCCACACTCCCTGTTAAGTGACTTGTTTAGCTGCTAAAGGCAGTGAATTTAGGCACTTTATCTTAATTCAACATAAAATAGATACTGAGCAATATACATTTTTCGATTGATACACCCCTCAATGAAAACCTATCCCAGGGTTGTTTCACCTCTGTATTTTTTGGGGACAATTACACATGGAGTTGTTTTATTTTCCATGAAATAAGATTATACTCCTGCTTCTCCACAAGTCAGACATTCCAAATTATATAAGAAAAACTGACCCTAGTTTCCAGTTAATTTGCATTCATGGTACAAAGCCCCTCCCCTCCAGGACCCATTGACCATCTACATCCAGGAAAATCAATAATCCTCCGACAGCCCCATGCTCAGTGCACTGAAGGGGACATCGACAATACATCCACCGTGAGATTGAGAGCAGGTGAAGGTCAAGGTGAGTGTCCAGTTGTTATTCACTATAGAGCAAGAACATGTAAAGCCAGAAATGTGTGCCAATTGTATTAAGTGTTAACTGGATGTTTTAATTCATGAATCTGACAGGTTATAAGACACCGTCACAGTGATGATGTTATTCATGAGGCCTGTGTTTGTAAACACAGGTTGGACACTGTCACAAAGCCGTGTACAGTGAGACAAGGCCCAGGTCCTACATGATGTATAGCTCTGATATGACAGTCATGATATCATACCTGGAGGCTATTTCCAATGTAGCATGATCGCACACAACCCGACGACTTCAGATTCTCCCTATGGCAGTTTTGATATGATTTGGAGGCCCCAGTCGTAGTATGTTAAGAAATGACCCCCAGGAAAATCAATGAGTATTTGGCTATCCTATAGTGGAGATGCATGCTGTCTTCAGATATTCACTTTAATATTTGTTTTAAGATATCGAGCCTGTGTTGACATCAGAGAACAGAAGAACAATTTTGTTCCCTTTAGGCAAGACCCTGCTGAGTATTACTTACCACATAGAGGGGTTAGCACCTAGGTGCAGATAGAAGTAGCAACTGTATTGTACAAGTTACGATAAGAAATTTGCCTATCAACCGGAGCCCATCCTTATTGAACAAGTAACCAATGGATAACTCATGACGCGTGGGGGTTATCGACGGATAATAATACGAGGCCGTAGGCCGAGTGTTATTATCGTCGATAACCCCCACAAGTCATGAGTTATCCATTGACTACTTATTTTATACCACGAAACCAATAAATAATCAATATTATACCAATAAATTCAAGTTGAAAACAAAAATTATTCCCCCTCCCCGGGACTCGATGCCAGCCATTGTGTGTACACGATCGGTACATACATCTTCTCGCCCGGCAGCGGACAGCGACAGCCCCGGTCTCGGCTAGGCTTGGCGGCGGCACACGGCGAAAAATAGTGTACATGCACCTCGTCTCCCGGCAGCGGACAGCGGCAGCGGCACACGGCGAAGAAAAGATGCTTCTCGCGGTTATGTTTGTGTATAATACATGGCTTGGCAGCGGCACACGGCGAAAAATAGTGTACATACACCTCCTCGCCCGGCAGCGGACAGCGACAGCGCACACGGCGAAAAAAGATGCTCCTAGACCGGGACGCGAACCGCGGACCTCCGACGGCTGAGCGCAAAGCGCTAACCGCTAGGCCACCGCGTCTCCTCCTCCGACCGCGTCTCGCTGTTATATTTGTGTATAATACACCTCCTCGCCCGGCAGCGGACAGCGACAGCGCACACGGCTTTGTATCATAGGAAGACCTGGTTCTAACCATGCGTATCTCGTCTGTCCCTGTGGCGCAGTGCATAGGGAGTCGGACTACGGACCTGAGATTGCAGGTTCGACCCCTACCATGGCAATGAAATATTCTGTTGGTTTTAACATGTAACATATAACATGGGAGGACATGAGAGGCGTGTGGTTATCCTGGATAACCGCACGCCTTCCCTGGATAACCGCATGCCTTCCAAAATTGATGTTACAGCCTATAGGGTGTGCAATATCGACAGATATGTGGATGGGAATAGCCACCAAAAAGCACTGTGTAACCCACAAATCGTGGTATAACTTGCAGTATGGGGGTGGAGTATGGATGGACCAGACCTGTGAGGCCAAGGCAATAATTGACAGTTTCAGGCCATATCCTGTTTTACCAATTAACTAGCGGTAATATTATGGAAATGCATTTGAAGTTAGATTGGGAGTATAATAATGATATGGATGGCCATGTAGCACATGTATGACACTTTATCAGAGATATTCATAATCAATGCTGTGTTAAAGCGCCCTTTCTTATAACTCTTTTACTCCATGTACCGTCTATTAGAACAAAATTATGATTGAAATAGTTCCTCATCAATGTGACTCTTAGAAATGATTTTGATTTAACTTTATCAATACCAAACACTATAAGCAATATGTAATGTATCCTATTTTGGTGTTGTTCTCAATATGAACTACACAACTAAAGTCATAAGCACAATATTTATTGAGTATTGTATATTGTATCACATATCCTACTTTATACCATGGTTATCACGTTCTTGAACGATTTTACGGTGCCGGGACTGGATATTGAAGTTCGAATAGTATGCGCTAAATGAACCCATGTTGACACTTGGATTGAGACGACATGACAGCAAGTTGACATCAAAGAATTTAATTCGATATAAAAAAACTATAGCAGTAGGAGCTTAATGTGTATAGAGGATGAATTTAGACATTATATTCCATCACCTACCTTTGATTTGCCATGATTTGACATGTATATGTAACATGATTGATGATAGAAAAATCTAATCAAGCGAAATTTTCACCGTCATGTTGACTGCATAGTGGACGGATTGTTTACCGCGGCGAGACATAAGTTGTCACGTTGGCATATGCTCTAAGGGTAATCTGGCCATTGCGCACACTCGCGTTAGCTCTATAAAAATGCCTGTAGGACATAAGCCGATCAAACACTTTGTGTCCAGTCAATCTTGTCTTCTCGCCAAGAAACCAAGATGGCGGAAGACGGGTACGTCGACTCGCAACAAATAACATTGATTTTCATGGCTTTTTAAGGTAAAAATAATTATTTTAATGGTGGAAACCATGGTATAAACGCCATAGTTGACCATTATGGGTTCATGAGGTGATTCTATCGTCAGATAAGAAGCATGAGGCCAGAGCCCTTACTGAAACTTCTCGGAGCTTAAGAGTGTACAATGGCAGTTAGGGTTTGCTGAATTGAAAATAGGTGAACTATCATACAAAATCACTTATATAAAATCTATGGCAATGGGCACATTTCTGTCAAAGGATTTGCAGAAGTTCCTTTTCTTATGCGAGTCACGGTTTCACTCCATAAATCCCTGACCAAATCCCTATTGAGTGATTAGTGCCCATCCCCAGACAGCCATTAATTCAAGGGAAAGCTCCTAATCTATTACCAATGATACTGATGTGAGGAGATGTAGAAATCAACAAAGCATCACTTTTTATTTTCATTTAGCCTCAATTCTTACAACTCTGACATTGCACCACAGATGGGGTTGTAGTATAGTTAAGCCAAAAGTGACAGACCACTAAAACTAATACTGTCTTGCTCTGTAGTGATGCAGCTATATCCCCGACACTGTCATTGAATAGTGGAGCAGGTACAGACACTTCTATGAACTACACATAACATTAATTTCAAATAAGGAACATCAATCAGCAATTACTGCATTGTATCAACTCACCATGACTGAATGCTGTGCAGCGTCATCAGAGGTCAGTCCTAGGTTATGCTGTTTTGATATCTATATTTATAATATTTTCTTTTCTTTTCTATTGATTATCAAAGATGAAAATCGCTTACACTATGGTTAAACTTGTATCGAAAAGAATTGAGTTGAAAGGCTCCTATGTGTGATTGCAGTGAAAAAGTCAAAGACTCTGGAGGGTATTTCAAAATAGTGATAGTTTAGCATTATTTTGAAATAACCTCTTTGGATAGCTCTAGGCACTAGAAATCAATACAAAGTGTTCCTTTTTGTTCCCCTTCCCTGATGTATTGAATGAATTAGGCCTCTGACAACATGCAGACTATGTACCCCGCTATCACATCTGGCAAGAAGATGTTTTTTTTTGTATTTGAAAACGTTGTTTTGGACATAAGTACGGTTCATGTTTGTTTAACGTTATTAAATGACTTAAAACGTTATTTCTGTGTGAAAACGTCACTAACAAATGTTACAAATACATTTGTTCTCCAAGTGGGAAGTACTATAAAGTAAAGTGAATCCGTTTGCTCAACATAGACACCCTTACCTCTGTTTATTGCACGATTTCTGTGATTCTCCTGGATATTCCCATGCACATACCTGTCGATATTGCATGGCATGATACATGCATCATGACTTTTGTAAGGTGTTGTTGTGGTGTGAATAAGTATGAACACTCACTCACACACAACCTAGACCATTAAATAATACTTGGCAGATGTATTGAAGTAAACCATTCGCAGTAATGTTTGATTGTATATGTGTATTATGAAATTATAGACTTTGTCTATGTGAGGGGAATGCACAGTGAATAATCTATATGTAAGAACAAGATATGTGCTTATGACTAAGTGCACTGAGTGCACCAGATGAACTGCTCCTCTGGCATGTGAGGTGGATGATGAGCAATCATGTACCAGGAACTGTGGGACTGATTCATATGTGTATAGCCCCATACTGATTCATGGGGATTTACCAGAGTGACTTTGCAGGACTGACTCATGTTGCATGAATAGATGGTGACACACAGGGATTTCCCAGAGTTACTCATGAGTGTATAAATAGACAGTGACTAACGGGGTTTTTCCCCATAGTGACTAAACCATGCATGATTCACACCAGGATGTGGGAGAGGCTTTGTCTTTCTATAAAAGACCAGTTAAACTCCTACTCAGAGGAGGGATGTAGTCACTTGCTCTGTTGGACTGGAGGCAAGACTGTGTTACCATGACAGGAATAAGACTTGGATTATTGACCTATGAACTCACAAGTACCTACATGGAGATAGTGATGGTGAGATTGTCACTCTGTGGCTTCACAGCATTGGACACACTATATGACTATGGAGACTAGTGTGGACTCTGTATTTGGATTCAGCATGTATTGAGATGAGAGTATAATATCTGTGCATTCCCCATGAACATTACAGACTTTGACATTCATGTTATGTTCAAGGATGTTTGTTGGTATTTGTGGTTATGGTAATAAATGTATGAATAACACTTTACCTCTCAGGAGTGCTCTTTGTCTGGTACAGTATGAGCATGTATTGGACATATACAACTAGTTTCCCTAACATCAAGCTCATATACAATCTCGAAGACACAACCAAACCATTCGAGAACAGTGTGTGGTTATCCAAGGATAACAGGCACCCAGTGTGGTTATCCATGGATAACATGCACACCTTACATGTCATACGCTCCAGACCCCCCTCCCTTTCAATGACAGTCATACAGCCTAAATATGTCTTTACTGTGATCATTTCTGACATCAATCATTCATTTCATTCATTCTGCATATACAATACTGTAAGGTGCCATTTAAATGGTAGTATTAGATAATATTAAATCACAAAAGGGTCTTAAGATATTCTGCACAAACACTCGCTCTATATATGGTAAAAGGACTGACACTTTTAGGCTGATTTCTTATTCTGATATTACGGGTATTGTTGAATCATGGTTGAAACCCTCTGTGCTGGACGCTGATCTACATATCCCAGGCTATCAATTTGTTAGGCTAGACAGGTATCCAAGCCGAGATAAAAATGCTGGCGGAGTTATGCTATATCTAAAAGATTACTACATAGCTGCTCCTGATCTTACATGCTCTTTCATTGAAAATGACTTTGAAATACTATGTGTGGACGTTCAAATCAATGTTATAAAATATAAGATCTTTGTATGCTATAGACCACCTGATAGTAAGGATAAAGGTGCAATATATAATAAATTAACCTCACTTCTTAAAAATGTGACAAAAAATAGAAAGCTTATACTAATGGGAGATTTTAATATTAATCTACTATGTAAAAAGGATGTTGAAGACGCCACTGTGAATGAATTCTGTACCGGTAATAAACTGTTCCAAATCATTAACGATATCACTAGACCTGTCTCAGGGACTATATTGGATCATATCTATACAAATGTACATAATATTGCCCACTCTGGCTTGGTTGATGTACACATATCTGACCATACCCCCATTTTTATGACTTTAAAATGTGAAAATCTCAAACTAAAGAAAAAGACTGTATATGCTAGGTCTTATAGAAGATATGACTTTTTAACTTTCAAAAACTTGCTCACACAACATGATTGGAATGATATAGTTGCCTTAATTGATGTCGATGAAATGTGGAATAAAATTATAAATGTAATCCTGACTAAACTGAACAGCATATGCCCCATTAAAAGGATGAGCATACCTGATTATACTCCACCATGGCTAACACAACCGATACTAGAACTAATGAGGGTACGAGACAAACTTTATAGAAAGGCCAGGTACACTAAATCAGATGGTGACTGGGCTGCTGCCAAGCATTATAAGCTTATAGTGAAACGAGAACTTTTTTACAGCCAGAAGCATGAAATTGAACTATAATTAAGATTTAGAAAAACAGACCCAGCTAAATTCTGGGAGGCTATACATAAACTTCTACCACATAAAACCAGCAGTACCCTCATTAAACTTAGAAATCGGACAACAAATTTAATTGTTCCTCCTGAAGAATGCGCTGAGTATATAAACAGCTTTTTTGTAAATATTGGTGAAGACTTAGCAAAAGCTCTACCACCTGGAGAAGGGGTTCCAATGGCGAATGTACCGTATGGAAATCCAATCCTGAACACTACCCAGTGAACAGCAAACGTTTAGAGAACGTTCGTGAACGTCATTTTAAAGCTAGAAAGTGAACGTTAGGTTTTGATGTTTTCCAACATAAATGAAATGTTCAGCAAACGTTTACTAATGTCCATAAAGGCTTTGAAACAAACGTTCATATATAATGTTTTATAACATCAAACAAACATTTAACAAACGTTTGTTAACATCAACAGTAATTTAGAATGTGAACATTCATTCCAAACATTTTAAAACGTAATAAAACATTCAACAAATGTTTATAGAACGTTTTCTAACATTTTTATACGTTTGTGTTATACATATCTTCCCCACAAGGTGGCAGGCCAATCGATGGGGAGATTTTCCCTGTATGTTCTGTAATCTAAAGTTGCTTTAAATGTATACATTATCATATTTTTGCTTACTTCATATATCCTTGGATCAAAACTTTAATTCCAAGTCATGCCTGATAATATATGACTGGTATTATCATATTCTATTGGTTTAAATGAAATAATCCTGATGAAGACACCCATTGCTTGTTACCAAGAAATATACATATTCCCTCTGAGGACAATGTGCTCTTGCACCAGTCCTAGAGATTTTTGCTCAGGGATTACAGGTATAATGTGCTTCAGGAGAATTCTATATGAAGATAATTCTATGTGCACAACAAATGATTATATGTTCTGTCATTAATTTGGCAGGAATAATAGTTTGGGCAATAGGTACCTATACAAAATACAAACTCAAAATACCCCAGCGGTTATGCTAGTAGAAACGTTTAAGAATGTTCTCTAATGTTTTTGAATGTTGAAAATTATGTTAGAAAACGTTTTAAAATGTTAGAAAAAAATGTTTGTATGAACGTTGAAAAACGTCAGAATGAGTCAACGTTTTAACGTTAGAATAACATTCAGAACAAACGTTTCTAAACTTTCAAATTATGTTGAAAAACGTCAGAAAACGTCTTTTTGTTCACTGGGTAACCTCATGTATGATATCTCTTATATAGATATGATTAAAATGATAAAAGAAATTAATATTAAGAAACCTTCTGCCATAAAGAATTGTAAATCATTTATTATCAAAGATGCTTTTTTTGCTGTTGCAGATGTAATATTGGCATTATATAATCAGTGTCTACGCACTTCAGTATTTCCGTCTGCTTGGAAAGCTGGGACTGTAATCCCCCTGCATAAAAAAGCAATGTCAATTGATGTAAATGATCTTAGGCCTATAAGTTTACTACAAATACCAGGAAAAATTCTGGAAAAGATTGTATGTAAGAGACTCCAGCTCTATATGAAAAACTGTAATTTACTTTGCCCATCTCAGCATGGGTACAGGGCTGGACATTCCACTCAGTCTGCAATAACGGAACATCTATCAACCATTATTAATAACATCTTATTAAATAAACCTTCTTACTGTCTATATTTGGACTACAAAAAAGCTTTTGACACTGTCTCACATTCTAAATTACTAAGAAAAATGTCTGCTTTAGGTCTGGACTTTGCCACTTGTAAATTTTTTGAAAATTATCTTAATAATAGAACACAAAATACCATTGCAAACGATGTACTGTCCACCTCAAAAAATTTGAAATATGGAGTCCCTCAAGGATCAGTTTTAGGTCCTGTGCTTTTCTCCGTCTATATTAACTCCCTCCCCACTGTTGGGTCTTTTGAAACCACCTTGTATGCTAATGATGCGGTTATAACCGTAAATACTCCATTAGAGATGGAAAATGCCATAAAAGCAGTGTATAACTGGTGTCTACATAACTCACTCACTGTTAATGAAAACAAAACCAAATGGATGTTATATAATGGTACAAAAAACGAAAATAGCATATTTAAGCTAAAAAACTCTGAATTAGAGAGAGTGTACAGTTTTACATACTTAGGTGTTGAACTCGACCCAGAACTAAAATTTGTAAATCACAGGGCAAAATGTACACAGAATATAAGGCATAAAATTTTCCAATTGGCTAGAATTAGAAAATTTGTTGATAACTCTACTGCTCTGGACATTTTCAAAACCATGATATTACCATCTTTTGACTACTGTGATTTTGTGTGGGATAGGGATTATAGAGGAGAAACAAAAGAACTGCAACTACTACAAAACTGGGCATTAAGAGTTGTTTATAAGGTTAAATTGGAGGAAAATCCAACCATGACTACAGAGCAAATCAAAAATGCAAGTAAATGTATGGAACTTACTGACAGAAGAGATCAACATCTACTTTTCTATGCCTTTTATCTGTCAAAGAATGAAAACATGGTCGACAATAGAAACATACCCACTCGTTATCACCAAGGGAAAAGATTGTTAATACCACATAGTCTTAAACCTATCATCATTCGAAGTGCTCTATCTAGAGCTTGTGTCAGATGGAATCAACTAAAAGCAAAATATACAACCATTGAGACCCTAGCTGAGTTTAAAAACTGTATTAAGAAAGACTACCCAGACTGTTTTATGTAATAATAATTTTGTGTGACTATGTAAAGCTAATTCTCATCCTCATCTCATCTCATCATTAATTGATCGATCGCTACAGCTTTTGAAATTGTTTTGATACGGTATTAATCACATACTGTCAAATGACCATTGCATGTAAAAGGCCATTACTGATTAATTTCTATACACTAAGACTGTCTTGTCAAATTTGAAATGTGAAGGGGGCTTGGTATAATTACCACAACGCGTGGGCACCAGGTTTCAATTGCACTTACTTTGTAAATGTAATTATCCCAATAAACAACTTTAAAAAATATGCTACATGTTAAAACCTACAGGATTTTCATTGCCAGAGGTAGGGGTCGAACCTGCACTCTACTGATCCCAAATCCAACTCCCTATGCATTGCGCCACAGGGACTGACGAGAATAGCTGCAGTAGAATTTGGTTAGGAGAACACTATAGCTAAGACAGTGACATACCATATTTCCCCTTGTAAAAGCCTGGGTTTGTATTAGTACTACCTACTACCTAAACCTCCTTACTAAGTGGCAAATTGACCAGGCCTTAACACAATGATATATGGTACTGCTGGATGCGTTCAAACCAAGCCAGCAGCTGCAGGGTGCCAAGGTGTGTGTACCTATAGTATATTGGTCAGCGAGTCACGCTGCAAACCGGGCTTCCCTAGCCCACTTAAAAGGGTCTATTTCTCCTCTTTCCTATCCCCTTGGATGTGTGTGGCGCACATATGCGCGGGCACTGACACATTCCTCTGTGAAATTATGTAATGTAGTTCTCGCCATGAATATGACCTTAGCTGTCGAAATGGCGTTAAACATCTATTACTCACTCACTCACGCTGCAAACCGCAAGCATTGGCGTTCGCATCCCACTGGGTCCACCTTTTTGGCTGGAGCAGTCAGTAGCATGTCGAGTCCCAGTCCTGGCATGGAGGTGAACGATTTTTTTTATTGAATTTAATGATATTCTGTTGATTATTTATTGTTTTAGTGTAATAAAATAATTAATTAATGGATAATTCATGACTTGTGTGTGTTAGCAAAGGATAATTACACAACGTTGCAGCCCTCAAGTAATTATCCTTTGCTAACAGGGTGCAGCCCTCGTGTAATTATCCTTTGCTAACACACACAAGTCATGAATTATCCATTAATTACTGGTTCACTATTTGGTGAGGATCTACCAGACACACTTCCTGTCCCTATTACTCCATGGATTGCACAACACAGATATAATGGGCAAACTCCATACAGATATGTTTGATTACATAACCAATAGTGATACACCACAATAAGGTCAAGTGGATAAGTATACTTTCAGTTACATTGTGCATAATATACCATCATTTGATCGTAGAAAATTTTGAACATTGTTCTTTCTATCACAAATTACCAGTAATTAAACATCACCCCTACTGCTACCTTTGACATGGGGCATGATGAGAGCTGTATACAAAAACACTGCCATCAACGGGACCTGTGGATAAATGACCTACAGCTACATGAAGACCTGCCTCCTGTGCCTCTGTCGGTCATGGTGGAAGCCCCCTGTGGGGTCCTCCTGTTCATGACTGCTCCCTACGTGCTGCATTTCTCCAGGGTTAAAATTACATCACCAGCACATACCTTACTTAATGTCACCAAGACGGTAAGACTTGCATGTTATCGTGCATATTTGTTAAGTATGTCCATTTAGGCAATGTGGATACTGTGTGTGGTTGTTTTGTACCATGTACGTGTACACAGAATAAAGAACGCTTCTCCTCTTTTATAAGAAAGGTCCTGGAATTTAAACAATGTGAAATGGGCTTTATCTCAAGAAGAATAGGAGAGCTCCACAGGTTTAACCAAGAACCTCTGTATTACACCCTCTCCCGTATCACACTGCAAGAGAAAACATACAAAATGGCCAAATAACTGATGATAAAATCATTTCTACTGCAAAGTAATTGCAATTTTGAACATATCTGACTAAATGAACTTGAAAGAGATAGACAAAGGTGCACGAGAATTGGTCAGCACTGAGGGTTATCACACTTGTCTTTGCCTCATGTGATAACCCTCAGTGCTCACCACACTGTCAACCCGCCCTTGTAAATAAACAGTGCAACGCTTTTTATTGTGACCTACAGTAATACCTTCTACAGACATGAAGCCCTATACTGGATGTAGCTGTAGGTGGTTGCCCTACCTAATTACAGGGCTATTTGTAGCCGCTTTACAATGCGGGCTGAGAGTGCAATTCTCATGCACCTTTGTCTATTTGTAGCTAACCCCTTTGGCCTAAAAATAATCCAAAAGGACCAAAAGCTTTTATAGGTTTGGTAATGAGTGCATGTTATAAACATAATCTAATTTGTTTGGGGTTGTTTTTGACTGTATGGGAAATATAATTGCATGGCTATAAATCAATCAAAAATCTTTATTCTCTCCATTTTCACCAATAGGCCTTGAGTGTGATCCTATGTCTACTAGCTGTTTATGATGTTGTTAGAATGCATCAGATTGCACCAGGTAGTCTGACACAGTTCTCTTCCTTAACAACTGCCTATGGTGTCCGTGCTGCAGCTATGGTGAGTCAAACTTACAAACAGATCCTCAGGGAGAAGGGCCGTGAAAGTTGTTACAAGCTGGAAAAGACTTTTGATAACTTCAGAAATATCCATACAATTTGTTACGAAGCAGTCAATACATTAATACACAGTACATAAGGGATATGGTGCATTCTTTACTTGAAATTTGTACCAGTAAACTAAGCCTGAAGTCGAAGCTGATTTTCATTATAGATATAAATTTGGCTACAAATCTTGATTACAAATGTTATATAATTTGACAGGTGTTATTTGATGTTCCTTTTTAAAACTACAGTTGCTGGCTGCTGTGATACAACAAATGGCCCACCATAGTAGCCTACAGTCGTCCAGAGCTCTTATCATTTACTGGTTTCTATCTGCTCTTGCTACACTTACCATCTACTGGTCATATCAAGATAAGGTCAGTGAGTGATTCTTTTTAAAGAGGGGGGGGATAGTAGTTCCTGCTCATCTTGTCTATTATCCTCTGTCCATTTATGCTGAATGGAATCCAAAGATACACTACACATCCAACCATAATGATTATCTATTAAGTTTATACTGATATGCTTTTTCGGTTAGAATAGACAACACATCTATGGTTTGTCAGCCCCCCCCCCCCTTACAGATTTGATACTTATCTCTTCTAGGAGAGATATGATTGGTTCTACTCAGGAACCAGTAAGGCACATGCTGCTCTTGTTATGGTACAATTGTTATTGTGCTTCATGGGCGGAGGACAAGAAACTGAGGAAAATGATGAGGAAACAACAAACGAAGTAAGTTGATGCTCCCAAATCAATTATGTCAATAAAAAGCCATGATCCCTTTCCTTCCCTTTGTCCACTCACCCCAAATGCAGTAGAGGTCCCTTCATAGTTAGTGTCTTTCCGGTTAACAATAAAAATATTCTTTAGATTTAAAGGGGAAAGCTAGGTATCATTTTACTGATGTCAGCGCAACAAAGTCTGGTCCAAAATTGATCTGAATACCTGACATCATTCTCTGCACATACATGCATACTGATAGAGGTTGTTGTATATGACTGAATCCTTTCCCCCTTCAGCTTGAAAATGAAGAGTGCACAGCCAATATTCTTGAGAGGATCACCTTTGGATGGTTTGCAAAGTAAGTTTTACTGAGAACAAAAAACATTTGGCTGAATATATGTGAGCCAGCAAGCAGAAAGGACAGTTACTGCGGGATTTAGTACCAGATTTAGCCACCAGGGGACACCACTATGGACTACAATATGAAAAATGTAGGGGCTCGTAGATCGTGATATAGTGTGAGCGTCTTCCTCGAGAGGGCGTTTCGAGCGGTGCGCCCATCACCGGTAGTCACTAGAGGTCTCCTCGACCCCTGGTCTCTGCGGGGTGGTGGCAGCACTGTTCACCTTGTCCCAGCTCCTACCTGGGGCCGGGGAAGGCGTTAGTCTGACTCTAGCTGTCGACGGAGTCGGACCACTTTTACCTGAGCTTACAATATAGTTAAGCAGTACACTTCAAGGTAGACCATATACCATAATAAATACGTGCCAGTTGCACTAACCCAAGATCCCTTGTCTGGTCTTTACTTCGAACTAGTCAAGACATTGATTCGAACCATTACACTGGTGCCGTGACCAGTTCTTGGTGTTAGTGCGCGGCCCTGGAGGCCGAACATGCGCACGATGGATCTCGAGATGAAAGATCGAGTATCTCGGGATCCACATTGAATGACACTGCTCATGCTAACGATTTAAGCCGAATTCAAATGAAGGGGTATACCTCTATAATTGGACCCAAGGTAGAGAGGGTAGTTCGAGACCTCAAATCCGAAGAGATGCCCACTCCAGTCACGAATTATACATACAGACTAAGTACCGATTCCGCAGAAAGATCGACACCAATTATGATGATGACCTTAGATGCTCAACGAGCAGCCTCGGCTCAAGCAGAAACGAGAACAGCGAACCCCCATCGATCCTTAGACGACGTAGACGTCTCGGTATTCGACATAGGAGGTTCGAAGAAAGTTACTGAGTCGGCAGCAGAATACTTGCACGAACAGGCCAAGTTGAGCATCGACGCCATGAACAAAGTTCGCCTATACTAAGGCTTACCAAAGCTAGAAGACTCTGAACAAAAAGTTCTGAGGCTTAGGAATCTGGAAAAACAATGTCACCAGTATGAAACTGATAAACAACGCAATGATGAATGACATGAAGAAACTTAAAGAAAGAACCGAATTGAAAGAGCAAATCAATCGCGACCTTGAACGACAGACATATGTCATTCAAAGGAAACTTGAAATAGCCAACCTGACAAAACGGAAGACAGCTCTCGATACATATGTGTCGGGAATAGAGAACAGTGATCAAACTGCCAGAACATGCCCTGAGGAAGAAGATAAATCTTTCGAAACCGACACGAGTGTATCAGTAACACAACTGGATATACTTTACCACCAGGAAATGTCTAACAATGACATACCTTCCGATGCTACTTTCGTAAAAGGAACTACACCTTTAGGGACATCGACGCCAGCTGAAGCTTTGAAGAAGCCAGACCGATACGATCCATTCGTAAATGATAATGCCGACGTCCATGTTCGGAACGATGGTGGCTATGACCCCACATATGAACCCAGGCAAACTGAACCTGAAAAACGGAGGATAAGATTCAGTGTCGCCACTGACTTACCACATAAAGAGAACGAACCCAACACTGCATGCGGACAGGAGGGCCACTTCGAGTTATCATATGATGACAATTCTGTAGATGACTCCGAACCTCTGGGCACAGGGAACCAAGGTGCGGTAGGGGGCAGTGCATCTAGCTCTACCCAAGGACCGACTGCACCCCCTCCAGGGGCTGGTGGCACCACGGGAGGAACCTCGAGCGTAGATCTCGAAGCAGTGTGTTGGAGGATATGCTGAATCAGTCGGCCAACACTTCGAACACTGCACACAGTGAGGAGACCATCCGAGAATGGAGTGTCAACCAATGTCACAAATAACGCAGCTAGGCGACAAGCCATCCTGCCTAAGATTTACGAGGGTGTAAAAACCTGGAAAGAATGGTTCTTGAACTTCACTGATGATATGAGGTGCAACGCATGGATTCGATGTCTGAAACATGGCCCAGGCCGAATAGCCGTTGAAAAGTGGAACGAAGTATACTTCGAGAGGGGTACTTTCCAACAGCTAGTCGAGATTGCCAGCATTTTGCTGTACAATTTAGTGAGCCTACGGGTATGAGTTGCAATCCCTGTTACAGAGGGCGCGGCCAGGAACCAATCTTTCCGATAAATATTTCCTGAACGACTTGTTGCCACAATTCGTACATGGACTTCGAGATGAAGATCAGCAGCAAGCAGCTTTAGATGCTTGGAAAGGGAGAAATCCTACCCTTATGGACCTTTTCGAAGGGATTGAGTGCTGGACAGTAAAGAAGACCCTCATGGCAAGTGGAGATGAAAACCTCGAATACCAAGGTTTGTGCGAGTACTAATACTAGTACGGCTTCCATGTCGGGAATACACCAACCGACATACACTGAAACAACCGACAATGACTTCGAGATCATTGAGATCGAGGAGGAAGACGGTAGTATCTCCGCAGTACAGGTAAAGAAAGATGTTAAGCGCAAGTATATTCCTAGAAGGATATATAACTGAAGCACTAATGAAGCTCGAGGGGAAACAAGACCCACCCCAGACAGTCGAACTACTGAAATGGCTGTCAGTCGGCCCCCAAGACAACCTCTAACGAGAGCCCCTGCTCCACCTGAACCTCTGGATATAAAGAAAATGATGGAGGATTTCATGAAAACTTTTGCTGAAACCATGTATGCTAGACCTGAACGACGTAGAGTAGATCAGAGCAGACTACGCTGCTACCGTTGTCAAGAAATGGGGCATTATGCTCATGAGTGTACAGCCTCGAAGCCTGTGCTATCCCGAGTTAATTATGTAGAAGAGAAGAAGGATGAGGAAAACTAAAGAGGGTCGCATCTGTGGCAAATGATGTGATCCGTAATTCGAAAATCTGCCAAAATGCCACCACTGGTGAATCCGAGCTAGTACAAGAGGCAATACCCTCCGGGAGACTGGTATGTGAGAAGGATCCTCTCACCCCAGTCCGAGCCGGGGACTTCAACGGGGTAGGGACAGAGGAAGGTCAGAACCTGAGGGAGCAATCCTACGTCGAAGAAGAGGGAGGTTGGGTTGAAGAGTTGATGCGTGTGAGTGCGGCACACCTCCCCCCGAACCATCCGTGTGTAACCTTTCTGAAGGGTTTCGGATGGGAGATCGGTGACTCTCAGGAACAACTCCGATTTGCACAGAACTCCTCACCTTTGGGGGGGAAACGATGGTACATCGCTGCATCGGTGAAGGGGCGGACTGGAGAATTTTTGATTGACACAGGTGCCAGCCATTCATGTGTCTCGAGAAAATTCTTCAATCTGGTGTCCAGCAACCATGAAACACTACCTGTTGGTGTTAATGCTTGCACGGCCGATGGTAGCCAGATGCAGACTTTTGGTAAGACGTTCATACAGATCGGAATGAGGGGCTACGAGTATGTGATGAGCCCTACCATAGCCGACATAAGTGACGATGGAATAATCGGTTTGGATTTCGCAAGCTTGTACGGTGCTGTGGTGGATCCCCGGTTCGGGATGCTGAAGATTCGGCAGCCATACAATTGCGAGATCCCCTGTATATTGAGACATGTATCCTCGGTAGCCACCGTGGTACAGACTGAAAATTCCATCTGGAATGACTTGTGACGTTTTGTGTTCCTCGAACAATGCTTTTCGAACCTAATTCTGAAGTATTATCTAGTTTACAGCTAGATTCTGTCGACACTCTGGTGGGAAACGGATCATGGACGGTAGTCCCGATCATGAACAGAGGACAAAAACCTGTGTACTTGAGAAAAAACGAGAGGATTGGTGATATGTTCCTGACGGAACATATCTCGGAAGCTCAATTTCGAACTGAGCTACCTGAGGACGCAGTCCGAGGATTACCAGATGATTTAAGAAAATTAGTTGATGATTCTTCCCTGAGGAAAAATTCAGAGAAAGAAAGGCTTCGAGCTTTGCTTGCTACCTTCCATGATGCCTTTGGGAAACCTGGGGGCTCGGTAGGCCGCACTAACAAGGTGTTGCACACGATTGACACCGGCGATTCGAAGCCATTTAAAATACCTTATAGGAGATTACCACTTAAAAAGAAAGTGGAGGCTGAGAAACAAATCCTCGAACAGCTGGAAAAGGAGGTGATTGTGCCTAGCATGAGTCCCTGGTCCAGCCCCGTGTGTATGACCACGAAGAAGGATGGGTCTATTCGATTTTGCATCGATTACAGGAAGCTGAATGGCTTAACTAAAAAGAACTCCTATCCCTTACCAAGGATAGATGAGACCTTACACTCCTTAGGAGGAAACAAGTACTTCTGTACCCTGGACCTTCAGTCCGGGTATTGGCAGATCGGGATGGACTCTAAGGATATGGAGAAAACAGCTTTCTCGAGCCACATGGGTTTATTCCAATACAATGTTTTACCTTTTGGGCTGTGTAATGCACCAGCCACTTTCGAAGCTATGATGGAGGAAATGCTAAGCGACCTTCTTTGGAAGAGTTGTTTGGTGTACCTCGACGATGTTATAATATTTGGAAAGACTTTCGAGGATTGCATGAACAACCTCGATTTAGTCTTGAAAAGAATACTAGCAAATGGTCTGAAGTTAAAAGCTAAGAAATGTAATTTATTTAAATCATCTATTACATATCTTGGTCGTATAATAACTCCTGACGACGTAAAAGCCGACCCTGAAAAACTCCGGACAGTGTCCGAATGGCAGAAGCCCATAAGTGCGAAGGAGGTAAGATCCTTCCTCGGGTTCTGTTCATATTATCGAGACTTCCACCCAAACTATTCTAAAGTGAGCTACCCCTTGCAAATACTAGCACATTGGACCCCAGGTCGAGCAAAGGAATGTTTTCCCTGGGGAGATAAACAAGATGCAGCCTTCGAGCAAATAAAATATTTGTTTGCTAACACGCCAGTATTGAAATATCCAACTGCGGATGACCATTTAATACTGGACACCGACGCTAGCAACGGTAGCATTGGTGCAGCCCTGTCGCAGGTCCAGGACGGGGTCAAAGTACCAATCGCCTTTGCTAGTAACACTTTGAATAGGGCACAACGAAACTATTGCACCACCAAACGTGAGTTGCTGGCTGTGGTGGTGTATACCAAAAAGTTTCGACACTTCCTATGGGGTACCGATTTTACACTTCAAACTGACCACTCGTCCCTAAGGTGGCTACTTAATTTTAAGGACGCCAAAGGAATGATTGGCCGCTGGCTGGCACACCTGTCAGAATTTGGGTTGGAGCATAGCCAGATCCAACACCGACCGGGTTTGAAGCATATTGACGCCCTATCCCGGAGGCCCTTTAGAAAGTGCCAGAAAATCGATTGTGATGATTGTGGGGCCCACAACGTGGTAGTTGCAACGGTTCGAACAAGACAGTCCAAACCGCTACCTCGCGCCAGCAGAAACCATCCAACATTTCCAACAAAACGATCCCGCTATCAAGAGAGTGATTTCTTTCCTGAATAAGAATGCCAAGCCCGAACGGCCGGCATTATCCCTCGAAGACAGAGAAACTCGCAAATTTCTAGCCCAATGGACCGAGCTAGAAGTTCGAGACAGGCTACTGTGTCGATGGAAAACCTGTCCTACTAAGGACAAGGTCCTACAGATAGTGATACCCATGTCACTAAGACGAGACATTATGTTTTATTGTCACGGACATAAGACTAACGGACACTTCGGGAAGAAGAGAACTTTAGAACACCTAGCCAGAAGATATTACTGGCCAGGGATGCACAACAACATCATAAGATGGGTAATGACTTGCTCCGAATGCGGTAAGAATAAGCCCGGTCCTGGAATGGGAAAGATGCCTCTGGTGCAAGAGCTATTCGGCGTTCGTTTTGCTCGAGTAGCAATTTGCATGATGGTAGTGACTGACTACTATATTAAGTACACTCGAGTATATCCTTTACCTGACCACAAGGCAGCCACCTGTGCTAGCGCCTTCGTGAAAGGATGGGTTCTACACTTAGGTGCACCATTAATGATGCACAGTGACCAAGGACGAGAATTCGAGTCCAACCTATGGCAAGAAATGTGCCACTATTTGGCCATTTGTAAAACTCAAACTAATCCATACAGACCCCAGTCTGATGGTCAAGTAGAAAGATTTAATCGAACATTGATACAAGTCCTAAAACCCTTGGTAAATTCTTGCCAAGACGACTGGGATGAGCAATGTGATTTTGTAGTACATGCTTATAATAGCACTGTACACTCTGTTCCCCCAATCTATTAGTATTCGGGGAAGATATTATAATGCCTGCGGATCTCGTATATGGTATTATAGGGGTGAGCCCCGAAGCCCCATGTACGGTGATGTTTGTAGAATCTCTACGAGATCAATTTAAGAGAGCTTATGAAATAGTTCGAAATGAGCTATTAAAAAACGCGAATTGGCAGAAAATTGGGTATGATACCCACCTGAAGCCATGCCAGTTTAGCGTGGGTGACCGAGTGTTTAGAATACATGAACCTTTAAGGTGCAAGAAATTAATCTCGAGTTGGGATGGACCTCACGTGGTCACCCGAATCATATCTGAAAGCACAGTTATGCTTATGAGTCTGGCCACAGGCCGAATGAATAAGTCTAACATGTGTAGATTAAGGAAATGGAGGGGACGGGATGCCGCCAACTCCGAGTGTGAGGAAATTTCCAAACAGATGAATGAACAGAAAGACGAGATCCTAATGAAAACTAATGAGCTATCAAGGAAATGGAAGGGAAAGGCCCCGAAGAGGAAAAGAGGCCGACCTTGCAAAATAGCAGTTGAGAAAAAGCCAAAGAGAGGATGACCCAGGAAGGTCGACACTGACACGAATTTAAAACCCAATCGTGATAAAATTGACTCAGCGGAACGGAGAATCCGAGGTAGGGGAAAACGTTGGCACCTTCCACCAGACCTTCTCGAGATTCTTGGTTGAAAAACAAAGAAAGAGAGGTGAGGCGCAGTCCCAGATTTGCTGGGCGGACTGCCGTTACTTAATGTTCCGAAATCACAACGAGTGTATAGTCCTGTTTACATCTTTTGTTATATGTTTGGAGGTTGAGATACCTCGGCCATGATTTGAAATACGACCACGACAGGTATTACCAACCTATTCATGGTTCCTATGGGTGGCAGACAGCTTGTCTGACATGTACGCATGATGCTACATGTTCTTCTGCCAAACTCCTGTTGAAATGAATAGTGAAGGGGGTAGTCCCACCAACGGCCTATGGAGAAAACCAACCCCGAACCTTGGTTATCCGGGGTAGTACGGACGCCTGCCACGAGCGGGAAGGGGGGCGCTAGTGAGCGGGGTACCAGAGTGGCGCAGTGCAGCGGCGCATGCGAATTGGTTCCGCCTCGCTTGTTGTGCCTCCAATATCGCTCACAGCACGCGAACCGTCTTACCGAGGTAAGACGTGCCGCTGTTTCCTCTGCCACTTATAGTGACAGAATTCCTTTACCACTGACTAATATTGACTCCTTCTGTTCTTGAACAAAGGAGGACAATCCCCTGAGCCGTCTGAGCCCGGAATATGGCTCAGTCGGAGGTGGTGGCGACCGTAACGGCCAATCCTGATGGGCACCCGACCCCACTTCGAGCGCAAGACGAGGCACCCCGAAGTCCAGCAGTTGAGCTGATGGACACCACCGAAATGGAGCCGTCTCTTCCCGATTCGACTCCAGATACCCTGAGCATCCCTAAAGGTGCTGAATTGATTGCTCCCAGGACACCACGCACGAGTACGACTGAGGGAACTACTCCTTCAGTCATCATCAAAGTCCCCGTGACTTTCACCGACCGACCAAAGGATTTATTTATTGGCACAGGTAAAAACCGATATTGCCCATCGAAATACCTGGGCCTTAAAGGTGAGCCTCCGCAGCTGATACCCTATGATTTACAATCTAGGATCTGCCGCGGATGTACTGACATGGGAGTCTCTGACGTCTCCGACATTTGGTTCGAGAACTACTTCGGACTTGCTGAAGTGATGTGCATCAGCGATGGCCTAGTCGCCGTTGTTGACGCCATCTGCGAGGATGACCGAATTAGGTCACAGCCAGCGTACCCGCTGTTGTATGGCCTTGTTGGGTTCGAGGAGCACTTGCCAAGCGTCCACTCCCCCGAAGTACTCCTTCCACAAGGAACCCCCCGAGAACGCACTTTTGTGTTCATGTCGGATTCACAGAAGAACTCCCTTGTCCGTGAAGAAGAAGATGCTTTGCTAGCAGACCCCGAGCTCGAAAAGGAAGTGCGACAAATGGCGAACGAGACAGCTCGCGACGGGGATGCTGCTAGCAAGATCCCGACGCTGCCTCGAGTATGGAAGGTGGAGCTTGCTACTCCACCAAAGTAACCACCACGAAAGAGATGAGCCTCGAGGAGCTTGATGGCCGCCAAGAAGCCATCGACAAAGAGCCCAAGGACCTTATGAAGCACAAAACGAAGCTAAAGAGAGACGTGGAAAGCCGAAGAGAGCGACGACTCTGCAGCCTCGACTTTGTCTCGAGCTCGCGGAGCCGAACTCGAAGTGGCAAGACGAAGGAGGAGGATGCCTCCTCCCCAGTTAGATCTACCCGAACGAGCACTTCTCGAAAGGCGACTCCTCTACCCACTGAGCCTGTTAGTAGCACTGCGGTCAAGTAGGAAGAGCTTCAGGAGGAAGGCAATGGGGACCGAGACCGACAGGTCGCCGAAATGAGCCAGCAGCTGCTGGAAAATATCGAACCATTAAAAGACGCCCCCGACGAATCCAGCTTGAACAAGTGGGTCAACGGCCGCTCTGGATTCCCCGATTACACCCCGAAATGCTTCATGGACTGTCAGCGTTATACTGACAGCTACTCGATTCCTCCGGCCACCAATCGCGACAATGACGACGAGGAATGGATCAAAATCCTGAAAAAAGACTCCGGCCCCGGGAAATTTTATTGCGTGTGGGTAGCTTCGCTCGGAGACACACTAAAGACTCCCAAGTCTTACTATGGCTTCGAGCACCGGACGAAGTTGCAGTATGCCGCTTCGAACTGGGCACCGACCAACCCGACTTGCCCCTTCGAGATCTGTGTTAACAACACAGAGACAGAGAGAGTCTGGCCCAGCAAAGACTCATTCTTTAGACATCACGTGGAGCATCATATGCACCACGCTCCGGTGTATCGGTGCTCCAACGAGAAGAACAAGAACAAGAAATGTCAAGGACTGAGAACCATGAGGCGGGGGTGCATGGCTGAGCACTTGGCTCAAGTTCATGGCCTTAAAGCCAGTGACGCCCGACTTAAGGCCCTGAAGCTCCACGAGCGACTTATGTCGAGGTGGGACCAAATGACCTCTGAGGAGAGACTGGCGATCACTATGAGAACTGACCACCTCTGTCACTCGGTCGAGGGGAAGCAGGACGCCTACTTCCTCAAGAACGTGCGTTCCCATCGATTTGACATGTCAGCAGAAATGCACTGGCGTGTCAAAGTCCAGAGAAGGGACCCCGACGCAGTGGACCGACATGGGAAACCCCGACCACACCCTGGTGGTGACCCTCGAACTCGTGACGCCAAGCGACCGAGGTCGGAGTCACAATCTCCAGCCCCGACCCCTGACCACAAGAAGAGATCCCCTGATCCTAGCACGATCCTGGGTGCTGCATCTCGAGACCTCACGAGCATGGAGCATGTCTCGCCCCTAAGCTCGAGTGGTTACCGACCCGTAGCAGGGACCTCGACTGGTAACCACCAGACCTGGTTCGAGGGGCGGACTACCCTCTCCCACTCAGACTGGATGAGGGGTGAGTCGGAGTCTACTCCATGCTACCAGGGCACCCCAGAGGAAGATGCCTTACTCCGTAGGCTTAAGGCAGCCGAACCAGAGGAGTTCCCCGCTCTGTCTGACACCCAGAAACCAGGCCCCGAATCCCAGACCTTACTGCCTTCAGGGAAACCGAAGTCTATGGGTCCTCCAGCTACTCCTGCTACCACCTCTGCTCGCGGACGGGTCAGACCTGTGGATCCAAAGCGACCAGGAAGAGAGTTGGTGCTAAAAGACCCCAGTCAACCTCTCCCCGAGGTTGGAAGGGGGCGAGGCCTAACCATTGATGAGAGTGGGGCGGTGGTCGGCTCGTCTCGACAAGCCAGCACTGCCACCCCATCCCCGAGCGCTACTGCCACCTCGAGCTCCGCTTACGAGAGTGGTTCAGACACACACACGACCCCTGTACCCACGCCTCCAGTAAGAAACATGAGGACCACCAATGTGCTACACTTGGTGAAATCTAACTTCGAACTGGAGGACCCTGATGATTACATCAAAAACCGGACACAGGAATCCTGTGATATTCAGGCCAACGTCTTCCAGGCGTGGCAAGAGAGGCACATCAGCTAAGCCACCGGATACCTTCAGGGCGTGACCAAAGGTGTGTTCGAATGCCTGCATGAGATCCAGCGACAGGAAATATCCCGGATCTCACAGGACATGCAAGGACAGGCGAGAGACCATCTTCGGGCCTCGCTCCAGCGTGAAAACGAGGCTAAGGCCATGAAATATGAGTCGCAGCTTCAGGAGCTGAGAAGCCAATATGACCACCAGGATGTTCGATTCATGGCAGTGTTCGGCTGTTTAATGAAAGATTGGGACGGTACTGCAGAGAGCGCGTTCGAGAAGCTCCAGGGCAAGCTGCAGGAGGCCAGACAGCTCGAGGTGGACATCGAATCTTTTGGATTCATGAGTGTGTCCACCCGGCGACCTTCTGCCAGTGCAGGTGCACCCCCAACCGGACCCGAAAGGGAACCCAAAGCCACCACCACTGCCCCGACACCACTATGGACTACAATATGAAAAATGTAGGGGCTCGTAGATCGTGATATAGTGTGAGCGTCTTCCTCGAGAGGGCGTTTCGAGCGGTGCGCCCATCACCGGTAGTCACTAGAGGTCTCCTTGACCCCTGGTCTCTGCGGGGTGGTGGCAGCACTGTTCGCCTCGTCCCAGCTCCTACCTGGGGCCGGGGAAGGCTCTAGCTGTCGACGGAGTCGGACCACTTTTACCTGAGCTTACAATATAGTTAAGCAGTACACTTCGAGGTAGATGTAAACCATATACCATAATAAATATGTGTCAGTTGCACTAACCCGAGATCCCTTGTCTGGTCTTTACTTCGAACTAGTCAAGACATTGATTCGAACCATTACAAAAATATGACTAAAACTGTTATAGGCTACTTTTTTTATCGAGAATTCAATAGTTTTTGATAAAATGTTCTATTTTGGGTGGAAAGGTTCCAAATTTGGCATGTGAAAAGAATGTTTTGGGGCCAAAATAAGCCTTTTTGTTGATGTCTGTTGCCATGGAAACAGGATTTTCATTCTAAATAGGAAAATCAATGATCCCATTTGAAGGAACATCCCACAAAGTCTACTATGGTGAAAACAGAATTAAAATACCATTTCTAAATCAAAAGTTATGGGCAAAAGAAAAAATAAATGCTAATTTAGCTAATTAGCATAAATTATGCTAATTAGGTATATATCTCATGACCAATTAGACATAGAGCTTATTAACATTCTTGAAATGGTCACACCTACCCATATCTAGCAAGCCATTCCTCCAAAACTAACAGGAGTATCTTCTCACACTATGTATCACTGTAAAGCTATTGATTTGAATTTTAAAGTTGACTTTTAGCACGGAGCACCCTTTCTCCTTGCCTCTACACATATACACTATCATAGTCAAATCTCATTCACAAAATAACATCATTATAATCCTATCTAATGAGAATCTATAGCAAAAATACAATCTGATGTATGAACAGTTTATCTTAATAATTATTCCCATGTTCATATGAGTGAGTGAGAATAATTTTATTGGCCATAATACTCTATATACACATACGTGAGCTTTTCCCAAGACAGCCATTTCACAGGACAAATGAAAAAAATACATTATGGACTAGATTAGGTATCATAAAGCATAGCAATCAAACAATGTACATTTTTTGTGTGTTTGTATATCAGCATTAGATTTTCAGCATTAGATTTTCCTCATCTTTGGCAAATGTGTAGATCATAGATAGTAACTGACGGTCTCGCCTTGTCTTAAGGTACTCTAGCTCATGGGTTTCATGTAGGTCTGCGATTCTGACATCTCTGCGGTCTGTGATGATGTTGGCAATTCTCAGAGCATCATTTTGCAAAACTTGTAATTTGTCCGTTACCCAATCAGGGGCCCTGTCAGTAATAAATGCATAATATTCCATTATTGGACGGACCATTGTTTTGTACACGTGTACTGTGGTAGATGTGTCTGTATTCCGTCTCACATTTTTTAATTGGCCTAACCTAGTCTGTACGGTACTGATAACCTTTTTGCCTTCTGGAACTAGTGTCATATACTTTTCTAGAGTGATCCCTAAAGGCCAAATCCCACTACGTGAAAAATGGGTTTGAAATGTCTGTGATCCTGGATATCGGCAACATTGGACCCTTGCCAATTTCCCAAATCACAAGGGAACTTACTGCACTTCTTACCACTCCAAATCCGACAATAGCTGATAGTAGCAGGGGAATCTCTGTGATTTTCATTACTGCACAGATGAGTTGCTAGAATGATTCACAGAGATAGAGTATTTGATATTAAAATCACAGTTGTCTCTGACTATTTTCTGTGGTTTGCAATGGTCTCCTGCATAGCATAAACAAATGTAGCTTGCATAAATCACAAGCAGAACCCCATTATGACTGTAGTATGTGGAACTTGGCTCCTGATTTATCAGAGACACACCTCTTCTGATTTCCTAGAAACTGTTGTTTTGAGTCTATCACAGAGATTTCAAGCCCTTTGTGAAGAAAATATCAAAGACTTTTTATGTACTATACTCCCTAAATACCAGCACTTTGACAGGGATTCTTAGCCTTTATAGGTCTTCCCTAGATGATATAACCACCCCAATATCGGCTAAGCACCCACATATCCTATTTCACAATGATTTCCCAACCATTTTCACGTTGTGGGATTTGGCCTTAAGTAGTTGAACGTTGTTACCTCTCTCAGCTGTTTCCCTCATAAAGTCAATACAGTGTCAATTCCCTCTAGATTATTGCCTCTGTTGTGACACATGGAGGTTAATTCAAAAGGCTCTGCCATGGCTACCTATGAGATGTTAGCGTAGGCACATCTGTTACCATCTCATAAGACCTAGGGTTACTACAATAAAATGGCTGGTGGTGTAAGGCCAGTAACTAATATTAAGTACTATGCAGTCCTTCACTATTCCACTTCAGTACTAACACCACCCCTTATTTTATACTGAGAAACGAAAGTGGTTTCTCCCGAGTGCAAGTGCACCTGGTTAGGGGACATTCCTCGTCACAAAAGTGAATGCACCTGCGGAAAAATAATATTACAGTCTTTATTGCTTGGCCTAACAGGAATAATCGTCTGATAATATAGCTGATACTTCTAGTGATAGAAGGAACAGATAAAATCCATGCATCAATAAAAGACAGAAACAAATGACTTATGAGTTCCTAGACCCAATGTGACTGACCAAAAGCTGCCATGCACCTCTTGGTCTCCTTTCAGCCCTCCTTGAACCCTTCTAAATATACACATGGGGGACGCACTTGAAGACAAGTGCACCCGATAGGGTATATAATTATAATAAGCAGAACCCCAGTGTAGCCACTCTTGAGAGAACGAGTTTTTCCTCTGCTATTTTTTACCTTCCACTGCTATTTTTTCTCTGTGGACCTGTTACCACTCTGCACAGTTGTTAGCTGCTTGGAATAGTGAAAGGAGGGCTGAGGCTAACATCGCTCACTAAAACGTAGCTGGCTATCAGAAAGGAAGACAGGCCTCCCTTACCATAGTAGTACAATGTATAGAATATAGGAGGGAAATCACTAACATCTCATAGGTAGTGATGGCAGAGCCTTTTGAATTAAGCTCCAGAGCACTTCAGTTTTGCGTGCATTAATGCCCAACTTGTTTGAATCAAACCACCCTTCTAAGCTTCTGAGACATAATTATCCTTTTCTTTACAGATTTATGATCAAAGGCTACAGAAAACCAATTGAAAAGGGAGACCTCTACCCTCTGATGGAAGAAAATTTGTCTTCCACTGTTGCACCATTATTTGACAAACATTTTGATATTGAAATTCAAAGGTGTCTCTCGTAAGATATCATCAAAGATCTTTCCTAGCTATTTACCATCACCCCATGCAATAAATAGAACATAATATGATAGTTTATTGAAATCATCAGTCAATTTAAGGTCTCGTTATGTTACCAAAATCAACATGCAATTTGATTTGGCCTTGTTGCAGTAGAGAATAAGATATCACTGAGAACTGCAATGTTTTCATAGATTCCGTATACGTTACATCAAATGGTCTCAGGTAAAGCTATTGTTGATTCATAGAATTGCTCCACGTTTTGTGATCTTTGGCCATAGTTCAGAATAAGGATTGCATCTAACCTTTCATATGTAAAACCAATATTACATGTACATTCCTGTTCAGATCCACAGAATCTCAGGTATCTGGAGGTGGGACTGATTTAACCATTGATGTAAAGATTGAAAAGAAAGATGCTTACAAACCTAACCTTGTCAAGGCTCTGCTCAAGGCGCAAGGCTTTAAGTTTGGTATTGGTGGTCTCCTTGGGATTACAGAAGACACTATAGCACTCCTTAGTCCAGTGCTCCTTAAGTAAGTATACTCTTCAGCATATGTATTTCTCATTCTTATAATGACTGCATGTGAGCAAATGAATGCGGTACATTTTAACAGAATTCACTCGTCTAAAAGGAACAGTCTGTCAATAGGTAGAACCTAAGCTGGAGACTGATGTCTTATCATAAAATGATGTAGATAAAGTACAGTGCCGGAGCTTGTAAGGCCGACTCGAAAAAAAATGTCACTTTTCTTTCCTTTTCATCCCAGTGCATGGGTGACTGAGGATTCTGGTGACAATACCCTTTTGATATCCCTTGATGATATTATACATCTTGGCTTCCAAACATGCATGCTGCAGTTCAAGAGATTGTTATAAAACAAGTCATGTTTGTTATATATTCTTTCAGGGAGTTCATTGCCTTTATTAACACACCAGAGGAGTCAGCCTGGAAGGGATATGCCTTTGCTGCGGGGATATTTCTTGTCTCTGCCTCACAATCACTACTAGGCCAACATCGAATCCATTACATGGACATGGTTGGCAGAAATGTTACTGCTGCAATTATATCTGCTATATACAAAAAGGTACTCCTTGGGTTTTTAAAGGAATGATCATGTCTCTAAAATGGTTGTTTCCAATAATGATCCGACGTATTAGAAACTTTGTTTTTTTTCAATCGCTATTTATATAATCATATTCATTTATGAATACCATTTATCTATAGCCAATAGTTTATTCAGAACTGGTACCATTGGATTTATTACTGTTGAGATAAATGTTTATCTAATGAACTAGGACGGCATTGTACCTTTTCTCCTTCTTAGTGAAGTCTATCGGAACCTTCTATTGATAAATGCATCATAAGACGGGGATCCACTGCTGCGAATTTCTTGCAAGTTGCACTCATAGCATGAAGGTCCAAAGGCAGTCACAACTATCAAATTTACTTTTATTTTTGCTTATATAATGTCATCAGACGCTACATGGATGCCGGAATGTTTTCTGTGAGAACACATGCATAAGTTCAAGTCGCGAGAGATGTGCGGCAGTGGATCCCCTACTATAGTATGCAGGAGGGTATCTCAAAAAGATTTGGAATTGATCCTGTCGGAGGTGCTAACTCACTGACCTTCTGGAGTGGATTCCCTCTTGTATTGTAAAAACTGAGTCAGTGATAGGAGTGGTATAGGAGGGGTCCAGTCTCTTATTTTGCAACTCAACCTATTTCCATGCAGTTCACTTGTAGCAGAGGTCAAGCAGGGAAGTCTGTTCTTAGGGTGAGAAATGTAGGAAAACTGCAGGATCAAATAGGTATGGTGAGAACTGGTTTCCCAATCTTTTTGAGATACCCTCCAGGGCATGCGATCCATGAATATTGCTCTAAATTGAGTGTAATTGATATAATCACTCGTTTTCAGGCTTTGAGATTAAGTAATGCAGCCAGACAAAAGGCCAACCTGGGTGAGGTTGTTAACCTTATGTCTGTGGATGCTGACAGATTTCCTGACAATATCCAGAGCTTACATATGATCTGGGCTGCCCCAATACAAGTGTTAACATCAATGTATTTACTCTGGGATTTACTTGGACCTAGTGTCCTGGCTGGGGTAGCTGTTATTGTCGTCCTTATCCCCATTAATACAGCCATGGCCAAGAAAACTGAATCTCTACATGTAAGTACTTTGCTGCTGCTGAAGCTTTGTATATTATTCTGTCATATATAATCGTGCAATTTACACATTGAAACCTGTAACATGGACCCACTGTAATCTGTATTTACATAAGTTGGTCAGTTTTTTAACAAAAGGGGGGACAAAAAGATTTCAGACCCCTCTTAGGGGGGTGACAAAAAGATTTCACCACTTTTGATTGAAAAAGTCTGTGTAAACATTTTAGACCCACTTAAACATTTCAGACCCGTCCAAGGAGGGGGCAGAAATATTTTCACCAAACGTGGAATTACACCAACCCCCTGTTGTTAAAAAGTTTCGCTAAATATTTATTCATAAATATACCTTTATCATACTAGCATTACTCTATGATTGTATCATTGTTCAGGTGAATGTAAACATGGTAATGTGAAACGAATTCATCGTATTCTTTATTCCTGATCTCAGGAAGATGCACAAAGTCATAAGGATGACCGTCTAAAGGTTATGAATGAAGTGCTAAATGGAATCAAGGTAAGTATGATTTTCATATTGGAAATAGATAAAGGTGTATTAATGGAAGAATGGATGGACAGAACACAGACATGTACATAACACTTACATTTTCATGGTGAGTTAGATGTACATAGATCTATATCAATGATGTTACAATTGATAGATTATTACGTGGTGTACCCAAAATGCTTATATGAGCCTGACCAATGTATTAATGCTACCCCTAGGTCTTGAAGCTGTATGCCTGGGAAAGGTCTTTTCATGCAAAGGTTCTTGCTATCCGTAAAAAGGAACTTGACACTATGAAGACAAAAGCAAATATCAATGCAGCTGCCTTTATATTCTGGAACTGCTCTGCTTCCATGGTAGGTATCATAAGAAAAGCTGTGGTGAGAAGCTGATTTTATATTTTGATTTTAGACCGAAATCTGCCTCTATTACCGAAAGTCTACCAATGGTTTGAATCTTTGTTAAAGCGAATAAAGAGAAGACGGTGTCGAACAGGCCTCAAAATCAGCTTGTAGCATTTTCGCAAGTTTACCCCTGGCTTTCGACATAAGTCAGCTTATAAGCAGTGTTTTACTATAAGTATAATGCAAAGAATAGCAGCCTTCTAATGAACTAGAATTTCAATAATAACATCACATGTGTGTAAGTGTGTATGACTGTTTTTATGTGAAATCAACCTATTCTTAATGAATTTCTATCCCTCCCAGATATCTCTGGCCACATTCACGGTGTATGTGCTCTCTTCCCCTGATCACATCCTGGATGCACAGAAAGTCTTTGTCTCCATGTCCCTCCTCTTTATCCTTCATGACGCCATTGGAACAATGCCCCATCTTATAGAAGGCCTATCTAAGGTCAGCAAGTGTGTTACACAAATTGCCATATAGATGTATCAAATGATGTGCCATGACGATTTTAAATCTGAACTTTTCATAAATCTTCTGTGCAGTTCGTGAATATGGACAAATGTGTTATAAAATTGAAAACTTTATTTTGGTTAGAACATAACATATTCTAACAGTTAGTTTAGTGCTTATTTCCTACTAGTGGTCATTTTGCCCTGAATAAGACACAACATGAGGCAGATTCTATAAAGTGCTGCAAGGGGATTTCCTTGCACATAGGCCAGACCCCATGAATAAATGAAGTATATTTATTGTGGTAGGTATTTCCCTTCTCTGTCATTTCTGCTGTGTAGGACCTCATCTCAGATTCAAGCAATTGGAATTTAATATCTGTTCCTTCACCCGACAGCTAAGAGTTTCCATCAAGCGCCTACAAGAATTCTTTGCACATGAGGAGCTTGATGAGACCAATGTAGTCCACCTTACCTCTGGAAGTAAGTTATATCATATTTGCATATAGTATAAAGATACGTAATGCCTATCTACAATTGATCAAGATAGTGAATAATGTTTCTAAAATGAACTGACCTGTTGTGACAAGAAATGTATAACATTTCTGAGACTAGATCTACTAATTCCCCTGGTATCAACATAATATTGCAAACAGGATGAATGTATAATAGAGTAATTTCATAATATTGCAGAAAGTGGTCTATGCATTGAGAATGGCACATTCAGCTGGAATAATGAGGATGCCTACCCCACCCTGAGCAAGTATGTTTTCCCCATAGATAGAACGTCAATATTATTCTTTCTAGGATAATCTGCGTATGAGAGGCACAAGAAATATTATTATTTGGTAAACCTAAATTAATGGCAGATGTATAGTGGTCAGTGTCTACACTCTGACAATATATATTTTCCAATGGGATTACTTTAGCAGGAAGTTTCCTAGGTACCATTCTTGACTTATGAAGAAATTAACATAGAAACATTTTTTTTCAGCATTAATATCAACGTGAAGGTTGGATCTCTCGTAGCGGTAGTAGGTTCAGTGGGATCTGGTAAAAGCTCTCTTTTCTCTGCCTTCCTCGGAGAAATGACGAAAATAGGAGGCACTGTTAAAGTCAAGGTAGTTTACTTCACTATATAGTATAATATCATTTAATAAGTGTTCAACACATTCAATAACTGTTTAGCAGATCGTCTAGAAAGCTATATAAAATACAGATATAAACAACACGTTCAATGCATAAACAGGCAAGTACCATGCAGTACCTGCAGTCTTATTATTTACATTATACCCAGTGGGTACAGAACGTTGAATCGACATTGAAGTAACGTTCAATGTCATTTCAACGTTCTGGCCCACTGGGTATTGGGTGTGCTTTGAATCACCCCCTCTTCATATAGGCAAAAACTTCTTCAGTGAAATACCTTAGAGTGTGTCATAAAGTGAGATATGATAAAAAAAAGTAAGACAAAATGGGTGACAACATTGCTAAAACCTGATAGCTGACATTTAGACTATCAATAGATACCCGGTATCTACCCACTGAGCATAGAATGTTGAATCAACTTTGAGGTAACGTTCATCATTTTGATCAACGTTATTTCAACGTTAATCCAATGTCCCGTGCCCACTGTGTACTGCTTGTCTGTAAAATGGACATAAAATTCTATTTCTCCATTTCCCTTTACAGGGATCTATTGCCTATGTGCCCCAGCAGGCATGGATCCAAAATGCCACACTAAAGGACAACATCTTGTTCCACAATGAGGAAAATGACAGTAAATACAACAAGGTGGTGGAGGCCTGTGCTCTCATCCCTGACATTATTACACTTACTGCAGGGGATCAAACAGAAATTGGAGAAAGGGTATGATTAGTGTAACTCAAATATTTATATTATCACAGAAAAATTATATCACTTAATAATGTTTAAAATAGGGAGAATAAACAGAAATGGGACCAATCCTCTTATTCAATAATCATTTATAGTGTATTCAGCTCAACCCACATGTTCTAAGTCTGATTGGCAGCTGATTGACAAATGGCAAAATCTAGCCCTATTGGTTAAAGAGATGACAGAAACCAAAGGTAAACATAACTAGCTCAGAGAATGAGACAATCATAGCAGAATTCAATTACCTGCGCAAGTACACAAATTTAAAAAGAATGCAACAACATTTCTCTTGAAAAAGAAGGACAATGCTAAAGATCATGTTGATCATTTAGGGTATCAACTTGTCTGGAGGACAGAAACAGCGTGTCAGCCTTGCCCGAGCTGTGTACAGTGACAATGACATCTACCTACTGGACGATCCTCTCTCTGCTGTTGATGCACATGTTGGTAAACACATCTTTAATAAGGCCATAGGTCCTGAAGGATTGCTAAATGAGAAGGTGAGAATGGGTTCTCTTAGCCAGTTCATAATGCATAAAAAAAAAGCTGAAAAAGAGTATCTTCTATAGATAAAGTTCCCATGATAACCAGCAACTATATTTAATGTCCTGAGGACAAGACGGTATTAGAGGAGCAACAATTAAACCCTTGTTGAAAGGCAGCTTGATATATTGTATAGTCATTTACCTTTGGTCATTTCTTGTAATAGTGCATATCAAATTCATTTCAGACTCGTGTCCTGGTGACTCATGGGGTCAGATTTTTGCCTTATGTTGACCAAATTATTGTGATGAAGGATGGCTCAATCTCTGAGTTTGGCTCTTACACTGAGCTGCAGAAGAGGGATGGGGCATTTGCTGAGTTTCTTGCTACCTATGCTGGGGTTGATTCTAGCAATCCTCAGCAAGAGAATAAGACCTGTGAAACTGAAGAAAAGATTGAAGTCCCAACAAGTGAAAAGCTGGTTCTACTCTCTGGGACAAATTGCAAAGACAATCTATTCAATGGTGAAACCTATGAAACAGGAAAGGTAAGTGTTTTAGAAATATGCACATAATTATGGTATAATTCTTCACAGACATGCTTGGGAGATGGTCATGATGTCTTCATACCAGACTAAGAAGATCCATTTTTGACGGTCCAATAAGATATTACTAAGATAGTGTATGAAACATTGAATATCTAAAAGTGGAAAATGTGGTGGGTTCTTTTCACTTTCAGCCAAATCTGAAGAATGTAATGATATACATGCAGTCCTTTGGCATTTGGATCAGCCTCTTGCTGGTGCTATTCCAATTCCTTGATGTTGCATTCGACACTTCCTCTGATGTCTGGCTCAGTGACTGGACAAATGATGGAAATAGTACAGAAGGCCCTGCAGTCCAACAGCCCCACTTCAGAATAGCTGTGTATGGACTGCTTTGCATTGCCAGAGGTAAAAAACAGGCTAACAATATGAAGTTGGAATTGCAACCCCAGGTCAATAAAGGGAAATGATCTAAACAATTTTGACCATTTTATCTGAGGGTACTGGGTGAAACTGGGAAAGCATGCAACTAATACATTCTTTAAAAACAAAAAGACATTTTAAACACCTACCACCTGACCTACAACTACTTTATGTCAGAAATGTAGGAAATGTATGGTGTCAAGTATAGGTGCCTAGTGATCTTAGAGCAGGGGCCTTTTTCTGTTTTTCAAACGAATTTGTGAGACAATGAGTGTTTCCAAATGGGTTTGAATGATTATTCAAAATCGTTTGTACAGTTTAAGTATTTGTCAGAAATGAGTTGTAAGTATTCTATTTCTATATGTGTTTCCAGAAGAACATTAAGGGTAAATAGATAACCGTTAAGCCCATTTTGTGTATTTCTCACCGGGACTTTAGGAGGACGTCTAGAGGTGATCCTAAGTCAAATAACACTATTCAACACATTCAATAACCTTCAATCCAAGGTGTCATCATCTACCATGATTTGGAAAATTAGTTTGGAAAGTTGTTTAAATGCTTTATCTCCATAGGAATAACTGTCTGGATAATCAAAAATGCCATTCAACAAAGAATTATTTATAAGTAGATTCAGTTCCATATATATACCACATTCTCTTTTGGTAATCTTTGGATGTAACCCTATACAAATCCATTTCTCTTATAGAATAGAAAAGGTATAAAGGACATACAATAATCGTTTGGTCCCTTTAGAAAGACTAAATTGTGATCTTTTTTTAAAAAGAAAGAGAAAAAGGCCCCAGCTAATGTTATTTGTGTTATCTATAAAAAGAGAGTATACTAAATGTGCCTCTCTCTTCTGTCTCTTTTTAGCTTCAATGGTTTCTCTCACATGGATTATGATTGCCATTGGGTCTCAGAATGCTTCAAGGCAAATGCATTCTCAGCTCCTCATGAACCTTTTGCGGGCACCTATGTCCTTCTTCGATACCACTCCTATCGGTCGACTTTTAAACCGCTTTTCCAATGACATCAGTACTATAGATGATGATATCCCTGAGACTGTTCATGAGGTAGTTGATGCCTTTTGGAGTATTGTCTCAACCATCGCCTTCATGGCCTATGGTACCCCAGCTATTCTGTTCGTAATGATGCCTGTCACTGTGATCTACTTCTACATTCAGGTAATTTAAACATAATAAAAAATATTGTTCCTCCAGCTAATCCATAGGCTAACTTTAGATGTAGTGGTACTTTGTATGAGTGGGGAATCAATAGCAACAGGAAAAGTGTGGCTTTGACTATGGGTATAGGGGTTGCCCAGCAGGGTAATTTGTGACTTGTGCCTTTGGCTCAGGCCTTCTGAGTGAACCTTATATATATATATATATATATATATATATATATATATATATATATATATATATATATATGATTATTTCATCTTCTTAAGATTGTATGGCTGTCTATAATTATAGTAACTTCAATGTGTCTGATCAAATAATCACTTCCGGAATGGGAAAACTAATCTGTTTTTCTCTTGATTTTGCAGCGAATTCATTGTTCCATCGATAGACAGATGTCCCACTTTTCTTCAGAAAGTAACTCCCCAATCTACTCCCAATTTAGTGAGACATTGCAGGGAGCACAGACTATAAGAGCATATGGACAGGTTCCACGTTTTATCAGAAAGTCACAAGAACTTGTTGACTTCTACCATCAATGTACCTACAATGAATATGCATCACACAGGTAAGATCTCTGGGCACAAAATTCATAATTCTCTATGCAGACCCATAGTTTTCTTAAACAAGTATTCCTCTCGACCTGAATTCATTTCTATGGGACTATAATCTAAGTATGTCAAATAAATACATATCACCTGTACATATGGAATGGGAGATCAATTGGAATTTTCTTGGAGTGGTATTTATTACCAGGGAAACCTTCTGTTTTTCTCACAATAGGGAATGATCTATTTTGAACTAATGGATATCTAGGTGTCAGCTCATAGCCACCTGACCAGGTGTAATTGGTCAGGTGGCTATGACTGAATAACAACTTTATTAATACACTAATTATGTTCTCTGGTAGGTGGTCATCTGTTCGCCTTGAAGGAATTGGAAATATTCTGGTTCTCTTTACTGCCATCTTTGCTGTAATAAGTCGTCATCAGCTCACGCCAAGCATTGCTGGACTTTGTATCACTTATGCCATCCATGTAAGTCTGGTGGTCACTTACTTATATCATTATGTATTGTACTTGCATTAATAACCTAACTTTGATACAGCACCTAAAATCCCTATTATGAAGGCTACCTAATATTGCTAATTTGTCATCTGCTTGTTCCTTATATCACAGATCATATGAAAATGTAAGAAGCCCACACTTTCAACTTGTGATAATTATTGCTTATCATGATTCCTCTTCTCTTGCAGCTGACTGGGTGTTTGAATTGGCTTTTATTCTGTCTCACCAATATGGAGAACCAAATGGTGTCGGTTGAACGTGTCGATAAGTACTCAGAGATATCACCAGAAGCTCCTTGGGTGATTGAGAACAAACGCCCAGCAGAGAACTGGCCACAGACAGGGGAGGTCACCTTTGAAAAGTACAGCACCAGATATAGAGAGGGACTGGACCTTGTTCTCAAAGATGTCAGCTGTCATATAGCAAGTGGTGAAAGGGTAAGAACAATACTTTAATTTAGAATATTTCTGAGTTGAGTAAATCTCCCCAGTATCCAAATAGCAATGCCATCTTCAATATATATGCAATTCAGTAACGCCATGCTTAGTTTTAGTTACATACTTGAAACACTGGCCTCAATCTTCTTTTTTTTCATAGATTGGTATTGTTGGGAGAACTGGAGCAGGAAAGTCAACCCTAACGTTGGCTTTGTTCCGTATTATTGAGCCTGCTGGAGGAAAGATCACCATTGATGGTATTAATACAAGTGAGCTTGGTCTCCATGATCTGCGCTCCCATATCACCATTATCCCTCAGGTAAACCCTAACAATTAATCTATTCCCCATGTTTTATCCTCACTCTCAATGCAATGATGCATATTTGCATTGAACTACCTGCCAGGCTCCTCCGACTGAAGAAAGGCATTGATTATGAAGCAATAGTGCATTCCATATAGACTGTGCATAGGCTTAGCAATTTCAAAAGGTCGAAAAATGCCTGAAATATCTCTGTGATTTTGCTAGCTGCATTTTATGGCCTTCCTTGTGTCCTAAATTGCAAGGAGTGTTAGGGAGTTGTGTAATATCAAAGTTCCACTGCAGACTGTGCATGCTAATGTTTTATGTCCTTGCGATTTTGGGATAGGAAACATATCAGACACAGATATACACATTAACCAGGACAATATCTAGCGAATGCTTTACAATAAAGCACCACAGTGTCCTTGTGTTCTATATACTCTATTGTAGTTATATTCCTTGAGAATTTGGGGTAGACCCCAAAATTGCAACAGATTCAAAATCGCAGAGATATTTGAGGCATTTTTCGCTAAGTGGGATTCGACCTAAAGCAGATCTAAGAAAAATATCAAAACATCACTTGACAAAAACAATCATGTTCCCAAAAGAGGCAATGCATGAAATGTCATCAATAAAATTGCAATAGACTGAATAGACTTGTATTTCGGTACTCTGTTATATATTGCTCTTATATTCTTATTTTACTGTAGCCCTTGACCTTAATATACTTCCCCCATTTTAATCATCCAAGATGCAGTGATGCACTCCCGTTGTCTGTTTCCTTTTATCCAGGACCCTATCCTGTTCTCTGGATCCCTGAGAATGAACTTGGACCCCTTTGATGCTCATACCAATGAGCAGCTCTGGGTGGCCCTTGAAAATGCTAATTTGAAAGCCTTTGTTGAAAGAAAGGCATTGATTATGAAGCAATAGTGCATTCCATATAGACTGTGCATAGGCTTAGCAATTTCAAAAGGTCGAAAAATGCCTCAAATATCTCTGCGATTTTGCTAGCTGCATTTTATGGCCTTCCTTGTGTCCTAAATCGCAAGGAGTGTTAGGGAGTTGTGTAATATCAAAGTTCCACTGCAGACTGTGCTAAGGTTTTATGTCCTTGCGATTTTGGGATAGGAAACATATCAGACACAGATATACACATTAACCAGGACAATATCTAGCGAATGCTTTACAATAAAGCACCACAGTGTCCTTGTGTTCTATATACTCTATTGTAGTTATATTCCTTGAGAATTTGGGGTAGACCCCATTTTTCGCCAAGTGGGATTCGACCTAAAGCAGATCTAAGAAAAATATCAAAACATCACTTGACAAAAACAATCATGTTCCCAAAAGAGGCAATGCATGAAATGTCATCAATAAAATTGCAATAGACTGAATAGACTTGTATTTCGGTACTCTGTTATATATTGCTCTTATATTCTTATTTTACTGTAGCCCTTGACCTTAATATACTTCCCCCATTTTAATCATCCAAGATGCAGTGATGCACTCCCGTTGTCTGTTTCCTTTTATCCAGGACCCTATCCTGTTCTCTGGATCCCTGAGAATGAACTTGGACCCCTTTGATGCTCATACCAATGAGCAGCTCTGGGTGGCCCTTGAAAATGCTAATTTGAAAGCCTTTGTTGAAAGTTTGTCTGCTGGCCTTGATCATGAGATCTCAGAAGGTGGAGAGAACCTTAGGTAGCTGCTTTTCCATATTCTTCAAATAGAGGTAGACCCTGTGCCATTACAATATATTTAGGGGATACAGTAAATTCTGAAAATGTTTTCTTCATATCAATGCACAAAAAGATTTCCAAGCAGTCTGAAAATAAAGACTATGTGTACTATTATCATAATAAAAAGCAGCAAGGTTTACTCCCTCCTGTATTGACTGATGGTTTATTTTGTTTACAGTGTTGGTCAGAGACAATTGGTGTGCCTTGCTCGTGCCTTGCTACGTAAAACTAAGCTGCTAGTCCTGGATGAAGCAACAGCAGCTGTAGATCTGGAGACAGATGACCTTATTCAGAACACCATCAGTACAAAATTTTCAGATTGTACTGTCTTTACCATTGCCCATCGACTGAATACCATAATGGATTATGATAAGTATGCTAACACTTTACAACCTGTTGAATTTAGAGTTCCACTGATTAATATAAATCCTTTTAATTACAAAGTCCAGGCAATTGATTGGTCACACACCAAGAATATGTAACATCAAGATACCTTTCCACTTGTCAAAATAGGGAGTAGCATATTGCAATTTTCTCTGGAAAAGTTCGAGAGGCATTCCACAAAAATTCTATTCCCAATCTGCAAAGCAAACCTTCATCATAAAGCTGTCTTAACAGCACTGAGAAAACAACACCTTTAAAACCAATACAAAGTGGACCATAATCTCATTTGCATTGTTATCAAGTGGTGATGTTAAAAATGCACTTGTTTTCGCTAATATTATAGCTTCACTTGTAAATGCCTTAGTCTACCACTGACTGTTGCTGTGTCATCTTGCAGAATCATGGTCTTTGACAAAGGTCACATTAAGGGGTTTGCTGCACCTGAGGAGCTACTCACTGACCAGTCCTCCATCTTCCACAGTATGGCCGGAGAAGCTGGACTACTGGATATCTTAAAGCTAAAGTCGGAAACCTCAGTGTCAAAGTTTCATTCCTGAGAGAGTTCTTTGTATGAAACATATCTTCTATGCAGATACTAGGTGACAGTGTTCATTTAAAAGTAAACACTCTGGGGCGTTCTCAGAAAAGAAATGATAGAACCACTGTATACACAATAGTGAGAGGTTCAGAGGGTGGCAGTTTACACCATTCTCTCATCTAAATTGCCAAAGATGAACTGCCTTTTCTGATTAAGGGGTGCATCCACTGCCGACAGATGGACCATACATCGGTTTCATCCGTCGAGTTTATCATTGTTTTCTATGGAGCAAAACACGGATGAAGGGAGACGGGTGGTCCATCCGTCGCAGTGGACGCAGCCCTTTAGCGTGTTATTTGTACTAGCTCAAAGAGCTAGGGTCGATAGGTCGGATTTTTTTTTTAAATTATATATATATATATATATATATATATATATATATATATATATATATATATTAGGGCACATACCAATGGATGTATCAAATTCTTTGATTTCATTGTAAAATAATGATGGGAAAATGACAACTGTGAGAGAGGGGAAGAACACAAAACAAAAGATACAGGAAAAATCATTGATAAGTAATGAAAGATTTCTTTGAAATGTGAAAAAAAATGAGACAAATTTCTTTAAAATCACAAAAAAAAAGTTTTTTTTGTCCGTTTTGCTAGGGTCGGTTGGGTTACTGGAGACAAACCTTTTTTTTTTATTTGGCCCTATGTTTAAGCATAAGGATACTGATTTGATGATTAAAATCTATCTGAATTATGAATATTAACTATTGTTGTGTTGTGTGTTTATCCTAGCTTTACTAGCCAATGATGTCATAGTCAGACCTTAGACCCCTTGATAGATAGAGTTGGGGAACATGAATGGAATTAAGTATGACCTCCTCCACTCACCGCCCACAGCATTAGATCCTTAATGTGATCAAACCTAGTTTTATATGCTGTGGCAAATATTTTGTGTTTAAGATCGAGAGAAGGAAAAGTAAGCAAAAAAACAAAACAAAGACAAACATAGATGACTTGATTTATTTAGTGAAGCGTTTATTTTGTTAGGAATTAACTAAATAACAGGTAGGGTCTTCTGGCCCTGATAACTGCAATCTTATGGCATATATAACATTTCCCAAGAGCAGACTCTAATTTACAAAAGAACTTTATCGAGGTTCTGTAAATGTTTTAAAGCTGTACAAAATTGCGTCTGTGTTAAACGTGAGCATCATTGCAACAATTGTAAATCAGCTTGATAACAAATTACATCTACCTGATTTAATATCTATATGTGTGTATTGCCTGACACTGAAATTGCTTTGAAAAGTGAAAAGACAAATAAATTGAGACAAGGATACAGATAATGAAATGAAGTGTGTTGACCAAGAAAAGTGACACAAATTTCACGTTCAATTATACTTTTTAATCTAATCTTATCACCTGTCCCTCTTTCTGACCCCCTAAGAAAACTTTAGATTATATGTGACTCCTATTAATTGTAAATTAACTTTTAACTCTTAATTCCATTAGCAATGATATAAGGACAGGTAGCAAAATTATATAAATCAAGACTCGTACTTATATTCTGGCACTGGGTGGACCGCTGAGAAGAGACTTCCAGTAAATATACCTATTCACATAGACAAACTTCCTATCTTTGTTAATAATGCATGAATTGGGCAGGGTCCCAGTGACATAGAATACATGCTTCTCCATCATCCCCAATCCGTGCACATCACTCGCCAACACATCAGTGAGGATGTGCTGGGCACCAAGTTTCTGACAGCAGCTAGACTTCACAAAGCTGCATGATCTGGCGTCCCAGTCCCTGTCTGCGGAAAGGCTTTAGAACCACGATCATATCATTGACCATCTCTTTACGCTGGGAACGTGGATAGATAGCCTCACCAGTCAGTACCACTGCTAGTATTTTTCCATCCACTTCTCTCCTCACAACCCAGTGACAACAGTTTCCAATAAGCTTCTCATTCTAGACGCCATCAGTGGTGAACTCATCCAAGCCAAAGCCTTCACCCTCATGTGCACATTTCCTTAGGATGTGATGTACTTCCCATAGGTCATCCTTGTTTGTAGTGAGTGATATCCTCAGCTTACCAAACTCTTTGTGCTGAAATACAAGATGCGAAGCCTCAAGTACCTCTTTGCTGCACAAATCTGGGAGGCTTATCTTCTTTGCTAGAATCTGTAATTGATAACATGAGAACAAGAGTTCCCTAAATTTTAGATTCTCTTCATCAATCCCTGAAATATAATGACAAGGGCTATTTTGTCGCACTTTTTTCTGACAACATAACGGGTAGAGTGGTACATTCCCTCCTGGTATTTGAGACCAAAGATGCTAATATAGAGTGTATTGATTACAGAAAGTTATGAGAATAAGAATACAGTGATTTTTACATTGCTACATTTCAACTTTACTACCCTTGATTGGCACTTAAAAACTATAAAAAAAAATTGTCTGACCCCAACTGAGGACCAATAATCAAGGACCTTATAGTATTCTTGCAATAATGGTAGTTTTTTTTTCTTTTGGAAGGCCTCCCGAAATTTATATTATTCATATGAAAACTACTTTATTGTTGTACCCTAAAAATTAAGAAGAAAAATAGCTTACAATGTTTGAGCCACCATGGGGTCCATACTTTCCATGTACGATAATGTCATGGCACCAACCTATGCGGTTAAACTGAACGGACCAGGGAACAACAGGTAAGTGTGAAGCAAACATGGGAGACTCTAATGTAACTACATTCTTGAATGATGATTATCTAATTCAGTCTATATAAAAAGTCCCCCCCCCTCCCCACAGACTATATGGTCCTGCAGATCTTATTGTTCTGTAGGCCTGGACTGATTTTTGCAGGACAGGATTCCTCAAGATCACAAGATCCAAAGATTACAGTCAGACATTCGGTCCCACAGTCTGGTCATTTCTGGAAGTGATCTTGACAGCAACGGCCTCGGTCCCGCGAGTTTTCATATTGAGATGCATGATTCAAGATGTAGCAAATAAGAAAAGTGAGGGAGAGAGAGAGAGAGAGAGAGAGAGAGAGAGAGAGAGAGAGAGAGAGAGAGAGAGAATGAGAGAGAGAGAGAGAGAGTAGTGAGAGGGGGGAGGCAGGGAGGGAGAGAGAGAGGCAGGGAGATTATAATTGCACACATACCATAGAGGAAACTAGTGATCTAGCAACAACAGCAGCCTTGGCCATTGATCCACGGTAGCCAAAATGTTTAGCATATACTTCATACAGCTGAATCATATGAACGAATATTTTCTGACCTAGGTAGGCTCTATTCACCAGGACAAAACCTCTGCAGTACAAAGGGTTCTCACTTCAACACATATTAGCAGGGATAACTGACATATATCTGTAACCAAATCACCATCAGAGGCATTGAGAAAGATGACTATTCCTTGGCCTTTGGTCAGTTCATGTGTCCTATCTATGGACATTTAGAGTCCGGTCTAGATTGAGCCCAGAACCACGTTCATCAGCCTCCTGGATATGATGGTGCAGCATGGACCAATGGTTTTCATTATAGGCCTCAGCTCTGATCCTGATGTCGTCCAGTCCAGGGAACGTGAATTCCATGGGAAGTTTGTCAAAATCAAGGCTTGGAGGAGCTACCTTCACTTTGCTTTCCATTGCGCCTCTCCTTCAATGGTTGTATAAATTGATGGACAATCAGTTTGCCTTTGGTACGAGGTGTGATTGAATGTACAGGTGTCTCTCCCTAAAATGATTAAGTGAAACATAAAAAATATCATAAATCTGTGAGAACTTTTAAACAATATTTATGAAGCATTATACAAATATGATTCAAATGGTTAAAATGGGTGCCCAAAATTAATGAGGCCTATAGTGGGTACATAGAGAATAAATCAATATGTGGGAGATCAACTTCTATATTGCTGCTTATAGTGCCCATACTCCCAATACAGGGGCGTAGGAAAAGGGGGGGCCAGGGGGGCCTGGGAGTAGTATAGTAAATGGTCTTCTCTGGATATTATCCAGAGAAGACCACCATATTTGGATTATCCAGAGAAGACCGGTGTTTATAGATATTTTTAATTTATCTATAAAAGAGGTCGTTTATAGATATTTTTGATTTATCCAGAGAAGACCGGTCTTTATAGATATTTTTAATTTATCTATAAAAGAGGTCGTTTATAGATATTTTTAATTTATCCAGAGAAGACCGGTGTTTATAGATATTTTTAATTTATCTATAAAAGAGGTCGTTTATAGATATTTTTAGATTATTTTACAAATAGTAATTATATCACTTTAGGTTTTAAATACAAAAGAGGTCAAGTGGTGCTCATGTCACAAGGTTACTCTTAGCTGTGCATGTCACAAGGTTCTCAGCTGAGCTTTTGGTACAGAGGAAAGCACTGAGAGACCACTAGGATTAGAGAGGATTGAAGAAGGATTGAAGGAGGATTGAAGAAGGATTGAAGGAGAAGGATTGTGGACTGAAGGAGGATTGAAGGAGAAGGATTGTGGAAGGATTCAGGGACACAATAGTGGAAGCATCACCCGTTCACGCTTCAACCAACCATGAGAGCATCAGCCGTTGTAAGTCGACAAGGTCGCAAGTACAGTCGTGATTTTGTTCACACTGGAGCTACACAAGCGTGGAGGCTTGTGACATGAGGGCCGGACCTCTCCATTTAACCCTAGACAATGCCTTCCTTATATACTCCACCTCAGCGGTGAAATCATATATGTGGTGTTACACTTTTAAATCTATGAACAAATAAACATTCAGTTTAAGAGGAAACAGATTTTTTTCAACAGTTTGAGTGATTTAGGGATAGAGTTTTTTCTTGTCTATTTTTTGATATATTTCATTGATATCAGCAAAGAATATTTGCAGAGTTATAAGAGGAATTCACAGCGGTAGTTTACAATTGAAACGTTAGGTTTTCATTCAAAACGCGGATTTTTTGTCCCCCTCTACCGAGAATAATATGAACTATATTTGGTATGATGTAGGTTATATGGAACTAAATTATCACATGTATAAAGCTCTTTTTCTTTGTATTTTCTTTATCAGTTTCAAAGATTCATGTATAGAGCTCCTTCTTTTTATTGTTTAATGTATTTCACTGATATCAGGGAAGAATATTCGCTGATAGCTTACAATTATGACGTTAGATTTTATCATGTTTTGAACGCAGAACGCATTCTTGCTTTCCCTCTACCGAGAATAATATGAACAATTTTTGTCCTGTTCCAGGTTACGTGGAACTAAATAATTTATGTAAACAGCTTTTCCCATCTCTTTGTTATTTAGCTTTATGTTAAATGACGAATTTAGGATAAGATCATGTCTCAGGTTATTTTTCCTTGTCCTTGTTACTAGATTCCATGTCATAATGTAGACAGACATGTAGACAAGATTCGATTAGTTCTTATGAATGCCTTCAGATGGGAGAGCAATAGGTGTTAGGTGTTGCATTAATCATAACGGTTCCATTTATGTTTCTCATGTGAAGCTCCATACTGACTATGTCACTGAGTCTCTCGGTTCCAAGCCTGCTGTGTGTGTGTGTTAGTATGTTTATATGAGTAGGAGAGGAGCGGCATGAGTTACTCTTTTGACTTTTTACACATAGATTTAGTCCATACACGCAACAAAATGATCTGTTTGAGTTGCTCTTTACAGTGAACAGTTTTAGTGTGCAGTTTATATTTAATTACTGTAAGCAAATCAGTGAGTTATTTAGTGAGTCAGTTAGTGAGTCATTTAGTGAGCCTGTAGTTGCACTGAGCAGCTTATAAAGAGTCTCAGCTGCTCTCTGTTTAAGGCTCGCAATAGTGAGCTGTTTGATGTTTATGTATAGTCACAGTGAGCGGCTTATTCAGAGTTTGAGCTGCTCTCTGTAATAGGCAAGGTATAGTAAGTTGCTCAATTTTTAATCAAAAGTAGATCTTTCGTTATATATTTACACATATTTTGTATGTATAAATATACATCCATCAGTCACCACGCGGAGGTAGATCTACAGAAAATCTTATTCTTATTGCGCAGTTAGGTTAGAATAAGGCACTGCGTAGTTAGTTTTTAACCTGACTTTTTATCAGTGGTAAAAAGTAGGGAAAATCACGTTGTTTCTGCGCAGTTAGGTTAGAATAAGGTACTGCATAGTTAGTTTTTAACCTGGCTTTTTATCTGTGATAAAAAAGGCGGAAAATCCTAGTCTTATTGCATAGTTATATCCTTTTAGTTTACTTTTAGATAGCATGACGATATTTCATTGCTCATTGCATAGATGAAAACATGTATATGAATCATCGTATTTCCCTATGCATAAGTCTAAGCTAATGCAAGTGAAACTGTAAAACTCACCAGGCTTATACACAGGACAAGCCAACAGATGGGTAGGGATAAAGGATTTTTACTTTAATTATGAATGTTATCCTGATTAATGTACGAGACAGGCTAGAAAATATAGCTCAGCTTATACATGAAGAAATACCACATCTATTTCGTAGACAGAGAGAGCTGCTCATAAAAAAAATGATTTGCTATATGGAGGGAGTCGTTCTCATGGAGGGAGTCGACCTCTATGTAATAACATATTGTACAGAGACTTAGTTTTTGCATGTGGTGGTGGAACAAAGACGAAATAAGACGTAGGTGCTGGAGTTGGTTAAGGGCAGAGCAAAGGATTGACTTTTTATCTGTGGTAAAAAGGTGGGAAAATCTTATTCTTATTGCGTAGTTAGGTTAGAATAAAGCACTGCGTAGTTAGTTTTTAACCTGACTTTTTATCTGTGGTAAAAAGGTGGGAAAATCTTATTCTTATTGCGCAGTTATGTTAGAATAAGGCACTGCGTAGTTAGTTTTTAACCTGACTTTTTATCTGTGATAAAAAGGTGGCCTGCTATTTTTTGAGACTTGGACCATTATGTTTACACTCGTTTTTCTCACTATAAGCTGCATTGCAACTCATGAGTAACTCATAACAGTTTTTTGATAATGCCTACAAAGAGGGCAAGCATCATAGATAGGACAGAGGTTTCATGGTAGGTCCCTCCTCCTCCTGTATGGATACTCCTGGTACTAATAAGAAACTCAGACAGCTGCAGCCAGAGGACTCACTTTGTTACTGTAAACACTAGCTCTGCCACTCGTGTGTAACTAGGTTACTGGTGTGAGCAGGGCTATGTAAGTAGTTATATAGTAGTAGTAGTACTAGTAATACACAGGACTAGCAGAGATACATAGACACACATACAGGTTTGTATATCTCTAACAATGCTGTCTTGCACATAGGATAACACAGAGGTAGAGATACTTTAAAAGACTCTAACAATACATACATGCACACATTATTACAGATTGGAGATTGTAGCCATCTATAGCTTATATAGCAGGGATGATGGGTGGAGTAGGAACCCTTCAGCAATGATCCAGCACAGAGAGCTATAGGGACTATTCTATGTGTGTGGACCACTAAATTTGACATGGTGACATGGCAATTTCTTAAAATAGACATGTGACATGTGACATGGCAATTTCTTAAAATCGACATGTGACATGAGAGGTTCTTAGAGGTGACATGGGACATGGGGATTTAAGTGACATGTGACATAACCATTTTTTAAAATCGACATGTGACATGAGAGGTTCTTAGAGGTGACATGGGACATGGGGATTTAAGTGACATGTGACATAACCATTTCTTAAAATTGACATGTGACATGGGGGACCCCCCATCCACACCCCCTATTCTACTGTGATGCATGGAATAAAGGTCTAAAGTGAAAATTTTGGAACAAAAACAATGTTTCCTATCCCTCTATGAGCTAGCTGAAAAGAAATTGTGCAGTTTGTAATTGAAAATTCTATTGCTGAAAGGAACTGCGTAGTTATAATATAGTAATGGAAAATAACTATACAGTGTTATAGCATACACTGTATGCTTTGTTTTTATGAGTAACTTACATGAGTTTTTTATTATGATACTTATAGAGACAAGTATCATGGAAAGGTGCAGAGAGCTGCAGGATTGTTCCTATGAATCCCACCAGATGGAAGATGAGTAGCATAATGGTACACTGCATGCTTTGGTTTCATGAGTTGCTCACACGAGTTTTTTATTATAGCATTCAAAGAGACAAGCTACATTGAAAGGTGCAGAGAGCTGCAGGATGGTTCCTATGAATCCCACCAGATGGAAGATGAGTAGCATAATGGTACACTGCATGCTTTGGTTTCATGAGTTGCTCACACGAGTTTTTTATTATAGCATTCAAAGAGACAAGCTACATTGAAAGGTGCAGAGAGCTGCAGGATGGTTCCTATGAATCCAACCAGATGGAAGATGAGTAGCATAATGGTACACTGTATGCTTTGGTTTCATGAGTTGCTCACACAAGTTTTTTATTATAGCATTCAAAGAGACAAGCTACATTAAAAGGTGCAGAGAGCTGCAGGATGGTTCCTATGAATCTCACTAGATGGAAGTGTGCTTCAGGAAATTCCATGACGTAATGCATATATTATGTTAAGTAAAATCAATGTTGTGCTTCTATATTTAGTTTTATACGTCTTAGAAATGTGCTTCAGGAAAATTCCATGACGTAGTGCATATATTATGATGCTTTAGGAAAATTCCATGACGTAATGCATATATTATGTTAAGTAGAATCAATGTTGTGCTTCCATATTTAGTTTTATACGTCTTAGAAATGTGCTTCAGGAAAATTCCATGACGTAATGCATATATTATGATGCTTCAGGAAAATTCCATGACGTAATGCATATATTATGTTAAGTAGAATCAATGTTGTGCTTCCATATTTAGCTTTATACTGCGCAGTTAGGTCTGAATAGTTATTTATTGCTTGCCTTTTTATCTCTGGTGAAAAAGGTGGAAAATTCCATTGTTATTGCGCAGTTAGGATTTTTTTAAAGAAAAGGGCGGAGCTAATGTTAGCCTATCCCTGCAGCTTTGGATAAAAAGATGGAAAGTTCCATTCTTATTGCGCAGTTAGGTTTGAACAGTTATTTATGGCTTGCTTTTTTGTCTCTGAAGAAAAAGGTGGAAAATTCCATTGTTATTGCGCAGTTAGGATTTTTTTAAAGAAAAGGGCGGAGCTAACGTTAGCCTATCCCTGCAGCTTTAAATAAAAAGATGGAAAGTTCCATTCTTATTGCGCAGTTAGGTTTGAACAGTTATTTTTGGCTTGCTTTTTTGTCTCTGATGAAAAAGGTGGAAAATTCCATTGTTACTGCGTAGTTAGGCTTTTTTTGGAAGAAAAGGGCGGAGTTAATATTAGCCAATCTCTGCAGCTCTGAAAAAAAGGTGGAAAATGCATGTATCCGGCAGGAAAAGGGTTAAGGACGGAGGGTATAATTTAGATTTATCCATAGCTAGACGTTAAGGAACGTTGTATATAAAACGGGCAAGACGTTTTTTATAAGATATCTAGTGGATCCTGTGTTTGTCCAGTAATTGACTATAGATGGGGTGTGGATGGGGGGTCCTCCATGTCACATGTCGATTTTAAAAAATGACCATGTCCCCATGTCAATTTTAAGAAATGGTCATGTCACCATGTTGATTTTAAGAAATCGTGCATGTCACCATGTCAATTTTAAGAAATTGTTCATGTTCCATGTCACTAAGCCTAAGATAGCCCATGTCGCCATGTTGATTTTAGTGGTCCATACCCATATAGATCTTTTAATCTTGGCAAAGAAACAAGATAGTTTTTTGACGCAATAAGCGTCTTTGTTTTTTTATTTTTCCTTAGAATAAATTGTACGAGGAATATATGATATTACTGCTTTGTATTAGTATCTAGGATTCATGCATTATTTGACATGATTGGTATAATGCTATTATGAAGTTATGAGTATCAGTTATACCAGGAAACATAGACTGTATTTTTCTCAGCACAGGTCAGGCTTCGTATGCTAGCCTGCACGGTGCATGAGTCGAAATTAAAATCAGAATGTTTGTGAAGAATGGACTGTGATTTTTTACCTCATGCACTGGTCTGACACGTGTATAGACTGGTTTATTTTCCCATTAGTGGTTATATTAACCAGGCTGAGACACAGAGAAATACGGCATCTGTTGTTTACATAGGAGGCTTGATATATGATGGTTTCAGCTGTCCCTTTAAACAAGGGAAGGCAGACACTGGTGAAGGTTTTTTATTTCTGTGCCTCGTAAATATAGTATCCAGCAGAGCTGCTCTCAGTAAAGGGTGACATACTAGATGTAGAGGGTTTTTTTTAAGGCTTAGCCCTTTAAAGGAAATATCTTACAGCTTATTGCGTAGGGAAATTTCCTTTAGCTTATTGCGTTTTAACAAAAGATCTAGGTAAAAAATAGCATATATTATGTTAATTTGGCTACTCTGGTTTTTACCTATTTTTGTTGAAATGGAAATTTCCACAGCTTATTGCGTCTTAACAAAAGATTCATGTAATATATTATGTTAATTCAATAGTCTAATGCTTAACCCTTTAAAAGAAATATTCTGTAGTTTATTACGTCATAAGGATAGGCTTGCTGTAAATGAGAATACATATGGATTAAAAATATAACTAAAGTTAAGATGCACATGCTAATATTAGCATAATGGTACACTGTATGCTTTGGTTTCATGAGTTGCTCACACGAGATTTTTATTATAGCATTTAAAGAGACAAGCTACATTGAAAGGTGCAGAGAGCTGCAGGATGGTTCCTATGAATCCCACCAGATGGAAGATGAGTAGCATAATGGTACACTGTATGCTTTGGTTTCATGAGTTGCTCACACGAGTTTTTTATTATAGCATTCAAAGAGACAAGCTACATTGAAAGGTGCAGAGAGCTGCAGGATGGTTCCTATGAATCCAACCAGATGGAAGATGAGTAGCATAATGGTACACTGTATGCTTTGGTTTCATGAGTTGCTCACACGAGTTTTTTATTATAGCATTCAAAGAGACAAGCTACATTGAAAGGTGCAGAGAGCTGCAGGATGGTTCCTATGAATCTCACCAGATGGAAGTGTCTTTCAGGAAAATTCCATGACGTAATGCATATATTATGTTAAGTAGAATCAATGTTGTGCTTCCATATTTAGTTTTATACGTCTTAGAAATGTGCTTCAGGAAAATTCCATGACGTAATGCATATATTATGATGCTTCAGGAAAATTCCATGACGTAATGCATATATTATGTTAAGTAGAATCAATGTTGTGCTTCCATATTTAGCTTTATACGTCTTAGAAATGTGCTTTAGGAAAATTCCATGACGTAATGCATATATTATGGTGCTTCAGGAAAATTCCATGACGTAATGCATATATTATGTTAAGTATAATCAATGTTGTGCTTCCATCTTTTGCTTTATATGTTTTAAAACAGAAAAGAAAATTCCATGACGTTCTGCATATGTTATGCCATATATGGTTTTCTACGTTTTACTTTTATGCCTTATAAGGAAGAGAATATATTATGTTGATATATGCCATATATGGTTTTCTACGTCTTACTTTTATGCCTTATAAGGAAGAGAATATATTATGTTGATATATGCCATATATGGTTTTCTACGTCTTATTTTTGTGCCTTATAAGGAAGAGAATATATTATGTTGATTTCCCTTGCTATATTTGGTCTTTTACGTAATGGAAAATACCATAGCAGTAATGGAAAATTCCATTGCTGAAAGGAACTGAGTAGTTAGTAATGGAAAATACCATAGCAGTAATGGAAAATTCCATTGCTAAAAGGAACTGCATAGTTAGTATTGGAAAATACCATAGCAGTAATGGAAAATTCCATTGCTGAAAGGAACTGCATAGTTAGTATTGGAAAATACCATAGCAGTAATGGAAAATTCCATGTCACATGTCACTAAATTTGTAATTTCCTCTGTCCTTGTCACTTAGCTCTATGTCACATGTCAATTTTAAGAAAGGACCATGTCCCATGTCATTTTTTTTCTCCCCTGTTCTTGTCACTAGAGCTCTATGTCCCTTGTTGATTTTAAGAAAAGGCCATGTCACACTATCGATTTTAGGGGTCTAGAGCCCCACTAGTGTGTAGCTAGGGTACTGAGGAGTCCCGCCTCTTCTGCATAGCTTACATGGCTCCTCCTCTTTTGGACCTATAAAAGGTACATGGACACTGAGCACTTGGGCACTAAGGTACTTGGGAGCAGCATTTGCAAGGTGAGTTTGTTTCTGATAGATAAAAGCTTTTGGTACTTTAGATCTCAGGGGAGTTTTCTCTGTTAGACTTAGCTGTAGGTTTGAGGCATAGGTATTAAGTTAGGTAAAAGCAAACTGTTAGACTTAGCTGTAGGCTTGGGGCTTGGAGTTAAATGCAAAACTGGACTTGGAAAGTTTTCTGTCTGGATACTTTGGATTTTAAACTGTTGGACCCCATGAACATTAATGAAAGCTTAGGCTAGGTATTTATTGCTTAAGTTTTTCATGGATTTGATGGTCTAAGAAAATGTTTCTGTCACCTTTGTAGAAATTTCTCTTGCCTTAGAGAAGTTTTCATGCCATATTGTTTTATTTTAATTTAAGTGCCCTGAGAGGTTTTGAGAGTAAATAATCAGTTGGGCATTTTTGTAAGCTTAGGCTGGGTATTTATTGTATGACTTTCTTCAGATTTGATAGTTTCAGAAAATGTTTGCTACTTTGAATTTAACAGTTTGAAAGTTTCCGATAGTAAATGCTCAATTGGGCATTTTTTTCAGCATAGGCTAGGTTTCTGCCACCTTTACAAAAATGCCTCTGGGTATAGAAAAGTGTAAATGCAGAGCTGGACTTAGAAAGTTTTAGAAAGGCTTTTGTTTGGATACTTTGGATCTCAGAGAGGTTTTCTCTCTGCTTTGAAAAGTTTCTATTTATTTTATGATACTTATTTACTTTGAATTTGCTGAGACAGATTTTAGATTATAAATTTTTGGACTGAAATTTGATTGGTCTTCCTTGGTAGGAGTCCCACCTCTTCTGCTCAGCCATTGGTCCTCCACAGCATATTATGTTTATTCATGAAAATTTATTTTTAGAACTTGGAGTAGAGCTATATAAGGCGCAGGCTCTCAGTCTCACCCTGACCACTAGTCTCACCCTGACCACTAGAGGGAAACTTCAGCAAGGTAAAGTTGTTTCTATATTTTGACTTAGGAAGTTTTAGAAGGGTTTCTGTTTGGACAATTTATATCTTAGAAAGGTTTTCTCAGTTAGACTTAACTGTAGGCTTGAGGCTTGGAGTTAAATGCAAAGCTGGACTTAGAAAGTTTTCTGTTTGGATACTTTGGATTCTAAACTGTTGGACTCCATGAACATTTATGAAAGCTTAGGCTAGGTGTTTATTGCTTAAGTTTTTCATGGATTTGATGGTCTAAGAAAATGTTTCTGCCACATTTGTAGAAATTTCTCTTGCTTTAGAGAAGATTTTATGGCAATTTGTTTTATTTTGGGTTAAGTACCCTGAGAGGTTTTGAGAGTAAATAATCAGTTGGACATTTTTGTAAGCTTAGGCTGGGTATTTATTGTATGACTTTCTTCAGATTTGATAGTTTCAGAAAATGTTTGCTACTTTGAATTTAACAGGCTAGGTTTCTGCCACATTTACAGAAATGTCTCTGAGTATAGAAAGGTGTTCATTGGATACTGTGCTATTATGTCAAAGTTTCTAAGGGTAAGTACTCAGTGTTACATCTATAAGCTTAGACTAGGTTTGCTCTTAATATTATTGAATATTGTTGTGTTAGTTTAGGATTTAGCAGTCTAAGAAAGGCCTTCTGAAGCAAAGGTCTCAACTAAGTTATTTTGAATTTAGAACTTTCAAAAATGTTTCTAAGATTGAATACAGAGTTGCAATTAGATGTTTTTCCTAGCTGAGGCTGGGAGGCTCTGAAATATGAGAAAGTTGAATAGCTTATGAGTTTGATATGATTAGTCATTGAGGGATTGGATTTAAACAGGAATAGTGTATAATAATGAATCAGAGCATTGTGTCATAATACATAAAGTCTTTTGTCAGCAGGATAACGCCATTGACCGGTGAAGCTGAAGTCACTTTTCTGGAAAGTGCATTGCTTGGGCTACCAGAGGTACCCTCCTGTACTGTGCTGAGCAGATGGACTGTAGCCACTCATGGCTATTTTGGTTGAAGGCAGAACAGGTAAAACTAACTCTCTAGTTTCTCCACTGCTTTGGCTTTCATGGTGATACGCCACTGTACTGGAGGAGGTAGACTATTCTGGACAGTGCACTGCTTGGGCTACCAGAGGTACGCCCCTGTACTGTGCTGAGCAGATTGGCTGTAGCCAGCCCATGGCTATTTTGGTTGAAGGCGGAACAAGTAAAACTAACTCTCTAGTTTCTCCACTGCTTTGGCTTTCATGGTGATACGCCACTGTACTGGAGGAGGTAGACAATTCTGGACAGTGCACTGCTTGGGCTACCAGAGGTACGCCCCTGTACTGTGCTGAGCAGATTGGCTGTAGCCTGCCCATGGCTATTTTGGTTGAAGGCGGAACAAGTAAAACTAACTCTCTAGTTTCTCCACTGCTTTGGCTTTCATGGTGATACGCCACTGTACTGGAGGAGGTAGACTATTCTGGACAGTGCACTGCTTGGGCTACCAGAGGTACGCCCCTGTACTGTGCTGAGCAGATTGGCTGTAGCCAGCCCATGGCTATTTTGGTTGAAGGCGGAACAAGTAAAACTAACTCTCTAGTTTCTCCACTGCTTTGGCTTTCATGGTGATACGCCACTGTACTGGAGGAGGTAGACTATTCTGGACAGTGCACTGCTTGGGCTACCAGAGGTACGCCCCTGTACTGTGCTGAGCAGATTGGCTGTAGCCAGCCTATGGCTATTTTTGGTTGAAGGCAGAACAGGTAAAACTCTTGTTTATCCTCTGCTTTGGCTTTGAATTTACACGTCTGAGAGTTTCTTAGTTATTCTGAATTAAAAACTCTCTGAGAGCAAATACAGCGTTAGACTTAGCTGTTTTCTCAAGCTGAGGCTAGGGATGGTTTGTATGGAATTAAATTTTGCTGTGTTAGTTTTAATTCAGCAGTTTCAGAAAAGAATTTTCATGCGTTTATTGAAGTTTCTATACTTTTAAAATTGATTTGTCCTAGCTTCAGAAAGATTTCTGCACACCGAATTTTGACAGCCAATCACAGCCCTTGAAGGTAACTGGGTTCGATTCCTAGCATAACCAACACAAAACATAATGCTGGTGCAAAGGGACAGATTGGTTATGGTCCCACCTGCAATTGCTGTGATGAGCTATCAGTTTCCCCCTGACTTTAGAGAGGTTTTCATAACATATTGCATTATTCTAAATTTACTAGTCTGAGAGTAAATTCTCAGTTGGACATTTCTGTCAGCTTAGGCTAGGTATTTATTGCTTGAGTTTCTTTGACATCAATGGTCTCAGAAAACTTTTCTCTCACCTTTGTAAAAAAAGGCTCTGCCTGCAGAAACATTTTCATTGGATATTGTGTTATTTTGGATTTAATAGTGAGAGTCTCTAAGAACTAATACTCATTCAGACTTTGATATTTATATCAGTTTAGGCTAGGTAGGCTTTCATAGCATCTTGCCAGTTTTATATACTAGTTTGAGAGTTTCTAAAAGTAAATACTCAGTCAGACATTTTTGTTAACTTAGGATAGGTATTTATTATTTAAGATTCTTAAGCTTTATTGGTCTCAGAAAACATTTCTCCCACCTTTGTAGAAAAGGCTCTGCCTATGGAAACATTTTTATTGGATATTGCGTTATTTTGGATTTAATAGTGTGATAGTCTCTAAGGGTAAGTACTCAGTCAGATTTTGATATTTATATCAGTTTAGGCTAGGTAGGCTTTCAATATTACTGAAAATTGTTGTGTCAGTTGGGATTTAGTGGTCTTAGAATAGCTTTCTTATAACTTTATGAAAGTTTCAATTGTCTAAAGTTTTCTGTTAGCTTTAGAAACTTGACTGTGACCTCTACTGAGTTATTCTGAATTTAGAACTCTCAGAAATGTTTTTGAGATTAAACACAGAGTTGGATTTAGAAGGGACTAATATTTAAGTTGTCCTGATATTACATATGTGTTAGTTGTGGTTTGTCTACAAAATAATTACAACAAAGGGACTAATATCAAATTATTTTGATTGTTTGGTTTGTCAACAGAAATAATCACAACAAGGGACTCATATATCTAAGATGTCCTAATGTTGCATTTGTGTTGGTTGTGATTTGTTGACGAAAATAATCGCAACAAGGGATCCATAACAAAAATAATCGCACAAGGGATCCATATCTAAGTTGTGGTTTGTTGACATAATAATCACAATAAAAGATCAATTTTCAAGATGTCCTAAGGTTTGGGTTGTTGACAAAAAACAACCACAAAGGACAAAGATATTGTCCGAATATTACATTTTGCTCTATTTACGAGTTAAGAGAGGATAACCTGAGTTTGTGAAAGTAAATTATTTGAATTTCAGATAAAAGATTTGGAAAAAAATGATCATAAAAATTAATTATGAACTATTAAAAACTAGAATTTCTTATTTCGAAGGTAGAATACATTTCAAAGACAAAGAAAAGGATATAATAGATGTCAGTTTTCCTTCCCAGCCTTATATGTCAGTCAAGGAAGCTGAACAAATTATTTCAGCTTTGTCTTATTTTGATTCTTTGCCACGGTTAAAAAAAAATCAAAGTAGAGGCGCTTGTATATTTCGCTGATTATTTCCTGTCTTTTTATTTGCAGGATGAAATAGGCAATTTAGTTTTATCAAATATTATGCTTTTACCGCGAGTCCTTAAAATGTGTTGCATATTAATGCCTTATCAACATTTTTATTTTACTATGATGGATTTTGCTTGTGACTTACTCGAAATCCCATATATTTATCATGTAGAAACGTTAATGAAACCTAAAAAAAGAAAACATGATGACACTTTAGATCCTAGCGAATATGTTTTATCAGAAATAACAAAAGAATTGAGAAATAAAACAAGACAAAGATTGCATAAAATGTCACTAGAATACATGCTTTGTAAATTATGCAACACTGAAATGATTATTTCTACAAAAACTAGAAACATTGCTTATATGATTTGTTGCAATAAGCCAGTACATCAAAAATGTTTTGATGATTTTATTCAAAAATCAAATTTGTATCATAGGACTGAAACAATAAAATGTCCTTACTGTTCCATTGAATGGGTACATGAAAAACCACGGGTTGGTCATGAATGTTTGTTATGGTTAATGAGAAAATCATCTGACACTTCCTTGTTAAATCAAAAAAAAACACCAAAAGTTTGTTTATTTGATAAGAAATAAAAAGTTTGAAACAAATATTTTTGTCTTATGTTACATTTTAAAAATGAAATATTTCATAACATATACAGCAGTAGCTTACAAAAAGTCTCTGAAAAAAAAGAAACAAAACTACAATAACTTAAGGTAATATAGTATAACGAATAAGGCAACGAAGTTAACCAATAAGGCAGCAAAGTTATATGACAACGAATAAGGTAATGAAGTGAATGAAGGAGGCAGCGAAATCAGATGAACTTTTCTGACGCAGACTACAGGGAATTCTTTGCAGGAAAAGCATTGTGATTAATGCTTTAAAGGTAAAGCTAAAGATTTGCTTTTGTGAGTTCATTAAAAATTGCTGTTGAGTCAACTGTTCACTGAGAGCTAAAAATTAAATTTGTTTCATTTTCACATAATTAATTCCTGTTACATACATACAATTTGTGGTAAAATTAATTGTAACAATGCTTGTATGGGAACGATTCGCAACAAAAGTAGCTTTTCGCTAATCTAGTAAAGAAATATTAGTCATAGCCTCTAGAGGTCTTCAGTGTGCTAAGTATGGTATAGTTTAAGATAGTTTTAGAAATGCTCACTAGAGGTCTTCAGTAAGCAGAAAATGCCTTGATTATATTAGCCACCAGAGGTCTTCAGTGTAAAACCATGCACATAGTTTTAGTGACTCACACTAGAGGTCTCCGCTGATCTAGTAAAGTAATGTCAGTCCTAGCCTCTAGAGGTCTATAGTGTGCTAAATATGGTATAGTTTAAGATAGTTTTAGGAATGCTCACTAGAGGTCTTCAGTAAGTAGAAAATGCCTTCTATAAGCCACCAGAGGTCTTCAGTGTAAAACCATGCACATAATTTATATCAGCCACCAGAGGTCTTCAGTGTAAAACCATGCACATAGTTTTAGTGACTCACACTAGAGGTCTCCGCTGATCTAGTAAAGTAATGTCAGTCCTAGCCTCTAGAGGTCTATAGAGTGCTAAATATGGTATAGTTTAAGATAGTTTTAGGAATGCTCACTAGAGGTCTTTAGTAAGCAGAAAATGCCTTCTATAAGCCACCAGAGGTCTTCAGTGTAAAACCATGCACATGATTTATATCAGCCACCAAAGGTCTTCAGTGTAAAACCATGCACATAGTTTTAGTGACTCTCACTAGAGGTCTTCGCTGATCTAGTAAAGTAATGTTAGTCCTAGCCTTTAGAGGTCTATAGAGTGCTAAATATGGTATAGTTTAAGATAGTTTTAGGAATGCTCACTAGAGGTCTTCAGTTAAGAGAAAATATCCTGTTTATATGAGCCATCAGTGGTCTTTTTTTTCCCTGAGATAAGAAATACTTTCAAAGTTATCAAAAAAAAGATTTTATTGTTTAAAAATAAGATATTTTTAAAATGAATGTTTCTTCTCCTTTTTACATTAATTTACCTTCTAATACTATTCATCCCTCCCGAGAAAATAAAACAAGCAAATTTTGGGTTAAATTACCTTCTATTTTAATTTTACAAGGAGAATGGGAAGTGGGATTAGTAGAAGTAAACATACCAGTTTCCTGGTATAATTTCCCAGAATTTCCAGAAAAAAATAGGACTTTGGTAGTAGAAAGAAAAGATTTCAGGTTGAAGCAAGACGTGAATGAAATAACTTCATTAGATGAAATAGAAATTAAAAAAAGATATGTCATGCAAAAAATTCCATATGGAAATTATACTTCTTTAGATAGTTTAATAAAAAGCATTAATGCAGCCTTGAAAAAAATAGACGCATACCCCGACGATGAATTTTTTCGAAAAAGTAGAGAACCATATGTGAAAACTGAGCTGCAAAATTTAAAACCCATTTTAAAGGTAGGGAGAGGAGACAAAGTTATTATGTCTAAATTTTTAAGTAACGTACTGAGATTGGATATATCTGAAGAAATAGACAACGAAGCTGAGATCGAAAACAGTAACGTTATAACATTTTCAGGGCTTCCATTGAATAGTTTATTAGATTTTCAGATTTTAATGAGCACTACTTTAAGATACAAACATTACAAATATTTTCATGCGGGAGGTGTACCTAACTTGCATCACGTTTCTTCTAATATTTATATTTATACTGATATAGTTGCTAATGAAATTGTAGGCGATCTTCAAATTCCTTTATTGAGGACTATTCGTTGCAGTGAAAAATTCGGAGACGATATAAAGGAAGTTTTTGTCTCTCCGTACTATAAAAAGGTAAAAAAAAGTGAAATACAAGAAATCGAAATAACTATATGTGACGACCTGGGAAAGTTGGTTCAATTTCAATATGGAACAGTTTTTTTAGTTCTTCATTTTAGACCTATAAGAAATGAAGAAAAGTAAAGCTTTCAGAAATTTAATCGTAGAATATGATTTAACTCCTGCTCTTCACAAATATGATCCTGATTTATTTTTACTTAATCAGACCAAAAAAATTAAAAAATTAATTTTGAAGAAAAAAAAAAAAGAAGGGGGGGTTAAATTTCAATTATCGTTATGCACAGTGTTAGGAAAATATAATCTAGAAAACAAAGAATATTTTGAAATTCAACCATGGTTCCAAAGTCCTGTTCAAGTAAACTTTGATTCTCATAACGTAGAGGAATTAATAAGAAATTCCTTTTCTGTGATATTAGGTTTTTTCGATGCTTTCTTGCACATGGGGTCAGGATGGTTTTTGAGAGAAATAAAAGTGTTACGCCTCTCTGTTTTTAAATATAATCCTTTTGGAGGGGAGAAAAAAGGGAAAGAAAGCATTATTGAAAGAAAAAAATCAGTTCTTAACATAAAAGGAAGCGGCAAAAAATGCTTCGTGTACTCTGTTTTAGCAGGCTTACATAAAGTTCCTCACAATGCAAACTTGGCTAAGTCGTACGATATTTTTTTAGAAAAATTAAATCTTTCTTTTCTTTCTTTTCCTGTCAAATTGAGTGAAATTCCAAAGTTCGAAAAGAAAAATAATCTTACTATAAATGTGTTTGGCCTTTTAAAATCTGGAAAAAAAGAATTTCAGCCTTTCCCTATGTATATTTCAGTCCTTTCTTCTCCCCTTACTGAAGGAAGACATATTGATTTATTGTTATTTAATGATCACTATTATCTTATCAGAAATTTACATAAATTTATCAGACCTTTCTTTTGGAAAAAAACTAGATACTTTTGTTACAAATGTTTGATATCATATAGCTCCAAAAAAAATATGAAATGCACGTTAACAACAACTGCAAAACTAACGTAAACAGTGGTCAGGGTTATTCTACTCCACCGAAAGGGACTTTCTTGAAATTCGTTGACCATAAATTTAAAGTTAAAAGTCCTTTTGTAATATATGCAGATTTTGAATGTTATAATCGCGCTATAAGCAAAATATACAAAGGGAAATCGTATTGCTCAAAAGAACACAAATTAAATGCTTTTGGAGCTATATTAATTTCTAAATATGAAAAATACAGTCAAGATCCTGTTATATACGTAGGAAAAAATGTGATAGCAAAATTTGTTTCTTACTTATATAAAAAAAGAGCTGAAATTTCGTATATTTTAAATCATAAGAGAAAACCTTTGTCTTTGTCTTCTGACGATATTTCACATATAGTGAAGCAAAAAAATTGTTACATATGTGGGATATCTTTCACCGAAAAAGGTATAAGAAAAGTTTTAGATCATGCTCACATAGGACAAGAAGGAAAAGGAAGAGACATAAATTATGCTTGCAATAGATGTAATCTTACTTACACTAGTCTTAGGATGGACAATTTAAAGATACCAATTATAATTCACAACAGCATGAATTATGACACTCATTTTCTCATCCAAAAATTATATAAATATATAAACCAGAGCACCATATCTGTGATTGCTAAATCATCTGAAAAATTTCTTACTTTAAGTTTCGAAAATTTTAGAATCATAGATTCCTTCCAATTTTTACCTACGTCCCTTTCAAAATTAGCTGAACTTTTGCAAGAGAAAGGATTAAAAGATTTCGTTCAAACAAAAAAACATACTTCAAACAAAAAAATGATTCCTTATATGATAAGAAAAGGTGTCATGTGCTATGATTACATTGATTCTTGGTCTGTTTTGAAAGAAAAAAAATTGCCGCCTATAGATAAATTTTATTCTACTTTAACCAAAAAAATATAACTGAGGACAATTACTGTCATGCCATTCATATGTTTGAAGCATTAAAATGTAGAAACATAAAAGATTATTTGAAAGCCTACTTGAAAATAGACGTTTTGCTTTTATGTGATGTTTTTGAATCTTTTTGAGAAAAGGCTTTAAGTTATTACGGTTTAGACCCTGTTCATTTTCTTATGGCACCTAGTTTGAGTTATCAAGCTATGTTGAAACATACACAAGTTGAACTAGAGTTGCTTTCTGACATCGAAATATATAATTTTATAGAAGGCGGTATAAGGGGTGGCATAACTAATGTTTCTTATAGGTATGCGAAAGCTAATTCTTCCGACGAAATCATTTTTTACATAGACTGCAATAACCTTTATGGCAAATGTTTAGCAGATTTTTTGCCTCACTCAAATTTCAAATGGCTGACCCAAAATCAAATTCAAAAACTAAACATAGAAAGCATTTCAGATCATAATGAAACAGGATACATACTGGAGGTAAGTTTAACTTACCCTGACTGTCTTCATGACATGCACAATGATTTTCCTCTAGCTCCACAGAAAATAGAAATAGAAGAACAAGAATTATCTCCGTACGCAAAAGAAATATTGAAAAAAACTGAAACGTCCTATAAAAAAGGAGGAAAAAAGCTTATATGCAATTTAAAAGACAAAAAAAAATTATGTAGTGCATTATCGTAATTTAAAATTATACCTTGCTTTAGGTTTAAAGATAAATAAAATTCATCGTGTTTTAAGCTTTCATCAGAAAGATTGGATGAAATCTTACATTTTGTTCAATAACAGAGAACGAACTTTGGCTACCTCTGCTTTCGAAAAAGAATTCTTTAAGTTATTAAATAATGCAGCATTTGGTAAAACAATGGAAAATGTTAAGAAAAGAACTAGCATGAAATTAACTTCAGACCCTAAAGAAAGTGAAAATCTTATAAAAAAACCTACTTTTAAATCTCTTCATATATTTCAAAAGGACTTTGTAGGAATACAAAGCAGCAAAGAAAAAGTTTTACTAGACAAACCGATCTACATTGGGTTTTCTGTTTTAGAATTATCTAAACTATGGATGTTTAATTTCCATTATAATGTCATGTTGCCTAAATTCAAATACGTACATATTCAACTGTTATATACAGACACAGATTCTTTAGTGTATTACATAAAAGATACAAATTATCTTGAAAAAATAAAAGATCTTAATAATTTTTTCGATTTTTCTAATTTACCTAAAGATCATTTTTTGTATGATGAAACGAACAAAAAGGTCTTAGGTAAATTTAAAGATGAAGCAGGAGGGAAAAAAATAAAAGAATTTATTGCTCTCAGACCAAAAATGTATTCTATTTTATTTGAGAAGGGGGAAGAAGAGAAAAAAATAAAGGGAGTCAAAAAAAGTAGCATAGAAACTATAAGGCACAATGACTTTAAGCTTACCTTAGTCCAAAATAGAATAAAAGAAGCAGAATTCGATAACATAAGAAGCATAAAACACAAAGTATACACTATGTCTCAAAAAAAGATATCTCTTTCTCCTTTTGAAGATAAAAGATATTTGAGAAGAGGAGGAATTAAATCTTACGCATATGGTCATTATAAGATTCCCCCTTTAAAAAGAAAAATGAAAGAAATTCCTTTTGAAGATATTCATTCAAAAAGAAGAAAAGTTTGTGAGATAAAGACAAAAATAGAATAGCAAACTGTCTGCAAACAAACAAAATGAGTAAATCATCTAAATATCCTACTTTAGCTTTTGGCAAAAGGAAAAGAATAGACATAAATAAATTCAAAGGAAAAATATATTTACATTTTCATGATATGGTAAAAGACAAAAGTATTTCTCTTCTTAAAGAAGAATATGATTTACTCTTTGAACTAAGGAATAAAATAGACAAAAAAATAGATAAAATTAAAAAAATGAGTGAAGAAGAAAAGCCTGGAAAGACTAAGAACACTAAGAAAAAGAAAGAAAAATCAAAGTCTCTTAGTGACAGCAGCAGCGATGATAACATAGCCTCTAGTAACAGTGACAGCGAGTGAAAACCTTAGTGAGATAAGAGCTACAGCAAGAAAGATTACGACATATCTACGGTCAAAGTATTTTTTTTTAATTTATATACAAATATACATAAAATGCCTGTTAAGTGTGAATATTGTGGAAGAAAAGGGAGAATAGTGCAAGATAAAAAATATTGTGAGAAATGTCAAGAAAGCATGGTTCAAGAATGCATAAGGTGTCATAAACCTTTTCATTCTCTCCATTATTTTTCTGCTGACGAAAATCATTTGAGATGTAATTCATGCCACACACAATATCTTAAAGAAAAAATGAGGAACAAAGCTAAGTCAAATGAAAATAAATTGAAGCTAATTATCGACGAAAAATCAGCGACACAGAAAACTCTAGCTCCGAAGAATCAGAAGGAAAAGACAACCTGACAGCCTCTCCTCTGCCTGAAGACGAAAATGAAAATCGAAGCAAAAAAAGAAATAAAAGAAAAGCAGGGACTAGCATGACAGGTGACGAAGAAAGTGAGAAAGAAGAAAAGGAAGTCAAGAAAGGAAAAAAACAGAAAACTGTGTAATGGTTCGTATTGACTTATATGTTGGGTGGCTCTTTGGCTCGCTTACCACTAGAAATACCAACACAACACGAGTAGTTCGGGTTGGGCAAAGCCCCAGAAACCCCTACCTCTCGGGTAGGACTTTATTCCACTCTAGTCTACAGGTTAGGCTGCGCGTCTGGACTGGACTAGATCCAGTCACCTTCTGCCGCTCGTCCGGCTCCTTAGTAGGAGCTGGACGCGAGGCATGGTGCCGCCCCCTCTTGTACCAACGGGGTATCACAAAGCGACACCTAGCTGGCATAGAAGGAACAGGCACCACACGAACACGTCTCTCGGATGAACGGCACTAATATATATACGACGATACCGGCCCCTACACCACCCCCACTAGACTATACCTAGGGTTGGGTGTAATTAACAAATACCTATTGTTAGCTTTATACAATAATATTATACACAAATAGGTAAGTCTATATATACAGTTCGTATAGGATATAGAACATTTAGGGGCATTATAAATAATATGTACATAATGAGGCATCGTCGCATATAACCCGAAGTAGCGATAATTAATAATAACAAATAGGAAGTGGCGCCTTATGCACCATCGACCTATGGTGATATGTAGTAACAGTGTTACAATAGTGTTATTATTATAAACAAGACGCATTAAAAAGTCGTAGACGAGTAATCAGGTGATATGAATAAAATTTTACAGTATTAACTAACCGACCCGAGGTGGGGTAGATAACCCGAGAGAAAAATTTGTTTGTTTTAATTACAAGAATATATATTTGGTATAAAAATATATTTATACAAAAATAATAATACTGACAAATATAGGTGTCCTACCAGGGTAGCAGGATCACCCTTACAATATACCGGACTTCCGGCGAATCTGGAACGACTGGTTTCTGCAGCTCCATCCGGCGACATATGTGTGGTGGCAAGCCACGTTGCTGTTGTGATGTGCCCTGATGAAGATGGGAAGATGGAGCCCCGGGTAGGTGTGGTAATCCCTTTTTGGTGTGTCGGGTTTAGCGTCCATCTTCGCTGCAGGTTACGTTCCAGATATCAGGAGTCCAGCGTAAGGAACAGTGCCTCTGGCATATTAAATGCTTTTACCCTCGGGTACAGAGGAGACACCGTCAGATGGACACTTAAAGATCTTCCGGATCCGTGTCCATCTTCTCAGCCGACTCCACTGAGGCAGATGGAGCCGAGCTGCTACAGCTGCTCGTAGAGAGCGCCTCGGATGCTGGTGGAGCGACCGTGGCAGTTGTAACAGTCCGGGTGACGGTAGGGGGCGGGAGCAGGAGAGCTGCCGGAACTGGCGGAGCAGCCGGGACCGGTGGAGTGGCCAGGACCGGTGGAGTAGCCGGGGCTGGTGGGGCATCCGGGGGTACATCTGGTATGAAGATAAGGGACGACGGTAAGCCGTCCCACTCCTCCAGATGTTTCCCGAATGCCAGGAAAAACTTGAGGTCAGCCTCCTTAAACCTATGGATGTATCTGGCGTTTTCAGCTTGGTGAAACTCCTTAAGCTTTTCGTCTTCCTTTTGCTGACGCCGGCAGGATTCGAGAGCCTCTTGGACTCTGTCCTTCTCCAGCTGCCTGATCTTGTCTTCCTCCCTCTTCTGGATTTCGTATACCAGATTGAGGGTGGCTTCAGTCATCGCCCGCCAGTAGTCGACTGACTTCTGGCGGTGCAGTGCCTGCCACTCCGCCATCAGCTCATTCTGGATGTGAACCGTTTGGACATCTCTGTGGTCAACAAACGTGTTCGGATCCTGAAGACCTGACAGCGTATCCGAAATTAACTCCATCAGGGGTACCCGAGGGCCCGTTGGTGGAGCAATGACTGGTGGAGGCGCGGTGGCTTCCACTGGGGCAGGCGGAGTACCTGCTGGAGGAGCAGACGGGCCCTCAACCGTAAGACCGCCCCGGCCTCGGCCACCGCCCGGGGAAGCTCGGGTGGACTCCAGCCCACCACGGCCTCTACCACGGGGTTTGGTCCGGCCCAGGGAGGTAAGGACCTGCGACTCGGGAGCGAAGAGTTCGCCCCCACCATCCTGGCTGCCAGTGGCTTCGCCCGGGCGTTGTTCCGCGGGTGCAGGTGTAGAGGTGGTGGTGGCTGGAGTCGCCGGTGTGGCTGCCTGGCTACTCGACCTATGGGCCTGGTTGCTAGGCATATCCAGAGCCGAGACTTGTTGTCCCGACTCGCGACGATCAGCTGGGTTAGCTGGTCTTGGCTGGTCCTTGCCACCCGAAGGGCTCACGGACCGGTCTGCTCGGGTCCTCTCGGAAGCACCGGTAGCTGTTGTTGTGCCTCCGCCGGGACCCTTAGAGCGGGCTTTGGCCTTCTCTCGCTTATCATCTCCTCGCCACTTTTTTACCTTCAGGTGCACCTCACTGGGCATCCCGAATTTCGTGGAAGAGAAGTTGATTTGGAAGAAGGTCAACAAGTTGCCGCTCTTCCATGAGCAGAATCCGGTCTCGAATGCCTGCTCCTTGACGTCTTTAATGCTCAACGAGGCCCAGTTAGCTAGGAGCTCGTTGAAGCACTTGATGGCTCGTTTCCTGGTTTTCTCCAGGCCGATGCCATGGGCCTTCTGCAAGTGCAGAGCCATGTCTCGGCGCCGGTGAGTGCTGAACGATCCATCACAATGTTTGCTCGGGCGGTCCCCAAGCACACACATCATCACAGGCTTGTGGTGCATGTGATGTTCAACAATGTGGCGAGCGAAGCGAGGCTTCGTCTCGAACATCTTCTCACCCGTGAGAGCCAGCTGGCATGACTCGAATGGGCACCGTCGGCGGCTGCCGGTTGGTCCCCATTGGGTCATTGCCCACTGAACTTTCGTCCGGGCCTCGTAGCTGTAAATCGACCCCAATTTGGATTTCAGCTGGTCAATCCAAATGAGGTAGAATTTACCTACAGGCGTATCCGAGGGGCCGGATTTCATCCACTCCTCGTCATCGCTGTCACCGTCCTTATTGACGGCGCCAGGACACATGTAATGGACCGTGTCGTAGGCACAGTCCGCGAAGCAGCGAGGAGTCCGTTCTTTGAACCCTTCGGCTGCATTCTTCCACATCCATTTCTGATTGTGGTCTTTTGGGACATCCGTGGTCATCTCTTCCCACGTTGTCACGGACTCCAAATCAGATTTGGCCGACTCGGGCAGTTCTGGATCGCTGTCGCTATCCTCACTGTCCGTGTAGATACCAGCTCCCCTACGGCTCGCTCGGCTGGTGGTGGTAGTACCAGCCGAAGCCTTGGCAGAGGATTTGGCGCCTTTTCCGCTGGTGCTGGCAGTGGAAGCTGCAGCCGAGGTGGCTACTGTGGTGGTTGTGGTTGCGGTGGTGGAGGCGGGCGTCTTCGGCTGACCCTTACCCCTCGGCTTGGTGGGGGGTGTGGGTTCTGCGGGAGACGCTTTCGCTCCGTTCTTTTTCTTCCGGCGCTGAACCTTGGTGGGCTGCGCCGGCATCTCAGGGCTGGAATCCGACTCTCGTCGATTCCTGTCCTCTGTACGAGGGCTCCTCCTTCCGCTGACCGGGGAGTCAGAGTCGGAAGAGACCTTGGTTTTCTGTTGGGCCTGCTGTTTGCGATGGGCCCGGCGAGCTGCGGTGAGCTCCTTCTGCTGCTTGGCAAGCTCGGCTCGCTTTGCCTCCACAGCAGCCTGTTGGCGCGAGATGTCCTCATCCGAGATCTCGCCAGGTGCCTCCGGGATGTCGGCAGCTGGGTCGGTCTCGGTTGTGGACCTCTCGACGGCGATGCGGACATCCTCAGCCTCCAGATCGCTCTCAGTGAGAGGACCCTTAGGCGCAGGTTTACGGGTCAATCGCTTGACCCGGTCGGTTTCCACCGACGACAAGGTTACTGTGGAGTCTGTATCCATATCGGATTCGGACTCCCTTAACTCTGAGGCCTTTCGGGTGATGCCCTCAGAGATCAAGACGGCTCGGGCCAGACTCTCGTTCACCGCCATATTCTCCGCTAACTTCAGATAGTTGCGGAGCCAAGAAACTGGCATATTGTCAGCCAGCTCGTCACTGCACGAGTCCATTACCAGAGTCTTGAAATCATCTGGTATGGGCTCGGGCACACCCTGCTCCACCGCCATTGGTCCACATCCGAACATGGAGGCGTGCATGGGGATGTAGGTCCCCCAGGAGGTGTACACAACACCGGCCTCGCGATCGACGTGTGCCATACGTTCGATCCGAGTCTTGAATCCCGGAGGATACATTGGAATGTCCAGGACATCCACTTTGCTACCCGAAGCGGCTGCTGCAGACGAACGCTCCGGGCGTGGTGGTGGTGGAGGTGGCATCTTCTCCCGGTCGGTGGCCTCGGCCATAGCCGAGAGCGTCCGGGCGGCCTCCTCTGTCGAAGAATCCATAGATTCCTCGACCCGAGACGGGACCTTCGGGTCCTCGCCTAGCTCCAACAGAACGTTGGCAGTTTGACGCGCGGCGTCAATCGTCCCCTGTGCCATGGCACTGAGGGCGACTTCCAAATAATTTGGCGTCTGTGTTGGACTCCTCCCGAAGGATTCGTCCAACAAAAGGTGATGTTAGACAAGCTAACCGACAGCTAGGGGCCTGTAAACCGCCAACAACAACTAGAGCAAAAACGGGTGGCGTCTAACCACCACGAGTCCGCTCTAGTTATGACCAGTATGACGTCACGTATCTCGCCTCGCGAGATCCCGCCGTGGCTATCCGGTGACCTAGTTCCAACCTTTCCCGCCGCACCCGCGGCGCCACCTAGGGAACTAGATCCGAACTAACATTCGACTCGACATGCGGGACGCGGCCTACCACCCGAGTGCTATCTGCTGGAGTTTGGCGGTGTATACAACGCTTCAAAGCGAATGTACCGGTTAATCCGACCGCCGCTCACGGGATACAGCTCCCCGGGGAGGGCACGTTCGGCATCTCCAGCCGTGGACGTATGTTACCCGCCCATGGCGGACAACACGCAGCAGCTCGTTGTGTACTGAGTTAGGTTACGGCAGACCTCAACCGGGGACTGCGTCTAACGCCTTCGGTTAGCCTCTTATTTTTCCCGGCTTTACGTACGGCCCTCTCTGGATTCCGCCTAGCCACAGCGGGCACCTTCCCATACGTAATGCCTTCACTCAGCGAGACATTTTTCCTTTTCTTACGATTAGGTCGTTTCCTGGCCTTCGTCTTCTTTATCACCATACCCTCGTCTCCCGGCGTCTTTCTCGGCCGGCCTCTAGGGCGTTTCGTCGGTACTACCACGCTCGGTCCGCTAGGGACAGATACAGGTGGTTTGTAGCCGAACTCCCTCTCCGCCTCTTCGCGTCCCTTCCAGGGCCGAAGTTTTCCGACATTTGTCTTCCATTTTCTACCAGTTAGGCAGTCCTCCATCATCACCGTAGATTCGGAGATGACACGAATTATTTTAAACGGACCTTCCCAAGGCGTTACGAGCTTCAGCTTCTCCAGGGGCTCATAATACCTTAGGACTTTGTCCCCTACATTAAAACGAATTCGTTTAGCATTGGTGTCATAACCCACCTTCTGCCACTTCGCACTCTTCAGCAGTTCTTTACGAACGGCCTCGTATGCCTGTTTGAACCTGTCCCTTAATGACTCCACAAACAACACAGTGCAGGGCGCCTCCGGGTCTATACCAACCACTCCATACACTAAGTCGGCGGGCATTATGATGTCCTCGCCGAACACTAGCAGGTTGGGAGTGCAATTAGTGGATGAATGGACAGTGTTGTTGTAGGCATGTACCACAAACTCACACTGTTCATCCCAGTCGTCCTGGTGGGTATTGACCAGGGGCTTTAGCACTTGTATGAGGGTTCTGTTGAAACGCTCTACCTGCCCATCCGACTGTGGTCGGTATGGGTTTGTTCGGGTCTTGCAAATGGCTAGGTAATGGCACATTTCCTGCCATAGCTCCGACTCGAACTCCCTTCCTTGGTCGCTGTGCATCATAAGGGGAACACCCAAATGTAACACCCAGCCTTTCACAAATGCCTCCGCACACGTGGCGGCTTTGTGGTTAGGAAGGGGGAACACCCGAGTGTACTTGGTATAATAGTCGGTCACTACCATCATACAAGTATTATCTCGGGGCGTCGTTTTAATTCCACTGATGATATCTATCGCCACTCGAGCGAATCTGACACCAAACAATTCCTGGGATAGGGGTTGCTTACCCAGGCCGGGTCCCGGCTTGTTTTTACAGCAATCCGGGCAAGTGGCGATCCACCGAAGCAGGTCGCCTCTCATACCGGGCCAGTAGTAACGCCTTTGTAGGCGCTCTATTGACCTTTTCTTACCGAAATGGCCACTTGTTTGATGGCCATGGCAATAATACATGATATCCCTCCTCATCGGGGTGGGTATCACTATTTGCAACAGCCTACCATTGGTGGGAGTTGTCTTCCACCTGCACAGTATGCCGTCTCGGATCTCTAGCTCGGTCCATTGGGCTAGCAACCGCCTCGCCTCCCTATCCTCTAGGGATACTAGCGGCCTTGCCGGTTTAATACCTGACCGTAGGTATTCCATTATGCGAGTTGTGGTGGGATCCGACTGTTGGAACTTCTTGATGGTTTCCGGGGACCAATCAAGATAGCTGCACACAGCCTCCTCCCAGGGGATACGGGGGGTGGTATGATTAAATACCAACCCGGCTACCACAGCATTGTGGGCCCCGCAGTCATCACAAGTGGCATTCTGGCACCTTCGGATGGGTCGTCTCGACAAGGCATCCGCATTGATATGTTTAGTACCGGGTCGGTGCTCTATCTGTTTATGCTCTAATCCGAATTCGGATAGATGAGCTAACCATCGTCCTATCATCCCCTCGGCGTCCTTAAAATTAAGGAGCCACCTAAGGGACGAATGGTCGGTTCTTAAGGTAAAGTCACTTCCCCAGAGGAAATGCTTAAACTTCTTCGTATACACCACCACAGCGAGGAGTTCTCGTTTGGTGGTACAATAATTTCGCTGTGTCTTGCTTAACGTGTTGCTAGCAAATGCTATCGGCACTTCGACTCCCTCTTGGACCTGAGAGAGAGCTGCCCCAATTGCATCATTGCTCGCATCGGTGTCTAAGATGAAATGTCCCTTGGGAGTGGGATATTTCAACACTGGTGTATTCCTAAACAAATCTTTTATTTTATTAAAAGATTCTTCTTGCTCGCTGGTCCATGGGAATGGGTCCCGTGCCCTACCCGGAGTCCAGTGAGCTAGACACTGCATGGGGAAGCTCACACGAGAGTAATTTGGTATGAAATCACGATAATAGGAACAGAATCCTAAAAATGATCTCACCTCCTTAGCACTCGTGGGTCTTTCCCAATTCTCTACGGCTTCCAATTTTTCCGGATCCGCACTCACTCCGTTAGGAGTAATGATCCTTCCCAAGTATGTAATGGTTTTCTTAAACAAATTACACTTCTTGGGTTTAAGTTTAAGACCGTTTGATAGTATCCGGTCGAGGACCAATTGCAGATTCGCCAGGCATTGCTTGAACGACTTGCCGAACACGACCACATCGTCCAAGTAAACCAGGCATTTCTTCCACAAAAGATCACTCAGTAAGGATTCCATCATAGCCTCGAATGTAGCGGGGGCGTTACACAATCCGAAGGGTAAGACATTATACTCGAATAGCCCCATATGACTGGAGAATGCTGTCTTCTCCTTGTCATCGGGGTGCATCGGTATTTGCCAATACCCGGACTGTAGATCCAAGGTACAGAACCATTGGTTCCCGCCCAAGCTATCTAAAGTCTCGTCTATCCTTGGTAAAGGATACGAGTTCTTCTTTGTTATACCGTTCAATTTCCGATAATCGACACAAAAGCGGATTGTACCGTCTTTCTTAGTGGTCATACAAACAGGGCTAGACCAGGGACTCGAGCTGGGCACGATTACCCCTAGGTCTAACTGTTTTTGTATTTCCTCTTCACAAATTAACTTCTTCTTTAGAGGAAGTCTACGATACGGAATTTTAAAAGGTTTCTCGTTGCCCACATCTATGGTGTGCAACACCTTATCGGATCTACCCACCGGTCCTCCCTCCCTACCAAAAGCACTCTCGTACTTTTGTAGGAGTTTCGACAGGCAATCCTTATCTTCCGTATTTTCTAAATCGGACTGATTAATCAGCTTTTGGAATTCTTCATCCAAAGGATGCTTACTAACAGGGTTCAGTGGTTTATTGAATTTTGCTTCGGCGACATGTTCTACCCAGCTCATCCTCCCAATACAGTCGCCTCGCCTCAGATAGACTACTGAACCACTTCGGTTAGTCATGGGTAATACAGTCCAAGCTGCATTAGCCACTAATGTATCCACTGAGTCCAACCCGACGCTCGACAAGTACACCGTATCGGGTTCATAGACTCCAGTTTCATTCCTTTGAGCCATGGACCCGCCACAAAGGACATCGCAAGTGGTACCCGGTGGGATCTTCACCGTATGTATCACTGATGCGACCGAAGACACCTGTCTCAATACGCATTGGACATGCAAGCCATACGGGTTCCGTATACTCATCATACCGTCCCTCGGGTCCAAGACGGCCCCGTATAAACTTGCAAAATCCAGTCCGAGGATTCCGTCATCACTAACCTCTGCTATAGTTGGCGAAAGAACGAATTCTTTGCCTCCTATACGGATAGGCATAAACGTCCTACCAAATGTACGCATGCTGCTTCCGTCGGCCGTGCAAGCATTTACCCCCGTTTTGAGGTTCTCATGGCTGCTGGCCACCGAGTCGAAGAACCTTTTGGACACACAGGAATGGCTAGCTCCAGTATCCACCAAGAATTCTCCTACCCGGCCTTCCACAGATATGGGTACATACCACCGTCTCCCCCCTAAGGGTGAGGGGTTACTGGTAAACTGGTGAAAGTCTCCCGAATCACCAAGATTCAATCCGAGTCCTCTCAGGAATTCCAGACACGGATGACTTGGGGGAAGGCGTGTCCCACACACTCGGATCAACTCTTTGATCCATCCTTCCTCTCCCCTAGTGTGGCCACTCGCCTCCATACGCTCACCCTCATACATATAAACACTAGGGTCCCCGGCCCCGGCCAAGGTGCAGGGGTGCGCACCCCCGGCCACCCGGCCTCCAGGTGTAATTGATTCGAAATCTTCCACCGGGTCACCCCCGGTAGCATTTTGGCATTCGTTCTTCCATGGGGTCGTATCAGATGCCGTTGATACAACCCCCACTAGTTTTCCACGTCAGTGGAATCCGTAGTGTTCTCCCTTCCTTCGCCGTTGTCTTCGGGTTCATAGAAGGCAGCCATTACCGGTTTAGCAGCGGTACATTCAGACGAATAGTGTCCCATGCGTTGGCATCTAAAACACTTTACAGTTCGGCGATCCACTCGGGGTCTCTGCCGACTGGCTTGGATGGCATCTGTAATTTTCTTACACATGTCCTCCATAAGTTTGGTCATGTCCGGGGACTGACCCTTCGATTTATCAGCGCTTACTAAAGGTTTGGATGCCTTCTCACTAGCCTTCGGGTCACTCTTGACCTCGGGTGGTGGTCTTGAGTCCCTTGGCTTATTGAAAGTTTTCCTAGGAATATACTTCCTGCCCGAAGTATTCTTCCTTAATTGGACCGAACAGAAGGTTCCGTCCTCCTGTTCGATTTCAATCAATTCAAAATCATCTGAGGTGACTTGCGCCTCAGACTGCTGGACTACTGATACCAGGGGAGCCGAGCGGCTGGCATTCGGTATGTCACCAGCTAACATTGTTCGCTTCTTCACGGCCATATCTATACCATTAAATATGTCGTGAAGTGTTACGCCTTCTTTCCAGGCATCCCTGGCAGCAACCTGCTCATCTTGGTCTCTCAGACCCTTGACGAATTGGGTAATCAGATCGTCCATATACCAGTCCTGGTTTTCAGTACCGGGTCTGGCTTTGCTTAGCAGGGCATGGAGCTCCATACCGTATGCTCGAAAAGCTTCGTTGGGCTTCTGCGTACGTTTCTTGAAACGGACCATCGGGTCCTCCTTGACCATGTTGCATAACAGTCCACTAGCAGATTCTACCAACTGCTCAAAACTTCCAACGAGACCGTACCAGGTTCGCCATTGCTCTACAGCCATGCGACCCGGGCCGCCCTTCAGACATCTTACCAGATGTGGCTTGGCCTCGTATGGGGTCCACCCATTACAATTCATCACGTCGATGAAGTCTTCAAACCACTCTTTCCATGGTCGAGTACCGTCATATTCTTTTGGAATAACGGCTACCCTTCGGGCAGAATTATGAGCATACATCAATCTAGTGCATTGCTGTTTGCTCCATTCAACCGCCTTTGTTTCATTCAAGGTTCGGTTGCTCCCTATACCACCGAAGCTCGTATTGCCCGGTGGAGGTGGTGGTGGTGGCTGAGTATACGTCCACTGTGGGACACTGTGGTTCGTATAACCCGCGCCACCCTGGTTAGGGCCAGGACCCGAGGTACCACTGTAGCTTGTGGGACCCGGGGTACCGCCCCCTCCTTGTGTGCTTTGATAACCGCCGCTCGAAGGCTGGTTACCCGTCGGATGACTGCCATCGTTTGATGGATTGGGTTGGTTGCTGTCATTACCAGCTCCCAACCCCACACTGTCACTCGGATCCACATGTATGTGGAATCCGTTAGTCTCTGCACTGCTGTCAGAGGCTTCCCGTGGTACATAGTCCGGGTCCAAATTGTGGACTATGGGGACTTCACTTATCCGGACTCTACTAGTTCGGCCATGTTTATCTTGGGTTCTAATATAAACTCCCCCTTGATCTACATTCCGCGTCGCATTATCATTGACAAAAGGATTATACGGCGGATGCTTCGGCGTAGAACAGGAGACAGGGTCGCCCTGTTTAACGAAAGTCGAGTTCGGGTTTGTGTCCTTACTCGCCGGAGGGGCATTCGCTTGCTCCTGCTCTTGTAAATAACTCTCCATGCAGACTTATTTATTGTGAGGGTAGCTAGATCTGTGGTCAGGTTTCGCTGTTCCTCCCTCAGCTGTGCGTTTTCTGCTAAGATTTCGGATCGAATCTTTTCATTTTCCGCCACAGCTCGGTTTCGTTCTTCCTGAGCGGCTAAGGCCTCTCGCTTAAAAGTATCCTTTAGTAAGCGGTACTTTTCACCTTTTTCTTTCTGAGACCTTTGATACTCGTTGGTCTCCTTCCTTATCTCGGCTTGTTCCGAGACCATTTTGGCCTCTGTCTCCGCCTTTCGGAGTTGAAGTTTCTTCAGCTTCTCCTCCATAGCATGCAACTCGGATTGTAATCTGTTTACATCCCGGGCCTTAGCAACTTCTTCGGCTCTAGCCTTTTCGATTGCTCTAAGTCTATTGGCTTCTTCGAGTTCCAACTCAGCCAATCTTTTCTCTTTCTCGAGTTCGTCTCTCTCCTTCCTTTCCAAACGATGGGTTGCCGAAGTTAGACGATACTTTAGGTCAGATTCTTTTAGAATCGCCTCCTGCTCCTCGGAACGTAATTTTCCGATCCGAGACTTAGTTTCCTCTTCTATTTTTAATTTGGCCGCCATGAATTGTTCATGTTGCCGCTTAGCTTGTAACTCTACCTGTTCTTTGGCTTTCAAATAGGCCGGGGTAGTTTTATACCCAGGGCCCATCCGACGTCCGTATATAGACCTGCGACTGCCTCCAGGATTAAACATGGAGTCAGACAAGCCTTCATCTAGTGATCGGCCTAAGTGATGCCTTTCCGAGCTTTTCGGTTCAGCACCCCTAGGCTTATTCTTCGCATTTATGCTTGGGACTATTGCGTCCCTTATGGCTTTGACATCATCGCTGTCATGGTCCGACGATGTCATTAATGGGGGTACCTCGTTTGCACCATCCGGTACTGCTACTGGGGGGGTCGCAGTACATTTTCCAGGGCTTTGTGCCACTGGCGTACCCAAGTTGCTAGCCGAGCCTGCTGGTACAATAGGACACAGCTGGCGTCTACTAGTTATAGCTTGGGACCAATCACTCAGGTCTAAAGTTGGGGGTTTTACTATTCCGTTGAACAATCCCGTATCCGGTACTCCCATTTGGGGTGTACCCGGATACAAGTTTACGATACCATCACCTGTGGCACCGTCTATCAGACCAGGTGTCGAGAAAACAGTTCGGACACCCGCCGGATTATACATTTGTTGTTGACTGGGTTTCCAGTCTAACAACAGATGCTGGGATGTAAAGTCATCCTCTTCGAATCCCTCTAGCCCAGGGCTGGGGGGATCCGCTTCGGGTTTCCCGAGGCTTTCGGCCAATGTGGCCGCGCACCACCCCCGAACCAACTGGTCACGGCACCAGTGTAATGGTTCGTATTGACTTATATGTTGGGTGGCTCTTTGGCTCGCTTACCACTAGAAATACCAACACAACACGAGTAGTTCGGGTTGGGCAAAGCCCCAGAAACCCCTACCTCTCGGGTAGGACTTTATTCCACTCTAGTCTACAGGTTAGGCTGCGCGTCTGGACTGGACTAGATCCAGTCACCTTCTGCCGCTCGTCCGGCTCCTTAGTAGGAGCTGGACGCGAGGCATGGTGCCGCCCCCTCTTGTACCAACGGGGTATCACAAAGCGACACCTAGCTGGCATAGAAGGAACAGGCACCACACGAACACGTCTCTCGGATGAACGGCACTAATATATATACGACGATACCGGCCCCTACAACTGTTTCTTTCACTAAAGGTAGAACTGTGTTGAAGAAAACCGGAAACGTAAGAAAACATGCACAAAGAACTATAGGAATTAACAAAACTAGAATACCTGATGGGTTTATTCCTATATACACTAATATCTATGCCATAGAATAATGTTTCTTTTATAAGGCAAAAAGATTTTTTTGTTTCATTTTTCACGGAAATCCGGAAAATTGCATTCCTTTTAATGACTTTTTTCACGCGTAAAAATGGGTTAAAATCTGTGCTAATATGCCCCATAAATTTTATGACCTATGTGTCAGCAAAAAGTACGTCTCGAAAGAGAAATTTGTGCTCTTGCTCAACTCATAAGGGGATAAAATATGTCTCTACATTTTTTTTTCTTGGAATGGACGCGTATCGGATTTCCATTTTGTTTCGCGTGCACGAAAAAAGTTGTGTCATTCATTAACATAAAAATGTTGTGAAATGTTTTGTCTGAATGCTGTTGCAAAAAATGTCATTCATTCATTAAAAATTATGTCACCTACTTCTCTGAGATGGTTCTCTTTTCATGTTCATAAGTAAATATTTTTTCAAACATGGACAAAGAAAATATTTTAAGAAAGATTTATTTCACTCCTTCTCATCCTTCATCTTTTTCTTCTGTAAAAAAAATTATATGAAGCAGCTAAAAAAATAGATGAAAATATAACGAGAAAGGACGTGCTAAATTTTCTCCGTAACACTAGAACTTATACTTCACATAAGAAAATAACATATAAATTTCTTCGAAGAAAAACAATAGTGAAAGGGATAAACGATCAATGGCAAATTGATTTAATAAGTATTTTTAACCTTAAAGATCAAAACGATGGAATAAAATATTTGTTAGCCTGTATAGATTGTTTTTCACGTTATGCTTATGTTGAACCTTTAGAGAACAAAACTGCATATGTCACTCTAGACGGCTTCAAAAAAATTTTGTTAAAAAGCAAAGTTAAGCCTAACTTAATACAATTAGATGAAGGAAGCAAATTTAAAGGTGTTTTTCAAAAATTTTTAAAAGAAAATAAGATAAAATTTTTCAGTACTTCTCAAGACACTAAATGTGCTATAGTAGAAAGATTCAATCGTACCATACAAGACAAAATATATAAATATCTTTCTTTCAAAAAGAGTCTGAGATATATAGACGTTCTACAGGAGTTAGTTAAAAGTTATAATCATAGTAAACATAGAACATTAGGAATAAGTCCTTCTAAAGTAACCAAATCAAACGAAAAAAAAATATGGTTAAAGCAATACGGAAAATATATGTACAGCAGAAGAATTAAACTGCCTTTTAAAGTAGGAGATAAAGTACGAATAAGTAAATATAAGACTGCTTTCAGGAGAGGGTATTCTTCTCATTGGAAAGAAGAAATATTTCAAATAGCATATGTTCTTAGAACATGGCCTGCTACTTATGTGTTAATAGACAAAAATAATGAAATATTGAGCGGTAGTTTTTATAAAGAGGAATTAAACAAAATAAAAGGAAAATAAAAAATGGAAGACATAGAATTCCCTGTTTTCAATGCATGTATAAGAATTCCATTTTCTATGATCATAGCAGGACCAAGCAACAGTGGAAAAACTACTTTTGTGTATGATCTATTAAAAAATAATGAGCGAATAATAGAAAAAAAAATAGACTATGTTATATGGTGTTATGGTCAAACCCCTCCTGCTAAAAAAGACTTCATGGAGGGGAAAAACATAACATTTTTGAACGGTATTCCTTCTTCTTTTGATAAATATATAAAACCTGACCTTAATGGACTTGTTATTTTAGATGATTTAATGAAAGAATGTGGAAATAATCCTGAAATAGGAAAACTTTTCACTCAAACATGTCATCATGAATCGATAAATGTTATATATATTTCACAAAATTATTATTCTGAAGGAAAAGAAAGGCAAACTGTTAATAGAAATGCGACGTATTTAGTTATTTTTAATTCACCTTTAGATCAAACTGTCCCTCTAACATTAGGGAGAAAACTGTTGCCTAAAAATTATAAGACTTTCGTTAATATTTTTAATGAAGCAACTAGGAAACCACATTCCTATCTTTTAATAGATGGTCATCAAAAAACTCCTCAAGAATACAGATTTAGGAGCAACATATTTGACATAGGACAAGAGGTGTATATACCTAACAAAACATAAAACAGAAAAACAACTATACATGTATGAACCAACATAAAGTTCGTGAGATTGAATAAAATATATGAAAAAAATAAAAGTTTTTGTGTGATAGTTGATTTATAAGAATGCCACCTTTAAAGAAAAAAATGCATGTTTCTAGAAGAAAAGGAAAAAAAACAATAAAAAAGAAAACAGTTGTAGCAAAAAGAAAAAAAAGAACTAGCTGCAAACGACCAAAAAGAAAAATTAAGAAGAAAGCAGCAAATATCAGATCAGTCAAAAGATTAGCTTTTTTGACAATGTTAGGAAACACAAAAACAAAAGAAAAAGAGATTTGTTAATAGAATATGCAGATAAAGAAGATTTAGATTCTATATGTCAGTGCATTTTTAATGTTCTTACGGGAAACATTAAATTAAATTCAGTGTCTTATTCAAAGTTAAAAAAATACAAGAACACTTTAAGATATCTTATTAATAGACGTGTGAATAACAAAAAAAGGAAAGCAGTTTTAAAACAAAAAGGTGGATTTCTCTCTCTTCTCCTCCCTTTAGCAGTGTCCTTAATAGGAGGATTGGCAGGTGCAAAAAATTAATATAATGGCTAGCTTCAAAAAAAGTATAGTTATACCTTTAGCAACTTACAAAAAATTATCTTCAGCAAAAAATGATACTAATGAAAAAAACACTGACCAAGAAAAAAATCTTGCTCTCGAAAGGCAACAAGAATTATTAGCGCAAAGAATGTATGACGTGAAACCGTATAAGATATTAAGCACAAATCAAAATATAGCTAAAGACTCGGCTTTCATGTATTCTGCTCCTACAGAAAAAAAACAAGAAATAATACCAGGTATATCAATACTTGAGATTTTATCCAACATAAGACAAGCACAAATTCCTTACATTAAAGAAATTCTCAAAAAAATGATAGAACTGAACTATCTATGGAATGAACATGGTGAAATTATCATCAGAGGTAAACTAATTAGAAATTCTAATGTGATAAGCATCATGAAATTCTTTTCAAATGCAAGCATAAAAACAGAACCTATAGGAACAGAAGAACTTTGGGTTAATATATCTAATCATATTCCTAAATCGTGGTTTTTAAATAAGCCAAAAATTACTAAAAAAAACAATCGTCCTTATATTATAAAAAAATATCCTTTAGAAGATCAAAACATGGAAGACAAACAAAGAAATGAAAGCAATTATTCTACAGATGCTACAGACGATGAATTTTCTGAAGACGGCAATTTGGATGAAACTCTTCTTCAAGAAAAAGAAAAGCCCCTTCTGAAAAAAACAACTACAGAAGATACTCAAGATAAAAATAACGACACCGACTATCTTTCTGCAAATGAAGAAGACAAAATAGGAGAAGCCAGCGGAGGCATAGAGAAAACTCCAATAAAAAATATCCCTCCTCTCCCTTTTAAAGAAAAGCAACCTAGCAAAGAAAGAGACGTAAAAGTATCTTACCCAAGCCCACAAGAAGACGTCTTCGGGAAAATTAAAACAAACAAAAATTTGTCAGGAAAGCCGTCACCTTATTCTACTCGATCTGGAAGAAGAACCAAAAAAAACCCAAGATATTCTTCTAAGGAATGGGCATCTGACTGGTAGAGATAAATTGTTTTGAGATAAATCAACAAAAAAAATAAATAAAAATACATCAAAATGTATTCTAACGATTCACCTGAAGATATATATTATAAACATTTTTTAACTAAGCGATCTTATCCTTATGATGTACAGTATGGAAAAGGATACTATTCTTTAACCCCCTTCGTAGGAAGCAGAAATCAAAAAGGTTATGGGCTAGGCGGTATTTTAAAAGGATTGTTTAAAACAGTTATTCCTTTGGTGAAACCTGTTGTGGCATCAGCCGCAAAAGGAATAGGAAAAAGAGCCTTAACAGGAGGAATTAAAGTAGCAAAAAATGTCATGAAAGGTGAAAACTTTAAACGAGCTTTAAAAAGAGAAGCTCAAGAAACTTTGTCTGATTTAGGCAAAGAAGTTGTTTCACATGTAACCAAGAAAAGAAAAGTTAATAAAACGATCACAAATAAAAAAAGAAATAGAAATAGAAGAAATTTCAAAAAAGATATCTTTGGTTAACATAAAATAACTTGAGATTACTGAAAAGAAGAGAAAAACAAACAAATATTTTTGAAGTTTGTTCATCACCTTAAAAAAAATGTCATTGTTAGACGAAGATCCTTGTTTTTGTATAGCCTCGGAGTTTGATTTTACTCATGTTCCTCCGACAGATATAAGTAGAGTTAAAACTTACTATGAAAAAGTTGAGCCCACTGCTTCTCCTAACAGCACTACAGTTCAATTCACTTTAAAATCTAAACATACAGATTTCATTTCTTTGCACGACAGTTTTATTCGAGTGTCTGGCAAAATATTAAAAGCCGACAAACAAAATCCAGATGCTCCAGCTAACGATGGGACAATAAACGATAAAGCTAAAGTTTTTCCAGTGAATTATTTTGCTTCTACTATGTTTAAAAATGTGAAACTTTCTATAGCAGGAATACGAATATCAGACAGCAATGATTTGCACGGATATAGATCTATCCTGGAATATATTTTAAGTTATGATCCAACCACTGCTAAACACTTGGGAGCTTTGGCTATGTATTACAAAGACGATAAAGATTTTAATGAAGTAACAAATGTTAACAGCGACGATCATAATTCTGGAGTGAAAGCACGTTATAACAAAACTAAAAACGGGAAATTATTTGAAGTTATAGGACGAATTCATAATGACCTTTTTGCTCAGGTCAAAGTGTTACCTGGAGATCTGCCTCTTACTATAGAATTTGATAGAGCAGACGAAGACTTTTGTTTGATGTCTAAATTAGGTACACAAAAATACATAATAGACATACAGGGCATACATTTATTCATAAAAAGAATAAGAGTGTCTGAAAAATTCCATAAAAAAATAATGGATGCTAGAATGGTTACTCCGTATTGGGATTATCCTGTAAACAAAATAGACATGAAATACGTCACTTTTGGTCCTCAGAAATCTATTTTGCAAGCCTCTCATATAGTGAACAACACTCCTCTTCCAAAAAGAGTCATCATAGGGTTAGTTCATTTAGATGCCTTTACAGGAAGTCATAATCGTAATCCATTTCAATTTGAGCACTTCAAAGCTAAGGAAATAGAACTAAAAGTGAACGACGGTGGAACTCCTTTTTATCACTATGAATTAGATTACCCTAATGATTTATACAATATGGCCTACTTAGCTCTTATACGGTCTACAGGTTCAATATTCAGAGACGATACAATAGATATTTCTTTCGATGAATTCAAAAAAGGACATTGTCTTTACTGTTTTGACATATCTAAAAACGGAATAACGTCAGGCACATTTGAATATTCAGAAAATGGTTCTTTAGGTTTTGTTATAAAACTAGAAGAAGAATTAACCCATGGAGTAGCAGCTATCATATATTTAGAACATCATGAACTCCTGAGATTAGATTCTAGCAATATATTAAGAGCAAAATCTGAAATAGCATAATTCCTAAAAATGAATGGAGCGGAAATAAATTTTTTCTTGCAGAAAATTAAAAGAAAAAAAGAAGGAAATTATGGTGTTTATTCAGCTGATACTATACCTGCAGTGAAATCATTTCCTACAGGTTATGTAGTCAACACCGACAACAGTAACTTACCCGGAGAACATTGGGTAGCTTTTTATTATGAAAAACCTCGTAAACTAGCTGAATATTTCGATTCATATGGCTTCAGTCCTATGCGAAAGAGTTTTCTGAAAGCTTTGCCTAAAAAATATAAATATTCCTCTCATTCTATTCAAGGACTTTTTTCTATGACTTGTGGTTTATATTGCTTGTTCTTTTTAGAAAAACGAGCTGAGAATAAGACAATGCAACAAGTTATATCTAGCTTCACTTCAGATCCTGATTGGAATGACAGTAAAGTAAAACAATACTTTTTAAAGAAAAAACAAAATAATCGAAGCAAAAAGAAATCCTTGTTTTGTAACAAACAAATTTGTTCTACAAAAAATAATTTTTTAAGAACAACACAAAAAAGAAAAAAAGATTAATGTATTATTTCTTTTTCATCTTGTCTTGGAAATTATTTGCCGATTTGTTGGAACTGATCATCATAAAAAGATATTTTTTTAAAAAAATGAGCGAACCTGAAACAAAAGAAGGAAGCATGAAAAGTTTAAGCAAAATAAATAACTTGATTTCAAACGGGAAAGTAGGAGCAGGAGGAGTAGTTTTTACTCTTATTTTAAGCATCGTTGTCATTATCTTAGAGACGCGTAAACAATATCTCCCCTTCTTTACAGAAAGGAGATGAAATATTTTTGTCTTGTACAGAAAGCGGAAATATTTATCATAACAATGAAAAAACACAAACTTTCCTGTCTTGTTTTGTTACTAATGTAAATCATAGAAAAGCATGGACATATCCTGTCATAGGATCTTCTGTTTCTAACCATGACTTAAAATCTACTCAAATAAATGAAAATCAAGACACTAATAACATAATGTACGAAAAAAATAATCAATTACTAACTACCATAGCAAATCAAGAATATTTGCCCGACTCAAATGTATTCACTGAAGAAACAAAAGATCCTGAGATACTCAAAAAATTTTAAGAATGAACATCTTTCTCGTGTGAGACCTAAAAAATATATAAATTAAGATTATTTCTCAAGTCTTTATCATGGACACAAAAGGGAACAATGTTTTTTTTTAAGTAAAGCGCAATGAAATACTTGAAAAAATATGCTTACATCAAGGTACTTATATATCTTTGTTAGAAGAAGAAAGACGTGAACACATTAATGTCATAAAAGAGGAAGAAAAAAATAATCTCAATCTTACTTTACAATTAAGAGAAGCACGAAATGAAAATATGAATTTAATGGCTCACAGGAAGGCATACAACTTAGCTAAAGCAGAGAGAATATATAACATCAGGAGAGGTTCTTATCCGTATGGTCGTACAGTAGCCGACGGTGATGACTCAGAAGAAGAAGGCAGTAAAATTGTAACAGACGGCGAAACTTGTGATGTGCCAGATTCTATGCCTTCTGATGTCTTAATGGAGACTTATAGGAAAAAGCCAAACGAAGCTTTTCATTTAAATTCAGAAAAGAAATATGAAAGTGATTAAGAAATAAAAACATAGATGAGATAAGTGAACAAACAGACTTTATGTGAACATTGATCTGCGTCAAAGTAACATGAACAGTTTTTCTGATTGGAAGCCTTCACTAGAAGACGGGGTGTGTCCTGATTGCATACATAAAATAGAAACCCTTGAAGAAACAAGAAAAAGGCAACAAAACCAAATTCGCATTCTTAGAGCAGAGAGAAAAAAGAATCAAGAAATAATAAAATCTTTAGGAAACAAAAATAATATTCTTGTGCAACGAATCACAGAAAAACAAGAGAAACTTTTGTCTGGTTTCATGAGCAGAACACTACACTGATATGGGAAAGTACACTTTTAAAATAAAAAAACTGTTGAAACACGCAAACTGGGAAGACGATGAAGCCATTAAATACATAAAATCTAAAAAAGAAAAAATAACTTGCAACAATTCTTTCTTGAAACTTCTCTTGCAACATTTCGAACAGGTTTTAAGGCATAGACAAATGATATGTTTCACTTTTTACCTTTTAGAAAACGTGTTTGACAAAACAGATAAAATGTGTTTAACAGAACGAATAATGGTGCATGACTTTTCTAAGTTTTCAATGAGAGAAGCCATAGGTTACACCTTTAAGTTCCATACTGAAAATGGACCAAAAAATTCCCAAGAAAAAACAACTTGGGAAAATGCTTTATTTCATCACTATGAAAACAATGATCATCATCCTGAATATTACAGAGAAGGAAACATGGGAAAATATGCTTTAATTGAAAGTGTGATAGACATGTTAGCTTGTCATGCAGAACGAAATCTGAAGCCAGAAGAAATAAATGTTCATGGTATTTTAGACGGAGATCTTTCTATCACCAATTTTTTGGACATAAATCCTATATACTTAGAAAGATATACTGAAGAAGATAAAGAAAAAGTGAAAGAATATCTGTCTTCGTGGAAAGATATTTTGTCTTGCAACTTATCTAAATAAAAAAAAATGATTAAAATGAAAAATATAGGTAGTCTTAAAATATATGAAATTTTTTTGTTATTGTTTCTTTTCTTTTGTGCTACATATGGATTCATAAGCGTTATATACTATTTCATACATGGATTAATAACTGCTATAATTTTTTATCCTGTTTTCTTTTCTTCTATGTCTATTTATGCTTAATATACATTTACCCGATATACCTGTTTTGTAACAATCTGGAACTTAATTTTACTTCCTTGAGATAAGATATAATCCTCATGTTACAAGCATCTAAAATTCTTCTTAAGTACATATATCGAGGAAGTACATGTGTCATTTTAATAATTGGTCTATGTATTTTTGATTTATTTCTTTTCCTACTTTTGATTGTCACTCTAATCCTTTGAAGGTAAAAAATGCCTTTACCTACTTATTACTTTCAAAATGATTTAGGATATTCAGATATCTTTCTTCAAAAAATCTCTGTATCGTTAGCATGTCAATGGATGACCTTAGGAGTATATCTTGGCATCCCTCATGCTAAACTTGAAAGCATGAACAAGACGAAAACTCCAACTGCTATGGGCATAGAGATGCTGAATAAATGGTGGAGAGAAGTTCCTTACTACTTACGAACAGAAGAACTGATGACAAGTTTAATAGAAAACTACAGAATAGACTTGGTGGAATTCACTGAAAATTTCTTCAAAGAAAAAAAATTAGAAGAGTACGACATGGAATTCACCTCCGTGCAAATGTTTTGCAGCTTATTGAGTGAAAAAATGTCAAGAGACTGGAAAGACATAGCTACATATCTACATATTACGTCTGAGGAAAGAAGAACAATATCGTCCCAGCCCGAACAAGACATAGCTCAATTAACCTTCAATGTCTTAAAAATGTGGCAAAGATCTAAGTACAGTGCTACTCATCAACTGATGAAAGCAGTACACGACATGAAAAGAAATGATGTGCTAAACATGATATTCCTTGAATTCGATAAAAGAACAGGAACAAACTGAAAATGAAAAACTGTCTTTACACATGTGACAATCAAAATAAAATCATATAAAAAATTATTTCATTTTGTTTGTTTGGTTATTTACTTACTTGAGAATCATAACAATAGGCTTCACATCATGTCATATAAAACTGAACGAAAATGTCTGTTTTAAAATACAGTAAAATAGCAGGTTCCTTCTCTCCTACTGAAGAAGAAAATAACATAGGGATTCAAATGTACAGTTCATATAACCATACTGTTCCTTATAATACAGCATGTACAATTACAACAGAAGTTAAAGTTGCTATCCCTAAAGGTTATTATGGTATAATTTTACCTCTATGCAAATCAAGGAAACATAACTTTGTGTTTATCAACCAAAAAATAATAGACGAAGATTACAGAGGGTATATTACCATTGTTTTATTTAACTTCGGAGAAGAAGACCTAAAAATAAAAAGTGGTGATGCTGTTGCACGACTTGTATTACAAAAAATTATCCTATAAAATTAGAAGAACGTTCTAAGCTTGAAAACACTGAAAAAGGTGAAAAACTCTCTCATTTAGCTTACAGCAAAATATATGAAGAAATTTATAATGAAAATCTTAAATATTACAGCAAAGTAGTCTTAAATGAACTAAAATAAAGAAAACATCTCTGTGAATAGCGTTATATTAAACAACAAAACAACTGAAATAACGTTCAGCAAAATGGCGCGTTGTCAAGATTCTTTCTATATAACTCTTGTAAAAGACAAACCAAATACACTGTTAGTAACAACATGTAAAAAATCTGCTTTACTGCCTGCCTCACCTATTCTCCAACCTATTATGCATTATGTCAAAGCATCAACAAAAGCATTGAAGCCAACCAGATCCACAAAAAAATCTGCAGGGTTTGATTTATATAGTGCTTATGATTATATTATTCCTGCTAAAGAAAAAAAATTGGTACAAACTGATATAATACTTTGCATACCTACAGGATGCTATGGTCGCATAGCACCAAAATCAGGACTTGCTCTTAATCATTTCATCGATGTAGGAGCAGGGGTAATAGATGAAGACTACAGGGGAAAAATAGGTGTTTTGCTGTTTAATTTTGGAAATGAGGTCTTCGAAATAAAACATGGAGATCAAATAGCTCAAATAATATTAGAAAAAATTCTCATCCCTGAGCTAGAAGAAGTATATACACCTGATAAAACCGAAAGAAATGATCAAGGTTTTGGATCAGGCAAAAAGATATCTGCTTCATTGAAAGAAAAAAACGACTATGAAGAAAGTGATTCTGGAGAAAGTGACTCGTCTGAAGAATCAGATATAGAACAATCTCATTTAGCTGATGAAACGTCGTCTGAAGAACAAGAATTTTATTCGGCGGAAGAAGAACCAACTGATGAAAAAGGTTCTGATGAAATCGACCCCTCCGAAAATGAATTAATGTCTTTAGAGGAATTCTTAAAGTTGATTCTAACAAAGAACTAGGTGGCGAAAATTTACTATGGTATTGGTTCAATGAATCACATTATTCATGAAGATTCCAATTATGTTATTCATTGTTATTGTAACTCATTCTCCGCCTCTCTATTCATAAACGATAAAGGAATAAATTGGATTATCTGTTGGATTGTCTGACTATATGATATGTCTCAAAAAGAACAATAAAGAAAAAATAAAAATATTATGACTTCTCGTTTCACTTGCAATCTACATTTTCTCAAAAATACAGGTCTTTTCTGGATATTCCTAAACATACGGTCTTATGTAGATATCTTAAAACACTGGTCTTCTCTGGATAATCCAAATTATCCAGAGAATACCGTCTTCTATAGATATCTTAAAACACCGGTCTTCTCTGGATAATCCAAATATGGTGGTCTTCTCTGGATAATATCCAGAGAAGACCAACTATTATACTACTCCTGGGCCCCACCAATCATAAAGGAGGTGGGGCCTGAGTATGTCTGGGCCCCTCCAAAATTTGCCAAGAATTAATAATGAATTGAACAAGAGCTAAAACTTTGCATTTCAAATAAGATTGATATAGTATTGAGAGAGGGAAAATGGGGGCCTGGACCTCATATCAGATCTAAAATTCATCAAAAATTACTTTTCCATACAAATTATATATATATATATATATATGGAACTATATACACTCGTGTATATATATATAATTAACTGCGGACGGTTAGGGACTACTTTCAGCGCGCATTGGTATCTATGATGTCATAGTATGACGTCATGGTAAATAACTCCTCCAGTATATAAGGGGCGGGTTCAAAGTAACCGTCAATTGGCGAGTCCCACCTGTACAGGTAACACCACGCTGGGTGTTTCCTTGATTTTTAACGGTTTTTCTTGGTTGATACTTGATTTTTGGATCAAGATGGGGAGGAAATCAACTAGAAGTGCTACTACTTCTAAAAAATCGGCCAAATCGGCAAAGAAAACGGTGGAATCGGCCAATTTAGGACTTTCGAGTGAGTTGGATTCGTCTTGTGTAGATCGGAGATCTACATCACCCCAGCACGCTAAGGGGTTGGAAGACAATCTATTCATTGACCAGACGGAGAGGCTGCAGTCGTTGGAAGACGAATTGTGCAGTATCAAAGGCTTGCTGCAGGAGTTGGTGGCTGGAAAGGACAGGAAAGACGAGACGAAACCTACGGAGGGGGCGTGGCAGCATGCACGTGCGAATGTTTGTCAATGACCAGTGACGTCATCGCATCGAGAGCGCAGCCGCGTAACCAGGCAGCGGTCTCCTAGCGTCCTTAGTGACGGTTCAAAATGGGACGAAGTCGGGCATCGTGGTCGTCGCCGGAGATCAAAATCATCTTTCTCTACTCGTCACAGACCTCGGTCGTCTTCAGGAGGGTCGTCAGTAGATTCTTCTAATTCCAAGCTTCACACCAATACCAAATATGGTGAGTTTGACCACGAAATATATGTAAAAAAACGGGAAAAGATCGATACCGTTGAGAAATTGATGTTAGTCAACTTGAGCTTTATCTTAGATTATTACAAAGAGAATAGTGATGTAGAAGGCATGTTGAGGCATCTCCAAGTCCTGGTTGAAAAAGCTGGGACAAGAATGTATACAGTAGCAGCCCTATTGGCTTACGATAAATCGGTTAGGACCAGGGCAAATAAGGATGGGATAGAGGCCTTTGGAGTGATAGATAACTCTGACATTCTTAGGCACCTATCATATGATGGTACTGTTCAAGCACAGAAGGCTTATGCTACTAAGACTAGGAATGGTTTCAAACAGAAAATCTCAAATAACTCCTGCTATGCTTTTAATAGAGCAGAAGGTTGTGTACGGGACCCCTGTAAATACAAACATGTCTGCAGTGGTTGCAGCTCCTCAGGTCATGGTAAAACTGAATGCCATAAGGCCAGGAGTGAATAGGAAACTGTAGGGGGTCGGTGTCCCATAGCTTGTAATGAAATTTGTTTGATGCCTGACCAAGCTATGGTAGGTATGGTAGATATCGACTCGCCCTCACAAACTCCAGTACAGGAGGTGATTGATACGGAGTTGGTTAAGGAGTGTATTCTTTCAACTGAGCCCGTAGCAGAGCAAAATATTTTCAAAGAATTTAATTCGTTGGAAGATAATACAGATGTTATGGGTTATAACCCAATACAGGTTGGTAACGAACTTCTATTTACGGTTAGTGTCCCAGATTTGCCCAGCATCAGGGTATATGACAAGTGTATAGAAGGTACATGTACGTGTGTTCATTATATTGGTGGGGAGAGAGCTCAAATTTTACCATGTAGGGTAGCTTCTTTCCTTCAACAAAATGGTCTCATTGATATTAGTGGTGAAGAGGCTGATTTTCTATGGCATGGTATTGTTCAAGGGTTTAAAATTGTGGATCCGGAATGTCGTACTACCTATGACTGTAAAAATTATAAGTCAATCCTCGAGGGAAAATTCTATAATGAGTACTGTGGCATATTGTTAGATGAGCTAGAAGCTGGTCTAGTCTCAAAAAGTGTAGATAAACCCCGTTGTATCCATGCTTTAGGTGGTGTAGAGAAATCAAATGGCAAGTTAAGACCCATAACTGACTGTAGTATGCCTGATAAAATATCTATTAATAATTTTATGGATACTACTAGCTCGACATTTTCTTATAATAATATTAGCACGGTGACTGCTCAATTGAATAAGAACGATTTCATGAGTGTGGTGGATTTAAAGTCAGCTTATAGATCTGTAAATGTGTATGCACCTCACACGACCATGCAAGGTTTCAGATGGAATTTTGGGCATGGGGAGGATTATTATGTAAGCAACAGGTTAACTTTTGGCCTTAAATGTGCCCCGTATATTTTTAATAAAATCTCTGATTTTATTGTGGAGGTGGCAAAATTCTACGGTGTAGAAAAAATTGTAAATTATCTGGACGACTTTATCATAATTGCTGATACTTATGATGAGTGTCTTAGACAGAGGAATTTATTAATGGAGTGTATGGCGTACATGGGTTTTGTAGTATCCAAAGAAAAGGTGACCGACCCATCTCAATTTTGTAAATTCTTAGGCATTAACATAGATTCAGTTAAGTTGGAACTGTCTTTGCCTATCGAAAAGGTTGAAAAAATGGAAAGTCTCTTATTAGATAATGTTAATAAGAAATTTATTTCTAAAAAGAACTTAGAGAGAATAGGTGGTTTAATGTCTTTCTGCTCGCAGGTGGTTAAGGGTGGCAGAACTTTTAGTAGGCGAATTTTCGATCTCTGTGCTCGGGCCAGACCTGGTGGTTATATTAGGGTATCGGCTTGCACTCGCCAAGACATTGAATGGTGGTTGGAATTTTGTAGAGTTTTCAACTGTAAAAGGTTAATTCTAAATGATGTTATTGATACACCTATGTACTCAGATTCTTCCATGAAAGGCTTCGGGGCTTGGATGGGTAAAGATTTTTTATATGGTGACTGGACATCTCGTGATAAATTCAACCTAGGTTCAGGTCATTTTTCCCCCCCTCCTATATTGGATGTTCTACAGAATCATCATAGAAATATAAATGTATACGAGTTATATCCGGTCATGGTTGGTTTGAAACGTTGGATTTCTAGTTATAAAAATAAGAGAATACACTGTGTTACTGATAATATGCAAGTTCTAGCTATGATTAATACCGGTAGGTCAAAAAATAAGCTTTGTATGGAATGGCTTAGAGAAATTTTTTGGCTTTGTTTCATCAATAATGTGGAGGTGTATGCAACTTATATTAAGTCAGAAGACAATGTCCTGGCCGACCAGCTATCTAGACTTGCTTACAAGGGTGTACTGGACAAATGTGTAAACTCTCTTCTTGAAAATGATATGTGTTGCTTTATTTCCAGAATGGAAAAGGTTACAAAAAAGAAAAGAGTGTCTTTTAGCGAAGGGTGTGTCCGAGAATACGAGGAGAACAAGGAAACAACAACTTAAAAGGTACAAAAAATTTTGTGATAAATTTAATTTATCTAAATTTCCTTGTTCTCCCTCGCAGGCTGCTACTTATGCAACATATTTATCTAGTTATATGAAACCTTCGTCTATAAGAAATTATTTATCATCCATTTGGTATCATCAAAAACTTAGAGGTGGCTTAGACCATAGCAGTGATTTCATGTTAAAAAAGGTGTTGGATGGTATTGATAGAAACTATACGGTTCCTACTAGGGTTACTCACCCATTGAGTCCAAAAGAAATGTTATGTATTAGATCGTATTTGGATCTCTCCAACAGGGCTGACTTGAAGTTCTGGTTAGCTATTCTTTTATGTTATAGAGGTGTCCTCAGGATAGGACATGTTGTATCCTCTCCCCATACACTACGGGTAGGTGATGTAAAAATATTTAAAAGTTATGCTAGTTTACTTATTAAAACTTCTAAAACTAACCAGCTTGGTACCCATTCCTTTAATATATATTTATGTAGGGACGATTCCTCGTTGTTATGTCCTTGTAAAGAGTTGAAAAAATTGTGCTCAGGTAGGGGTGCGAGGGATTTGTTATTTAAAGTTAATGGTGTGCCCCTACAATACCAATATATTAATTCGAGATTGAAATCTTTGTCTCTACGTGCTGGTATCAAAGGTTCAGTCTCCACTCATTCTCTTAGGCATGGAGGTGCTACTATGTTAAAGGATGCTGGACTCAGTATAGACTCCATTAAGAAAAAGGTAAATTGGAAATCTAATTCTGTTTTTACATACCTGCATAATCATAAAAGTGAACTTTTAAGATTAGATAGACTTTGCCAATCTCAATTGCATTGTTGATTGGTATGTGTTTTTCACATGTGTTTGGCGTGTTTTTGTGTGTTTTTGGCATGTATGGTGCTGATAGCCCCAAGGTCAGTAACCCACCAAACTCATGTGTTTGTGTTATTATACAACTATATCATATATTATTATTACTGTATATATCAACATTATTATTATTCGTTAGTACCGGTATTTTATTCCCTGGTAGCGAGTTAACTTATGGAACTATATACACTCGTGTATATATATATAATTAACTGCGGACGGTTAGGGACTACTTTCAGCGCGCATTGGTATCTATGATGTCATAGTATGACGTCATGGTAAATAACTCCTCCAGTATATAAGGGGCGGGTTCAAAGTAACCGTCAATTGGCGAGTCCCACCTGTACAGGTAACACCACGCTGGGTGTTTCCTTGATTTTTAAATTTTACTATTGTTAATACTATTGTTATTACTATTGTTATTACTATACTATTGTTATTATATTATGCATTTTACTGGCTATGCTTATTGTCAACTAATTATTATGGTTGTCTATTAATAAAGGCATGTATGGTGCTGATAGCCCCAAGGTCAGTAACCCACCAAACTCATGTGTTTGTGTTATTATACAACTATATCATATATTATTATTACTGTATATATCAACATTATTATTATTCGTTAGTACCGGTATTTTATTCCCTGGTAGCGAGTTAACTTATATATATATATATATATATATATATATATATATATATATATATATATATATATATATATATATAGAATGACTCCTGACATAGAAGCTTTCAAGGAAAAATCCAAGTTGATGATGATAGAAACTGTCCCTAAAATCATTAATTAATGTAGCCTTATGTTTTAAGAGTGTTCCCCAAGAGTAAGATACTGATATAAAATGTAAGGACACAAATTGAAATCCTCACATTGTAAGGGTAATTAGGGAGGGGGGGAAGGGGAGTAGGGAGGATGGGAGTTATGATTTATATTGTATCCTTCTAATGTCGCTGTCATGACACATAAGATATTATAGTTATTGTTCTATGATCCTAAGTAGATCAAGCATAGCATTCAAAGGGGTCACCAAATAACATATATATGGAGGTGGCTCCGTGAGCAAATTGGTCAGTGTCATTGATCCTATCAAATTAATTTATTTAAGAGATAGGAGGTTAATGTAGAATTTTTGTGTGTTGTCATAAGTGATAATATACTGTACCGTTTCCCCACTATAGACTAATAAAGCTCAGAATTTGTTCTTAAAAAAAAAAGGAACAACGAGGGTTCCCACATTAATGCCCACACTGAAATTACATGACAAGAATTAAAGTTTTCCCTGATGTAAAAAACTGTTTTGGACACTCCGACAGTCAGGTAGAGCTCATAGAAAAAAAAGGTGGAAAAAGTAGTATGTCCCAGTGGGTTTTGGGATGTACAATATTCAGTTTTCCCATGACAAAATTTCCTTTAATTTAATGACTTTAACTGAAAACGTTTAATTCCATGACACGTGGGAACCCTGGATAAATGCAATTTTCGAATCAACTGTATCTAATGACAACAAACAGGACCAATTGATTCAACAGCTAATTTATTTCATGACCACTTAGCAGAGGCGGAAAGGGGAGTTTTAGTTTACTAAGCCTACATATTTCCTGATTACAGGGGAAACAAATATATTTTTTTAATAGTTTCATTGACATGTATTGTCAAATACAAGGATGTTCTTCCGAGATTGTCCAGCAAATCTTATTCGACAAGCACTTAATAATAGCATTCTTTGATTCTCCAAGGTCTTTCATTTCATTTCATTTCCTTGAACAATTTGCAAGAGTAAACTAAGTATCATTGTGAATGGTAATTACACTTCATGCATGTTTTTTTCTCTCAATATCTGATTGTAGCGATAAAGTTGAGCATATCAACTGTGTATTCTAGTTACCGTATTCTCCCGTGTAGAAGACGCGCTGCGCGTATAGGACGCACCCCAAACTCAGCAGAAGCATTTTTACGTATAAGACGCACCTCTTGGGGCTCAATTTCAGTACATCCTATAAGACCCCCCAGCATTTTGTTTGGCGTAGAGGACGCGTCTTATACGCGGGAGTTTACGGTAGTTATTTTTTTCCGGTTCGGTGCCATTGGGGCTTTTGAAGCCTGTACCCCTACATAGGGGCTTCAAAGGCTCATCATCGCAATATAATATTCAAGATATACCATATATTTCACAAATCAGAACAATTAAAGCATTAAGTGGCACAATCAATCCTCTTAATCAAGTCGTTGATGTAATCTTTACATCTATCACCATTTAATAATACAACATCTTGTGTAGTCATTTAACAAAAGTCCATTGCTGTAGTTCGGACATTTAACAAAATATTTAACAGAAACAGCTTTCTTTAACAAAGTTAAAAACATACAAAGGTACCTTAATAAATCAAAGGCACATACAGGTATTGAAGTGCACTGTATACATAGGATGACTAAAATACCCATAGCAGGGGTCAACGTTCACATCCTCTTTAAATACTTTTAAGAGGTGGAAATCCTTTTTAATAAATCTTAATAAATTAAAATCACTAGAGATGATACGTGATATAGCATTGCATTATAGCCTAGAGCATTGTACATATACAATAACGTAACTCATAATTAAATAGTATTGTACAAACTGAGGGTTTAACGGACCTACCATGTCTTATAACTGTCAGATCATTAGTCGTCCTTTATAAGGGGCATCACATTAGAAAAGAGAAGGGTTGTCTATAGTAAGTAACTGAGGTAAGTTCTTCTAAATGGTAAAAGATTAAATAGCGTTAATTGCATGACATGATTATTGATTTCAAAGCAATACAATCACAAAGCGAGCAGGAAGCACTAATGAGTGAGTAACGATTGTTTAACGGCAGTTCAGAAGATGTCATATTCATAGCAAGAATAAAAAGAAATCAATTGATCGATGAACACATGTATGTGTAAGTGTGCATTAGACAATCATGATAGCGCCTGCAAGGACCAGCTTCAGAATGCTACTGTCACACAAGAACAATCAACCTCCTCTACCCTATGAGACACGATTCCCTGTGATTATCACAGTAGCAATGGCATAGCAAGATTATGCATAAGTTCATATTCATGGTGAGAACTACATTATACAATTCGTAGAGGAATGTGTCAGTGCCCGCGCATATGTGCACCACACACATCCTGAGGGGATAGCAAAGAGAAGATATAGACCCTTTAAAGTGGGCTAGGGAAGCCCGAGAGGGTGCTTTTGCATGTTATGCATTTAAACATGGTAATACAGAGGAAATACTCTGAACAATTACATGCAGTTGACAGTTTAGTTGATTCTGGGGAGGGGGTTTGAAGTGAGTGGTTCTTACTGACATTAACACATTGGCATCACAGAGTAAAGGTATAAAACTCATGATGTACTCCCAAACATCCTCTGAATTAATATCAGGAATAATCTACATACCAGTTATATTGTTATACATGCAATACACTAACCTTACACCATATTTACCATGGGAACAGTATCAGAGGTAGTACGATCAGTGGCTCCCTTCAGTGTTTATCTTGCAGGGTCGCATATCAAGCAATAGCATCCCCACTAAGGATCCCGCTAGCCGGGAATGAAAGACTTATTGAGTTATTCGTCTATTCACTGCTACATAAAGCATTAATACCGTAAATTCTCCTGTATAAGCCGCATCCCTCGTATAAGCCGCACCCTGACTTTTGAATAAGCTATAAGCCACACCTGAGGCTTGAAAATGGTAAATTTAGTACTATTCTAGTGTTAAACACACCCCTATAAGCCGCACCCTCACTTTGGGCCAATTCTATAAGCCTAATTTTGATTTGGGTTCTAGTATAAACCGCTGCTTATATGAGAGACTTTACGGAACATGACCCTTTGGCTATAAAGCCTGTAGGGTCGTCATGTTGCATGGGTACAACCCTAACGAGATCTATACCACACTAAACTGTTGATATAAATTAATCACAATAAAGGGCATGTCACCAAACGTACAATAATAAGTATCACATGCTGTGTATGAAAAAAGCACTTATCTGTAGTTCTTTTTTCCCATGAGCATTAACAAGCTTTAAATTCAAGCAATTCTACCAGCAGTATTATAAGAATACATAACAGCAGTTGAGACGACATAAAAATACAGACATTTCCCTCAAACTATAAGGAAAACAAGCAGCACCAGTTTTTGCCTGAAGATACTAAATATTCTACTTCATTGTACATAGATGTTCACACCCTCAGTGGACCTCGCTTAAATGTCGAGTTGGAAGATGAGTCAATCTCGTTCTCAGAGAGTGGGCTGAGCGGTGATGTGAAGGACTTGTCTGATCCTGGACTCATGTAGTACAGTCTTCTACCACCAGACGGAGACAGCAAATTGGCTGGGGACGGTGAATTTTCCTTGTCGCGACTCGGGCTCGGGGATGAGGCCAACTACAAAATTCAAAAATTACCAAAATATATTTTAGGATTTTTTTTTTTTTTAAATAAAAAGTAGTGAAAAATTTTCAACAAAATTATATCCCAGTACTAAAAAGTTACAATAGAGCAATAACGTTATACAAGCATACTTAGAGCTCCATTATGTGCCCCAAAAATCCAGTGTTTTTATATAAATGTATAGGGCCTTGGAACTTCTAAACCCCTGAAATCAGGGAAATCCCTGAAGACTTTCATCCCTGCAAATGGAAACTTACCATGAACTTTTTCTTTAGTGCCTGTGTCATGAGGGGAGTGAGCCCACTGCCAGTCTCAGGTTTGTTTTCAACGATTGGAGTGCCACCAGGGCTTCTGTAACATTGAGAGTAAAAAATGAAGATATTTATCGCAGTTCACTTAGTTCCTAATGTAAAGATTTGATAGGCTTCATTCAGCAATAAAGGTTTTTGAATATTAGCCTGTTTACATACCTTGGTATTTCCACCTTCTTTAGTTTGGAATGAAATTCCATATGGAACTCCAAGACCTCTTGTGATAATCTGAAAAACAAAGTGAAAAAATGCCCTTTGAAGAACTTGAAGCTGATTTTGATGACTAAATATGTAACTAGTTATTCATTACCTCTGAAAAAGATCCACCCATAAAAAACAACATCGCATTAGCTGGACCTGCATATTATAAGGTGCACCTTGAGCTTGAGCCACTCCTATATGTGGCAAGCCACACTTCAGGTCTGACTTGCGTATATGCCGTTGTACTAATCCACAAAGTTTTAAGGTTTATTTGCTTATATACGCTGGCTTATGCATGGAATTTTCAGGTATGTGCATTCTCGTTTAACATCTAATGAAATACTACAACACAATTTGGGATGACATAGAGTACATGTGTATATCTGCTAAAAACAGTAATGAATACATTTATATCCTTGCTTATTTTAATAGACATGTTAAAGGTGGACTAAGACATCCTGAGAGGTAAAAATGTGCATGAGGTACACATTACTTACTGGTCCCTGATGGTGGTGGGAGTGAAGGTCGTCTCAGTTCTAGTCACCTTACGCAGACTGACCTTCTGTAGGTCAGCGACTGTCACAAGCGCACCACTCCGCCGCCTCTCCTGTAATACAGAATAGTAAGACAAATGTAAAGCTGAACAGAAGCATGCTTTATTTTTACAAACTTTGATTTAGAAAGTAAGCTACCAGATATCCTTGCAGGTGCAGCTTTTAGAAATATTATAGAGGATCATTTTTTTTTAACTTGAAATTTCTCAAGGCCTGGGATGCAGCTTATATGTGCGATTTAGACTTTGATGCAGGAGTGTTGCAACTTTTACTGAAAAAAAAAAGCATTGATTTCTAAAATAGCTCATTTCTTTCCTGAAATAAAGTATAAATAATGTATCTCATCAAATTGAAGCATACATCAAGTATGAAATTGCTAAAAATGAAGTATTAAGTGGCAACAATGCAAGAACATTTTCTCACCTGTGATTGAGTAGTGGAGAGCTGGGAGACAGGGCGCAATTTAACTTGTTTAATATCCTCTAGTGTTACTGTCTGTGGGCCCCGCTCTTTCACCTGAAATCGTTATCACACATTTTGATTGTAAGCTTTAAAGCAAAATTCCTTTGTTCATGCTGATTTTGTTTAAACAATGACTGTATTCCTGCGGTTATTTAATACATAGTTCTTACTAAGTCAATTGCATATATGCATCATGGTTGCATTAACAAATAATACAAGATTGGGTGTAAAAAAACAAATACCTGATATTAGAATCTAGAGATTCTAAGTTATATCTTTTATATATGATATCTTCTTTTTATTTGTCGATTTCCTACTCAGTTTAACCTACCTGTAGGGTCTGTTTGACTTCTGATTTCTTCTTAAGTTTTAGAGCTGGTGGGGGTATACAGGGTGGTGGTGGCGGTGGTGGTGGTGGTGGTGGCGGAGGCACTGAAGGCGGTGCTGAGGGGGTGCTTGATATAAAACTGAGTGTTCGGTTGTTATCGCACAATGCTAAGGAACTGTCATCGGCACTCAGAGAATCACTTTCGTCTTCTGTCCTGCTACAACAGCACATGCGACCTTTTTCCTGCTCCTGAGTGGATTGTCCCTATATAAAAATAGAATTATTATTTAAATTAAATGCTACACTGGAATTTGTAAGGCGACTTTTGTAATTTAAAAATTCACTATTCCGTGGTGTAAAAAGAAATGAGAAACAACACAAAAAAAAGACACACTTCAAATTGCAGTGTTGCCTCACTTTTTATTGACGCAGGCCAATGTGGCCTGCATCATGGCATCTTACACATGCCATTTCCCTCTCACGCAGGCCATATATACCCATATAAACTCAAGGAGATAGGAAAATTTTAGAATATAAAATAAATTCACAAAAATCTTATCTTTGCTTCTAATGGGCTGATTTGAAAAATTCTTTCACCATTGGAAAGCTGAGATCATGCCTGTGTCCCAAGGTCCTACGCCGGCAAAAGCCGGCGTGCTGGCGTCATTTCGGCATCACTGAAATTGCTTATTTATCACCTTAAGGCCAGACTGACCTGCTTGGCCTTGAGTGTCTCGAGCTCCTGCTCTATCGCTTTGAGGCGCTCTATGGTGAACTGTAGCTCCCGGTTGTAGCGCATCCAGGGGAAGAATGTCTCCCCTGCCACTGCCAGTGTCTACAAAGTACATTGTATATTTATACATCAAACTACAAACAAGCAGAAGGATGGCACTAGTATATTAAATTCTTTAATAAATGCCTTGAATTCCACACATAGCCTTTTGGATGAATTTGCTCCGTATTGTGTCATATCTATAATTCAGATCTTGAATTCTGATAATGAAAAACTAAATAGTCATTAACTTCATTTCTAAAACAGTCTCATTGAATTCGATTGTATAATTATAATTTTATAAGAAACACTACCTTTCTGACACTAGATGTGCACCAGCTGCACAACCGCTGTACAGGCGGTAACTCGATACACTTCGCTGTAAACCATCCTGTCGGATCAGGCCCAAAGGCTGTCATCTTCTCATCCTCGTCCATCTTAGATCTGTAAGGGGAGCCAAAGGGATGGAACCTGTGAGAAAAGGCATAAGAGAAGATAGCAACAATGAGAAAGTTAAGTATTTTCTAACATAACAATGAGCGGCAAATCAGGGAAGGTGACATGTCTTATATGCAGATATCACGTGCCTTGATCATCAATTCCATTTTTGAAAGGATATGTGGAACTTTCAGTTCTATAACACTTATCAGTAATAATCACAAAATTAGCAATGCTTCTTATTTTAAACATACCATGATAATCTTTTGGAGTGTTCTAAATCCTTGATTTCTGCTTTACGTCTTTCAGCCTCCTGCATCAGCCGCTGGGTGCGCTCCTTTTCACGTTGCTTCAGACGACGTCTTCTTCCTTTAGAAGTCGGCATGGCATTCCAACTTTTGTTTAACCTTCAGTGAAAGCAGACTAATTTTCAGTTTCAAAATGACAGTACCCAGTACATCTTGTAAAAGGTCAACCCTGAGTATGAGAGATGATAGTGACATATCAGCTGTTCGTGATTCTGCCTCTGCAGGCGTGAAAGGTGTATTTAGGTAATGCTGTTCTGACCTCACTCATCTGTATCAACAAGGTAAAATGTAACTTCGCGAACCCCCTCACAAAGGTACGTTTTACCTTGTTGATCCAAATAATAATAAAATCCCTGAAATGCTCCATTACTATACTTGAAATATATGTTTTGTATAGGAATGCGTAGGTCTTTATACAATGTCAGTCTACCAGGTATTGCCAAATAACCTCGCCCAAAAATAGGGTCATCCAGACTTGCGTTTTGTGACAGCCCTATAATGTCTAATAAGGGTACTGTACAGAATATGAGGGGGTTGCGATCATTTTTTGTCATAGTGGTGGGGGTGTCGGAAAAAAATCTGCCAATCCGCCAAAATCCATCTAGCCCCCCCCCCCTTCTAGCAAATGACTCGTCCCTAACAGCCACTCACATTCACAATGTCACAGGGAATGTGGAAATTTGACACTCTCAACTGGCCCACCAGCACATCCACATCAGTAGACTGGCTGCAGCCCCCTCCACTTTACTTCACTACAGCAGAAAGTTAGGGGTGACAGGACTCAGGAGGGAGAGGGTAGAGTACATTTTGTACACTAGTCGGCTTGTACACTGTATAACATATCCCACTAGCATCATATACGATGGTGTGACCTTCACCTATTCCCAATACACATCCCGCATCACAAAGATCTTTATCTTATTCAGGGGCTAATCCCTTAATCTGAGGTAATTAGTGATGAGTATTCTGCTGCCTGAGAGGAGCGAAGTCGTATCGCGCTTCCTTTGGATGCTGTGACCTACCTAGCCAGTACATGAGGCCGACTTGAGATTTGCCAGAGCAGTCACGGCGCTCAAGTAGAGTTTCCACGTGAAAAGAGCGGAAAATTGAGAGACTGGTCCTCCATCAGTGGATGTGTTAGCGAAATGAGGGAGGGGTAGGTAAGGGTTTCACTCTTATTTACCAATACATGATACATGTAGCCTTAGGGAGTGGTCATTTAATTTTTCTAACAGGAGAGGGGCCGTGGTTTTGAGGGCAGGGGCAAAACATTTCAGACCCCTCTTGTGGGGAGGGGGAACCAACTTTCACCTCTTCTTAGTGACATACTACATAGCATGCGCATTACTAAAGAATAAAGGGGGAGGGCCAATAAAATCTTGACTTGCCCACCTGAAAATCCACCACCCCCTGCCCTGCGAAATGAACAAAAGTACCGTAATCTCCCGCGTAGAAGACGCGCTGCGCGTAGAAGACGCACCCCAAACTTAGCACATGCATTTCTGCGTATAAGACGCACATTTTAATACTGAAATTTGTAAGATAAGTACATTTCTATAGTAAAATTACCCCTCGTATAAGACGCACCCCCAACTTGAAGAGATCCTATAAGACGCACAAGGCTTTTGTTTGGCCTAGAGGACGCGTCTTATACGCGGGAGATTACGGTAGTCAAGTTTGGTATCAAATGAAAGTTTATGGTCCAGGGAATGCAGCCGATTATCAATAAATATTGCAATGCCGCTTTTCTTAGAGTTAGACACGGCCATCCGCGAATGGTGATGAGAAACAAGGTTGTTTTTTGGAGTGACCTTAAACAAGAAATGCGGTTGTGACCGTGTAAAAAAACGCCTCCCGCCGTTAGGCCACCCTTAAAAATATGTTTGTTTAGGGTGGGATTTTTCAGACCCATGAGGGAGGGAGGGGAAATTTTTTTTTTAGGAAAAGATTTTTATTTGAACATCGCAAGTGGGGATGGCGTGAATTTGTCATCGCATTCTAGGATTCAGTGATTAAAAACCTAGATTCTTGTGCTAATAGACAAAAAAAAAATTTTTTTTTTAGAACTCAAGAAAAACATTTTCCCATTCTCGAAAAAAATTCCACCAGGCCTCTGGACAGGAAACGAACATATTTTTAAGGGTAGCCTTAATGTTGGTATACTAGAGTTTGATGACATGTCTCATAAAAGCAGACATAAAGAAGATTTCACAATTAACAATTTCTCTATTCAGTAATTTTGTATTGTGAGACCTCATCACATGGGGCAAATGCAATCATCATAGCGCACTCCCGTACTGCTTCGCGGTACCGCCGCTATGCGGTGTGGGAGGCGCTAAAAAAACCTTTTTATTAGATTATATTGATATTATATATAACTATAACCAGGGATGTAAGTCAGGAATGGGCAAAAATCAGGAAGCCATACATTGACTTGATATAAAAACCTTCTATTTTTTCCAAACAGCCTTCCTTACCACTCATATAAGGAAAATGAATCATTCAGAATGTCATTCAAAAATTTCAGAAATGAGGAAATCCTGATAAAACCTGAAGACTTACATCCCTGTATAACACTGGGCAGGGATCATATGTCTAGCATAATAAGCACAGAATAATGATTACGACGTTATTTCGTGTAATCAGAGACAGGGCAAGTCTACCACATCAGTCATTCTAGGGAGCAGCAGTGACGTCATAGCAACCAGCGCCACCCTTATCAGGCTTATCTCCCTCCTGATAAGGATCCTCATGAACTGAAGGGTTAAATTAAATAGGAAATGTACTAGAAAAAGGTGTTAAAATCCTTATCAGAAAAGATCTAAGCATCATACAACAAAATGCATTCCAAAGTCAGAAAGATATTTAAAATTTGCATCACATAGATCTACTTGAAGCATTATTTTCTAATCCCAATATTTGAAAAGAAAACAGCAAAAAGGCTACTTTTTCTAGTCCTATGGGCCCGGGGGGGGGGGCCACTCCATATATATTCTATAGTAACCATGTGTGTACATCACTGTTGACTTGGTACCCCTTATAGCGGGGCAATTTTCGAGAAATATATACCCCTTTTGGCAGGATACACCAGTGAAATCTCCCTTATTTTCTCTAGTTTTTAAAATTGCACCCCTTTGATGGGAAAGCCTTTAAAAAAAATGGCAAAAAAGTATACCCCCAACTTACACCTCACTCTAAAATTGTGAAAAATTGGCACCCTTTCGAAGGAAAAATTTTCCACAAAACCAACCCCATTTACTGCAACTTTTAAGAATCTTCCTAGAGAATTCCTCCTTGAAATTGATACCCCTTTTAGCCCAAAATGTCCAAAAATAGGCCCCTTATAGAGGATCCTGCAGGATCCGTTCATAGTGCAAAAAAGCACCCCCTTTCCCTCTAGTTTTTGTACGCATATGGTTGCCATAATTCCAGGAGTGCCCCCCTCCCCGGGCCTATGGGGCTATGTAATTTGAGTTGACAAAATTTGACCCTTTGCCTGGTCCCTAGCCGGGGTCCCTAGCAACCAGGGTTCTGCTCCCGAGAATCAGTGTGGTATTGTCACCGCTGTCGACCCCTTTCATGATGCTATGAGTTGGGCAGTGATCAGCTATATAGTGTGGTATTAAGGGAGTGGTCATTATTTATCAACAGGGGGTGGGTGGTGGGTTTTTGCACCCCCCCCCCCGCACCGGAGGAGCAGAGTTTTCGCGCCCCTCTTTGATCTATAGTAGCGTGCGGGCTTTTTTGCTAAAAAGAGGGTGAATTTTTTTAGCCCCCCCTCTCGGGAGGGGTCTGAAAATTTTACGCCCCCCCCCCTCAAACCCCCCCCCCGTTGATAAATAATGACCACTCCCTAAGTACTGGTACTGTGTGTGGTGTGGAGTCAACAGGTGCTCGGTCAACGACAACGCCCACCCATTCAGACGTCGGAGTAGGGAGTTCAGGTGAATTTTATACATGGTTCAGATCCTTTAACAAACTAGCAGGCCTGGTAGAGCTCAGTCATACGATTCTAATGCACCAAGAATCAAGTCTCTACTACTATTATTTGCTGAGATATTTACATTTGAACATCCGAGATTTGGTCTTCTTTGGTGACAACCTCCCAATGGTTAAGGAACCTCAAATGTGGCACATTTTTTGATACTGAGGGACCACAGCCATTGGAACCAGCCAGAATAGTAAAATGTAATGAATTTGATATTGGTGTATTTCAAGAACCGTCCAATATATTGGCTTGAAATTTTCGGCATATACCCGCCTAAGGTTCTGGTGCCTGCCAGTTATGTGTCAGTGACCTTGACCTTGGCTCAAGGTCAAATGTCACAACTAACAGGTTTTGAGGTAAAATGGCCCAAAATCATTATATTTCCCATAATTATACTCAATAATCATGAACTAGCATACAAAATACATTAGGGAACTATGCAAAGGGTTTACATGACCTTCAGCACCAATCAAGGTCACATAAGCAAGGTCAAGGTCAGAGACTTGTTTTCGCAAGAATTTAGCAAAAAAAACAATAGTTTTGCACACTGGATACTGTTTTCATGGTGGTTTAGTGTACAATTTATACAAATAGGTACATTTTTCTTTTTTCTTAATATTTATTCTATGGCCAGAGGTCATAGGTCAAGGTCATAGAAATCTTCAATAATGAATATCTCAGCAAATATATGGAGTAGAGACTTGATTCCAAGTGCACTGAAATCGTAAATGTGTATTCTACAAGACCTGTTGGTTGGCTAAAGGATCTGGAGCATATCTAAATGTGACCTAAACTTCCTATATAACGGATTCAACTCACTGCTGAGTACGACCAACCATGTCACTATAGTCGGGTGCCGATATCTGCCAGTTTATGCTTCAAAACAATTCAACTATCTATTATCATATATATGCACATATATGACCTCAAGTTACCCGAGGGATTCAAAGCAAACAATAGGGCACAGATATGCATTCCATAGACATTTGTAAGTTTCCTGTTCATAGTCCCCCCACGACAGTCAATATTTTTTGCCCCACAGTGACAGAGACGCGTAGCATTTTCGCGCCCTTCTTTGATCTATACTAGCGCGCATGCTTTTTTGCTAAAAAAAGAGGGTACATATTTTTAGCCCCCTCAAAAGGGATCAACATTTTTTTAGGCCCCCCCCTTGGGAGGGGTCTGACATTTTTACGCCCCCCTCAAACCCACCATCCCCCCTGTTGATAAATAATGACCACTCCCTAAATAATGACTTCCTTATAGGGAGTGCTCATTTTTTAACAACAGAGGACGGGAGGGGGGGCTGGTGGGTTTGACAGGGGGTCAGAATTATTTTGACCTCTTGACAAGGATGGGTCAAAATAATTTCACCTGTTTTCAACGAAAAAGTCTGCGTGTTACTATACGATAAAAGGGCGCATTTGCACACGATATTTGGCCCTTCGAGGGGTCAAAAAAATTTGACCTAAAAGACAAAATGGCAAAATGTTTTTTGCTTAAACCCACCAGCCCCCCCTTCCAAGTTGTTAAAAAATAATCACTCCCTTACTATGAAACAAAGGGGCCTATCATGAAAATTTTGGCACGTCGGGGGGAGGATTTCATTTTCAATCCCTCCTAAGAAAGGGGGGGGGCAAAAAAATTGCATCTGCACAAAATCCACCAACCCCCTCTACTTGAATAATAAGCACTCCCTCGGTGAAACAAATATTCTAGTGTCCTATTGAATGCTTCATTGTGAAAACCTCATAGGGATAGCATTGGGATGGTGCAAAGAGAAAATTCTTCAAATTTTAATCTTCAATTCCGGCACCCTAAAATTCATCCTACAGGTCTGTTCTTGGGCTTATTTTAAAGAATAAGTAATAAATAATTTAAATATCAGTGAGGCTTCAATAATGAAATACAGATATTCCTGCTAAACAGTAGTTTGTGCATTGCTAAGATGAAAAAGCATCACAGGGTGTGCTGCGCTCCATAGGCTTAACATAGGGACGGCAAAATTCCAACTCTCCAAAATTTAAAACTCAATTCCGGCTAACTAATATTTATCCTACAAGGGTCTATATAGACTCATTTGAAAGAAGAGACTGTGAATAATTCAGATATCAGTGAGGGAAGGTTGACATCTTATTCTATAACCATGATATAACTGCGTTTTTGTCAATTTCTTACCTCATTTTAGACTTAACTTTACATGAGCACAGAAACGCATCAAATTGTCACCCAAACTTCCACCAAATATCTCCTTGTAGCTTAACTTGAAACCTGTTGAATGAAACCAGTCAGGTGTATACCAGTTTATACAGGTGATTAACCCACCAATCAGAAACCAGCTTACATACAGCCTAAACTGGTGCCCGGCAGCACTCAGCCACCATGCAGTGACCACTAAATGTGCCACTTCCTCAGAAGCAAAATGTCAACAAGTACTCCATCTTCCAACAGCTCCAGCTCCCGTAATATTTACATCTCAGGCGTCTAACAAACATTTTTAGAATGCCAAGACAATAATAAAAACAACCAGATACCTCCCAAGTCTGAGTTCCAAAGATAATTCCTGTTTTGAAGCAAAAACCGGCCAAAATTGGCACTCGGCGATCGTGACCCGGTTTGTCACTGACTCACGGGTGCGAGTTGAACATGCTAGTCGGAGACCCACACTCAGGCACAGGCGCAGCTGAGCCTGAGTCTCTGAGACCACTGGACCAGTAGGCAGTACCCGATCTCGGCTTCAAAGGCCTTGTTGTCAGAGTACACCAGTAAACGAGAACACTGAACTCAGAACTGTCATTTGTGCCTAGAATAAGCTGTCTTAGTGTCTATGATTAAATGTTAGGTTGATTTTCTCACCTGCAGCCCACGTCCTTTCACTTTCAGCAGTAGCAGCAGTTCGAAGTTGGCGCTGAGGGAAAATGGAGCGTTTTGTGGACCAATCAGTGACACCCTCTCATAATCAGCGGCCAATAAAATCGCTCGGCACAAAATGTTGCGGGATTGCGATATACGCGGGGCCGATGATATACACACGGTGCGTTCGGGCAGCGGTTTTCTGACCATATGCAGTGCATTATGGGTAGGGGTGACCTCGAACGCTAACTACACCACCTCAGCTTGTTCCCTCCACCCCCTTCCACCCCAGCCAGGTCTGGCTAGGTACCAGTCCCTAACTATGCTTGGAAGTGTAGTAAGTTGACTCAGGGATCAACATTGACCCACATGGGGAGGACCAATAGGGGGTGGCCTTACAAACCAGCATTGATCCCTCGGCCATACCACGAACGCACCGACACATCCTCGAGGTGCGAATAAGCGCTCACCTCCTACAAGTGCGAACAGTGGCCTTATTCTCACCTCGAGGAGGTAGGTGTACCACATCGAGGTGAAAATAAGAATCCTTATTCTCACCTCGAGGAGGTATGATAAGGGATTTATTCACACCTCCTGAAGGTGTGGATTGCAATTTTCATCCACACCTCAACTCAAGGAGGTGGTAATCTTTTTATTCACCACTAGGCAGGGGGGGGGGGGGGGGGCTCAGAAATTTCAAAGAGGGGGGTTCATCTTTTGGGGTTTCAAATGATCAGGTGGGGGGTCATGATCATTTTTGTCATAAGATTAGGGAGTGGGCATTTTTTAACAACAGGGGGGTCGGTGAAATTCCATGTGTGCGTGACGAAAATTTTTCCGTCCCCCCCTCCGAGGGGTCTGAAATTTTTCCGTCCCCCCTTTTATTCTATAGTCGCACGCGGGGTTTTTCACTGAAAAGGGGCAAAATTTTTTTTGTTCCCCCTAACAGAGGTCTGAAATTTTTTTGTCCAACCCAAACCCACCAACCCCCCCCCTGTTGTTAAAAAAATGACCACTACCTTAGGCCTACCTGTAGTGGTGGGGGGGTCGGAAAAAAATCTGCCTATCCACCAAAATCCATCAAGCGCCCCACCCCCAAGCTGGCAATAAATGACTCGTCCCTACTAGAGCAGGGTGGCTTTGAGGGATCAAAAAATTGAGACCCTTCTTGAAAAAAGATGTTTTTGGTAAGGAAATGATCATTTTTTTAATAACAGGGGGGGGCTGGTGGGTTTGAGGGGGGCATAAAAATGTCAGACCCCTCTCGAGGGGTTAAAAAAAATCTACCCTCTTTTAAGCCAAAAAGCTTGCGCGTTACTATAGATCAAAGAGGGGCATGAAAATTCTCCTGACCTCGGCGGGGGGCAAAAGATTTTGGCCACCGTCAAGAGGGGAAGCATAAAAAATTTCTGCGTGTCACCATCCCCCCCTGTTGATAAATAATGACCACTCTGGCCCTTACTGATGGGGGTGCAGGAAATTTCAGATGGGGGGGTGAAAAAAATTTGGTCATTTTGGGGGCCGGGAAGCCCCCCTGGTATGGCCTACTCAGGCTGCTGTACCTCTACCTCCTCGAGGTGAAAATAAGGAACTTTGTCTTCACCATGTCAAGGTGAGAATAGTGCTGCTATTCTCACCTCGGCGAAGGGCGATTATATGCACCTAGCCAAGGTGAAAATAAGGACAGTTATACACACATCATAGAGGTGCGAATATCGCTTCCGTATACTTATAGGTACTTATAGGTCTTTCTGGAAGCTGGCTTAGAAATTAAGCCACTTTTTCCAGCTCATGAATCAAAGTTTATGTAGCTTGACCCGGAAGTGGTTCCCACTCCCAGTTATATTTTAAAGGGTGATCTACCCAAAGTCGGTCTAGTTTGTTTTTGAATGTGTTCAGATTATCTGACAGTACTATGGTGTTGGGTAAGCTATTCCATGCTTGAACCAGACGCCGGGAGAAGCTATTTTTCACTTTATCCAGGTGCTCTCCTTTCATGAAAAGTTTCTGCTGGTTCCCCCTGGTTCTTCCCATGTTTTGGTCTAGAGCTAGAATGTCTTCCTTATTGCATTTATATTTGTTGAATAATTTATAGAACTAAATCATGTCCCCCCTAAGGTGGCGGAAGGCTAATGTAGGCAGATCTAGCTAGCGCAGGCGTTGCAACTGCTTAGTTGCTCTTCTTTGTACCTTTTCCAGGGTTTCCTTATCCCCTTTCCTATATGGCTACCAGACTGGTGCTCCATACTCCAGGTGAGGTCGAGCAAGAGCAATAAATAGCTTTTTGAAGGTGACTTGCATACTATGCTTGTGAGATTTACTGGCCTGTAGTTGGCAGGCTGGCACTTATCTCCTTTTTTGTGTATAGCTGTGACTTGCCTACTGACCATGCCTTTGGGATAGTTCCTCCTTCCAGTGATTTTTGGAAGATCATACTGAGTGGTTCAGCAATACTGGCCCTTGTTTCTTTTAGAAGATGTGGATGGATTTCGTCTGGACCTTGTGATTTGTTGATCTTTAGCTTTTTTAGTTTAGATTCAACAACTGCTTGTGTTATATCAATGTGGTCAAGAAGCTCTGCAATTCCTCTTTCCTCTGGTGTTGGTAGCTGTGGTAGGTTCATGGTATCTTCTTCAGTGAAAACACTGGCAAAGAAGTCAACGAGGATGTTGGCCTTTTGAACATCATTTGTAGAGAGGCCTTTTAGTGGGTTTGTGGGATCGATATATAGGTCTGGGATTCGTTCTTGTATCTTATTTTTTGAGTGTATATATCCCCATATCCTTCTAGGGTTCCTCTTTGCCACTGCGCAAACTTCCTGCTGTTTCTCGGCTTTGCGGGTGATTGATTTTACTTTGTTACGGGCTTGGTTGTATATCCTCTTTTTTCTCATTATTGATTGTCGTGTTCGTATACGCGGGAAATACGTGCAGTAGCGCGCTCTAGGCAGCGGGGCCGATGTTCAGCTTTCACTGCATCCAGGATGGACTCCTGCTCGCCCATTAGTAGTCCATCCTAGCTGTACTCTGCCTAGCCAATCAGCGGCGGCCTGGCGCCTTACTCTGCGGCCGCCTCAAGGCCCATCTTCTACACCTTAGATGTACAATCACTGCTTTGTACATCTGGGATGTAGAAGGAACATGTTCTACACCCTGGATGTACAATGACTGCTTTGTGCATCTGGGATGTGGAAGGAACATGTTCTACACCCTGGATGTATACAATCACTGCTCTGTACATCTGGGATGCAGAAGGAACATGTTCTACACCCTAGATGTACAAGCACTGCTTTGTACATCTGGGATGTAGAACATCAGTTTTCTACACCCTAGATGTACAATGACCACTTTGTACATCTCGGATGTAGAAGGAACATGTTCTACACCCTGGATGTACAATGACTGCTTTGTGCATCTGGGATGTGGAAGGAACATGTTCTACACCCTGGATGTATACAATCACTGCTCTGTACATCTGGGATGCAGAAGGAACATGTTCTACACCCTAGATGTACAAGCACTGCTTTGTACATCTGGGATGTAGAAGATCAGTCTTCTACACCCTTGATGTACAATGACTGCTTTGTACATCGCAGCCGCCCCCGCCCCCCTCAAGATGGGACAACATTTTTTACACTCCCCTCGAGAGGGGAAGTTGAAATTTTTTTTTTCGGGTGTCCGTGCGCAAACCCACCAGCCCCCCCCCCCTGTTGTTAAAAAATGATCACTCCCTTATTGACATGGACATGGAGGAGTAAAAAGTTAGTGACATGAGACATGGTCTTATTTTGAACATGTGACATGAGGCTTAGTGACAAAGACATGGGAAAATAGAAATTTAATGACATGTGACATTGCCTTTTCTTTAAATCGCCATGTGACATGGGGACCCCCCATCTAGACCCCCAGAGGGGGTCAGAATTTTTTCAAGCACTTGACCGGGGGTTCAGAATTTTGTACTGCCATCTTCTCGCAAACCCATCGACCCCCGCCCTCTTGTTGAAAAATGATCATGCCCTTAGGGACTAGAATTATTAGGTAGTGCATGGGTGGTGCATTTGAGGGGGGGGGGCGTAAAATTTTTAGTGGCCTCCCGAGGGGGAGTGTAAAAAATGTTGTCCCATCTTGAGGGGGGGGGGGGCGGCTGCGATGTACAAAGCAGTCATTGTACATCAAGGGTGTAGAAGACTGATCTTCTACATCCCAGATGTACAAAGCAGTGCTTGTACATCTAGGGTGTAGAACATGTTCCTTCTGCATCCCAGATGTACAGAGCAGTGATTGTACATCCAGGGTGTAGAACATGTTCCTTCCACATCCCAGATGTACAAAGCAGTCATTGTACATCCAGGGTGTAGAACATGTTCCTTCTACATCCGAGATGTACAAAGTGGTCATTGTACATCTAGGGTGTAGAAAACTGATGTTCTACATCCCAGATGTACAAAGCAGTGATTGTACATCTAAGGGAGTGATAATTTTTTAACAACAGGGGGGGGTTGGTGGGTTTGCGCGCGGACGCGCGAAAAAAATTTCGACCCCCCCTCTGGAGCAGGTAACATTTTTTCGACCCCCCCCCCCATAAGGCACAAAAATCGCGCGTGAACGTCCCCTTTTAGCCTATAGTAACGCATGGGGTTTTCCACTGAAAACAGGTGAAATTATTTTGACCCCCCCCCCCCTCAGAGGTATTGAAAAAATTCTGACCCCCCGGTCAAGGGGTTGAAAAAATTCTGACCCCCCCCTCAAACCCACCGGCCCCCCCCTGTTGTTAAAAAATGATCACTCCCTAAGGTGTAGAAGATGGGCGGTGAGGCGGCCGCATATGGCAAGCGATATGTAACCTCCTCGAGATCAGATTTTTAAACTGTGAGATCAAAGTTTTAAACTGTGAGATCAAAGTTTTAAACTCTGAGATCAACGTTTTAAAGGGGGGCTAGCATGGGTAAAAACAACATGGGTACCTGCTCAAAGATCGTTCACAAATTCACGGGAACCAGCTAAAAAAATGTGATGCTCTGATTGGTCAAGGGGTAGTCACGTGACCTGCTAACGCGGGTACGTCTTAGCCGTGCTAGCCCTCCTTTAAATGTGAGATCAGAGTTTCACTGTGAGATCGAAGTTTTAAACTGTGAGATCGAAGTTTTAAACTGTGAGATCGGAGTTACAAAACTGCAGTATCAACTCCTGAAACTGATATTCGAGATAATAACTCCGAGCTCGGTGGTAAACATTTCGCTTGCCACAGTCGCAGAGTATGGATAGCAGAGTGCAGGCGCAAATCGTGATTCTAAGAAAGTCCTCGTAGTGCAGACTCGCGAGCGTCACTGTCAGAGCAAATAGCCTTGATCCAATTTTTATAAACTAATAGTTTTGGCAAAAGTAGTTCTACGGCGTAGGGACAGTATCCTTAGCCCTTTAATTGTTTCTAGTTCTATTATAGTTTAGAGTATGTAATCATGGTTTGTACGGCCTTACTTATCTGGATCGAGATTAATGCTAGATCACGTGACTAGATAAGCTGTACCACGTGACTACGTGGACCTTCTCGGTGCGTTCGGGCAGCGGTTTTCTAACCATATGCAGTGCATTGTGGGTGGGGGTGACCTCGAACACTAACTACACCACCTTAGCTTGTTCCCTCCACCCCCTTCCACCCCAGCCAGGTCTGGCTAGGTACCAATCCTTAACTATGCTTGGGAGTGTAGTAAGTTGACTCAGGGATCAACATTGACCTACATGGGGCAGACCAATAGGGGGTGGCCTTACAAACCAGCATTGATCCCTCGGCCGTACTCCGAACGCACCGACTGATGTCGCACGCTAACCGAGTGCAGGGCAGGCAAGGCCGCCGCTGATTGGCTAGGCAGAGTACATCTAGGATGGACTACTAATGGGCGAGCAGGAGTCCATCCTGGATGCAGTGAAAGGGTTCTGAACATCGGCCCCGCTGCGCCCTCTAGGTATTTGGTTATAACTCCTTGTGTAGGTGCAACTTTTATTAAAATGGAACTTCCGGTACAGGTGGTGGTTAGGGTACACCGTCGGTGCGTTCGGAGTACGGCCGAGGGATCAATGCTGGTTTGTAAGGCCACCCCCTATTGGTCTGCCCCATGTAGGTCAATGTTGATCCCTGAGTCAACTTACTACCCTCCCAAGCATAGTTAAGGATTGGTACCTAGCCAGACCTGGCTGGGGTGGAAGGGGGTGGAGGGAACAAGCTAAGGTGGTGTAGTTAGCGTTCGAGGTCACCCCTACCCATAATGCAATAGATATCCTTTGAAAACCGCTGCCCGAACGCACCGCGTGGTAACCGGCGCGAAAAGCTAGCCAACAAACTAACAGTTGTTCACTTTATCATTCCTCAAACTCCATATTGATCACTTTCCCAGCTTGCTGGGAAGTGATCTATTACAACTGCATCGGCCCATAGACTTTGCCCTGAGCTCTACCCTCTACTGTAAACCAATGTACCGATCACACCCTAGTTCCATACCCTCAACTGATCTATAACCCCCCTCCCCCTGCCCCCCCCCCTTCAGGGGACAACAGGTGGGTGCTGTCCGTCACCAAAGACTGACAAGGGGGGGGGGGGTAATCTTGGAAGGCTATGGTAGAACGGCAGTCCCTACCTAACAACAGCGGACAGCTCTCTCCCCTCCCACCACCCCCTCCCACCTTCCACTCTCCGTCAGCAGTCCCTATATACGGTAACAACAGCGGAGAGCTCTCTCCCCTAATGTGTTAGGCTCTACCTGTTCCTCATGGTCATGTTACAGACTGTGTGGTAGCAGCAGCATTGTTTTTGCACAAAGGCTTCAAAATGACTTAATCTTGAAAAATGAACCTACAAAATGACTTTATTTTGAAAAATGAACCTAGTGATGTGTTGGTCAAGCCATCTTGAGGATGATTTGGTATGGGAAGATTATTTCACTCACCTGTTTGTGTCTAAAGATTGCTACATTCATGATCCATTCTCCTATCCTGGCCAGTTGGCATGTCACCTCCCCCCCAGTCTACAGCATCCACCCTGGTCTGTCTACACCTTGTCTGGTCTGGGTGTGTGTGGGGGGGAGTGGTCCATATAGCTCCTCTATGTACTGATATTGCAGGATGTAGAAGGTGTGCAGCCATTTCTTGAGCTGGTTTCCAGCATGCTACACTGATAGCTATCAGATAGCACTTGTACCCACTTGTATCCTTTATGGATTGCATGATGCATTGATGCACATGTAACCCTTTATTGATGGCATGATGCATTGGCGCATGCTTAACCCTTTATGGATGGCATGATGCATTGATGCACAGTTAACCCTTTATGGATGGCATGATGCATTGATGCACACTTAAACCTTTATGGATGGCATGATGCTTTGACGCACAATAAATGCTTTATGCATAGCATGATGGATTGATGCACAGTTAACCCTTTATGGATGGCATGATGCATTGATGCACAGTTAACCCTTTATGGATGGCATGATGCATTGATGCACAGTTAACCCTTTATGGATGGCATGATGCATTGATGCACACGTAACCCTTTATAGATGGCATGATGCATTGATGTACACTTAGAACTTTATGGATAGCATGATGCTTTGATGCACACTTAACCCTTTATGGATGGCATGATGCCTTTATGCACACTTAAACCTTTATGGATGGCACAGTGCATTGATGCACACTTTACCCATTATGGATGTCATGATGCATTGATGCACACTTAACTATTTTTGGATGGCACAGTGCATTGATTGTTTTTTTTATTGTTATTGAAAACATCAGTAGCTTTTGACAGTTCATCATGATTTAATTTCAATACTTTGTCCCATAATAGTACAAAGGGCATGCTGAATATTTTCATATTCATGGGTTTCTCCTTAGGACTGAGTCCTTCACCTGTTATTTTTTGATAGCATATTGTTAGAGAAATATATAAGTTATCCCTATGTATTCTATATATCGCATTGGTAAGTGAATTAAATGATTGTACATGCAGATGGCGACCTAGAGGTAGATTTCTAATTTGTGTACAATTTTTGCGTAGCTGAGCCATAGTCACCTTACCCAAAGATCAATTTAGTGCATTGGCTTGTTTGCCCGTAGGGCACAGCAGTCTTCCATGACCGGTTCTATTCAGAGGCCTTTTTGGGCCAACAACCCTCTATACTACCGTGAATTCTCTTGTATTAGCTGCAACCCTGGTATAAGCCGTAGCCCTGACTTTGGTATGAGCTATAGGCCATAGCCAAGGCTTGAAAATTGAAGGTTTAGTACTGATTTATAGGGTAAAAATCCCTCATATAAGCCGCACCCTGATTTTAGGCTGTTTCTATAAGCCAAATTTTGATTTGGATTCTGGTATAAGCCGCGGCTTATACGAGAGAATTTACGGTATTACCTGTAGTGTGCAGTCCTTGGTGTTAATACAGTAAACTATGGATGCATTAAGAGTGGAACATGGGTGAAATAAGTCTAGTATTGGGGGAGTAAGTGGAATATGGCTGGAATGTGGTGCAATGAGTGGAATATGGATGGAATAAGTATGATATTGGTGGAATAAGCATGAAATATTGTGGAATATGGGTGGAATAAGTTAACTATGGATGCAATAAGTGTGAAATGTGGGTGCACTATGTGTACAGTGAGAGGAGTATTGGGTCATAAATCATAGAAAGTATGCATATGGGGCCTTACATGTCATTCGCCAGACATGTGCCCAGAAAAAAGAATTCTTCTAAGTATGCTTCTTTTACAATAGCAAGGACACATCTGACATAAATGATAATGTGATTTTCTTAATCTACAGGTCAAATAGTCTGGACCTGAGATTTTCATGGAGGTATGAAGATTGTTTCTGTAGGAAATTAAGCCCTCAACATGGCTTGTAACTCAAATGTCATTCTCCCAGACACAATTTCGCCCAGACAATTTTGGTCATTTTGGGCACATTTTACCCCCCTGGAGCCCAAAATATGCATATGGGACCATCAAAACCCATATGTAACATGAAGATCTCATCCAGCCTGACACTTTGAGCCAAGGAAATAGAGGGGGAAACTAAAATTCGAAGAGTAGGGGCTGGAATACCTCCAAATTCGTCATATGCAAACCTTCTATGATTTTCGACCATTGGTTGAATATGGTTGGAATATAAGTGGAATAAGAGCATTATGGAGGGAATTTATGGGTGGAATAAGTGTGAAAAATGGTCCAATAGGTGGAATGTTGGTGGAAAAAAGTGGATTATGGGTGGAAAAGTGTGGAATATGGTGCAATATCTGTGGGATATGGGTGGGATAAGTGGAATACGGGGGTAATAAAAAGAATAAGGAATAAGTGGAATACAGATGCAATGAACTAGTGCGGAATTTTGGTGGAATATGCGTGAAATAAGTGGAATATGGATGCAATGAGTGTGGAATTTCAGTGGAATATGGGTGGAATAAGTAGGATATGATGCAGCAAGGCCACTGTACAGTGACATAGGCAGCAGTAATATTACAGCAGTTATTACTGTAGATAGTGAATTATGTTCAGCATGTACTGGTTGAAGACCTTGATTCACCACCAAAAGTTCTTTGAGGTAGCACTGTGTACCTTCAGGCAACACACTTTTTGGTAAAAGTATGTGCACACCCTTCCTTCCGCATTTAGTAAAGAAATATATAGCCTATATAACCTGCACTCCTTCTCAAAGCCTACCACACATGACCCTTTTGTCAAACCAAAAGGGTTCTGTGGTCTTAACGGCCATCTAAACTCCTAAAACCCTCATGAAAATGGTCTTGCAGCTTTGCTGCACCCTCTTAACCCCTAGCATCCTCATACTTTTGTGAGCAATTTGGGTCCTTTTTGCTCTCAATGTATCTTGTCCAGGTTCGGTGCTTCGTTCTAATGGCCTTTTGCTCCGCATGAGATAGCCGGTATGGTTTTCTGTTGTTAGTGTCTGACAGCATTCTGGATGGAATGTACTGGTCTCTTAGGTCCAATAGGACTTTGTTGAATTCCAATCTAATCCTGGCATTGTCATTTTATCGTCCCATGCTATTGTCTGGATTGACCGATTTAGGGCTGTGAAGTTGCCTCTTTTGTAGTTATATTTGATATATGGTCTTTTGTGCCTTCTGCCCGGGCACAAGTATTCGAGATATAAGCAGGTGTGGTCGCTTTTTCCGATAGGGCTATGGTACTGTAGGTTTTGAAGGTCATAGTTGTTGTGGGTTAAGATGAGATCCAGTAGACTTGGCTCGCTGTCTGATCTACATCTTGTCGGGGCTCTGACATGCTGGCACAGGTATTCATCATTTATTGTGTCCAGAAGCTTATTAGATCTTTCAAATTCTCCGGTTGCTTCTTGTGTTTCCCAGTCAATAGATTTGTAGTTGAAATCACCAGCTATCAATAGATGATTTGACTGGCGAGAGAAGTGGCGTAGTGTATTTTGTAGTGCCTCTTCATTATCCTGTAAGGAATTTGGAGAGTTGTAAATTCCAACCACTGTTAGGTATTGGGTATTTTTCCTTGCTGAGAAAGGTATTGTAGCAGTAGCGCTCCGCTTCTGCAGAGCCCTGCGGGGCCGGTTGGTCCGATCGGGTGCCACCGTGGGACACGTCGGCCGCAGCCACTATATAACATGACCGCGGGGCGGCGGCCCCTCAGTCGTGACTTAGGCTCCAAAAGGCACGGTTCGGACCAGCCTACCTCGTAGAGCCACGGCTATAGGAAGGACATTGTGCATTGATTCTAGACGCTAACTTGATGACTAATAGATGACCAATTGATGTTTAATGGATGATTGTTTCACGAGTCGTTGACTCCTGGTACCGCTTGTTGTTATTCTCAACTGTACTCGGGTAGCTGTCTTATTGTCATTTACCCTAGGCAACCAAATACCGTTACAGTGGTGACAGCGGTGGTTTTGACTTTTCGCCCGAATTGTCAAAGCAAAAGAATCCAGATTTTTCGGTAGAGTCTGTCCGGGCAAAGCATAACAAATGGAGTCCGGAAATTTGTTGTCTCGTACGGAGAGGGAGGAGTTGATGAAAAAGATCCTAGTAGTTGCCATCTGGCAGAAGTTTGCGGACAGTTTGGAGATGGACATGGCCCCGCAGCGCGGAGGCGGCCCCGTAGCATGAAGATGGCCCCGCAGTACAAAGGTGGCCCCGTGAAGGGGGCCCTGCGGCGCCACAGAGTGGAGGGGGCCCCGCGGCACCACAAAGCAAGAGTGCCCCCACATCTGCCCCCCGTGTGGCCGCATCAGTTCAATGGCCTCCTTTTGGGAGAAGTTTGGAACCCCCTTCCTTTTCTCAGTCCCTTGGGGTTGGGATTCAGGGAAGGACGGGCGAGCCTCTCATGGGGAGAGGTCCCTGGGGGCCGAGGGGGGCGGGGGCTCCAAGAGCGTGGCAAACACCCCTCCCTGGATGGGGATGCACGGAGAAGGGACTAAGAACTCCTCCGGGATTCCTGCCCGCCCTCGACTTGGGTGCTGTACACCCTGCTATGCCTCCTTGGGAGGTTGTCAGCAGCGAGGAGACTCTCTCTCCCGCGGCTGGGGGCCCTCATGTGTCTCCGAATTCTGCCACACCGGAAAAGCCGGGCACTCCTCTCCCACCCTCCCAGGAGGAGGAAAAGGAGGCACAAAGCCAGGCAGAGTGGGTCCATGAGTGGAGAAAGCGGGAAAACCGGAGGATCGAGGAGGCTCGGTCCCGTGAAAAAGCATCTAGGGAGGGAGAGGCCCTACTACGGGTGGAGGTGCAGAGGGAAGTCCCGGAGAAAGAACGGATCCGCAGGGCAGATGACGACAAACGGCTAGAAAAGCTGCAGCACGAAGTGGAGGAATGAGAAAAGGAGATCCTGGAACTCCACAAGGCAGAAGTTCTCTGTCGTCAGGAAGACGAGAGGCTAACACGGGCTGCATGTGGGACATGAAGGGACGCTCGTTCCTCTGGCTCCTCCCCCCGAGAGACCTGGTCAGCTGATCCCCGGGGGGAAGGCCCTGGAGGAGTGGAAGTTGTCTGCAGCGGCGAACAAGGTACCAGTCCCCTGGGAACCCGTGCCAACCATGATCCCTCTCCCCCGAGGAAGACCCCTCACCTCCTCGGTTGGGGGCAGGGTGGGAGCTTTGGACCTACCAGCTCTACCGTCATGGGATGCGGCAGCTAACTCTCAGGTGTGGGGGCACGGGGACCGGTTGACGAAGCCTATAGTTACCCCCGGGAAGTTTGACGGGACTGGCCACCTCCCGGAGTACCTAGCCCATTTTGATTTTTGTCGGAGGGTGAACGGGTGGACTAACTCAGATGCCGGGGCCTTCCTGGGTCTAAGTCTGACGGGGATAGCTAGGAGGCTCTTAGCTCTGAGACCTACTATTAATGGGGTGTGCGCATGTCTTGTCTATAATTGATATTTTTATAATACAATAGATGTTTTTTCACAGGGCCCTAGGTTTTATGCTCCTTGGACCGCTCTATCTCATGTTATAGGGTGCCTTTCGGGCCAAGTAATACCCAAAATCAGCCTGATTTCTATGTCTCTGGCCAAGGACACCGCCCTCTTCCTCTTTGCTGATCCCAGCACTTCATTGGTGCACACAGTAACATTACGTGAGTCATTGTTGAAAGCATCATGCTGACCCCTGTTGGGCAGTATAATGCATTCATGAACATAGATTAATTCAATAGCAGGTTAATGAGTTTTATAGGTTTTAAGACAACAACAGGGAGATTGGTTACTTGGGAACGAAGGCAAAACACATTCACCTTCGACAGTTGGACAAAACTTAACAAGTCCCACCATGTTGAATGGGATGTGTGCTCCCTTTGACATCAGTACTATTACATGTACTTGGATTAGAGGATTGCATCACCAGTCCCAGTCATTTGAATCAGCCTTGGAACTTCTACCCTATCAAACAACCAGTGCTAGTGACAGTAATGTCTCTACAGGTAGCCATCTAGACAAACCAAGCACCAGCAGAGGCCAACTTGTGTAGCTGGTTAACTGCAATGCTGCACATAAGAAAGGCCTAGCATTAGTATTACCCATGGGAACAAGTACTGCCACCTTAGGAGAAAGAGCATAAAGTGCATAAAAAAAATTACCGTCTTTTTAGTCAAAAGCTAGCGCACTACAATAGATCAAAGAGAGGCGCCTCTAGTCTCGGGCAGATCGGTAGCACGTACTTGCGGCTGCTGGCACGATAAAATTGTGTCCTTGCGTGGTTAATAGCACCAATTCCATAATATTCTATGGTGCGCAAAGCTTAAAAACAAAATTTCTACAGGGCTAGATTCGTCTGCGTTCTCCACACTAAGCTACCACTCCAAATGACGGTTTCACCGGTTGGGTGTGACGTCATTCAGAACACCATTGCTTGGCAACAGTCACATGTGTATTTGTAACTAGGTTACAGTTTAGACAGTATCCATGGAAGCAGGTTTCATGGAGACAGTAACAATCAGTTTGGCAACTGGTTGTTAAGAAGTAGTTTCATCCCATGGGGACTCATCAGGCTTATGTTTGTGTATAAAGTGTGACAATAAATTGCCAGTGGTCCCAAACTTCAGAGAGCTTGGTGTTATAGTGGTGCTGTCAAGTTGACTGTCAACTTTTCGACAGCACCGGTGTCAGTATTAGTATAGAGACCCCCAAAATCACACTGAAACTCAGTGGTGATCATAATATTAAACCAGAGTTTAATCAATATTCAGCACTGGAGGGTTACTAGGTAACTCCCCGGGGTGTTCTGATTAATTTATTTATGGAAAAGTTCCAAAAAATAAATATATTATATTTTACTCGGTAACAAAGGGCCATCAAAAACTTTTAAAAAAATTTTGACGTGGCAAGGTTGAGGACCCATGTCGTGCTCCGTAAAATTTAAAAGTACCCAAATGGACTCGGTCCTTGGGTAGAGGTACCACACCTCACTCATTCATTAGCCCGCACCAAAGGGTGCATCAGCAATGTTCAACCCGAGTGGGGCGTTGGTATGGAGCCTCTGAATCCAATTGAATTCTATGAGGTTCCGTAAGTAGGTGGCCTTGTCACTGTCAGGGTGAGCATGAATGAAATCCACAATGGTGAGTTCCACATCATCCAACTGTTTATGGAAGGCCAAAAAAAAAAATCTGTCTACAATTTTATGGATAGAAAATGTATTAAGTATTATACCAGATTAATTTAGTTTCGGTCACAAATAAGCAAGCAACAAGCCACAATATCCATGGCCATCTTGGCCATGGAAATGGACCCCAAGTTAAGGGCACCCATGGATCTGTGATCTTACCACCACGGCAGTATGGAGGGTAGTGTGTAAAGTCTCAACCTGGACTACGCGCCTCTGGTGGGGGGGGGGGAGAAGATTTTGACTGCTGTCGAGGGGGGGGGAAATGAAAATTTTCAGACATCCGCAGGAAAACCCACCACCCCCCAGTCCCCTTGTTGATAAATAATGAGCACTCCCTAAGGGAGTGCTGTGTAGAGTACTGCAAATTCCTGTGCATACAAGCAGCAGCTCACATGCAAAGCACAGCAAAGGTGTGGCTTATAGAATGTGCCTCAAGTCAGCGTGCAGCTTCTTTGTGGGTTTCCCCTGTATAAACTTATCAACTTGCAATCCTTAGGTGTGGCACATAGCTTCTCCCAAAGTTGGATTGTGGCTTATACGTGACTCAGCCCTATAGCAGGTGTCCTATAAGTGAGCTCAGTGAGAACGGAAATTTCATGTAGAGCAAAAGGGCAAAAGTTCACTTGATCTCGATTTTCAGTGCGGATACAGACTGTTAAAGCGAGGCCTATCGATACTTTTGACTTTAAGAATATCGCGCCACTCTTTGACCTATAGTAGCATGCAGGCCTTTTTGCTAAAAAGACGGTAAACTTTTTAAGCCCCCCTCAAGAGGGATCGGAAAATTTTACACCCCTCCCTTGTTGATAAATAATGACCACTCCCTTAGTGATATGCTTAAGTTCAGTGGGTAATCCCGCCTGATCTCAGGTCAAAAAACGAGTTTGGTTTCCTTGCTCCCTGCTTCATGCGATCAGGGTGGACAACTTTGCAGTTAAGCAGTCCACAGCTCTCCTTTGCTGTCAATGGTTTAACCATGTGACCGGATCTGTCAGAACCACACCAAGCGAAGGAGGGTCATAATTGTGCTGTTTTGTGTGTGAAAATCTCTACTGACCAGATCGACTTTTGCCTTGTAAAATGCCCAAACCCTGGCATACCATCTACTATTCCAATTTTGAACTACCATAAAACCCTGCATATAAGCTGCAACCACTTATATAAACCACCCACTGACTTTGGAAGAATGAAATAATTAAAGCCGCACCTGGAGACTGAAGAGGTTGTCAATCCTTACTTTAGGGAGTGGTCATTATTTATCAAAAAGAGGGGTGGTGGGTTTTAGGTCGGTGCAAAAACTTTTGATCCCTCCTGAGGGGGCAGTAAAAACCTTTGACCCCTCTTGGGGGGAGGATGTAAAAAATTTACCCTCTTTTTAGCAAAAATGCTCATGCGCTACTATTTATTAAGCCTTTAAGGGCCTCTGATGCATTAATGCGTCAAGCCCATTGGTCGTCATGATGCACCAATGAAGTGCTGGCAAGACTGCTCACCAGCACTTCATTGGAGCATCAGGCCGACCCTCCGGGAGTATATATATCAACACCATAGGGTTGGCATGATGCTCCACTGAAGTGCTTGTGAGCAGTCTTGTCAGCACTTCATTGCTGTTGCATCAGCAGGCCTTAAAGGGGTAAAGAGGGAGAGAAAATTCTCCATAGGCACAACAATTTTGACTGCCATTGAGGGGGAGCTTGAAAGTTTTTTGCACTGTTCATAAAAAATGACCACTCCCTTAGTTTATATAATGTAAACCCACATTTAAGCCACACCATGGCTTCAGGGTGACTCTATAAGCTCCACATACCAGAGGTCTGGAACGGTACATAAGCCGGGGCCTATATATATGTGGGGTTGCACTGTATTGTTCATTGTTGTTGATACAACCTCATTAAACTCTTGTAGCATTCCCCCAAAGCCGCTGCTTTTATACCCTTTTCGTCATTATGCACCAATGAAGTGCTGTTGGGTTTCAGTGCATTAAGCATGATGATGCAGAGTGCACAGAAATCAGTTCTTAGTGGGGCGGTCCTGATAACTTTTTTAGGTGGAGGGCCGGAAAAAATTTTACTGATCCCAGTTACTGTTGAATGCATCATGCTGCCCCCTGACCATAGCCCTTGTGAGTTACTTGGCAGGGCTGCATTCATGCATCGCGATGACCAATGGGCATGGTACATTAATACAATAGCAGGTTGATGAGTTTTATAGGTTTTAAGACAAAAACAGGCAGATGGGTTTCTTGGGAACGAAGGCAAAACACATTGATCTGCTGACAGTTTGACAAAACTTAACAAGTCCCACCATCTTGAATGGATTCATGCCCCTCCTATTTACACCTACACAAGCTTTTTGACAATGGCTAGGATGGACACCTCTTCCTCTCACGATGCTACCACTCAGAATGACGCAATAACCATTGGCCTATGACGTCATTCGGAACACTGTTGCCAGGCAACAGCCAGAGTTGACAAATCTCTATAGAGAGTTGTCATGTTCACTAAGGCAACATGGTTACCTCAGTCACCATCAACAAATTGGTTTGTTGAGTTTAAGAGTGAGCAGTTTCGTCCTGTGGGGACTCATGAGGCATCTGTTTGTGAATTTAAAAGTTGCTTTGGAGCCAAGTGGTCCCAAACCAATGGAGGCTTGGAGTTTAATGGATCATTTTGATAGCAAGGCTATCAGGTTGATCCCCTCTCCTTATAAAGATTTAGGAGGGTCCTTGACTTGACCACTAAAGTGGTGGAGTCAGTAAAGCTGTTATTTTAAGAAATCCCAACTTCAGAAAGGCATAATAAATTAAAATTCATTAATAGTGTTCCGAGATACATACATACTAGGGCTGTATATAACAGAATTAGATTTTATCTCTGTCCATGTCATGCAAAGAATTAGTAAAAAGATTTTTTGACGTGGCTAGGTTGTGTGACATGGTTCTGCTAGAGGTAGAATCTGGGGTGGAGACAGTCAGATCACCGTGATCTCCGGGTTTCAAATGTACCACAAAATTAGCCAGACCCAAATGGGGCATCAGCTATGTTTAACCCCTTGTGGTGCATTAGAATGGAGCCTTTGAATCCAATTGAATTCAATCAGGTTCCTTAGGTAGGAAGCCTTGTCACTCTCCGGGTGAGCATGTATGAAGTCTACTCTAGTAAGCTCCACATCATCCAATTGTTTATGGAAGGCTGAGTTAAAATGAGATCCTACAATACTCGTTTTAACATTGTTCCTGATGTTGTAAAAGTGCATTCGGATGCAATCCATCAGCTGTCCTTTAGTCTAACCTATATACTTCATGCCACATCTTTTGTAGCCGAGGGAGTAGATCAGATTGGAGCTTTTACAACATACATTGCTTAAAAAAAAAAAAAATTACACCTACACCAGTACCAGTTGGATTAGAGCACTGCACAGCCAGTTCCAGTCAATTGCATCAACCCTGAAACTTCTACGCTATCCAACAACCAGCACTGGTGACAGTAATGTATCTACAGGTAGCCATGTAGACAAACCAAGCACCAGCAGAGGCCACCTCATGCTGGTATCAGTAAGGTGTCAGCACACTGGCCCCATCTCGTAGTCTACCGATTACGTCACTGGTACACAGGCATGCTGGGAGGTACTACTTTTCTTTGCTGGTGACTAGTGAACATATGCTTGACAGATGAGTACAAGCAGTTGCTGGTTTCTGGTGCACCTCCAACACCTGGTTGAAGGACTGGATGACACCAGCGGCGTATGAATACGGCGATTTTTGGTCAAAATGGTACCCTGGGGGAGAAGGCTTAGTTTGCCAACCAAACTAGGTCGCCGGAGAAGTTGAGGTGTCAGTGCTGGTGTGGAATGAAGGTACCCATAGGGCCAAATTGTGAAGCTGGTTACCTGCAATACTGCACATAGATAGGCTTAGCATTAGTATTACCCATGGGGACAGGTGACCACCCTGACCAGTACTGCCACCTCGTGAGAAAGAGCATAAACTCACACTATAGTTAGGTTGTGTGGAACTATACATTCTTCCATGTCTCTATATAGCATAAATGCTCAAAAACAGCCGTCTGTAGTGTGCATTGGTCATAATTTCAACTCTAGCGTAAACCATCTATCACACACAATGTGTCAGAATATAGGATATTCTTACGCCTGAAAATCTTAACTAAGGGAGGGCTGTGTAGAGTACCGTAAATTCCTGTGCATACAAGCAGCAACTTACATGCAAAGCACAGTGATGGTGCGGCTTATAGAATGTGCCTCAAGTCAGGGTGCAGCTTCTTTGTGGGTCTCCCCTGTATAAACCTATCAACTTGCAAGCTTTAGGTGCAGCCTATAGCTTCTCCCAATGTTCGGTTGCGGCTTAGTAGCATAGAGCAAGAGGGCAAAAGTTCACTTGATCTCGATTTTCAGTATGGATATGGACCGTTAAAGTGTGGCCTTATCGATCATTTTGACTTGACCCCTGTTGGGTCAGCATGATTAAGATGTGTCTATAGTTTGCGTATGATGAGACGAGTCTATTGGATTGGGTTTCAGGAAATATGGCTGCCTCACGAATGTCGCGCAGCACACCACCTCCGAAACTAGTACCGCCTTCTCATCACTCAACCAGGTCAGTCCCTTCACGGTCACTCTCCTTTTCACCCACCCAGTTTCTTTTCCTCCGCTTAGCAGGTATTCCTGCCTGGTCTTAGGTCAAAAAAAACGAGTTTGCTTTCCTTGTGCCCTGCCAGATCAGTGTGACAGTACATTCCAGGCAGGCACGGGTCACTTGACCGTACGGCGAGTGATCGGGGTGGACAACTTTGCAGTTAAGCAGGGCACTGCCCCGGTTTGCTGCCGACGGTTTCACTGTGTGACCAGATCTTTCGGAACAAAACCGAGATGAAGGAGGTTCATAAGTGTGCTTTAGGCGTGAAAATCTCCATTGACCAGATTGACTTTTGCCTTGTAAAATGCCCAAACCCTGCCATACCATCTACTATTCCATTTGTGAACTGCCATAAAACCCTGCATATAAGCCATGCCCACTTATATAAACCATACCCTAACTTTGGGAGAATGAAATAAACTACACCTGGAGCCTGAAGAGGTTGTAAATACTTACTTTTGGGAGTGGTCATCATTCATCAACAATGGGGGTGGTGGGTTTTAGGGGGCGCAAAAAGTTTTGATCTCTACTGAAGGGGCCTATAAACCTTTGACCCATCTTGAGGGGGGGGGTAAAAAATGTATCTTCTTTTTTGCAAAAAAATGCCCACACACTACCACAGATTAAAGAGGGGTGAGAAAATTCTTCATAGGTGCAACAATTTTCACCGCCATTGAGAGGAGCATAACAAATTTTCACACGTCCATGTGAAAACAAATCACCCTCTGTTGACAAAAATTGACCACTCAATTAGTCTATATAATGTAAACCCTACATTTAAGCCACACCCTCGCTTCAAGGTGACTCTATAAGCTCCAAGCACCAGAGGTCTGGAATGGTTCATAGGCTGCAACTTACCATATGGCTCACGAGAGGGCAGCATTCATTTTTGCATCACCACTAGCCTGTGATACAACCTCATCCGACTCTTATAGTATTCCGCCAAAAGCCACGGCTAAGCCCTTTTTGTCATGATGCACCAATGCAGTGCTATTGGGTATCAGTGCATTAGAGCATGATGATGCTGAGTGCATCATGCCCATTTGTTGTCATGATGCACCAATGAAGTGCTAGCATGTCTGCTCATCAGCCATTCATTGGGGCATCATGCCAACCTTACCCCTGTCTTGACCCCAAGGGTCCCCCGGATGCAGTCATTTATTGCCTGGTGGGGGCGCTTGATAGATATAACACACGCATATCCAATTTGTTTTTTTGGGGGGAATGATTTTGGCAAAATCGGAAAAAAATTTGCTAATCCCAGCACTTCATTGGTGCACACAGCAACCTTACATAAATTCCTGTTGTGATGCATTCATGATCATAGCCCTTGTGAGTTACTTGGCAGGGCTGCATTCATGCATCGAGATGATACATTAATACTGTAGGGAAACGTGATTTCCCGTGCCCGGTTTGGGGCAGGTCTTCGGGTAGTCCCAGTTCCCGTAGCACTTTCACATTGATCCAGGCGTAGGTGGAAGGTCAGACGGTGATGCAGCTCAATGGTAGAGCGGCCGCATGCAAGTTGGCAGATCCGCGTTCGAGTCCCAGTGTTCCATTAATGTTTTCGCTGACCCCTACAATACAATAGCAGGTTAATGTGTTCATGGGTTTTAAGACGACAATAAGCAGAAGGGTTTCTTGGGAACGAAGGCAAAACGTTGGACAAAACATAACGAGTCCCACCACCTTGAATGGGATGCGTCTTTACACCTACACCAGTACTGTCATAAGTACTTGGATTAGAGGACTGCACCACCAGTCCCAGTCAATTGCATCAGCCCTGGAACTTCTACTCTATCCAACAACCAGTGCTGGTGACAGTAATGTCTGTACAGGTAGCCATCTAGACAAACCAAGCACCAGCAGAGGCCACCTCATGCTGGTATCATTAAGGTATCAGTGCTGTGGAACGATGCTACCCATAGGGCCAGCTTTTGTGGCTGATTACCTGCAATACTGCACATAGATAGCCCTAGCAATAGTATTACCCATGGGGCAAGTCCCCACCCTGGCCAGTACTGCCACCTGATATGAAAGAGCATAATAAACGCATCCAATTCACTATGTTGTGTTGAACTAAAAGCATATCCTCTGTCTCTATCACAAGAAAACCATCTATCACACTCAATGTGTCAGAATATATATGGATAAATTTATCCTTAAGTCTGAAAATCTTAACCAAGGGAGTGCTGTGTAGAATACCGTAAACTTATTTATTTCATGTTATCTTTAATGTTCCAAAATTATCTAAGATGAAATAAAAAGATAATAATCTATCTGTTTTAGGACCATTTAGGGTGCTATAACTGGCCGTGAGATATGGATAAGGGTTATCTCACGGGCAGTGTGAGATACAGATCTCCCATGGTAAGTTTATGGGATGTCAGTATTCCACTCCTTTTTTTCAACATGAAATAAAACCCTATTCCTTTTTCTATAGCGGGGAAAACCAAAGTAGACACTAGGAGTCGCCAACTTCTTTAGACTAAACTCTGGATCTTGCATTTTTATCACGGACAATAAATGCCTAATCAGGACGGTGCTGGGGAGAGGAATAGTGGTATGTCGGACATGATTAGTTTCAGATGAATCATTGAATGATAACATGAAACCCATTTTCATTTTGAAGTCAAATATTTATTTTATTTCAACCGCAAGCTTTACTATGAATCACACATGACGCACTCGATATAGGCAGTTCTCCAGCTCTATTGAAAAGACTATAAATCGTAAAAACATGTTCTCTAGATATCGTCCCAATGTAAAGCTTGGCATTTAATGACAATCAGATTAAACAACAATTGTCATCATAAGTAACAAAGTCATTACATATATACTTCTCAATTATATAACCATGCAGTAAATACCGTCATGAAGATAACATACAACTGTACTACACCATATACCGTGTTAATCACTTTGGCAGAGATAATAGCACCTGCTATTAAATGGCACACACCAATGACAACTTGTAATTTGTCCAACTATTTGACATCAATTTGTACAATAGTTTTCACTGAACAGCTCGAATGCATACATATATGAACCGGTGACTGGATCATGATCCATGCAAACTGGCTTTAATACAAAAAAAAAAGTTCCCATCTTGTAAAACCTTTAGAAAAAAGAATACTGAATCAATTTCCAAAAAGATGTACCAGGTAAGTGATATTGTAAGAGAGGATGAGGTGCTTGAAATGATAGCTTTTTTTTTGTGAGTCACTAATTCAATAGATGCACCACCGTATCTACAGAATGAGTACCGATATCACTTAATAATTGGCTTACATTTAGTGACAAACTAAGCATCTACATACTATATATACTGGAATAGTAAAGAAGAATGAAAAGTCGCATCTTAAAGTTAACCTAAAATAGGGAATAAGTTTAGAATAAATGGCGAGATCACTCAGTATATGGTGTAGCGTATAATACTTATTACAATTATGCTGGGTAAAAAAAATACCACACCAGGATTAGGCAAACCATTACAAATCCCATAACCACACAATATACCATAATTTCATTATGTATAACAGAAGCTATAGCTAAAATACCTATCAATAAAACTAATAATGTGGACATACAACGTCAGCCAATGTGATATATAATTTTGCATAGTTAACTTAATATTATGCCACAGCAAAACATTAATGCGTGTATGGTAATCTCACCAGTAAAACTTGCAATGGCTAATTCTGACATGTGGTATATATTTACAGATTCTTCTACTTCTTTGGTTGTAGTTGATACATGTATATCTTTTGTTAGCATCAATGATTTTTGTGTCAAATTGCCACATCCTGTGAAAATGTATACAATAGGTGTGATAATTAAACATATAACCATACACTTTGATTTTCCTGGGTAGAAAGGAAGTGATAAAATTATGAGAACTAACAATATTACCATATGTGTAAAACGTTTAAAGAGCCACGTTTATTCATCTTCTGATTTTAAGTTAAAACACAGACCATTATAATTATTCAATATCCTTATCACCCTGGTTTGTGGCTAAACTCTGAGTTAACTAACATGCCCCAACTTTGTTCATGTGGTCGTCTAAGTTATAAAAATAGGGAAATAGAATGGGAGAATACAGTGCTTAAGCTAACAAAAGTAAGACAAGCTTTGCCAATTGCTGAAATTTGGGAAGAGCTGGATTATACGCCTTACACATAACTTAATGTGGAAAGGAATTGGCACCTTTGTCATCTCTTATGCAATATAACAAAATGTGCAGATGGTTCTATAACGTCTGTTCATGGTGCAATTAAAGGTATTGTAAATATAACTCATTTCAAGTTATTTTCAATGACACCAATCAGCTCCACCGAGATCCTACTTAACATAGTTAAAACACTTCTTATTGTAGAAATTCCTCTACTTACAGTTATATGCATCACGTATAATATCAACTTGTAATGTATTTAACTAAAAATTGGTGATACGATTTTCAACTTTCAACAGGGACGAAACATGTTATTGTACCATGGTTTATACTTGGGCCTGCTGCGTTTAACACCTAAGCTTTTGGAGTAAATTACAGTGAAAAATAGAAGGAGTTCCTCATTTTAAAGCAGGAAAGTGACATCTCTCTTTTGATACAAGTAGCTTTTCCTTTTTTCAGTAATACTAAGCACCAATCATTGTTTGTTAAAGCAACCAGAAACTGAAATAGAAACGAGTGGGCTCCCTCTCTGTAACACCAACGTTCTGATGGATGATCATAAATGCTTGAGGTGAAAGAGCACTGGGCACCAATAAGTTAGAATTAGATTCCCATACAGTTCTAAGTGTGAACATTCAGCAGCAGCACAGAGTTATGGCAGCAGTGTTGAGAATTTATAGTAGGATGAAGCTGTGCGCTAACCCAAGATTCACAAGACCCTCGATAGACTGTATTATGCAATGTGGAAAGGTATTTTCATTAGAAAAGCAAGACCCTAAGATGTAACATGGCCGTTTGTCCTAGATATTAAACAAACAATGAGAAATCATATTCGTGAGCAACAGTGATCTGGGTCAAAAGAAATTGCGATTCATCTCTCATCAAAAGGGAGGGGAACCTTTAGAATTGTGTTTTCCCTTAAATATTCCAAGAAAACTCTAATAATGAAATGATTAATGCTGAAGACCGTTTAATGCTAGACATTACAGCTAATGTTTGTCCAATGCATAACTCAACACATCATCTGACTTCTTTGGATTAAGCAGGCATTCGTTAGGGCAAGCATGATAAAAACGACTACCCTTCGGTCAAGCATGTTGAGTCAGAATATATACAGGGTCTACTAACTCATCCGTTGTTAGTGTTAGAAACAAGCCTTGTATGCCATCCATCCAAATGACAAAGCAGCTCTAGGATAAAGTATACACAGTATACATATATCATCCAGTTAACGATTATCTTATAAACATTTGGTCCGACTTCACTACATTTACCAACATGAACTATAAAAGATTTACATCTACAATATAGGCACATTTTAGTAGTTCTTAAAGAGGATCATCATAATGAAGTAATATGGACAAAGTAAGGGAAACTCTCATTATGACAATATCAAGTTCTTCAAAGCGACGGTATATATTTTTGTTTTGACATCATAGAATACTACTGAGGTGGGGTAAAACATTTTATATTTTATGGTGACTAGTTATACACCATCCATACATGTAACTATAACAAGAAAAGTTCTTATTTACTATTTCTTTTTTTTTTTTGACAATTTCATTGTCAAAAAATCAAAGAGACTTATCTCGAGATTCAAAACTTATCAAGCTTTCCATTCCGTGGCACAATATTTAGGTGTTATGAACTCATCAATGCATGTCTTGGAGAAGCAAAGCTACCAATATAGATAAAAACAACTACAGGTCAATGATTAAAAAAACATTGACATGTAAAGATTGTCTATGGCCTTGGATGTTCTGAATAAATGCCATCGAATGCTTTCAACTCATTTTACTCTATAATCATCGAAATGCATCAAATTGTATCTGCATCATAATTGGTTGCGAGGTAAAGCCTTTCATATGATGATACATCTCAAGTTTTGGAGGGTTCACTCTTGGGAAATGCTGGAAACATTATATGGACGTTCTATAAACAGAAAATAAGCAGAAATCATGGAGACTTCCCTAAAAGCATTCATTAAGCCTTTTGTGGGAAATAGAGATCATTAAAAACAAGATTTCGTGAGGATTGAATCGGGAGTCAAGACACAATTTCAGACATAACCCTCAATGTTCAAATAACCATTGATACAAATTTAGCACCACTTAAGGGTTAATACAAACAGCAAAATGCGACACATTTCTCCAAATATATTGATATCACAGTCACTATCAATGAAAGAATAGGATTGACTACTTAGTCATGTCCACAGGCATATGTTGTAAGATGGGTGAAGAATCCTTAGCGAGAAAACGACTGACTGGGAAGGTAGATAGAGAGCTACTGACCGCAACTTAAAATATAGGGTATGTCCTCTAGGAAATTGTTGATGCACAGACGCAAAGGATGCCTAATAAGAGTATGTTTCAATTCTTTTGACGAACGTGTTGATTATATGAGTGTTATTTTAATCTTGATTGATTCCTCATATGGTAATGGCTTGATCGAATCATCAGAAAGAAGGCACAAAACCAAATGTGAGAACTACAATGTAGTTTCTAAGATGTGCAATGGGTGAGACAAATTTACTTGTGATTTGACTATATAATTTTGGCTCCTAGTAACACCAGATAATTTCAAGAGGACAATCTCAATTGTACAGGTCTGAATGATATGCATGCATGCCCCTAATATAGCAAGGCTTCTATGTGTATTTGATCTACCATACATAAATACAACTCTGCAGCAAATACAAGCTACCAGTAATTCTTAGCTGGACAGCTACTGATTTAAACCTAGGAAACTCAGTTGATATTCATACCATTAAGTAGACTGCGGCATATATGTAATATAAAAAGTACCGGTACCTTAATTGGACTGAGGTTATACATTTTGTGGGCCATATATATTCAGGTCACGGAAACAATAATCACAATTTGGCAGACTGCTGGACCTGAGTCTAAACTGAGTGGTGAAACATAAGTACCGTAATCTCCCGCGTATATGACGCACCTAGAGTTTTTCAAAATTTAAAAAGCTATATGTAGCTCTGGCCTCCCAGACACCACTGGAGTCATCTATGTCATAAGATGACTTAGGGGGAGTGTAATATATCAAAATAAAGCTCTTGGTATCCCCCTTGCGGATCCAGGAAGAACTAAAACCTCGCGTATAAGACGCGTCTTATACGCGGGAGATTACGGTATTTTGAATGTGGGTATAGTAGAGTTAGCGTGCTTGGCTTACTCCCTGATTGCTACCAGAACGTCCTATCAAAGCTCTGATTACAATTATTATTTCTTCTGTTAATCAAAATTTGACATTAACTGATGTAATTGCAACATAACATACCTCATGATTTCAAATACTGGGTAACAGCAATTGATCTGAACCAGCAGTACTAACTCTGGTAGAAAAATGGTCCTATAAGTTCACCTCGCTTTGCGCTGGCTGTGTTCACTTCCATTCCTACAGATGTCAGCTTGTAGGACAAATGTAGCTGATTGGGCTTACACCTAGAAGAACATATGTTCTACCGGGGTGACTACAGAAGTCACATGGTGCCCCTGAGGTGATACATTTTAGTATTCAGCATACACCATAGAAGTACGCAGGCCGAGATACCTTTCCCTAATTATATTATATACAGACGATTAGATTTTACGTTTCCAATTTCACCTCATGCTGAAACTCAAAAAGTAAAACTTCTGATAAGGAAAGAAATGGTGGCACCTTGTTACATTTCGACATAGCTTAGATGCATCTCCCTACCTCGTCAGATGTTATGCATATGGAATAAGTGCATACAGTACGATATATGGTAGCATATACTGAGGAGCTAGAGTGCTCTCGTAAATTTCACCATGCTAATGCAGTAAAACATTACATTCATGCAGTGTATGTTTACATAACCCTAGTTTAATGATTGCATCACCTTGAGTGGCGCAACTTGTGACATACGGGCTGTATAAGTATTACACCTAAATATAGCGCGGCAGGTACTAACGCTGTAGGTATGACAATGTCAGTCCGTCTGTGTCGTCTCCCTGATGTTGTACTCTCATGTATGTGTATCACCATTGAGTTTGCTGACCCATGAGGAAATTCTGTCTGTTCCTCCTCCTTCTCCATGACTAGGGGTTGCTGGACTCTTACACGGATTACATCAGCTGAGAGTGCATCTGCTGTACTATATAGGCGTAGCACGGCTCTGAAGACAAAGGAGCATCTTTTAGTAACAATGTTCACAAATCTAACCTTTTTTTCTAGAGAGAATATCTAAATTCAATACTTTTTACATATCTTGTACATTCCTATATATTCTTATTTCGGCACCCAAGTTTTATGACCAAATTAAAGCTAGCGAATTGCGGGGAGGGGGGGGGGATATGGTGCACATTGTCCAGCTATTTTTCAACACTGTTTCTCTTAAATATGTAACCCCAGTAATGTTCATCATATGGGAATGTGGGGTGAAAAGTCACAGCAATATTTTCGACCGTATCCCAAGCAGGAATTAGCAGCATAACAATCCCCATCCTCCACTAGATATAGATATGACCTAAGCATATATATTATTCTACAATATATCAATCTAAAAGGCCATAGCCATCTACTAAGTTCTGAACTGTAAGAAGATTAAAACAAATACTTACCTTCTTCAGGGAGGATATATCCATGGCGAATTAAGAAATCAAGACAGACGAGTGAACAATTGAACTTGAAATCTGCTGATACAATCATTTCTTTAAGTTTGGCTATGGGGACCAGTTGGAAACTCTCGGCTTCACTGTCGGCATTCACTGGTTCAAACGTTGGTGGTACTTCCATGTCCATCACATACTGAATCTCGGGGAAAAGGCCACGTTCGTCCTCATAAAAATAACTGAAGAATATAATAGATAGTACCATAGTAAGTAGACAACACAGTAAGGTATTTGATTGTCTTCATGGGATATTGGATAATGACTACCGTATTCTCCCGCGTAGAAGACGCACTGCGCGTATAGGACGCACCCCAAACTCAGCATGAGCATTTTCACGTATAAGACGCACCTCTTAGGGCTCAATTTTGTAAATTCAGTACATTTCTATAGTAAAATTACCCCTCGTATAAGACGCACCCCCAATTTCAGTACATCCTATAAGACGCACAAGGCATTTGTTTGGCGAAGAGGACGCGTCTTATACGCGGGAGTTTACGGTACTTATATATGGGGGTCGCCTTCTCTAAACTTAAGAGGGATGATGGATTTATTCAGGTTTCAAAGCATTTATCATGTGATTTGTAAAGAAAATTGGAGATCGTTAGCATGATGCATGATTAAGTTGGAGTAGGGTTTCCCAGCCCACCACATCGGTTCTGCCATAGCTGACCATGGAGGTTTACCTTGCTGTCTCTCATTAGACATGACAAACCCTGCTGTCAGCAGGAGAAAAATCATACATACACAGAGAGACATGATACATCCCCATCACTAATACACATGAATAATATAGGATTGATGTATTTGTTCTCTCCGTCAGAGTACATAAAACTTCAAATAATAAAAAAAAAAGAATTATCCGAAAGAAAAGCAAAAAGAAAACCCCCTTCAGCCGAGGGGTGGGGTGCTTCATCTGTCTCCATCAAAGACGACTAGACATAACAATGAATTAAGAAGTTGTTTGTCTGCACCTTTACTGAATTGCCAAACCTTACAACCTAGCGCCTCTACTAAAGATCTTCCCATTTCTTCCAGTCCAATTCACTGCTCTCCTACCAGCCTCCGAACCACATTTCATTGCACTCACGGCCAAGTTCCTCCCCTTCTTCCCAATTCCAATCTCCTACGGTTCAGATCTTTTCATTACAGCCTCCCCTTGCATCCAGTCACTTTCTCTCCCTAATGGGAACATTCCTTGACGGCATTCATCCCCAACCCTTCCCCAATTCATTGCTGTAAATGCAGTGTCTTACCTGACAGAGCCTGCACATTTGATCTTGTCTATAAGGTCATCAGGTACCGAGGCCTCCTCCTTACACTCCTTACGTGCACACTCCATAACTGTCTGGCCTGTTGCCAGCCCGCCTGCCACCTGGTGAGAAAGTTGTGAGTTCAGGTCACTTAAAAACCGTCAACAACAAAAAAGAATCATGGCAAAAAAAAATTCCCTTCTAGATAACTTTCTATACTTTCTCTGTGGTAATTTGGCAGTTACTGCAGTTAGAAGGTACGGTAGTTGTTTGTTAGTGAGTGCCCCCCCCCCCCCACCTCTTCCACCATTTCGACGGGTCAATAGAAATAGGCCTGAAAGTTATGTTATCCAGAACCAACAACTTACCATTTGATCGAGTTTCCCGGGGAAGGTTTGCTTCGTCTTGGATCTACGTGCAATCCACACACATACTCCGTTTTCCTTGTGGTGTGTGTAGGCATTGATGTGGACTCCAAACTGTTTTACTCCAAATAGACCTGGTCATGGAAGAGGTGCTATAGGACTTAGTATTGAGGCCTAGTGGAGCCACCATCTTGAATTTCGCTGGTTGAGGTAACACCCACTGATAAGACTTACCATGATGGGTACCTTGTCCATGGTTAACACCCATTTCCAGGGACATGCTGGTCCCATCTTATCAGTTCTTATCAGTGTGTCTCGCCAGAACCAGCTCCAGACCAGCTAGTGGCCAATTATGTCAGCATTGTTTTAATAATAGATTGAGTTTTATTGGCTATAGAATTCTGGGTATAACAAATATTTGGAAACACTCTTGCAGGTTCCCCTTTACGTTACATCTGTCTTCATTGTACACGTATGCCTTGCTTGTTTGTACATGTCATGTAATCTAAAGCTAAAGGTATATTTTGTACACCATTCACATAAAGCATGGTATATGTACATATATACCTCTGCATAAAGTGTGTTATCTTGGCATGAGGAATCAGTTAGATAATGGATGTACTCACATGCAGCAGACCTTTCCAGCTTCATAAGAGGGGGCTCGCTGTATTTACAGCACACGTCATAACACTGTAATAGGAAAAGTGACTGATGAGAGACGGATAAACTGAATTGCGTTCTTACGAATACCATGAAAGTTACCCTGAGGCAAATTTGAAAAAAAAAGGATGTTTTTCTCCCAACCAACCCTCCCTAGCAAAAAAGGCCACGCTAGCCCTTCTTCTTTTCTTTAAAAAAAAAAGGCCCACCGTAGTATTTTTTTTCTCTCTTGTATTGTATACATGTGAGATGTAATTTGTATGTGAGGACTTACAGAATTGGTAATTTACGGCAATAACACAATGCTGTTTTTTTTGGCTGTACACAAACCACAATACCCGATAACCTATCATATTTGTCAGCTTCACCTTTAGGCCACACAAAAAAAAAATGTTGGTCTACAGATTTTGGTTTTGAAAAAGAAGGTGCGAGCGATTTTTTTTTTTTTTTTTTTTTTTTAAAGAAATTTTTGGCATCCAATGGATTCCTTGCTGGAAAACTGAGGCGAGCGAAAAAAATTTATTTAAAAAAAATATTTGCCACACATCACAAAGAGAAGACTTGTAGAAAGTGAAGCGAGCGAAATCTGTAGACGAGATTTTTTTCAAAGAAAAAAAAAATTTGTATTTCCGAAAATATGGAGAGGGAAATCCGTAGACCAACTTATTTTTTTGGTGTGACCTTATCTATTTAGGCCTATCACTAACCTGCGAATGGAGGGGGGCGGGGTATTTTTGTGCAAGCATATGAATGCTCAATTTGCTGTGTCAATTCCAGATTACCATAAATGTACCTTATGTCATCTTGTTTACAGCTTACCTCATTCCTCCAGCCCTCCAAGGTGACAAAGACATCCTTCTCACGAAGGTCTTCCAGCACTGCAGCTACTTTCTCTGAGCGTTGTTCGTAGGTGGTGAACTCTGGGTTGAGGGCTACCCCGTCAATATCCTGTGTGTAAGGGTTCTGGTCTATAGTGAACACCTCTGGGTAATCACGAAGGTACTCCAGGACATCTGGACGGATAAGGCCCACCTGCTTCTCATCAATCAGGAAGGGCTTGCAGAATCTTTTAGAAGAACCTGTGTAATTATATGAGAGGAATGTATGAATGGTATATACCTTATTCGACGTGATAAGCACCCACCCCAATATGGAGATTTTTACACTATATTAAAAAAGGCATCATTAGATCGCTGGTTATGAAATCGAAATTATTGACTGCTTCAGCCTTGAGTACCCTTGGGGTACCAAATGAAGCTAAATATTCAAGCTGTGAGGCAGTTAGGAATGTCAGCTTGGAGAGTGGTGTTACCATCATGATTTATGACGCAACATCACTTCACTTACAGGGATGTAAGTCAAGGTGTATAGAAAATTCTGATGATACACATAGAAATTATGAATTTAATGTAAACTGCTACAAAACTTTGACCTGAGAGATGAAATTGGATATATCTTCAAGTAGGTCAAACTCTAAAAAATTCTGAAATCAGACAAAATTCTGAAAACTTACATCCCTGCACTTAGCAACGTCATTTCACCTGGCATCACTAGGCGACGGCAGTGATGCCGTGAAAAAGGGCCAGTATTTGCAGTGTATAGGGGCCAGAGTTTGCCGTAAATAGGGGCCAGAGTTTGCCGTAAATAGGGGCCAGAATTTGCTGTATAATTAGGGGCCAGAGTTTGCCGTGAATAGGAGCCAGAGTTTACCGTAAATAGGGGCCAGAGTGTGCCGTAAATAGGGGCCAGTGTGTGCCTTCAAGAGGGTTCAGGTAAAGGCTGAATGTCAGATGGCACCCTCATAGAGAGCAAAGGGACAGGTGGAGTGCATGTATTTTAGTGAACAAGTAATTAATGGATATGTCATAACGTGTGACTGATATCAAACAATAACATGCAACGAGGAGGTGAAGCCCCCCGAGTTGCATGTTATTGTTTGATATCAGTCACATCATGGCATGCAATATCGACAGGTATCAGAATGGGAATATCCAGAAAAAGCACCCAACATCACAGAAGTCGTGTAATAATCCCCTATAATTGTCTTTTCCACTAATGCTAATGCTCCAAACTCTAGTGATTCCACTAGTTACAGATTAAAAAATGAGCCGATTGGCTCATTTTTCGATCTGCTGGCCCCTGACTCGACCACTAGGCATGTTAATAGACCTTATGTCACCCACCCCACAGTTACAAGTTATTTTCAGAATTTATGAGTAATACTTGGGGCATATGCAAGGTTTACTCATTTTAGCTACCGGGTAATGTAGTACACACATTTAATAATTCTCTGCTATTTGAAAGAGGTAGTCTGAGGTGGTTGACATAAGGTACCAACATGCCTAGTGGTCGAATCAGGGGCGACTTACCCTAGTGCTGGAGCATGTTACCATCATAGCAGGCAGCTGGTGTGTAGGCGGGTGTTAGACTCTTACTCCCCAGCAGCAGTGTGTTAACCTCTACATTACTCCACTATCAGGAGTACCAGTATATAGAAATCGCACCATTCACCAAGAGCACTACAGCAGGGCGCCTCTACTTCCCACAAGGATCATATTGTAGGATTGAACAAACTATATCTTTACTGTCATCCTTTTTATATTCCCCATCAGCAGTGGGTCGCAGGGTAGCAATGTGTGACTTATGTTTGCCTTAATAATGGTATTGATATCGTTTATGAGCATTCGCTACTCTTGCACTGCTCATCTGTATCGAACAGACTGACCCTGACCCTACACAGAGATGTCAGTTGGGTAGGGGCTCAACCTCTGAAAATGTTTGGGTGTTAGCACAGCACCCATTCCCCCCAATGTATTGTGCTAAAAGCACCCGTCTTGTCTTCATTTTAACCTGTTCCCCTGACTCAAAACCATTAAAATCATATCTAGAATAGATGATCATAGAAAGAGAACTAAGAACGCTGCATGAGAATTTCAGCCAATCAGCTGCCAGCTTAGATTAATGTCCTCTTAAATGAGATTTCAGAGATCCTCTGATCTCTGAAAGGTGGTTTGTAGAGAAAAGGCTAGAGGGCAGCACAAGGCATGCTTAATTCCACCTGCTGAAGCCTGGACTATGCTCAGCCTTTAAGGCTCCCTAGAAGTAGAAAGTGAGTGAGTGAGTAATAGATGTTTAACGCCATTTCGACTGCTAAGGTCATATTCATGGCGAGAACGACATTACACAATTTCACAGAGGAATGTGTCAGTGCCCGCACATATGTGCACCACACACATCCTGAGGGGATAGGAAAGATGAGAAGTAGACCCTTTTAAGTGGGCTAGGGAAGCCCGTAGAAGTAGAAAGGGGTGGTTGTAAGTGTATCTATGATTAATGTAATTCTCTCTATCCAAATTATGACCTGTTGGAAGAAGCCTCTAAGACGTCTGATTTTTAGGAAAGTTTGAACATCTGAAAATAGACGGACCTCTGAAGGTCTGACATCTCTGAGCCTACACTACAAGATTGGGAAAGGGGATATAGCCAGGTGCCTGCATGAAAAATAAAAAGTTCACGCGCCCCTACCCGTCTGTTAAAACTCGACTTTCCGAGTTAACTACCAATCCTTCCCATACTTTAAACCTTAGCCTAGAGAGAGAGCATTCTTGGGAGAGCAGTGACGCCATAGCAACCAGTGGGGCCCTTATCAGTCTTATCTGCTTACTGATAATAATGTTCATGAAGGCTTATCTCAAAAAGGAAATGTACTAGAAAAAGGTGTTAAAAAATTATCGCAAAAGATCGAAACATCCCACAGAAAAATGTATCACACAATCTGAAAGATATTAAAAAAATTGCATCAGGCCACACCAAAAAAATAAGTTGGTCTACGGATTTCCCTCTCCATATTTTCGCAAATACCTTTTTTTTTCCTTGAAAAAAATTTCGTCTACGGATTTCACTCGCTTCACTTTGTATAAGTTTACTCTTTGTGATGTTTGGCAAAAAAAAATTTAAAATAACAATTTTTCGCTCGCCTCCATTGGACGTAAAAAAAATTCTTTAAAAAAAAAAAAAAAAAATCGCTCGCTCGCACCATTTTTTCAAAACCAAAATCCGTAGATGAACTTATTTTTTTTGGTGTGGCCTCACATACTTGATGCACTGGTTTCTTATCTGAATATTAGAAAAGAATATAGCAAAAGTTTATTTTGTCTAGTACATTGCCTATATAATTTGACCCCTAGTAACCAGGGTTCTGCTCCTCAGAATATCAAACAGATTTTCCCTATCAATTACCGGGTACCATTAACATTACTGGTATGCAAATGGCATTGTTCATTGCACTGGTATGATGCACTGCATCTCCACCAAGAGTGTATTATGTCAGACAGTGATGACCAGTACAATGACTGTGGATCAACACGGTAAAAGGTACGCCCAGTAGGGGGTGCGCGGGCATACCTTTTACCGTGTTGATCCACATGTATCTCCATGTGTCAGTCTCTCCGCCTGTGTGACCAGGGCAGGGGCTGGGCCCTGTCTGACTTTGAAATGACCCAGACAGGCTCCCAGACAATTGGGATGCAGGTCGTCCCGCCTACACCATCCTACACAATATCATAAGTACCGTAATCTCCCGCGTAGAAGACGAGTTGCGCGTATAAGACGCACCCCAAACTCAGCACATGCATTTTCGCGTATAAGACACACATTTTAATGCTGATATTTGTAGGATAAGTACATTTCTATAGTAAAAGTACCCCTTGTATAAGACGCACACCCAACTTGAGAGAAAGCTATAAGACCCCCCAGCATTTTGTTTGGCGTAGAGGACGCGTCTTATACACGGGAGATTACGGTACATCTGTCACATCATGTAGTACTAACTGTATTGTTTTATTCTACCTCTAAGAACAACAGCAAGCAATTTTCAAAGACCTACGCCCAAAAAGCTGTAGATTGAGTGCCAGAATTACAATTTTTTATCTGATTGAGTACCAATCAAGTCTCTTAATCCTATGATCAACTCAAAATAACATAGTACTCTTTGTTGCATCACATTCCTTATCATTTGACAGTCATTTTGATTTTTGGAAATCCACCCATAAACAAATATTTTAGAGCTGAAAATGTACAGCAAAATGGAGAGGAACTGCTGCATTATTGCTGCATTGGGCGTGGGGTACAGGGGCATGACGTATGGGATATTGTACGCCACACCCGTTGGCATACAGTCCTCAGTGTTGTAGAGATAGGTTTTCCGTATGCTTTGTCCTTAGAGGTATAATAAAAAAGTTCTGTGGCCAAAATACACCCACCCAAACAACTTTTAATATATCAAGGGGGCTTGTGTGTATTGTGGGGGGGGGGGCGGGGCTCAGGGGCGGGGTTATAGCATATACGGTTGTAGCACACTGTGTGACCTGTTGCCAGTAGTAAATAACAATCCAGGTCAGCAGAGATCAGCTGTTGAGCATCTTTATTTTGTATAACACCTATCTAGTGTATGACTCATACTCTACACAGACTTGATGGTTACAAAGGGGTCTGTTGAGTGTCTAACCTACTGTTTGGTGGGGTGTGCGTAGGTGTGGTTAGAAGTAAGGGTGCATGGTCGCAGTACATCAATATTGTATTTACACCTCTATAGCAGCTTAGGTGACTGCGCTGTGCCAAAATGCATTCTATGATCTGACATGATTACCATGCAGACAACCACAATTAATCATTTTATATATATATATATATATATATATATATATATATATATATATATATATATATATATATATATATATATATAACAAAAGATATGATTTTTTATATGCGAGGTGCGCCTTATACGCGGGAGATTACAGTACATCTATATACATAATTTTTATATACATTCATATGCAATGCATGCATGCATAAATGCACATGCATACACATATATGCATACACACACACACACACGGACACATTTCCCCAGGAATTTAACATAATCTTAAATTCAATACTGAAATCTTGGAATAAAAACCAGAGTGGTATCTCTGAATTCACTAAAACCAGTACTCAAATAAGGGCCTGTCTCGAATGAAGACCAGGGGTACAGAGGTACTGGATTTAATAAGTGCCTCAGGCACCTACACAGGCCACTACATTATTTCATTTATAGGCTGCACCATCCAGACTTCGGAAACTTGTAATATTTTAATATCTTTCTAAGGTTCTATTCAATTATATGAATCTTAACCCCCCCCCAAAAAAAAAAGCATGAAAGAAATTTAGCAGAAATGGCTCAGGGTCCCATGCCACATGATCCCCCTTGTCGCATCACCCATTGTTAAGTGACCCTGAGGCAGCTGTCATACATGGCCCTTTATATTATATAAGAATTGACAGGGAATTGACTTCTCAAACAAATATATCTCGATTGCCAGATGCTTTGAGGATAACTTGACAGCTCTAAAACGGAATTGAGAGAGCTAGGGAATTGTCTTAGCCATTAGGCCTAGACTCAATCTATAAAAAATGCCCCCAAGAAATACCTCTTTCCCCCTTTTATTCAATAGGGAGGTGGGGGGAGGGGGGTTGAATGAGACAGTCATTAGACAAACATAGGCAAAGCGATTTAATCGCTGTAATACTCGTACAGTAAACTAAAGGGCTTAAGCCCTATGCCTACACAATGAAACATACGATCCACCATTCCTTGGCGACAACCAATACACCATATACAAGTGCATGTATGCAGTCCCACTCAAAAAGGCAGGAAACTAAAGGAGTGTCGTTGTGTCATATTTAGCAGAAAAGCACACAAGGTGTACTTAGGCCATTTCAGGGTTCCCACAAAATCCTTTACATTTTCATTTCTTTCCATGACAAAAATCTAAATTTTTCATGACATTTCTAACTATATTTGGAAATTAGGCCACCCTTAAAAATATGTTCGTTTCCTGTCCAGAGGCCTGGTAAATTTTTTTGTGAGAATGGGAAAATTTTTTTCCTGAGTTCTGAAAAAAGTTTTTTTTTTCATCAATCAGCATAAGAATCTAGGTTTTCAATCCCTAAATCTTAAACGTTTTGGCAAATTCATGCCGTCCCTGCTTATGATGTTCATGACAAAGAAAAATATTTTCCCAAAAATAAATTTTTCCCTCCCTCATGGGTCTGAAAAATCCCACCCTCTGGACAGGAAACAAACACATTTTTAAGGGTGGCCTTATCGGGCTTGACCTCCCAGCAAAATTCCTGCAATTGAGGTGGAAAAAAGTCCACCACAATGGATTTTTGCAATAAATATTCAGTTTTCCCATTTTCCGTGACTTTCCATGACTCTAATTTTTTCCCATAAATTCCATGACATTCTATGACTTTCCATGACGAGTGGGAACCCTGCATTTATTTATGATTATTGATCCGGTGCTGGAAATTTAAGCAAAACAGGGGGGAAAATATTATTTTTATATTTTTCCCTCTGGCTGATGGGAATTTTCAAGGTTTTTGGTAAAAAAATATAAAGAAAAAGTCCATTATCATGTGAAAACACCCAAGAAATCTCAACCTTTCCTACAAGAAGTATTTCAGATTGCCAAAGGGTGACTTTGATAGCCGGAAAAGCACGTTTTTGGAGTAATCTAGTTAGAATTTCTTCATTTTTTTTACCTCTGGCTGCAAAAAATCCCAGGTCAAATATCCTGTAATCCAAGTTATAATAACATGGCCTTAACCTAGGTGGGCCAAAGAAAAAAAGTCATCCATTCCTATACACTGGCCATATATCTAACTCAAGATCAGATGTTCAACTATGTTTAGATTAAAACGTGTCTCTTTTGAGCAAAAGACGCTATAATGAGAATCTTGACCAAAAATTGGGAAAATAAAACCATAGCATTGTAGATTTTAATACAATAGTAGAGAAAAGTCCTGTGAGACATGGTGCGGCGACTTGTAATCTTGTGTTTAGTTTCAGTTGGTGAGACTGATAGATAGGGCATACTATCATCTGGGATTTTGGTAATATATAGCACACATTCAACCAGAACTACCCACTGCAGCTAAGTACTAATAGCCTGTAGACTGCATGTACCTCACTCAGCTGTCATAGCGACCTGTCTTATTCATTGTTCAATGTCATAGTCAACAGGTGTGTCATTATGAGTGTACACTGTCTCAGATTGCCAGGAGGCTGCTCTGCCTTACCCCCCCCCCCCTCCCACACACACATACACACCCAACTGCCAATAACCTCATAATAGTCTGTAGCTCATCACAGGCCAGTGGTCAGCAAACCAGCCAGATCACTCCACCTCTCTGCAGAGGGGGAGCACAGTGTAAATACTTCTGTACATACATGTTTTCACAGTCTTCCACAAAATCATTTATTTAATGAAATATAATGAAAGGAGTAATTAAATTAATGTTTCATCACCAATAGCAGATACATATTCTGAGAAAGCATTATTTCAATATAAACTAAAAAAGTTTACACAGAAAAGAATATAGCAGTTCCACAAGGTGTCCTTACACTTCCACCTCCTCTGATTTACAAAAATGCACATATGGCAACACACAATTTAGCACTGATTTCTCCATAGAGATCTTTAACAGCGGATACCTTGTTCAAATGCAGAAATTATGATGCAATTGTACCATAACCCACTGAGATGAAACATGTACTGCATATATATAGTAGTTTCAGAACCAACAATTCTAAAACAAAGGCTACAGAGATGCATTTCTGAATCTTAAAATGCTCTAATGCTAATCTGCCATAGGGCTCCAAATGAGTAATGTCTAATCTGCAAATAAAATCAAAAGTATGGGATGTATTCTGAAAATTCCTTCACTGATAAGTAAAGTACACACACTGTTGTTATTACATTAGAATAGTGAGCAGGAATAGTCTATAGCAGAGGAGTCACAAACAAAAATAAATTGCAAGGCCTCCCTATCCTTTACACCGTGGCGACTGTGAACCATACACTAGTCTACTCATCTCACGAGTAGTACTCACTAGTCGCCGCGCTAATAATGTGATGATTAAATTTCATTCGTTAACATGCCTTAACATTGCCACCAGGTGAAGCCACTATCCCATTCCTATACATTTGCCATATATTTGACTCAAGAACAGATGTTCAAACTATGTTTAGATAATGGGATGCTTCAAATTCAGTCCCTAACATGCCTTAAAATTGATGGAATGCCCAAATAAAGAAAAGCAACCAAAAAAAAAAAAAACTGATGATATAATGTTAGAGTTAAGATCTATTTCTGGTTACACCTCATTTGTGGCATTCAAAAAGTTATATCATCAGCATCACAATCGGCCAGTCTTGTAATCTGCATAAGGCTCTACCCAACTACAAGGAGCCCCTTATACGTGGGCTATGACCAAGGTGCGCCTTGTACGTGGGCCAGCCCTCCTGAGTTAGGGGGTGTTCCTTGTACGTGGGTTTTTCACAATACCAGTTCAGGGGAGATAGGTGCGCCTTCTATTCAGGGTTCCCACATAATCCCCAGACCCTAATTCCATGACATTTCCATGACAAAAATCAAAATTTTCCATGACATTTTAAATGAATTTTGGACATTTTTGGGTTGACCTCACAGCAAAATTTTTTAAATCAAGGTGGGAAAAAGGGTCCACTCCAATGGATTTTGCAACAAATATTTATTTTTCTCATTTTCCATGACACAAAATGAAATTTTTAAAAATTCCATGGCATTCCATGACTTTCCCTGTCAGCTTTTTATTCCATGACATTCCATGACGCGTGGGAACCCGTTCTATGTGAACCAGCCTTCCCTGAGTTGAGGGTGTTCCTTCTATGCAGGCTGCGCCTTCTACGCGAGATATTACGGTATATGAAATGGTGTACCTGATGTTAGTTATCTGCTACTTTGGGTGTTGGTGTTAACCTCGTCATATTCATTTTCATTCAAGACAGCCATAAATCACCAAACTGAAGCAGATTGCAGAACGCACCTTTTATGTAGCCTTACTATCTTGACCATGGCAAAATCAAAACACTCGACTTTCTACAGTCTCTATGGTCTGATCCATGGCATGATTGAGGATCATTTTCAAGCTTTCTATCCCTCATATTCTTTGAAATTGACATTCCTTTTATGGGGCCATAACATTTTAGTCAATTTGTAAAGTTTGATCGTCATTTGGAAAGGAAAGACGTGCTACACTCCAAGGGCTGAAAATTGACGTAGGCACTTGCATAAACCACTGCCGCGTCCACGCTGCGTGTAGCGCCGTTACTGTTATCAAAACAACTTTCCATGCTGCTACAGTACAAGCAGCAGATAATAGGGGCTGGAGGGCTTAATATTTGAGCTAGAATAAAAAGTTAATATACCAAATTGAAGCTTAGAATTAGGCGATTACAATGAGAGGTATATTTGATATCTGTAGAATATTTCTGTATGGCCGTGGTTTATGAATTCATTTTTTATTTTAAAATGAACAAAATTAAGAAAAAAAAGGTTCACCAAAGTTCACCAACATAGTTATGTTCCTACATATCCTAAGTATATTCCCTGCAAATTTCAAGTCTGAAGGAATAAGCCCAACGAAGCCCCAGCCATAACGGTTTACCCTTGTCAATGCAGCTTCAGTGCAGGCAACCTAGACACTGGGACTATAGCATAGTATAGGGACTGAGCCATTCTATGGGCATAAGATAAGGTGTATATTATAGATATATTAACATCCCTTTGATGTTGTTTTAAAAGAAATGGTACTTATGATGCCTTCACACCCACCCACACTTCTGAGGGGTGTGAACACATCTAAGAGAAATGCTCACTTTGATGCTTTCACACCCTCTCACACTTCTGTGGGGAGTAAAACACATCTAAGGGAAATCCTACCTTTGAAGCCTCCTGTGCTTCTCACACTCATGAGCAGGTGTGACTAGATGAGTTGTGAACTGAGGTTGGATTAGTGGTTGACAAAGACATTTATTAGTCCAGACCCTAGTGAAGAAGTTATCTACAATGTACCTTTCCCTGGTAATCCGCATTTCGACTTGCCCTATTTCAACTAGGTTGACCTATTTATGGATTGACCTTATTTTACTAGGTCAAAGGTCAATACACACAAACTTGATTACCGTAATCTCTCGCGTATAAGGCGCGTCTTATATGCGGGGTTTTAGTTCTCATTGGATCCACAAGGGGGACACCAAGAGCTTTCTTTTGATATATTACACTCCTCCTAAGTGATAATATGAGATAGAGGGCTCCAGAAGTGTATGGAAGCCTAGAGCTACACATAGCTTTTTTAATTTTCAAAATCCATTCAGAAGAAAAAAAGTTAAGAATTTTTATTTTTCTGACCATATTCTTGAACTCTAGGTGCGCCTTATACGCGGGATGCGCCTTATACGCGGGAGATAACGGTACCCTATATATAAAAAGGCATTATTTTGTCACTGGTCCCTATCCCATTGAAATAAGCTTGGGTGCTTGCTGGGAACAGATAAACCAAAAGAGGCTAGGTAAAAGTATGTACATTTTTCAAAATTAACTCGATTTTTCTTTTGAAAAGTATAACAGATAATGTTTTCATTTCCTCATATTTCGTTTCAATTATTCTCATTGTATTTTCAAGTAATTCCTGGAATTCGGCTGCAATTAAGGTAAAACTATCATTTTCAATCATAGTCTCATAAGAATGTGCATGACAATGGGAGAAAAATTCTTTTTATGAATCCGCCATTGCATTGTGATTCAACAGGTCAGTGAAATAAGCATTTCCCATATAATTCTTGGTCAAATGCTGCATTGTATTGTGGCAAATTGTCTTAACTTTCACTCCTGGGGATTTTAAGCTGAAATTATTTGAATTGATTGAGATATCTCCCCCTAAATTTCTGAAGTGGGATCTTCCAAGAGAATCTGCTGGGAGAGTGTGTTGTTGTCTTTATTTTCCGACGCAACATCACGTCACTAGGCAATGTCACATCACTAGGCAACGTCACTAAGCAGTGGTGGCGCCATAGGAACAAGCTACAGTTTGCACTGTTCGTTTCCACCCTTCCCCCTAAGAATAGGCCTACCCCTGTATAAGTAGGCCTATGTCCATGACATGGCTGCTACCCCCCCTCCCCCTAGTGACGAAGGCAATAGTAGGTATCAAAATATGTACCTCTTGCTGTTGGTGCTTCATGCAAAAATTCAGTGTTATATCTGCATTTTCCTATGGATTGCAAAATTAGTTAGGTCATGCATGGATTAATCAGGTCAAAGGTCAAATTTAAGGTCAAGATATATAACATGCATGAGAATTCTGATAAACGAGAATACATTAGGGAGCATACAGATTCTCATCTCAACAGGTCCATTGTGTTCAGGTACTTAGCTATGTTTCGGCTTCGTAGCCTGACCTTGAAGGTCAAAGGTCAATTATAGGTTCATGGAGGTTGACCTTAATATCATACATCATCATTTATCAATAGTATAAATGTTAATTCTGATGGCAAGTACACAAATTATGAGAAACCTCTGGTACCGTAAACTCCCGCGTATAAGACGCGTCCTCTAGGCCAAACAAAATGCTGGGGGGTCTTATAGGATGTACTGATATTGGGGGTGCGTCTTATACGAGGGGTAATTTTACTATAGAAATGTACTTATCTTACAAATTTCAGCCTTAAAATGTGCGTCTTATACGTGAAAATGCATGTGCTAAGTTTGGGGTGCGTCTTATACGCGCGGCGCGTCTTATACGCGGGAGTTTACGGTAGTTATCATAGTTTGAACAAATTGACCTAGTTAATTAGGTCAAAGGTCAATCATAAGTAGGTCACAGGTCAAATGGGCATGGAGGAACAAGGGCACGATATCTGAATAATATATACTGAAATTTTCATGCAAAAATATGAATTATTGACTGAGTTATGTTAAAAAAACCTCTTTCCTCTGTCTATTCTGGCCCTATCTGGATTCTATTTTGATAACAGTCCTCTTATCATCTTAACCATTGTGTCAATAGGGATCGAGTGTCCATCAATTTTGGAACTTAGATAAAGATTGCTCGGGAACTACATACAGTAGAAAGACAATCTAAACAGATCTGAAAAGCTGGCAACGAGCTCTACAGGACAGGGCCCATGATCAAATGTTTCAAACAATTAAAAAAATTTATGCAAGTCCCTGGCCCAGGCTGAGTGTCAGAGGGGGGCGTCACGTTGTTCTATACTATAGCATTAAAAAAAACCTATAAGCCGCATCTTGAATTTGGGCAGATTCTACAATCCTCATTTTGATTTGGGTTCTAGTATAAGTCGCGGCTTGTACAGGAGAATTTGATAAGATTTTTTTTAAGTGGTCAATGGTCAATCTACACCATTACATGAACTCATCATTCGTCCCCATCTCATTATGTGTTATATTACATTGTGCAGATATAACTATGAGTGGTCTCTATGTGACATGTAACATTGTGTGCCATTACACTGATTATTTATAATAAATAGATTGAATAAGTCACCTATAAAGAAGGCCCGAGCATCATAACAGCTTTGCCGAGCTCGGAGACAGGTTATGTTTTTACATAATTTCTGTGAACCTTAATAAAACACTTTAAAAAAAGTGGTCTGCTAGGCTAGGCACTGACATAACTGCCGTGTGTGGGTCTGCCGTTCGTGGAGGCTAAAAGTGTGATTTAGCAAAAATGGAGCAGCTGAAGTTGACATGTTTTTACTTATTGATTCTAAAGCTGTTTACAAGTGGATTTGGACAATTAGAGTATCATTTTAAAGAGCTTAAAGAGGGCTTCAATATGCATGTATTTATTTAATAAATTAAGGAGAAAAAATTCATGTTTCTCCCAGGTGAACTCAAAACCTAAGTTCAGGAGCATTTTATGGTATGAAGTATGCATCTCACATAGTTAAAAATGGCACTCACATATTCCCTGGTTAAATAAGGTCTAGAAAATGTCTAGTTTTCTTCTTTCTAATAGGCAGCAGTATGTTTTTTAAGCAACTACAAAATCATGACCTATTAACTCTGTGAGGGTGTGTGAGAGATTAGCTCTAACAACCCCCCCCCCCACTGCAGCACACCTATATTGGTTGATTTGTGTTTTACAGCACTTTAGCGGCACTAAGTGGCTATCCCGTGCTTCACAGGTTGATAATTTAACAAAGGAATGTGTCAGTGCCCGCGCATATGTGCACCACACACATCCTGAGGGGATAGGAAAGAGGAGATATAGACCCTTTTAAGTGGGCTAGGGAAGCCCGTGCAGCACACCTATAGCCACCACTGGAGGGGCCACCTGGAGGTGGCCCCTACTGGAGGGCTGACTACCAGGACTTCTCTGACAGACTAGTAGGGCTATACTTTGAAGTATGAACATCAGTCAGAGTGTCATTTTAAGGTGAAATGGCAACCCACACATTTTGACATTTCATGTGATCTTTACTTTTAACTTTTGGGTTCACATCAAAACATTGAAAATTTTTGAGAACTTTGACCTCTCTTATTTATCATGACCTTGACCCTGGTTAAGGTCATATCAAGGTCAAATGCTAGACCACATATCAAATGATCTCTATTCTTACTTTGAGTTTCCTATCTCAATATTTTTGCAAGAAATTATGGTTGATTGTTATGGTTTTATGTGGACTGTCAAAATGTTGGTTATGTAATGTCCCTTTGACCTTGACCTTATATAGGTCAACTTGACCTTCTTGATGAAATATTGAAAAAGAGTCAGCTGATCATTGATTCTGTCATTCATCTTGCTAAATCTCAACAAATGTTAACTCATTAAAAAAAAAATCAATAAATTTGACCTTTGACCTTATAATGACCTTGACCTGACCTAGATCAAGGTCAGGCCATAGGTTATTGGAACCAACCCTTAATGCCCTTTTCTCATGTTTTTATTTCAAGTTCCTAGTGTTAATATCTTCTGAGAAACAGTGATTTAAGTGTTCCAGGTATTTCTGACCACAACTAGCATGATCACAAAATTTGAACCCTGATTAAACTCTTAAGTATGGGTTATTGTGGCAGAATATTGGGGTCATTTTGTGGTCTTTGGATGGTCATAATGTCACTTTGAATTAAGATAGAGACTTCATTCAAAAAGCAAATCCACTTCTTTTCTTGAGATCTATCCAATAGTATGCAGATAGAATAGATAATATAAAGTTTTGAAAAACTAGCTAAGTGCCTATATAAGGGAAGTTATGAATGATCAAAGACCCCAAATCGAACCCAAAATTCTGCCACTGTTAGGAGTTTAAATAGAGCCCTGATTTGTGATCAAACACATCTGATACAGGAGTGGCTACATCTCTTAAATCATTATTTTGGACTATTTTCTTTTCATGTATGGAAGAGTTCCCCATAAAAGGTTGAAAATCAATGTATCATATCAAAATTTAACAATTTAAAGGGATTTTATCTTGACCTAATATCATCTGCGGTTTAGTGATCTCACAGAATTGGCGCAAAATTATGGAGTTGATATGAGATGTTTAATCGGTCAGAATTTCCCTTTAAATTGATGTAAAGACTTCATTTAAAAAGGAAATCCACTTATTTTTATCAGCTCTATCCATTGCTCTATAAATGATATACATAGGATTGGATTCTAGCAAACAGACAAGGACCTAACATGGAGAAGCTGGTGGAAGGGTGATAGCGAATGGCACGCTAAAATTTTGTTGGGGTCTGGCAAACATCCTGTTCCCCTATGAAATGAAAAAACCTAGACAGTTTCTAAACCATTTTTTTCTGTAGAAAGTGTGGGAAATATTCTCTTTTATGTGAGATTTGGCCTTTATACCAAAAAATGATTTCAAAGTTATGGGGTAACTTCACTTGGGGATATTGGGATGTTTATCTGAATCAATTATTTCTCAAATAGATTCTTATTAAACCCCTAATCAATACCTTTAAAATGAGCCCATGTTTGTTAAGATCCTCCAATAAATAGCTACACAATGAGCTTGCAAAAAAATGAGAGTTTAGCACTCCCCAGTTTCAGCTTTATCACAGTTTCACACCTCCACTGCAGCAGAACCATGCACTGGGGATAGGTAAGTGCCTACCTTATACTTGGCATAAAGACTTCATTTAAAGAGCAAATCCATTAATTTTGATGAGATCTATCCATCGGTAGGTACGTCACATGAAAATTAAGATAAGGAGTTAGAGCTAAACCCCTGTGTCTTAGTTGTGCAGGAGAGTGCAAGGATTTAAATCTTTTGGAATCATGTTGATATCTCAATTCGTTCTCACAGAATCGCAGAATTAGTATCTAGAAATCTGACATTTTTGTCCTAAGTATTCAGGCAATTTGTTGTGACCTTCTGGATCCCAATAATGGGCCAATTAGCCATAATAAATGAAGAAATGAAAGGGAGGTAAGTTAGTAAAATGTCAATTCAATTGAAATGAACCACAATATCAGCATGAAATAAAAAGCTATCTGACCTGGATGTTTACCTGTACGAAATTTTACCTTGACCTAATTTTCCCATGACCTATATATCTGACCTACATTAGTTCATGACCTAGATTCTGATATGATCAAATATATAGGAACAGACGCTGTAAAATATGAAGAAGTAGACATTCTGATAACCTAACCACTGGTATTTGACCCTAACATTAACATCTAATGGGTTTCCTATTGACCTAGTTTCAGGCCACCCTATATGTTTGACCAACATTAGCTCATGACCTAGATTTTGATGACACGATCAAATAATTTTTTCCTGTGTGGTAGCAAATTCACATGGTCGGGAAATCGTAAAAAAATCAGTTAATCGCTCCCAAAGTCGGGGAGCCTGTGAAACAAGTTTATCTTAGCAGGTATTGTAAGTGTCACACCTGTATGATGTACATGTGTCATGCAGTGACAGTTTTAAAACTGCCAAATCACCATTTCGCACCTTCACACAGGAAAATGTGATTTTTCGAATTTCTTTTGCAGTCACCAGCTGTACTATTCAGTCCACATGCACAAACTAGACCTTATATGAAACGCCATGAAACATACTATTACTTTCTTTTAGTTTCATTTTCCTTTTTCATTTTGGACAACTTGATTTAGATGACCTTTTCAGTCATCCACTTCAGAAATCTACAAAAATGTCTAGAAATGCACCAATTTCCCCAAAAAATTTTTATATAGGTAAAATAAGCCATGAAATACCAAGATAATTTCTTATATGTGTTCATTTATTCTTTGTTCTGTAAGAATATGCCAATTTCAGTGCAGTTTAATTTCCAGTGCAGCAATTTGATGGGTCACAAAAAATGCGTCACAAATGATGGACACTCCCAGAGGAGTGGTGTAGGCATTGTTTGTCCGGCGGGCGCTGACTCTTACCTAACAGGAGAGTCAGGCTTCCTGCATAGGGCTAATTTGTCAGGTGGCTGGAATTGTAGGACATAATTTTTTTATGTCAATTTCCTCTTAAGGATGGCTTCCTAAGACATGTTTGTTGCCATTTTGTGAGAAACCTTTCATATGGGGGCCCAGATTATTTGGTTCTTGCAAATCTGTTAGCCTTCACATCAAGTTTAGCTGCCACGGTCGGCCATGATGGAAGTGGTTTCAGGTCTCACAACAGAGGTGTTATTCATGAAATAATGTTATCCATGAGAATCTGCTTGGTGAGTGGAGATTGACTTCCTGTCGGGCAGAAAATGCACCTGCTTATGGCTACCTGTTGCAGCCCACACAGCATGTGCCGAACCTTGGAAAAAGGTGCAATCTAAAGGTTTCCAACAAAAGACGCTCTTCCCACTCACAGACAGCAAAACTAAGGTGGTACTCTTGTCAATATTATAAGCTGATTGTTGGGGATTTGTTTCTGTCAAATGTTATTCTTAGAAACTTGCTGTTTCTAGACCACCTGCAAGTTTTAGCTAGGGCAGTCCCAGCGACTCAGTCCTTAACTGAGTCGCGCACAGTGACTAGGCATTGTGTGATGTACCTACCATCGGCATCGCTTAAAAGATAAATTGCATGGGACAAAGTCTTGAAAACTAGGTAAGTGCCTAGGCTATGTTAATGTGATACATGTATATCAGTGAGACAGGGACATGAAGACACTACAGTCAGTCACAGTGTCAGTTGTCAGCAAATGATTTATATCAGGTCCTACAATGCTACATGAGATCTATCATACACTGATATTATCGCTCAACCCTCCCGTTGTTCACGTTTACTAGCTGCTCTCGGCCAATTTCTTACCTGGAAATAGGAACCTGTTGGCCGTCTGAACAATCCTAACGTAAGCAGCCGAATTACTCATTGTGGAGTCCTCTAAATCTCCTCTGCAAACGGGAATAAAAGGAAAACAATCCACTGTCTGCCAGAGAGTTATGGTCTCACGTAGGGATATCCCAGGGTAGGGTGACTCAGTGCAGCCTTACGTACCTCTTCAACCAACTGGGGCACTTTTGCGCAACCCAACCTAGTTAACCTAAGTTAACCGGATGACTTGATCTGGTCTATTCGGGGTGTTCCTGTGGTCTATGCCCGATGGGTACAGCCAGACAACCGGGTAACCGGATCGGGGCACGCGAAAGTGCCCCTGAAGACCTCCGCACAATCACCCATGGGGCCATGCGTATATGCCCGTTCGGACGTACGTTCGCACGCTCGCGCCGCTCTACGCACGACACGGCCATGCGTATAGTAGTTCTCATGGCGGTCGTGAGTGGAAATTGTCCTAAAGCTACCTCAAAATGTTGCAACATATTAACCACAAAAACGTAACCAAAGAGGATTCACAAGTCTAGAGCTGGATTATAATCATATGAAGTTAGAAGGACAGTCAAGATGAAATTAATTAGTAAAGATATAGACAAATCCAGGGCCGGGTAAGTTGTCACGTCGACGTTCTGGTGTGTGATTTGACATTTCAATCATTTGTCATGGTGGTGGGTTGTTGATGAGAGTTGTCACTCATGTCAATACACAAGTGCCAGTGGTCACGTAGTGCTCTAATTCTCCATATGTTTCACTGTTTTTTGCCATGATGAACCTCTCTGATGTACTTATATTCTGTTAAACGTCATTCCCCAAAAATGTGACACGGAATGATGAAATACACCCGACCCCTTTATTGTGACAGTGACACATTGACTTTCACTGATTCAGTGAGTCACATGTATTATTTAAAATCACATGGTAGATTGTGCTTTATCGGTCGTTCTAACACGGCCGACGATATACCCCCGGCGCGGCCGTGTGTATACGGGTCCTATTCAGACGGCGTGGCTGCCATGTGTACAAGGTGCGCTGTGCAGATGGCACGGCGCAGTAATTTTATTGTAGGGGGCCTAATTATTAAGAAAAATAGTAAACCATGATAATATCCTGCTCTTCTTATAGAATTTGAAGGTAAGCCCTAAACCCTAATGATACTGTCCCTACGCCGTAGAACTACTTTTGCCGTACACCGCCGCGGCGTCTGCACAAGGATCGTTATACACACGGCCCTGCCATCTGTATATCGCTTTCGAGAATCACTGGAGTGCAGTTGGGTCACCTTTCCTGCAATCTGATTGGTCGAGAGCGCATGTTGGGTCAGGGGACCCAGTGAAAGCACTTCCGGTCTCACTTCCTGTTTGTGGCTTTCCTGTCTTATTTGTGAATTATTTTGAGGAAAATCAAAGTTTTTTCTCATGTCAGAATGTAGACAAAGCCCTCAGATGCGAGTTTGTACCCTGCCCTCGGTCCTCGGGCTTTGCCTGATCGTCTTCGGCAATCTTGGGCAAAGCCCTCGGACCTCGGGTCAGGGTACAAACTCGCACCTTCGTGCTTTGTTATTATGGTACTTTTGCCAAAGGCTACATTGTGATTGAATTTATCTTTTGGGACTGAGTTTTGCATTTAAAACAAAGAAAGTGGGGGTTCGGGGGCACCCCTGAATTTAAAAACATTTCCTTGGAAATTAAAAGAGAAAAGGGGGTTCTCGGCGGTGGTGATATTTTACCGACCGATAAACAGCAGTAGTTCCAAATCACAACCTCACTTGAACTTGTCCTCTGACTCAGTCACTGAGTGTGTAATTCATTGAGCCAAAAAGTAACGTATCCAAGGTGACGCTCCAACGTCCGCCCGAGGGTGCCGGGGACAAAGTGGTACTCTGCGCTCGGTGCTCACTGTTTCGTAGCATAGAAGAAAAACTACACTGGCCTCCTGTGCAGATTTTAAATGGTCAGTACGGTCATTCGAGGGCCCCAACCTCTTATCTATGGCCACTGTGTCATCTTCTGTTTCATTAGATTGAACTGTACTGATGACATCACCATCTACTTTATGTCCAATTCGTGCACCCACCTACCCCCAATGTACACCCCTAATTTCATAGTTGTGCCATGTATAGGTACAGAGCTACAAGGGAAACATCATGTGGGTGCATGAAATGGACATACAATAGATAGTTAGATAACAAAATTGTACCTGTGCTGCAAGAATTGTACCTGTGCTGAGCAATTGTTGACATGGTACCAAATTGCATTGGTAACCATGGTAACAGTTTACATATTTAAGAAAAATTACCTCCGCAATAGTCGGGCTTCCCTAGCCCACTTAAAAGGGTCTATTTCTCCTCTTTCCTATCCCCTCGGGATGTGTGTGGTGCACATATGCGCGGGCACTGACACATTCCCCTGTGAAATTGTGTAATGTCGTTCTCGCCATGAATATGACCTTAGCTGTCGAAATGGCGTTAAACATCTATTACTCACTACTCACTCACTCCGCAATAGTAACCACCCACACCCATAGTATACCCATAAAAAAAGAAATCGCCCTACTCCAAAATTTTCGGAGACCACCCTGCCCCTCAAATGCATCAAATTCGCGAAACCAGGTCTGTGGCCTTATGTACACAAGATTCTCTACACTGTCATTATTTTAATTTCTATGAAGTATTGGTAGTTATTTAATTATAGCTTGATTAAGATGAGCATCAACTTCCACTGATAACCTTTACCCCTGGGTCACTATAAGGAGTCTTTGAAATATTATATGGAGTTAATACTTGAGATGATCTATATCAAGTTTGAAGAATATTGAATGATGCGCACATACCTTTCTAAGCTCTGCAGATTTTGTTACTAGTAAATTTCAAGGGTTCTTTCAAACTTTTTTTATTCAAAAATTCAAAATTTCTGTTCTACACATCAGAAAGACCCATTAAGAACAGCAAAATGTCCGCAAGGTCCTTGGCTTTCAGAAAATATATAGTTTGGGATAATAAAACATTGTGTTAAAATTTGAGCAAATTGCATGGATAGCATCACAGACCATCTCTCTTTGTACAATTTAATATGATGACGAAAAGGTACCCAACCTTTTCTCATTGAAAGTCCTCTGGCAAGCGCAAAAGTTGTAAAATTCCAAAAGCATAATAATCCTCAAATGTTCTTTTTTACAACCAGAGTAAAGCAAAATATATATGATAATGACTTTTAATTTTTCGTTCACATACCTACATCATGCAGGGGTGACCAAATCTATGAGATGGCGAGGTAAATGATCTAATATAGGCCACACCAAATTAAAAGATTGGTCTATGGATTTCCCGCCCCTGTTTTTCAGAAATTAAAATTTTATTTTTATTTGAAAAATAACATGTCTATGGATCCCGCGCGCCTCATTTGCAGGGATTTTTTTTTTTTTTTTTTTGATCAAGCAATAAATATATGATTAATAATAAAGGTACAGGAATGGCAGACCCCTCATTGGATAGGCATAAATGTGAGCCAGCAAGCTAAAAGGACCATCCAAGGGGGATTAGTTCCAATTCTGGCCACCAGGGGGACACCACTAAGGCTTAAAAAGGGGAAACTAGTAAATTGTATTATACTAGTTTTTCATGAGGATTTCAACAGTCCTACAGGGAAATTTCCATTTTTGGTCCAAACCTTCCAAATCTGGAATGCAAATAGGACGTTTTAGGGCATTTCAGGGCATAAATCAGTGTATTTGTTGATATGTGTTGCCATGGAAACAAGATGTCCACTCAAAATATAGGAATAAAAAAGCCCATTGATAGCCCCACTCACAGGAATGAATATATTCAAAAAATTGTAAAAATCCTATTTTTAGGTCAAATTCTTAAAGAATATGATTTTAAAGAATATGATAATTTTCCTTATTTGCAAGCTACTTATATGCGCGCATATAAGTGGTGATAAATGGGCAGTAGCAGTTCCCAAATGTATTACCAGATGTCACCACTTCCATTCACCTGTTATGTAACAGGTTCCTTCACTGGTGGCCTTGTAGTCGGCCATATTGCCTAGCCCCAGGAAGGACCACCGGTCTCACATTGGAGATTTTTTTTCCCAGTCATCATGACTAAATGCGTGGCCTGTGATACTTCCTACCATGGTAACGCGGCCAAGTGCCCGAATTGTGGGGTGACCAATCCGGGGAAACGTTATTCTCCGGAGGATTCGGAAGAATTACCTGGTTCAGCGGATTCAGCCGAGCGTGACGAGCAGGAGGCCACGGAGGCCAGGCAGAGCGACCGGCCGCCCCAGGGGAAGGACGGTCAACATGGTGAGCTTAGCAGCCTTGGGGAGAAATCTACACAAAATGATTTATTGCATCAGATTGAACTTGAAAGGGCCAGGAAATCGAAAATTGATGAAATGTGTAAACGCAAAGAGTTGGAACTAGAGTTGGCCAGCCTAAGGGCTGAAAATAACAGATCTCTTCGCCAATTAAACGAAGGTGTACGGGCTTGGCGAGGTGCCATGGGTGCGTTTGAGGCCGAAAATTCTTCTCTTACTGCTAGTGCCCCATGTTGGAATCCTTCAGAGTTGGATGCGGTAAGGAACGAAAGTGGTGGGTCGAACGCCATAGGTGCGTTCGAGGCCCAAACTTCTTTTCTTGCTGCTAGTGCTACGTGTTTGAACCCATCAGAGTTGGATACAGTAAGGAATAAAGGTGGGGACTCGAACACACCAGGCTTCCAAACTGGCCAATCACAAGCCAGCTCTAACTTTAACTGCGGAGCTCAAAATGGCCGCCCTGTACTTCCGGAAAGCCGGTTTTCGGCCGCAAACACTGTTTTAGGGCCTAATTCTAGAGTTATGGGACCCTCCGCAGGCCAATCCGGCCTTAAAACCACCTCAGGTATGTTTGAATTACCCAACTTGTGTAAAAAATTGCCTCCAGTAGAGGGAAATACCCAAGTAAACAAGTCGCTCACCCGCGATAACAAGCCACCTTCCCGGTACAATCACCCGGTCCCCAGAGACAATCAACCTGACTATCCAGTGGGTCAAAGTCATTCCCATGGTGAATTAGACAATGATTATCAGGAGTTCCTACTGTGGAAACAGTGGAGAAGTGGTGGTGTAGCTGCTAACACTGTTCCTCAGCTGTTCTACAGAGATGGCACACCTTATTCCCCACCTGTCACACCTGTTAGTCAGACTGTCAGTTGGCCTGGTGTGGGTCAATTTAGGGCACCGGATGGCAGGCTAAAGTTCCCACCTACACCTATGGTATATGGTAACCCGACTACTTCTCATATGTATGGGATTCCAGTCCCAACATCCCATCAGCAGCAGGCTTTATATCAGTTTGGCGTTATTCCTAACCCACAACAACAGTACCAGGCTGCAGGAATCATACCTAATCAACAAAGCCTGTTCCAGGCTCCTGGTGTTCAGTCTGTGCAACCTCAAATTCCACATAACCCAACAGCATGGTATCCTAACCAGCAACTACAACACCAAGCTCAAGGCGCCCCAATGGTGATATTTTCACCAAACAATGCCAGTGGCAGTAAGTTTGTGACCTATGACATTGAACAGCACATGCCGCATGATAAAGTAAAAAAACCCGCCTTGAATGATGTTATTTCTGCTAGCATGGGTCTCTTGAATAGCATGTTGGCTAGAAACTTCCCATGTAAAAACTATGGTAAACATGTTAAATTCCTAACTGACAAGAAAGCATTCTACAATGAGGATGCTCTCATTCAGTATGATCTTGCGATGCGTGAAAGGGGAGAATCGTTTGGTGAACACACATTCTGCTATTTCGATCACGACATCTTCTCAAACAGTGTTGGTCTTGAGAATCTTAGTGCCGAGCACTTATGTAATGTTCTTGGTATCCAGCCTCCATCATCTCAAAGTGGTGCTGGTACTGTTGCGGGATCGAGTAGTAAGAGGAAAAAGAACAAAAAGAAAAAGTCAGATGAAATTCACTGTTGCTATGCATTTAACGGTGATAATGGTTGTAACGCCAAAGATTGCCCTCACCCACATGTATGTCGCTCTTGTGGGGGTAATCACACAAAACTAAAGTGCACTGTGAAAAAATCAAATGATTGATATCAGGCCTTAGTGGATTCTGATTCAGGGGTCAGTGTCTCCGAGGAATTTGGCATAGATGGTGGAATTATAAAATCGTAACTGTGGAGTCTGGACGGTGCACCAGAATATTTCGAAGATCAAGCCTTATCGTTTGGTCTTAGATGTGCACCATTTATCTTTACTCAACTAACCGAGTTTGTCATCCGGTGTATGAATCGTAGAGGTATTTTCAATGTTTTCGGTTACCTGGATGACTTTGTCATTGTGGCTGACAACTACGAGGAGTGTGCGAGGCGTCAGGCGATATTGGTAGATCTGCTCCGACATCTCGGTTTCCATATTGCATGGAAAAAAATCTTAACCCCTGCTACCAAAGTCCAGTATTTGGGTCTGGTAATTGACACAGTGAAAATGGAAATCAGCTTACCCCCACAAAAGTTAGACAACTTATTGGTACTAATCGACAAGTTCTTGGGTAAAACTGTTGCTACCAAAAAAGAATTACAAGAACTGTGTGGTCATTTGGCACACGCTAGTAGAGTTATTCGGGGAGGCAGAACATTTTCACGTAGGGTCATTAACCTACTCAAATACATGGCCGACAGTGTCACGGTGGTCAAACTACCTGATTGGTTTATGGATGACATCCGCTGGTGGAAAAGGTTCAGTTATGTATTCAATGGTTCTGCAAAAATCCTACGTACCTTTGATTATCATCCTATCGTAGACACTGACTCATCACTAACTGGTTTTGGCTCATGTTATAATGGTAATTGGTTAGTAGGTGCATGGAAATTACCTGCCTACAATCAGTTGTATAATCGCTTTCCATTATATCATACTGTTAAACCCCCTTGTGAATATGATGAGACAGCTGACATTAACCTACTGGAAGTCTGGCCAGTGGTTGCCGCAGCGCAACGTTGGGGAAATGATTGGTCGGATACAAAAGTTGTAGTCAGAACCGACAATACCCAAGTCCAACGCATGATAAATACTGGCAGATCGCGGAGTGTTCGCTGTATGTGGTGGATAAGAGAATTATTTTGGTTATCAGTTGTACATAATTTTCATATTGTTGCTACTCGCGTTAAATCTAAAGACAATATTGTTCCTGACTTTTTGTCGCGCTGTACGGATAAAAGGTGTGCAAAAGGATTGCCTTCATTTCTGATAAATGACTTCTGCTGCAGGGGATGTCTTGATTCACAAACTACGGAACTACCAGTCACAGTGGATGGCTGGAGCCACGGAGCGTACTAGGAAGAGCCAATGGAACTCTTATTTGGAATTTTGCATATTATATGGTGTGCTTGTTCCATTCCCCGCTAGTATAGAAGTTGTGTTGTTATATGTTACACACTTGGCTGAGAGACTGCGCTACAGCTCTATTAAACAGTACCTAGGAGGACTTTGGGTGTTGCACAAGGTCCTAGGTTATTCACATGTCAACCCTAATACATTTGAACTCTACATCACTATGAGAGGTATCCGAAGGACCCTAGGTGATCATGTGGACCAGGCGCGACCAGCGTCAGTGCAGGACTTAAAGCGTATTTATAAACTATTGGATATGTCATGTTCTGAAGATGTGGCATTTTGGATCACTGTTATCATGTGCTTCAGAGGCTTATTACGTAAGTCCAATGTGGTTGAACAAGGACTGGCAGTCTGCTTGTCAGATTTGACCTGGGAAGTCTGGGGGGTCTCCGTCAGACTTCGCCGTACAAAGACTATTTCATTTAAGGAGCGGGTCTTGTTCATACCCTTCACATTCATCTATGACTCTATCTTCTGCCTTCATCATTACCTGACCTTGCTGTTATCTATGGTGAACTACCCATCCAGTGACTCACAAGTAGTGTCGTACATGAAAAATGGCCAATGGTGTCGTGGCAGTTACTCATGGTACTTAGGCAAATTGCACAAGTTGTGTGCCAAGTCAGGCATCGATAAGTTGTCTTCACACTCGTTACGAAGAGGAGGTGCATCAGCCTTGGCAGATGCAGGGTTCAGTCTATTGGACATCAAGAACATTGGTGACTGGAAATCATTGAGTGTGTTGCATTATTTGACAAAATCCAAACAAGCTCGTGTCGATCTTGATCGGCGTATGGTCAGCGCCTTATTCGTGTAAAATCTGGTTATGTATCTTTGTTTTTTTGTGTTTTTTTTTGTTGTTTTTTTTTTTTCTTGTTTTTGTTCTCCATTCTGTTTGGCGTGTTGGCCTGGTTATGTATGTTTATTGGCCAGGTCCAATAAAATATTCGCCCAAACTAGATTGGAGTTGTCGTACGTCTATTTATAAGCTACTTATATGCGCGCATATAAGTGGTGATAAATGGGCAGTAGCAGTTCCCAAATGTATTACCAGATGTCACCACTTCCATTCACCTGTTATGTAACAGGTTCCTTCACTGGTGGCCTTGTAGTCGGCCATATTGCCTAGCCCCAGGAAGGACCACCGGTCTCACATTGGAGATTTTTTTTCTTTCTTCTTGTGTTACTTAGGCCTGGTTATGTATGTTTATTGGCCAGGTCCAATAAAATATTCGCCCAAACTAGATTGGAGTTGTCGTACGTCTATTTATATAATTATGCATACTTATACTTATCTCAAGATATCTCGGGAAATATGCAAGTTAGAGCTTATTTGGTATACCGATATGTTACTGACCACCCAAATTCATAGAGCCATAACTCAAAAACTAGCAGAGATATATTCTAATGTAATACATCATTGAAAAGCTCATGACTTGAATTTAGAAATTGACTTTTCCCCTTGGGGAACCCTTTTGCCTAGGCTGGACACAAATATGCAATGGCAAAAAAAAAAAAAAAAATCGCCCTCTCCATATTTATGATGTTCAGAATCCATAGACAATAATTAATTTCTAGAAAATAAAAATAAAAATTTCACCCTCCCGCACCATATTCTCAAAATGAAAATCCATAGACCAATTTTTTTATTTGGTGTGGCCCTATGACCCTTATGATGATAAAAAAATAAATAAAAAAAATATGACCCTAATGAGAAGGGGTGAGGGAGAAAACCGCTACCGGGGCTTCATTCTCGTACTCTTCTTGAAGGATAGCTAGTGTTCCTTTATTTGCCTGGTCCCAAATACAGGGTCAGACAAACCACGGCCGTTGATCACTCTGCAGAGGTGTAAAATCTTAAAGAAAACTCGGAAATCCGTGATTTTTGTCTTTAAAATGTTAGTTCCTGAGATTTGTGTAAATCCACGAGAAATTCTTTTACCATTTATATGGGGGGGCTGACAGTATTTCTCATGACATCTGACCCCTTTGCAAATTATGGTTATTTCACTATCCCAATGTCAAATTGAAACCTTGTACCGTACACACCAGCGCCTTCCATCCTCCCCCTCCCCTGCTTCTCCTGAGTGATACACAGGGGTTACGGAGTGTGTAGGAGTGATACACAGGGGTTACGGAGTGTGTAGGAGTGATACGCAGGGGGTACAGAGTGTGTAGGAGTGATACGCAGGGGTTACGGAGTGTGTAGGAGTGATACACAGGGGTACAGAGTGTGTAGGAGTGATACGCAGGGATACCGAGTGTGTAGGAGTGATACGCAGGGGGTAAGGAGTGTGTAGGAGTGATACGCAGGGGTTACGGAGTGTGTAGGAGTGATACGCAGGGGGTACGGAGTGTGTAGGAGTGATACGCAGGGGGTACGGAGTGTGTAGGAGTGATACGCAGGGGGTACGGAGTGTGTAGGAGTGATACGCAGGGGGTACGGAGTGTGTAGGAGTGATACGCAGGGGTTACGGAGTGTGTAGGAGTGATACGCAGGGGGTACGGTGTGTATAGGAGTGATACGCAGGGGGTACCGAGTGTGTAGGAGTGATACGCAGGGGGTACGGTGTGTGTAGGAGTGATACGCAGGGGGTACCGAGTGTGTAGGAGTGATACGCAGGGGTTACGGAGTGTGTAGGAGTGATACGCAGGGGGTACGGAGTGTGTAGGAGTGATACGCAGGGGGTACGGAGTGTGTAGGAGTGATACGCAGGGGTTACGGAGTGTGTAGGAGTGATACGCAGGGGGTACGGTGTGTATAGGAGTGATACGCAGGGGGTACCGAGTGTGTAGGAGTGATACGCAGGGGGTACGGTGTGTGTAGGAGTGATACGCAGGGGGTACCGAGTGTGTAGGAGTGATACGCAGGGGTTACGGAGTGTGTAGGAGTGATACACAGGGGTACGGAGTGTGTAGGAGTGATACGCAGGGGGTACCGAGTGTGTAGGAGTGATACGCAGGGGGTACGGAGTGTGTAGGAGTGATACGCAGGGGGTACGGAGTGTGTAGGAGTGATACGCAGGGGGTACGGTGTGTGTAGGAGTGATACGCAGGGGGTACCGAGTGTGTAGGAGTGATACGCAGGGAGTACGGTGTGTGTAGGAGTGATACGCAGGGGGTACCGAGTGTGTAGGAGTGATACGCAGGGGGTACCGAGTGTGTAGGAGTGATACGCAGGGGGTACCGAGTGTGTAGGAGTGATACGCAGGGGGTACCGAGTGTGTAGGAGTGATACGCAGGGGGTACCGAGTGTGTACAGAGGGTGTAGGAGTACATATCAGTGATAGGGTTAGATATTTTGGGTTTGGATTAACAATTCAATTGTAACTGACACAGTGACAGTGTCACTAGGACTAACCATTTAATCATCATTGACAGTGCCAGTGTCACTGGAACTAACAATTCAATCGTCACTGACGGTGCCAGTGTCACTGGAACTAACAATTCAATCATCACTGGCAGTGTCAGTGTCACTGGAAGTTGGAACTAACAATTCAATTGTCACTGCCAGTGCCAGTGTCACTGACAGAACTAACAATTCAATCGTCACTTACCGTCACACGTGTCAGTTTCACTGGAACTAACAATTCAATCGTCACTGACAGTGTCAGTGTCACTGAAAGTAACTGCATGGGGTGAACAACGTAAACAAACTCTGCCGAAAAACGTAAACAAACTCGGCCGAAAAATGTAAACAAACTCGTCATGAGGCACCAAAAACTTTAGTTTGAGGCAGTTAATTTTTTCTTCCAAAATATATGACAGGAAACCATAACCTGATTCCAAACATGGTCGATTCCAAGCTACATCGCAATCTTCATTTCATTCTGTACTTGAATGCGAGTTGAAGCCAGCATACATGCTTATGATGCAACACATGTATGATGACGTCACAGGTGAGGGAATGACTTTAAATAAGGAGGGTAACTATGCTTGTTAGAAAAAGATTAATGTACCTCTTTCAATAATTCCTTTTGTTGTAAAGTACTCTCTGCACTTTGTCGTGAAGCCATGAAGTGTGCTTCAGAGAAATTCTTTATTTTTTTTTGGCATTCCACACACAAGACAAGCATGTAGGCCTGGGCCCGCACACATGGCCACCAGCTTCCACATACCGGGTACTCACATCAAGCCGCAAGAAACCGCTAGTTTGTCACCATTTACAAAACTGGAATGCCCACTGTTAGAACTGAATGGGAGGCGAAATTCCACTTTTTGAACTCCCAGTGGTGTTATTCTGCTCCTTCATGCCCTCATCATAAAGGTCCCCACTGCACATGGGGAAATTTGTGAGTGCTGTGTACTCTGTAGTCTGGTGGGAATTAGTAGATGTGTATTCTCTCACCTGGTGGGTGTTCAGTAGATATGTTTTCTGTCGCCTTTTGTTTTCTGAGCCTACTTTTTTTTATATTCCCATTGTCGCATACTGGTGTACTACATTAGTGCCCTCCAAGCCAAACTATTAAAGCAAACAGCCCAGCATCCCCTTGGGAAGCACAACGCCTCCGCTTCTGGACTTCAGCTACAGAAAACAAATATATACAAGGTATTGTGCAGCCTGGCGGGAATTATAGGATGTGTTTTCTCCAGACTGGAAGGAGTTATTGGATGTGTTATTTGCATTCTGGTGGAAATAAGAGGGATGTGCACTCTCCACCCTGGATGATTGGTTACTTTGCACCCTGGTAGGAATTAGAGAATTTGCCTTTCCAAACTTTTTGAGCATTAGTGGCTATGTATTCTGCAGCCTGTCAGCTATTTTTTTATTGACCAAAATATGCTGGGGAACAGTATTGCAACTCAATGCCATTTCAACCCATTATAACATAACTACCGACCCATGTCAGTGAAAGTAGGTTAGAGACTAAACCAGTGACTTTGACCAGTGTGGCCAACTTACTATGAGTACTTTTAATTCGGCATTCACTAAAGTCCATTTAGCTGCAAAAAGGGCAGACTGTCAACAGGGGAAAAGTAAGTATATACAGGATATGTACATAAATGAGTAATGACAGTTGAATGAATGAAGGTTGCATTTTGGATTTTTAGAAAGGGACCCCTGAAGTGTGGTAAAACGATAAACTTTGATGTATGGAAGTTATTGTTGAAGGACCCTCAAGGAGGTCTGTTTCTGTGAGCCCTTCTGGCTTTAAAAAGAAACAGACACCACCACCACCAGCCGATGATGAGTTAGTGGCTTTGTAAATGCGCCTAGAAGTAAGAATTGCTGTATTGCAGGGGCGGCGGAGCCATGGGGGATTTATCCCCCCACATTTTTTCATGATAACCCTGTAAAATATATAGAAAATAACCCAAATCTCCACCCCCATCTCCCACACTTTTGTGGCTGCTCCTCCCCAACCATATGACCAATAGAATGCTTCTTTTCAACCAGAGAATATCATCTCTACCATATCAATAGCAACCCTCCCCATCCCAACCCTCACCCCCACCTCGAATGGCTATTCTCTACACAAACTATCTTTTAAAAGGTACAGAAGATCAATGTTAAAAAGTGATATAAGTTTTATATGTTTCTTCTTACAGCCAGGTGGTGCTGGTGCCTGAGGAGGCGGAGGACATGTGGCACGCGTACAACCTGGTCCAGGTGGGCGACACGCTGCGCTCCACCACCATACGGTAAGGACCTTTGTTTTTCCTTGATTTCAGGGTGTGTGCTTTTATGTTACTCCAAAAGTTATCGGCGAGACCCTGGGTCCCAGCAGGTTTAAGACGCCCAAAAATGACCAAAATTTTTCATTTCTCAAAGTTTGCACCAAAAATAAAGCATGAAGCAGACATCCCCTGGTAAAAAGAATGGTTTGTATAGGTAGCTGTGATTCTCAGGAACATGGAGGACATAGAAATTAGTTACGTTTCTCACTCTCCACAGCAATAGGTTACTAATAGAGGTGGGGCCAGCTTGGACTTTTGGAGTTACCAGCAATGTATTGCTGTCTTCTCGTTGTTTTATTTCAAAAATTTTGTTTAGAGAAATTCTATCCCTGAGAAGATTATAAAATTCTAGGACGATCACATTCATCCCTGAACTTTCGTTAATGATTAAGATTTACTTCCTTTGACTAGTCTATAAAATAGCCTGAATTTAACACCATATGAGCAAGAAGAGACACGGATATAAAGTTTAAGTCATGTGATGAAATAACCATGAAAGCATTTAATGGTGGCATTTTATTATTTGCAGGAAGGTGCAAACGGAGTCGGCCACAGGCAGCACAAGTAGCAATAAAGTACGCACCACCCTCACAATACACATAGAGGCCATCGACTTTGACACACAGGCCTGTGTATTGAGGGTTAAAGGACGTAATATAGAAGAGAACCAGTATGTTAAGGTAGCTATGGGTTTTATGTAGGAATTTATGTAATATACCATGTATAAGGTGCACTTACATAAGGCACACGCCAAATTGAGGGAATCCTAAAAGGCCCACCTAGGGATTGATTGGGACCAATTTCGTATTACACAATGTTATTTACTATATACCGTAAACTCCCGCGTATAAGACGCGTCCTCTACGCCAAACAAAATGCTGGGGAGTCTTATAGGATTTTTTCAAGTTGGGGGGGCGTCTTATACGAGGGGTAATTTTACTATAGAAATGTATTGAATTTACAAATATCAGCATTAAAATGTGCGTCTTATACGCGAAAATGCATGTGCTGAGTTTGGGGTGCGTCTTATACGCGCAGCGCGTCTTCTACGCGGGAGTTTACGGTAATAGATATCGTTGCCTATAAGGCGCACCCGGAGTTCATCCTCAACTACATTTGAGAGGAATTACGGTAATCTTATTGGAAATTAGCATCTGAATTAGTCAGTTTTGATCCTTAAAGTAGTTAACTAAGAATTGTGTTTCTGTTTAGATGGGTGCTTACCACACCCTGGACCTGGAACTCAATAGGAAATTTATCCTCGGCAAAAGTGAATGGGACACAGTAGCCCTTGACCGAATAGGTAAGCAGACAAAACTTTGGTACTATTTCTGTTGAACATTACATACTGAAAATCCTGCAAACAAACATAGAATAATCACTGTTTTTAGATAAACAGTAAATCTTGACATCCAGGTTCTGGCATAGTATTACTTGATTGACACTTTATTTTAGCTAACAAATCTTGCTGTATTTGCAGACGAAGCATGTGACCCAGTACAGAAGGCTGACCTAGCTGCAGTCGTCATGCAGGAGGGACTTGCACATGTCTGTCTTGTAACGTCCAGCATGACTCTCGTAAGGGCCAAGATTGAGACCAGTATACCTCGCAAACGGAAAGGCATGTGTTCTCAGCATGACAAGGGGCTGCGACGCTTCTACGACCAAATCAGTCAGGCTTTACAACGGCACGTCGACTTTGACGGTGAGTTTTGATTCATAACAGCAGTCAGACGTTTGAATGATGATCATAAAGAAAAAAATATAGGCTATACTTTTTTTTCTCAATAAAACGTTAAAAAGAATAGAATAAGACACTGATGTTCAGTCTTTCTTGTTTCAGTCGTTAAGTGTGTTCTGATCGCCAGTCCAGGCTTTGTGAAGGTAGGTACCCTACTTACTGCACAATATAAGGTCCTCAAAGCAGTTGTTTAATCCACCTTAGGACGAAAATCATCCACTGAATCAGTCTTTTAAAAACAGTGTTTAATGGGACAAAAAAGAAAAAGTTTCGAGTAACCTGACCCTACCTAGTAAAAAGGGCCGACCCTAGATTTTCTTCTTCAATGTTTCTGGGTCAATTTTTGTGTAATTTTAGTGACCCACGAGGCACGGTCATGCATCCTGCCTTGGCATTAAAAAAAATTTAAGAACAAACTTGATCAACCCTACCTGACATTTTTTAGCATGTTATCTGAAACACAGCCTTTTTTAAGGTCTAGTGGGTTTTATCATTAATCTACTAAGGGGAAGATACAAATGCAGTATAAATGGGAACCTGATGTGATCTCCATCTGTCTTTAGGACCAGTTCTTTGAGTACTTGATGCAACAAGCAGTAAAGCTAGAAGTCAAGATGCTCCTAGAAAACAAAAGTCGCTTCGTCCTCGTTCACTCCTCATCCGGCTTCAAACACGCTCTTAAAGGTATCTGTTGTTTCGTCCTCTGCATTTCACCTTTTCTTACATGATAGATAATTCAGTGGACATAAACTAGCCCGTGCCAAAAACTGATGTTTGGACGGATCATTGATATAAAGTTTCTTTCTTAGCCCTTAGTCACACCCTTTGTCAATAAAATACAGCATCAGCAAGTTACTGTGGGACATAATGAAATCCTTACATATTTTTTGCACTGTAGAAATATAAATAAACAATTCCTAAGTGTATTCTTTCGTTCACAGAGGTGTTAGCGGACCCAGCTGTAACAGCACGACTACAGGACACAAAAGCTACAAGCGAAGTGCGAATACTTGAAGACTTCTACCAAATGCTACAGAACGACCCCAACAGGGCGTTTTATGGGTATGTGCTCTTTAAATATGACACTCTAGAGGAGGAACTGGGAAATTTGAACTTTGAAAAGTATTGTTGGCTTAGACAAAGTACTGAAGGCATCCATAGACTAGCACCAGGGTCATATAATACTAAAACCATAGGACTTACTATGAATACATAGACAAAGGTGCACGAGAATTGGTCAGCACTAAGGGTTATCACACAAGCCGAAGCAGAGTGTGATAATCCTCAGTGCTGACCAATTCGAGTGCTCCTTTGTATTTATCTCAAGTTAATTTAGTCAGATATGTTCAAAATTCCATATATTTGGCATTAGAAATTATTTTATCATCAGTTATTTTTTTTTTCGTCCTCCAGTATCATCAGTTATTTGACCATTTTGGATGTTTTCCCTGGCAGTGTGATATGGGGGAGGGTTATCACACTGGGGGGGGGGGGGGTTGATACGGAGGTTCTTGGTTAAACCTATGGAGCTTTCGTACTCAACTTGAGATAAATAATAAAGCCTAATACCCATTTGTTCTTTTGCAGTATAAAACACGTAGAAACAGCTAATGAAGCCCTAGCTATAGAAACCCTCATGATCACGGATCAACTCTTTAGGTAAGTTGACATCAAGAATCACTTCTTTTTTTCAACACTGGAATTTTTTTTTATTAAATCATAGGGGGACCTACTTATTTCCTGTGTGAAATCAAATAGAGTTGATATATCCCCTTCCTTTTAACGATGATATCATATCATTTGCGAGAAATAAACAGAATTAAATATTTCCCTTGCAGGTCTAATGACATTGCAACGCGGAAACGGTATGTGGCGCTAGTAGATAGTGTACGTGACAATGGCGGCGATGTTAAGATATTCTCTAGTCTTCATGTATCAGGAGAACGTAAGTAACTCACATTTTTGTGAAACAAAAAAATGACGCATGATCACTGGGTTAAGAGGTATTTCTGTGTTTGATACAAAGCAAAAATGACATATGCAGAGCCGGCCCTGTAATATTCTTTTGTGATAAAAATGAGATTTATGACCCCCTCAGTTCATGTGTCATGAAGTAAAAAATTATGAGGATAGGACACGAGTCGCTCCAAATTGATGTCCTCTGTTTTTGACCACATGTATCTTTATATCGGTCCTTTGCCGTTTCATTCTACAGAATTAGGACAATTATCGGGAGTAGCGGCCATCTTACGGTTTCCCATCCCTGACCCTGAAGATGATGATGACGATTCAGACGACGATGATTAATCGTAATGTTACTGTGTAGGAATAATTAATGGTGATATGCAAATTAGGTTATAATTAGGTTGTAGAACATGAGGTGATTTTAAGGTATGCAGACAAAGCTACATGGCATGTAATGATAATATTTTTTGTTTTTTGTGGGTTATTTTTGGGCAGGGGGCAGCATTTTAGAAAGTTGTCATATTTCAAAATTCTGTTCATTTTTGACATTTTTCATGAAAGTAATTTCTCTAGATAAAGTGTACACTCCTGCGTCTTTTCTTCACCTACGCCATGTCTGCAAACCTTATAGTCAGCTTTTAAATGACCTAATGAGAGGTACACATTACCTTGAACTATACAAGTTAGGTTATTTGTATGAATGTAAGCAGTTGCTCACTAAGGCATCGTTTGTATAGTTGCTGTAAACTTCATGTGAACATTTAAAAACCGAACCATGAAAATAGCTTTGCTCATCTGATACTGACTTTATTTGCTCATATACTGACTTAAATCAGAAGTTCTTTTCCCTCCCCTTCATGGTCCTTTGCTCTTGGTCAACAAGTGATATGTACAAGTCAACTTCCATACATTTATTGAAAATGTTAAAGAGTAAATTATTTCAAATGTTAACATTGACTATTATAATAGTATACGCACTGCCATGAAATGGTAAAAATGCTTGTAGAGTACAAATGTAGAGCATTTTAGCCATGTACAGAAATCCTAGAGGCGATAATTACGAGACAGTATTGCCAGCGTAACACTTATTATTTGCGACAGTGTGAAAATCTGTATCAAACTTGGTTGCGACTCCATCCAATTAATTTTCCATGGTTGGGTGTAATGGTTGTGTTACTGTTAGATTTGTTAAGAGGTTTGACATTTTATGTTTTATTTATTATGGAAATATCATTATATAAGATAGAACCTCCTGTGTAGGCCCTAAGTGATAATATCATATTCATGTATGGCTAGGAATATCTAGTGTATGGAGCCACATATTGCTTTTATAAATTGTTTCATATTCAGCAATAATCAGAAAGTATTTCTGTTTGAGCAGGAGGTTTGAGTAGACACACCATATCTCTAACGATGATAATCAACTTCCAAGTCGAGTAATTTTTTACTTGGGGTCCTAGTGAATGGGTTTTACCTATTTGCCTGCCTATTTACCTATTTTCCAGCCTACCGTAATCTCCCGCCTTTAAGGCGCATCTTATACGTGAATCAAAAGCCTACTTCACCTTATAGAGCTTTCCAAAAGAAGGGGTGCGTCTTATAGTCGGGGTACTTTTACTATAGAAAAGTACTAAACCCTCAAAAATCAAGCCCCAGGTGGGTCTTATAGCATTCTCCTGAACTCAGGGTGCGCCTTATACGCGGGAGATTACGGTATTTACCTATTTTAAAGGTCATCTCATACACTCAATTACTATGGAGTTTACAATGTTGATACTGCTGTATACTATAGTGGTATATAAGAATGGATGTTTAACGGACGTATTGTTACTAGTCCATGGTCCCAAAAACTGTGCCGGTACTAACCGTTCTGTTGGCATTTCAAATGAAACCTATTGTACAGAATGACCAGCATCCTTAATACCACTGCCGCATGCAGAACCGGCCCTGTAATATTCTTATGTGATAAAGATGAGACTTGTGACCACCTCAGGTCATGTATTATGAAGCAAAACGTATATAGAAACTAGGTGCTCCTTCCAATTTATCACACTTAAGGTGATAAGAGATCAAGTTTATCACTCCAAATAGTTACTGGTATGTCAAAAGAACTAAACATAACAATTACAAAGCACCAATATAGCTCAAAGCAATTCTTTGTACATGTATTTTAGAATTCTGATTCTCAATAATTTCCAAAAGCTGAAATTGGACAAAATAATGGTATAACAACATATATGTTGCCTAATATCTCATGGAGGTGCCATGATGCAAATACTATGGGTTTAACTTTACCGCCGCATGGTGAGAGTCGCCTTACTTTAAGGTGCAATATGTTTGTGTCACAAAATGGCGCTTCAATATTGGGTATCGCTGACCAATATGGGATTCCCACATAATACTCCTGATTTGGGTAGTCAACGGGTAGTCCTCCCTTATCCTTGTAGGTGTATGATCATGCCAGAGGCATTGGTATTATGGTATATCCATGTCATTGAGAAAATTGTTTATAAATGTCATTGCAGTATGATCATGTCATTGACATTTTCATGTTGTTAATCCAAGTTTTATCATTGACATGTAAAATCAGCAATCAGCTGTTGATATATACTTGTGGATAAAAACATAAACATACTCTGATCCCTTGGACTGAAGTTAGAAATGCTGAGATTTAGGTTTATAGCAACACTAGATATTCTCTACTCCATAGTAAGATGGAAATACGAGTTTTATGATCAAACGACTATCAAGCTTTACTTTGTGCTGTCGTAGAAGAGATTGTACAGATAAAAGCGATACTTATCAAGCAGTCATGTGATCAACATTTATACAATACCGATTTGGCGTGTCCCCCCACCAACACATTACAATGGTGCTATATCGTGAGTGTCCTTCGCACTTCTTGGTATCCACTGTATCCCGACTTCAATTAAAAATCGTCAATTACTCCATAAAACTGACTGTATTCAAAGTTTGAACTCTCAGAAGAGACTTTGCCCCTCGATTTTAGTGAAATACTGATTGTCAAATGTTAGCCATTTAATTTGCATGTCTGAGACAAGAATAACCTCATGTTATATATTCTGATATATTGTGTAGGGGACGGTGAAAATATCTAGGATCACCGGGACTTGAACCCGGATCTCTGGCATGACATTCGAGCATGCTAACCATTACACCACGATCCCTTGCCTGATATTTCCACCTTCCAACTACACCTGGATCGGTATGATACACACTAGGGGAGCAGTGATTACCAGGTAACTGGCCCCTGAGGGTCAATTTACCAGGTACGGGGATTTCTGGTCCCCTACACTTGTATCAGCGACACAAAGGGAAGGCTCTATCAAATGCTGTACAGTTAAGTTATTAAAATTCCTTGATGGCTCCATCAAATACAATTTATGTCTTGTGTTTATTTCATTTTCTTAGTGGGGACGGGGGTGTATTTCATATTTTTAAGCATTTGTGTGTAATTGCATTTATATGATAATCGTTAGTAGTTAGCACTGTAATATACACATCGTATTGGTCTGTATTATAAGCGCTCATTAAACTAAACCAAGCCATTCCCCAGGCCCTTATCCAATTTTTAAACCTGTGCGTATTCAAGACTTGAATTATGTGCATTTTCAAATTTCAACACCCTTGTATCCCCAGCATTTATTCAAGACCCGGCGCATTCAGTTTTACACAGGCCAATGCGGCATGTAAAATTGTGTAAAATACACCTCGCCTCCTATAAACTGCAAGGTCCCCCTGACTTACCCAAACATTGTAGATTATACATGGATTTTACAGTAGGCAAAAGGGAGTGATCTTTTTTTAACAAGGTATCTACTGCCATTTCTACATGGTAGACCTAATTTTTAGTGCTGAAAACACTGGAGCTAGGAGGTACACATGGTATTCATAGTAATATATCAATTTCATGCCTATTCCATTTTTAAAACTTTTAGATCCATATTCCTGATGGTTGCTGAGATAGAATGAATCATGCCAATCTGGGCATGATGCACCAATGAATCAATGCCGATTTCTTGACAGGCTTCAAAGTGTAATATATCAATATAAAGGTTTTCCACCATGCCGATTCCATTTTTCAATTTTATAGATCCATATTCCTGATTGATTCAGAGATAGAGTGCATCATGCCAATCTGGACATGATGCACCAATGAATCAATGCCTATTTCTCGCTCTTTATTTTAAAGTGTAAAATTTGGTCAGCTATGCCGATTCCATTTTTTACACTTCTAGTCCCATATTCCTGATGGTTGCTGAGATAGAGTGCATCATGCCAGGCAAAGCACAAACTATGAAGATAGGGTAAATTGAATGTGCCGAACAGAATGAGACATACTACAAGTCTGAATTATGAACCCTCACTGAAAAGAAAACTTGTTTCGAATCTTGACATGATGCCTACTTTAAGGTTGACTTTAGCAGGTTCCTTTGATCGCATCGGGATTCACAAACTATGAAAATAGGGTAAATCGAATGTGCCGAATGCAATGAGACGTACTACAAGTCCGAATTATGAACCCCGGCGGAAAAAAAAATTGTTTCGAATCATGACAAGCTGCCTACTTTAAGGTGGACTTTAACGGGTTCCTTTGATTGCATCTGGATTCACAAACTATGAAAATAGGGTAAAACAAACGTGCCCAACGCAATGAGACGTACTACAACTCCGAATTATGAACCCCCGCCGGAAAAAAAAAATTGTTTCGAATCTTGACATGATGCCTACTTTAAGGTCGACTTAAGCAGGTTCCTTTGATCGCATCAGGATGCACAAAACACCGCACACACTCAGTCACCATGTATTAGTACCGTAATCTCTCACCTATAAGGCGCGTCTTATATGCGAGGTTTTAGTTCTTTCTGGATCCACAAGGGGGACACCAAGAGCTTTCTTTTGATATGTCACACTCCCACTAAGTCCTAATATGACATAGGGCAGTTCAGGAGGTTCATGGGTGCTTTAGCTACACATAGCTTTTGAAATTCTCAAAATCCATTTAGTAGAAGAAAAGTTATGATTTTTTTATTTTTTGGACCATTTTCTAAAACTCTAGGTGCGTCTTATACGCGTGGTGCGCCTTATACGCGGGAGATTACGGTAGTTTCAAATTGTTAGCATATGAATTCTACAAAGGAGCAATGGAACATATCTATCTATATTGAAAAGTCCCAGTACACTGCATATTTATGCTAATTATGCAAATAATATGCGTGGATATGGAGTGTTTGTTAACAATCTGGGTTGTTTCGTCCCCCTAAAGAACATGCCCCCCTAAAAAATTTGTTTCGAAAAAGAATAAGCGAAATAATTTTTTGAACTAGGAACCTTTTCGGCCCCAGTCGGTCCATGTGCCCCTACCAAAGTGGGCACGCGCCCTACCTCCAGCCAAAACCTATCTGTTTTAAGCGTCACCAGCAAAAAAGGGCAGGTTTGAGGAAGGAACGGATTGAAATAAAGGTTTTTTTGGGACGCAAGCGCACACGCCAGCAGTTTTACAAAAAAAGTATATTTCCCTTACTATTGGTAGCACAGGGACGTGCAGCACATCAATTTGTATCAGTGTTTTGAGAGGATTACCCCTAACGGATCAAACTTCACTTTTGACTGATAACAAATATTCTAGACCATGAAAAATCACAAAATGCCCATAACTTGTGTGTGGACATTCCACATTAATTTCTCGCATGGGTGCCGCCATCTTGGTTTTTACTGAGCGTGCCAGAAGTAGATCTATGATCTCATTATTTTGTTTTTAAAAGTTAAACTACAGCAGGAAATGAAAGATTAAGACAGAATCGGTAAATTATGATGAATTCTGAAGACATTATCATAATATTTAGAACAAATTGCTGGATCCACCTATTGTTTACCAGGCTCGCCCTCTCCAGCCCGTCACACTACGGGCTGGCTTCAGACCTTATCCTGAATGGTTCGCCGCCGCAGCGACGAAGCTCCACTCTCCAAGCAGATGCAGCATTTGTGCAGTCACCCAACCTCAGGTTGGAGAGTGAATACACATCCCACATGAATCAGATTCTTATCTAGATCAAAGGGGGCAATAAAACAATAAAATGGAATACACATCAAGTTGAATATAGAGATGCTCCCAGGCTATTGAACTGAGTATCAATAGACGCTGGCCGAGGCTGATTGTTTACGGGAGAAAATGCGAGAATGACAGCTGGATCGAGGCTAGCTCTCTATGCACATGCACAGTGTCCTAGCAACACTGAACACTTCCGGTTTTCTTATTTTTCAAATGGATTACAGTTAATTCTTCGATTTCAATGAATAAAAGGTGTTCTGGTGTTAATTCATGCACACAAATCCAGGTAATTACTTAATTATCGTATATAATATCAGTTATAATCTTATTTCTACCAAAATAGATGAATATCGGCATTATTTGTCAGCGCCGTACTGACTTTCACATTCCAAGATGGCTGCTCACGAAAACAGGCATCTTCTTTTTCAACATTCAACTTTAGAGCCCTAGGGTAACTTGCCTGGTTCTCGGACAGGTCCAATTCTCGGACGATTTTTTGGAGTTAGCTAAATGTTATTTCAGGCCATAAACCCTATCTTATTTTGATTTCCTCTCTTTTATATCTAATAGATGTCTATTCCCAATGGCAAATTGATAAATTTCAAAGTGTGTGGTGCCCTCTGTTGGTATCACTTGAAACTTGTGTCCGAGAATTGGACCATTGAAAATGCGGTGTCCGGTAATTGGGCACAATGACATGCCTATTTCCTGACAATTTTGATAATTGATATTCTAAAACCAAAATTAGAGTGAATATACTAGCAAATTCGTCAAGACTTCTAGTTCATCAATATCTTATAATGGTGGTGAACCTGCTTCAGCTTGTAAAGATATCTTTAAAATACAAAGGCTGTCCGTGAACTGGTACACCCGTCCGAGAACTGGGTATTTTTGAATGTCTATACAAAAAACCCCTTGTAACAACTATAAATATTAGGCTTCAGCTAGGGATACTTTTTATTATGATACCCAGGGGCCCTATCCATGCATCCTGCTGAGCCTAAATGTAGGAAACGGAGTTTGGCCAGTTTAGTAGTCTTCCAAAAATTACATTTTTAAATTACATTATCTCATTTAATCATAGATTTAGTACTTTTGATGAATTTTTCTTGCCAAGAATTGGATTTTGCTAAATGACGCACATACATCAAAGTCGACCTTGCACTTTCTTTTTGTGTCAAAACTCATTTTTTCGCATAAAATCTTTAGTAATTTTTTTTTTCAAAACACATATTAAGATAAATTAATGTAAGGGCATTCATATGGTATACATTATTTTAATTTCCATCAACATTAACTTGAAAATTTACACATTTGAACATCTGAAAATTTCACGGACCCCCCAACTGCAAAAGCTATGGAGATACTTTGTTCTACTTTTCATACATGGTAATCCTTCTGTTATGGCATGTACCTCCTAGCTAATAACTGGGGGTGAGGGGGTATTTCGCACGGATACACACACAAGAATGTTGCCACCTGCTGGAAAGACCTACCCCTCCCCCTCAAAGTTTAACCCACTACCCCGTTGTTAAAAATGATCACTCCCTGAGGGTGGGCAGGGGAAAGTAAACACTTTTGTTAACATGCCCGAGCTGGGGAGGGGAGGTGAAATTTCTTTAAATCATAATGGTTGCTGGACTAAGGCAAGTGCCTTGAGAAATATTCATGTGCCCTCATCATGAAAACCTTTTCATAGATTTACACTGCTTTCATAGCATAAATTGTTTGATGTTGAAATTTTATTTTAAGTACTTAATATTATAGGCTGCAACTGGTATGGGCCTGTCGTAAATAACCAGATTTGTGATGAGTTGAAATTCATGGTGTCACGGCACTAATAGGGCCAAGAACGTTCTGATTTCCCCCCCATCTTCCATCATAAAACTGGCATCAATCGGGTTCTAATTTGATGGTGTTCATAAATAAAGGCTTAAATTAAAGCTGAAATAATTCTTGATTTTTTTAGCAGGTCAACCATAACGGAGTCAGATCTGTTTTTGCACCAGTTGCCATGTTGAATAAATTAAATGATACAGGCGCCCCTGACAAGTCACAAATGTGACCTTGGACCCCTCTCTGATACAATTGGTTTCAATGGTGACCAAAAATCTTTTGCAACTTTTTTCCCCAAAAACGTTACCTTTCTTCTGGTACCAAAATATGTGATATAAATAAGGTCCCCTGGCACTAATTATACCAAGCAAAACACTGTTTTTAGTTGGGACTATTTAGCTGTCCTAGGTTTACTGGGGCGGAATACTGCTGTGACACCTCATACAGAACACAATGTGGGGGTTTGGCAAAAACTTTATTGGGTGTATGTGATGCTAGATATGAAATTATTATTTCAAAGATTGCAAAGATGAATTCAATAAGAACTTCGATTTTGTGTACTTTTAACATAATTATCACAGTGTATCCGATATGGTTCCACAAAGCTTCATAATGATATCACAGTTTATTGGATTAAAATATTTAAATGAAAATCACCTGCAGTTTTTCATCATCTACATCACATTTTCTGTTCTCAGATTTCTTTGAATTTATCACATGTGTGACCCCTTGTGTATCTGGCAATGTCGTAGCTTTACTAAATTTTTGATCATTACTTGTGTTTTTTCTTCTTGTCGCGTGGTGGGTTTGTTGGGGCGGGAGCCTGTGGTTGGTAGTTACTGCTTCCACGGTTCTGTAATGTATGTGCTACCTGTCGTCTTAGCTCCTCCTGAGTTAATGGGACACACTCATCATCTATACTGCCCTCACACGTCTCATCAAAACTGCAATATTGAAAAGGGGCCCATATTGGAAAACTGAATTCAGGCCACGTAAGTTTAAACAGTGTAAAGCGATAAACAAAATCTTTTTAAATAAGATACATTAACTGCTAAAATCTCATTACCAAAGTCATCTCCAGATAACCTTCTCAAGGTTTAGTGGCAGATAATGGAAAATTGAGACCAATGAGCACTGTTGCTCCTGGAGAGTCCCTACCTTGCTACTGGTGCACAAAGACTGAACTCTGTTATACCGATTGGCATGGGTGGTGTTGTCTGTTCCACGGGCTTTTTAGGCATCTCACCTTCTAACGCTGATTGCTGAAAGTCCCAAATTTATGTATAAGTTAAAGCAATTTAAACATACTTAACGTTTACTTGTATTGTCAATTCTGAATTCAGGCCCAGACATCCATTAAATGTATCCATCCCATTAACATGTTTGTAAAATCTTTTTTTTTTTTTAGTAATAATCCTGAAAAACTCTCAAACACCGACCTTTTTACGATAGTAGCTCTGTGCTGTTAGCAGCTCAATTGTTCGCTGCTCGATCTGACCCAGGTACACCATCACGTTCTTGGGTTTGATACCAACATCTGTGTCGAGCATCTGTAGAATGGGCGTCTGGTCACAGCCAATGCGAGTGAACAGCTCATGCACACCACTGAGCAACTCCTCTAGCAGTTTGTTGACACGGCGCAGGTTTGTCTCTGCCTGGTCTGTGATGGTTATTACAGCATCGATCTGCTCCTCCAGTTGTCGCACCATGCTCTCATGTATCTCATCCAGAGTCTGGTCTTCTGCCTGGAACTGGGCAATGTCGCGCTTCACTGCTGCCACCTGGGATAGAAGCATAAAATATACCAATACCGAATTCTAGAAAAAATTACTGATATAAATTGTCATACTTGCAGAGGTGGAGGTGACTGAATAGTCCCTGAAATGCTTAATTCAAAACCCTCAGTTATAGGCTTATAAAGGAATGCGTCAGTCTTAAGAATACAAAATTCCCTGGCATCAGGGAAAACGCTGAACAATTCTATCCGCATAGTTTCCACCAGAAATGGCAAGCTATAGCACTGTGCTAGAAATATCAAGAAAATGGTCAAACTAATACTAATTGCCTCTAATAAACGTTACCTGATCTGTCAGGGATTCCAATTCATGATTTAGCTCATTAACATAGTTGAAAAGAGCGAAGTTTTCTTCTTCATTCTTCTCGAAGGTTTCCACAATATCATTGATATCGGTTTGATTGGTGGTTTCCCTCAGTTTGGTCAGAGCCTCTTCATACTGGCTAATTGTCACCTGGTCTGCACTTGCCAATTTCTCCGCATCTAAATGGGGACCAAATTGTAAGTTACAAAACTCAACTATAAAGGGTATCTGAGAAGTATGAGTCAATCTGCACTGATATCAAAGCAGATTAATAAGATGATTGAATGTTGACTACCGTAAATTCTCGTACAAGCCGCATCCCTCGTATAAGCTGCAACCCCGACTTTGGAAAGAGCTATAAGCCAAACCTGATTCTTGAAAATTGCTAGATCAGTACTATTCTATAGTGTTAAATACCCTCCTATAAGCCGCACCCCTCCTTTCAGCTGATACTATAAGCCTAATTTTGATTTGGATTCTAGTATAAGCCGCGGCTTATACAAGAGAATTTACAGTACCACGGATTTCTTGGATACGAAAACCATAATTTGGGATTTCAGACCTCAAACTCGATGCGAGCATTTTAACAAACTGGGGAAACAAGTCACTTGTCTTCCTAACATGAGCCGGAAACCTTAGCTAAAGTGTCAGAAAGTAAAAAGGGGTACTGACCCATCTTCTGTTTTTTGGCAGCTTCCTCGGCTTTAAGGGCTGCACGGTCATCTGCCTTGATGCCCATGAATTCTCGGATGCGGTTGTCATGTTGGATCATGCGCTGCATGTCCCTCATCTCTGTCTCATGCTGCTCCTTGTCCTTTTCACTCCGTTCAATTAGCGCCATCATTTTGTTACGGGCATCATCTCTGAACAACGAAGGAAAATATCTTGCCTCAAAGATGTCGTATATCATTGAACTCTTTATAGGCTGCATGATGTCTTAGACTTACATAACATATCTTGGCAAATCATGCAAATCTTTTGTGAATATATCAATCCTGTTGGGCGTAAATGTAGCCCTGGCAAGTTGCTTACCAGGGTTACTTTTATGCATCATGGCACCCAATGAGCATTATGCATTAATGTACTATTCAGCCCTTTAAGAGTTACCCCACTCAACAAAAAACCCGTTTTTTACGTTTCAAAACGTTTTGCCATAAGGAGTCATAGGGAAACGTTCTGAAACGTTTTGCAACGTTTTTGTTGCCTGGGACTGTATATATTTGATATCCTTTCCATGGATTACATCAAACTCTTGTGAATAGCCTTACGTCCAACCTACCGCTGTTCAAATGCATCTGTTGAGTCCCGGATAACTGCTGTCATTTCTCTTTTGCTTTTTTCAAGGGCGTGAGCAAGTTTCTTGTACAAGTTGTCAAAGACAGCTCGTTCTTGGCGGAGGTGGTCAATGTCAGATCGTAACTTGTCGTTTGTAGCCAACTGTTTGTTGAATAATGTGATGGCCTGCAATATAATAAACACAAAATTGCCTTTGCCGCCTAATCAAAGACCTTGATAAACCAATATGACATATCTGTAGGCCTAGTAGCTTTAAGTACATTGAATCTGACGGCAGCTTTAGGCCAAATAGTTATGCTACATGAGTTGGAGGAGATATCATCTCCACATAAAGTACAATGTACAATCTATAACAAAAACTGGTTTTGCATTTGATCTGTTTTACTTTCTTTTCTTTTTTTTTTTTTACCTTGTCTAGTCTGTTTTCTAGGACTGCAATTTGCTTCTGCTTTTTGTTATAATTAGCAGTTGAGTTGTTAGCTCCACCCATATCTCTGCGTTGCTCTGCTATTTTCTTCTCAATGGCTTCAGTCTGGGAATGGATGAAAGGTGCAAGAAATTAAAACAGTAAATTCATACTTACCCTGTAAGATACTCAAGGTCTGGTTAAGGGAATACAAGTTCAAAGGCTTTAATTTTGTATCGAAGGCAAAAAAACAACTAAAATCATAACAGTTTCTCTACTCTTACAATCTCCGCATGGATGTAGATGTTAAAAAAAAATACCCTTTACCATGGCTATATACAAGCTTATATGTATACACAAACATCAGTATTTCGATTTGTCGGTGCAAGTATTACGACAGTGCCTACTTTTACAATATTAAGGCAGAAGAAATTGCAATTCATGAATCATAAATCAAAATGGCGTACCTGTGCATTGATGGCTTTAATTTTGGCTTTCTCCTCATTGATAAGACTTTGGTAATCCTTCTCACACTTGGACAGATCCTTGAGTTTACCAACGTTCTCCTCATCTTTAGCCTTGTTCTGGGCAGTCTCTAACTTTCCCAGGACAGTTTGTAACTCAATGTTGTCTAACTCCAGCCTCTCAACGAGCATTCTAAATGACGAACAAAAATCATACATCCATTGCTTGTGGTATACAACTTATTTGCAAGTTAATTAGATCAGAATGTTTATCCATCCTCTAGTTATCTATTTTGCTGTGTTTATCTTTGGTATATATTGTTATTTCCTTGTTTCACTATTCCTCTTGCCACTGCTCAATACCACATGAAATCACAGTATCATTCTCTGGATTCTACTCTCTAGTGCAAACTAAAAGTACCCACGTTCATACACTAGGCCTACTACTGTGCTGCTCTAGACTCGCTACTCACACTGTATATACCTGATGAGAATCCCTTTTCAAATATTTCAAATATGCTGCTAAAAATGTATTGCTTATACCTACTGAACGTCTACTCACACTGCTACAGATAAAAATACCCATTTCTTTATACTTCTATCATGCTGCTAAACATCCTACTCACACTATTCCAGATTAAAATACCCATTTCTATATACGACTACCAGGCAACTGAATAGTTGAATAGATTTGCTATTTAGTCCTTTGACATTTTCCAATACACAGAGGTTTAGACCCCAATCTGGTCACTCTACAAGCCCACCCCATTATTCCTGCTGGGGAGCATCTAGACATGCCAGACCATGAACTACTACCATGTTTTTTTGAGTAGCTTACCTTTGTTTTGCTATTTTTCTTTTGGTTTCCTCCTTGTAAGCGTGGAAAGAGTTCTGCATGACCCGGTACCTTAGCTGTAGCTGGGCCAGCTCCCCCTCAAGCATGCCATCCTCGTTGGCCTCCTCCACCTCCTCAGCGCCACGACCCCATGAACTCATTGTGAATGTTGGTGAGGTCTAGATTGGAAGTTAGTCTGGATTGTGTGAGAGAGAGAGAGAGAGAGAGGGCTGCAGTTGTGAAGGTACCACTATCAGGTATATTACGTGTAGTCTATATAGATTCTGGCAGGATTATCTTTTACATGGCAGATCTCCCTAAAGCCTCACCTCCCTGCCTCCGTGACAGTTTAATTTTGGGAAACCTGTAGCTTAGGTATGTTCACATGGACTTGTGAGTACTTATTATCTCGACCTGCTTCACTTAGATAGCCGGAACTAGTGAAGAAGATGGGGCAGTGTAGCGAACCCTTTACCTTACCCTAATGCTAACCCTACCCTATGCGCCGCCCCGTCTCCTTCCCTCTACACTAGATGGGGAAATGTAGGTCGAGAGCCCCCACCCACGGAAAACTACGCCCGTAGGGGTCGGGAGCAAGTTTGTCTTTTTTAACCAAGGTTACACTGCCAAGTTGGCAGAGTAAACTTCCCACCACTGCTGTGAATAAAATACCAAGTGTTTTGGTCCCAAAATTGGCCCAGCATATCATGAAGTCTTTATCTTGTGGATTATTAAGTTATTTTGAACAAAATCAGTGGAAATACAAGAAATCCAGACCCTTTTTTAAGTGTGCACCACAACTGAAACCTCCAACTGCCATTTTCTGGCACTGTGCCAGAGCAGAGCTGCATTGGAGGTCTACCATCTCCTACACAGGCTACAGCAAAACAAGTCTGGATTATTTCATTTTCAATTAATTTGAAACCCCAAAATCTACCAAGCGGGAAAGCAGTATCAAAATCAACACTTGTGACTTTTTGGCACACAAGAAGTAAGTAATTCAGTCACAAGGGGAGATTGTCTCTTGACTTTGTAAGCTTTCTACAGGCTTGCTCTCGAACTGAGGGAAGGGCCCCACAGTTCGAGCCGGGTAGAATGCAAGAATTCAGGAAACATGACTGACAGAGAGAAAGGTCCTGTCAGTACCAGGCTATCATATCTTCAGAAGTGACAGAGGTAAGCAAAATAGACGTAAAGACGGCTCCGGAGATGTCTCTGTATTATTCCATTCATAACTTGCAAAAGGAATCGAAATTACAGCATCTCATGTAAAAACTACCTCTGGATTAAGCTGGATAAAGGCTTCTTTGGATTCAGAAATGATGTGTCTATCTCTAACTGTTATGCTGTTAAGTACCACCTGAAAAAGTCAGAGATTCATAAACATATAGAAAAAGATTATATGGATACACTACAAGAAATTGCAAAATATAGTGCACATGGAGACATTATGCTCCTCAGTGATTTTAATGCCAGAACAGGTGAGAAAGCAATATATGTATTGAAGAAGATTTATCATTGAGGAATGAAATAGGTATCTCAAATGAAGGGAGAACAACAACCCTGGAGATAACACAACGAAATAATACCGATACCCATGTTAACTCATTTGGGCACAGGCTCTTGTCTATCTTAAACCAAAGCCACCTCTACATTGTCAATGGGAGAACAATGGGGGATCTCAGGGGTAAGACCATCTGTGTTACCTATAACGGTACTTCCACTGTTGGTTATTGTATTGCCTCACCCCTGTTGTATATTGAGATAATCAGGTTCTCTATCTTGGACCAAAGATGCGTATTGAAGGTAAATGTTTCCAACAACCTCTAAAACCCAAAAGTGCAGTGAGACACCGAAACCTATTTACAAATTTGTCTGGAAGGAGGAGTATAAAAATATATACATGAATAATATGAACAACACTGATGCATGTGACAAACTTATATCCTATACTACCACACAGTTCAATGATGCAGACGAAGCCCTGAATGATCTTGTACAAATTATCTTTAGCGTAGGTAAAGAGTCTTTGCCTCTGAAGAAAATAGGTACCAGCAAAGACGAAAAAGGTCATAATGAGTCATGAAAATGTCTCAAAGGTAGACGAGAAAAACCTTAAGAAGCATAAACGTGTATTTAACCGGGAAAGACGTCTCTTTCAAAGTGACAGAATTAATAACAAATGCAGGATAGAGTTCATTAAAGCAAGAAGATTTTATGAGAAAGTGAAGTATCACATCCTAAGCAAGGGCCAGGAAGAGAAAATCCTCGAATCACAAAAGTTAGAATCAAAAGATTCAAAACTCTTCTGAAAGTTAATAAAGAAACTGTCAAGCACAAAATGTAAAGGTAAACCGAACATTGGCCCTACTGACTGGGTAACGTACTTGCTGGGGATGGGGATTTAGACAGTATCATATCTGTTTACTAACTAACCATTCTTGTATACATGTGTCGCAGGTAGCAGTCATCCTTTGGAATAAACAGAAAGATGAAGATGCTCATTTATGACTTCTACTATTCATCATAAGCAAGCAACCCTGACCTGAGCAGCTGCAGTGACCTGATCTGCAATAGAACATTGGAGGAGACTTGCTTTTATTGCCCAGAAGGAACAAGGGAAAATAACCAGGTGTGCAGTGGGGGATTCTGCAGGTGCCATATACCACAATGCTAAGCCCGCCAGTCAAGGAGGTGTGTCAAAATGTTGGGCATGTGGTAGCCCAGCCCATGCATCCAGAAATGATCGCAGAGCCAGGGCCCGGAGCTGTGAAGCATGGACCTTTACCTGTGGCAAATGCTCCATCAATGGCCATTTCACTAATTGCTGCAGCAAATGCATATCCTGTGGTGCTTGGGGCCATCGGGACAAATCATCCAGAGTCTGGCCCAAGGGTGGGGGCTGGAATGACGTCCGGAAAGAGGCCATTTCTACAGAATCCGCGACAAACTCAGTCCATGATAGTGCCTCCTATGCCTATGATCAGTTGTGCTCTGCCTCATCTGGCCTGCCGGACTCCCCAAGTGGTGCTGGTCACTGCAAGTCTGCCTGTAGTCGTGCCCCACCAATCGATCACTATGTTTGATAGATGCTGGATAGCCCGGCCATCCAAACCTCACCCGATGCTCTTGGTGAAACTAACGCCAATCATGCTAATTGTGGGCACCCCATTGAACACGCCACCAACCTGTCATCAATCACACTGCCTATGGTTGCTGACACAGGATGCTAGAGCAGCATAATTCCCCACAAGTCTGCTGCTGCTATGGGTGTCATGAAGTCTGACCTCATCCCAGTAAAACTCACCATGTGTGGTGCTATCAAAAAGGACCTTGGGGTCATTGGTGCTGTCGTTGTGCACCCTGCCACACAAGAGTAAGGCAGGGCCATCCATTTTACTCGGCTAATTTGTTATGTGTCTGACACAATGGTGAAAGCCTTCCTCTGCAGGAAGGCCCTGATTGCTCTGGGCATCATTCATCCTGGCTTCCCGGCAACGGCTGCTCTCTCTACATTGGCCTCTATGGCTCATGCCCATGACGCCAAGAACAGCCACCACCCCTACCCACCTGCTTGCTATTGGGCCTATCACCAACTGAGGACAATGTGGGGGCTCTAAAAGACTGGCTCCTTGACTACTACAGCACCACCACGTTCAATGTGTGAACATCAGCCACTACCCCTCATGCCTTGTGAACCTCTCCAGCTACATGTTGATCCCAATGCTACACCAGTGGCTGTACACAAGCCTGCTCTTGTTCCCATCCACTGGCAGGACAAAGTATTTGCTGATCTGGAACAAGATGTGTACCTGAACAGGTCAGTCCCAACAGCCCCACCATATGATGCTCCAGGATGGTGGTCACAGGCAAAGCCGATGGCTCTCCAAGGAGAACAGTTGACTTGCAGCCACAGAACCGACACTCTGTCCACCAAACCCATTATGTCCCCACACCTTTCCACCTGGCTGACCGTGTCCCACAGGGTATGAGGAAGACCATCACAGATGCTTGGAATGGTTATTACTCAGTATCCATTCGTGAGGAAGACAGCATGGGGGCGCTACAGGTACAAGGTGGCCCCGCAGGGATTCCTGTCGAGTGGAGATGCCTACAACCAACGGTTTGATGCCATCATCGCTGACTTCCCTAACAAGGTAAAATGTGTGGATGACACATGCATGTGGGCGGAATCCATTGAAGCAGCTTTTTCCAGGCCTGTGAATGGTTGGATCTCTGTGCTCGCAATGGCATCACCCTGAACCCTAAGAAATTCCAGTTTGCCCAAGAAACTGTTGACTTTGCGGGCCTCACCATCACTTTGACCAATATATGTGTGAGACTATCAGAGATGACTCCTTAATATCAGAGTATCTTAGCTTGAAGATGTAGGAGAGACATCTCCCGCACAGTAGTATTCCGCCCCAGTAAACCTAGGACAGCTAAATAGTCCCAACTAAGCACAGTGTTTTGCTTGGTATAATCAGTGCCATGGGACCTTATTTTTATTGCAGATTAATAATTTTTGGGGGGGAGTTGCAAAATATTTTTGGTCACCATGGAAACCTATTGTGTCAGAGAGGGGTCCAAGGTCACATTTGTGACCTGTCAGGGGCGCCTATATCATTTAATTTATTCAACATGGTGGTTTCCATGGCAACTGGTGCAAAAACGGATCTGACTCCATTATGGTTGACCATGCTAAAAAAATCAAGAATGACTTCAGCTTTAATTTAAGCCTTTATTTAAGAACGCCATCAAATTAGAACCCGATTGACACCAGTTTGGTGGAAGATGGGGGGATAATCAGAACGTCCTTGGCCCTATTAGTGCCGTGACACCTTGTGTAGTGGTCTGCAGTCTGCTCTAAAGTGCAGAAATCCCACCTCAATACCCCACGCATCGGGCCCCGAGTTCCCTCAGACCTGGAACCCCCGGTCTGAGGGATGCACGCTTCTCACACCCAAAGAACACCTCAGTGTTCCGTGCTGCAATCCTTACTGTGGAGCTGTGGAGCTGGATACGGTGTTTCTTGGGTAGCACTTGTGTGAGGACCTGTCGGCACATCTTACCAGCCCGTCCATCACCCCTGTTGCGTGTATGGACTATGACTGGCAGTCTCCTTTCTGCTGCCATGGAGGCTAGATTGGCCAGTGCCACCTCTTGGGCCAGGACCTGTCCATGGCCTTCGTTATGGTAGAGGTCGATGCTGATCTCTCCCACCGCGACGATGTCCTGGGTTGCTGCCTCACGGGTCCGGTTTGTCTTGTATTTTTTCTTTTGCTCTCCACACCAATTTTGGGCCCCTTGGGCTGGTCCAATACAGCCTGTGGATTATTTTCTGCTGGGGGTCCTGCAGGCTCGTCGGGAGCAGCTGTGGCACCTGATTCTCGAGGGCAGCTGAGGGTGTATCCTCCGTCTGCCTCATGTCAGGAGGGCCATTCTCCGGAGCCAGGAAAGCAGCGCTACATCTGCAGGATTGTTCCACCTGTCCATTTGATACAGGTCTGTATGGTGTTGTCCTGGTCTTCTTTACCTTTAACAGGTCGCACACACTGCGTATGACATTGCCGTCAACGTTGCGACCTTGATCTGTATGAAGTTGTTGTGGGCATCCACAGTGCGCTACAATGTCATCCACAAACTTATCTCGGCCTTCTGATCCGGGATTTGATTGATTGATTGATTGATTTGTTTAACGTCCTAAGGCCATAGGCCTCATGGGACTGCCTCATTGGTTATCGGACGTTTAGTCCATTCTTTTCTCAAACTTAATTTGCGCGTGTGTGTGCGTGTGAGTGTGCGCGTGCGTGTGTTTGGGAGTCTGCTTGTAGCAGTGGGACACGGCTCGTAGCAGTGAGACACTGCTCGTGGCTCAAGGCCCCTCTTTATCGTGCTGCCTCACCCAGACGCTGTGCCGCAGACTGTTGACACATCATCTGACCGGTCCATTATCCTGACACCGGCCGGACAGTCGTGGTTCTATACCAATCGGGTCAGCTTACCACGGACTGACGAGCATAGAGAGCCACTTTCCAACCTGGCTGCAAGATTACTCTTCCAGCCAGGCCGGAGGATCATTCCCCCAGCCCACCTGACCGATACTTGAGGGGAGGTGTTTCCCCCCCGCTTCAGAGCTTCTCGAACATCTTCACTTCCCTGAGGAAGGTCAGAAGTTCTTTCTTACCAGTGCTGGTAAAGACACTGTTCATGGACAAACCATGAAGGTGCTTGTCCCTACTCCTCTTTGTTGCCTGACATGAGAGCACCAGGTGTTCCATAGTCAGAGGTACTTGACATTGCTGACATGTGGGTTGGTTTTCACCCTTCATGAGGTGTCCGTGAGTCAGCAGAGAGTGACCTATCCGAAGACAGGTCAGTCTTGTCGATTCCCTCCTGGTCAGGCCAGTGTGGTCATGCTCTTTGCCAATCGAAGGTTCGATGGCTCTAAGCTTGTTATTGTGGTCAGAACTCCATCTTTTCTGCCACTCTTTTTTTATGAACTCCTTTGCCATAGGGAGCAGGTCTGAAGAGGGGATGGGAGCCAAGCCGGGTTCCCGGCTCAGGGCTTTCTTAGCTGCATGGTCTGCAGCTTCGTTCCCCTCTATCCCAATGTGGCTGGGGAGCCAACAGAGGGTGACCTCTTTCTGGGCCTGAGTCAGGTGCGAGATAGATTGTTTCATCTGCTGCACCACTGGGTTTCGTGGGTCATGCTGGCATAGAGTTTGCAGGCATGACTTCGAGTCAGAGAATATGATGAAGGCATTGCGCGTAGACACCTTCATCCACTCCAGTGCACTTAGGAGGGCATGCGCTTCTGCAGTGAAGATGCTGCTCCTTCCATGTAGTGCTCCTTTCTGTACTCCGAAGGGTGTACAAGCCGCAAAGCCTACTCGGTTTCCGTCCTTGGAGCCATCAGTGTACACCTCAGTATACATTTGATGGTGATGGCAGACTTCTGCCAATTTCTCCAAGTACACCTTGTTTTCAGTTTCGCTTTTCTTGTGTTTGCTCAGGTCAAAAAGTATCTTGGCTTCTGCCTGTTCCCAAGGAGGGGACTTGGCAGGTCCTTCCTTCATGACCTTTGTGATGGGAATTCGGGCCTCTCTGATCAGGGTTCTCACCCTTACTGAGAAAGGCTTTGCCACGTTCTTGTTTCTACGAAAGACACTGTGGTCCTCGTAGAAGATGGTATCGTGGGTGGGGTTTCTCTCATTTGCCTTGACTCTGATGGCGTATTGCAGGGACAGCTTGATTCGTCGCAGATCCAGTGGTGGAACCCCTGCCTCAACGCAGAGACTACTTGCCGGTGACGATCGGAATGCTCCCATGCAGAGCCGTAGGCCCTGGTTTTGGATAGGTTTTAGCCAATCCAAGTAGGACTTGCAGCTGATGCATACACCACCGATCCATAGTCCAGGCGAGACTGGATATACGTCCGAAACAGAGTCAGCAGAATCTCCCGGTCCGCTCCCCAGTCTGAGTGGGAAAGCATCTTCAGGAGGTTCATGGCCTTCTGGCATTTCTTCCGGAGGTATTCGATATGGGGTTTGAAAGCGAGAATGCTATCAAACACGAGTCCAAGGAATTTGACCTCCTTTTCTACCTTTAATGCGTTCCCGTGCAGTGTGAGGGCAGGAGCTTCCTTGCATCCTCGTCTACGACAGAAGTGCACACAGGATGTTTTTGTTTCAGAGAATTTGAAGCCATTTTCCAGGCTCCAAGTCTCTAGGTGGTAAAGGGTTTGCTGTAATCTTTTTTCGACCGTTGCCATGGAGGTGCCCCGATAGCAGATGACAAAGTCATCCACGTAGAGGCAGCACTCAACATTGTGGGCAAGGGTTTTCGCTATTTCGTTGATTTTAATGCCGAAAAGGGTCACTGAGAGGACGCAGCCCTGGGGGACTCCAGTTTCTTGGTCAACTCTCTTGGAGTGTGTGGCACCAAGTCGGACATTAAATGTTCTGTTTGCGAGGAAGCCTTCCATGAATTGTGGCAGTCTGCCTCGCAGTCCCATTTTTTCCATGTCTTGGAGAATGCCAAATTTCCATGTTGTGTCGTAAGCCTTTTCAAGGTCAAAAAATACAGCAACAACATGTTCTTTGTTGGCGAATCCTTTCCGGATAAAACTCTAGAGACGGACTAGGTGGTCAGTTGTACTGCGACCTTTTCTGAATCCAGACTGGTACTGGGTTAGAAGATCATTCGACTCCAGGTACCATACCAGTCTGTTGTTGACCATCCTTTCCATTGTCTTGGCCAGACAGCTGGTCATAGCAATGGGTCTGTAGCTCGGGGGCATAGATGGATCCTTTCCAGGTTTTGGAATCGGTACAACTAAGGCCTCCGACCAGGATGATGGGTATTGACCGATGGTCCAGGTGTTGTTAAAGATTTCTAGGAGCAAACTCAGTTGGTGCTCTGGCAGATGCTTTAACATCTGGTAATGAATCTCATCAGGGCCTGGAGATGAGTCTTTTGCCTGCTCGAGAGCATGGTGTAACTCAGCCATTGTGAACAGCTTGTTGTATGCTTCCATGTTGTCAGAGTGCAGGTTTAATGGGTTCATCTCCTCCCTTTCTTTATGTTGGCGGAATTCCTCTCGGTAGTTGGCACTGGACGAGACTTTGCTGAAGTGATCAGCAAGAGAATCCACAATCTCTTGTGTCGTCTCAAAAGTCTCATCACCAACCTTGATGTGGGTTGCTGCGGGAGTCGGTTTTCCATTGAGCTTCTTCACCTTTTGATATACCCTTTTCAGGGGGGTGGAGGTGTCGATGGTGTTGACATACTCACGGAATGACTCACGCTTCACGTTGTTGTACACCAGTTTGGTTCTGGCTTGTTCTTGGTAATATGCTAGCATATTTCCCAAGTTCATGTTGCTCTCAAACTTCCTCAGTGCCTTCCTTCTGAGTCTTCGTGACTCCCGGCACTCATCGTTAAACCAGTACGCCGGTTTGGCACGAGGTTGTTTGGAGGTTTTCGGGATGCACATAGCACTCACCTCCCTGAGGGTTTCTGTGAAGTACTGTGTCGGGTCGTTTTTCTCTTTGACCAGTTCCCAGGGTAAGAAGGACCTACTACAGGTGTCCTGGAATTGCTCCAAATCCGCCTTATAAGACTTCCAACGTTCTGGTTGGTCTTCATGAGAGTTTGCCTTGATGGTGCTGAGTATCACCGGAAAGTGGTCACTTCCCAGGGGGTCTGCATGCACTCTCCAGTTATAGTCACCATCGATATCTGGATGACAGATTGTAAGGTCTAAGGCTGATTTTCTGCCTGATCTACAGAGAAAGGTTGGAGTCCCTGTGTTGAGTAAACATAGTGACTTTTTATCGAGAAGATTCTCAATAGTCCGACCTCTTCTGTTTGTGCGGTGTGAACCCCAAATTGTGCTGTGAGCATTGAAGTCACCAAGCAGAATGTATGGGGGAGGCAGTTGTTCCACCAGCGATGTTAGTTGCTCGTACGTGACTCTCTCATTAGGTGGTAGATAGAGAGAGCACAGTGTGACAGAGGTGTTGATCGTCACTCGGGCTGCAACTGCCTGTAGATCCGTATTTAGTCTTATTTTGGTTTGGGGGTATGACTTGTTTATCATGAGAGCTACTCCTCCTGATGCCTGGTTGGGATCTGGGATTTTGTTGTAGCTCTTGTAATTTGCAAGTCTAGGTATTTGACCTGGTATGGTCACTTTCAACTCCTGGAGGCTCAGAGCAACTGGGTTGAGGTCTGCCACCAAGATGGGCAGTTCTGCTCTGTTTGCTCTGATTCCTCTACAGTTCCATTGGATTATATTACACCTAACGTTCGCCATATTGGGGTTAGGTGTGTCTATCAGAGGCCATAGCACAGCTTTTGGCCCTTGCCTTGCTCCTAGACCTCGAGGACACAGGACTGTCACGGTCCCAGGTCCGGTCTATCTTGAAGTGAGGAGCCTTCCCTCCAGTCACCTCAGAGTCTGCTTTTTCGGAGGAGAGCATGGTGTTATTCCCCATCTCATCCTCCAGTGCATCTCTCTGGGAGGCCGGAGTATCCACCACCCCCGCGGTGGAAGTGGAAGGTGAAGATTCCGCTTCCTTGTCAGGAGAACGGGGTTCTTCCTCACCCTCAGAGCTGGATTCTGCAGGCTCCACCTTGGTGGAAGACAGGTCTCCAGAAGGGAGCTCCTGGACGGGTGGATCCGCCTCTGGCTGAACATTACCTTCTTCAGAGAGGGGGCCAACTAAGGCCTGTTTCTCAACTGTCTCCTGCACTGGAGCCTCTGTAGAAGCTTCCATGGTTTTGGTATTCTTTGTCTTTTTCTTCTTTCTCTTCTTTTTGCCAGCTTCTTTTCCATCCGGGGAGGTTGGTTCCCTGGCGGGTCTTGTAGGGGCTAGTTTCGTTGCCTCCTTCCTGGCTTCTCTTTCATTTTTCTTGTTGCCAGCTTTAGCAGTTGGTTTTTTGGTTTTAACTGAGCCAGTCTTTTCCACGACCGGCCCTTTTGGGTTGGCCTTGGATGTCCCCTGGCTGACTTTTTCCTCAGGTTTGTTACTTTGGGTAGGTGCTTTGGAGGCCGCGCCAGCATAGGCAGAGGTCCTCGATGCCCTGACCAAGTTCCTGGCTTCAGGAATGGAAATTTTCCTGGAAGCTCGGACTGCCAGGACCTTCTTCTCCTCAGCAAACCGTGGGCAATCCTTTGCGAATGAAGGGTGTTCCCCCTTGCAGTTTACACAGCAAGGTTTTTGCCCACGGCAGTCTTGTAGTGTGTGGCCCTGTTTGCCACATCTACCACAGACAGCCTTCCCTCTGCATCTCTTACCGGTGTGGCCAAAGCGGTGGCACTTGTAGCATCTCATCGGAGATGGGATGTAGGCCTCCACATCGACCACCCAGTAAGCGCATCTAATTTTATCAGGTGGGGTGGGATGGTCAAAGGTCAGGATGTATGTCGCTGTCTCCATGACCTTTCCACCCTTGCTCTTGATTTTTATTTGGTGAACATCTGTCACACCTTGTGGTCTCATCTCCACCTTGATCTCCTCTATAGGGGTCCATAGCAGATCCTTCCACTTGATAACCCCCTTTGAAGAGTTCAGGGATCTGTGAGGCGAGACCCTGACTTTTTTGTCAGCAATGCTGGACAGCTGCATGAGGGAGCGGGCCTGGTATTCCCACTCAACCTCAATGAAGACAGTGCCACTTTTGGTTTTGGACAGGTGTTTCACGTTTCCACCTGCTGACTTCGACACGGCTTTCCCTATGACAAAGGGGGATACCCTTGTCAAGTTCCCACCGCTTGCGGCCTCTATTACAAGGAACCGATTTTTGTTTGTTTGTTTGTTTGTTTAGTTTTACGTCCGGGGGCCATAAAGGAACTCAGACATTCAAGGTTTCTCGGACATTAACCCATTGAGGGCTAGCATCGACTATAGTCGACACCATGGTAAGCCTAGCATCGACTATAGTCGACACCATGGCAGGCTTAGTGTCGACTATAGTCGACGCCCATTATATAGGATTAGTATAGGAATTGCAAATAGGCTCGTCCTCTAGGAACTATACTTTTTTCAGAGGCCGTCCCCATGGCCAGGGCAACAATTTTTGCTCTGCCCTTAAAGGGTTAAGTCCTTTCTTTTCTTTTTGGACAGGTATTTATATGCTGCTTACCCGACACAGCAGTGACCGAATCTATGAATGATCGAATCTATGAGATGAATGACCGCATCTATGAGGAGGGGTGAGGGGGAAAACCGCTACCGGGGCTTCATTCCCCTACTCTTTTCGAAGGATAGCAAGTGTTCTTTTATTTGCCTGGTCCCATAGACAGGGCCAGACAAACCACGGCCTTTGATCACTCAGACGTGGTTCACTGAGGGAGAATCCCATGGCAAAAGGCAAGCATGTACGCCTGGGCCCGCGCATATGGACACCAGCTGCCCACATGCTCACCCCAAGACACAAGAAACCCCAAGTTTGTCGCCTTTTACGAATCTGGTATGCCCACTGGTAGAATGGAAGGAGGAAAATTCCTCCTTCGTGGACTCCCAATGAAGTTATTCTGCTCCTCCATGCCCTCACATGAAGGTCCCCACTCCACAGGGGGAACAAGGAACCGAGGCCAGTTCCTTACATTATAGGGCCAGTTTTCGTTTTCTTTTCCATTTTCTGTCTCGTTTTCCTTAACGTTTCCGGGTCGTCGTCTTTGGTTCTGTCCTTTTTCTCTCTTTCCCTTCCTCCTTCCGCTGGCATATACCCATCAACCGCGGAATGCTGATGGGTTTTGGTGAGGAGTATGCGATGTTTAGGGCTCCTTTTATCGCCCCTTCCCCAGTCCAGGGGTGAGCAGCGCTAGTCCTAGATAAGACCTGCTCAGCTACTCAGGGGGTTCATACTGTTAGGGCTTCACAGCATGCCGGTACTCCGGAAGCGCCGAGGTCCACTGTTACTCCTCCTTTTCAGTGGCCAACGACTTACAATCCCCCAAGCCTGCGTGTGCAGCTAAACACTAACACCTGACAGCACTACCATACCCGATGCTTCCATGTTTATACCATCGCCACGACTTTCATCTGCGATCGTTGGGGTGTCATTGAGTGACCTTCATCCGATCTTCACCAATATGGATGACAGCCAGGCCCCTGTCATCCTATGGTTCTGGGTGCAGATGACCCAGTTTGCCTGTTGACCGTTGGGGTGTCAGAGAGTGACCCTCATCCGCTCTTGACCGTTGGGAATGCGGCATCATCCAGTTCAGGATGATGCTAAAACATTCCTCATCCGCTCATAGACACAGGTGGCCCATTGCCATTTGGTCCGCGACTGCTGACGCAGCTGGTCTATATATCTATAGACCTTTCCACTATCCGCCACCTGTGGACGCGCTCGATGCGGGTGGCATACGTCGCGGGATGGCATAGCATCCCACCCACTTGGTGAATTGGTCAACAATAACTTGGATACAGGTGTTCTTACTCTCTGATTCCGGTAGCGGCCCCAGTATGTCTAGGTGGACCCTTTCTAGCGGTGCACCAGCATGGTATTTTCCAAGGGGGCCACGTGCCTTCTGGCAGGGTTTCTTATTTTGGGTACAGGTGGCACAGGATCGCACAAAGTCTCGGCAGTCGCGCTGCAGCTGGAACCAGATAAATCCTCGTTGCAGACGTGCATATGTTTTGTCCTGGCCCAGATGACCAGCCGTGGCATGGTCATGGCAGAACTCCAGTATTTCTTGTTTGTGCTCCTTTGGTGCTATCAGTAGGAATCTGGGCTTATTCAACGTTTCCCACTTGAAGTGTAGCACCCCTTCTCTCATAACCTCATGCTGATGGCAAGAGCGGCTTGCACCAGCTCATATCCTGCCTCCATCCACCCTATGATAGGGCTAAGGTCATGGTCCTCCAGTTGTTTTTCGCTTAGGTGTTCCTTAGAGTACCCACCTAGGCATGTTTCCAGCATTGTCTGTTCGTCTTCTGCATTTAGGTCATCAACATCAAGCATTCTGATCGCTGTCCCTTGTGTTGTACTCGACTGTATCCAAGCATGCGTCCAGGCTCCGTAATGCAAGCGGCACTACATCATCCACATCTGTCTCGAAGCGGCACCACTGGTCATGCGCTCTCTCACAAAACCTGCATTCACTGCATGGTAGGAGCTGAAGCTTGGATCCCACCCTATAGCAGTCACAGTATTCCACCATGTCTGGGATGTGGGACAGGGCATCAGCATTGATGTGCTTCTTCCCTGGACGGTGCACAATCGTCATACTGGGAGAGTTCCTCTAGCCACCTTGATAGTTGACCTTGGATGCTTTTTAAAGGCCATCAGCCACGTGAAGCTGTTGTGGTCAGTTCTGACGAGGAAGGGCCTCCCAAGCAGGTAGTGGCGGTACTGCCGCGACAGCATCACCACATCCAGCAGTTCTTTCCATGTTATGCAGTATTTACATTGTTCAGCGGTTAGGACAAAGCTGTTGTAGGCTATTATCTGCACTTTTCCGACAACCATCTGCCCTAACTCCCCTGCTAGAGCTACATCAGAGGTTTCACAGTCCAGGATGAATTTGTATCTGACATCTGGGTATGGTAGTATTGGCACTGCCAGTAAAGCACTCTTGATAAGGGACTATGCTGTGGTCGCCTCCCCTGGCCACTCGATTGATTGATTGATTGATTTGTTTAACGTCCTAAGGCCGTAGGCCTCATGGGACTGCCTCATTGGTTATCAGACATTTAGTCCATTCTTTTCTCAAACTTAATTTGCGCGTGTGTGTGTGTGTGAATGTGAGTGTGCGCGTGCGTGTGTTTGGGAGTCTGCTTGTAGCAGTGGGACACGGCTCGTAGCAGTGAGACACTGCTCGTGGCTCAAGGCCCCTCTTTATCGTGCTGCCTCACCCAGACGCTGTGCCGCAGACTGTTGACACATCATCTGACCGGTCCATTATCCTGACACCGGCCTGACAGTCGTGGTTCTATACCAATCGGGTCAGCTTACCACGGACTGACGAGCATAGAGAGCCACTTTCCAACGTAGCTGCAAGATTACTCTTCCAGCCGGGCCGGAGGATCATTCCCCAAGACCACCTGACTGATACTTGAGGGGAGGTGTTTCCCCCCCGCTTCAGAGCTTCTTGAACATCTTCACTTCCCTGAGGAAGGTCAGAAGTTCTTTCTTACCAGTGCTGGTAAACACACTGTTCATGGACAAACCATGAAGGTGCTTGTCCCTACTCCTCTTTGTTGCCTGACATGAGAGCACCAGGTGTTCCATAGTCAGAGGTACTTGACATTGCTGACACGTGGGTTGGTTTTCACCCTTCATGAGGTGTCCGTGAGTCAGCAGAGAGTGACCTATCCGAAGACGGGTCAGTCTTGTCGATTCCCTCCTGGTCAGGCCAATGTGGTCATGTTCTTTGCCAATCGAAGGTTCGATGGCTCTGAGCTTGTTGTTGTGGTCAGAACTCTTTTCTGTCACTCTTTCTTTATGAACTCCTTGGCCATAGGGAGCAGGTCTGAAGAGGGGATGGGAGCCAAGCCGGGTTCCCGGCTCAGGGCTTTCTTAGCTGCATGGTCTACAGCTTCGTTCCCCTCTATCCCAATGTGGCTGGGGAGCCAACAGAGGGTGACCTCTTTCTGGGCCTGAGTCAGGTGCGAGATAGATTGTTTCATCTGCTGCACCACTGGGTTTCGTGGGTTATGCTGGCATAGAGTTTGCAGGCATGACTTCGAGTCAGAGAATATGATGAAGGCATTGCGCGTAGACACCTTTTATCCACTCCAGTGCACTTAGGAGGGCACCCACTTGGCAGAAAAACATTTTTTTGACGTCAAAAAAACGTTTTATTTTGGTTCCTAAGTTTGCAAAACGTTTTTTTTTTTAAACGTCAAAATAACATTTTTACATGTACTCAAAAAAACGTTATTTTGACGTTTTTATAAAAACATTTTATATCAGGTTAAAAAAACGTTTTTTTAACGTAAAAGAAACGTAAATAAAAAACGTTTTTATTTGGTTGAAAATTGGTTGAAAAAGCAAACGTTTCTATTTGGTTGAAAATTGGTTGAAAAAACATTTAAAAATGTTTTTTCAACGTCAAAATAATGTTTTTTTAAAAACGTTTTTACCCAAACCAAATAAAAACATTTGCAAACGTTATAAACACATTTTTTGCCAAGTGGGCATGCGCTTCTGCAGTGAAGATGCTGCTCCTTCCATGTAGTGCTCCTTTCCGGACTCCGAAGGGTATACAAGCCGCAAAGCCTACTCGGTTTCCGTCCTTGGAGCCATCAGTGTACACCTCAGTATACATTTGATGGCGATGGCAGACTTCTGCCAATTTCTCCAAGTACACCTTGTTTTCAGTTTCGCTTTTCTTGTGTTTGCTCAGGTCAAAAAGGATCTTGGCTTCTGCCTGTTCCCACAGAGGGGACTTGGCAGGTCCTTCCTTCATGACCTTTGTGACGGGAATTCGGGCCTCTCTGATCAGGGTTCTCACCCTTACTGAGAAAGGCTTTGCCACGTTCTTGTTTCTACGAAAGATGCTGTGGTCCTCGTAGAAGATGGTATCGTGGGTGGGGTTTCTCTCATTTGCCTTGACTCTGATGGCGTATTGCAGGGACAGCTTGCTCTGTCGCAGATCCAGTGGTGGAACCCCTGCCTCAACGCAGAGACTACTTGCCGGTGATGATCGGAATGCTCCCATGCAGAGCCGTAGGCCCTGGTTTTGGATAGGTTTTAGCCAATCCAAGTAGGACCTTGCAGCTGATGCATACACCACCGATCCATAGTCCAGGCGAGACTGGATATACGTCCGAAACAGAGTCAGCAGAATCTCCCGGTCCGCTCCCCAGTCTGAGTGGGAAACCATCTTCAGGAGGTTCATGGCCTTCTGGCATTTTTTCCGGAGGTATTCGATATGGGGTTTGAAAGCGAGAATGCTATCAAACACGAGTCCAAGGAATTTGACCTCCTTTTCTACCTTTAGTGCGTTCCCGTGCAGTGTGAGGGCCCTGGCCACTCAAATTTCATCTTGGGGCTGGTCAGGGTGTAGAGTGGAGCCGATATTTCAGCAAACTGCAGGATGAACTCACGGTGGTATTTTGCATACCCAAGGAACATTTTAAGGTCTTTGACACATTTCGGTGTTGGCCAATTTTCTATAGTCTTTGGTTTGGTTTGGTCGATTTTACGTCCACTAATAGTACTTAAAAGTTAGCAGACATTTCTGTGGTTCGCAGACATCAAGTCCTTTCTTTTCTTTTTGGACAGGTTTTTAAAAGCTGCTTGTCCAAACAGCTAGACAGGTATTTATATGCTGCTTGCATGACACAGCAGTGACCGAATCTTTGAATGAATGACCGAATCGATGAGATGAATGACCACATCTATGAGGGGGAAAACGGCTACCGGGGCTTCATTCCCCTACTCTTTTCGAAGGATAGCAAGTGTTCTTTTATTTGCCTGGTCCCATAGGCAGGGCCAGACAAACCACGGCCTTTGATCACTCAGACGTGGTTCAATGAGGGGGAATCCCATGGCAAGCATGTAAGCCCGGGCCCGCGCATATGGACACCAGCTGCCCACATACTCAGTTCTATAGTCTCTCTGCTCTCTGGGTTTATCTGGATCCCTTCTGGTGTTACTTGCCAAGGAATGTGACCTTGTTTTTGAACAGACTGCACTTCTTAGGTTTCAGTTTGTCATATTCTCCAAACCTCTCTAGAGCTTCAACCAGGTTATCCCTGGCTTGGGAGAAGCTGTTTCCAAAGACCACCACATCATCTTGGTATGACAGAACCTTCTTCCACTGCATACCATGGAGAACAAGCTGAACTGCCCTCTGGAACGTCGCAGGGGCATTACACAGGCCGAAACCCATACGTGTCCTCTCATAGAGTACAGACACTTGCGCGCCTAGGTCGATCAGAGCGTTTACTGAGGTCCCATTGATTACAACTGGTAGGGCAAGACTCTCAGGGGTGTCTTTTATAGAGTTCTTTGTACGGAAGTAACTTACGTATCTGAGGGTCCTCACATCCTGCACCATCCTCCACAGTGTGCACCGTGTAGGATTTAGCATCAGAGTGAGGGCCCTCAGTGGGTACGGTTGGCCTTTGACACTGCCCTATCTTGGCGTTCTCCGGGGGGGCAACCTTTGTCAGCTTCAAACCGAGACTCCTTATGCCTAACCCCATCCTTCACAGTGTGCACCGTGTGGGAGTTGGCGCTGGCACGAGAGCCTCCAGTAACTAAGTCCTGTTTGTCCTTGACCTATATCTGGTGGACAACCCTGGTCAGCCTGGAATGGAATAGGGTGCAGTCCATTGCTGGCTAGTTTTTTGTGGCTGTTGCCTCGGCTTAGTGCACTCTCTGGCAAAGTGGCCTTGCTCCCCACAGTTGTTTGTTTGTTTGTTTAAACCCCCACAGTTGTAGCATTCAGGACTTCTCGCAGGGCTCCTGCCTGGCCTGTAGCTTGGGTAGGGGCTAGGGGCTCTGGAGGAGCCCTGTTGGTGTTACTGTAGTTGGTCATTGACAACAGATAGAACCATCTTAGGTATATCTTCCTTCAGCTCGGTAAGCTGGCTCGTTTCTAGGCGTAGCATGCCGGGATGTATCTCATCATTGCCCAAAAAGGAGACATTCCTGATCTTCTTGTCACCCAAGATAAATCTGGTATTGTGGATGGAGTGTCTGACACTCTTTATCGCCTCTCTCATCAATTTCAGGTTCTTTTCCCCCGTAATTAGCGCAGCTTTCTGCTTAGAGCAGCCCTGCAAGAAGGAGTCAACTGCTGCCTTCTCAATGGTCCGTTCCGAGTCCCTTCTGAACCCTTCCCTCACCAAATCCATGCACCGCTGTGCAAACGCATCCAGCACCTCACGGGGTCCTGGCGAAGGTTTAGGAGCTCCCTGCGTGCTGTTGCTGGTTGTTTTCTGGTTCCAAATTGCCCCTTCAGCGCCTTTCAGACTTTTTTGTAGTCACGCCGGGTCTTTCTGGGCAGCGACCTGAAGAAGACGAGGGCATCATCTCTTAGATGTTGCAGGAGGCTGTCGATCTTCTTCTCCTTGCCCCATCCACATCTACGAGCAATTCTTTCGAACTGCTCTTTGTAGATCCCCCATTTCAGGCGATTGTCATAGGTGGGAATCTTCCCCTGATGAGGTTTATCTCTGCTGTTGTCGCATGCAGAATGTCGCTACCATGCAAAATGTTTCCAGTGCTCTTCCAACAGACTTTGCACCCTCTAAATCGTATCATGCAAGATCAAAAAATCTGCTAGAAGAGTGATAAACTTTACTTAATCTCAAAACAAATAGTTTTTTCTTCGAAACGAAGAAACCATGAAAATATCCCTCTCCTTTTATAGAAATTGAAAAAACAACAACCCTAATGATACTGCCCCTATGCCGTAGAAGTATGATTAATGAAAAGTGTAACTTGATTTTCCGCGGAAACATTTCTCACGAAGCGACATTTTGCATATTACACCGTCCCTTGCTCTGTGCGCTGGGGGTTCGTCCTCGTTGCTTGAGCTAAACGGAGTCCGAGGATTCCGTGTCCTCGACCGTCGATTGCCTGCTCTTCTTCGACTCCTTCAGCACTCTGGTGCTGGCCTGGCTCACAGGTGGACGAGGGGCCTTGTGCTGTCATCAGTCCCTGAGTTGACATTCCAGTCAGCGGGTGCCCTCTGCGCGTATGGCTGTGGACCTTTCGGGACATACACGTTGTCCTGTACTGTCCCTTTCTGAGAGGGCGTCGAATGGAGTGGCAAGGATCTCGGTGTCGGGCTACTCAGCACTGCCCATGTCCTTTGTGCGAGAGCTGGGTTCTGCTGCAGAATGACCTGCAGAGTCTCCGCTACATCGTCGGTTGGGAGTGGGTCACCATCTGGGCATTCTGCTGCGGTGGCCCTGGCAGATGCTGAGGTGGCCCCTGCCCCTGGCAATGCTTGGTGCGATAATTAGTGGGCCAGGTGATATAGAATGCAATAGCAGGACTACAATCACTGGCTTATCTTATACAATGTTAGTATTTGCCTTCTTCACTTACTTTTCTGGATTCTCGATGAGGGGGGGCAAGTTGTCAGTCAGTAAGTTTGTATGTATTTTTTTTTTTTTCTAAGTGATAATTTGCCAGATGACATGCATTGGCTAAGTTATGTCCTTATTGAGTATGTTAGGCACACAGTTGCAAGTCCTGCCAGATTTCTCACAAAAATTGGCCTAAAGTTCAATCAAAGGCAGCGCTAGCAAATAGCATTGATAAATTCAGAGGTGTAAGGGCATTTCACAGAAAATCCAAAATACCAGGAAATAATAGATCTCAGAGTCTGCTGGCCTCTCAAATAGAGGGGGGGTCACCATAGAATTCCCCCTTCTCTTTTTTTTTCTTTGAATTTTTGAAAAAATGGGGGGGGGGGGTGGGCACTGTAGACAGGTCTACCAGAATGCCAGAAATCAAACAAGTTGATATCGGCTAACCCTCAAGCACAGTATAAGACACAAAATTATTGGCCTGAATATAATTATAGGAAATGCCAGATACCTAGGGGCATTGGCTATTTAGCTATTTTCCACTATTGAGAGCCAGAAGGAGAATTCAAAATCGCAACCAAACCACATGGGCAGAAAGTACCAAATCCAAAATTAATTAATTTTTCAAAAATTGACAAAAAAAATTATACCAGTGATATTGTCAATAATTGTCAGTCGCTTTCCAGTAATTTGTTACTGTGAAATAGTTCAAGAATATTAAGGATGGCTTGGATTGTCAATACAAATCAGTGGACCATGAGGCCTTAACTGCCAGATCCAAGATGGCAACTCTGTAAGATTCCAGTAATCCTTATTAGTGGCAGCTTGACCCAGTTCCTCCAAGACAGGGCAAAGTTCACAAAACTTTGCCAAATTTGGTGACAAACACACAGAAATGATGGCCCCAGTGTTGTAAACTGAACAAATCCAATGGTTTTCTCAGAATTAAGAGTTCTCCTTGTGAGCAGATGGATTAAAGATATGCTCACTGTACACAAAGGGGGAGGCTGAGAAGTGTCCTCCTGGCTTCCCCCACAACTTTCACAAAAACAGTTCTGGTGCCCACAGGTTTTGTAGACACAAAATTCATCCACAAGGGCAAGCACTCCTGGCACCAAATGTGAGACTATCACATATCACCCCTTAATATCAGAGTATCTTACCCTGAAGATGTAGGAGAGACAACTCCCGCACTTGTGTAGTGGTCTGCTCTCGCCTCAATAGCCCACGCATCAGGCCCGGAGTTCCCTCAGACTGGGGAACCCCCGTATGACGTCATAGGCTCGGCGCTTGCCTCGTGCGCACGGATGCACGCATCTCACATATGTCCCAGCGCCAAGTTCCTGGATGCCATCAGGAACTTCCCCGCCCCAGCTGACATCACTGGAGCACCAGCATGGTTTGGTTTGATCAACCAAGGAGCCTATGCATTTACCATGACCCGTCAGATGAAGCCGTTTCGCACCCTGCTCAAACCCTCCACTAAGTTCCATTTTTTTTTTCCAGTGGACAAGAGAATTGTACCAGCTATTCCAGCAGTCCAAAGACAGTATAATCACAGAGATGAGAGAGGCTGTTCGCATCACATCCCAGTCAACAAAAAACGTTTCAAAAAGTTTCAGAGCGTTTCCCTATGGCTCCTTATCATGGCAAAACGTTTTAAAATGTTAGAAACGTTTTTTTGACGTTAAATAACATTTTTTTGTTGAGTGGGATGCCTGGCCACAGACTGGTTGGTTGATGGTATTGGATTTTTTTGATGCAGAAGTACTGCCAATTCCTCACCCGCACCCCTGCATGCTGTCATGATGGCTGGAAGTTGTGTCTTGTCGGTTCACGCACCCCGCCGAGAGTAAGTATGCCCCTATTGAGGGGGAGGCTTTGGCAGTGGCATATGCACTCCATCAGACACGCTACTATGTCCTGGGCTGCGAGGATCTAATTGTTGACACAGACCACAAGCCAGTACTACAAATACTCAATGATAGATCCCTCACAGACATCAGTAATCGGCAGCTTCTGAATCTAAAGGAGAAAACCCTGGCCCTCAGGTGCCTGGCAAAAAGAATCCTCTGCTAGCACAACTCATCCAAATGATGTCTCTTTTACGTAAATAAGATGGGTTTTTACGTAAAAATGATGTAAATTGCACAAGCTGTGCTAGCTGGGTCAGGGGCCCGATGCTGCCTCCAGACATTCCGTTGGCCAGCCTGATTGCCTCTACCTGCCTGGTGAACCACCCGAATCAAATGTCATTGTCCACATCTCACCAACATCCCGCCATGAGACACTACTCAGCCTGTGCTCTGAGGGCACGGACACATCGCCCGCTGATGATGTGTCTATTGTGGCTGCTGCCACATCTGCCCTAAAGGCCGTCTACCCTGTGGTCACATGGGACATGGTACGTCAGGCCACAGTATCTGACCCTACTTTTGTGGAACTTATCAGCCGACTAGAAAACGGGTTTCCCTCAGACTCATGTGACCTTCAGTATGACTTACGCCCATTCCACCGCTATGGACAGAGCTGATGTCTCATTGTGAGAAGGCCCTTGCACAGCGCCACTCCTGGGAACGTGAGAATTTGAGTGCCCATACCAGACAGTTGCCTGAGCTCAAAGTGGGTGATCATGTTTATATACATAACATGCTGGGTAACCATCCCAAACGCTGGGAGTGTACAGGTGTAGTAATTGAGGTTCGCCAGTTCCATCAGCATGCCGTCTGCGTGGACGGCTCAGGGCAGGTGACCCTACGCAACCGTCAGCATCTTCGCAAGTTCACCCCGTTTCACACATCCACCAGCTCACATCTCTTGTTAGCTCACGGTCCAACGGTGTCTGTGCCAACCATGCCCACTGACTCGGCTTTGGAACCCACTAATACTGCTTCATTAGATCCCATGCCGCCTGTGTCAGGGGACGGGCCAGGGATGGATCAGCCATCCATGGATCCAGTGCCTCTGCTTGCTCCTAGCTCTGCACAGGCCCCAGAGTCCTTGGGTCAGGAACTCTCAGCTGACGACACTGCTCCGCCAACAACTGCAGGCGTCCCACCATTGCCAAGAGTCCTCTCTCGCCTACAGCCTCATAACAGGGCTGGTGCCAGGGAGCTCTTACCTGCCACTCGGGGAGGGCGATGTGGACGTACGCAGGATTGTGAAGAGACTGCTTAAATATGCAACACTAACATTATTTTGCCTGCATTCAATTTTTATCATACCCTCAAAAACTTCCCACTTGGCAGAAAAACGTTTTTTTTGACGTTTTTATAAAAACGTTTTTATATCAGGTTAAAAAACGATTTTTTAACGTAAAAGAAACGTGAATAAAAAATGTTTTTATTTGGTTGAAAATTGGTTGAAAAAGCAAACGTTTTTATTTGGTTCAAAATTGGTTGAAAAAACATTTAAAAACGTTTTTCAACGTTAAAAATAACGTTTTTTACAAACGTTTTTTTATCCAAACCAAATAAAAACATTTGCAAACGTTAAAAACACGTTTTTTGCCAAGTGGGATTATTTTGACGTTTTTATAAAAACATTTTTATATCAGGTTAAAAAAACGTTTTTTTAACGTAAAAGAAACGTAAATAAAAAACGTTTTTATTTGGGTGAAAATTGGTTCAAAAAGCAAACGTTTTTATTTGGTTCAAAATTGGTTGAAAAAACATTTAAAAACGTTTTTCAACGTTAAAAATAACGTTTTTTTAAAACGTTTTTTATCCAAACCAAATAAAAACATTTGCAAACGTTAAAAACACGTTTTTTTGCCAAGTGGGATTATTTTGACGTTTTTATAAAAACATTTTTATATCAGGTTAAAAAACGTTTTTTTAACGTAAAAGAAACGTAAATAAAAAACGTTTTTATTTGGGTGAAAATTGGTTCAAAAAGCAAACGTTTTTATTTGGTTCAAAATTGGTTGAAAAAACATTTAAAAACGTTTTTCAATGTTAAAAATAACGTTTTTTTAAAACGTTTTTTATCCAAACCAAATAAAAACATTTGCAAACGTTAAAAACACGTTTTTTTGCCAAGTGGGATTATTTTGACGTTTTTATAAAAACATTTTTATATCAGGTTAAAAAACGTTTTTTTAACGTAAAAGAAACGTAAATAAAAAACGTTTTTATTTGGGTGAAAATTGGTTCAAAAAGCAAACGTTTTTATTTGGTTCAAAATTGGTTGAAAAAACGTTTCAACGTCAAAATAACGTTTTTTAAAAACGTTTTTTATCCAAACCAAATAAAAACGTTTGCAAACGTTAAAAACACGTTTTTGCCAAGTGGGCTTACAAGAATATAAAAGTGTTGAATTACAATCATAATGACATAAATATCTCATGTGATATTTGCTATGCTTGATGAATTAAATAAACATGTATTCATGCTGTTGCTGGTAACACATCATTTGTTTCAAGAGCAAAGAGACAAGAAATAGATGTAATTCTGGGCAATTCTGTAATGTCCCAAGTTTAACCAGATTAAGATGTAATTTACACATCACTCATGTTTCACTATATTACATTGCTGAATAACTACTACAAGATGTATTATTGATGTCAAGTGGCGCACATATTTTTAACAGCTCTAATATTGATGACAGCATATGATGTGTATGATTGAACCAGATGAAGACATAATTATTATGTAAAATAGGACATGTCATTTTAACACCCATATAGGACATATCTTTTACATCAACATCTAGTAAATTCATCACGTAAAAATATTTACCTACTAATGACATAATTATCTGGTCGGTTTCACATAATTACATGAATATGATGAGTTTTGGACATCTTTTTTACGTAAGGTGCTAGCTGGAAAGCGTGCTCTATTCTCTATTAGACAAGCTTTGAGTACATCACAGAATGTATCCACCAAATTGTTTATGTCTCTTTTTTACAATCAGATCGACCCTATCCTTTAATATGAATGCCCAGTATGGGGCATGCTATCTAGTAACTTTTCTATTTCTTAAGTGGATCTGAGGTAAAATCAAAAAGGGATCTGTTAACACTTTTTCAACTGTTAGGTGTCGAGGATATAAACATTTTATCTTGTAGATTCTATAAGAAAACAAAAGTAGCCTATGCGACTCTAGCCAATATCTGTGACAAAATTAAAATCCTGTCTGCATACAGAAAGCAACTGGTAACTCTTTTCTAAATGAGGCCTTCTCTACTATGAAGAATGAAAATCACCAATGGCTTAAAGATACCCAATACCTCTTGTTTTAAATCGTTTGTAAGAACGTCTGGCTCGATCCTTATGTTTGGTTGAAGTCCTCACTCAAAAACAACATAAAGAGAAGACTAAATGATGCACATATTCAGAACTACAATCAGTACATTGATAAACCAGAGAATACTGGCAAGTGTAGAATTGTTAAGATGTGTAAAGATGATCTCAAGGACATTTATGAAGAATGTGAATACCCCAGGCATACAAAATCACCAAATATTAGAAGCATTATTGCTAAACTCCGAACTGACAATAACTGTACACTTGACAGTCTGTCAAGAAGATATAAAGGAAAAAAACCTAGAGGAGTGCAAGGCTATAATTTCTGGTATAGCAATGTAAATTTTTGAAGAGTCATCATGCTCTACTGTTCATATGACAAGGGAAAATGTTATTTTTAATCAGTGAACTTGAATATAACCTGAAACCCTCAAATAGGGAATAAATATACACATTTTCAGAGGCACCCCAACATTTTATCAATAAGTGCTGGCAAGGCACAGTTCCGTTAACTGTTCAGTTAAGAACTATACATTGCTCGGAAGCTAAGTGAGGGGTATTATAGAGTAAAATTTTGATAAAATATCATATTGGCTGGCATTTCAGAACATATTTTTCATCTCTAGACCTTATTTTGAAAAGTTTATCTATTTTTATTTTTATTTATTCTTTTTTTTTTTACTATACTGGGAGAGTGAGCTGCTCTAACAGGAAGTAGAGGTCAGGGTATGACCCTGTCCCCTTGGTGACACTCCATTGATGATCCATTTGGACCAATCAGAGGAGAGGAGACCACCGACATCACTGGTGGGTGGGCATGGCAACCAAGCCATTTGAGTCCAAGGTAGTGTCTGGTGTGGATGGTTCCCAACCATCGTCCCTAAATATGAAAAGTTTATCTAGCTGGCCATTGTTTTAGGGGGGTGGCCGAAAATACTATCCCTTTTTGACCTATAGGGGGAATTTTCAGCCACCAGGAGGTAATTAACACCCATTTATGAACTATACTGACATGATGGATAGGATTTTGAATTTTTTTAATGCAAAATAATATTGAATTTAGGCACTGAAATATTACTGTCTGACAGTACCCTAGCATATAGAAAAAAAAAGGTGTTATTTTATTTGCATTGGGAGATGGAATTTAATCATTTAAATTTTGATATTTTTACTAAAATTATGTCAACATATATCATTGTTGGGTGCTGATTATTTTGCCATTTTTACCATATGATATATTTTCCTCTAGACTCATACAGCAGGTATCAAAGGTGGCCGAAAATACCTCCCAGTGGCCAAGAATACCCTCTCGAAGACCCAAATTCTCTGTGAAATATGTAATTTAACTACAGACCCCTGTTATGGCAATAAAATCATACCACTTCCAAAAGCTGTTGATAATGCCCTCCCTCACCCTCTGAAATATAAAATTGCTATTTATAAGCACTGAATTCCAAGTGAGACATGATCAAAGCCGAAAATACCCTCCGCTCCTCTATGTGTGTATATTGTAATACTGTGCAAGATGTCAATCATATCTTCCTACATTGCAACATCCCTGAGATGAGAAATGCACGGTCAGTCTTTGAAACAATATATCTTAAGTTTGTTGATTACTATAAAAGGCACGATGACACTAGAAAACTCTCTCAAATACTAGCAGTGGCCCCATATTGTAAATCGTCTAAGACTAAAAGGCCAGGAGCTGTGAACTGTATATATACTCCTGTAAAAAATCTGTCTACAACATTGTATATGAAAACCTGGTGCTGACATAAGTGTACCTGTACATTAGTCAATAAAGCCATCTTGAATCTTGAATCTTTGGCGAGCGCTCATCTTGTGTCACGTCATGTTGTCATGCATGTACACGTTCGAGAGCAGTGGCAAGAATCAAATTTCTTGATTTCTGCCAATGTTGTCGCACGGCGCTCGGACATCGCATGAACTCTGTCGCAGCAGCATATCCACTACTGGAATGTTTTCTGCGAGAACACACGCACGACAACATTCGTAGTGCTACTCATGGCAGTGGATCCCTAGGTCGAGAGCCCCCACCCCACGGAAACTGCATCCAGGGTGGGGAGCAAGTCTGTCTGTTTTAAACAATGTTACTCTGCCAAGTTGGCAGAGTAATCTTCCCACCACTCCTATGTATAAAGTACTAACTGTTTGGGTCCCAAATTTGGCCCAGCATATCATGAAGTCTTTGCCTTGAGGATTATCAAGTTATTTTGAACAAAATTATGCAAGAAATCCAGACCCTCCTTAAAGTGTGCAACACAACTGAAACCTCCAACTGCCATTTTTGGCACTCTGCCAGAGCAGTGCTGCACTGGGGATCCCCCACCTCCCACAACAATAAAAGTCTAGATTTTTTAGTTTTCAATCAATTTGAAAAACCTAAAATCTATCAAAGGGATAAACAGCATCAGAATAGAAAATTGTGAACTTTTGGAAAACAAGAAGTAAATAATTCACTCAGAAGACCAGATTGTTTCTTGGCCCTGTAGGCATTCTACAGTCTTGCTCTCGAACTGAGGGAAGGGCCCCACAGTTCCAGACTCTACGATCTATGGATCCCTAGCTTTAGGGTAAGTAAAGGGTTCGCTACAGAGCCCGCTAAAGTGCATTCGAGCCTCTACGATCTAGGGAAATGGTGCTTTATCGGTTGGTACGTGTGGCAAAGGGTAGATTGTGATTTAATTCAAAACATTTCCTTGGATATTAAAATAGCTAGAGAATGGGGTTTGGGGCCATACTGACATTGTACCGACCGATGAACAGCTGTGGAACTATATATATATACTGCTGTAAAATTCCAAAATCCACGCCTCTCCTGTTAAAAAGGACCACTCCCTCAGTAAACTTGGTGTTTCTCTGCCAGCCTACATACCGGTAAGAAGAGCTCAGCTCCAGTCAGCAACTTGAGCAAATACCCAAGAAACAGAGAAGAACGTGAAAGACTGAAGCGTGATTTCTGAAACTAAGCGTGAAGCCTCGGCTCAGCCTCAAAGTCAGGGAAGGACTGGGAAAGAATACCTAGTCCTAGGCCAGGGGAAGATTCTGATTGCAGTGCTTTTGACAGGGCCGCGCAACGCAAAATTCACACATTTAAACCTTAAATTGTGCATTTAAATGGCTAAATGTGCGCAAAATGGCACATAGAAATGCTTCTCTTTTTGTCAGAGACTTGGGGCTAACACTAAGAATGGCACAGAAATAGCAGAACCCTCATAGGAAAGATAAGTGTCTCGGGATTCAGGAAATTGATTACTGTAAACGAATTAATTTTCACGCCGTACATATTTTCGCTACTTTCGCGCCCCTATGTCGGTGCGGGAAAATAAGATGTGTGCGAAAATTTGACACCAAATACTCTCTGGACTACTGAACCTGTGGATGCGTGAAAATATGATTGTGTGAAAACATCTTTCTATGCCAGATGCATGAAAATTTAGCTGCGTGAAATTATCTACGTTTACAGTATACCATTTCCCCAGCCTTATTTGAATGTCTGAGACTAAAGAAATAAATTCATATGAAAAACTCAAATGTGATCAGCAAAATGGGGCCTTCTCTAATTAGGTATGTGAATTTTTTTTTTTTTATAAAAGCAATGGATCTTTTTGGCTTTCACACATGACGAAAAGGTACATTTTAGAATCCTAATGCTTTTGGAATTTTTATTCTATCATGATTTTTGGCTGAGCTATGGACATTTTTATAAGGAAAGGTTGGGTTTTTTTTTCGTCATAATTTTAAACTGTACAAAGAGGATTGCCTTGTGACCTTTTCATGTTTTTTTTACTCATTGCCATTGGTATGCAACTAGAGTAATTATGTGAACGTCAGTGCTGCTGGGAGCGCGGACGTTGTCACATAAAACTGCCTGTTTTTGAGTGCAGGGCCAGGGGTACCTCTCACTGAGTCTCAGTTATAGCCTAATATTTAATGTTAATGTGGGCATGGCAGTGTATCTACGATTTTTATCTGTTAGAAAACAAAATTTCCCACAATCTGGGTTTTGATTTTTTTACATCCACAAATTTGTTAATTAATTACAAGCCTAATTAGGTCAGTGTCCAATTAAAGTCTCCCAGCAGCACTGACGTTCACATACTTACTCTAGTTGCATACCAATGGCAATGGGTATACACATGTAGATTGTAGTTGTTATTAAGATCCCCCCAAGACATTGTATATGTAAATGTAGGAACACTACACTAATAGATCTAGACAAATTTTAGACAGTGTGTGTGTGTGTGTGTGTGTGTGTGTGTGTGTGTGTAGGAAAGATGCACAAACTGAAACACAGCCCTTAGCAGGCTTAGGCTTTACAGTCTACAGACTACAGTCATAAAAATAAATCTGACCACTTTTTCAACTTCTTTTCATCAAGCATCTTGCAGGAAGCAAATGATTTACCTTTATAATCCGAATATATCAGTCATATTTCCATATCATCAACTTCTCCATCTCTACACATTTTTCTCAGCAAGGTCCAAGGACAAAGGTGTATGAATCATTGATGGACCATTAATCAACAAAATGGCGCATTGACATTGTTCTTGCTAAGGGGTGCGCTGTGATTGTAGCCTAGCCTATAGGCCCTAGACAACAATTTTGCGATCCTTGTAGTTGACATTCGGACGAGCGTGCTGTTGGAGATCGGTATGAGATAAAATATACCACAATCGCCTACAATCGGAACAACAGAGTAATTCACTAACCTGGGTGCCTGTGCCGTGGGAGCAGCCCGTTGCCCTGTTAACGTTACTAAGGACACCTCTTCCGTTGCTAAGGCATGATGCCATTTTCGCTGATTCCTTTGGCCTTCGTGTAAAGCGTTGGGTACCAGTCAAAACTCTCCAAGCAGAACCATGCTGTTGTTCCCGCGCTGTCGCTACAGCTTGTTGAAAGGGTAAACGAGGATGTTCACTACCCCCCCCCCCCCCCACGACCGGATTTATGTTACATGATGTGATTAACAGATGTAGGGTCTCAAGGCTAAATGTTTAGTCCAGCTGACTGAAATAGCTTTCTCTGGCATTGCCATTGACAGGAATGAATTTTCCATCAACTTGAGTCAATAATGAGTGTGACACAAGAAACTCTGGTGAGAATCAGTTTCAGCAGAACAACTCGTAAATTCTTGTGAATAAAATGTGTCCTTATCATTTTAAATCCAGTATATATACACATAAAACTTAGGTGGGATTTAGGCTATGCTACATGAGGTCGTGTGCCACATGAATTAGGGAGTGGTCATTATTTATCAACAGAGGGGGTGGTGGGTTTTCACGCGGACGTGCGGGAGGGGTCTGAAAATTTTACGCCCCCCCCTCACACCCACCACCCCCCCCCCCTGTTGATAAATAATGACCACTCCCTTATCCTACTTCTCAAAAATCCATGAATTCAGATGAACCATGCTAAAATTTCACGCAAATTCATCAGAATTTTTTTCCAAGGACTTTCAGAGAAGAGGGGAGGTCCTAAATCAGACCCATGTAAAAGTTTAGTGACCCCCGTCCCTTGGCCCCAACCCAACAGCCTCCAATAGGTATGCAGCTATAAAGGAAGTGATTTACATTCGTTACTTTTGCACCCCCCCCCCCCAATCCATAACCCCTATGTTAAAAAAAGGTAAAAAAAGAAATCATCCCCTAACCCAGAGTTTTATGATGCATGTTTACTAACTATTTAATCATTTATTATAACCAATGACCAAATACAAGTCAAGCACAAGTGACTTTATAATGCATATGTGAACAACTCAGATGCTGTTAATGTAACAAAAGATGAAATACTGCATTTTCTTTTTAGTTTAGGAATACACAGTAATCCTCCAGTATTCATTCTATGGCCTTTGATTTTGATTTGTAGAGATGTATAGATTATATATGTCTATATGCTTTAGTATATTCCCCGAATATTTTAGGGAGGGGTGTCTGTTAGCTTGAAAATGATGGAACTAGTAATTGGTGAATTGGGTATTGCTTTAATTACGCTATAATCAATTAGGCCTACAAATCGTGTTAAATTTCATTCAATAAGACTCTGAGAACAATCTAATCACTCTTGCCCAGGATGGTATCTGTTAACTCTCTTATTTGTGCCTCGCGAAATGCCTATGCTGCACTTATTTATAAAGTGGTCGTGGAGTTTCGGGTCTAGAGAGTTTCTGTTTAATCTCATCAATCATTTTCGTCACATTCCTCTGTCTGGTGAACTCTCTTTGGAGATGATGGTCCTCACCTCCCTCTTTGTCATTTCTTTGATTCATTTCTTGTTCATTTCCAGTGTCTGTATCCTGTTCCTCCACAGTCTCATCTCCACCAGTCTCAAAAGGGTCTCCTTGATCATCGACACCTCTTTCTGTGCTTTGGTTATCTAGCTCTACTAAAAACACCCCCTCTCCTATGTCGACATCATCTTCATTATCTTCTTCTTCTCCTAGGCCATGGTTGTCTAACTCCTCAAAATCCACCAATCGTCCTAAATCGACCTCATCTTCACCCTCCACTCTTAAGCACTGGTTGTCTAACTCTGCAGATTCTATGCATTGTCCTAAAATCACATCATCCTCTTGATCTTCCACCTCCATTGTCTCACCTATATACATGTAATTATTACTCCTAGGTGTACGTCATTCGCAAAGCTCTCCAGGGAGACAAAATCCGTGGATACCCACAGATGCTTATCAACTGAGTTTCAGGACAACCAGCCCACTTGGTAAGAACTGTAGGCCTATACTGGCTGCTCTTGTATGAGAGATCGGACAATTTAGATGTACACTGAAAATATAGGCTTCTACTAAGGTGATCACTATTGATGAGTTAAGGTCCTCTTTCCCTATTGATGACCTACACTGATAGTAAAACCTATAGTCAGTAGTGACTATACCTCCAGATTTTGACCCCTGTGGTCAGATGACTATATATGCCTTAGTCACTTATTAGTCATAGAATTAGTCAATCTGACTATGTCTAGAGTTTACAAAGTGATGATGTCACAGTTTTCTGTGCACAAAGATGCCATCAACAAAGAGCACATATTTTTGGATTCTTGGACATACCTTATCAGGACAATTAAAATCAGGCATTATCATCATCATAGCTACTCCATCCATGGATAATGACTATGTCTACTCATCAGTACATAGGTAGGTCATCTATTTGTCATGATATTGGCAGGTATTGCAGAAATAGGAGAGTTATTTTTGACCTAAACTGATCATAAATAGAAGGTGTATGGCAGCCATATTGAACTGGGTGGATGAATTTTGTTCACATTGCTCTGTCTTAAACCTTTGTTGATAGGATCACAGGGTGATGGTCAAGGGACAGCATCACAGAGATCATGGAGATGACAGACAGCTCTAGACAAGCAGACAGAAAAAGATGCAGACAGACAAACCACAGTGGACAGACAGACAGACAGACAGACAGACAGGCAGCCTAAAGGGCAGAGAGATAAACTCAGAGACAGATCCTCTGTGGGAGGTATAGTCAGTACTGACTGTACATGTTAGCAGCAATGACTAACTAAATGATGCCAGGCATCAAATTGATAGTCATCTGACTAAGTCATTTTACAATGGTTTAAAGGCATGACTATACATTGACTATATGACTAACCTAAGTTAGTCACAGGTTACTATAGAGGGATAGCCAAAAATCGCACTATCATTTGACTAACTAAAGTTAGTCACTACTGACTAAGATATTCAAATGTATTTTTATCAGTGTAAGGTATTCATTATGATCACCCAACAGCTGCCCAAGGTCATCACTTTGATGATATTTTTCTACAACCAGGGAGCCCTAGTATACAACAATAGGATATGCAATGTTTACTATGTGAGCTATTTTGAATGTGTATCTATAATACTCTTGATCATCAGTGTCTATAGGATGAATGATGTGAAAAAATGTCATCACAAGGGAATGTTAATTGATCAAAAAAAATCATTTGGTCAAAATTTTCAAAGACAAAGCATGTTTGATAATTGACACCTCTTTTGTCATCAAACCATAATCATAACCATGGGAATGAGCTAATATTCCTTATACAAACAACTACATGTATGTATGCCTCACCAAGGCATCATAAGTCAGCTGTAAGTGCCCTCAATGGATGCTTAGATGTGGTGAGGGAAGGGGATAATTATGCAAATCTATGCAACGATCTTAATTAATGACAACGTAATCATTCACAAACTCCTCTCTAATCAGTTCAGACAGGTACTCTGTAGTGATCACCCAGGGTGATCACATGTGATCACCTAAAAGATCATGGGGTACTCCCCCTCAGGACCATCAAAAAGATGACAAAAAGTGATCACTAGAGAGTACCCTTTTAAGCCTTATCTTTTCAGTGTAGGCATCCCAGGTGTGGGGTACCTCCCAGGTGCTAAAATTGAAGCCTTATGTACCTCTATGATGACCAGATACAGTACGACGGTAAATAACTACCACACACTAGTTGGTTCTAGTCCTGATAGTAGTGTATCATCCAGTCCTCAGAGATAGTAATTGAGTACCTGACGCTCCCCATATGTTCATGGCTAATAAGGAGCATGCAGGTAGATTATATAGATCAGTGAGTACCACTGCCCAGAAGGGATCAGCATCAGTGCAGACTCCACTTCCTGGTGATGGTTCCAGCTGGAGGTGTGGAAGGTGAGGGGAGGTGGGGGGTCAGGTATTGATCTTTAATTTGGCACCATTCACTATGAAAGGCAATGCGTCCTGATCCTGGTTAAAGTTTAAAGAATGGAAGGAGATTAATCAATATCTCCACACCGTCTCTCATGAGACCCTGGCATGAGACCACCAAGTGTGTCAGTTATATAACCATTTATGGGAATCCAAGTGTTCTTTTGTTCTCTATTAAACAGTGAGTAGCATAATGGATTAACACTAAATACATGGGAAGGTGCTTTGATAGTGAGTCGAAAGAGGCCATCATGCAAGCAGGAGTGGCCACAATAGGTGGGTGGTAGCAATAAAAGGGTGATCCTGATGGATTTACAGGCAAAAATAGGAGTCTGCTTACAGAAGAGGGCGATTGCAGCAAAGATGTAGTAGCGATAGTGGGCTGGCTGACCTGGGAGATGATCACAAAATTTTGAGGCCCCACTTAGGGAAGGCTCACCATAAGATCAAGAAATTTCATTGAATTACGTTATAGAACCGTCCGGCTCAATAACAGGGTAGTTCAGAGATATATAGTTTGCAGTTGATCTAGTTGTAGAGACTGGTATTCTGCTACCAAATCTGGTACGTACTATACATCACAGCAACCAGAGCACATTCATATGATGGGTAAACATACAGATGATGAGATGAAAGTGTTCCTCCCAGAACTACGGTATCCTACAAGGGCTGCCCACTTGGCAAAAAACATTTTTTAACGTTTGCAAACATTTTTATATGGTTTGGGTAAAAAACGTTGAAAAAAAGCATTATTTTGACGTTGAAAAAACGTTTTTCAACCAATTTTCAACCAAATAAAAACGTTTGCTTTTACAACCAATTTTCAACCAAATAAAACGTTTTTTGTTATTTACGTTTCTTTTACGTTAAAAAACGTTTTTTTAAACCTGATATAAAAACGTTTTTATAAAACATCAAAAAAACGTTTTTTGAGTACATGTAAAAACGTTATTTTGACATTGAAAAAAAAAAACATTTTGCAAACTTAGGAACCAAAATAAAACTTTGTCTTAATTTTCTGCCAAGTGGGCCGGTAGGCTGAGGCTTACACTGCCATACAGGCTGCGTCCAGGTTGCGGCCCCTGGACAGCAGACATGTCCTACTAACCCTGTAAGGATCACAGTGTGAATTAATGCATCATAAACCCTATGTACTACCCCTATAGAAACAGACACCAGTGCATTAAAGTCACTACCATTCAAATTGAGCCTACTGCGCATGTCCCTGCGCATATAGGTTTACTTCAGAAGAATGACAATATTTTTGGTGTGCACATACATATACATGCCCTAAATCCCCACAAAAAAATTCAAGTACTTCTGCTGAAAATTGTGCAATTTATGACACTTTGAAATTTTGGCATATAAATTTACATCTAGATTTTTTTTTTTCATTTTTTCCAACAATCTTTTGTACTTTATAATTAAAGCCCCCATATGATCAAGACAATGCTATAGAAATGGTAGGCTGTTCACAGTGACTGAGGGCATATCATGGAGCAATTTTTTGCCAAGAATGTGTACATTTTACCCATCATGCAGTGCTTTGAATATGGATTTTTGTCAGATTTTCCAATACTTTTTTAATTCACATGGCCAAAACTATAAAATAATGCATGGGATCCCATATCAAAATTACTCTTATTGAAGAGCAAATTATCTGAACAATATTCTGAAGAAGTTTAAGAAAAATCTAGTGGTTCAAAATATGAATTTTGTTTTTGTTATAAAATAATAGAAAATTTACCCATGTCTTTTCCGAAAAATGAGAAATTTACCCAGAATGCCATGTTATGGACTTAAAATAAAAAAAAATCCTTAATAAATAAGGATATCAGACCATTCACCATGCGAGGTTTCATATCTCTGTGTTAAATAGTTATGACAGAAAAAAATTCTCAAATCTGAGACACATTTTCTCTAATTTCTAGGTGAAGATTAAACTACTTTTATTTTTCAAAAATCTGTAGAAAAAAAAGTAGTTTGGGACCCCCTACTTTTCTTTTCATATTCTTATTCTAGATGATTTTTGTACTTCTGGGTGAAAAATGAAGAAAATCTAGGATCTTTGATTCAATGGTAGCGACCCACCTTAAAGGATTAAAATGGGTTTTCATGGCTATATCCAGGGTGAGTAGACTTTCTTTGTCCTAGCTTGATACTACGGCTAACTTTATGGCATGTTATGTAATGGTTAAGCTTATGGGCCACAAAAAAATAGTTCTAAGACCCAGAGGCATGTCGTAGAAATTCGTTGTTCTTCCCTACTATCAACATGTTTCAGTTGACGTCCTACGTCACTGAAACAATTAGAGGGAGTGGCCACATAGGAGCAAAGGGTCATAGAGAACAGCTACATAAGAAGCAGTGTTCTTATATGTGATTCTATTAAAGACCCAGAGAGAGAGAGAGAGAGAGAGAGAGAGAGAGAGAGAGAGAGAGAGAGAGAGAGAGAGAGAGAGAGACGGAGAGAGACTCTTCCTACTAACGACAAGCGCATGTAGTACTGAGATTTATATCAAAAACTTAGAAATTGATATCAGATCTGGGATATAAAGAAATCACGGGAAAAAGTTCCCTCTCGAAGAGAAACATTTCTGGCTAACTGAGCAGATTATAAACAGTAAATTCTTGGGGAAAATGACATGTTAAATGAATGTTCAACTTTTATTTCAACAACACGTATTAGAGTGAGCCGGCCATTAGAGTGGTCACATTGGGACTCCTATAACAATGCCATTCTATCACCAATGTCCATAATTTACTGCACAACAATCTATCTTATTAAAAAGGCTATATCTTCGAGTTTTACAATCTCAGGAAGCTTATAGATATTACTTCAGCACTATTCACTTAAATGTCTGTGCAAACACAGATGCATTGAACAGACAATGGCGGATTCTCCTGCGACGGATGGACTGGCCAATTGATATCTTGGTTAATACAAGGCAATGACTCTTGTGATGATATTCAAGGCAAGGTTTAGGATTATATTCAAATTTCTCTATACACATGAGTGAATATACTTGCAAAATAAAGTGTTTTCGTTGTGACGAGAAGGACATTTTTTGTAACTCAGTCCTAAGACGTAAGGCACAGAACTAGCACAGTTCATATAGTACAGGGTACAAGAGACCAGAAACACTTTATCAAAGACAGGCTAGTAAGAATATAGCAAGTATATCTAACTATTACATCTCTTTGGAATGATATGGTAAGTTCAGGACAGTCTTGTTGTATATCACAAAGACATGATATGTAAAGAACACAATAATATGTCATTATTTTTGTCATTTGAAATGCAATGAAGCAGGATATATATATATATATATATATATATATATATATATATATATATATATATATATATATATATATGCATAATGCTTCATAATGAGACATGTCTTAATTATATTGAGTAATCTCTGAGTAGAAGTTGAGCTACAGTATTTACAGGTATAATATCTAGCATCATACTAATACTGGTCATGTAACTTTGTGGAAAAAGCAATCCCAAAACCTGAGTCCTGTCTGAGACTGAGAGAAATTTAGATAACGATAAGATGAGGCATTTAGACACCAGTATAACAATCATGCACATAACAATTAGAGGTAGTTAGTTCATCAGTACTCAGAGTTGACAAGAATATCATCATTTGATTTGGCAAGTATATCATCACTTGCATTGGCAACAAGCTGCCAGAAACAATATCAATGTTTGAGTGTATTGGTAATAGAGAATTTAACAAGAGTGTTTAAAAAATGAAATCTGTTGAAGGTGTTTCATGATGCTGCATGTATAGAGTTTCCCATGACAATCTTATATTCTCACTCATACAAACGGCCCCCTTTCGATATTATTTTCTTTCACAAAGACCCGTTCGATATATAGCAAAGTACTTAAGGACACTTTATACATTATTTGTGACATAATTTGATAGCAATGATAGCAACTTTAAGATCCAAGACCAATTTTAAGCTTCCTCAGATTATTTTTCAAACACAGAACAGCTTCTAACATATCCATCCTTGCTATATAGGCTACAATCTACCCTACCTAAATAACCACTAGCTTAACAATACATTTTAAAGAGTTTATGGTAAATCAATATACCAGCAAGGACCTCCTGATGCCACCATCCCCACAGATGGAATGTCTTCTTGATCCATTTTAAGTCTATCCATTTACCCAAAAGGGATTGGCAGTGTATCACAATCTCAAACAACTCTCTCGACGTTGTACAATTATAGCTCTCAATCACTGGAATAACGAATTTCATGTCGTTGAGTAGGGAAAAGCAGACCTTATTCTCTGTAGAAGAATTGTCATTTTGTTCAACTTGCAAATACTAAGCATCTTTGGTTAATGTAATAACAAACGTACCGGGTAGTTAGATACAGACATTGATAAAGCCAAGATTTGCAATTTTCCCCAAACAAACCTCTGGCATGGGTTGAGGGGCCTATTTCGCAAATGCTGTACCATGTGGAACAGACGGCACTCACTGGTCGATGAAAGGTCAGGTAGGATAAAAACGCATTCCAATGCAGAAATAACATTTAACACAAACGGTGGAAACTCCAGTCTGCTGGCAAGGAATTATATCACTCGTTTTGACGATTTCATGCAGAACTTTACCACTATCCTTTATCATTTTTCAGAGCTTCCCAACTACCCACCTGGCATACTTTAATTATCAATGAATGTAACATGATTATGTCAAAGGATGCCAATAAAATACTGACACCACAGCTCTAACTGGTACATTATACAGGTAGTTACTGTCACTGATATCATCGCTTGTGAATATTAGCTTTCATTTTCATGAACCAAATTTCTACCAGGTTTTTAACATGCCTAATTGACTGGCACTGTCCCGAGCACCCTTGTTCGGGTGCTCGTGGTTATAGACAGTTTGAGTATTTCTAATAGTAGGCAGGTTGTGTCCTCAGGTTCTTGGTCTGGGTCTTCAGGGCACGCTGTGTGTCATAGAGCGTTATGTCGGCCGGTACAAAACCTGCCATGTTGAACTTCTGTAGAGCCAGGTTCCATTGTTCTGATGTGTGCATTTGTTCTAAAAGCTCTGATAATTTCTGCTTCATCTCATCTAGAAAAAAAGAGGAAAGAGCGCTTTTGAAGAATTTTGTTTCACAGTGCTGGCATAGCCGCGCGGGATGCTGGGGCTGCATCCTCCGCACTGTTTCAGGTCTCCCACACTTTTTTTTTCAGGTCAAAACTGATTACAGTGATTTACACAGCTTATCTCTCACATAGCTGATTTGTCACTACTTTTTTTAAGGAGTTTAAGCTTAAGTGAAGAGCACATTTCTGTGAAGAAAAAAGGTCCAGGTTATATGCTAAATATTCTAAGTACTTTTGATCAAGTTTTTGAGAAAAGTCCATTAGTCTATTCCGAGTTAGCAGGTTGTCCCATGGGCGCCGCTATTACTGGAGCTTGTTATTAGCGAGTTCTACTGATAACACCTATCAGATTGGTACCAGTTGGCCCCCGAGAGGACCGCAGTGAATAGTTGGTGTCATTTTGTTGGCTGATAATCAAACCAGCTAAGGCCATATAACTTAGCCTATGGAGGGTGTTCATGATTATTATAAACCAGAAAAAAACTCTTAGAGCGCTATTAACTGCTCCTATTATACTTGTAAATGTACACAATGGCTTGGTGCGATATCTACACTTACTTGGCAATTTAGCATTGACCACCACAGGGTACACCGGTAATGGCCCAAGTGATGTCACTATGGCTACTTTGTCCTTGTTGTCCGGTCGCTCGCGGAGGTAGAGGTCAAGGACAATAGAACTGACGGCTGCCACATCAGCACGGCCCTCAAGGATATTTTCTATCGACTTACGGTGTGAACCTGGAATAGTAAGTGAGGAAATGAACGTGGAGCCATGTACAGCATAATAGACTTTTTACCCTTTGAAGACCACATCATCCCCTTAGTGCAATGAGATTGTAACTTCATCTGGATCAACAAGGTAAAAGGCTCATTGTACCTCCATAACTTACTTAGGTTACCCGAATGCAGTTACAACCTTATTGCACTAAGTCGACGACATGATGGTTTCAGGTGAGATGCAATTACAGAAATATAACAAATCTGGACTATATAAAATCTTCAAAAAATTCTTAAAGACAAAATTAGAAGAAGGCAATATCACTGACACTAGCTAAGCCATCTAAAGAAGCATGGAAGTAAAAATCAATGATTTACCTGACTCAAGAGTGTGACCAAAGAAGTTAGCATTGTAGCCGCGTTCCTTGAGGTGGGCAAGCACGGTTAGGTTCCCGGATACTGAGCCTTCCTTGTCATAAGTGTACCGGCACCCCTTTAAGTCTTTTACCTCTTTATAAATACCCCTATAATGATGAAAATGACACTTGTATGGCAACAATTATGTCTTAAGGTACATATATCTTATAGGTGGGGAACCATGCCTTTGATATAGAACAACACTTGGCTTTTGAAAATTAAGCCCCAGGTGTGCCTTATAATCATAGCATTTCTTTCGACTCAGTCTGCGCCCTATTGGCCACTAGCTGGTCTGGGGCTGGTTCCGGTGACACACACTGATAAGAACTGATAAGATGGGACCAGCATGTCGCTGGAAGTGGGTGTTAACCTGGGACAAGGTACCCATCATGGTATGTGTTATCAGTGGGGTTTGGCTGAACCAGCGAAATTCAAGATGGTGGCTCCACTAGGCCTCCATACTGTGTCCTATACATGGGCTGCGCGTTTTACAAGAGGTATTACAGTATGGTGCCCAAGCTATGTTGTACAAAATATTTTGACGATCATTGACAATCTTAACTGTATACATACTCGTGATAAGGAGTGTTACAATCAGTGGTTACTGGGTTATCTACACTATAGCAAATTAGCGAGATGTATAATCAACCAATGAAAAAATTCCCCCAATTCACCTCAGAATTGGGGGAACTGGTACCCATCAGATAGCTCTTATCAGTGATAACTCACTGGTAACTAGCTCCAGCAATGACTGCGCCGACTTGACATTCCATAACCTCGGTATACTACTGTGTACACTAGACTTGTTTGTGTCCCATATTTACAACAATCAACTCATCTATAAAAGGTGATAACGGAGAGATAACACAGATACATGAGGGTCGTCTGCTATTTCCTGTTACCGGTACAGGTTCTCATTTATTTTCAGTAATTCCTAAAAAATTTTTTCACTGCCAAAAGCATCTATACACACGTTTGGTCAAAGGGTAGATAGTTAGATCATTATGATATGATGCTCTACCCCATGATTACCTGGTATAAAATGATGGATCATAATGCTTACTTTCTGTTTTGCTGTGTGATAAGTTCAGTGAAGTACATCGGTTTTTGTCCCGTCTTCGGGTGGTTGTGGACAGCGGCGACCGGCAACATCTCAGCTCCGCCCTGGTCTGCCTCTTCTAACAACCCAAGTAAACTCGCACTGGACATGAACACTGTTGTATGAAGATAGATATTGCAATTTACCAGGCAGTATGATATTTACTTAGGCTTAAATTACTACTTGTATTACATGTATGGTAATAACATCAACTGTGGTAGGCTGGGAGAGCTGGGGATAATTTTGTAAATACAGGTGGGTATTTATATCATAACAGTTCTAAGCATCCAATGAATGACGGCAATTGCACCTTAAATAAAAAGATGTTTCTGATACATGTATTTCGGGGAACATCTTCTATGCAAGCTGCGGTTTATAAAACTCTTTAGTCCAGGACTCAAAAGTTTTCCTTATAAATCACTCCCATAAATCTCTATTTATCAAGTTCAATCCATTACCCAAAGACATACTTACCAATATCTGCATCTCCTTCTCTGAATGGATTTCGGGTAGCTGACGGACCATCATAGCGTGACTCAATACATAGACTGGTCGGTATACCTTATAAAGAACAAGGTGAAATCTGACAAGGGTGGAAGGGTATCATCAAACAATATTTTAACAAACAAAATCATCTTAAATAAAAGTTAGAGAAAGAGAGACAGATAAGTAAGAGAAAAAGAAAAGAAAGGGAGGAATCCGCAATACCTTGTGTAGTTTTGTGTATAAAGCATGGCTTAACCTCTATGCGAGGATAGAAGCCTACTGCGCCTTCTAGTCAACCAAAGGGGTGCGCCATATAAGTGAGGATAAGAAAATAATTATAGAACAGTACTAGAATGACCCAAAATTTCACTCCGGGTGCACCTTCTAGGTCTAGGATGGGCATGTTGCAATTGGGGGGTGAGCCTTAGATGCAGTTCACCGGGTTCTCCCTATCATGCACAGGGTATTGTGGTAGATCTCATTAAGTACTAAAGGATTCTTTGAACTACCGTAATCTCCCGCGTATAAGGCGCACCTCGCGTATAAGGCGCACCCTGAGTTGAGGAGAAAGCTTTAAGGTACACCTGGGGCTTGATTTTGAGGGTTTAGTTCTTTTCTATAGTAAAAGTACCCTGCCTATAAGACGCACCCCCTCCTTTGGGAGCTTCTATAAGGTGCAGTAGGTCTTTGATTCATGTATAAGACGCGCCTTATACGCGGGAGATTAGGGTAATTAGTGTCTACTAATTGTCTGACAATAACTGTACACTTGACAGCCTGTCAAGAAGATATAAAGGAAAGAAACCTGTCAATTCTAAGTGCATATATTGTAATGCTGTGCAAGATGTCAATCATGTCTTCTTACATTGTAACATGCCAGAGATGAGAAACACACAGTCAGTGTTTGAAACAAAATACCTCAAGTTTGTTGATTACGGTACTATAAAAGACACAATGACACTAGAAAACTTTCTCAAATACTAGCAGTGGCCCCATATTGTAAATCATCTAAAAGGCCAGGAGCTGTGAAATGTATATACTCGTATATAAAATCTGTCTACAACATTGTAAATGGAAACCTGGTGCTGACATAAGTGTACCTGTACATTAGTCAATAAAGCCATCTTGAATCTCCTGAATCTCTACTAGTATTGAAATTTGATTTTGTTCTTTTTCATGACTCGTAGGACGATCATGTAGACCCTCCATACCATGGTAATTCTTTGATCCCGACATGATGTATCAATGTAGTATCAGTGTGTCACCGGCACTCGCCAACCGTTGGCATAGACATGCTACTGCTACATACCTAATGCCTCCTCCAGATAGTATTGGATCATCTGAAACAGCTCCAGGGGCAGGTCTGGGGCCATGTAGGTCAGTAACTTCAACTTGAACGGCATTTTATATTGATATGCTACCTGAAAGAGCAAAATAGAAGTCTTCAGTGTAATTGTAAACACCCTTATAAATACCAGTAAGAGGTCAGGTAGGATGAGGCAGGTTTTACAGGTTCTGCACTCCCTGTGGTTCAATCACCTTGGATTAACTTAAGCTTACTTGAATACATCCATACATGTATAGTCACTGTGCGCGACTCAGTTAAGGACTGAGTCGCTGGGACTGCCCTAGCTAAAACTTGCAGGTGCTCTAGAAACAGCAAGTTTCTAAGAATAACATTTGACAGAAACAAATCCCCAACAATCAGCTTATAATATTGACAAGAGTACCACCTTAGTTTTGCTGTCTGTGAGTGGGAAGAGCGTCTTTTGTTGGAAACCTTTAGATCGCACCTTTTTCCAAGGTTTGGCACATGTTGTGTGGGCTGCAACAGGTAGCCATAAGCAGGTGCATTTTCTGCCAGACAGGAAGTCAATCTCCACTCACCAAGCAGATTCTCATGGATAACATTATTTCATGAATAACACCTCTGTTGTGAGACCTGAAACCACTTCCATCATGGCCGACCGTGGCAGCTAAACTTGATGTGAAGGCTAACAGATTTGCAAGAACCAAATAATCTGGGCCCCCGTATGAAAGGTTTCTCACAAAATGGCAACAAACATGTCTTAGGAAGCCATCCTTAAGAGGAAATTGACATAAAAAAATTATGTCCTACAATTCCAGCCACCTGACAAATTAGCCCTATGCAGGAAGCCTGACTCTCCCGTTAGGTAAGAGTCAGCGCCCGCCGGACAATACATGTATGTGTAATCACTATCTCCAACCATTCAAATCTACCGGTATGTAAATACAGTATATTGGGCCTAATAGAACAGCTTTGCCAGCATGAAAATGATCAGTGACACAGATATGAATAAATCATCAGATATGGACCAACCTGAGCCGGGTGTAGTTCTAGACAGACACTGGTGTATCACGCAGGTGTCAGCTGTTCTCTCATCCCCTGGACACTAACTGACCTATGTCAATGTCTGGGAAGGGGTGGGGATCCCCATGACGTCACTAGTGACTGCCCTGGGTCATAAACCTGGATCTCACCTTCCCTGGATCATGACCTGTCACCTGTGTTGTTGGCAGAGGTGACAGGTTAAGTCTTTCGAGGAGAAGCGCTAACGTGGCGCCAATTTCGCTTGTAAAATATGAGCAGTAAACTTTCGCATATTCACCGGTACCAGGGACACACTTCCGATCATACCGTTTCTCCCCGAAAGGGTTCACGGAGGTGACAGGATGCAGGTGCCACCACCTGGTGTTCAATATGTGTACTAGGTCTAGCATAAATGGTTGGATACATGTATTCAGCGACTAAAGGGGATGAGAGTGAAATTCATCCGCAACAATTCCCCAAAATGCTGAATCAAAACCTCAAAAAGTAGGTTTTGTATATGGATTTTTAGCTTTTTGGATTATGAAAATCTCCAAAATCAGGGGACAAAACGCAAGACTTACATACTGGGAATAGCCCACTCTTGATCAACCCTTAGTTTGAGGATTGATGTAGAATTCCCCTTTATTGTTGCTCCTTCTTTCATGAAAATATTAAAATAGCCCACCCTTAAAAAATACTTCTTTCCTGTACAGAGGCCTGGTGAACTTTTTTTTTCTGAGTGCTGAAATACCTTTTTTTGTATCTCGGCACATTTTGGGTTTCCATCCCCTCAATCTTGGAACACGATTGTAGATTCATGGGAGAACCATGCTGTCCCTGCTCACAAAGTTCAGGAAAGAGAAAATAAATACCTCCCTCCCTCGCGGGTCTGAAAAATCCTACCCTCTGGACAGGAAAGGGATATATTTTTAAGGGTGGCCTAAGTTATGACAAAATCTACCCAACTTGGAGAAAAAAACCAAAAAAAACATGACCCGACATGTACTTTGTTTTCATTAAACATTTATTTCTTAGACAACTATGGTTTATATACACTGTGTGATGAATGCGACGAAGATGAGATGAAGGTTTTCAACTGTTTTCAAAATGTCCACATTTTGTCAGATTCCCGACAATTTGTTCAAGAAATAGGATACATGTAATTATTTGAGTGGTGTAGAGTAAACCACTATAAGTGATGATGTGATGTAATGTAGATGGCAGGGTAGAAGGATACGTTATGATGGGACTGCTTCTTTAAGCTGCTATGCCGTCCATTTCAGACACCTACAAGCACAGAAAGAAAAACACAGTTGGTTATCTTGATCGAATCTTTTTCAGCGGAATGTACGACATTTATGAATCTATACACTGATGTGCTTATCCTTTAGGGAACCTGAGGATATTGGCCCTTATGGGGCAGCATACTACTTTAATGCAATATATCAGCTTATTATTAGCACAACATGCTGAAGCTGCAGAGAACACCCTGGTGTTGCAGCATATTGAGTCTAAACGAATAAGTCAATTCTAAAGGGTATGCATATTACACCAATATAGTGCTGGCGTGTTAGGATGTGTTACTCATCGGCACTGCATTTCTGTGTCAGAGGGGTAAACAAAGGAGAAGCTAAAAGGCTTCATGATCCTTCGTTTGAAGGGTTAAGATAACTTACCTGGTGTCCTGGTGAGTGCCCAGACAGCGCACACAGCAGTACCGAGCACCACACTGCACGCAGACGTACGGAGATGGGAATGTTCACCGCAGTTAAGGAGCAATCTTAATGCACAATATTTGATATATGATTTTTACCCTGAGATGAGTATACGTGGACATACCATACCTATGTCATTTACATTTAAAATGTGTAAAACATTCTCAGTAGAATCAAAATGGGTACACATGATATTCTTGAGTAGTTGATTGTCTATTTCAGACATCAACATGGGCTAGTAGCAAATTAAGCTGATCTTTTATTCTTTGTTCAATATTTCATGGCGGCCTTGCAAGTCCTGTCACTACAGGTAACTTAAGATTATTTTTAGCCCATCTAGATAAATTATTATGCATTTTAGTATTCTTTTTTCATAGTCACCATACAATATTTTATTATCAAAGGATATCCACAAACTGCACAGAAATGTCGCTCCGGGAACCGAGAGGCGGGGACACCGACTGATAAGTAGTTAGGCGCCTCTGGTTGATTCATCTGCTGCAAGACATACCGCAAGAAACAAGGATGTTGTATTAGCAAGGATTTATAAACACTACAGACAACAAAGGATATTGGATTAGGTATCATTTATACCTAAAGGTGCACTCTTTATCATCTATATTATAGATAATGTGTGAAACATTCTTAACGAACTACAAAAACAGATATATTTACCTACATTCCTTCAAAACTAATTTTAACCCCTGACCACACTTTTGAAATGCCGTAACTGGTTTTCCGTGGTTCACCTTTTCTAATTCTTTGTTGAATATGATTAGGATTAGCAAATATCAAATTCGGTATAAAGCTTTGGGTTCGCACCAAAGGAAAACGGCAAGAAAACAATCAAACTGTTCCTTACCTCTTCTTCTATCAAAGCTGCAAAATTCTTCTTGAATCGTTGCTTGAAATCCTTTCCTTTTCGTTTCTTTTTGGCTACAAGGAGATAGATTTGCCCAATTAGATATCTCTGACTATCACAACGACAGACTTTTTTCATGTGGTGTCTCGCTTTTTGTAATCATATGTGGTGCATCAGGATTTACCAGTATTGAACTGTAAGGAACGATAGGACCGGGATCATGCCCCTTAACTGTAACTTGAAAACATTGCTTTAATTTATATCAAGACATATAGATATACTGTTTCACGCTTGGGTTAGAAGATTCTTAATGTGATTTATCCTTTTTTCCCGATATTGAATATTACATACACTGGTCTGGCATGGCTTCATCAAATTTCGGAGCACGTTTACTCATCTTGAGGTCTGCGTGAGGATCATCCTGGAAGTTATCAGACTCAAGAGCCTCGAGGGCCTTTCGAGCCCTTCTCCGTCGAGCGACATGGTCTAATACCCGCTTCTGTTGGACATCTTTAATCCGGCCTGAAATGAAATGATACATAGCCATAGTTGATATGTGTTCTTCTATTGTAGTTGATACCATTTTAATTTTGAACCTAGGGCCTGTGTATGATTAGGCTACTTACTACTTACAACTTAGGACGGGTTAGTCTGCGGAGCGAGAGACATAAAAACTGAACATCCATGGCCAAGCCGATGATAAATCAATCTCAAAACTAAGGCCTGGTTACCAGAGACCTACAACAACATGAGTGAACACTCGAGGCGTTCGGGCAGCGGTTTTCTAACCATATGCAGTGCATTGTGGGTGGGGGTGACCTCGAATGCTAACTACACAACCTTAGCTTGTTCCCTCTACCCCCTTCCACCCCAGCCAGGTCTGGCTAGGTACCAACCCTTAACTATGCTTGGGAGGGTAGTAAGTTCACTCAGGGATCAACATTGACCCACACGGGGAGGACCAATAGGGGGTGGCCTTACAAACCAGCATTGATCCCTCGGCCATACCACGAACGCCTCGACTAACTTTAGGTTGACATTGATGACAAGGAAAGGATGGAACATTTATAATTGGTTCTCACACGCACAAAGAATCCAGTCCACCTGTTGTTAAAATATAATCACTTCCGTAGCCAAAAAAGAAAGAAGGAAAGAAAGAAAGTCTAGGGTATTTTCAAGACCAGTGTGTGCTCTCTCATGCACCTATCCACTGTATGTATGGCAGCTTTGGTTGGTGTTTACCAATTATCAACCCTAAATTGACACTTCAATTATGTCATGGCTGATTGCATGAACCAATCAATGCCTTGTACTTTGGGCTAGGACTGGATAACTACCCTCTTCTAATCCTAGGCACTCGTACCAAAAGAACCCAACATGGCAGGTCATGATGAGGGAATACACACAGTCTGAACAGAAAATGATCCAGGATTAAAGTTTACATAGGATATAATGAAGTAGGGACACCCTGGAGGGGGAGATATATATGGTAGGAATATAATTACCAACTTTTGTTGACCATACTCTTAACCATTTTATCACAATGATCATTTCTTTTCTCAGCTACCCCTGAGAGTGCATAGTGAATGTCGGCCCTGGAACAATAGTGGAGGGGCCGAACATTGGCTAGACACTACTCATGTGTGATGATGACACAGGAAGTAACGCGCCTTGGTGATTGAAGGGACAAGAGTAATAGAGAGTAATCAGGGACTGCAGGCTTATTTTCCTCTAGATGGCGCTACAATCGATCTCAATATGTATACACCAGATGGCACTGCAAACTGGCTTGGAATTGTAAATAAACAAAGGTGCATGGGCATGGTGCATGTGTATGGATCAATGAATTTTACACCTCAATACAGTATTGACCATTCATCTATCGGCAAAATCATACTATAGCCCCCTGTCAAAGCAGGGATCCTGTACTGAATAAACGGAATACACCTTACTCCGTGACAACTAACGAGAGATTCTAGCTAGAGAGGGGGCTAAAGTCGGAGTATTCTAGCTAGAGAGGGGGCTAAAATCGGAGTATTCTAGCTAGAGAGGGGGCTAAAGTCGGAGTAATCTAGTCAGGGAGGGGGCTAAAGTCGGAGTAATATATACCAATGCCTCCATTCCATAATACAAACTTAAATCAGTACCAGGGGGGAGGAACCCCCCTCAAGGTAAAAGGGCTCTATAAGGGGGGAATTATAGGAAAACGGGGCTTGGTCTTTTTGGGGTAGTTCATATGTGTTCATAACAGTGTATTTTCGTCAGAGAGGGGGCTAAAATCTGAGTATTCTTGTCAGAGAGGGGGCTAAAGTCCGAGTATTCTAGCTAGAGAGGGGGCTAAAATCGGAGTATTCTAGATAGAGAGGGGGCTAAAGTCGGAGTAATCTAGTCAGGGAGGGGGCTAAAGTCGGAGTAATATATACCAATGCCTCCATTCCATAATACAAACTTAAATCAGTACCAGGGGGGAGGAACCCCCCTCAAGGTAAAAGGGCTCTATAAGGGGGGAATTATAGGAAAACGGGGCTTGGTCTTTTTGGGGTAGTTCATTTGTGTTCATAACAGTGTATTTTCGTCATAGAGGGGGCTAAAATCTGAGTATTCTTGTCAGAGAGGGGGCTTAAGTCGGAGTATTCTAGCTAGAGAGGGGGCTAAAGTCGGAGTATTATATACCAATGCCTCCATTCCATAATACAAACTTAAATCAGTACCAGGGCTATAATATACTTGCACCTTATTCAGTGACAATTAACAAAATGAGGGGGCTAATGTCACGGAATAAGGGCTATGATATACATGTACCTTATTTAGTGACAATTATCAAAAAGAGGAGGCTAATGTCCATGATAAGGGCTATGATATACATGTACCTTATTTAGTGACAATTATCAAAAAGAGGGGGCTAATGTCACGGAATAAGGGCTATGATATACATGTACCTTATTCAGTGACAATTATCAAAAAGAGGGGGGTAAAGTCAAGGAATTAGGGCTATGATATACATGTACCTTATTTAGTGACAATTATCAAAAAGAGGGGGCTAAGGGAGTGGTCATTATTTATCAACAGGGGGGGTGGTGGGTTTGAGGGGGGGCGTAAAATTTTCAGACCCCTCCCGAGGGGGGGCTAAAAAAATGTTGACCCCTCTTGAGGGGGGGCTAAAAAAAAATCACCCTCTTTTTAGCAAAAAAGCCCACACGCTACTATAGATCAAAGAGGGGCGCGAAAACTCTCCGCGCCTCCGGCGCGGGGGGGGGGGGGGGGCGCAAAATATTTTGACTGCTGTCCAGGGGGGGCGTAAAAAATTATTCAGTGACAATTATCAAAAAGAGGGGGCTAATGTCACGGAATAAGGGCTATGATATACATGTACCTTATTCAGTGACAATTAACAAAAGGAGGGGGCTAATGTCACGGAAAAAGGGCTATAATATATTTGTACCTTATTCAGTGACAATTATCAAAAAGAGAGGGGTTAAGTCATGGAATAAGGGCTATGATATACATGTACCTTATTTAGTGACAATTAACAAAAAGAGGGGGCTAATGTGGCCGCTAATGTCACAGAATAAGGGCTATAATATACATGTACCTGGTACCTTATTTGGTGACAATTATCAAAAAGAGAGGGGTTAAGTCATGGAATAAGGGCTATGATATACATGTACCTTAGGGAGTGGTCATTATTTATCAACAGGGGCAGTCAAAATTTTTCGCACCCCCGCGCGAAGAGTTTTCGCGCCCCTCTTTGATCTATAGTAGCGCGCAGGCTTTTTGGCTAAAAAGAGGGTGAATTTTTTTAGCCCCCCCTCAAGAGGGGTCAAAATTTTTTTAGCCCCCCCTCGGGAGGGGTTTGAAAATTTTACGCCCCCCCTCAAACCCACCACCCCCCCTGTTGATAAATAATGACCACTCCCTTATTTAGTGACAATTAACAAAAAGAGGGGCCTAATGTCACGGAATAAGGGCTATAATATACATGTACCTTTTTCAGTGACAATTATCAAAAAGAGGGGGCTAATGTCACGGAATAAGGGCTATGATATACATGTACCTTATTTCGTGACAATTATCAAAAAAAGGGGGTAAAGTCATGGAATAAGGGAAATAATATATGCATTCATTTCATTCTATTAATTAAAAATGGTTCCTTCCTTTATAAGTACGATTAAAATAGAATGTAGATGCAGCTCTGGCCATTGTGGGTTGTTATGACATTTCCGTTTGTGATGTATACATTCCAGTTTTTACCAAAAACTCATGTAAACAAGCAAATACGCATGCGTGCGCACTGCCTCGTGTAACAGAGGGGATTATAGTAGGAGAATGCCCATCTATCACATGTACTGATATATTTAAGCATTGGGAAGCCTAAGAAAAATGTAAACATGAATAATTGATGGGACATATTGCCTGGATATCTTCCAGTGTCCACATGGTCTCATCCACAGGAAACAAGCATGGGCCATGTGGAAAGTGATCAGGGTCAGGGTTTGTTTGTTGTGGCACAGGAGATTGTGCCACATTGAAATACTCTACTAAAAATATATATGCCCAACTAAAATAAATACCATTAAATGTATCATATCCATATCAATAAGTTGTAATACCAGTAAAGAATTTAATGATTTTTTTTTCTATGTCTGAACCAGTCATGGACATGGGGTCTGAAGGAACCAGCAACCTGACACAGGAGACAGTGCCACCCTGCCTGCTGACACTGACCCTACTACATGCTTCTGTCTATATACACCGGAAGTAATGATGCACATGCATAGCACTTTGCAACCTTGAAAGAGTTAATGGTGGTCAATGACCTGTCACCATGCACCAGAGAGGCCCAGAATGACCAGTGGAGACAGTATATACATGTCAAGATTGGTGGTGGTTGATTGCTGTGCCTGTGGCCAATACACTGTATCTCCTATTATTAAAGTTTGCTGTTTCTCCTTTGTCACCGCTGTCGACCTCACCTCCACTCACGCTATTTCTCCTATCAATAAAGATAGATCTATATGTGAGATGTTTTTTTTACCCAATATCTGCATTAAAATACAGTGGAAATGTATTTCCATGGCTGACACCAAAAACACACATACAAAAAAAAAAAAACACAAAAAACACAGCGTAGTTTTCCGTGCCCCTCCCCCCTAGACTTGGGCACCAGTCTCGATAGGGGAGGTTGAGACTGGGATGGAGTGACCACTGCATTCCCAACTCTCCAAGCATATCCTTATCCACAGGTTAGGCACTGACATAGCTCCCGTGGGCGGCTCTGCCATGCACGGACGCCCACAGTGTGATATAGCAATTAGGGTATCATTTTAACGACCTTGAAGAGGGCTTTAATATGCATGTATTTGTTCAATAGTTTGGAGAATAAAAAAATATGTTTTCCCCAGGTGAAGTTGAAACTTCATTTCAGAAGCTTTTTATTGTGTGAAATATGTGTCACATATTTAAAAATGATACTCACATATTCCCTGGTTAAATAAGGTCTAGGAAATGTCTATTTTTTTCTTTTCCAATAGGCAACAGTATGTTTTCTAGGCAACTACAAAATCATGACCTATTAGCTCTGTGAGGGGGAGTGAGATTAGCACTCACAGAGTCACACCTCTCCCACTGCAACACACCTATGGGCCCACCACTGCATGGACCACCTGGAGGTGGCCCCTACTGGAGGGCTGACCACCAGGACTTCTCTCTGACCAGTAGGGCTTTTCTTGGAAGTTTGAACATCAATCAGAGGGATTTGTGTGGGGAGGGGGGGCAGGTGGAGGACTCCCCTTAACTGCTCCCTGAGGCTGGGTGAGCTCCATTCTAGTCAGGTGAACATTTCTCTAGCCTGGGCCTAGGCCAGGAAATCTGACCTTGACCTTGATCAAGGTAAGGCCATAGGTCATGTTGACCTTCTTGAAAAATTATTGAAAAAAGAAGTCAGCTAGCATTGATCATTCATCTTGCTAAATCTCAACAAATGTTGGCTCATTTACAAAAAGTCAATAAATTTGACCTTTGACCTTAAAATGACATTGACCTTCATCAAGGTCAGGCTATAGGTCATTGGAACCACCCCTCAATGACATTTCCTCTACTTTTTATTTTAAGTCCCTAGTGCCAATATCTTCTGAGATACAGTGATTTAATGGTTCCAGACATTTCTGACCACAGCTAACATAACCACAAAATTTGAATCTTGATTAAACTCTGAGTCAAGGACCTACGTCTGCCGATGTTAGCACTGTGGCGGACATAGCCAATTCAGAGCTCCTTTAAGTATGGGTTATTGTGGCAGAATATTGGGGTCATTTTGTGGTCTTTGGATTGACATAATGTCACTTTAAATTAAGATAGAGACTTCATTCAAAAAACAAATCCACTTATTTTCTTGAGATCTAACCAACAGTATACAAATAGAATTCATAGTATAAAATTTTGAAAAACTAGGTAAGTGCCTACACAGGTCAATGTATATGTATGGAGACAAGAGAGCCATAAATATGTAGTTCACACCTTTGAACAATTAAATAACATTAGATACATATCTCTATATGTACCACTCTAGATGCAGACCATATGTTGACTGAAGAGTGAAAAGCAGTAGATATAAAGGCTAGGCCTGTTTGGTCTATGAGTACACTGTATCTTAGGCCTGGTTTCCCCTTACAGCTATGAGTCAGAATGCCTACCTGTACCACTTTACAGTCTCCAAACTCTGGGATGGTACCACCAAATGTTATACAGTTTGCTCAAATCACTTCCTAAAACACTTCTCTGCAAGCCTACCTTGTTGTCAGCATGTGTTATCAATCCCTTTCAATCATTTTTGGACAGTTATTGTCAGAATGGTTTTCAAACTTTGTTGTGGGAATGGCCATCAGAGGAAGTACTGCTCTGCATGTGTGCAAGGGAAAGTTTTGCTTTTGGGGAGTTGTGCATGGAGAGTGAGAAAGCACATGGCAATGTTTACATTCTGACCTAGGTCACACATGGGCCAGGTGGCATGGCCATGGGTCAGTTTTGGCAAGGTGGACATCTGAGTCATTATTAACATCCCCACATGTGGGATCACTCTCCTAACACAGTAGGTAACCCTTGCCAGTTACCAGCTTAGTGACACCTCTTGCCCATGCTCCCTGAGGCACTTCATGCCAAAAGAAAATGGTGGTGGATTTAAAAGACAGGGAGGTGATACATTCAATTTGGATTCTGACCAGCTACTAATTCAAGGTAGTACCAGGCATTTATTTCATAATACCAAGCCCCAGATTATCATGTGTAGATGCCAACAGTATAAAGAGGGACACTGAAAAGGGGACCAGCCACACTTTACAGGCTCCTCAATTGTCAGCCCATTACCCAAACCAGAACCCAGAAAAGCTATTGTCTGGGTTCATAACAGAACTAATATAAAGGCCAGAGATCAAAGTAGAGGTTTCAAAAACAAACACCTGAATGGTCCTAGTCTAGACCAGAGTTATGACATCTGGTCGGGTGCTCTAGACTACCCCCCCCCCCCCGCACGCTCCCTCCAGAACTAGCTTAGATTTATAATCTCTCATCTCTGTACCGCTGTGAGAGATTAGAAAACCAGATGTTCTGCAGTGGGTGAGGAGCTCTCTTGTGTGGAGGGAAGAAGGCACAGAGTTTCGACCTAGTTCTGAGTCTATTTATACCTCCACCTCATTCCCGTGGTGAAGGCGGGATTGCAGCTTGGTTCAGAACGTCTTTGGAAAATGTGCTCTAAAATTGTAAAAATCTGTCATCTGGATTTGAAATTTGGTTTAATCTGTATTCAACAATTCAAGCTATCCAGGGAACTTGAAATTTATAAGGATTTCCAAGTATAAGTGGCAGAAAATCTGCAGTTTTGGGGTAGATACGCAGCAGTCACCCACAGCAAAACATTTGGTTTTCTAATCTCTCACGGCGGTACAGAGATGAGAGATTAGATTTCTAAGCTAGGCACTTCAAAAAAAAAATTTAAACTGTTTGCAAAAAAAAAAAAAATATTGGACACATTCGATTGAGCTCATTGTGAATTTTTCAATTCTTTTGGAATTATCTTTCTATCTTGTGTAGAACCAGAGATACAAGACAAATAGTGTCCGTAATATTGCAACAAGTAGCACTATAGAAGCGGTAGAAATAGGTGTCCGTTTTTGTGATGTGAGTCACTGAGTGCAGCCATGCACTGACCACTCAGTGGTCCACTGCCAGTGGCCACCTGCTTGGCTGTCACTATAGCAGTGATATGAATAGCCAAAACTTCCCAAATGTTTCATTTTTTGGTCCTCTCAAATGTATCAGGGGGCAAAGTGATAGAAACATGAAAATTCATATTCTGGCAGAGTATCATGCCCTAAATCTGTGTCTGGTGTTAGTTTTCTGGTGTCTCTAGTGGTTGATATGTTTTTTAAAGCTCCAATATAACCTTCATATTCAACTTACTGTAAAATGTTTAATAATTCGAATTTTTCCTCCCCGATTTCGCTGGTGGGTACCTTGATATCTAAACTATAACTTATAAGGATAACTATTTAAATACAAGTAACATACCCTAATAGAACCCTAAATCGGCGATATCGGCAAGGTCACGATTATCGGCCGCACTCCCACCAGGCAGAAAATGTCAACCCAGTGTGCCAGCCTTTCTCACCCTCCACAGTGGCTTTATCAAAGTGCCTATCTAAGCTAGGCCGAAATACCTGCCTGCTCACAGGCAGGATCCAAGATGTATACAAGTCTATAGTGGCACAAACACATGGCTAGTCTGAACTAAGTACTCACTGTCAGTTCCTGGAAATTGTCCTTCCTATTCACAAACATGTAGTTTTCATGTACATCAGCTTATATTGACTGAAACATGAGATATATCCAATAAATCTGACATGTTTATCTTGAGCTTAGATATCACTACCTCAATGGCCTCCATTGTCAACATGCTAGGGGTGCTACCTGGTGTTAGCTTCCTTTTGAAACATAGGGCTAACCAACCAAGAATAGTATAGTCTTTTTGGCACTAGGTGGCTACACCTGGCTTCAAGATGGCCGACAATGATTTGGAGTTAGAGATAGCGATGGGCACCCAAAAATTAGATTTAGTATAATCCAATCGAAAATTATACCCTAGAAAGAAGAAATCTTTGCCAACCTAATGCTTCTTGAATGAATGAAATAGACTGATTAGAAGAGAAGGAGTAAATTTTTTAATATAAAAGGTTAGGAGTATTTCCTGTCACTTTTTTCTGGTCATTAGCAGCTCTGTGAGGGAAAATTAGGTCAAGTCATGCCTCACTGACCACACTCACTGAGTGGTGCATTTTTGACATTATCCCATATAAATGCTTATAACTTTCTAACAGTCGAGGTTACAGAGAAACCAGCCACACCAGAAGACAGAAAACAGTTTGGTGGTTCTAGGGGTATAAATTATTTTGTGATTTGACATGGAAAAGTGTATCATATTTTGATGGAAACTCAAAATTCTGTGTGGTGGAGTAAATTCACTCAGGTCAGATTTGTGCAATTTTGAGCAAAATATGCTGTTACTCTTTTTCTTCGAGCACTTCTGAGCACACATATATTTAGGAACCAGTTTTAGATTCTTGTAGGAAACAAAATTACGGACATTTTGGTGGTGGTTCTCAAAGGTATCCCAAAACTTTGTAATTTCAAAAAAATGGTTAAAAATTCGAAATATTTTCATTCAATTCTAGATTTTGACAAATTCTGTTTTTCTTCATTAGACAGGAAGCTTGATATTTACAGTATAAATTGCTCTTTAAAGTGTGTCATTTGACAAAGAATTGTATTTTTTTTCAAGATTCAAGATGGCTTTATTGACTAATGTACAGGTACACTTATGTCAGCACCAGGTTTTCATTTACAATGTTGTAGACAGATTTTATATATGAGTATATACAGTTCACAGCCCCTGGCCTTTTAGATGATTTGCAATATGGGGCCACTGCTAGTATTTGAGAAAGTTTCCTAGTGTCATCGTGTCTTTTATAGTAATCAACGAACTTGAGGTATTTTGTTTCAAACACTGACCGTGCGTTTCTCATCTCGGGCATGTTACAATGTAAGAAGACATGATTGACATCTTGCACAGCATTACAGAATGTGCACTTAGAATTGACAGGTTTCTTTCCTCTATATCTTCTTGACAGGCTGTCAAGTGTACGGTTATTGTCAGTCCGGAGTTTAGCAATAATGGTTCTAATTTTAGGTGATTCTGTATGCGTTAGGTATTCACGCTCTTCATAAATGTCATTGAGATCATCTTTACACATCTTGATAATTCTACACTTGCTAGTATTCTCTGGGTTATCAATGTACTGGTTGTATTTCTGAATATGTGCATCATTTAACCTTCTCTTTATATTGTTTTTGAGTGAGGACTTTGACCAAACATAAGGATCGAGCCAGACATTCTTACAACCGATTTTAAACAAGAGGTATTGGATGTCTTTAAGCCATTGGTGGTTTTCACTCTTCATGGTAGAGAAGGCCTCATTTAGAATAGGGTTTTTCGATCCATGCTCAAGCCTCAGCCAATATAGAATGTTCAGTACGATTATTTTGGATTCAATAGGAAATCTCCCTAACTCGCCTAGTGCAAGAGTAGTACTTGCATATTTTGATATACCCAGAGCAAACTTGCAACTTGTAGAGTAAAACACTTCTACCGGACAGGCCTTTCTGACGCCTTCAGAGGTTAAGTCCTCAATTATAAGAGTTACCGGTTGCTTTCTGTACGCAGACAGGATTTTGATTTTGTCACAGATATTGGCTAGAGTCACATAAGTTACCTGTGTTTTCTTATAGAATCTACAAGATAATATGTTTATATCCTCGACACCTAACAGTTTAAATAGTGTTAACAGATCTCTTTTTGATTTTACCTCAGATCCACTTATAGATATAGAACAGTTACTAGATGGCATACCCCATACTGGGCATCCGTATAAAAGGATAGGGTCGATCTGCTTGTCAAATTGTAGGAATTATAACAAATTTAGTAACTGATGGCAGGGTGAGACTCACCCTGGTCACAGCAAACATGGCATTGCTTATACTTGATATTTTAATAAACTAGACATCCCACAAGAAAATGCTTATGCTATTCCTATTCTATGGGTCTTTTTACATAACATACCAAAATATGATGTTTTTCCATGGAACAGAAATACCGTAATCTCTCGCGTAGAAGGCGCGTCTTATACGCGAATCAGATTGTTCATGGGTCTTATACGCGGGAGGTAAATTGCCTTGAGTTTGGGGTGCGCCTTATACGCGGGTTTTTCCAACATCTCATTTGGGAAAATGCGCCGATGACAGCTTGAACTCATAGCGCCAGCACCGCGGCAGACCGGGAGGTGTCGACGCGCTCGCCGGGGATAAGGCCCACCATGCGCCGATGACAGCTTGAACTCATATAGCCAGCAATTCGGCAGCCCGGTCGGTGTAGATTTGCTCGGCGGGTTTGACGCCGACCGTGTGCCGATGACAGCTTGAACTCATATAGCCAGCACCGCGGCAGACCGATCGCTGTAGATTTGCTCGCCGTTTTTTTACGCCGACCGTGTGCCAATGACAGCTTGAACTCATATAGCCAGCAGCCGGTCGGTGTAGATTTGCTCGGCGGGTTTGACGCCGACCGTCACACCGTGTGCCGCTGACAGCTTGAACTCATAGCGCCAAGCGCGGCAGCCCGGTCGCTGTAGATTTGCTCGCCGTTTTTTTTTACGGCGAACGTGTGCCAATGACAGCTTGAACTCATATAGCCAGCACCGCGGCAGACCGATCGCTGTAGATTTGCTCGCCGTTTTTTTACGCCGACCGTGTGCCGATGACAGCTTGAACTCATAACACGAGCAGCGCGGCAGACCGGGAGGTGTCGACGGGCGCTCGGCGGGTTTGACGCCGACCGTGTGCCGATGACAGCTTGAACTCATATAGGGGGGTGGGGAGGGGGGGGGGGGCGCCTTCTACGCGAAACAGCCCCCCTGTGAGTTGGGGGGGCGCCTTATACGCGGGTTTTTCCAGAAATCGATCCAGAGGAGGTACGTGCGCCTTCTACGTGAAAAGGCCTTCTCTGAGTTGGGGGTGCGCCTTCTACGCGAGCTGCGCCTTCTACGCGGGAGATTACGGTACCAAAATTCAGGTCTTGAAGTTGCCCAGTTTACTATAGTGACAGATATGCAGTGCTTTTCACGGGGTCCCGGCGCCCATCCCTATTAGAGAGGTAGATTTGAAAATCACCTGGATTATTAATTATCACAAGTATTTCAAGTGCTTTGTGTATTGTGAATTTTTGGATATACTTTGAGGGAAGTGTTGGTGGAAGCATTGGACCTGACAGTAAGTACTTCTGTGAGAAATGGCCACTCTGCCAGATTGGCTGACCAAACAGACACACTTGGTCTCTGAGGTTCCCTCAGAGTGTCTACGGAGTAATTCCACCATATATACAAAACGGCAGGCCTCGACTGGCTTGCATGGAGCACTCTCCCAGCAGAGACTCTCATAGGCAAACCGCTCTTTGGCCGTACAGAGGGATGGCATAGACTATGCTAGGAGAGCTGTTGAGTGACAAATAGCTGTAACAAACTGCATTGTTGTTGAACGCAGTGCCTTGGGCGTAAGGTGGCGCTAAATTGTTCAACCTGGGGACACTGTTTGTTCAGTCTCAGGCCATTCAAACATAGCAGTTTTTTAGAGCTATCAGTTTAATCAGTTTGGGCCTTTGGCGTTTTTGTTGATGTTTTTTGGCCCAGTTTGTATTCGGTGCGTTCGGAGTACGGCCGAGGGATCAATGCTGGTTTGTAAGGCCACCCCCTATTGGTCTGCCCCATGTGGGTCAATGTTGATCCCCAAGTCAACTTACTACACTTCCAAGCATAGTTAAGGGCTGGTACCTAGCCAGGCCTGGCTGGGGTGGAAGGGGGTGGAGGGAACAAGCTAAGGTTGTGTAGTTAGCGTTCGAGGTAACCCCTACCCATAATGCAATAGATATCTTTTGAAAACCGCTGCCCGAACGCACCGATTGACATAGGACTGACTGTAGGGGGGGGGGGTAGGGGCACGACCGAGTCAACTTTCGCACGCCACTATCCAGCGGCGCAGCCGCTGGTCTAAATCTAAGCTATCCAGAACTGGCAGAAGGTTGGGCGATAATACATGACTTTCGGGGCTACCGGGAAGAGAAGTTGTCAACCTGGGAGCCAGAGATGCCTTGAACAATCATTAGCTATATTATCATCGTGACAATATATTGCAGCATGGTAAAAAATATTTTCCCGAAGAACGGTACCTCCTATTTATAACAATTCAGAAACAAATCAGCTACTTGCCAGATTCGCGTTGTTTATCCGCCATCTTGAATTCAGCTTTAGGGGCATAAAATTAAATAACGTTTTATAAATATCTAAAATACCAGACCTACAAAGTTATCCGTATAATTTCAGTAAAATTCATGTCATGTAAAGTAAAATTTAAGTGTAGAGTTTCGAGTAAATAAGGACTATATATATCTAATAATTTTGTTTTCTATAGCTTTGTCTATTTTTAATTGTGCCGCGATACATGGAGTTTACGCTATCACTCACCAGAGTGCGCTACAAATATTTTTGCACATTTTAACGCTAACTATTTAGCCCAGGGCCCGTTCATGTCAATTTCATTACTTCGTTATCAATAAGGGTTAAGTAATGATAGATAGAATCTACTAAAGAAGCATTCTTCTGGTACATTCTTCTGAATCAAATTGAATTTACAAGATGGCTCACTATGTATCGGGTCGTCTGCTATTTTCTTCCTAGAGCATACAACTTCCACCTTTCTAAAGCCACCGTAGTGACTTCCGGTTCTGAAAGAAAGTGCCCTCTGCAACAGCAACCACTTCATTTATGTCATATTTAATCAACTTTATGAAGGTAAACAGACAGAAAACAGTCGGTGCGTTCGGGCAGCGGTTTTCAAAGGATATCTATTGCATTATGGGTAGGGGTGACCTCGAACGCTAACTACACAACCTTAGCTTGTTCCCTCCACCCCCTTCCACCCCAGCCAGGTCTGGCTAGGTACCAGTCCTTAACTATGCTTGGAAGTGTAGTAAGTTGACTTGGGGATCAACATTGACCTACATGGGGCAGACCAATAGGGGGTGGCCTTACAAACCAGCGTTGATCCCTCGGCTGTACTCCGAACGCACCGAGTGTCCATGTGGTGATGTATGTATCTGAGCAGTACTCGTGTTAACAATAAATGGCAACAGTTCATATATTACTGTTGTCTTCCCTGGGTATCAGCTGGGCCATGGCATGGTAGGAGTTTTTTCACGTGACGTCAGTTTGCAGTACATTAATTATGGTAGTGGAGATCTGCCACTGGTCACCCTACTCACGCTGCCATAGGGAATGCACTGTGGCAAACTACGACCCTGTACATACTCTTGATTTTCTCCTATTCCAGTAGCTTGATTAAAAAATAGTAGAGATAGAGAAGAGCATGCAGAACTAATAATCATGAATGTCTGATTTATATAAATATTAAATATCTTAGGTGGAAGTTGAAGAAAGTGCCATGTGGGAGCGGCAGGGGTAGAGCAGTGAGTGTGAGGCTTGCCTCACTCAAGTCAGACATACTTCCACTTCCACATTAGATTTTTAATATTTATATAATTCTGATATTAATAATTCTTAGTTTCGCATACTCCCCTATATCTCTACTGTTACTGGCTAAAGGGATTTTTTGATGAAGCAATAGGATTGGGAGAAAATCAGGATTCTGTAAAGGGTAGTAGATCACAACAGTAAAGCTAGCCAATTACTGTCAAATCTCGCACAGACCATCTTCCACTTCCACATAATATTTTCAACATTCATATTAATTAGACATCCATAATAATTAGTTCTGCATGCTCCCCTCTATCTCTACTATTAGTGGTAAAAAGGTTTTTTTGATCAAGCACCAGGCTTTGAAGAAAGTCAGAATTTTGTACAGTCTTGTAGATCACTACAGTACTGTCAGTACTAGACACGCCTAGACTGCAGATCTCCACCAGGGCCGCAGAGGTGGTGAATACACATTCGCTGAAAAAACTCTATACTATATATAGGATTGTGAATAAAAATTTCAAAAGCAGTAGATCTCTGATTTTTACACAGGACAAGGAGAAACATTTTAGAATTAACATGCTTTTGGAATTTTTATTCTATCACAATTTTTGGACAAGCTAGGGATATTTTTATGAGGCAAAGTCAGGGGATTCTCGTCAAAATTTTAAACTATACAAAGAGGATTCCTCTGTGACATTTCTCTCTCTTGATTTTTACTCATTTTTCATATCTCTTTTACCCAAGCAATGTTTATATTTTCTGAAAGCCAGCAACGTTACAGACATTGTGGTATTATTCCCAAGCCGCTATGACGTATAGAACTTAATAAGTAACAAAATTTTGAATAAAAAAAGTCTTGAAAAACCTAAAATTCAGAAAAAATAATTAATCATCAAATCCTGCGGATCCTAGATCTCTGTTGATCATCGATAGATTCCTTTTTGGTATTTAGGGGGTATAGATGATGCTCTATCTGTTCTATATGTTTTCGTTACTGTCTAAAAATTCCTTCATATACTATGCGAGAGTTTAATTGGACCTTTACCTAATTAGGCCTGTAATTAATTAGCAAATTTGTGTATGCAAAAAGTTGAAAGTCCAGGTTGTAGGAAATTTTGTTTTCTTGCTGGTAAAAATTAAAGGTACACTTCCATGCCAATTTTAACATTAGATAAATAGATATATCTAAGAGCTACCCCTACTCTAAGCCTCAAAAACAGGCACAATTTTATGTGGCGACTGCAGGACTAACTTTCACATACCTACTCCCATGGCGTATACTACACGTCTCTGGCTGGGCCTGAACATAAAAGTTAACTTTAACTGTTTAAACTTTAGGCTGAAGGGCTTAGCATGAAGTGAATTAATTAATTTGACGAAAGATTTGAATTTTGACGTCTTAAATCAACGTAATAGTCATTCTGGTATCCATGTGGGGATATGGAGAATTCGCACTATAGAGCCTATTGAGGTTCCCGAAAACATACTGCTTTCTCGCCTCCGCTCTCCAATTTGGTTGAATTCCGGTCACGTGACCCTAGTATTTTATGTCTGTTTGCAACAAGGATTACAAAGTACTAGCAGATATTTAAACCCTGCGGCAGATATATTTGGTAAATGATGGTCTCCAAACCAATATTACTGAGTGTTTTCAAGCAGAAGAGGGGAAAGGAAAATTTTAAGACACTTGCAAACAGACATAAAATACTAGGTCACGTGACCGGAATTCAACCAAGAAAGCAGTATGTTTTCGGGAACCTCAATAGGGTCTACGGTATTGCAAATTGACACTCTATTCCAGTCTCTTCCGGTCGGCATTCTAGCCTCTAGGCCTAGGGAATACCTCTCTCATATTTGGGGATTATTGTCCCCATTTTCTGGGGAAGATTCCCGGGGAAAGATTATTACGTGAGGTACCTGCCTACAAATAAGCACTAGACTCTGCAGCAACCAGCGGGAAAAACTACTTTTACCCAGCTTCCCTGTAAGCCAGCAACGACTGACGCTAGTGGTTGAGTTGGGCTTGACTATTCCTGAAACTTGCACAAAATCAGATTTCATTATAATCAAAATCATATATCTATCTTTCAGTTACACGCCACATGCTAAGACATCACGATGGACAGTATCGAAACGTGGGAGTGGGTGGCGCTAGGCGTTGATGCGGCATTCTCTCTCATCTTCTATAATGCATGGAAGAACGGTGCAAAGGCTGCAGATAAAGCAGAGGTATGTGAACACATATTGCAGAACTAACAGTTAAGGGACCATCCATAAATTACATATGCACTGAGGGGGGGGGGTGGGGGGGGGGGGAAGCCAAATGCGTACATGTGCGTACAGGGGGAGGGGGGGGGGGTCTTGGGCAATTTTAGCATACTCATTGTGTACGCATTTGGGGGTAATTCAAGTTCCATTTTAGGGTATTTTGAGGGTATTTTTGGGTGTTTTATAGGAGCATTTTACGAAGACCCCCCCCCCCCCATATAAATGTTAAAATGAGATCTCATTGAATCTGGATGAATCACAAGATTGAACCTGGTGGATCTTAGAATAATAGGGAAGAAATGAGATTGCAGAAATGCCCATCCATCCATCCCTTAGTCAAGGAGGGTGGGCGTGTCAGTGACTTGAGTATGTACACAGGGGGGGGGGGGGCTCAATGCGTACATGGTGCAACAGGGGGGTGGGGAGGGGTCAAATTTTGGCAAAAAGTGCGTATGTAATTAGGGTGTGCCTTTTCTATTTATAGATATATCTGAAATTTGAAGATCACTTCTGCTCAGAAAAAAGCTATGTCAAGCTAAATTATCTTTCCATTTTTCTGTCACCTAATTTTTGACATAGATGTCCTTTCTATTTCGTTTTAATTTTTTTCAAAACTTGTATGGAAAAGGTGTTTTCAGGAGGGTCAAATCAACCATACATATATAACACAAGACCTATTTACTGAAGAGGGCTTTTGACAGGATTTTTTGCAATGGGACAAACGGCGCAGTTTTGCAGTATCTAATGTGCCATTTTGAGAGGCAATGGGACAAAGATAGGAAAAAATGAAATGCAAAACATTTTGTTAGATCCCAATCTGCCTTATCTATTAAAGGCATATTCAGGTATATAAGTGTTACATAACATTACATCATATTACGTCATAATTATTAATTATTATATCTTGAATAACATATATTATATTAATATGAATATTATACATCGATATACATCTATATCACATATCTCACTTTGCCAAGCGAGTTCCCATATGTTACATAACCCATATAGTTCACGTACCGACCACCAGGTGGTGGCGACGTGCGCGACCACTGTTATTATGTTATAGTGCCTCATTGGCTATCATTATAACCAATCACATGGTATTATGTTAATTACCTGGAGCCGCCCGTGCTCCAGCACGTGACTGTGGCATCATATAAGCATAGCGCACATGTGCTGGGGAACAACACCACACTCCAACTCCAGGGCGTATCACACTTAATAAACGCCATCCTCAATCTACTTGGACGCCTTTAAGGCTCATCCTTATTCTGTAGCCCACTCAGGTACTACAAATGGTGTGAGAACCCGAGTCTTGAACCGCTACCTACATGTCCAGTGGAGAGGAAAACCATGATGAGCGCAACCTAAGGAGCAAAGGAGCAATAGTAACACCAGAACCTCTACCAACAAGAAAGAGGAATATAACCGGCCAGGGAGCTGGTAAGTCAGAAAATTTTATTCAACCAACACCAGTTATCATCCCAGACGGCACAATGCAGCCGGACGAAGTTTTGAAGGAGCTAGAAAACAGGCTCACAGAGTCATGGAAGGCCGAGTTAGAATTAGAGAGACTGAGATCTCAGCAACGAGTAGAAGAAGAAAGACTAAGAACACAAGCAGAAAAATCACAATTGGAATTACAGATTCAAGCATTAAGGAGGCAGTTAGAGGAAGTGACACCCACTGACTCCACTAAGGAGTTAGCTCAGGCCTATGAGAGATCTAACATTAAGGACTACATTAGAAAACCACCTTCGCTCTTAACTCCGTCATTAAAGTTGAACTGCACTAAGTTCTTCAACAAGTATTCCACTTTCATAACACAAGAGCACCCTAACACACAGAACGCACTTGCGCGTTTCTTACCCAAATTCTTGGAAGGCAAGGCTCTAGACCACTATGAACAATTACCATCTGATATTCAGAGCGACTATGAGAAGGCAAAGCAGTCCATTATGGACTACTTCAAAGACAAGGAGAGGGCCATTAAGATGCAATCCCTCCCGGCATATACATCTAATCAGGACATTGATCAGTGGCTTGAGAAGGCCCAGTCCTTCTTTAAGTCAAAGAAGATCGAGGATGAGCAAGCCATTATTGATATGGCGGCCCAACTCCCTAAGACATTAAAATGGGCCATTGAAGTCAATGACCCACAGAACTGGAAGGATGCATGTAGATGGGTCAAGAATGCCCACTACATACCCACAGAGGAGAAATCAGTGAAGGCATTGATTCAAGCTGCCGAGGCTTGTCAGAAAAAGCTGGCAGACTCATTTGATGCCAAGCTTGAAGTGATTAGCAAGTCATGTTCAGAGACACAGGAATCAGTGGCAGCCATGGGTTCTAAGCCCGTCTACCACAAGAATCCACAACAACAATAACAACAACAAAAACAACAAAAAACCCAACAACAGCAACAACAACAACCACAATATCAACCATAGTGCCCACAGTATGAACCTCTGTACCAACCGCATTTTCAGCAGGGGTATCAACAGCCACCGTCGATGCAGATACCACCCCAGGGGAACTATCCTCCATTACCCCCGGGAGATGTCATCAACACAAACTATAAAGGACCCCCAGAGAAATACAACCCCAACTTTATGGTGGATATGCAGGCCCGCCGCAATGCTACTAATCAGCATCGCCAACAGATGGGACCACCCCCGCAGTCTTGGAATGGACCACCTCAACCATCTTGGAATGGACCACCACCGCCATCTTGGAATGGACAACCTCAACCCTCCTGGAATGGTCCAACTCCCCTGATGCAGCAGCCCTACTATGGCCCATCCCAGGGTCAATATGGTCGCAATAACCAGGGAAACTGATACATCGTCCCATTGATAGGCCATATGGCGGCGATAATGAACTGAAATCAAGACGACAAGGACCATCCAATGACGCTAAGCCGAGCAATCATGATGTAACAGAAGTCACCCAGAAATCCCTTGATAATGTGAAAGCAACATTGCATATTACTCCTGAACTACACGAGGATAAAGGTGAGCAAAATGTTACATCTGTACCAATTGTAAATGGCAATATTGATCTACGATTTAAGTCCAATAGCATACCCGCTTTAATTGACACAGGAGCTACTATCTCATGTATTAGAGAAGGTCTAGCATACAGCCTATCGAAACAGGTACCCACTGCCGAGTTCACTCGGGTGAGGATATGTGTTTATCTTGCCGATGGAGCTAGCTGTCACATCACTAAAGCACTCAAAATTAAATTCAAAATTCAAAACCAAATCGTTTGTTCACAGCTTTGCTGTGATGACAACGCTATCAAATCCAATCATTTTAGGCACTGATTTCTTATCTAAAACAAAATCTGTTATTGATTTCAATTCAATCCCAGCTCCACTGTTCCAACCAATCAGAGCAGTGAAATCAATCACACTACAACCATTCACTGAAACAGCAATCATGGGTCAGGTTACCAGTGTGCATCCAGTCCATGATATTAATGGAGTAACAGATAATCTACAAAGGGAAGGTAAATATACACCATATTAAGTGCAAAGATCAGTAGTCACACCCAATGAACACGGCAGACATCCAATTATTTTAATGAATATAACCAGTCATGTGTGCAAAATTAAAAAGGGAGAGATAGTAGGTGTGTATACTAAGGCCACTGTGGACAAACAAACAGGGGCTATTGATGCACATCACATCAACTCTCAAGCACAACATGATAACCATAATGTATCATTCTGCAGTGATTCTTCTAGTGACTCTGAAAATAGCACTATTTATGTACCAACACCCGCCCACTCTACGTGTTCCACCTCTGACGGTGAGAACACATGGTCAGACGATGAAGCACACATTTCTAATATAGAAATGGAGCCAGAATCCACAAAATCACCCACCTTAGAAGAAAATCGATCATTGTTCCCCAAACCATCTTCTTTATCTGATTCCAAATATGAAGCATTATTACAACTTGTAACTGAATTGACCAACATTTTACTGACCTAAGAGACATCTTCTCAGCACTTAGAAAGGGGGGATTAAAACTCAAGAAATCTAAGTGTGAATTTTTCATGGAGGAGTTAGATTTCTTAGAAATGAAAGTCACAACAGAAGGCATCAAACCATCACCAGATAAAATAGCCAAGGTTCAGTCATTCCCAGTACCAAAATCAGTCAAAGATGTGCGCAGTTTCACAGGTTTAGCTCAGTTTTATAGGAAATTCATCAAAGGTTTTAGTGTAATTGCGCGCCCCCTCTTTGACCTATTACAAACAACAAAAAACTTCCAGTGGACACCAGAATGCCAAACTGCCTTTCAAAAATTAAAAGATTCGATTTGTGAAGACGCCATTTTACTGTACCCTGACTACCAGAAAGATTTTCACTTAACAACAGACGCGTCAGGTACAGCCCTCTCCCAGGAAACAAAAGATGGCGTCCTGCGACCAGTAGCATTCACAGGTAGATCCCTTCATGAACATAAAAAAAAATTATTGGGCTACACAAAGAGAATTACTGGGCATAGTTTTTGGAGTAGAGTACTTTAGGCATTATTTCACATATTGTGTATTTTAGAGGGTCGTCCCCTTTGGGTAGCTGATCCAGGGGATCATCTCCACAATTGATGGGGAGCATGTCTTTGTCAGAGATTATGCTGTTGAGGGAGTGTTGGTTGTTCAGTTTTCCAATGGGAATGGCTTTGTTTAGATTGTTAAGTGCAAAAATGCCTAGGTTCATGTGCTTTTTGATGTTGATGGAAAAATCATTTGGGTTGGCCACTGTTACCGGTATGATTTTTCTTGTTGACCTTGGTTCAACAAGGGCGTGTTTGATTAGTACCGGTAATGTCGTGTCAACATTTTCTGTGATGCCTGTTTTACCTATTAAGGAATCAGGTCCTATGACGATTGCATTGAATGTGGATTCAGAATTTGGTGGCATGGTTAGACCTTTGGCTGCTCTTATGAAGTGTGGTGAAGGGGACTTGGTCCCAAAGGAAATTTTAGCCCTATATTTGGTCATAAAGTTTACGCCAAGAATTATGGGGTGGTTTAGCTTTGGGACCACATGTAGTCTTGTTTTAAACTCTGTGTTATCGATTAGAAAGGTTATGGTGATGGAATTGTTGACCTGAACTGAGGATTTATCAGCTAGTAGGATAACCATACGAGATCTCCTACCATGTCTGAAATTGGGGGTTGATATGACTTTATCTGCCATTTTCTGGCTGATAAAAGAAAGGGAGGCTCCAGAGTCTACGAGGGCCCTGTAAGAACTGCCATTGATATCAACATTAACTGCGCCTTTAGTCAATTCAGTATTAATGTAAGAGGTCTTACCTTGCTGCCCATACTTACTGGTTTCGACTTTCAATTGGAGGGTGGAAATTCTCTTGTTCTGGTTCTCATAGAGGTCCTCACTGTCTGATGAGGAGTCTTCGTCACAATTCACAGGCTGGGGGTCGTGGTTCTGTTGTTCTGCTGAATTTAATTCTGCTCCATCATTCATGTGTGAAATATGGCATGTGGGGACGTTCCAATTTTGTTGCCGCAAGATGCATGGTGGCCCTCCCCTGGGTCCTATTCAATATTGTCATTGTAGTGTTCTCCTTGTCCAGAATCAGGAGGTTGGTTGTCAGGATGGTTGTCTCCTATCTTTTTGTTGTCATTTCTGCCTCGTGTTGGGTCCCTAGATTTCTTTTGTTGCTGGGTCCAATCATCAGGGATCGGGAAATCTGCTGGGACCAGTAGTTTCTGGAAGGACACCTGGCGGGTGTTGGTGGGGGTGGAGGCAACAGGGATGAAGACAAAGTTATTTCTTGTGTCGCTGGACTTGGACCTGCTTTTGTTGCCTTCCTGAGATCTGCTCCTGCCTGGTGACTGATATCTATTCTTGGAGCCTGATCTGTTGTTTGAGCCGGATCTGGAGTTGTTATAACTTTGCTGATTTTGGTTGTATCCTGACTTAGATTTATCGTCATACTGCTTATTGTTGCTGTTTCCAGGGGGCTTGTTGTTATTGTACTGGTCTTTCCTGGATCTGTTATTGTTGTTGTTGTTGCCATTGTAGCTGTTGTTCTTTTGCCCATTGTAGTTATTGTAGTTCATGGCGCACAAGTCTGAAGATTGGTTTGAGGCATGGGCTGCTTTGGCTGCTTCTATGACCAATTCTTGTTTTAATGCTGCTGTCTCGGCTTCCCTAATGCTTTTGGGGCTGTCTGAGAGCACAACATTTTTTATTTCATCCTTGAGGCCATTTATAAGATAGTCCACTTGTACAGACTCATCCAGGTTGCTGTTGGATAGCAATAAGGTCATGTCTGCTATGTATTCCTCTACAGTCTCTTTGGGTTGCTGCTTTCTGTTTCTATATCCTTTGATTATTGTGGCGGGGTCAGGCTGGTTGAATCTGCTGAGAAAGGCGGTATAGACTGCCTCAGTGTCATACATGATTGGTTTGTCAAAAATGTTTGTGAAAAACCATTGTGCTGCTCTGCCCTTTAAAAAGGTATACATACAGGATGCATGCATTGTTGGGCTGCGGGGGTATGCATTTCTTATATAGAATTTGAAGTCTGCCAGGAATCTGGCTGCAGACCTGTAGGGCGAGGGCTTGTCAAAGGGTTCTGGCTTGTTAAACAGCTTAATTGAGCAGATGTGAGTCGCTCAGGTTCAAAACTCCTGTATCCAGTGGGAGCGGAGAAATTGGATTGTCCTAGATTTGGTATCATTGGTGTGGACTGAGCTGCAGGCTGGTGGGCAGCTGCTTGGGCAGGTGGAGTGTTTGTAAACAAACCATACATTGGTATAGGGTTGTTGTAGGGCGTGTGTGCCTGGTGGGGTATGTATACATGGTTGTAAACACTGCCTGAAAGTGATGTGGCGGCTACCGGTGATGGACGAGTGGTAGAGGGCGCCATCTGGTGGGTTGTGGCTGAACTACCAAAACCTGCATGTGTCGCGCCTTGTTGGGTGGGCGTGGCACCTGTCGCTATGGTTCGGGCTGTATTTTGGAAAAGGCTTGGGGGGCTGAGCCTGTATCCTACCGGTAGTGGCGTCGGCGTTCTGGCAGAGGTGCTCATGACATGTGAAGGTTGGCCTGAAGGGGGTAGCCTAGTGTTGGTGGGTGAGAAATGGCTGTTTTGGCCTTGGTTGGTAGGTGTTCTTGTCCTATCAATAGCCCTGAATATTTCAGTTCTCATTCCATCAATGTTTTTGTTGATTCTGTCAGACAGATTGGCTGACGCTATTTCAGACCTTCTCAGAACATCAGCATTGTCCTGAGCTGCTCTTCTTTGTATTTGGCTAATGTCATTCTCCAGGTGCGATTTCCAGGTGTCCATGTCATTTAATCTGTCATTTATCCTTGACAGTTGGCAGGAGGAGTCGTCTCCAATCCTTTTTATTTCAGCAGACAATAAGTTCATTTGTCCTGTTAATAGGTTGGAGAGGGAGTCATTGACTGCCTGGGTGCATTCTCTGACTATGTTCCTCATCATGTCATCCTGGTTGTACTCTGGAGGTGGAGCTGCAGTGGCCATGTTTGGGTAGGCAGGTGCTCTGTGCAGGCGGGGGAAGGTTACTTCTGTGTCTTCTTCAGAGGTGGATTCTGTTTGTAAGTGGGCGGGGAAGTGACTGCTTCTGTGTAGGATGGGAGTAGTGGCCACTAGGTCGCCTCTTCTAGCTGCAGAGTCCAGGCTTCTTTGAAGTCTGTAAAACACAGGAGTATTTGGTCTGTGAGGGGAGGATGATTGTACCCTTCTCCTGGGTCTATGGGTGGGGTATGGCCTTTCAAAGGATCTGGCTCTTGGAGGCGTGCTCAGGGATGAATTTGGTGCTGGAGGTGTCGCCTTGTCTTCCTCAGAGGTAGAGTAGGAGTAGTAAGGCCTAGGGTTTCCTCCAGGTGGATTGCTATCAGGCTGTGGGTTTTGGTGCGGCCTTAGCAAATTGGTGAGATTGGAGTTGTCTTGCCACTGCTCTTCTAAAATACGGTTTATCCTGTCTAGAAAAACAGAGGGACTCTCACCACACTGGTAGCTTGGTGTAGCTCCGGTTGGTATCTGCTGTGCACGTCCTGTGTTGAGTCTGTTTTCTCTCCACCTGTGGATTGCTGAGTCTAGCCTGCTCCTCCAGTAATTGTCTGCTACTGATGGGTGGGCTTGGATGTCTGGTACAGTGAGGTTGTCCCAACTTAGGTCAGGTGCGCACTGTGGATCAGAATCACTGCTGGGTGAGGCTGACCGTCCAGCAGCTTCCAGAGCTTCCTGCAGGCTATTGGATCTTTCCTCTAGATGGCTATCTAGGTGGAGGTAACCAGGTGATTGATTTTCAGGCGTACTGTATGTGGTACTTTGAAGACCACCTAATCTTAGGGGTGGTGATTCTGAGGGTGAATAACCAGGTAGGGTGAGGTTTAAACCTGGTGGTGGGGCTCCTGCTGGTGTACTGGTGGGTGCACCTGTGTTGGTGTCCACTATGGTAAATGAAAAGGGTAAGGTATTTGAACTCACAGGTGTTTGTTTATGTGTGCGTCTATGGGCTGGCAGCACTGGGTCTAGCTGGAGCGCGTCTGGCGAGGAGTCTATCGGGGTGGTGTACTGTGTACTGGTGGCTTCTTGCTGATCTCTGTTTGGAGATGTGGGGATACGTTGTGGGGCTGGCTCCTTTGGTAGGGTCTCACTGTTGTCCATGGCTCATGAGAGGTGGTAACTTGTGGGATGATACGTGAGGGTTTTCCACCATTGTCAACGAGTCCGTAAATGATGAATAAGAATGAATACAGACGAATCAGGAATCCAGTTTGATATCCACTTTATTCATTGAAGTCCACGAGGTATAGTTGGTGATACAGTATAAAGGTGCCCAACAGTGTCCAAGCCTAGCCCTTGAGCCAAGGGCTTTGGTCGCACATGAGTGTGTGAGGTATGGAGTATGAAGGTGGAAAGATGAGTGAGCTGCTCCCTCCACAGGTATTTGTAGTAGGAGCCGCTCACCCAGCTCATCCTAAAAATAGTATCAGGTGAGCTAAATATAGTAACTGGGGAACTCCAGTGCAGGTATGTAGGGGGGATCCCAAACATAGCACTGGGGTTCACGGAGTTTAGTATGGTTCTAAATATAGCTGCTGGGAATTCCAGGTATGCTGTGAGCTGCTCATGATCAATGGGCATGTCCTCCAGCAGGAGGAGTTGGTCTAAACATTGTCTGCTAGGAATTTCCAGCATGCAGCGAGCTGCTTGTGATTGACGGCGTATCCTCCAGTGGGAGGAGGCGGGGTCACTGAGTGCAGTTGAATCCGCCAGCCTTTGGTCTTTGGTATGGTTTGGCTTGTGGGTAGACTCGGACACTGGGTTACATGGTAGAGTCAAGGTGAAAAATAAATATGATAAGTACAATACCTATAACGGTCTACTGACAGCATGTAGCTAATTAATTAATTAATTATTAAGGAACGCCCCCCCCACCCCACGGCCCATATTATGACCCCTACACTAGCACTGAAACGGCGACACCAATTATCTAAGCAACCTTAACCCGCTGACTTATACAATACAGCATTAATTTGCAAATGTTTATCTAGGCTCGACCCACAATGTAGCACCGCTACAGAAACATTACCCATACAATAGGACCCTGGGAAAAGCTGTCTTAACCGGCGGCCACCGGCCTAATAGCAGGCGTCATACAAAGCGTCTGGATGTTTGGAGAAGCATCCACCCGCATGACGCCGCCCAGTGTCACATAACCCGTTGTGTTACATCAATGAAGTGTCAATGACGATCCCACACGGCGGCACACATAGCCAACGCGCCATGTCCCCATTAGGACATAAGTCACTGACCCTTCCACCATCTACATCACTTACCTACACCTCTCCAGACCCTTCACAACACTATACAGCCTAGGAGTTCGCCCTAAGTAGGAATTGGGAGTAAAACGCCATAAGTTTCAGTGCATCCCCACGTTATACTTAGATTATTATTACCACAACTAAGGAAAGAAGATAGACATCGATTGGACTGTGCCATGGCAGCCATCATGAGAACACTACTTCTAATTTATATTCCCGTCTGGACAGCGACATGTACACCCATTGTTAGGCAGAACATTGGAGTGATATATGATATAATGTAATGACAGCCCAAGGGCTACAGGACCTAGCTGGTCAGCATAACTCCATGATGGACACCTATATTAAGGACCAAGATGCAGTGGCACAGGCTCTACTTAACATCACGGAAGCGATAGACTCATGGTCTGATGGCTTTTCAACGACGCTAACCACCATACAGGACGAGCAGGATCGAGTTGCAGCTCAATCAGCGCTGGTATCAGCGCAGACTGTAATTGTCCTCACCAAGCTAGCCTATACCATCAGGGATTAGCGTCCATTGAGAACTCCCTACGCCTCCTCTCTACCGGTACCCTGGCCCCAGACATCATCAAGCCAACGGAGTAAGCTCTCAGACTAGACAATTTAAACACACATTTAAAGGTAAACAACCCTGGTTCTGAGGTCACTATCATGGACACAGCTTATTACTACTCTCAACCAGTATCCTTATATACTTATTCTTCAACCCACCTGTACATACATATAAGGTTATCATCTCGTCTACGGATTCCGTATTTAACCTTTACCAAGTTATTACCACTGAAGTACCCATTAACACTGAGGACACAAACAGCACTGGTGTCACCACAATTGTCACCAACAATCTTAACTTTCTGGGTGTGAACGAGGCTGAAACCTGTTTTTGGAATTGACCAATTCAGACCTGTTAGCCTGTCCTGGAAACATTTTAAAGGTATGTGCACAGACTATTCCCAGGACCAGGAGTGATACACCCACCTGCCTGATGGCCGCCTTTACCAACAACAAACAGGACATAACACGGCTCTGTACATTCCAGATTCAGCCACTGAAACCAATTCGCACTCAGGCAATAGGTATAGGAAAAGACAGTTATCTTGTCACTACAAATCAACGGAACTACCATGTGATCTGCCAAAGTAAAACACCAACGACCAAGCCTGCCACAGCTTATTCTATAGTAGGTGTTCCCTGCAATTGCCATTTGCAGTTCCATGGCCTGTTCCTCCCTAACACTAAAATACCATGTAATTCATCGACATCAACCCACTATCTCATGCATACTGTAAATATGCCAGTTATATTTTCCTTAGCAGAGGATACCATTAACATTACGTCATCATCGCTACATCATGACCCCATTATTATACCACCCTTACATACGGAAGCTGTGATCAAATCTATTGATCCACATAATCTAATGCCCAAAGATATGTCCTTGGATCTAACACCATACACAACTAAGATTCTAGAGGAAGCTGTAGCGACCGCCAAGGGCACACATAGACCATTTAGTATTACACCAGCAATAGAAGGAGTCGCTACATTCTTCGACCACACAGCATGGAAGTATTAACTCTGTATTTCTGGTGTTCCTAGTAGTCAAGATATTAGGCCGTGGCGCCATCTTCACTGCTCTCCCCACTGCCGCGGCTAGACCATTTAACATCACCTGGAAACATCTTAAGGACACCAGTATAGAAACAAATCCTACACAAATTACACACATAGACAATTACATTGATGCAGAGAACATTTTTACAGTTATTCTCATTACAATTATCCTGTATTTCTTTATCAAGATCGTCAGATCCTGTACAAGAAAAATATCAAATCATTTTGGTATATCTGTGTCTACCACCCGTACCAACCCAACCATAACTCTGAAAGTATATAATGGACCTCTGAACCATACCATCCCATTATTAGACGTCCCTTATGAAATGGATAGTATTTCGCCATCTATTACACCATCACTTGTCAGGATTAAGACATATTTATGCCCTCACCCTAGAATATCTATGATCTGGTCTGAAAGTATATAATGGACCTCTGAACCATACCATCCCATTATTAGACGTCCCTTATGAAATGGATAGTATTTCGCCATCTATTACACCATCACTTGTCAGGATTAAGACATATTTATGCCCTCACCCTAGAATATCTATGATCTGGTCTGGCCCAGTCACCCTTGACATTACGACGTTTCTGTACTGTTCTGCTTGCCCCAGCATATGGTACTACCACTGAAATCAAGATTCTCAGTTATTCCAGCCCTTAGAGACCCGACAAACAGAACAGCCCTAGTTCTAAAGACAAACAACACGACCATTTCCCTCCCAGTTACCCCACCGTCCCAAATCCCCATCGATGAAGCTGATGGAGAATATAAGACTCTGATGCCTCATCCATCAACAATGACAATGACCGAGTTATTTGCTGCCGTTATGAAAAACAGCATTGCTGTTGGAAATGAAAATTAGAATTGTGACCTACATTGCCTTCTCATACATATCTAAGCACAGGTGTCAATTACCCACCACCTTCATCAGTAAATACATATTGGTATTATAAAGATCTATCACTGCCATCTGCCTTTGAAACCAGTTTGCATTTTGCTCATGTTTTACCTGTACCTTACAGACCCGGCCTAGGTCTGCCTTACTCTTTATGAATTGTGTGTATATATGTGCCGGAAGGGAAGTTAGTAGTTAGTGTCAATGACTTCCTGGTCCAGAACGGTATTAATGTAACTGTATAAATGTTTGTACTATGCAAGAAGGGAGTTAGTAGTTAGTCCATGACTTCCTTGTCTTTAAATTGCCATTGTATTTTACCACGACAACTTAAAAAGTGTAAAATTTTGTCTGAAAATGTTAGTTAATGATGTACGATACTTATTGGAATTTGATTCAATAGCCTTTTTATAATAATTCAGAAGCACACTGTACTATATTCCAAATTAGCACGAGTACTACACAGTAGACCCATTGGACCTTTTGTAAACAACTTGTAGTTTTAAGGCCTTTAGTCAGTCGCGCATGGGACGCGCGATACTAATTAGGGGGTATATGTTAGATCCCAATCTGCCTTATCTATTAAAGGCATATTCAGGTATATAAGTGTTACATAACATTACGTCATAATTATTAATTATTATATCTTTAATAACATATATTATATTAATATGAATATTATACATCGATATACATCTATATCACATATCTCACTTTGCCAAGTGAGTTCCCATATGTTACATAACCCATATAGTTCACGTACCGACCACCAGGTGGTGGCGGCGTGCGCGACCACTGTTATTATGTCATAGCGCCTCATTGGCTATCATTATAACCAATCACACGGTATTATGTTAATTACCTGCAGCCGCCCGTGCTCCAGCACGTGTCTGTGGCATCATATAAGCATAGCGCACACGTGCTGGGGGACAACACCACACTCCAACTCCAGGGCGTATCACACTTAATAAACGCCATCCTCAATCTACTTGGACGCCTTTAAGACTCATCCTTATTCTGTAGCCCACTCAGGTACTACAATTTTGTTGGGAAATACAGCTCCTTATTATGTATAAACGACCACTGCAGATAACTTTTACACAAATACTTGTACAGTGAGATAGTCATTCTAATTAGTAGTTGGGTGCATCTATTAAATTCAGGCCATAGGGGGTCAGATTTCGAGGAAAGATTCGTCTATGAATATCCATATCGACCCACACTGTGGGTGAGATTCATAGATGATATCTTTCTGTTGTGGAACCATGGAGAGGACAAACTGACCATCTTCATTAATTACCTGAATGAGGTACATGATTCCATAAAATTCACACATGAGACATCAAAAAGCAACATATCCTTTCTGGACACTCATGTAAAACTAGTGGACAATGAAATTATCACTGATCTACACAACAAGGTCACTGATGCACACAATTACCTCCACTATCTATCAGCCCACCCCTTTCACTGCAAGAGGGGAATTCCGCATGGTCAATTTCTACGCATCCGTAGAATATGTACTCATACAGATGACTTCAGCAGACAGAGTCTGATAAAGGCAGCTCACTTCATGTGCCGGGACTACCCTAAAACACTGATAGCCGAGTCCTTGGTACGGGCACTGGCCCAACCAAGACCCAATCCCAAGGACTATAGGGTGGAACCCAAGGTGAACTCTGCAGATGATGTAGCCATTCTGGTCACCATCTACCACCTATCTTTCAACGACCTTCAACAGATCGTGAAAAACAACTGGGACATTCTGTCCACCTCAGCGCATACAAAACCCCTGCATGGAAAGAGACTTATTGTTGGTATGCGCAAACCACCCTCACTTCACAACGCCCTTGTGAAGGCGAAGGTTAACTTCCATCCAGAAATAGATGGCAAACACAAGGCGGCAATGAGTGGCAAAGCCTCCAAAGAATGTCAGAATAGCAAATGCAGACTATGCCCCTTACTAAACACTAGTGGCATTATAACATCAGGCCACACAAAACAAAAATTTGCTGCCAAGACAAACATTACATGCCGATGCAGCAATGTCATATATTGTATATCATGCAAACGCTGTGGCAAGCAGTATGTGGGACAGACCAAGCAGACACTTATGCAACAGTTCTATCCACACATTGGCAACATCGATGGAAAGAAAATGGGAACCGACATGGGTTTCCATTTCAACACCGATGGTCACCAAGGCCTCAGAGATGTGGAAGTCCACATTGTAGATTTCATACACAGAAATCCACACACAGACTATGCATAGAAACTCCGCAATAAAATAGAGAGGAATTGGATGTTCAAATTGCACACCCAAGTCCCCTATGGCCTGAATTTAATAGATGCACCCAACTACTAAATCAGGAAAAGTAACCTAGCAACCCATAGGATTTACCCTTAGGCCTCGTTCAAAAATTTTGATGATACCGGGTACATCCCCCCTCACAAATAAACTGTATGTGAAGATGGTCCTCATCAATTATAAAAAGAATAATTGATAAGACACCGTACATTATAAAATCACTGTGTGTGATTTTACAACTGGGTTACTTGATCCAATCACATCAGCAACCTGAGCCATGTTGGAAATACCCAACTGGACATTGCTGTGAGTCTCCCATAGATATTTATTTCATTATTCTTTTAATAATTTTCCTAAAACTAGATAACAGGCATTTTAGATGAAAATGTGGCAAAGCCATACACCTTGAATACCTCAATTCAACACCTGATGAGATCATTAGGATCGAAACCTTTATTCAATCACCAAATATACTTTAAAATTTAAATATATCCACCAAGAATCTGTTTGGTGAATGTCAGCATCTTACCTGGAGAGTGTCACTTCTCAAGGGGATGTTTGGCCCCAGAGTGAGGCTCTGAGGTCAGGTGATCAACAATTTTGTGTACTACACAATTGTTGTTATGGAGACCTCCCGTAGTTACTGGAGGTGGGCAGTTGGCAACCAAGCCATTTGAATACAAGGTAGTGTTGAGGTGAGACGGGTTTCATCCCTTGTCCCAAATAGTCATTCTAATTAGTGCCACAGAGTGGTTAAATTTGCAGAGGTTAAATCCTCAGACTTCTATCTTTCCAATGAGGGGTCTGCCATTTCTGTGTCATTCCAAGAACCAAGATCCTTTCCAAAAAGGAAAAACTTTTCTATGCGACATTTGTCGCACATCTGTCAAAAGCCCTGACTGAAGCTCACCCAGAGCCTCCCCTAACTCACCCTCAGAGTGTGTGGCCTGGGGGGGCACTTGCTGTAGTAACCATGTGTGTACACAGAGCCGTGCGTTACTGGGATCACCCAAAATGCCCTGTTCTGTGTCAGTATAGGTTTCAGGAGGTATGTCTTCATAATCACTTGGAAATAAATTTATATAGTAGCCATCCGACCATGAAACATTGATGAATGTGAGGGGAAGATGTTAGGCATGAACCTACCATGGTTATTTTTAGTTAGGGATAGATAGGTACACCATAATCCTTCTAGTTGGAATATTTGAAAAATTCTTTCGCTATTCGAAAGCCCTTTAAAAGGGTACCCATTTTAGCTAAAATTCAGCCCAAAAGGACCCCTCTTAACGGGTCCGGGCAGGTCCGCTCATGGGTACGAAAAGGTACCCCCTTCCCCGCTAGTTTGTGTATGCATATGGTATCCATAATTCCATGAGTGCCCCACCCACCCAACACACTTTTCCCTTGTAGACCAGAATGTTTGCCCTCACCCCACCCCCTCCCACACCAGCCACAGGTCGCTAATTATATCATATCAACAGCAGACAGCCTGGCTCCACCACCATGACTAGGGGGGTCCAACACACTGCCTGCCCGGTCCCAAGTACTCAAATATAACTGAGTACACTGCCTGTGGCCACCACACTGGGAGTGCATGTACACTGGGAGGGTTATTTTGAAGTCATTTCCAGAAGAACTAAAGCACTGTGGGGATAGCGATGTCCGTAAAGTGCTTTACAGATCTCAATTCTGTTGAGCGACTTTGGACCTCCTATACTTTAGCATTGCAACTGATGTACCATAAAGCAATTTGCCAGAATTAGCTAGGATCTCCGTAAAGCATTTAAAACGAGTGATAAACTTGCTATTATTCCTTTTCTACCCTTTCAAATTGAAAATTTTGTGGTTAGAGACAACATGTATACACTGGGAACTATTTTTGTTGTCATATTGATGCATTGATTGAAAAAAATGAAAATACCCTACTCAAAAAAGTGATCTCCATAAAGTGGATGCATGAACACATGCATATATAGGTCCCAGTTACAGTTTCACCTAATATATCATCTCTCTGCTCTAAGAAGGAATTCAAGAGATAGGAACCACAGCTACTGATATGCTATTTTTGAAAAAGTTTCCTCCGTATTGAGAAAGCCTCATGATTGACAGTACTGGGATCGTTACCCGGGTTCTCCACCAGTGACAATAGCTGGTTTTGGTGTTGATAGCTATGTCTTAGAATGATCAGCAGGAAGTCCAGTCTTCTTCTTTGGATGTTTATTGAGGGTGTTGCAGAGACAGGGTGTGATGTTAGCTCTGCTCTGCCAAGGCTTCTGGTATGTTTTGCTGACTACTCTCGACTGGCGGGAGGAGGGATCTTCCAGCATCATGAGACTACATTGGGGATTCCCCAATGTTATGCTGAGACAAACACAGGGCCCACTCATGTGAGGCGATGAGTAAGGGATGAGTGTACCTGCAGTGTGATGCACTGCAGGGAGTGCATACACATTACTTATATTTAGATGTAAAGGAAATTGGAGCCTAACATGATTCTGACTCTCAATGAAGTGGTGTAGCAAATCTGTGACATTCTCTTCTGAATATGTACAGTAATAGCATCTATATGCTGCCATGCCTATAAAATCTACTGATTTCTGGCGACCTGACCCATATACAGGTACATGACACAAAACAAGCAATAAAAATGGAACCGGATGTCCTAGATCGGTATTTTTTGTTTTTCTGAGCTCAGGACATATACCTTGACAAATTTGTTAAGGTTACATAAAGTAATTAGCAAATTAATTTTTCAGGGCCTTCAAGGGAAAAATCTTACTCTTTCTGACGACCTGACCCACCTATCACTACAGTTATTTTTCTACAAAGTGCAAGGGAAATACAAAATCATGTAAAAGTCAGTTGGATTTCTACAACAATCCATAACACATTGTATATGATATTATTCAGTGATGCATATCCAACAAATGAAGAATTTGGTTCCAAAACGCAACAAGGCCTGTTTAACTAGTTGCAAGCTTCTGACACTTGAGGGAGATCACCTGAAAGAAATAAAGTTGGCACATTGTGAAAGTACACTTTACGGTAATAGACAATACATGCATTTAGTGCTCTAAGCATATATGTTATGACATGGGAAGCACTACTACTTGGTCTAATTACAAGTTTCATCAAAGTTGAAACTTTTGAGGAGTTATGGATCTCAAATTGATAAGTTTGGAGATGAATGAAGGCGTTCTAGGCACTAGCATTGATATAACAGAGATAACTTCATTATGCAGATTGTTGCAATAGTCTTCTCAGGCTCTCCCCTTTGTACCTGACCACTTGGATTAGGTTTATTTTCATAATTTAATTTGTGCCTAACTTCCCTACCATGTTCACCCCCCTCCCTACCACCACCCAGGCACGTACAGGGGGAGGTGGGGAGTCTAGGGCCATTTTGGCATATGCATTATGTACACAGGGGGTACTTTAGAGGTCAAATTTAGGGTTATTTACAGCCATTTTTGGGGTTGTTTTATAGGAGCTAAATATCATGTTTCATTATGATTTTCTGGGGGGGGGGGCTACCTTATAGGGCTTAGTATGGACATCCTGTGGGTCCACCATTTTGAATTTTGCTGGTTGAGGTAAACCCCACTGACCTTGTCCCTGACCTTGTCCCTGGGTAACACCCACTTCCAGGGACGTGCTGGTCCCATGTTGTCAGTTCTTATCAGTGCTTGTTGCCAGAACCAGCTCCAGACCCACTTCCAGCCAATAGACTAAACTCTGTTTTCCTCATTGAAATTCTCAAAAGAAAAATACTCAAATACATGTATACATTCTTCATGTCTCACCATCTCAACCTATCCACTGTATGCTTTTGGGGTGGAGGGGGAGGTAATCCCAATATGTACTAAGAAGGTGGTTCTTTTCACGGTGCATTAAAACTGCCAATATGGCAACCTATGTAGGATACAACTTGTTATGTTGGTCGATGTCTTGGGGACATCTAGGCTCTAAGGAGGATACATATTGTCACGTCGGTCAATGCCTTGGGGGCATATGGGCATATGCGCCCCCTGTAGTGATGCAGCAATGGTGTGGCATGGATGCAGCAATGATGTGGCATGGATGCAGTAATGCCGCAGCATGGATGCAGCAATGGTACAGCATGGATGCAGCAGTGTTGCAACATGAATGCAACTACCATGCAGCATGGTTGAATCAATGGTGCAGCAATGGTTCAACATGAGTGCAGCAACATGGATGCAGCGATGGTGGGACATGGATGCAGCAATGGTTGGACACTGATGCAGCAATGGTTGGACATGGATGCAGTAATGGTGAGACATGGATGCAGCAATGGTGAGACATGGATGCAGCGATGGTTGGACATGGATGCAGCAATGGTGAGACATGGATGCAGCAATGGTGAGACATGGATGCAGCGATGGTTGGACATGGATGCACCTATGGTGGGACACTGATGCAGCAATGGTGGGACACTGATGCAGCAATGGTGGGACGTGGATGCAGCAATGGTGGGACACAGATGCAGTGATGATGGGACAGGCATGCAGCAATGGTGGGACATAGATGCAGCAATGGTGGGACATTGATGCAGCAATGGTTTGACACTGATGCAGCATTGGTTGGACACAGATGCAGCAGTGGTGGGACATGGATGCAGCAATGGTGGGACACAGATGCAGCAGTGGTGGGATATGGATGCAGCAATGGTGGGACACAGATGCAGCAGTGGTGGGACATGGATGCAGCAATGGTGGGACATGGATGCAGCAGTGGTGGGTCACAGATGCAATAATGGTTGGACACGGTTGCAGGGATGGTGAGACATGGATGCTCAATGGTGGGACATGGATGCAGCAATGGTGGGACATGGATGCAGTGGTGCTGGGACATTGATGCAGTGATTGTGGGACATTGATGCAGCGATGCTGGGACACTGATGAAGTGGTGGTGGGAAAACAATTTTTGGATGTACAGCCACTTGAGGTTTTAGACCTTGGAACTCTTTCATGTTACATGTTTCTCTGACATGCGACATATAAGATTTTGCTGTATGGAGCCCCCATACATGTATGTATCAAAAAAGAGGGAAGATGTTCATTTGATACTATTGATCATTTGATATAAGGCGGGAATCCTAGTCCCCACTGCCACATACCTTACTTGAACCCCCCCCCCCTCCATCAAACCTAGGACATGCTACAGTGTGTGTTTACCACTATACAGTAAAATTCCGTTGGCACAGGCAAAAAGAAATTGTTACAAACAAATTTTGTGTAGGGGCTGATGGCAAGTAAAATTGACAGATATAAGTATATATTGATATGGCAGCCATGTTTTGAAATTTGAGATAGACTGCTATTTTTGGTCTGAGGATATTATTTACCTATTTAGGGGCTGAGGAATTTGAATCTAGAAAGTTTAGAGTGATAGGGATATTGAAAAATGGTTAGATATGATATCAAAAACATTAACAGTGTATTATACCTTGCAACCTCCCACCCCCTGGTACATGTACTGCTCAAAATCCAGTCCCCCAGCCTTAAAAAGTACCCTCATAGCTCACCCTTAATGGGTTAAGAACCATTTCCCTGACACCTATGGGGCTTTTGAATGAGGTTCCATATGCCCACTGTCAATCCTTGTCCTTGATATAAAAAAGATGAATAGCATTTGATTTATTAATGCTTCATGCCTTTTAGGGGTAAGGGGTAAGGTTGGTTCGCTGTAGAGGGTAATAGCTTGAAACCATTCAGCCGCAATGTGAGACATTTTAAGAATATGCTGTCAACTGTTTGTTCCCCCCTCCTGCAAAAAAGTCAATGCCAATCTTCCCTAGAATAGCAGGGCTAATATGCAAAAGGCACATCCTCCCAGTAAAACAGTTGTTACTCTTAACTATGATGTAGCATTGAACTGTTGTATTTTTAATGGATAGTCCTTTTGAATGAGGTTCCATATGCCCACTGTCAATCCTTGTCCTTGATATAAAAACGATGAATAGCATTTGATTTATTAATGCTTCATGCCTTTTAGGGGGTAAGGGGTAAGGTTGGGTCGCTGTAGAGGGTAAAAGCTTGAAACCATTCAGCCACAATGTGAGACATTTTAAGAATATGCTGTCAACTGTTTGTTCCCCCCTCCTGCAAAAAAGTCACTGCCAATCTTCCCTAGAATAGCAGGGCTAATATGCAAAAGGCACATCCTCCCAGTAAAACAGTTGTTACTCTTAACTATGATGTAGCATTGAACTGTTGTATTTTTAATGGATAGTCCTTTTGAATGAGGTTCCATATGCCCACTGTCAATCCTTGTCCTTGATATAAAAACGATGAATAGCATTTGATTTATTAATGCTTCATGCCTTTTAGGGGGTAAGGGGTAAGGTTTGGTCGCTGTAGAGGGTAAAAGCTTGAAACCATTCAGCCACAATGTGAGACATTTTAAGAATATGCTATCAACTGTTTGTTCCCCCCTCCTGCAAAAAAAGTCACTGCCAATCTTCCCTACAATAGCAGAGTTAATACGCAAAGGCACATCCTCCCAGTAAAACAGTTGTTACTCTTAACTATGATGTAGTATTGAACTGTTGTATTTTTAATGGATGGTCCCGATGGTCTAAAGGCCAGTGATCCTTTTATTTAATTTTGTTTTTGTTTTAGTTTTTTTACTCAAAAACTTGGTGTCTACCTCATAATCCACTAAGATGTGCACACATTTGGAGTGAGTGGGTTAGTACCGTAATCTCCCGCGTATAAGACGTGTCCTCTATGCCAAACAAAATGCTGGGGGGTCTTATAGGATGTACTGAAATTGGGGGTGCGTCTTATATGAGGGGTATTTTTACTATAGAAATATACTGAATTTACAAATTTGGTACCTAAGAGGTGCGTCTTATACGCGAAAATGCATGTGCTGAGTTTGGGGTGCGTCTTATACGCGCAGTGCGCCTTCTACGCGGGAGATTACGGTAATATATGTTTAACGCCGTTTCGACAGCTGAGGTCATATTCATGGCGAGAGCACACATTTGGATCATTAACCCAAAAGGGTTATAAGGCACGGGGTGAAAATGGACTTTTTCAGAAACTACTAACAGTGGGAAAAACTAAGACGCTTTTAGGGCTATGTTAATTCCTATAGGTGGTGCAAAAAACCAAACATTCCTGTGTTTTTGGTCGGAGTGGTGCAAATAATTGATGAATGTTGATGAATTTGCCGTCATTTGATCCGTGTGTGCATCTCCATTGTTGTAAAAATGGTCGTTATTGAATTATTTTCATTTATGAAAATAATTCATTGAATTATTTTCATTTATGAAAATAATTCATTTACATGTAGTACCTCGCGCTAAAATTTAGACCAATAGCTCAGCTACTGAAATCATCAGTGCATGACCTAGACCGCTTAGGCCTTGCTAAGGTCCTTTCAGTTATTCATTTTTTTCTGTCCCTGCATAGGTATAATATTTAAGACATCGCCTCAGACTAAATAGGCAATAACAAAACGGATTTATATAAGACCTATGCAAGTCTATGTTTGTCACAGGTCGTTCTGGGCCACCTGGTCGTCTTGGGACCGCCTTATAGCTTTTCTGATGGCTCCAATACTCCTCCCCCTCTAGGGCGTGTTTTAATTGTGTTTTTCACACTTCCCAGAGCCCACATTACCTGTAGAGGCGTCCTAAGGCGTGAAAACGCGGCCCTAACACGTCTGATTGCAACACAAACACTCCCAGAGCCCACAATACCTGTAGAGGCGTCCAAAGCCGCAAAAAACGCGGCCCTTACATGTCCCATTGCTATTATATAACTCCCAGAGCCCACAATACCTGTAGAGGCGTCCAAAGCCGCAAAAACGCGGCCCTTACATGTCCCATTGCTATTATATAACTCCCATAGCCCACATTACCTGCAGTGGCGTCCTGAGCCGCAAAAACACGGCCCATAACCCCCAAGGTCATAGTCCAACCCCCCCCTGCCCTACACACCCTCACAATGCCTTAACAACTTTACAACTTACTCAGTAAGACTGTATATTAATTTGTAGGGTCAGACTGATACTCTTTTACCTTGCTATAGTGGTGCATTGACGCTAGGAACTCAGTAAGACTGTATATTAATTTGTAGGGTCAGACTGATACTCCATTACCTTGCTATAGTGGTGCATTGAAGCTAGCAACTCAATACGCCCCTGCACATCGTCATAGTGCTTCAAAAGGCACCAGTAAGAGAATCAATTTGATTATATTCTCTACACGATGTATATAGACCTTACACATTGTCATAGTGCATTTAAGACAGGGGTAGCTATACTCTATAAAACAGGACCATGCTTGCCGCTATGAACTCCTGAACATCATCATATAGGTATATGGGACTGCTAAGGTGGTTAAGTTGCCTTAAAATATCGTCAAATTCCCTTCATGGCTGCATTTTGGAAGCTAACTTTCTTATGCTTGACCATAGGTGAAAATAAACATCACCATGATGATCGCCAGCTTGAAATACCCTTAAATCATAGGTCACACTATGGGAAAACTCCTATATGAGGTTTTTGACTACCCCCTGCACCCCCTTTTGCCAGTCCTGCACTGGCATGTAGCCCCCCCCCTCATAAAACCCTTTTTCGACCTCTTCCTGCCTTAAACATAGCCTTTTTTTCGCCAGTTGAGCGCAAAACGGGTATCTTTTGGCAGAAGGTAGTGCGCGTCCACACCATGGTAAGGGCACAGGTAGACTGGCTGGGCCGAAAAGGCACCTAGTCAAAAAAATTATTTCGCTTATTCTTTTTCGAAACCGATTTTTTAGGGGGCATGTCCTTTAGGAGGACGAAACACCCCAGATTGATACCAAACATTCCATATCCGCGCATATTATTTGCATAATTAGCATAATTATGCAGTATTTTTGTACTGTTCAATATAATATAGATATGTTCCATTGGTCTTTTATAGAATTTGTATGCTTGCAAGTATAAACTACTGACTGCACCTAGTGACTAGTGGAATCTGAACAATAGAAAAGAAATACCCCTCCCCTACCTTCCTATAGCATCAAATAAGTTGTTCAATGGAGGCAGCCATTGCTTAATCAGGTGCTTAGACCTTTTAGATCCAAATGCTAGTTACCAGTGCATTATCACTGTTGATAAGCCTTACACATCAATACCTGCAGCCACCCGGGGCACAAGCCCTGTTTGCACTGAATGGATATCTTTCCATTTCTCCATTCTCTGGTGTTTCATTGAAAATGTTGACGTCATTCTGTGTTTTAATTTGTGTTTTGATCTGTGTTTTTATGGTACATGTATTGAGTTTAGGGCTATAACAGGTTAGTGTTAGTGCTATGGTATGATAGTAATTACTCACTATTTGTCAAAATATGTCAGTATCTATGGACTATTTGTAAGAAATTAGTTATTATAAGTTAGTAATTATTCACTATTTGTCAGCAATAAGTCAAACCATGGTAGTAATTACTTACATTTTATAAGCATTTAGTCAATATATGTTAGTAATTGCTCACTATTTGTCAGCAATTAGTCAATATATGTTAGTTATTACTCACAATTTGTCAGCAATTAGTCTATATAAAGTAATTACTCACTATTTGTCAGCAATTAGTCAATATCTGTCAGTATTTACTCACAATTTGTCAGCAAGTAGTCAATAAATGTTAGTATTTACTCACATTTTGTCACCAATAAGTCAATATATGTCAGTGCTTTGTCACTATTTGTCAGCAAATAGTTGATATATATCAGTACTTAGTCACTTTATATATATATATACATATATATATATATTATCAGCAATTAGTCAATATATGTCAGTATTTACTCACTATTTGTCAGCAATCAGCCAAATCAGTCAGTACTTGGTCATTATGTAACAGCAATTAGTCAATTTATGTCAGTATTTACTCACTATTTGTCAGCAATCACCCAAATCAGTCAGTACTTGGTCATTATGTAACAGCAATTAGTCCATATATTTCAGTAAATACTCACTATTTGTTAGCAATTAGTCAATATATGTCAGTACTTAGTCACTATATATCCTCAATTATAAATACATGATAGTAGTTACTTATATTTTATCAGCATTTAGTCAATATATGTTAGTAATTGCTCACTATTGATATATGACAAATTGTGAGTATTTACTGACATAAATGGACTAAGTGTTGTTTTATAATGACTAAGTACTGGCATATATTGATTGATTGCTGACAAATATTGACTAATTACTGACATATATTGACTAATTGCTGACAAAGAGTGAGTAATTATTGACATAATATTTTATATTGACTAATTTCTGATAAATAGTGAGTAATTACTGACATATATTGACATATTGCTGTCAAAGTGAGTAATTACTGACGTATATTGACTAATTGCTGACAAAGAGTTAGTAATTACTGACATATATTGTCTAATTTCTGATAAATGGTGAGTAATTACTGACATATATTGACTAATTGCTGACAAAGGGTGAGTAATTACTGACATATATTGACTATTTGTTGTTATATAGTGACTAAGTACTAACATATATTGAGTAATTGCTGACAAATAGTGAGCAATAACTAACATATATTGACCAATTGCTAGTGAGTAATTATTAGTGAGTAATTATGAGAGTAAATACTAACATATATTGACTAATTGCTGATGAATTCTGAGTAAATACTGACATGTATTGACTAATTGCTGATATATATTGAGTAATTACTGACATACATGGACTAATTGCTGACAAATAGTGAGTAATTACTGATATAGTGAGTAATTACTCACTATTTGTCAGCGATTAGTCAAAATATATCAATATATGTTAGTACTTAGTCACTATATAACAGCAATTAGTCGATATGTGTCAGTAATTGCTCACTATTTATAAGCAATTAATCAATATTTGTCAGTAATTTCTTCGGGCTTCCCTAGCCCACTTAAAAGGGTCTATATCTCCTCTTTCCTATCCTCTCAGGATAGTGCCCACGCATATGTGGTGCACATATGCGTGGGCACTGAAACATTCCTCTGTGACATTGTGTAATGTAGTTCTCGCCATGAATATGACCTTAGCTGTCGAAATGGCGTTAAACATCTATTACTCACTCACTCAGTAATTTCTCACTATACGTCAGCAAATAGACAATATATGCCATTACTTAGTCACTATATATCAGTATTTAGTCACTATATATCAGTCAATATATGTCAGTATTTAGTCAGTATATAATAGTAATTACTCACCTTTTGTCAATAATTAGTCAAAATATATCAGTAAGAATTCACTATTTGTCAGCAATTAGTCAATATATGTTAGTAATTACTCACTATATAATAACAATTAGTCAGGATATGTCAGTACTTAGTCACTATATATCAGAAATTTGTCAACACATGTCAGTATTTACATACAATTTGTCAGCAATTAGTCAATATGTCAGTATTTACTCACATTTTGTCAGCAGTAAGTAAATATATGTCAGTACTTTGTCACTATTTGTCAACAATTAGTCAGAATATATCAGTAACTATGCGAGAGGGAACCTATTCAAATATTCTGGTCATCAACCTTGGCAAAATAATTCATCACAGCTATGCTGTGCTTACCTCAAGGTTTTCCTCAAGTCATCAAAAATATGCCTCCTCGTATCATTTTTTTAAAAATTATTCAGTGTTATGATATAGAAATATGATAAAGTATGGCAAGAGGATATGATTTGAATCGATATGTATTAAAAAGGTAATAAAAATTACGTCTTCGCCCTGTCGTTAATTAGCATCACAAAGCCCGTGGTGGTGCAAATTGACCCAAATCCCCATGGAAATTGGGTTGGGCATGCGCAGATAGAACCAAAATCCAAAATGGCGGACAGCGAGACGAGAGAGTTGTGAGGCTATAACTGTTGGATTATACCAAAATGCTTGGATTACATGTTAAAACTCATTAATTTCAAGTTAAATCGATAGAATCTATCGAATTCCCAGGCAAAAATGTTTCTTCCGGAAGAAGGGGTTCAGGCATGCGCAGATAGAACCAAAATCCAAAATGGCGGACAGCGAGACAATGGACTTAGGGTGCCATCGACACTGCTGGATTATAACAAAATGGAGGAGAATTATACTGTCTCATGCCTTTTATTGGTTAATATTGATCCTTATTCAAGACCTGCTGCTGTTTTGCAATGCTTAACTCGCCAAGAAAGGAGTTATTCGCCAATGAAACATACGAGCGATAATGGATGCATTCTCCATAGGCTTAACCATTAACAATAATAACGCTCGAAGAAAACATGGGGTTAGTATCAGAAGGGGCCTAAAAGAAGAGATTAAGTGCCCTTTTGGGTTACTTGCATTGCAAAATGCTATCCTGTATTTAGATCTATTTCCTGTATGTCCTGTACCATTTACATCAATTCACACCAAATCTTCTTACTTGCAGCAAGTTGAACAAGTCTACATAGGTCCTGACCTTGAGAGTCGGTTAGCTGCATCACCTGACAAATCTCTGCCTTATGTGTGTATTGAGGGAGTAACGGAGGCTGTTGGGTCTCCACTAACCAGTATGTACAAACCCGAATGTGAACGGGGAGTAATTCAGAAGATCAGCCTTATCGAACACCGCAGCAGGAGAAAGCAAGGATTTTGGTAGGTGGCCTCCTTTATATCAATCTATAGGAACTTGAGCAAAGGGACTAGTACAATATCAAGGATTAGGTACAAGAATATCTGAAATGAACCAAGACTAACCAAATACATATAGCCTAATAAATTGAAAATGGACATATCAGAACTCTGCAATAAGATCCTCTCACAAACATTTACTCATAATTTTGAGCAAGAAAAGAAAAACAACAGAACAGAGTATGTGAACTCTAATTGATTCAAACCTTACATTTTACTTCAGGGTAGACAGTAAGCATACAATTCGCGATGCTACCAACATCACCCCATTCCAGCTTATTCCCCTACCATGTCAAACCAAAGGACAAACAGTAAGGCCCGTCCAAGTGTCTGAACCACTTGCAGCAGAATACCTAATGGATGATCTTAAGGTTAGAAGTGACTCAGGAGTCAACTTTTTTAAGTAACATATTTTGGTCATTTTAAAACGAAAGTTCTGACTTCTCATTTGCACCCGAGTTGTCCAGATGTCCTGTTGCTTGCTTCCGAGATCTCTGCTTGTGACCTATCTCTGCTTCTGAGGTGTCCAGTATTCATCCCCTCAATGTAAAAGTTGCTATCTACATTCAATCTGGACATGTATACTGGCCAGCTACTTTCTTTTTTTGGGGTTATGTACTCATAACCATTTATTCATGATTTTCAGAACACATTTTTGGCAAACCGCTTACCATAAATTCCAGTGTATAAGCTGCACTCGCATGTAAGCTGAACCCCTGACTTTGGAGGGAGCTAAACCGCATCTGGGGCTTGAACATTGTAGGTTCAGTACTGTGTCATAGTGCCAAATACCCACTTATAAGCCACACCCCTCTTTGAGCTGATTCTATAAGCCACAGGGAGCTTATAGTTTTCGTATAAGCCACTGAATATATGCAGGGATTTGCGGTAAATCCTATTTGGAGCATACATGGAGAATCATATACCGGTACGCTGTACATGAATCAAAGAATCTCAATTCCAAAACAGAAAAAAAACAGGAAATAAAACTTGTTACCAAAGTGGCATAAAGCAATGTATCTAATATACATGTATCTTTCCTTTCACTACAGACCACTTATGACAAGTATGAGCCCCGTGAAAGTACTAGTATGGTAGAGAAAGGCGTAGATCGTCTATTTGGCGATGTCTCTAAAGGTTTACATGAGACAGAGAAGATGCTTGGCGTGGGTGTCCAACTGTTGGGTATGGGACGTGTCGTAGAGGAGTCAAATGGACGGATACGCATTATGCCACCACTAGACGGCCAAAGGTAATATGGTATTTAATATACTATAAAAGTTTATTTCATGTTCTCTTGTCAAAATAACTTTAGTAGACTAAATCTGATATACTCCATGTATATTTGTAGAGAAAATGGTTTACAAGTATCCATCTTTTAAAGCATTTCTAAGTTATGTGATTTAGAATGTGGGCTGTGAAAAGTAACCTCCAATAAAGTAAAGATATATGTTTTAGATTTAGTTCTGAGTGACACAAACTTATGGACTCTCTCATCTTTCAGATACATCCTTACAACACTTACTAAGCGGGAGGCAGTTCAGTTTCTGCGTAGCCGCGCTCGTTTTGTCCAAATCCTGTTCTATATCTGTGCAGGCGTGGGTTTTGGTGTCCTCTCCTACTGGGGTTACCGCTATTTCCAACAGTGGAGGAAGGATCGTGCCATGCGGGAGGCTATGGAGGAATTCCGTCGGCAGCGGAAAAGAGACGCTACAGATGAAGGGACAGGAGGGGATGACAGCGATGAGAACTGTGTAGTATGTGCTGCCAATCACCGTTCGGTTGCACTACTTAACTGTGGACATATATGTCTCTGTGCTCAATGTGCTGCGGATCTCCCCAAGCCCAGATTGTGCCCCATCTGTCGAGAACCTGTAGATCGGATACAGCCCATATATATGGCATGAGGCTCATGATGCTCAACGCCAGGGGAATTTAGGGGTTATATATTTTGTAAGTTTTATAAATAGCAGAGTGACTTTTCAATAAAAGCTGTGATTCTATGTGTATGGATGGCCATAAGTGAGACTAAAATTTCTCAGTGACATTGATAGTGTGAAGTCAAGTTAGCTTGCAGCATTTTATAGGTTCACATGTGTTACCGTAATGCCTTGCGTATAAGGTGCACCGCACATATAATCGGAGATGCCACTCACTGACTGACAAAAACCAGGAAAATTGGACTTGGGACACATTTTCCCAGGAATTGAACATAATTTAATACATAAATCTTGGAATCAAAACCAGGAATTCCTGGTAAACCAGGAAAAGTGGCATCTCTATATAATGCGTACCCTGAGTCATAAAGTGCAGCTGAGTCTTGTAGTATTAGCAGTGTACCAGTAATACTGTTCTATAGTTACTTGGTCAGTCCTTCAATAAGCACTTAGGGTCCATCTTCGCATATACAGGGATGTAAGTCTTCAAGTTTTATCAGGATTTCCTGATTTCTGAAGATTTTGAATGACAAGTATTTTCCTTATACAAGTGCTAAGGAGGGCTGTTTGGGGGAAAAAAGAAGACTTTTATATTAAGTAAATCTATGGCTTCCTGATTTTTGCCCATGCCTGACTTACATCTCTGCATATAAGCCACACCCTTTACGCAGGGTATTCTGGTATAAGTATCATAGAAATTGAGCATCAATTTCACAAATTGAGCATCAATTTCCTTGTGAAATGAACTCATTATAGACAGGATGATATCCTCAGTTTCCATGGTGCACTAAGCAAAAAGTTGAAAATCATGACACTGGCCATAATTCATGCTAAATGGGCGAAATACCTGTATGGAGAAAAACAGTTACTACGTGGTACCATTTCTTTATCATGCACTCTTTGGAATCTACATCTAGTGTGTAGTAGTCTCGTTTACTTCAGAAACACATTTTCAAAACAAAAATGATAAATGAATTTCTAGTCGAAACTTTGGCCCATTAAAGCTATACCGTTATGTGCTTATTTTGTTGAATATGGTATTTACTGAATGTTTTGAGATTTAATGTCAGCAAATTAATTACTGTGAATACGCCATGTATAATGTGTGCATTAGCAACCCCCACATAAGATGTACCCAGAGTTTGTGGAATTGTCGAAAACATTAACAATTTCTGTTCTACTCAATGGATTTTCAAAATTCAAAGAGCGGTGTAGCTTGCCCCCCCCCCAACCTCCACCAACATTGCTGTGAGGTCAGGGGATAATGTGATACATATTGAATGAAAGATCTTGCTGCCCTTGATCCAGGGACTAACTCCCTGCATATATGGTGTGGCTTATACACGGTGTATAACTTATTAAAGCCTCGTTTACTAAAAGCCACAGATGATAGACCAACTCAGGGATCTACCACAGGACATAGGATATCCCAAATATCAAGGCTTGGCTTATGTCAGGGGTTTTCTGTGTATACTACTGGTATAGTACTCAGTTATCGATTTTCAAGGCTCCATGTGCGGCTTATAGCTTTCTCGCAAACTTAGGGTATGACTTATACGTGAGAGTGACGCATACAGTTTTACTGGCATACTGACTCATTTTGGAATCTACGGTATGTACATGTATAAAGTGGTGAAAGTGTTTATACATGGAGCTTTGTATACATGGTGCTGGACAAGGATGATGGTTTGCAATTTCAAGCACTTCATGTCCATGCGGTACAGTCCTAGAATGCCTATTTTAATATCAGATGTAGAGCAATAAAAAAAAACCATTGAATATGCTTACCCAAGTCTGTTAAACAAACAAGGTGCTGCGCATTATCTTTAATAGAGAATAGAAGGGTGTCTGGAATCCATTAAAAAGCGAGTCAAGTAAATGGGCATATATAGATTGTATAGTGGAGGTCATAGGCATAGGCCATCAGTCAGTGATGCCACTCACTGCTTCTCAAAAATTCAGAAATCCTCCTAATTTTCTCAATTTACAATAGGAAATACCTATTAGAATGGAAATAAAAAATTCGGAAATTCCTAAAAAGTTAGGAAAAGTGGTATCTCGGCATCAGTGTACAATGGGACAGGCTTGAGTCAGTCTATGAGGCTATCTACAGAGGTAGGTGACTTGTGCTGCCCTCTATAGTGAACCTAGAAAACTCCTTGGTGGCACCATCTCATGGGGAGAAGAGGAACTAGAACCCAAAGCTAGTACAATTTTCATCAAAGTGACATTTCTTTTAGACCTTCAGGAAAATATGGAATCTTTAAATGAAAAAGAAATGACTGCACCATTCTGTTGTCATTTTCATAGAGATAACTTTAGAATAAAATTTGGCTGTATCCCTGTCTCTGTAAGGGTGTTATTTCACATTAAGTAGCATTGCTTTGTGATGGTTTTTTCGTAACTAGTGGAAAAATAACTTTTTTTCCCGAAAAATGAGTAAAAAAAAAAAAAAAAGAAAGATAAAACAAAAATCCTATGACATACCTATCATTTTCAACTTGTTTCATACATATTTTCAAGGACATAGAACCATAAATGTAGAAATAGGACAGAAAACATTGATATTGAAAAGGCCCTTCAGAAAACGAGTTCAAGTTACCAATAAAGCCGTTGGGTGTAGATCAAGTAGATCTATGGTATTACTTGACTCGTTAATATTTGTGCTTAATCACTAAGTAAATAGCAATAGGTATGTATAGGAGAAAAACGAATAAATGTCGAAATGTGCCAGTGTTTCAGTTAATCATTTGTATAAGATCATCACCAAACAATTAAGGAGAAATCACAAAGAATGTATTCTTCATACACATTTTATTAATCTATCATTTTTACATTATCCCACAAAAGTAGCATAATCATATTCACATAATCCATGATATGATACACATATAGATTTATATCCATTGGTCACATTTATATTTTCCTCTTTAAGATTTACCATGTGGCACCAAAAATGATTACAAAACACAAACTACACACAAAAATATCTCTGAAATATTAAAGCTGAGATTTTGATTTTGATAGGTATAACTAACAGAATCTGTGACGATACACATTTAGTGTAACAGAAACATGTTTGACGCCAATTGACTTAGGAGGCAACCCACCGTGGTACATACATGTACCTAGCTAGCGGTCATCTATGCTGATAATCGACTTGAAATTGCTAAAGGATGGACAAAATAACCATTATTCGTACAAAGTCTGATAAGTTTAAAGTATATAACAAACTTATCTAACATAATACATGATTACATTAATAAACCAATTTCGCCCCAAAGTGAAAGAGATGGATCCCGAACCAAGAGAACGCAAATATACTACCAAGTCTGAGAAGTTTAAAGTATTTAACAAACTTATCTATCGTGATTACATTAATAAAACAATTTTGCCCTAATGTGAATGAGGTGAATCCTTAACCAAGAGAACAAAAATATATTCTACCCTTGACTTTTGTGTCCCACAAAAATGATTCCCCTATTTTCACATTCAACTGTAGATTATAAATAATACACAATATTAAGTTATCAATTGTAGCCATGAAAAATGCATGTGATAAAACACAAAGTATGAGTCCTGGTAGTATATAAAAGCGAATACTGTGGTTATCACGCTTCCCTTAGTGTAGCATTTTGATTCTCTATTGGCACTGGGGTTACCTTGGGTAAGCCTCATGGCGGATGATATACTTTAGAACCTTTGGTATTAGAGAACTCATTTTTACAAATTTCAGTACAAAATACTAAAATAGTATAAATGAGTGGTACGAAGTCCATATTCTGGAGGTCCCCACGTACTGTGCACGGGTGCCCTGCTTACTACTCAACCTGAGTCACTGTTCTCCAGGGTAGACATGGGACCAGTTACCACAACCTAGAGTCATGGTACCCTGTGTGCTTGTGGACCTTGGATCATAGGACCTGGACACTTGAAGACCCTCGATCATAGCGCCCACTAAGGACCATGGATTATCAGGCCTTGAACACTGGGGACCCTATCTTCTTTGGCCCTGGACACTGAGGACTCTGGATTATAGGGCTCTAGAAACTGAGGTTCCTGGACCATAGGGCCCTGGACACAAAGAATTAACAAAAGACACCAAATTTTACTACTCTGTACCATTTGTAGTACCGGGTATATATCATATGTACATGAGATAGAAGTGCTGTGCATGACCACCACACTCAACAACAACAGCTGCACACTTTAACGTTAACAGTGATTATTAAGGCCATTATCACATCACACTATACCAGCTAATTTAACATGTCTATATATCATGTAAGACTACTTGTATTTTTCTCTACTTTGGGCTACAAATTTCTTCATGTACTACAAAATAATATATATCAACAGGAATGATTGACCCCACATTTCTTCTTGGAGGGTATCTTACATCTATTTGTATGTCCTATAGATTTTCTCTTGAGAATGCTTACATTTTGATCAGCTATGTAGCAGTGTTAGACTAGATAGTTAACATCGGATAACAATATGCCTGTAACTATGGAATTGTCCCTACCTGATTCTTACCCGGATAAAGAAATCAAACATTTCGGATGTGACATGTCACCGGTCTGTAGAACTGACACATATTTTGGGCTTGACTAATTTACTTGAACTTGATACATTTTGTAACAGTTTCCTATACCGCAGATCTATAACTTCAGACTCAACAAGATAAACAGTTGGGTGTATAAATATGTATAACGTTATACTTAACATCTAACCCTGCAAAACTAGCAGAGGGGAATAAATATACACATGGGGATATACATTTGCCAACAAATGCTATGTTCTGAATGGATATCCTAGATATTACATATATAATATTTATCCTCTGTAACACACTTCAGAAAATGTTGTGCCGTTTTTCACGTAACATGCACCAGTCTTATAAAAAACAGCCCACATGGAATGCTTCCAGTTATTTTCTACAGACAAAAATTAATAACTGCGAAACTCTTCCTTAAATACACCTTTCATAAAAGACTGAGATGGTGCGACAAATTGATCATTACCTTGAAACAATGAATAGAAAATTTAAGGGTAAAAAAGCCAGTGTTGAAAACGCTGGACGTTGACTGATACAGGAAGGATTATGTCGTCTCTCGTCTCATCTACTCCGATCGCCATACTTCAAGTGACACGCATTCATTAAATTCAAACCACTTTTATGATACCCATCCACCGTATTCAATATATCAAACACACAGTGCACTTAATTTTCTAAAGAAAAAGAAAAGAAAAGAGGAAAATAGAAAAGTATTGAGCACACACCCAAATCACATGAGGTACCGGTCTTAATCCAGCTTTAATCCTACGTTCAACATTAAAAGAAGGGAGTGTGCCCTTATAAAGCATGTGCACTTAATACATCAAATACGGTATATCAATACACACGCACAATCGTAACAGGTCCATCAACACCATGGCATATTGTACAATTCAGACTTTTTAAAATATAACCAGACCATGCCCTTGGTAGGATCGTTACAAACACCGGATCAATACAAACTGGCCGGGTTAATCAGAAGTGATGTTTTCTGTAAAGTAGCAAAATTGAAATCTATCCCCATATTTCATATTAATATTGCACGTTTTAGCCAACTTTAACTGGACTCATGCCTACTTGAATTACAAGTCAGCTCCAACACCTGTGGTTCCAAAACTTTAGTGAGAAAGCATCTTTTTTTTTTCTTTAAAGAGCAAACGGGAAATTATGATAAATATTAACTGTGCAGCACACTCCAGTGTGTCTTTACGAAACACGATCCATTACAGTCTATGCAACTACCGGTAGATATCCCAAATATAGGAGGCAGAATCGGAGATTTAAATGGACTTTCAAAGAATCTATTTCCAACAAAGTGTTCATACAAGAACGTCATACCAGTAATCACATATATAGGCACTTGGACTGTAGCAGAGGTGGCAAGGGGGTCTAATTATGCATAGCACCTGAATCATAAAGGTATTTATATAATATGGTTATTACTGCTTTCTTCTCATTGTTATGACACAGGATTACATGCAATGTACTAAAAGATATATAACCATAAAACATATCCCCCACGCATAACTGACTCACAGAGAACTTATTACATCAGATCATTCTTGGCATCACTCCTTGCTACATATGATATAGGACTTATATATATATTCTCTTGTTTTACCAAACTCTTTCAATTCAAAGGGGTCCCTCAAACCTTTCCTATTTTCACCTTCAGTAAGCTTGAGCCTGACTGAAATCTACAGGTCCATAAAATGGCTTGGTAGCCCAAAAACCTCACGTCTACACTTGTAACTATGGGCCGTATTATGGTACTGACATTACACAATAGGTTATTACAATTATTATTAACCATGGACAATCAGGGGTCAGTGATATCTACTAGCCATTGTCTAGTTCTGATTATGTACATTACATCTATTTCTAGAAGTACTGAACTCCCATGCATAAGTCACGTCTTATACATGCACCAGAAGTCACCTTTGTCTTAGAACTTATGGCCACATGGCTTGACTCAAAGTTAGCGGTGTGGCTTATACATGGCAGTTTACAGCATTTCGACCACCCATTGCGACAAATAGAGTCAATTTGTAAAAATTCTGATAAATGACTAATCAGGAATGTTTTAAATGACATGTGTACAGTGGACATTGTTCATTCAGGATTCACTGGTTACTTATTGTCCTGTACCATGGATGCAAAGATACTGTCGGTAGAGAGAAGATTCTGCGGCGAGTCGTGTTCCATGATTTCTCCATTTTGTAGAACGATGATTGAGTCATAGTTGAGGATGGTCGCTACCCGATGCTGCAATCAAATAATCATTGGTCAAGTATAATTAAATCTGTGGGCAAGAAATAGGATTATTTCTGGAATATGAAAATGGCATTCAGAATACTGGTAGTGCATAGAGGGACTGACATGACTTGGCAGATGTAGCAATTTTAGCATAGAATAGTAATTTTATTATAAAGGTGCTGTCTTCTTTGGTCAGAATAAGGCATGAATACAGCCTTGGCGAGTTATTAATTGGGCATAATGGACGATACTGTCCTTCATGCAGTAGTGAAGGGTTGGTATCTTTATGTAAGAATGCAGTGCCTGTCGGAGTAAAAAACTAAATATATTTAAACTGATAAATGTCATTATGTTGAATCACAGTTATTTGCAACTTACAGCTATGGTGATGACAGTGCGATTCTGGAAGGCAGTCTGCATGATCTTCTGTATCAGATGGTCTGTCTCCATATCTATAGATGCTGTTGCCTCATCCATGATAAGCACGCGGGAGTCCCTGAGGAAGGCGCGCGCTAGACAGAATAACTGGTCATGGAAAGGAGTGCATGGTTAAGTCATAATACAGGGGTCACAATGTGCATGGATATGGTTTAGGCAATAGTTTGCTTGGGTTGTCAAATTCTTAATGAGAACGGTTGATGAAGTTTACAGAAAAATATAATGCAGCAATGTAAATTGCTCATAACTCGAAAAGCAATCAAAAGCAAATGAAAGATCATCATAACCATTCCTTATTCCTGTGGAATGAACTCACCCAGCTCATTATTCACACCACCAACCACCCCTCTCCCTGTGTAGTACATGTTTTACACACCAGGTGGCCACCACAAAGTCTATGGTACTTTCACTATTCGCAAAACTCCCGCCAAAACTACCATATTCGCACAACACTTGCAAAAAGGGTGGGAAAGCTGATCTATTCCAGTACATTCTCTATATGGAATTAAAAGTGTCTTATGGCTGCTGAGCAAGTGAATGTATACAACACTGAAAATTTCTCAAAATTTAGAAAATTTGGTAATGAATAGCCTTTTCCTGCAAGACCACTACACCTCCTCCTTCAATAAGACTACAAATCCCTGAACAAATTCTGCCCTTATACATAAAATTTCTATCTTTTCTGAAACTTATTCGCAACACCAAAATGACTGAAAATGAGGGACCCATCCTTGTCTCCTATAACTCGCTTCTCGAGTTAATAACACAAAAGTGTTCGATATCAAATGATTATGGCTTCACTAAACCATTTTACACTTCCTCAAAATTGAGTATAAAAGAATATTTTACAAAACGATCTAACCAACCTGTCTCTGCCCTTGGCTGAAATTCTCTCCTCCATCTGTGACTGGGGAGTCTGTAATGGAATAGAAGGAGTCTATTTAGTGTATTTCACAGTTTACAACATCCTGTAATAACTTAAGGCCGAATGCCATTCTTTACCAAAAGAAGTTATGGGTTAGAGTGTACATGTTTGAAAATTAAGATCTTTTAAATTTTAGGAAACAAATAGGAAATAAATGAAAAATCTGGAAAATTTGTTCATGATATATTCACATAATTGGGGGAATACTCAAAATCATTTATAAATATAAAACACATAACAGCATCAACCAGCATCATGGTTACTCGACTGCACGATAGCTTCAATACAGGTTCTAAGTACAATACCACCGATACTACGTATAACAGCTTTAGGGAGGTACAATATTGTATTTCTACAGATTGGAGCAGTAGCCTCTAAATTGTATACAATCATAAAGACGATAGTAAAAGTTGAGTTCACAATACAGAGACATAATTTATAAATAACCTCCATCTCCATATGCCTCTACATGTCTACAACAGCAACAGTATACAGCGATTGGGATAGGTTATCGTTGTGACACAGAACAAGACAAGGTCTGATAAGAACCTTATGATACCCGTTAGCCTTTATCTGCCTCCCGTCGTATAACCGGCCAGGGTGGGTTCGCATCGTTCACCAAACAACATAAAAAGGGGTGTCTACCTAATTGTTTACTTAGGGAAGAGATAGTGTCCTTGAGTTGAGCAATCTCTATGGCCTTCCACACGGCCTCGTCCGTGTGCTGTCCGTCTGGGTCCAGGTTAAACCTATGGGCGAAAAAACAATCTTACCTTTACTTCTTTGGTGTGTTTTTACATTGCCTCTTTAAGGGTATTATAATGTTTAAGGCTATATTCTTGCGTCATGAGTGTAGAAAAGCACTATGGGGCCCTTCAATGATTTTTTTTTAAGGTTGGAAATAAAAAAGAAATCTAACAGTACTTTGTGGCGATTCTCCTTTGAGAATAAAAAAGAAGAAATTTCCCAATCAAAACTCTTAACAATGAAACTCTTCAATTTTTTTATAATTTCAGCGCTGTTATGATCAGAAAGTTGTTCAAACCTGACAGAGCCAGCGAATAAGACAGGATCCTGCGGGATGATAGAGAGGCGGGAGCGCAGCGTGGTCAGGGGTACTTTACTGATGTCAATGTTGTCGATGAATATCTGACCCTCACAGATGTCGATTAGACGGAATAGGCCGAGTGTTAACGAGGACTTCCCACTCCCCGTCCTGCCACATATGCCAATCTGTAGGGGAATCATAATGCTTGTGTTAATGAGCAAAGAAGGAGGGATAAATCAACATGTACTTATCATTTCATGATGTTTTGTAACATAGATGAATAACCTTCTTGAGCACGAATCATAATTATATAGGTATCTGGGATGCAGTATGTCAGTTAACAATCCATGAATCTTCTAGAAATCACCACTCATCCATTATTGAAAACATGCGAAATCATCCCATTTACTGTATTGGGGAAGGTTATTTTAATTGAGGAACTTTTCAGCCTACCTTCTCGCCCCCCTTTATATGTAGGCTGAGTTGGCGTATGACGGTGTCGAGGGACGAGTGGTAGCGGAGGGATACACGCTCCATGCGCACCTCTCCCTGTGCTGGCCATGCGGCTGGAGGGCTAATCTCTGTAATGATACACAAGTACTCACACTGTACTAGAAACAGCAAGGTGGATAACAGGGTGAGAAGGAGGCAGAAAGTGGGTGGGTAGGTGGTTATTGATAGCACACCACTTTGTTCACTGCATTTATGGACTATGGTGCAACTACTCTGGTATTCGCAAAATTCCTTTACCGGTTGATAATGGCAGTTACCCTACGAAGGGAGGAATGAACTGAAGGATGTAGGTGACTTCAGGTTCTGACCATGCCAGGCACATATAGCAGTGCGGCCGGTATTGACTTTTCATGCAGAAAGCTGATGCTACAATACCCAGCATATCTTGGTTGATTAGCTTTCAGTAACTACTACGGGAAGTACTACTGCAGAGGTTGACTAAGTTCATGAGTTGCACATGTGAGTGTAATATGCACATCAAGTGAAGGACCAAAGTGATAGTCATTTGTCCATGCAATACTGATTACACTGTCGTTAGGAATACACATGCCAGACCATATAGATCCAATTGGTCGTGAAGAAATGGCACAATCGCAATTTACAGATAGTTTTATGCATGGATGCAAGTCTCTGAAAAAAAGAGAAATGGATCAAAGTAAATGTCCGAAGTGACATGCCAACCAAAGTACATGTATCAAGTGAAATTTAAAACTTGAAACTCATGGCGGTCAGAAAGTACCTTCTTTGTTAGACTCAGAGCCAGCCACTGGGTCTGCAACATCATTATGGCACACAAAAATTGAGCGAAGTGCATTAAAGCACAGAAGGCTGAGGGTTGGTACCATAAAACCCTGTATCAACCCTGTAGCGTCAGCAGGAAGCAACCCTGGCGAGTTACACACCAGCTCAACATCCTTGCATCCAAATGAAACATGATGAAAAACTGCTCTCATAGAACTGCCATCTGGTGATAGTTCCTTAAATGATTCCTAGAATAACACCAGATGGCAGCACTGTTCTATGACAGCAATCTTTCATAATGGTGCATTTGGTTGTCCTGATTAAAAGGTCAATAGTATAATTAATAAAGCTGTCATTATGTGTGGTATACATATATTTTCACTTTTATGGTTAAGAGAATGGTACGCTTCATTTATTGATTTATGGGTATATAGAGCACCATGGTATTAACTACACCTTTTCTTTGGTTAAAGCAAATACATGACTAGTAGGGATGTTGGGCATTATACACGTGATTTCTACCTTAGCTCCCTCTAGTGTACGGGTCCGGGTTTCACGCCACGGGACCTCTCACCCTCGACGTGTCCTTGAGGCACATAGGTGAGGTTTAAATTCAAAGCAAGCAAGCATTATACAACGAGCCCGAAGTGCCAACAGGAGGAGACAACCGTCTTAAAATTCAGATGGTTGTCACGTACGCGGAGGCGATCATATGGGAACAAAGAGAGAAATATTTGGTCTGGCACCAGAGAGGGAGGTGTTTCTATGGGGAAGTGGATGGGTGGTTGTCTCTTTTTGTGAGGGTTATCTTTTTTTAAATGTTGATTTTGAAAGGGAAAACATACATTTTTTTCGTAAATTTTTGAACAAATATATCTTTGTTATGAAATTTATGATATGCATGAGCATTTTCGATATAAACCATTGACATTTTCTGGTTTTTTTTATTTAACGGACCACCGCCTACCCAGCGGTATAGACTCAGGAGGGTCCCTGAGCCATTAAGTAATCATTTTATTTACTTCTATTATTCCATGCCTGTAATGAGTTACATGAAGACATTATAACAGAATTATAACATAAAATTCAGCCTTTCTCTTCCATTTATTCCAAAACTACTGGGTTAATTTTTTTGTGAGTCTGCTTTTTCCTAAGAGCATAATTTCACTAATGTCCCCTTGAATTTCTATAATCCATATACCGTATTCATTCTACTAAACGCACATGTGCGGAAATTTAATTGTTAGATGCTCAAAACATCAATACAAGATCAAATTCTAATAAGCACGACCCCTAAAGCCTATAAATCGTTGTTTTTGCCCTCAAAATCGTTTTTTTTTCTCTTAAAATCTGTTATTGCACTGCATTTACATGATTTGAGGTCCCAAAAGGTTGGGTGTGTGCTTATTAGAGCATGTGCATTCATTAGAATGATACGGTATTCCTTTCAAGCATTGCTAACTTCTATGCCTTCCTTCTTAATAATGTGTGAAAACGTGACTGACCGTCGTCCACGTGGTAGGGTTCCGAGTTGATGTGGCAGTACTGATCCACACGCTGTACGCAGCTAAACCACATCTCGATCTCACTGATGTGTCGCATCGTCCAGTTCAGGAATGTAGAAATCTGAAAATATCGCAAAAGAAAACCAATAGCATTAACTTATTGCCAGAAGAAAGTCCAATTTGAACAACTCTAAGATAGTAAAAAATTACATATACCAATGCTTTTTAGATTATTTTGGATACAGTTGAAAAAGATCAGTAGGTCTTGCTCAGGCAGTTGCCAACTGTGAGATTCTCGCCTGGGCAAAGCATGGTACGATCCGCAGATACATGTATATGCATATACGTACCATAATGGAGTATGCGATGGCAAGACCGGCCAGTGATGGGTTGGCATAGCCGTACAGACTGGATGTAATACTACACAGAGCAGCCACGAAGACGATCATCGCACCTAACAGGTCCTGAAACACCCAAGTACACAGCCTTAAATACACATAGAGGTACAGTGCAGGAGTTTGTAACACATCTGTAGGGTATTCTGTGGTACATGGGAAAGGCGGGACCCAAGAGTGAGTGAGTGAGTAATAGATATTTAACGCCATTTCGACAGCTAAGGTCATATTCATGGCGAGAACAACATTACACAATTTTACAGAGGAATGTGTCAGTGCCCGTGCATATGTGCACCACACACATCCGAGGGGATAGAAAAGAGGAGATATAGACCCTTTTAAGTGGGCTAGGGAAGCCTGCGGAACCCAAGACACCCTGCCTGCCAAGGACGCACAAATTCCTGTACATATAAAGAAGCTACATTCACCTCCAATGCAAGACTAATGTTTTGTCTATGAGAGAATCTTGGAATTAAACCTATCAATAAACCAAATTGGAAGGCCTTCAAAATCAACTACAGTCAGCCCTTGCTTCCCCGAATTTGGAAAATGCAAGGAAAAATATCCGAGGAAGCAAAATATTCGAGGATTCAAGTCCAAATATAATAGACTATATAGAAAAGTTGCAAAATTTTTGTCTGAGGTAGTGAGGGATCTGAGGAATTAAAGGGTCGAGGAAGTGAGGGCTGACTGGTGTATATCAAAAGATATTTGCCCAGATAACCATGGCACGCACTGCCTCCATACCTACTCTATGCCCTCCTCTTCTAAAAAATCTGAAATCTGTCTATAAGTGGGGTTAAAGACAGTTTGATTACCCTTTTATTTAGGGTAAAAAGAGCCCTAAATCCCATGCATTTCTCCATAGGAAAAGAAAAACCAACAGTAATTACCATGTCACAGCCATCAAAGTACACCTTTAATGTAAATTCTATTACATGGATAGCTTTGTCTTACTTTTTGTCTCACTATATGACTAATTTTTGGGGGTTCAGTTGTAACAGAAATAGGGCTAAATGACAGGTTTTGATGGTCTATGCAAATTCTTGGACTCTAAATATAAGAAAAGCATACCTCATGAAATGTTTTTTTCATCATTTATCAAAAGATTTTCATGTAAATAGAAATATGACTCATGGGGTCTTTGAAGGGTGTGATAGGGCATATGCTGTGGTGCCTGTAATCTGCTAGAGGCCAAAATAGCAATTGAAACTTGGTAATCATAAGAAACTCGGCTAAGGGCTAGTAGACAAGAGGTCTGAAAGGTGGTGTCAAAAGCCCTTGCCTCGTTTAACAAAGGTTGTCTCTGGCGACCAGCGTTTATGGGTAAAAGTAGTTCTGGCCGCTGGTTGCTGTAGTGGCTAAATGTAGGCAGGTACAGTGCGTAGTAATATTCCCCAGAATATGGGGACCCACAATCCCCAAACACGAGAGAGGGAGTTCCTGAATCCCGACTGGACGAGAGTGCCATTGGAGTGTTACCAAACCTACCTACATTTACTTCAAAACACATTTCCATCATTACCAGTCAATGGTGACCATCAATACGAGTCCATTGATGTCCTTGGTTATTTAAAATGACCAATATTTAGACTTTGACAGCAATATTTGCATAAACATTCCCATACAAATCTATTACGTAATGCCCAGCGGAAGTGGCCAAACTGCGCGATTTCCATGAGTGGCGCCGCCTGGTGTGCTAGTGACGTAACTCTGTTGGTTTGGATGTATAGAATTATCTGAGATAGATATTAGAGAAGGATGTTCCAACATTTATCGCAGTTTTAAGACACATAAAGCTTTGCTCCTTCAAGTTTAATGCAGGGTTATTTTTTACATAGATTAAGATCTACCATACCCGGGCTACCATACAATGTAATGTTATTCATGGGTAAGCATTTGCCATGGTACCTGTAATCTTGCCAAACCTTAACCTGCCATCACCTATATCTAACACCATATCTAAGGTACCCAATGTTGAGACCATTCAGTTTACCTCTAATGTACTTGTCGTCCTTCTCGCTGTTTTTAACACTGTAAGATTGGCATCAAATATAGCATTTTCAGCCTTAATTTTACTCTTTTTACTCACACTTTAGTTACTATATACAATGTTTCATACTTTATCCGTCCTCTATAGACCGATAATGCATCAGAGGTTCACAGACGTTTTTGATAGAATGCAGGTGAGTAACTCGCTCTGATTGCATTGCTGCATCATAACAGCCCCATTGTATCAGCCCCATACAGTTGGCATGATGCAGCAATGCAGCATTAGCAAGTTACTTACATAAGGCCATCTATTTATTATAACCGTTGAGGAACATATGAAAAGAAAGTTAGTTTACACTTATCTATTTATACCCCTGGAAGCTAGACGTGACATATGTGCATCACAAAACACACAAGCAGTCTTATAATATTTCAGATAGAAATAAAAAAAAAAAAAAAAGATGTCTACATACTAGTCTGATCCCCATCCATGCATTAGCAGTGTGAAGGTAGAGGAAAGCCGTATTGTTCTGGTCGACTGCACTCCAGTTCCTCTGCTGGAAGCGCCGCTGGTCCCGATAGGCACGGATGGTGGGCAGGCCGCCTAATGTCTCAGAGAAGTGAGCCAAGATGGGCGACCGTGTGATATTATCTAACCGTTGTAGCTCCCTGAGTAACAGAATGAAAAATTGTACTGTGAATATAGATTTAAGGTACATGTAAATATTTCAATTAATTTAAGTACAAAAGTCACAAAACAACCACTATAAAAGGGCATTTAGAACTTGAAAATCTCACATACCAGTGGTAACTTCTCAATAGCCTGGTAAACGGTACAAGGTGGCACACCAGTATTCCGCCCCAGTAAACCTAGGACAGCTAAATAGTCCCAACTAAAAACAGTGTTTTGCTTGGTATAATCAGTGCCGGGGACCTCATTTTCATCGGGAAAAAAAAAATTTTGGTCACCATGGAAACCTATTGTGTCAGAGAGGGGTCAAAGGTCACATATGTGACCTGTCAGGGGCATCTGTATCATTTAATTTATTCAACATGGTGGTTTCCATGGCAACTGGTGCAAAAATGGATCTGACTCCATTATGGTTGACCATGCTAAAAAAAAATCAAGAATGACTTCAGCTTTAATTTAAGTCTTTATTTATGAACGCCATCAAATTAGAACCCGATCGACGCCAGTTTTATGGTTGAAATCAGAATGTCCTTGGCCCTATTAGTGCTGTGACACCACAACAAAACATTTTTATAGAAGAAGGTTTCGAGTACATTGTACTCAGATGCCGCTTCACTTTCATGAGGAACAATGAAAATAGTATCAAAGAAAGGAATAGTGAGATTTCCTGCATACACACAGAGTAGAGTCTGAGGTGAGGCTTACGAGATCATAGTATACCTACGGCAAAACATTCAACATAGTTACATATAACTCACCTGCTCGATGCAATGTAAAAGCGCTGGATGGCTAGAAAGATAAGCACCATAGGGAAAGCTGGGATGAGGAAGAACGGCATCGACACTGCGTTCATCACAATCCCTCCTAACACATAGAAACATGAGAACAGCAGAGCATCCCATGTAAACGGCATCCGCTCGTCTATCGTGTTAGTGTCCCCAGACAACCGATTCACAATACGACCAATAGGGGTAGTGTCAAAGAATCTGCAACACAAATAACACTAAGTCAGTTTTTACTCATTTACTAGTTGAAGGAGGCTATGAGATTTCAAAGGAATCCTGTCCTCCATTTATGAAACCTGTGTGTAAAGCCCTCCATATGAGCTTAATACCTTTCTCTTAGTAACATTGTGTTTGTGCTGATTTCAGCTTAAACATGTATGGCTGCGTACACAGACAGACTTAAGGCTGTAGATTGTGTGTGATTTGACTTAACGTCCAATGAATGAACGATGGAAATGGATAAATGCTCCTCGGAGGGACTTTGCACTTTTCACTTCTTTTTATGATCTCAAAATGAAGAACATACTGACCTCATGGGTGCGCTGATAACAGCTTTAATCATGGAGTTGTGCATGTTGCGGGCTGCGTACAAGCACATGGCCTCCAACACCAAGATAATGGGTCCGCTCAGCAGTATGGATGCCATACAGAATCCTGCGTAACCCCCAACCCAGAAGCCTATGTCAAACTCTGGTCTGCTCGGTTGCTGCTGCTAAAGAAAAGAATGAATAAAAAAAAATCAACTTTTGTCAGGGCAGTTATATTTTCCCCCCAAGGTTTATTTTTGAGTACCACTTTCAGAAAATGGAACCCACCCAAACGCAATATTGTTTTTAACGATGTAAACAGTGCCTATAAAGCTTTTCAAGTGGTCTTAAAATTCAGAAACCCCATTATACACCCTTAGAGAGTTCAGCTTACCACATATGTCGTATTAGGGTAGTATTGTGGTACTACATTTGTTGTCGGTGACACGCTCCCACCCAAACTGACGACGGTCTGTACTGGTGCCCGGGCTGCCTGTTCTTCATACTCCCTGGTAGCGTCTGACCACTCTGCTAGCCAGTAGTCGGTGCCCATACGTACAGCTTGCCGCACCAAGTAGCCTCCTATGGTGAGTAATGTTAAGGTCCATGTTGCTGCACGCGCATAGTTTATGTACACACTGACTGACACTGAGCCTATCGCCCGCTCCTCTTCTTCTACCAACTTGCCTGTCTCTAGGTCCTTGATATCTGTAAAGGTGAGTTAGGTCAGTGTTTTTTTTTTGTTGCATTTTTTTTCTCTGAGATGATAAAATTTTCATTCTTTAAGTGAACTACCGTAAACTCCCGCGTATAAGACGCGTCCTCTACGCCAAACAAATACCTTGTGCGTCTTATAGGATTTCTTCAAGTTGGGGGTGCGTCTTATACGAGGGGTAATTTTACTATAGAAATGTATTGAATTTACAAATATCAGCATTAAAATGTGCGTCTTATACGCGAAAATGGTCCTGCTGAGTTTGGGGTGCGTCCTATACGCGCAACGCGTCTTCTACCCGGGAGATTACGGTAGTGCCTTCGGCACTACGGGGGGGGGGGGGGGGGGGGGCTAAAGCCTTTTTACAGCAAACTTGGACCTATCATCATGGCAAACTGAGACTTATCCACACGGCAAACTCAGACCTATCCTCACAGCAAAATGGGATCTATCTCATGGCCTATTTTCATGCCAAAGTGGGACCTTTCCTCACTGCAAACTGGGGCCTATCCTCACGCCAAACTGGGGCCTGTTTTCACGCCAAACTGGGACCTAACGGGACACTGTGACTTGATTCAAGATGCCACTGACGTTGCCTAGTGACGTGACGTTGCCTAGTGAAGTGGCGTTCCCTTGTGATGTGACGTTGTTATGTGATGTGACCTTTGACCCCATTTTTCAATCCCTTTCACTCTCCAAGCAGATTCCTCGGAACTGCCCAATTCAAAAGTTTAGAGCTAAATATTTCGTAAATATTTAAGATACTGATGCCATGAGCTAGATGATTCAAGAGCTAGAATGATATGCAATGATGTATTTTTCAGTCGTTTCTCTACAGTTAACATGCTATGCTAATGGTTCATTGCAAATGAAATTGATGGTGGCCATTTGAACATTTTTTAAATCTTGTTGTCAAGCAGTCAATTACGAGATTATGTCCATAAATATCAATTTTCTTTAAAGATACCATTCTTGTGTAAATTTCTTGTGATACAGCATGTTATATTACACCAGGAAACCTCTAAATATTAAATAAAGGTGAATCTATTACAAAAATAGAGTTAACTCAGAGTTTTCTTACTGGTTCATAGGTTGATAATTTTGCTTCATCTGGTACCCCATGGGTACTCTAGGCTGAAGCAGTCAATAATTTTGATTTCATAACCAGTGATCTAATAATGCATTATTCAATATAGTGTAAATACTCTCTCAGTTAATTATGATTAAACAACATTTCTCCTACATATACTAGAACTATAAACTATTACATCTCTGACAGGTAATTCTTTTACCTGGTGTGTCCCTGGTGGACGAGTTGTCAGGTTTCACATAATCCAACTCGTCTCCTATGTCTAGGTGACTGAGCGACATCATACTAAGTGCACTGCGTATTGTGCCCTGTCCCGTAAACTCTCCCATCCGATCCATCTGTCAACAAAAACATCAATTCTTCTGATTAAGGGAGTAGTCAGTTATTTAGAAAAAAAGGGGTTGAACTGGGTTTGACAGTGGGTGCAGAGGGCAAAGTTGCTTTGCTCTCTTGAACCAAGGAGTGGTCGGGTGTCAGAAAAAAAAATATACACAAAAGGAGCACAGCCTCCATCTATGTTACCGGTTACAGGTGTCAAGTATAAAAGTGAACTGATAAAAATTATAAAAACTAGAGTAAGTACCCTACGGTTTTCTCTAAAGTCCATTGTATGAAAACCTCTATCTTAAGCCAGACATAGACTTTGAGCAAATATTATGAGGCGATTTGGGGAAAAATCTCAATAAAGCAGCTTGCAACTCGAGTATTAAGGTACAAATGTACTAGACTCTCTATTGGACTCACCTTGGCAGTGAGGTCATTACAGTTAGTGGTGTTGGAGTCAGCATCATCGTCGTTCTCTGCCGGTCGCTGTCTGCTTGGTGGAAGCTCACCTTTAGACTGTGTGATGGCCGTGTTCCATGCTGTATACAAGTCTGGATCAGCTGCCTTAATCTCACCCAGCGTGCCATTGTGCTCTATACACCCGTCTTTCATCACCAAAATCTGACAAAGAACAAAGTATGTATATTCCACAATGATGTAGAATTTGGAACTAGAAAATCAGGTTAATATCAAATGTATTCTATAAACCATGATAAAACCAGTCCTCTCAATTTCTAGTGAATAATATAGGATAGCAATGTGCATTGCAGGTAACTCGAAAAGCCGATTTTTTCTTTTTGCTTGAGAGAAAGATGAGTTATAGGAGCCACCTTGAATTAAGACTTTATGGGGGGTGCAAAAATATCATGAAAATTGAAACTGTATATATATATATATATATATATATATATATATATATATATATATATATATATATATATATATATATAATTGTATTATCTCCCTTAGATAAGCTGGTATCAGTGAGAAAGTTAAGGCATGCCTACTATCGTTGCAAGGTGACACTTCTTTGCTACAATGTTAAAGTATATGCATTCCATTTGGAAACCTTTGGGAACCTTTTTCCTGCCCTTTTGTGGTGCTGTTAAACACTATGGACATTAACTGGCTCTCCAAGCAGATGTGTTGTGGTATCAGAACAACATATAACCAGGTTACACTAATTGATATCTACTTGGAGCTAGTTCCTGCCTGTATACTGATATCATCCCCCCTCTTCCTCTTGTTCGCACCACCTGCCTCAATGTGGGCCCTCATTTGCATGTATTTGCACCACCTTAGCCTATTTGCACCACCTCAGTCAAGTGTCTTAACTCTACTCCTCTGAAAATGTTGGTTGTTCCAATCAATATCTCCAAAACCATAAAACAGAAAAACTTAAATCTTTCAATACCTTAAAGAAAACATTCTAACCTCAAACACCATGTACATTTTTTGCAATTTTTGACCATCAGTTCCCTTCATTCACACCTCTAATCAATAGGTTATGTGGCCCAGACATCACAGTTACTGCGTATTGAGACTCTGTTAGAGGTGAGGTAAATGTAATGGGTGTGGACCACTAAATTTGACATGGTGACATGGCAAATTCTTAAAATCGACATGTGACATGAGAGGTTCTTAGAGGTGACATGGGACATGGGGATTTAAGTGACATGTGACATAACCATTTCTTAAAATCGACATGTGACATGAGAGGTTCTTAGAGGTGACATGGGACATGGGGATTTAAGTGACATGTGACATAACCATTTCTTAAAATTGACATGTGACATGGGGGACCCCCCATCCACACCCCCAATGTAGGGATGACGTAGAGCTGTGTTTGTGGACGACACAGGCTGCACATCAATCGGCAAAGTGCCAAGGCATTTTGGCGGATAACCATCGTGGTTGGAGGGCTGGGAGAGCTGTGTCGGGACGCAATGGCGGCACTCAGGTAAACATCCACGGTCTGGCGCTCCGTTAAATTCTTCAAAAAACCCTTGTCAACCTACGAGTGTGGAAACTCTTTGCGAGTTATTAGTAATTATAAAGTATTCTAGCGTAGATTTACATAGGAATGTCAACCCCAGCTGGAAATACAAGGTCAAAAACTCCGGAACAAAGTGAGGTATCTGAAATTTCCAACATGGCGGCCCAACCATTGTTGAAATCTACGGCAAGTCTAGCGGAGGTCATCGACGCTGTAAATTCCTTAGAAAAAAGGATGTCTGCTCAAGAATTGGTAACCTCAAATACCTTGCAAACATTATTATCACTCCAAACTTCTATTAAATGTATAAATGACACAAATGCGAGACTAAATGATACTTTGGCGTCTGTTGATACGAAACTAGAGAAGAACACAAATGCCACACAAGAGGTCAAGGTCAGTCTAGAAGTCGTAAACAAAACAGCGGATGCGACCACCAAATTATTACAATCACATCAAAATAAGTTCGATAAATTGGAGAAAATTGAAGCTCAAAAGGTAGTAATAATAGAAGGCTACGAAGAAAAAGCTAATGAAGACCTGTATACCGATATGAAGCAACTATTCATCGATACCAAAGTTGACTGGGGAGTTGACATGGTAGCAGCAGTCCGAAGAGAAGGACCTCAACGAAGAAAATTAAACCAAAATACAGCTAACATGGAGGGTAAGCATAGGCCCATACGTTTGACCTTTCTTAACCTACAATGTAAAGGCGAGCTGTTCAAAAACTTGAAAAATTTGAGAGGTAAAAGCAAATGGGACAATGTCTCCATTGGAGACGAACTAAATGAAAAAGAACATCGAGAATTCATTGATCTGAGAGCAATGTACTTCTTATGTAAAGCAAATTCCATCAAAGTCAAACTACGTCAAAGACATATTATAATCGATGACAGAACCTATAGTCACAGGCAGTTAGGTAATCTACCTCATGGTCTGACAATGGAAAAAGCGTCTGAGGCCTCGACTCCCGATGGTCTTATGTACAGATCAGTGCATCATAGGTTATCTAACCTTTATCCATGCGAAATTAAAGATGGAGACCTAACATTTAATTGTGTGGAACAGGGGTTCCAATTCTACAAGGCAAAGACCTTTGACAGAGAAGATATTGCCCAAAGAATCTTAGAATTATCGTGTCCATATCAAATGATGAGTACAACAAAAGTCCTTAAGGAAAATCCTTCTTGGGCGAAACAGGCAGAATTAGTCATGTACAAACTGAACGCTATCAAGTTTTCAGACCCAAACCTCAGAGAATATCTATTGTCAGTGAAGGCAAAAAACTTGTATGAAGGAAGTTTCCATCCTGTATATGGGGTTGGCTATCACTTGGGTCAATATAGACACTGTAGAGAAGGGAACCTAAATGGTGCCAATGTACAGGGCAAGTTGATGATGAGGCTGAGAAGAGTCTTATCACGTGATCCTGATGACAACAGTGATGATGGTGAAGGAAATGACGATAGAAATCAACCAACAAACCGACCTATGACTCCTGTAAATCGTCCAAAAAATCCTACAGCGGATAGAAAACTACCAGAGCAGCCACAAGCAGCTGAAGTCGATGTCAAATAGATAGATACATACATAGACAGATCCACACATACCAGTATAATTTATCTTGTATGTAAAATATTATCAACCCAGGTAAATAAATTAAATATATCATGAACTATTTTTTCTATGGAGCCGTTCTACACCTGGAAAATACCTTTGGATAGGACGGGTGGCCACCAGAGCCGTATGCCCTCCGTGGGACATTTTTATTGTTATTTTTTGTATTATCTTATTTTTGTTTCTTCTTTATCATGTGTTGAGATTGTGTGTCATGCCTGTAAAATTCTAGAAAAGAAAAATCTTGTCAAACTATTATTCTGCGATAATCATGAAATATGGTAGTAAATCACATTTTTGATACCGGTTTCTCGATAGTCCATCTAAATGCCCGAAGCATAAGAAACAAGACTGCTGGTATTAAAGAAGAACTTGAAAATAAAAATATTGATGTACTCCTGTTCTCAGAAACATTTTTGAATAATACAGATGCTGACTTTCACTACAAACTAGACCACTGCTCTATGTATAGGCATGATAGAATAAGTGAATTTAGAGGTGGAGGATTAATTGCCCATATTTCTGATACTGTAATGTGTTCAGCTGTAACTTTACAACATCTTAACAGAGGAAATCCAGACATAGAGGTTCAATGGTTAATAATCCAAAAAGGAAAAGCGAAAAAAACTATTGTTTGTAATGTGTATAGACCCCCTCAAGGAAATCTGTTTAATTTTTGTAACACTATCATTGCATTGTTTCTACAGATTGATTCGATTGAGGACTTTGATATTGTATGCATAGGTGATTTTAATGTAAATGCACTAAATGATGATAATGAGCGTAGCTTATTATATGAGACTATGGATAATTTTCATCTAAGGCAGTTGATAAATTGTGTCACAACTACTGCTGGTTTCAATACATGTATAGATTTAATATTCACAAACTGTACAAATATTTTGTCCTACGGACCTTTGGATATTCATCTAAGTGATCATTTACCAGTATATATCCTCAGAAAACATGAAAATGTGAAAAAAGGCTACAGATTCTTCACGGGACGTTCGTATACAAATTACAACAAAGACCAATTTCTGTATAATTTTGAACAATGTGACTGGACTGTATTTGATAATAGCAATAATGTGTCAATTTGTTGGAAAATATTTGAAAATCATATAACAAAAATTTTAGACGACATGTGTCCAATTCGGGAATTTAAGATAGTTGACAAAACTGCCCCTTGGATGTCAAACTATTTACTAGAACGCACTAATGATAAAAATGAAGCTTTGAAAAAAGCAAGAAATTCCAAATCAGAACTGGATTGGCATAATGCGAGGATACTTAGAAATTCTGTAAATTTAGAAAGAGAAATAGCAAGGCAAAATTTTTATAAACAAGAATGCGAAGATAATATTAAAGATGCCAAGGCCTTTTGGAGGACTATCAAAAAAATTATACCCTCAAAAAACAGTGAAAAAAACACCATAAATTTGATTGATGAACTAGGTCTGCCTATAAAAACTGAAGCCACTGCACATTATATCAATGAATTTTTTGTAAATATTGGGCCAAAATTAGCCTCTCATCATATACGAGAGTGGGAATTTTATGGAGATAGGTGTAATAATGATATGCCTGATATGGAATTTACTGATGAAGAGATATTGAAAGTTTTAAGAAATATTGATGTGTCAAAATCATCATCGTTAAATTACATTCCTACTTATATATTTAAACATGCAGTTCTTCATATGTCCCATAGATTTATTAGAATTATAAACATGTGTCTTGCTTTTAGTAGTATACCTGATACCTGGAAGATTGCCATTGTTACTCCTTTACCAAAAGGAGGTGACTCCTCGAGTGTGTCAAATTTCAGACCCATAAGTGTATTACCTGTCCCTGGCAAGGTGCTTGAGCGGTTGATACACACATCTATCACCTCACATATAGAAAACTATAATATTCTCACTAAACAACAGGGTGGCTATCAAAAAGGTAAATCGACATCAGATAGTATCAGCAAATTTGTTAATAATGTTTTAAAAGATAGAAATATTGGTAAATTCACCATGGCAGCCTTTATAGACATTAAAAAAGCCTTTGATTCTGTTAATTTTGAAATACTGCTAAAAAAACTAGAACTTTATGGAATTCGTAGCAAAAACTTAGATTTGATAAAAAACTATCTATTTAATCGAAAACAATGCACTGTGGCTAATAATATAAAATCATCCCTTCTACCTCTTTCCTGTGGCGTACCTCAGGGTTCCATATTGGGCCCTTTATTTTTTCTCTTGTATATCAATGACTGTATTGGTACTGACAATGATCATAAAACAATGTTATATGCAGATGATAGTGTTCTATATGTATCCGGTGCTGATTTCGATACTGTCCAAAACAGGTTAAAGACAGCCCTACTATATTTTTATAACTGGGCTAGTATAAATAGACTCACATTAAATGAGACAAAAACCAAGGTTATGGTATTTGCTGCCTCTCCTACTCTGAAGAAATTACCACAAACTAATATTGTATTGAATGGTACTGAAATCAAACAAGTCATTTCGTATAAATATCTAGGAGTAATTCTGGATCAAGAAATGTCCTTCAATAGCCATGTGAAGTCATTGCTAAAAAACATACGTTTTAAATCATTTTTATTGTATAAATTACGAAAAATGCTGTCAAATAAGGTTATGTTAAAAGTGTATAAAACTTATGTTCTTCCTATCATTGACTATGCCGATATTTTTTATGGATCAGCAAATCATACCCTCCTTGAGGAACTGCAAAGATTACAAAATAGATGTCTGAAAACATGTTTTAACAGAAATGTTTTAACCCCAACTGATCTTATACATCGTTTGGCAAATGTTCCTAAACTCAATATCAGAAGAGATTATCATCATAAATTACATGCATTTCATATGGTAAAAAATGGACAAAATGTAAAAAATCAAACTAGGATAACAAGACTATGTATAGCTCCTGTCCTTGAATATTCCCTTATAAATGCTGCATCCTATGAAAAAAGTCCAGAAGTTGTTTGTGCTAAGGCATGGAATGGACTACCTGCTGAATATCGTAATAAAAAAACCATTTCAGAATTTAAGGACAAGGTGAAGCAAGACATGATGTCCACTGTAATATAGCATACTATTTAGCACATGTATCAAGCATTTATATGCGTATGGTGACACACATCTCAATCTCAACACAAATATTTATAAAAAAAAAAAAAAAAAAAAAAAGAAAAAAGGTCAAACTATCTGTAAACGGTCTCAAATTTCTCAGCCGCTATTGCCATTTACCATGTACATATTCTATATCAAATGTTAAAACTGAATTTCATGTTAATTATACATGGGGGGTCAGAAAAATATCTTTAGATAAGACCTCACCCATAATCTTTATTGACTCATTGATACCTCGACACTTTCACATATTATCTTGTGGAAAACTGGAAAAAAAACCCATGCAGTGTAATACGTACTTATGGAATCAATAAAGATAAAACTGTTCAAAAAAAAAAAAAGGATAACCACAGGAACGACCACGAATGCTGCAGTTTGGGGTGACAACAGACAGCATAGAAGCTGTGGACGCTTCAATACACAGGAATAGTTGGGAGAGGAAGCTCATATTGTCGGGCAGACAGAAGGAGAGTTTTGAAACTATGTGTACAGGTCGTGGAAGTGGGCTATGGAATGCTCTAGAACTTGCTGTGAGAGGACCCGAAACTGGGGAAGTCCCTTCTAGTCTAGTCTAGAATCTAGATGTCATGGTTGTAAACACAACGCCAGCAGCTTGGCTGGGTGCCAAAATCATTGTGTGTACAATGTAGACTTGTCCTAGAGGCAAGGGATACCTGTTAGGGACACAGGAGACCCATACCGTAGCATAGACCTACGGTATGGGCGTTTGGGGCCAGCTTGCACCACCTCTCGTCAATTCTTCCAATATGTACGAGATATTGCGATACTTCAACCAGTCTTAATCTAAGGGTCTTATCTGGGAAAATATATAACTTTTTTTCCTCTTTTTGTATATTAATATCCTGTTTCGCCAAGAAATATAAGGTTTAAAGTGAGATCCAACATGTTCCCCTTTGATTCCAAACAATTAGAATAGAGGATGGTTGACATTTGTTACTTTTGAGGCTGATTGAAAAACCAATACATCAAGCTTCCCTATACAGTGTCATGGCTTTTTGGGCGATACCAGAAATGCGGCGGAGCCGCGTTAACTATAGAACAATAGAACCTCAGTAGGATAGACCACACTCTACCTCTTAGGGGATTATACAATCATTACAGGGCGGCCATAGTGGTGCATATATTGGACATACAGAGACCCCCCTACGCCCCCTCCCTCACTAGGCCATAACTCTCTGACTGGTTGAGTACCTGAATCACTGAGAGCCCTGTGGATCTGCTGGATGCAACAAGTCCTCCAAATTTAACAATACTATGTGACTGGGCTCCTAGTATTGCAATAACACGCTTCTTTATGGTCCTAAGACTCCAAATAAAGCAAGGCTATGTCACTTAGGACTCCTAATATTTGATTCTGTTACTGGGGCATTGTAAGGGCAAAGAACTACACAGTAGCATAATAGTGATCTATTTATTGGACACCTAGAGACTCCCCTACCCCCCGCCCCCCCACCATTACCTCATGTATGCCTGAAGACACATGTAGCTGAGGACACATGTACTTGCTTGAGTGTTTTGAAGTTGCACTGGATGACCCTACTCACCCAATTGATGATGGCAAACTACTTGAACTTATCGAACCTACTTGAGTAAATACGACCAGCCACTTTTGGATTACCTGTGATTCCTATGCCAAGTGAAAAGGATACATAATTGCTAAAACCAAACCTCGAGGATGTCCATTTTAACAGTCTTCAAAAGACTACAGGTCGTGGAAGTGGGCTATGGAATGCTCTAGAACTCGCCGTGAGAGGACCCGAAACTGGGGAAGTCCCTTCTAGTCTAGTCTAGAATCTAGATGTCATGGTTGTAAACACAACGCCAGCAGCTTGGCTGGGTGCCAAAATCATTGTGTGTACAATGTAGACTCGTCCTAGAGGCAAGGGAGACCTGTTAGGGACACAGGAGACCCGTCAGAGGCAGCAGGAGGTCATCAGAGACAGCAAGAGAAGCTGTATATGACTGAGAGATAGCTGTGTATGTGATTAGACGTTGTTATGGTGCTACAGACACGTGAGGTTGACAGAGAGACATGTGAGGTCGATAGAGACATCTCAGGTGTGTCAGAGACATGTGAGGTTGACAGAGACATGTCAATTGTCATGCACTGTAAAGTAGTGTAGAAGTCATGTTTGATACTGTGGGATTGTGTGTAAGCCCTACATACACTGGAGGTTGCCAGAGATGTATGTAAACACACACCAGGTGGAGATATGTGACATAAGCTGTGCAAGGTATGGACTATAGGGACAGGTGGCAGTGAGTATAAACTAAGGCCCTGTATGGGTGAACTGTGTAATTTTGCTGTGAGTAAACCATTTTTGAGGAGTTATATGAAGTGACTTTCTATGCGTGTATTAGAAGTCTGTAGGTTACAACTAAAATGGCAGCAAGTCCAAGTGTAGGGTTACAGTTCAGAAGGAGCTTGAGATGCCATGGAGATAGTTCTGTATCAGCTGAGGTGTGTCACATGGAAACAAGATGTGTCAGAGACTGAAGAACATTGTGTCAAGTGCAGGAGATGTGTCAAGAGTTGTAGAAAGTCTAGTGCAGAAGGAGACATCTAGTGCTGTGTGGGAGGCACCACAGGAGTCTGTAGAGGAGTCTACAGTAAGGATTATTGACAGTGTCAAGTCATGAGATGTTGAAATTGTAACATCCAGATACTCAAGTGGAGGATTCCAGCTAAGCAATGCTTCAGATATCAGCTAAGTGTAATTATAGGAAGAAGTGACGCATTATAGTGCAGCTTTAGAAGAGGATCTATCTATTGTGCATCTGTGGTGATAAGCTGACTCTTTATTGCGCTGTGAAGTTGAACTGTATACAGGATCATAGGTGGCTCTCTAAGACTGGTAACACCTGCATTTGCGCTATGAGTAGCAAGCAGATCTGTTGGTGACATTATTAGTAGTTCTGATTTATTGTCAGTGAGGTGGCGGAGGCACATGGAAATTGATTGTCTGGTGGGTGCAGTCAGGATGCACTGAGATGATGGAGGAATGCACTGAGACACCGCAGGAGGACACAGGATGCAGCAAGTTGACACTATGTACAGAATCTGTGAGTAAAATTCAGAAGGAGAATCTGAAGATTGGAACTATATTTGCTAGGTGAAACATTTTGTGAAAATGACAGCAAATATTGAAGAACTAAATTAGTTAGGGAAGTGAGGGGTAAAGCCTCACGTGAGGAATGGAAAAATCCTCACAGGGAATGAAGTGCTAGAAACCGCTCTTCCCAAGATTAGGTTTATGCTATATTCAAAATATTAATAGCAGTTGAGTTTGCTGTTTAGTAAAGACTTTTGACAACCTAATCTGTGTAACTTGTAACATTTAAGTAAGAAAAATATAGTACAGCATTTTGCAATGCAAGTAACGCAAACGGGCACTTAATCTCTACTTTTTGGCCCCTTCTGATACTAACCTCATGTTTTCTTCGAGCATTATCAATGTCAATGGTTAAGCCTATGGAGAATGCATCCATTATCGCCCATGTTTCATTGGCAAAGATAGTCTCTGTAGGTACACTTGTCACTCTGATTTTTGAGAGGGGGCGAGGTCAGATACTACATTTAATCTATGGCTCTCGACAAGATTGCATATGACCTTGACCTAGCTGCCTCTTTGTGAACAATTCTGTTCAAAGTTTCAATCTCTAAAGCATAACCTACGGTATGGGCGTTTGGTGCCAGCTTGCACAAACTCTCATGACTTCTTGCAATATGCACGAGATATTGCGATACCGGTATTAATCCTACGGTCTTATTAGGAACATTTGTTACTTTACTACCCTTTTTCCCATAATAATACACTGTTTCACAAAAAAATATAAGGATTAAATTGTGTGCCAACATCTTCCCCTTCATTTCCACATAATTAAAATAGAGGATGGTTGAGATTTCTTACTTTTAAGGCGGATCGTAAAAGCAATACATCAAGCTACCCTATAGTGTGTGGGCAATACCAGAAAAGCAGCTCTACCGCGCTTAACACCATAGCATACTATAGCAAACAAATTGAACAAAAATATTACATAATGACTTAGAGCAGATAAACAAAAGTAGAGGACCTGTAATTACTAAACTGCTCGTGCTTCAATACTACAGCTCCATAGCAAAATAATGCAACACACTCACAGAATCATCCCAATTTCAACTAATGTTGCCGCTGTGTAGGTGCGCAAGCTATTTCAATGGTAAGAAGGGATTAACAGTCATTTCATCCCCTCTTCCCCCCACCCCTTCCCCATACCCTTAACACTTTAATAGGATAGACTCCCACCACTACTACTTTAAACACAATAGAACAGTATCCAAGTATTACCTTGTGTGCATATGGTAGATATTGTAGCTGGTGAGTAACAAGGAGGACGCTTTTATCGTGCCCCAATAAATGCCGTAATATTGCATGCTGGAAGATGTGACTACCAACGTGGACGTCCAATGCTGACAGTGGGTCATCCTGGAATCAAAAGGTTCACAAAGACTGAATCCACTCTTCTACTTTTCTCAAGACGTTTCTGTTGAAATCATCACTATTTCTGATATATAACTAGGAACAGAAGCTCTCTGAAATAGTGGAAACCTTACTAAATTTTCATTTGATATCATTTAGATCTTTGCCTTAAAGATCGCTTAGAAATGGCTTAGCCTTATTCAGCAATCCGCATGTACTTTTCCTCATTTACTTACAAGTACAACGATATCTGCTGCGGAGTAAAGAGTGCGAGCGATACTCAAGCGTTGTTTCTGTCCACCACTTAGATTAATACCCTGAAAAAGGAAGAAAGGCAAAAGTCAGGGACATTCTCAAAGGATGCGATATGAGCCATTTGTACAAGCAGGATATTTCAGCATTCCTTTACCAGAATGGACAAGTAGAAACATAGCCTTGATGCTATAAGAGAGAATCTTAAACTACTGTTTAAATATGGCATACAATTTGTGTTCCAGTACAACCACTCACCTTTTCTCCAATTTCCGTTTGGTCACCAGCAGGAAGGATACTGATGTCCGGTCCTAGAGCACAGCAGTGAATAATCTGGTCATACCTGGGAAGTGGAAATTATGTACTACCATTAACTATCTAGAATAATATCTCCCATGATTGATAAATCAATCTTTTGAAGGAGCTCATTGGCATAACTGAGTGTAACAGTCGTGTTTTTTTGTTTTTTTTTGCTTTTATTTAATTAAAAACGTCATCAGCTTTTGAGTCACTCACGTTTTTCCGTTTTCAGTTTTAGTCCCGTTACAAGCAAATATCGAACCGGTATGAACATATATGATAGCAGAAAAATGGCTCAAAGACAGAGGAGGCATTCTGCATGAACTATACATTGTCATTTCAGGTACTGGCTGTTGTTGTGTTTTTCGTTCAAGAATTAACATACCTGTCGTGGTCATAGTGCCGGCCAAACAGAATATTCTCCCGCACCGTTGCATTTACTAGCCATGCTTTCTGTGCACCGTATGCAATACTCAAGTTACTGAAAATCAATAATTACATTTTATTTCTTTTATCTTTTTAAAACATAAAAGTTTTCTACTGATAAAACTTTGATTGTTAGTTGTAGTTTATGCACTAGTCAGACCCATAGCTGATAGGATTCACCTGAACTCTCGGTACGGCTTATACATTGTGCTCAAGGTATGGCTTATACGTTAAGTACATACATATAGATTTGACTTAGGATGGTCAAACCAAGTCCAAGGTCCAGTTTCTAATCATCCTTGCACAAAGTCAAGTTGTTGCTTATAATATACAAGAGGATTTACGGTATCATGGTTTTAGTGTAAAATAATTTTACTTTTTGATTTGTACGTCTCCTGATACAGTGGTCATCTCTCCGAGAATCGCAGAGAGAATTGATGATTTGCCGCTTCCGACTGACCCGACAATCACTGTCAATTTTCCTACAAGAACAAAAGATTTATATCAGTATCTTCTAGGACTACCTTGTGATTTTCATATCATCATAAATTATGTCCTTCAATATTGTGTTATAGATACATCTTATAGAGGGGCATCTGATCTAAAACTGTCATATTAAAGCATGGAGGTCTGTGCATCTCCAAGATTCAACACAATGTCAGAATAATACAGAACACATCCTCGGTTATCATAAAGAAATTATCAGAAGTCTGTGTAAAATACTGTTACTCCCCATCATTCCCTTCGACAAAGCCAAAAGTGAAATCCCTACCTCTTGGTATCTCCAGGTTGATGTTCCGTAGGAATGGCTCCTGTCCGTCCAAGTCCCAAGAGAAGTCAGCATTTATGACCTCCAGCGCCACATTATTGTCATCCAGCAGCGGTTCCTTCTGGTCTACATGGTTTGTCTCGGGGGTGGTCTGTGTTGGTTCCTCAGGCGTCTCCCCAGCTGGCAGTAGGGGCTCGGTGGTATCTACGTCGTCCGCATTTTGGTCAATGTCTGGCGCAAGGTCAAAAGTGATAGACGGTATGGTCACAGGCTTCATGGCGACGTTGGGAAGCTGCAGGTAAAGAGTGAGCCAATCGTTACAAAATATAGATTAATTTATTCTATTGGGAAAAAGACATTATTGTGAGCGATTACTGGACATATGTCAACACAAAATTCAATGTACTACCCCCCCCCCCCACCCACCTCCAGGAAATGTCAAAGTATTGACACTTATACATTAAACCTACCTTTTCAAACTCTGTCATTTCTTGAACAGTTCCATTAGACTTCAGCTCCTGTGATCTTGATAACTTCCCGTTGACCTCTGGCGGTGGTTCCTGGTTGACCTTGACCTCTGGCGAGAGGAGAAAGTCGGAGAGGCGGTTGGTGCTGACTCGTGCATGTGCCACGGCATTGATAATCATGGTGACGATGTAGAGCGGCAAGCCGAGGATACTGAATAGCGTTAAACTGGAGAAGACCTTAGCCGCTTCTAATGGTTTGTTCTCCAAGTATGGATAGATGGTAAATGTCTGAAAGAGGGAATTAATGGTACAACCAGTTACAAGTTTGGTAACAACAACTTGAACCATTCTTGAACTTTAAAAGTTAATACTTTATAAATCTGAATAACTGATTGTTTTCAATTTAATGATAGGACGAAATTTTGTAAAATGTCGTACATGTATTCAACCAACATGCTACAATACTGTAATGCACGGTTAAATGTGAAACCCCAGAATATTTATAATCTCAGAATGCATCTTACAGACAGTTATAGTTACACAAATCTAAATGGTAAAAAAAAAAACAAGTGCGGCTTATAGCTTTCTATCAAACTAAGGATTTGCTATGAGATATGGTTATACATGGGGTATAACAATAGGTGGAATGCTTTGACACTCATTAAGCAGAAGTGTGTTATAATCTATCATAACTAATTAAGAAAAATGACAACATCAAAACGACTTACTATTAATGTAGCCGCTACCGGAGCACCGTCTACAACTGAGACTGAAAAAACAAAAGATAGAAGTCTAATGTGTGATACTAGTAACGAGCTTTCTAGCTGGCTTTTATTTACCTGTTTTTGAAAATGATCAATTTACACCTATATGATCAATGCATTCTTCCTTGAAAATCACTTTATATCTATTCTATGTGAATTAGTTTATGATCAATTCCCAACTGTTTGACCAGTTCTATTCACTTGATGTTTCAGGAATGTAATTAAGGGGCATGAAAAATTCTGAATATACAAAGAGTCTCTGAAAATTCTGAAATCAGATAGAATTCCCTGATATTTAGTTCACACCTGTAGAGTACCAGCACATAATTTCACATTGACACCTACTTGATAATACTCTGTAGAAAGCTGCCCGTAGTAGCAGTTTGAGCTCCTCGTATCGCGTTTTCTCTATCGACCGCTGGAATATGGCCTCCCATGCATAAAGCTTCAACAACTTGATACTCTGTAACACCTCATTAGACTTCTTAAGGCGCTCATCGGCTTTCTCCTGCAGATATAGATGGAGATGAATTCAATGTGTCATGAGATGCCACTCACCTATCGCTGAAAATTCGGAATTATCCCAAGTTTCTAGATGTTTTATAGGAAAAGCCTATAGGGATCATTGTCTAAACTTTGGATTTGAAAAAGTTAAGAAAATCTGTCTAAATCTCTAATGCATGAGGCACTCAGGTTTTTTACACACATTTAATGACATTATGTCACTGCTTGAGACGTTAAGCAGCACGTCACATGCATGTGGAGGTCCGCTACCATGCCAAGGTATGCGCAGGAGGGCCTTTGTGCTATCTTTGGTTTTGCTTTTATAGAATGAAAGGGATCTCTCCCTGATAGCTGAGATCAATGAGACAGGCAGCACAAGGTCGTGATTCCCTTGGGAAGCCTCCATCTAAGTTAGAAACTTTCTGACTAGTCTATACATGGTATTCAAATAGATATTGGACAGTTGAACTTTAACTATGAATCAGGTAAGTTAAAGTCTGGAAATGTTTAAGATATCCAAATTCATGCAATTAATGACGAGTTTGTCATCTGATCTAACAAAACGTTATCAATGAATTACATTCGATATGTTCATTAATAGAAAATCCCAATAAACTTACGAGAGTTTCCTTTTGTACTTTGGCAAGTTTCTTGGCGAGGATGTATTGGAATGGACACAAGAACAAAACAAGGGATGCGCTGATCAGCGCGCTGTATCCTAACTGGAGGTAGAGTAGCACAAAGGTGACTATAATCTGAAATGTAAAGCAAACATATGTATTCATTTGCCTTTATATATGCACATGTAATATTCAAATAGAATGTTCAAGTTGTTGACATATGTAAATCACATCACCTTCATCTTGAGCACTATGGAAGTGTCAATAAAACGTCAAAAACAGTCTGAGGTAAACCAAATAGTATACTATAAAAAATTCCTGGCATTTATATAAAAACAAGGATTCTCATATTCAGGGTATCAAAAAAGTGAAAAATTTAATATCATTTAAGGATTGGAATATTGATGATTTTAAGGAATATATCTTCTTCTTTTTTAAATTGAAGGATATAGTCACAATATACCCCTTTCTGATCTCATGATAGGTCGAGACAGATGCAGCAGTGCTGCAGTGAATTCTTTACTGAGATATGATGAATTTGATCGAAATATTTCTATATAAAGATCGGATTTGAACAGAAATGGGTTAGATCCCTATGACGATGTGTAGGGGCAATGTGCATAGTGAGAAGAATTAAATCATATTGATTTTGTTACTGCATGAGTGCAGCCCTGCGGAATAGACTACAGCACTGCAGTGGTGCATCACGACGACAAAAGTATATATGAGCCTACAGGCATTTTTTTTTAAAATTGCCTTATTGTCAATATCATGAATGATTTTCGTGACAACAATCCTTATTTTCATCAATACACAACAGTAAATTCCATTGGTTCATTGCAAGCTGTATCCCTGGAATAAAACTCTTAATATTAGATAAGAGTGAGTCAGCATTAAAAATGAGTACAAGAAAAATATGTACAGTGATGAAGTGGTATTCTTTCCAGAAGTGTTTCTGTCTAAGGCTAATTCATTCAGAGTTTAGTATACAATATTGAATAATTTAGCAGTTGTTAATAAAATTACACAATGAACAGATCTCCTCACGCCAGGAACACTATGATAACAATAGGAACAAGCACATGTAGATGAAAGAAGGAACAAACTGTTCATTGGACCTGTCTGCCCAAAAAGATTGTAGTTGTTACGCTTTCTTTATTAAGATTACCGTACCAAGATTGGTGAACTAATAATGGTTAACAAACTGTCCGTTGGACCTGTTTGTTTGCACATGTAAGCCCTTATGAATCATATTGCATTGACTAATACCGTAAACTCCCGCGTATAAGACGCGTCCTCTACGCCAAACAAAACGCTGGGGGGTCTTATAGCTTTCTCTCAAGTTGGGTGTGCGTCTTATACGAGGGGTAATTTTACTATAGAACAGTACTGGATTTACAAAATTGAGCATTAAAATGTGCCTCATATTAGTACCAAATTTTATTTTGGATAGCCTTTTGAAATTCTCTTTTTTAATTTGGAATTGCATGTTCACATCTAGCATGTCCCATAACAGTACACCGCTATAATATGGAGATTTTGAATAGAAACCAGATCTAGGTAGATTTTGTGGAAAAGTGAACTTATCTGCCCTTCTAGTCTGGACACTGGTCCAGGTAAGGGCTATTCATGAGTAACCTTCTTTGACCTTTTGAACATCATTGATGAAAGTAACTCTTTCCTTCTGTCTATTAACAATGGAATTTCACAATGTTTATGCAATCCAAAAACAGTTTCATCTCTTGTTTTACATTTTAAACAAATTCTTAATGCATGGTTTTGTAGTATTTGAATGCCATCAACTAGTGTTTTGTTTGGCATTATGAGTTATGTTATGAGTTGTTAAAACTTAAAACTTGTCGGTACGAGAAGATGGTAAGAACACGCCAGTCAGCCCTGTGGTGTATAGAAATATAACTTTGTATAGATGGGGGCTGTGCCTAGATGATTGTATACATGATTATGAGTTGTTAAAAGTCTGCAGCTACTAGGGGTGTGGTAGTGAGACGCCAGGCAGCCCTGTGGTGCATAGCTATATCTTTGTATAGGTTCTGCACCTAGATGATTGTGTACATCATTATGAGATATAACAGCTTCCTGGGCAGGCTCACTGCGTCAAACTGCTTCCACCAGCCCTGCAGCAGCAATACAAAGGCTAAGGAAAAGCTGTCAGCGAGTATTGAGTGTGAAATACAAGTGTCTTAGTGTTAGAACCCTGGCTACATGTCACTCTTGCATATCCCTTTAAAGGCAGCAATTAATTTAGTATGCATTGCCCTTCATCATCATGATGCATTAATGCAGCCCTGGTCACTGTGAAGTAACCATACTTTGTAGGAGTGTATCAAACTTATGTATAGTGTTCTGTCACTATGATATATACTTACAAGGACTGCATCAATACATCTCGACGACAATAACACACAGTACACGTGTATTATGCTCAAAGGGTTAGGGGCCTTGTTCAGTTGCTTGTCCAGTTCTACTAGTTTTTGGTGTTTACCAAGTATGGCTGTCCTGACATGCATTTTGAGTGTGACAAACTCATGGCTTGGTGTCATATCCATGACGGCATTCTGTTCTTACATAACACTTTCAACCCTGGATTTAACCCTTTAAAGAATGAACTATTTGCAAAGCTGACATATATCGAACAAAGCGAAAGAATCCAAAAGGCCAATAGAATATGAAATAAACCTAAAACAATACCTACTATTGAAGAATTTGGTTTTTAAATGTTAATTATAACCGAGGACATTATGTAGGGCTTTGAAAATGTCTACATACAATAATATATTATTCACTATTCACTATAGTTCATTCATTGTAGGGTTAAGGATTTTTCCAGGCAACAGATTAGCTAGAGTAGGACGTGGTGGTTGGACTATAAGCTTTAGGATTTATATAACGAGGTCTACTCTAGGTACTTTTGGTCAAAAAACAATTAAGGGTGTAGGGATACCCGTATTGGGGATTCTTTCCCAAGGGAAAGAATCCAATAAACTGATAAAAATGGACTTGCTAATATATACCGTAATCTCCCGCGTAGAAGACGCGCCGCGCATATAGGACGCACCCCCTTCTTGGGAGAAGCATTTTTGCGTATAAGACGCACCTCTTAGGGCTCAATTTTGTAAATTTAGTACATTTCTATAGAAAAATTACCCCTCGTATAAGACGCACCCCCAACTTGAGAGAAAGCTATAAGACTCCCCAGCATTTTGTTTGGCGTAGAGGACGCGTCTTATACGCAGGAGTTTACGGTAGTTTACTTTCATATCTTTTCTGTTTCTGGCAAAAACTGCAGAGTTCACCGATCTTGCCATATAAATGTACATCTATTTCATCGGACAACAAAAGACACTGGTAGATAATCCCACCATTTTTCGTTTATATTCTGCAGGAAATCGACATGATTTATTACATAGATTCTCTGCAATAATTCCTGCAATTATGAAATCTCTAGGTACCGCCTTCGGTTTTACCATGTTGTATATATGTATTATCAAGACAATCAAATATCTTCCAGTGGACATAAATAGATGGTAAGCCTGGTAATCACCATTCGGATTTCTGGATATGCTTCCAATCAACTTTAATTCCCGAGATGGACTACTTCGAGCTATAAATACTTCAAATTGCTGATATTTGATTGAAGAAAATTGCAAAAAAATGACAGTCTGGAAGTCATAATGCAACGCCACGCCTACCGACCGCATCCACAAAGCACTGCGGTTGATTATTGACCACACTTTGTGGAATGCTATCCTTTTGATGTCACATGGCTTTGATGCAAAAAAGTCAATAAATCAATACTCCTGATCCTCTTCATTTGTTTAACCCTTAAAGGGATAAAAATAACTTTAATAGATCATGCCCCTGGTCATCACGAGGGCCATATCCAAGCATAATTCTGACCATAGGATAGGTTAGCCATAACGCTTTAAGACGTCCATTTACCTAAGAGTAATAGGAGTAATAGATGTTTAACGCTATTTCGACAGCTAAATTCATGGCGAGAACTACATTACACAATCATTTACCTAAGAACCAGTATCAAAATCAGTTGGCACTGACTGAACATTGTCATTTTGTTGAAGCAGTACTGACCAACCAGACATTCATTTACATTAACCCAAATTGTGTGAGCAGTGAGAGGGGAAGAAGTCTCACAAGTTATGGGGTTGTGCAATGCCGTGCTAGGAAGAATACTGACCAGCACTATATTGGGAATACTACCGACAAAGGAATAAGAACTGGAGGTATCGTGTGACCTAAGAAGGGCTAATTACACAACATTAGATGCTTCAGTCTAATGTATACTTTGTGTTTGTGAGGTTCCTCTTATAAGTCATAACGCTCAGATGCTATTTCTCCTTTAAAAGTGAAATAGACACTGCTGGTGTAGTGATTTTTTTTTTGGTCGGATATTCCATAACTGCCAGTAAAACTATGCAACAGGCTTCACAAAGATATATATACAATAATAATTCATATAAAATGGTCCTCCAACAAGGTTTGTTCCATATGTCCATCATGGAATTTCATATGTTATACATTAAATGGAAAATCTGTTATACAAATGTATATCAAATATTAGGAAGATGAAAGAGATGTTAATTGATTTAAAATGAAATAAAATGAATAAAGCACTGATAAACAAAACAAGCAAAAATAAATGTATAAAATACCATAGACTGACCTGCATGGGGAGTGACCATGTAAAGTGGAACAAGTAGAAGAGCATAAAGAGATGTGTCGGGTCTACTGCCATGTGGTTCATCACCTGTCCCGGGGTCATCCCACCCTCCGACAGTGACCATGTTGACAACCGCAACGTCTTGTCATACACGAGTGCCTACAATTAGCAAAATTGGAACTGAATTATCACAGATGTACCTATATTAATCAGGTCTATCAACTCAAAAGACACCAAGAGAGAAAAAAACCCAGAAAATTTAGATCCATGAAAGGAAATTTGGGTTAATCCATGAACTCAGAAAATTAAATTCTGAAATCAGACAAAATTCTGAAAACATAATCCCTGAATAAATGATACGCCATAGTCTATGAGTGAGTCAGAGTTTATTGTGTATCTACAGCTGAAAAAGAACAATACAGATATGGGTATATTGTTCGCCCATTAAAGCCATCTCTCTCTGTGTTTACACTCTCTCCACCATGTGTCACACTAAGGACTAATACCGTAATCTCTCGCATAGAAGACGCGGTGCGCGTAGAAGACGCACCCCCAACTCAGGAAAGGCTGATTCGCGTATAAGACGCACCTCTTAGGGGTGATTTTTTTGTAAATTCAATACTGTTCTATAGTAAAAATACCCAGCCTATAAGACACACCCTCTTTTTTGGGAAAACCTATAAGACACACCAGGCATTTGTTTGGCGTAGAAGATGCGTCTTATACGCGAGAGATTACTTCATTAAGTCCTCTTTTAATGATGAGTAAATGAGGCAGTCAAACACCACACCCCACATGTTCCAGGTGTAATTATGCTCTTATTTACAGGTATGAGCCCTGGTCAGTCCAGCAAACTGATAGAGATGAGAATTAATTTTTTTTTCGGGGGGGGGGGGGGATTCAGAATTTCTATTTGCATCCTATGACCAGGGCCGCCTTTTATGCAAGGAATATGTAATAAGAACAAGTGTGGTTACCTGTAAAGCGCCTTTACAGCGGACACCCTGCCGCGTGGATATATAGAAGCTGTTTTGAAGAAACACAACCTGTAGAACAGCAGCTATAGCCGTGACCAGCGCTAATGTGTAACCGTTGGTGAAATACTCACTAACTGTCAATGGTTCTGCCTCCTGCAAACAACATAGATATTATGGTATTAGATGTACTAGAATAAAGCATATTGATCTCAGTGAAGATGTATGGCAGCATATTGATCTCAGTGAAGATGTATGGCAGCATATTGATCTCAGTGAAGATGTATGACAGCATACTGATCTCAGTGAAGATGTATAGCAGCATATGGATCTCAGTGAAGATGTTTGGCAACAGACAGTTAATACTTAGCCAAAGGCAAATGGCCGAGGAGAAAATGACCCAGGGAAAGATAGACCCAGCAAGGGAGAGATAATATTGAAGGTAAGAGGGAAAGAAAGACAGAGATAGAAAGGGATAGAGACAGCAGAACAGAGGCAAGATGATGATAGAGGCATGATAGGACAGGGCAATGGCAGGGACAGTGGTAGGCACAAACAAAAGCCTAAAAAGGAGGGACGGACAGGTGCGAGGAGTGAGACTGCCAGGGGACAGCCAGAGAAGCAGCGATAGACGGGTATATTGAGGGGCAGAGCAGGCAGAGAGAAAAGAAAAATAGGGCGGGACAGAGAGATGGAAATAAGTAGGGACAGGCAAGGGGAGGCAGAGAAAAAGAGGGACAGAGGCGAGGGAGAAACAGAGGCAGAGAGGAGCAATGGCGTGAGAGAAGCAAGGAGAGACAGAGCAAGGGAGGGAGTGAGGAAGCTGAGACAGAAGCAGGGAGGTAGAGGCAAGGGAGCTCTAGACAGAAGCACGGAGGTACAGAGGCAAAAAGGCAGAAGCAGGAAAGGGCAGAAGAAAGGGAGAGAAGCAAGGGGAAAGAGACAAGGGAAAGATTGAAGCCGGGAGGGACAGGGACAATAGACAGGGAGAGAAAGAGTCAGGGAGGGACCCGGGGGGGGGGCACTTGGGGATATGTGGAAACCATGTGCGTACAAAAAGTAGAGGGAAAGGGGGTACTTTTTAACCTCGGGAGCGGATCCGCCCGGATCCGTTATAAGGGGTGCTTTTGGGCCAATTTTTGGCAAAAAGGGGTACATTTTTCAAGGGCTTTCGAATTTTTAAAATATTCCTACTAGAACCAAAGTTAGGGAATAGGTCATTATTTTTCTCAAAATCGCCAATTTTTTTCAAGCAAATTTTCAAATTTCGGCCAGGAGAGGAGTTCTCTCTTTACATAAAATCAATTTTTTTGGCTGGGAATAGGGTACCTTTTTCACCAGAAAATCCAAATATGGTCAGGAAAGAGGTAGTGTTTCCAAGAATAATCTCAAAACATGGTCTTTATGAGACAAATCTGTTGAAAGGGTACCAAATTTGAAGATTTGTCTGAACAGCAGGGAAAAGGGTACTTTTCCATGCTCATGCCCGTCAAAAGGGGTATATTTTGGTCAAATATTGCCCCTCTAAAAGGGGTACCATCTCAAGGGCCGTGTACGCACATGGTTACTATAGAAAATATATGAAGTGGCCCCCCCCCGGGGGGAGGGACCAGGAACTGGGAGTGACAGAAGCAAGGGAGTGACAGAAATCGGTAGGGGTAGAGGCAAGCAGACTAGCATAAAAAAAGGTACAGAGAGAAGTAAGACATGGGTATCAAGGAACAGAGGTATGTAGGGAGGTGGCCCGTTGAGGTCGCGCAAGAAGAGAAAAAGACAGACAGGAGAGAGGCAAAGAGGGATAGCGGCAAGTACATGTATTACAAGGGTGGAGACAAGGGCAGACAGGGATGCGGGTGACCTATTATCGATTGTAGTATTTAAGAGTGATCTATATTCAAATTTCATTATGCACTGAATCTGTCATGTGCTATGTATTACATACATCACATAACTGCACAGTACAGGAATGAGACCTGGTAGATGTGGATCAATATAACGAAGGCTGTAAGTGTGTGATAAGTGACCCGATACATAGCACACATAGCGTGTTAGCTGCCGGTAATCACTGTAATCTCACTAGTAATATTGACACATCTGTCCCTACTAAATACGGGTATGATGGGTATACATGCCCTAATAAGTGTAACATGGTGCAATCAATCAAAGTTATCTAATTTGGGGGAATTTGATCGTATCACCCCTTTATGTACATATGGAAGGACAAACTGCAGTGGCCTATTTTAGGGCATCTCTACTAATACATTTGAGCCTCTAACTTGCCCTGTTTTTATGAGATCGCCGCTTACTTGAAGTTTGGAAATGAATGCTATTCAAAATTTCGAAAGCCACTTTTAACCTGTGCTAAAACAAGAGCATTAATGTATGCACAGTATTGCAGAACGCTTTACATACGCTACTGTTAGAGTGGTATATAACCAATGACAATATTCACGACCAAAATGAAGCAGGTATGTATTTCAGGGTGAGAATCAAGTTCCTCCTTTAAATAGGATTACATGTATAGGTATACAGGTGCTTGTGAGTGAGTGACTTGGTAGTAACTACACACACAAGCATACCTGTTAAAGGTGTACACAGTATGCCTGAGGTGTGTGTGTGGGGGGGGGTGGGGGTGGGTACTTGGTATACATTTATTTATATATGGTGGTACAACAGGTTGGGGTGTTTCCTTCTCATCATTTCCACTTACGTATATATATATATATATATATATATATATATATATATATATATATATATATATATATATATATATATATATATATATATATATATATATATATATATCAAGAGGCTTCAATCCAACACCAAGACACCTGGTAAAGTCTCATGTGAATTTCCCTGACTGTTGCGTGGCATTTATTTCCTTATTTTAAAAGGAATTGAAAGTCATTTGATGCTACATTTTTTTTATCGAAATCTTTTTGAGTAACATATACTGGTTACGACACATCTCATGCAGTGCTTTATGAGCAGCCACTAAAGTATAGGCGCGGCAGTTCATACGTCCGGGTAATACTTGTAAGACCAAAGACATCGCTTCATTGATTTCTTTTATAATCTCATATCAAAGGAAAGGGTCCTCTGTGGTGTCCTGCTCTAACAATATGGGGCAGCTAGGTGAGCACATACTAGGTTTCCACTTTTAAAAAGCATATTTCTTTGGGGTCAATGTATTGTGCAGGTCAAAAGGGAAGCTATATCAAGTTCTACAAAACTCTGTTTTAGGGAGTGGGAGCGGAGAGTTTGCGGGGTCTAATCCTTGTAAGGTGAACGGTTCTTTCTCACCAAGACAGATTCATGAGGAGTGCCAGCTCTGATTCAGAATACTGTGCCTTTTCTCTTTAGCATAGAACACTATTGACTTGTATACTAGTCTAGAACAATTCTGTTTCATCAAATCCGACACCTACCAAATAATCCCCTCTCCCGAAAAAAAAAAAAAAAACACATCAGGCCACACCAAAAAAAAATAAGTTGGTCTAAGGATTTCCCTCTCCATATTTTCGGAAATACAATTTTTTTTCTTTGAAAAAAAAATCTCGTCTATGGATTTCGCTCGCTTCACTTTCTACAATTTACCCTTTGTGATGTTTGGCAATTTATTTTTTTAAATAAACTTTTTTTTTCACTCACCTCTTTTTTCTAGCAAGGAATCCATTAGACGCAAAAAAAAAATCTTAAAAAAAAAGAAAAGAATTTTTGCTCGCTCGCACCATTTTTTCAAAAAATAAAATCTAAAGACCAACTTATTTTTTATTTGGTGTGGCCTCAGAAAGCAGTCTACCTATATGAAAAGAAAAGAAAAACTGAAAATGTTTGGGCTGGCAGCGTTTTACCCTTCAATTTGCATTAGAAAAAAGACAAAATCCATTTTGATAGCTGTAGAGATGATTAATTAAACTCACCAGGGGGAGGCTAACGTTGCCATGGCGATTTGCATCCTCCTTTACGATGAGATAGGAGACAATACCATCTAGACACATGGGAGGTACAAAGATGAGAAGATCTCCAAATAACCGGTATATTCCACATACAACCATCAGCGGCCAATACGCCCGCGCGTAACACCACCATAATGACGGTTTCCGCCCTGATGCAGCAGCCTTTTCCTAGAAAACAACAATGATTGTTCCATGAGCCTTGACATAGGATACTTATTGAATATATGAAGTGTAAACACTAGCAACCATGTACATGTACTTAGGAATAATATGCCCAAATCTTTGTATGCATTATGAACCTTTTGCTTAAGAACGTTTTAAGGTAAAATTGACAACTGGTAGTGGTGAATATGTTAGAGTGAGAAAAAGGGTTCTTCTATATATGACTTTGTAAGATCATCCCATCAAAGCATGTCTTGTGAGGCTTAGGATTCATAGACAAAGGTTCCGCCTTGTGACACAACCCTCAGTCAGACCCAATACGAGTGAACCTTTGTTTTTTTGTTCATGTTATCTTAGTCAGAAACATTTAAAAGTCTTTTAAAAGTACCATAAAAATGGTTTTATACATGTTTTATGGCTGTTTCGGATGGTGTTACTGGCCGAGAGATACATGATAGGGTTATCACACAGGGGTGTGAGATACGGAACCCTAAGGTTTAACCTATGGGCATTTGTATCACACTGCTCCCAACATGAAATAACTTCATTTTCTTTTTAAGGAAAACATAGATCAATTCTTAGAACCTACAGTCTAGAATATGTTAATAGCATAATTTGTTTATTTCTATGTTCTACAGGTATAGCCCATTTAAAAGCCGCTAATGCATTACCGCATCATGTCCAAAGGTCGGTAGGATGCACTTATGACGTTATTTCCGAGTCTGTATGGCAGTACTTCAGCGAATAACTCATTTCATCATCTTTTTAAGAGGTTTTTATTTTATCTTGGTTTACATGAATGGCTCTGTATGCCGCAAAATTCATAACCAGTCTAGAGGAAAAGAAACTGTTGTTATCCATTCCACAAATAATTATAACTAATGCAAAAATGTCCAATCATATGTACAGGAGTACATCAGATTGTAGGCTCGACTCGATGTATGAATGTAGCCCTGGCGAGTTACTCGCTGAGGGCTCATTCATATGCCATAGCAACTAATGGGCACAATGCCTTGATGCCCAATGAGCCTTTAAATGGCTAACATCCCCCCTCCCATCGTCTCCCCTCTCACCATCTACCTGTACCATTAACTAATACCTTGTATCTGGTTACTTGGGAATCATTAACGCCGCATGATGCGATAGGTGAATGAACGGTCACCTGCACTTTCTACCTTCTCGACACTAGCCACTCACACAAATATGGGCCGCATGATGCCTCTGGGTTGTCAGGTCATTGAGGGTGAAGTTCAGAATAGCAGACTTAGTTTCTTCAGAAATCTCTTATCTCCTGGTGAAAACATACCCATTACAAGTATACAAGGAATAACTTGTTTTAGCAGAAACTGTGGTATTGACGCGTATGGTAGTTAGAAGGAAAAGAAGAAAAACACAAGCAATAAAATTCATTGATTTTCAAGGCGTCTTTATAGATATGACTTCGTCAGCATTACTCTTCCATTGGTCCAGAGACAGTCTATGGTTTTCACTTAAAGAACACAGAGAGGGGACAGCCTCACCATCTAAATCGTTTTTTGTACCCTATCCATTTGAACACCACAGAGATAAGACTATAGTTCTTTGGTTTCTAATCAAGGCCTCTCCAAGAGCCTAGAGACAGAGTCTTAGCACGGTATACAGATCTTGTAGGCTGCAGGCGGGGTGAGGGATTGGACGGCCCCTTAAAGAGACAGGTGCAACTGGCTGTGCTGATAGAGGTGGCACTCACAGCTCAAACATGGCCTTCCACTCGTATGCCTGAACCGCTTAGTTAATGACCACATTATCTTTTATTGCATGGTCACAGAAAACAGCTTTGGGATCAAGCCAACTCATCGGGAGTAATTCAACCCTGTATTGTCGTTGTCATTCACGAGTGTAACCCTTGTAAGTCATTACATGTACACAGGACTGCCTTTAAGGATCATGGCGCTATACGGGCACAATGTGGCACTTGAGGGGTTAATGCTTCAGCTTCACTGCTCTATTCCCTTCAGGATATATATGTTGCAAGGTTAAATTCTCTGAATATGCCATTCCCATAAAACCTTGCCTATGAGATGAACCTTGAGTCCTGGCCAATCCTATCATCTGCAGCTTGCCTATTGACAGTTTCTATTCTTTGGCACGATCTACTTATGATTTACCTGTAATACCGGTACCCTATTATATCTACATCCACCCATGCTTTTTCACTTAAGGGAGTGGTCATTATTTATCAAGGGGGGGGGGGTGATGAGTTTAAGGGTGGGGGCGCAAAAACTTTTGACCCCTATTGAGGGAAGGGGGGGGGGGGTAAAATGTTTGGACCTGCTACGTTTCTACCCGGTCTACGAACTTTGCCGACTGGGGGCCCCTTACAGCTCTAAAAAAAGAAATCTAGAGATAGGGTTAAAACCATGATAACATCCTTCAAAATCTAATAGAATTTGAAAAACAACAACCCTAATGATACTGTCCCTACGCCGTAGAACTACGCTGGCGGTAAATGTTAAATACAGTTATTCTTAATTTATTTTATTATTTTTAATGTGATAAGTGGCTGGATATCTAAAGATGCGTTGCAAGCTTGTTGTTTATAGACCGGGTAGATTGTGTCAGTGCCCAAAATGTTAACCCTCCTTTTAGCAAAAATGCCTGGGCATTATGTACAATAGATCGAAGAGGGGTGTGAAAATTCTCCACACCTCTGCTACGGGAGGGAAAACAACAAACCCACCACCTCCCCACCCCTGTTGATAAATAATGACCACTCCCTAAACCTCGACATAAATACCGGCCTTTATTGAACCTATTATATAAGTGCTTTGATTTTAAGCACCACAGTATTCGACTATAAAAGGTGACGCCGTGATTGAGGCAAGCCCTGATAGAAACCCTCAGTGTACAGTACACATAAGGCTTGATTTGAACCAGTTTAATACCAAGTTCATGTGAATATATCGAATATACCCTTGATTTAAGGCGTACCTCTACTCTTGGAAGGTTCTATGGGGTGCAGCCAGGTTCATTTTCGCATTTACCGTAAACTCCCGCGTATAAGACGCGTCCTCTACGCCAAACAAAATGCTGGGGAGTCTTATAGCTTTCTCTCAAGTTGGGGGTGCGTCTTATACGAGGGGTAATTTTTCTATAGAAATGTACTAATCTTACAAATATCAGCATTAAAATGTACGTCTTATACGCGAAAATGCATGTGCTAAGTTTGGGGTGCGTCTTATACGCGCAGCGCGTCTTCTACGCGGGAGATTACGGTAAGTTGTGGTACTGGTAAGGAATAGTTCTTATATCCACTGAGATATATGATGACTGACTCACCTTTTCTTCTTCAAATATTGCCTTGAACCTGATAAAGTTTTCCTTGGAATGCTCTGTCTGCAATGGAAAAGAAGATAGTTTTAGTATATTTGATTAAATTGATGTCACGCATGTGTACGTGTCAGTATAATGCACTCCTTGAATTGGTTGTTCCTAATTTTAAAGAAAAAGGTTACAGAATGTCAGTACCAGTAGGTGAGGTGCCATACCCTAAAACCCAGCGTATAAGCCGCAGCTTACAGACAATTACAGGGCCTGGTGTGGCTTGCATTAGTTTCAGGAACTCAGGGTGCGGTATATAAGCGGGGGTTTACTTATATAGAACATAGGAAAGAATGAGAACCATTTTAGAACCTTGGCTTATAGCAAAGCCATAAACTCAGGGTGAGCCCTTTACGTGGGTTTTTAGAGGAGAAAGGGATCAATTGATACGCCAAATGTAGTATTAAGATCTAACGTGGCTAGAACAATTTATCACAGGTTGAAGATATGGAAATTCACCTATTTTCCTACGGTAGATAATTCACCTATTTTCCTACGGTAGATTCTTTTCTTATTTCTAACGAGTATATTTTCTATAGTTTTATAACTGCATGCTAATAACAGTCACACACCCTATTCAGTACTGTTAATGCCTATGTACGTGTGAATAAGTTGACAAAGAGGTGCTGATATCATTATACAGAATATCAGGTATACCCAGTTTTCTTTATATCAATGTTGCAATGTAACTATCGGCTACATCTGAGCTCTTTTCTTTCGTTTCTTTGCCTCAGACTCTTGCGAGGCCGTGGAATAAAAATGAAAATTGAATTGGTACTTTCGTGGGGCTTTTTGGGTGTGTCGATCATGGACCCGAACAGTACAAGGTGCGACTGGCCTGCATGTAAAGGGGGGCAGGAGCTTTGAATTAGAGAATTCGAAAGATAATATTGAGATAAAGGTAAGTAGCGTGATCTACTGCTGGAGAACATCAATAACACAAAAAGCATGATACAATTTGCTGAAGGATAGACTTTCAACAATTAACAAGTAGTTTATAAAAATGAGGTGAAGGGAGGAAAAAGAATTACAGAAAGGGGAGAGACTAGGGTGGTTTAGTGAGTGAGTGAGTGAGTGAGTGAGTGAGTGAGTGAGTGAGTGAGTGAAAGAGTGAGTGAGTGAGTGAGTGAGTTTAACGTCATTTCAAAAGCTAAGGTCATATTCATGGTGAAAACTACATTACACAATTTCACAAAGGAAAGTGGGCTAGGGAAGCCCGGGTCGGTTTAGTTGTCAGATATTCAGATCCAGGTGGTTTATATATCATCAGCTCAGCAGTGTTTGCTGAAGACTTTTTATTGATGCAGGCCAAGCTGGCCTACGCCATAGCATCCTACGCAGGCCATATGAACATGGATAAGATAAGGTACCAATATAAACTCCATTGTAACTAAAAGAAAAAGGAGAATGTTTGTGTCCCAAGGTCCTACGCCGGTCATTACGATTCTACAGCGGCAAAAGCCAGTCATTTCGGCATCGCTGCCTCAATGCAACAAGGTTGTAACTGTGTTTTTTTTTTTTTTTTTTTTTTTTTTTTTTGCAGGAAAGGCAAAAGAAGTGTTCCAATTACTATAGCGCTAAAAATAGAAAGATAGAAATATTCCCAAAACCCTCTTCAGGTTTTTGTGCTCTGAAAAAATAATTCAACCATCAAATTCTGTTTGGTCGACGTTTCGGCCTGTTAGGGCCTTCTGCTTCAGGACTGTTTATTTGACACTAGTTTGGCAGCACTAATATTGCACTGGGGATATGTAGGCCCACATGTCAGACAAATTGTGTAGATAAGGGTCAATAAATGTTAAAAAAAAAGAAAATTGAAATTTGCCAAAATGTCAGTTACAACCTTGTTGCACTGAGACAATACGCTAAGCTCATACACCTGTACAGGATATTTGTTTATCAAGCTTGACGTCATGTCTCTGGTACTTCCACCTTACTTCCTGACATGCGCACATAGGGTGGACAAAAGATGAAAGGTCAAGGACTGGGGTTGAATGGCATGTACAAGTAAATGTTGGCTCGGATGGCAGTGTTATATATACCGCTAATGTCTCCTTTATTAACACTGTTTTCTCATCTTGTTTAGTTACCTGGTAACTAGTGCTGCGTCACTCGTGTCACCATAGCAACAAGAGCGGTATCGTCATTTATACAGTCAGCCACTATGGGCAATGTACCCATATATGCATTGCGATATTTCTAGTACTTTCTTGGTCAGAAAGTCCTCAGCAATCTGCCTTTCGAGACTAATTCATTGGAGCTAAGTATGTAATATAGGTCAGCATAAGGCCCTTTCATATCTTAAAGGCCCAGGAAAAGTGTAAACATGGCAAAATCCCGAACCTGTCTAAAACAAACCCTTCTTTTGCAGCAAGATCAATGACTCCTTTCGTGTTAATCTCTCATTAACTCTTGCCTAGTCAACATTTGCAGTATGGCTAATCAGGTGGTATTTGTCAGCCTTCCCTTTGCACCATCATTTAGATATCATTAAGACCAATTTAGGCATAATAGGCGCATTTCTATGAACAATTTAGGCATAATAGGCGCATCTATATGCATGATGTCAACCCAAATACAACAAGTGTTGAAGCTATTGAACTCGCAAGTAACTTGGAAAGTACAGGTCTGGCCATTTTGGCACTACAGTGACAGCAATGCGGAAGACTTACCAACAATTATATAGAGCTGTAGTAGTTGTTAATATTAAGAAATATCCTAAACAAAGAAGAAACATACTTCATACACATTGTGCACCCACCATTTTGGATTTTGCCGTAAACTGGCTAGGTATGTCGTCCTATCCGTAACACATTTTCTCAAACCATAGATGGAAAAATAACATGCAATATATGATTTTGTACTCAAAGTTCATCATGTATATGACACCCGATCCGCCCAGAGCTAACACCCTAAGCTGACACCTCCATAGAAAAGCAGTGAGTGCACAAATCGTCTTGCACCCATTTTGAGGAGACATACTTTTTGAAACCTTAATATCAGAAAGATAAGGACCAGATAACAGGTAACAATTACACCTCTAGGATCCTGAATATGTACACTATCTCATACACGTTTCATTTTCTCTCATATTTTAGCATTTTGATGTTATATGAGGGCAAAGTGACAGTCCCATCCATTTTGAGTTCTTAATTTTCGCCATGGCCCCCACCTGTCTCTATAAACTTGGAAAAGTAAACTTTCCAAGTTAACTAAGGGAGTGTTCATTTTTTAACAACAAGGGGGGTTGATGAGTTTGAGGGGGGGCATAAAAAATTTCGACCCCTCCTGAGTGGGGGGCGAAAAATATTTTGACTACTCTTGAGGGGTGGGGGTGTAAAATTTCCATGCCCTTCTCGATGGAAGTTTGAATATGTGACCTCTGTCACAGATGGCTCATGCACATATGCAAATTCCTCAGGTTTTGTAGTTTTCCCTATCTGTCAGGGCTTAGATCTAATGAGAAACCATTTTACCATAATCTCCCGCGTAGAAGGCGCGTCTTCTATGCCAAACAAAATGCTGCTGGGTCTTATACGCGGGAGGGTAATTGCCTTGAGTTGGGGGTGCGCCTTATACGCGGGTTTTTCCAACATCTCAATTGGGAAAACACCCCAAAAATAGGCCCAAATTAAAAATTCAGTTTTTATTGCAACAATACCCTTGCTAATGGACTGAAAAGTTCGTTTTTATTGCCGGTCGGTGTACGCCCACCATGCGCCGATGACAGCTTGAACTCATAGACCCAGCAGTGCGGCAGCCCGGTCGGTGTACAGGCGCTCGGCGGGCAAAACGCTGACCGTGTGCCGAAGACAGCTTGAACTCATAGAGCCAGCACCGCGGCAGACCGGGAGGTGTCGACGCGCTTGGCGGGTTCAAGCCGACCGTGCGCCGATGACAGCATCGACTCATGGAGCCCTCACCGCGGCAGCCCCGTCGGTGTACTCTCACCATGCGCCGATGACAGCTTGAACTCATATAGCCAGCAGCGCGGCAGCCCGGTCGCTGTACATTTGCTCGGCGGGGAATACGCCGACCGTGTGCCGACGACAGCTTGAACTCATATAGCCAGCAGCGCGACAGCGCGGTCGCTGTAAATTTGCTCGGCGGGGAATACGCGGACCATGTGCCGATGACAGCGTGAACTCATACAGGTGGGTGGGGAGGGGGGGCGCCTTCTACGCGAAACAGCCCCCCTGTGAGTTGGGGGGGCGCCTTATACGCGGGTTTTTCCGGAAATCGATCCAGAAGAGGTACGTGCGCCTTCTACATGAAAAGGCCTCCTCTGAGTTGGGGGGGCGCCTTCTACGCGAGCTGCGCCTTCTACTCGGGAGATTACGGTACCTTTTACATGTTTTTTTTTTAGAAAAACCTTAGAAACAAGGCTATGAACCAACCTGAAAAACCACCAAAATGCACCTTTTGACTCTTTGTTATTCAAAATTTTCTCGGGGGAGACACCCCTCAGACCCTGCAGTTTTCAACTAGCATTGGCACATCCAAGAAAAATGTCTTCACTTTTAGGGCCTTAATTTTTTTTTACATCTGGAATTCGAATATATGTGATGGTCTGTTCTCGCCCTAGCCTTTCCCCCTTCTCCCCCTACCTGACCTGACCCAGATGGCCTGACCTGGACACATGCACATGGACTACCCCCAGACAGATCTAGATCTACCTGGACTACACCTGGGCAGACTGACCCTTGACAGACCTGCCTTGACAGACCTTGAGCAAACTGAGCTGAACTGGACAGACCCGGACCAAATGGACTTGGACCAAATAGACCCAGACTGAACCTACTGCTACAGACCCAGTCAAGACTGCGATGGGACCCGGACCAGTCCAGACCACATATAATTCTTAATTTGCCTTCTCTAGGGACTAATCCTTAGAAAATGCACAAAATGACTCCCATGCATGGAAATATCCCATTTAACCCTATATAGGAGGGTCTTAGAAATATTTGGATACAAGGGTATCAGCCATTCTCAAAAAGCATCAAAATGCATCATTTTACTTCTTGATATCCAAAGGTTTCCTGGAGGAAACCCCCCAATTCTCACCTAACAATGCCATGCTCAAGAGTTCATGGGAGCTATTTTCAAATTGCCAACATCAATTTTTCATATGCAAAATAGAACACTAAATACTCAATATTAAGCCTTCAATGACACATGTGTAGACAGTGCACTCTCCACTCTTTGCTATGAACACTGAAATGCCCCAAAAAATAATGATTTCATGCATTAAAGATAAAAAATTGAAAATGACACACCCAAAACTAATGATAAACCCATAAAACCCTATGTCAAAGCCAATTCCTGCAATTCCCAATTCCCTATTGAAACAATGGTTAAGAAATATCTAACCTAAAAAGTGACTGGAAATGTTGGACACACCCGGAATGTATTCTATAGTAAATGTATAGTGTCAAACATTTTCAAAAAGGGCGGGAAAACTTGGACGAATATAAAACACTTGTATATTTACATTGTATCTTGTTCCACCAGAGCTAATGTGCCCTTGTGTGTCAAAGCTAATTCCCTGTCTCTCAATAGCCAAACTTTGTGATTTCCTTTGGTGACACTGATTGGCATTAAACCCAAGAACCACTGATGTATGCGGCCTATGATCTCATAGTAAAAGAATACAATTAAGTGTGATATGATGCTGTACCGGGTACAATGTGTTGCAATACAGCTCGATGTAAGAGGGGGGGCGCAAAATATTTTGACCCCTCCTGAGGTGGGGGGCCAAAAAATATTTTGGTACCTCTCAAGCGGGGGCGGAAAATCTTTTCAGGGGTCAAAACAAAAACTCACCGACCCCCCCCCTGTTGTTAAAAAATGAACACTCACTAACCACTGATGCTTTCAAAACCCGATGTAGCTCAAGGACATCAGTGAGCAAATATAATGGGTGACTGAACCGAAAAAGTGTTTATTTTCATCTAGGGTAGGTTACCCTAAAGACGGATGTTCCTGTGCAGGTTTTCAAATATACAATACATGTCCGTGGCGTGGGTAGCCGCGCAGCCATAGATCAAACCTTCACAGCTGTTGGTGGAGTGCATCCCGGCAGCCTGACGTGGTCAGGCTGATCTTCCCCCCCTAATCATGCACGACTGGTCCAGTCGCCCACCACCTACCGTAGCGGACTGTCAATATAGTGACAGTGTGTCGAAGACTCAATGCTTAAGGCTATGGAGGATGCACCCATTATCGCTCGCATGTTTCATTGGCGAATAACTCCTCTCCTGGCGAGTTAAGCATTGCACAAAGGATACATATTAACCATACAAACCCATGAGACAATGTAATTCTCCTCCATTTTGTTATAATACAGCAGTTTCAATGCAACAGTGAGTCGATCATCTCGCTGTCCGCCATTTTGGATTGTGATGTTCTGTGCACATGCGCGAACCCTCCTTGCCAGAAGTAGCATTTTCGACGGAGAAATGATAGATTCTATCGATTTAACTTGAAATTTTGAATATAATCCATTCATTTTGGGCAATATTTATCGATTTGAATCGAATACACCCTATCCATTTACTGTTATAAAATCAAATCTGACGACCGGTTACTCGGCGCGCATGTGTGAACTAGCACGAGGATGTTCTGGCTGGGAGGGAGAGTGTAAAGACTAGTACATATGTACATATATAGTATGTCAGAGGGGGCGCACGCAGTAGCCGGTGTAAGGGCTAAGACATAGAAATCATAACAGCCTGTGTCCTCTGGGTATACTACTACGTACATAGAGTCCTACACTAGCCTTGCCAGAAATGCGATAGCCATGACAAAAGTTTGGCGGTCCGATTTACAAGGTCGGTCTATGAATCTTCCTATACGAAAATTTTCCAACTTTTCCTCAAGCTATCGCGTTATATGGACGGTCTTCCACCCTTAGGTACTGAAAAAAAGCGTCTTAATTGGACAATTCCCATAGGAGCCCATGTGTTATGTCTATCGCAAAGATCTATCGCACAATGCTATCCTACGGAGCCTCCTGTTCGTGAGAAAGAAGGTCTATTATGTCAGGTTTTTTCTTCAGCTATTTTCATAGCTAAAGAAAAATTGTGCATGTACAATGAAAGACAAGATCCTAAAGAACATGTTTCCATGATTTTTTGTTTAATTATCCCCCAATTTCGATGAGCAATTCCCATGTAAAGTTTCAATTCATGACCATCAGTTTTCAACCAAAAAGGCGCCGCCAATGACCCAGCAGGGGCTGGGCCACCAATCACCATGTTGGAAAATTCTGGCCATTTCTGGTAAAGGTAATATGATCAAGTTTGGAATGAAGATCTATGCTATCTCTATACGGTCTGAGACATTCCAAACCAACATTACTAACCTGTAATTAACCAAGTTCTTTGGCTTTAGCTCCTCTCGCCAGCTATGTCTGGTTTTCTGTTTACAATCTCTGCAACCTCTACAGTACAGTACATTATTTGAGAGACGAAAAAGGTGATCGAACGACTGGGAACTGAAAGTTTAATGGAGAATTACAGCTAACCTATGTACTCTCTGGTAAAATAATGATATATGCCATATGTTTTCCCTCACAGTCCGCTATGATTTATGGGCGGATGGCTAATATATTTGTAAATACTAGCACAGATTGTAAAAGGTCTCCCTATACTACTATATGTGGTACATATATGGGCTGGAAAACGCGTTACGTGAGAGCCGCTGCACAACTACCGTAAACTCCCGCGTAGAAGACGCACCGCGCATATAAGACGCACCCCAAACTCAGCACATGCATTTTCGCGTATAAGACGCACATTTTAAGGCTGAAATTTGTAAGATTAGTACATTTCTATAGTAAAATTACCCCTCGTATAAGACGCATACCCAACTTGAGAGAAAGCTATAAGACCCCCCAGCATTTTGTTTGGCGTAGAGGACGCGTCTTATAGGCGGGAGATTACGGTAATAAGGGAACTGTAAGGGTCAATATCTCTGAGACTAATGGCTCCTCAGGCTTCCTAAGGTACTCAAAGAAAGAAAATTAGTTGGCCTTTTGTACCGGTTACAGTCTTATAATAAAGCACTTTTGAATAAACTATCAATATAAACAGGAATAGGTATCTTACATAAACATGCAACATGATGGCATTATAAAAAACACTGCATCATAATGCAAATGTATGTTTCAAAGTGGCTAAATTAGAATGCAGGGATGAAAGTCACATAGCACGAAAATCCTTGAAATGGTCCAATATTCGCCCCAAAAACCTGGGTTTCTATATGAATGTATAAGGCCCTGGAACTTCAAAATCCCTGAAATCAGGGAATTCCCTGGAGACTTTCATCCCTGAGAATGGAAGTAGGAGACAATGTTATACCTATGGATAGTGTAAATTTCATATAAATAAAAGTGTTATCCCAAGCCTGCATTATAGAGGCTTTGTCTTAGCTGAACCTTACTAAATCTTCAATATGCACTATAATGAGCCTGCCCTAGACTTTAGAATCCTGCTCACAGTACTTCTACTTAGAGAATAGCAGAGCACTGCCAACCGTTTTATAAATACTATTAGTGATAGGATTACAGTGGAGATTGAAATATATGCACTAACGTATCATCCAGTGAAATATTTTATCCCAAAGTATCCTGACCATGAATCTTGCGATGTACCCCTATACAACTAATGGTTTTTATTCAATTAAATGCATTAATAACTCTCTGAGAGGTGGATGGCTCAAGGTGAAATGGTGGTTGTCTCCTGGTAAATTTGGTATACCCCGGAAAATAAAGGCCATACCCTGAAAGTATTTAACATTTCTGTGCTTTTGCTTATGCTATCATTTAGTAATGATATTTAGCCATGCCTAGAGTCAATATAATAGTTTATGTGAGCAATTGTAATGTTCAAGATATGCAACCAAAGTAGGATATTTCCGATGAAATGTCCAGTCAGTCATGATAAAAACAGTTCAAACATGGGCATTCAGTGTATTGTTACATAATGACAATAATTAATATATCGAGGTGATCATTCCATTGGATACTATGACACCTCTATGTTAAGAATATTAGGGTCACAGTCACCTGAATTACATGTAAAAGTGAGAAAAGCAAGGTGATAGGTGGACGACTCAAGGTATGTGGACGTCTTTAGATTAACCTACCCTACTCATAAACATAATGTTTTCTTACCTTAGGTACTTTTCCCAAGTCTACCATTTCTAGTGGTTTCTTATATCCCTGTGCGAGAAGGGGTGTTAACCAGTGCCATGTGGCATGTGACAAGAAGTTGGTGTACGGGTGCACATATTGTATATCCTCCTGGTCCATCGCTGGCCGCGCTAGACTCACACGGGCACACACATAACGCTGAAAGTAATAACAAATACCGTAATCTCTTGCGTAGAAGACGCGCTGCGCGTAGAAGACGCACCCCAAACTCAGCACATGCATTTTCGCGTATAAGACGCACATTTTAATGCGTAAATTTGTAAGATTAGTACATTTCTATAGTAAAATTACCCCTCGTATAAGACGCACCCCCAACTTGAAGAAATTCTATAGGACGCACAAGGCATTTGTTTGGCGTAGAGGACGCGTCTTATATGCGAGGTTTTACGGTACATCATCTTTTTGTGGACAGAAATGATTTATTTTGTCATTCTGGGCCCACCAAATCAATACAGAAATTAGAACATGTCGTCCCCTTAGTGCAAGAAGGTTATAACTGACATTTTGGCAAAAATAAGTTTTCTTCAGTTTTAACACGTATTGACACTTATCAAACTTCTGTGAAAGTACTGAAGCTCTGTCTGTGTTATGTGTGCCTACAGGCACCAGGGCAAAGTTGCTGTTTCCACTTTGTGCTATAGTAAGTGGAACACTTCTTTTGCCTCTCCTGCAAAACTTGAAAAACGCAGATACAACCTTCTTGCACTAAGGCGACGATGGGATTGATCTTATTCAGGTTTGGGTAAAAGTACTTTGGCTTCAGAGAATGTGATCTATCATTTTATTTTCAACTTTGAGTAGGATAATAAATATCAATCAAGGATTTTCTCCCAAAATATTGTTCTGCATTGCTTGGAATATTGTTAGATTTTCCTGATGGCGCTGTGGAGATTAAAGACGAGGTACCAAATCCTTCATTTACAAGACAAATTACATCCTTCTGCCTATAAAATTTGAAGATGAAATCTTGTGAAAAGTCTAACTCTTAGATCAGTATTAACGATTTCTGAAATAACCAAAGACATGTTAACAGACACAACTCCATCATTCTCACATCAGCTGTGGCTAAAAATAGGTCGCTTAAGTCTTAAACCCATTAAAGGCTAACCGTAGAGGACTGATACCTTCCTGAAGAATTGTATTGATTATGCAATTCATGAAGGTCTGGTAACTCTCACCATCTTTTCATTAGTGCATCATGCAGACCAAAATGTTTAATGCACTACTGCATTGGTGGCTCCTAAAGAGTCAAGGACTGTATGATGCTTAAATACGTCATCTTGTGTAGTCACCATGATGCATGAACAAAGCCCGGTAGTGAGTAACTCACCGGGGCTACAGTCATACTCACGTATAAGCCGCTGCTCATACGTGCGTGTGATCTGAGGCTTATTGCACCTTAGAGTATGATCCCGAACTGAGGGTGCACCTGACATTAGATAAACATTAAACTGCTTAAAATCAAGTTCCTACTATGCCTTATAGCTTCTAATTCAACCCAGGGTGCGTTCTATACGTACCTTAAACGTAAGGAAATTTACTGACTCCTAAAGGAAGATAACCTGATGCATCATGCGACCATTTAAGATTTAATATCAAACTTGTTTGTAAGGCTGGTTCTGACACAGGCGACTAATTCCTGAAGTGTGTGGGTGTTGGTGTCAATTTCAGTCTACGTGACAATAATCAGTGTTCCACCTACCGCATTTATTCATAACACATTGTCTATTAGACGTGGTTTATAATTTGATTGCATATTTCACAACGTATTCGACACGAGCACATATCCCGTGAGTGCATACCTGCTTCTTTTGGTTCACATCTTAAAGTTGGTATATCCGATAATTGGGTCCAAAAAATGATTATTCTCCAAACATTCCCAGGTGGCAGGATGTTCACATAGACTACAATTACATATCTACATACCTTGATCATCATTATTCTCACTGATGAGTATGGGGCTCCCTATATCTTAATTGTACTATTAACTACTACCTGTACTACCGTAAACTCCCGCGTATAAGACGCGTCCTCTACGCCAAACAAATGCCTGGGGGGTCTTATAGGATTTTTTCAAGTTTGGGGTGCGTCCTATACGAGGGGTAATTTTACTATAGAAATGTACTGGATTTACAAAATTGAGCCCTAAGAGGTGCGTCTTATACGTGAAAATGCCTCTGCTGAGTTTAGGGTGCGTCCTATACGCGCAGCGCGTCTTCTACGCGGGAGAATACGGTAGTAGACAAACCATCTTAGACATTCTTTAAGCGTACTGTGCGCTATTATGTCAAATACGGTACATCAATTCTCACATTGAAGCCACATGTCAGCTATCCGTTACATCTGATTGTCCTATATATATGACGTATTGGATTTGAGTTTTTAAAGTTTTTAGAACTGTATTATTTCATTTTTTCAGTGCTATATATTTGACATCATAAGCAACCCCTTGAATCTGACCTAAACATGTTAGCCAAAATTATTCACACAACTTTGTCCCAAGCGTTTGCTAAGGTTTAATATACATACATGTATTACCCTCCATATAACATATTTCTGAGCAGTTAAAAAGTGGTTGAAATGTGTTTGATTCTTTAACTTCATTTCAATCTGTCATTTCAAAATATCTTTTCGATATCTGGTAAAAAAGCGCATAAAAAGACTTTTTCTTTGCCACATCTTTACTTCTAATATCTGCATTATTTGGTTGAATATTGTCAAGATTTAAGTCAACTTACCAATTTATTAACTGCATTCAGCTCAATGATGACAAGTCCTAGGTACAGTGCTATGGTACACCATGCGAGCACCACCCGCATGTACTCCCCCTCGTATCCAGATTTGTACATGGCCACCAGCTTAAACAGCTTCACCGTCAGTGCACCCATCCAGTATATAGTCGACATCAGTAATAACCGTGGTAAATTAAACGTCTCGACAAAGTCATAGAAGGCCAAGCTGAAGACAGCTGAGACCAGAACAACCGCAGGCGGCACATAGAGGTGAAACCTTGTTGAGAGGGATCCTGCCTCCGAGACCGAACCTTCACACACCTCTAGTGCATTAATAGTAGCCGCTACCAGTGTTAACACCCATCGCAGATCATGGCCCGGGAAGCGCACCCATGGCTGGCGCGTTGTTTCTGTTGTCATATCACATGGGGAGCGAGTCTTGAGCCACCGGGCAAGGGATGTCACCCCGGCCACAGCGACAAAGATGACATGGACCCCAATAATGAGGACATCTGAGAGGCACTCGGAGAAGGCCCCAGTGTCCTGGGGTATGGCATAGCCAGCTGAACCACAGAACCCCATGGTGCTGTGTGGTGGGAGTGGAGCACAGACAGGCAGCGGTGCACGACTCCTGTCTGGGAACTCACCGGCCAGCAAGCGAGCAGTTCCTCAGGCCAGCGAGCTGCTCATCCTTCCATGTGCTCCTCACATGACATCTGTACCTGGAAAAAAGCAGACAAATACTCATGTAATACAGACTGCTGTGCGAAAAACACTTAGAATATGCAATACCCTGTGCATAAGACGCAGCTAACATAAGGTCAGGGTGCAGCTTACAGTAAGGTTTTACAGTACTGTAAAACCTTGCATTAAGCTGTGGCTTATAGACCATTTCAGAGGCCTAATGTAGCTTGTAGAGTCTTCCTGAAGTCAGGAATAACATGCAAGGTTTTACGATAATATAGGATGGCCCCAAAGTTAGGGTGCTGCATATGCAGTGGGATTTCACACCAGAGAACAGTACTAAAGTGTCCAGTCAAACCTTAGGTGTGGCTCATACATGTGGGAGTTTACAGAACATATTAGTCTATGTATATAAACAATGATCCTCTCTATAGCAATCTCAATCTACATAAATCAATATCAGGCAAAGATACTTTCTATGCATTTGTACCGAGGTAAACAACTCTCATACAGATAAAGTGAACCTCTCCCTGTGGATCTCGGTGACTCTTATTTCATTTCTATGCTAAACCGCACACAATATACAGGACTGGGCAGCTGTCGCCATGTAGCCAAAAAGTGGCGACAATGGTGTTGAAAATGGCAACATCTACCTCCGGAATGTTCTTCAGACTCTGGGCTTTCCAACAGTGAAAGAATTTTTCAAATATTCCTAATAGAACCAAAGTTATGAAATGATTCACAGAAGTCACCAGAATGCATAATATTTTGACATGGAAAATTTCAAAATTTTCTTAGGAAAATGGCCCCAACCCCACCTCCCTGTTCCAATCACTCAGAGCCACTCAGTAATGCAAGGGGGGCGGTGTGAGATTTGGAGTGGGACATGTTGAAAAAGAGTCTTTTGATGGGGGTGCCAAGGCCCAAGAGGGGTGGGGTGCAATTCACATACTTATTCCAACATCGTTTAACATAGATAATACAGAAAATAACAAAATTTAAACCCCCATCCCCCATACAAGTTTATTGGGCTGCTCCACCCACACTGATCCTTGGTATTTGGGGCCCCTAGGGGATCCCCCCTTGATGTCACAATGTCACCAAAATTCAAGGATTCAGGTCACATGTCACCTTTTTAGGGAATGGACATGTCACATGTCACTATTTTTGCCTAACTGAAAGGTATACACTGACAATTGTACAGGGATGGATCCAGTGATTAAGAAGGTGGGAGTGGAGGGGCATGTATACATACATATTGGCCATATGATGTAATAGAATGGGTGGAGGGAGTCATTCCAAGCAAAGCACACTTAATTTGCAACCCGATTTGCAAGCACCTCCTACCCTCACCCCAGTCCCACCATTGAGGGTATGTGGAGAGGGGCAGTAGGGGAATGGTGGGACCGAGACTGGGGTAGGAGGAGATGCAGCCAATCAGAGGCCTCCATTTGGTCACGTGACCTGGACCCCCCGTGGTGCATGCCCATATATGGTCATGTCACCTTAACCTCTCAGCCAATCTGAGGACGGCATTCTGGTTACCATGGTAACATGACCTAATAAGAAGATTAGTGAGATCATGTGACCCCTTGTTTGTAAACAACACGTGGCCTAGCCACATGGTCCCTTATATGTAAACAATGGGGCGGGGCTAATTATGCAAATGAGATATATAATATACATAAAAATTTTTTATAAAACATTATATAGCAAGTAAAACACAACACCATTATGCAAATGAGGGTCCGCCATCCAACCAATCAGAAGCCTGGCTACCACCAGCATGTAGTCACATGAAGATAATTATCACAGTTTCTAACACCTGTGATTTTACCGAGATCAAGAGCACTTTGATGGTATTAAAAAATAAGCTTCCACCCTCCACAGATACATAGGGTGAGACCGCCTGTAGTAATTCTCTTTTGATCCCTACACCCCTTACACCTGTAAGCCGCATTAGTACTTTGATGGACATCCAAGGATGGTAGGTGAAAATTATGAATGAAAAATTATATTTTATTTTATTTGCATATGTGCATGTGTGTGTGAAAAAAAGAGAAAATTCTGATTAGACATCACTGTCACAAATGAGGACATGTGTCCATGTCTGTGCATATGAGCAGCGGCGCTCCCAATATAGAGTTAAGTTGGAGAACTAATCCACAGGGCTACCCTACTGGTGACACCTGGGGATATATACATAGGTAGGCCTACACCCTACTCACTCATCAAGTCTCATGGTCCTAATAGTATCCACACTGAAGGGCACTGCACTGAGGGCTACACCTGACACTTTTGATAGACTTTGCCTCAACTTAGAAAATATATAAAGCTAGTTTTAAAATCCAGGACAGTCATACTTTCCATATATCACAGTTGAGATAAGGAAAAGGTTAATGTTTTTAAACCTGAATGTGAACATCATTTTGGAAGCATGCTGTACTTAAATGGTCCACAAAAAAGTGAGGTCGTCGGTCATATATACATCTTCCACTTCTATACTAATACATGTCTTTAATATTAGTTTTATGGTCTAGTGCCACGTACAGGCATGTTTTTTAGCAGTTTAGTACCGTAATCTCCCGCGTATAAGGCGCATCTTATACGGGGGTTTAGTTCTCATTGGATCCACAAGGGGGACACCAAGACCTTTCTTTTGATATCTTACATGCCCCCTTGGTCATAATAGGAAAAATGGGGCCTAGGAGGGTCCAAGGTGGCCCAAGCTACCCATAGGTTTTTGAATTTTGAAAATTCATTCAGTAGAACCAAAGTTATGAATTTTTCATTTTTTTGAGAATTTTCCAAAACTCTAGGTGCACCTTATAAGCGGGCTGCACCTTATACACGGGAGACTACGGTACTACTCTAAAATACAAAATCCTCATGTATAAGACACACCCCTCTTTTTGGTGCCTTGCAAAAAACACAGCAGTGCTCTATCTTAAAATACATGACTTATATGTGAACCCGCCTTAATACTTTGGGCCCCCCCACCCCAAGGGTCACCCAAATATTTCCCAGCTTTTTTATATTCATTTTTTTTTCTTAACAAGCTTTCAGCTTGCCTTTTTTTCACACACACACACACATGCAAATAAAATAAAATATAAGTTTTTCATTTATAATTTTCACCTACCACCCTTTGATGTTCATCAAAGTACTAATGCGGCTTACAGGTGTAAGGGGTGTGGGGATAAAAAGAGAATTACTACAGGTGGTCTCACCCTATGTATCTGTGGAGGGTGTGGGAAGCTTATTTTTTTAATACCATCAAAGTGCTCTTGATCTCGGTAAAATCACAGGTGTTAGAAACTGTGATAATTATCTTCATGTGACAACATGCTGGTGGTAGCCAGGCTTCTGATTGGTTGGATGGCTGACCCTCATTTGCATAATGGTGTTGTGTTTTACTTGCTAAATAAGTTTTTTTATAAAAATCTCATTTGCATAATTAGCCCCGCCCCATTGTTTACATATAAGGGACCACGTGGCTAGGCCATGTGGCTAGACCATGTGTTGTTTACAAACAAGGGGTCACATGATTGTACTTATCTCCTAATTAGGTCATGTTACCATGGTAACCAGAATGCCATCCTCTGATTGGCTGAGAGGTGGTCGCTAATCCCCTAATTAGGTCAAGGGGGCATGGCCTATTATGCAAATGAGGTCAAGGTTAAGGTCACATGACCATATGTGGGCATGCAGCACGGGGAGTCCAGGTCACGTGAACAAATGGAGGCCTCTGATTCGCTGCATCCCCAGTGAGTAATATCCTGTAGTTAGCTGTAGTCCCGTTCCGATATATTATATACTACTTTAGCATTTATAAGAACATCCCCAAGGTTAACCCAAGACTAGAGGAACTCCACAGTAAGTAACTTTTTAAACAGGGGTAGACACTATCTGTTCCAGCCACTGGCCACCCCAACCTGTAGGTTTAGAAATCTATGGCCTTGGAACTAAAGCTGCAGGCCCAGAATAGCCAGTTTATTTTTTTAAAGAGAAATTGATGATGGTCAATGGAATTAACCTTTATAGATGCCCCTCTGTAACCTTCTGTGGGCCATACCTGAACCACAGGAAGGTAATTCTTGAGAAAACTATGGGCCCACAGCCAAAAGGCCAATGGCTCCCAGGCCAGCGTTAGTGTCTACACCTGTTTAAAGATGTTAAGATTCCTTTGAAAATATCAATGTCAAAAGATGTGTTATGACTTCTGGGAATGACTTCATAACTTTGATTCTACCGTAATCTCCCGCATAGAAGACGCGCTGCGCATATAAGACGCACCCCAAACTCAGCACATGCATTTTCGCGTATAAGACGCACCTCTTAGGTACCAATTTTGTAAATTCAGTACGTTTCTATAGTAAAATTACCCCTCGTATAAGACGCACCCCCAATTTCAGTACATCATATAAGACCTCCCAGCATTTTGTTTGGCGTAGAGGACGCGTCTTATACGCGGGAGATTACGGTAATAGGGATATTTGAGAAATTCCTTTGCTGTTGAAAAGCCCAGATATTGGAAATTTTGAAAAATATATTTTTGGTGAATCTGCACCTGTTGTACACTGGCAATTGTCACATGTCACATTTTTGACAGAATGGCATGTCTCTTGTCACTTTCATCTTGTTTTCTCATGTCACATGTCAGTTTGAAATAAAAGGGTGCAATGTCAGAATGTCACCTAAAAATGACCAAATGCCACCATGTCATTTTTAACCCCTTGGGGGCCACTATTTTGTGATGAATTGTTTGAGATATCAGGTTCTCGAAATGCACCACAATGCACCAAATGACCTCTAAAATCAAAAATTTTCTTCGGGGGCATGTTTACAGACTACACTATTTACCATTATCAATTGCGAATTCAGTGCCCTTTTCTTGTGATAAGCCTATCACAGTGTTGCCGAAATGACACAAGCATAGGATCTACCATAAACTCCCGCATATATGACGCATCCTCTACGCCAAACAAAATGCTGGGGAGTCTTATAGGATTTTTTCAAGTTGGGGGGCGTCTTATACGAGGGGTAATTTTTCTATAGAAATGTACTAATCTTACAAATTTCAGCATTAAAATGTGCGTCTAATACGCGAAAATGCATGTGCTAAGTTTGGGGTGCGTCATATACGCGCAGCGCGTCTTCTACGCGGGAGATTACGGTAAATGGCCAGCGTCGGGCATATATCCCCCCTCTTATGTGCCCTAGAGATTCAGCCCAAAGGAGTGCCACAAGATTGCTTTATGGCTTATAATCAGTGGCAGTGGAACCAGGGAGCAGGAGGCATATATATGCCTTTTATGTTGGGGGGGATATGTTTTTGCCCGCCCCAAACTTTTTTTTCATATTTTTACTTTTTAGGACAGTATCACTCCACCATTATAGGGCCTACATTATCAATCCAATGGAACAGGCAAATCATGCAATAAGAACTCATCAAACTGCAACATTTACTTCTAAAATTTCTGTAGGGGGTGGTGGTAGAGAATAATGTTGGGGGGTAGCATTGGTGTGGGGAGAGATATGGGGGCCTAGGTCAATAAGGTCCCTGGTAGATCTGGGTTTCTTGGATAAGAGAGAGAAGGAAATTGTGTGCTAAGTTACATCAGAATGCACCATTTACTTTCCAGACTTTCAAAATTTTTCCACCACCCTCACCCCTAAGTACTAAGCTTTTTCAATATGGGTGCCCTCAGCCTAGACACGACTATCGTAAAAAAATATTTGAATGTAGCAAGTTTTCCTGGGGAGACCCCAATACGACAATAAGTCTATTCAGTCTATAATTTAGTATCTTTTGCAAGTATCAGCAGAAATTACCCACCCATCCCCCTTTGCACCCCCCCCCCAAACTTTCAAATGGTTCCGCTGCCTTTATATGGTTTCGGTCCTCGGCTACAGCCCGGCTAACATTAGCTCCAGGATTTGCAAATATGCCCAGCCCTGAGTCAAATCAGCGATAGGGAATCTGACATTGCTCAGTTCTTTTTCCACAGCGGGTCCACAGCAAAGTAAAAAGAAAAAAATAGGAAAAAAGCTGCTGAAAATGACTTTTTGCTGACACAGCAATTATCCAAAGTAGAAACCTCAAACTGTGAATCAGACACTATTCTTTGAACAAACAAATTGCCTTCACGCCAACTCAAACTCATATCCCCAGACAAACCCACTAATATATGACACCAAAAATAATATCATTTGTCAGCGATGTCTCAAAACAAACAAAATATCAAATACCGTAAACTCCCGTGTATAAGACGCGTCCTCTACGCCAAACAAGGGGAGTCTTATAGCTTTTTCTCAAGTTGGGGGGGCGTCTAATACGAGGGTTCGCTGGTACCACTGCAGGATCGATGCGATATGCCCGCTGGTAGCTACTAACTGACCTTATGACGTCACGAGTTCTAGTAGAGCTAACACGTGACCAGAATATCATTATCATAAATTATGATTTGCATATCACTCTTCAAACATTGGCAAAGTACAAAGCCTTGGTATAGGCGAGTAAAGCACGCGCATGTGCATGCCCATGCGCGCGCTTCACTCGCCAATACCGATATTTAGAAAATGCCAATGCTTGAAGTTGCTAGCTACCTGCCCTATACCGAGCGTGGGAGGTTGGGCAGCGGGACCAGCCAAATACGAGGGGTAATTTTTCTATAGAAATGTACTAATCTTACAAATTTCAGCATTAAAATGTGCGTCTTATACGCGAAATGCATGTGCTGAGTTTGGGGTGCGTCTTATACGTGCAGCGCGTCTTATACGCGGGAGATTACGGTAGTTTTTTCTGATAATTTTCTCAATGTGATTCTAGAGCTATCCAGAAGCTACAGATTTTTGTTATGCACCAGGTACTTTTGACAGCGCGTTGACAGCTGTTTTCTTCCTTTTTAATGGAATTCTGAGCCACTCTGGCCACTCGGGTTAATTAACTGGTTGTGACTGTAGGAAAGGTCAAAGTGTACCCGCCAGTGGAGGTTAAACCTCATCTAAACCTAAGGTTTTAGTGGTCATCTTAGGGTTGGAATTTTGTTCAATAGACCACCATAGTGACCTGTATACGTGCCCTGATGCATTCTCGAGACTTCCTTTACAGCTTTTCTTCTAAACAACGACAAAGCAATCTACATTGCTGATAACTCCAAAGTCTTTATCACATTAATTATCATTTTTTATGGGGGAAAATATACCACAAATAGGTTTGATTTTGGATGAAACTGATATGTCATACTAGTAATTATGCATGATCAAGTTGTCATACGAGAAATATCATATGACTAGTGGTATATAGTGTAAATACATCAAGCTCTCATAATTAGTGTTATTTCCAGTTATCACTGGTTTATTCAGCTTTAGGCAGACATGTAGGAATATCAGTTACACACATGTTAATATGCAGGTAATTTCCACATACAGTAAATATACAATTGTTCATAAAGTTTGTTTGTTTGTTTGTTTAGTTTTACGTCCGGTGGCCATCAAGGAACTCAGACATTCAAGGTTTCTCGGACATTAAGTCCTTTCTTTTCTTTTTGGACAGGTATTTATATGCTGCTTGCCCAACACAGCAGTGACCGAATCTATGAATGACCGAATCTATGAGATGAATGACCGAATCCATGAGGAGGGTCGAGGGGGAAAACCGCTACCGGGGCTTCATTCCCCTACTCTTTTCGAAGGATAGCAAGTGTTCTTTTATTTGCCTGGTCCCATAGGCAGGGCCAGACAAACCACGGCCTTTGATCACTCAGATGTGGTTCACTGAGGGGGAATCCCATGGCAAAAAACAAGCATGTAAGCCCAGGCCCGCGCATATGGACACCAGCTGCCCACATGCTCACCCCAAGACACAAGAAACCCCAAGTTTGTCGCCTTTTACGAATCTGGTATGCCCACTGTTAGTATGGAAGGAGATTTCTCCTTGTGGACTCCCAATGAAGTTATTCTGCTCCTTTATGCCCTCACATGAAGGTCCCCACTCCACACTCCACCTGTGAGGTAATAATAATAATAATACAATGTCCAGTATAGTTCTAGGTGGGTTCCCACACCTAGCTCCTGACCTGCTGCTTAGAGGAACAATATAATAATGTTCAACTTTACCCTCTGGTAGGTGTCTTGTAGCAGGTATACTCTGGCCACTAGTGGTTCAGACCTATGCCTGTTCTGGCATGGTCTAACCCAGCATAGTGTAGAGCTATAGCAGGTAGCAGGAGTGATGACTGGAGATGTTACCTCTAGGGTGGTTCTGGAGATTCTGCCTCTAGGAGGTGCAGCCAGTGGTATTTGAACCATTTCCTGGCTTGGCCCCTCAGACTGACTGGAGGCAGTGGCATCTGCCTAACTCTGCAATTGTTTGAGGGGAGTCTTTCATGTGTCACTGGGTGAACAAAGGACCCCCATGTCCCCCATTGTCTTGGTCGCTGTGGCATGTTCTGACCCTCATAACTCGGCCAATTACGCCGTTACAACCGGCATTTTGCGCCTGCGCAGACTTGAATATGTGAAGTTGTCAACGCCCGCTTTTTGTGCGCTTAACTCGCGCTGGTTCGTCTGTGGCGCATTCGGAGGTCGAATTAGTCTACATGGCGTAACTTCCTTAATAATGGGAGTTCCGCCTTGATCTTGGGCTCATTTTGACCGTCTAATTATGGCCTTTCCATAAATGCTTTGATATTTGACCTAGGTCGCTCAGGAGCGACGCTAGAGCGACCGGAAGGTTATGGTGTCGTGACTTATGTAACCTATTGTTCAGTGTTTTGGGTGCTGAGACACTCATGACAGTGTCGGCGGTGCCCAGGCACCCGTGACGGCCGTTTGCATTCACTTACAAGTTATTAGTTTGTGCACTGAACCATGAGGTCGCTGTTTTAGACCCTTAGAATCATTATATTGTGCAGTGGACCATGAGGTCGCTGTCTTTGGTGATGTAACTTATGTATAACTGACCTGGCTGGTGTGCAGTGGAGCATGAACGCTCTTATAGAAAGTTTGAGCGCTCTTATAGCTCTTATAGTCAATCTATGTATTAATTTCTTACATCTTCTTTGATTAATACAGTAATATGTTACAATTTATGGAATAATAAAATGGTATATGATAGATACATCCCCCCCCTGCCATTCAGCTTCCTGTTTGGCTCTCCCCTTGTACAGAATTTGTGCTCAGCTGAGAACTTGTAACGCGATTTTGGGATTCAGGGTGTTCATACGCTTGCAATATCATGAGGCCTGCAGTCACCTGGGACCCCTGTGCTTAACCAAGCAATTACTATAAGCAGTCAGTAAGGACAAGCCACATTAGTTTACCACCTCCCCTAGGGAATAGATGAGGAATCTATATGGCACGGGCCGTGTCATATAGATTCCTGACCCTGTGCACTATGGTTGTGTAATCCGAATAGGCTTCAACAGTCAGCATAATCCAACCGATAGAGCCATGGCCTCAGATCTATCATCCTGACCGACCCACAGTGACAGACAGTCGGCTGTTATTCATATGGACAGCTGAGGTCTGTATAAAGTATTCAAACCATCCACTACAAGACCACCAGTCTAAACATGAATCTCTGCCACACATTTCTTCCATATACAACAGCATGGTTATAAAGGGCGGGATCCACTAGTATAGGTAGTAGAGGGCAACTGAGACTTCATTTCTTTTTGTGCCTATGGGCAAAAAGTATCAGCAGTGGATCACTTCACCTAGTGCGACAAAGCTAATGCCATGCATGCTGTTTGAGGGTTGTATGACAATATTTGCAGAAATCAATTATTTTTATGCATTTTGTATCTGTGACTATTCTGTATGTTCTCGTGGATGTCGACAGTTGCAACAGATGAAGAGTAGTGGACCCCAGGCTTAAGACGCATCCTAACGCAGGAGCTGCGCTATAAGCTACAAACCTGGAAATTGACAATAGATACATCTCATGGAGCTCTCTCGAAGCTTTAGCTGTGGACAGGGTATAACTCAGTTATGACATTGGACTCCCTGATATCTGCATGTGGAGCAGTCCCCATGAGCCAGCTCATATGAGGCTTCACTACACTAACTGCAAACACCCGCAGAACCTTTAGGCTCAGGAGATTCACAATATTGGGAAGAAACAGAAACTGAGACAACCTTAACATAGCATGACTAAAAATGCTGCAACCAAAGTCAAAGGCAAAGTTTGCAAATTAATCGCGTTCCTGGTCAGTAGGCTTAAACATGTGCCATAACGAACAGCCATTACGCTGGTAGAGCGTGGGTTTGAAATTCCAATCAGATGGTGCAGACTATTTCTCCTCCTGTCTTTTTTCTAGTCCAATTACTATTTAATTGGAAGAAAAAATAGCATCAATTAAAGCGGAGAATGAGACGAAACGTGCAGTTTTGCTAAGTCCACTGCTCCTGAGTTTGGCAGTATTCGCACCTTCATTCACCAAGGACTTAAACCTTACTTAAGTTCTCTGAATAGGATTCACTCAATGTGGCATGGTTCTCTAGTGAGTGCAGCGTCCTTCAATGAAATCAGATGTTACAATCCATGTGGCTACATTTCCTTAAGGTTCTGTCACTAGAAATGACGTCTAACTTGTCTAAAGCCTCTGAGTTGAATAATCTTTTACTAGAAGACGCATCGGGGGCTGATTTTTGGGTTTTTTTAACCGAGGGTGACACCGAAGATTGAAGGAAATAAGCTGTGATTATTTCAAGTGACTGTGAGTTAAGTGAGTTAGCCCCCAGTTATGCAGGGTTATGACCTATGACCAGTGGTAACTAGTCAATCCAAGGCGCTTCATGTAATGTAAATTGATTTCTCTGGAACTACTTCTCAGAAAAAATATCTCTACTACTTCTCATAAAATATTATCTCAGTAAGACTAAGAGTTATTCAAAAAGAACTAGCAAACAGTCAACAGTATATTTGTCCATTTTAGGACCTCAAATTAGCCAAGATATATATTTCTTTCCTTTTGCCAGGTTCTGGATCCACCACTGAAAGACTTAAGCTGTCAGACTTTGGGGTTACATTATGGATTTTAGGCTGCACTTTGATGTATCCATTGCTTAGTTATTCATAAAGCTGAAAATCTGTCAAGATCCTACACTTAATCCTGATAACAAAGACACCCTCTTACCACAGACCGCCATCGACTGATGGGTTGCTAACACAGGTGTGCAAGCAACAAAGGCTGCCATCTTACTTTTCTGTCACATTTTTTTTACTTACACCAAATAAGACTGGTTCTTCATACTGGGTATCAAAAGAAAGGTATCAGTACAAAGAACCTGAAGTGTCGTGTACATCAACTATGTATAGATTTAATTGTACTGTAGTATACAAGGCCAGATACAGCACTATCAATGCCTATAGAGAGCACAGATTGAAGGACCTCAGGGCTGGGCAGCTGTCGCCATGTAGCCAAAAAGTGGCGATAGTTGCCTTGAAATTGGCGAAAGGTACACTGGTATTATTCCCCAGATTCTTGGCTTTCCAACAGTAAAAGAATTTTTCCAATATTCCTATTAACACCACAGATATGAGATCATTCCTAGAAGTCACCAGAATGAATATTTTGATATTGAAATTTTCAAAGTTTTTTTAGAAACTGGATAGGCTGCCAAGCCATTTCCCCAAGTGCCAATATGCATTCTCTCACCTCACACTGTCCCTGTTTTATACCGGGTATATGCCTTTCCTCCCAGCCCCCGCAGTCCCGTTGCTTTATGACACCATCCTCATTAGAAAAAGCACGGAAATAGGCTAGCTTTTCTTCGTGTATAGAGGTCCACGTTTTTCTTGAAATAGGGGTCTTTTCTTTGTCGATATTCAAAACAGGGGGTTATTTTCTGCTCTGAGTTTGCAGATTTCCAAATAGGGTATAATTAGACATCTTGTGTTGATGGCATTTCCTTGATGGAAGGATGATATATGTGTGGATATAGTTTGGATATCTACTTTTCAGTGAGGACAGTCTTTTGTAAAGAAAAAAAGGTAGGGTATAGGATGTCAGCATTTTCTAAAAATAGGGGTACTTTCTAGACCCAAAAAATCTGTGCTTTTGCTCAGAATAGGGTGCCTTTCCCTCTCCAAAATCCGTGGATAGGGGGTATATTTCAATTCATCTAACGAGGATGGTGTCAGTTTACACAGGGAGTGCGGGGGCCGGGCCTTTCCTTCCCCCACACCCTGTCATCCCCTGCCCTCACCCCCCAGTCCTACCATATTTCCCTGCTGCCAGTCTCCTCCTGCCCTTACCCCTAGTCCTACCATGTATCCCTTCTGCCAGTCTCCTCCTGCCCTTACCCCAGTCCTACCATATTTCCCTTCTGCCAGTCTCCTCCTGCCCTTACCCCCAGCCCTACCATGTATCTGTACTGTCAGTCTCCTCCTGCCCTTACCCCTAGTCCTACCATGTATCCCTTCTGCCAGTCTCCTCCTGCCCTTACCCCAGTCCTACCATATTTCCCTTCTGCCAGTCTCCTCCTGCCCTTACCCCAGTCCTACCATATTTCCCTACTGCCAGTCTCCTCCTGCCCTTACCCCTAGTCCTACCATGTATCCCTTCTGCCAGTCTCCTCCTGCCCTTACCCCAGTCCTACCATATTTCCCTACTGCCAGTCTCCTCCTGCCCTTACCCCTAGTCCTACCATGTATCCCTACTGCCAGTCTCCTCCTGCCCTTACCCCTAGTCCTACCATGTATCCCTTCTACCAGTCTCCTCCTGCCCTTACCCCAGTCCTACCATATTTCCCTTCTGCCAGTCTCCTCCTGCCCTTACCCCCAGCCCTACCATGTATCTGTACTGTCAGTCTCCTCCTGCCTTACCTCTAGCCCTATTTCCCTACAGTTAATTTGCACTCATCCTAGCCCTACCATTCCCCTTCTGCCAGTCCTGCCCTTACTCCCATCCCCACCATTCCCCTCCTCCCTTTCGCCTTCAGCCTTCACCCCCAGGCCTACCATTCCCTTCCTGCCAGTCTCTTTCTGCCCTCACCCAAGCCCCACCATTCCTGCCAGTCGCCTTCTGCCCTCACATCCCTATGCTTTCCCTACTGCCTCTCTTCTGCCCTACTCCCTTCCCTCACAACTCTCCTGCAAATCCCCAACTTAAGTTTGATACCTTTACCCTCAGTCGAAGTTCTGAATTTTGTAGTACCCTAGTGAGACTAGAGAAGTCTCTAAATAGAGGGGCCTCAAAATTCCTGGGGGGGGGGGGCAGTGTGTGCCCCAGACCCCCCTCCATCAACCCATTTACAGTCTTGATTTTTTATACTGGGACCACATGCAGCCACCACACAAATGGGGTGTGTCTGAGATGTTGAATTCATGATGTTTCCCATTAAAGGCTTTTTTTTGGTACCTTAGAAAAGTCTTTTTTTTTCTGAAAACTTTGGACCCACCCCAGCTCTAATCGTATGCTCTACCACTGCTTCTCTGGTCCTCGGCTACAGCCACTCTGGTTTTAGCTCCAGGATTTTTAGATATGCCAAGCCCTGAAGGATGGAGGTCAGGTGGCATAGTCCAACCATGGTAGTGTGCTATTATTGATCATTTGGCTTTTGATGTTTGCCCTATAACATCATTTGGACCATGTTTATTGAAAGACAGGCAGAGTAGCCGAAAGAACCAAGAATTTCATGGCTACTTTTTTTTTTTTTGGGGGGGGGGCCATGTCACTTCTCAGCCGGTGTTTTGGTATCAGGCCAATCTCCTCTCAATCAAGCCATAACACCATACCACATTGATTTCCATTTTTTCCCTTTGATGCTACAAAGAGGCGGGACGCATTGCCATAAAATATGGGTCGCGCTAAAATGACTCAAAAAATGACCCAAAAACATGACAATTCTCAAAAATTGAAGAAAGTTTTTTTAGGGTCAGCCCTGTATAGCTAGGTAAGGCCAGGTTATCTGAAATAAACGCTTCTTAAGACAAACTTGAGGAAACCAATTAGATTTTTTTTTCTTCAAAATCACTCTATTCTGTTGAAAATACATGCATGTTTTCATTCCAGCAGAAATATCTGAAAAATTCTTAATACTGTTAAAAGACTGAAGGGATGACAGGCCGCTATTCCCACTGTCTTAAACTAAAGTCATAACGATTTTACACTGGCACTACCCCAGTATTAGTTTAATCAACCGTGGAAAGCAACCAGGAAAATCGAAAAGTAACAAGGAAATCCAAGAATCAACAGAGAAAATAATACTAACTTTTGACGTGCCTTCGTTAACAGTCGTTTGTAACCTTTAATCGGCAGACAGATGACCAGAATGTGGCTTATTGTGTGTGCCGGTCAGGAACCTCTCTGCCACCTTCAACCTATTCATACAGTATCAAAAATAAAATATAATAGAAGAATTGTGTCTCCTGCAAGCCACACATAGTCAGCATTCTACCTTTAGCATAGGTACTTTGAGAAAAAGTCTATTTGGTACATGTAATTCTCTATGAGCCTTCATCATGTTACGATGTACAAAAGGAGGCCCCGAAACTGTGTTAAGAAAGTGCAGGACCTACTTTACCTATCGGTATGTCATTATGCACAGCTATGCTGTGTGTAAGCTGTTAGTTATATAGACACAAGGCTGGTCGACCCATTACCCCATCCTGTACACACAGATATGTGTCTACTGTAGAATCTTGCGTATAAGGCGCACACTGCGTCCACGCTCAACCCATAAGGTGCAACTAGGGCAAAGCGTTTGAGGTTTTAGTACTTTTTCATACTATATAAGGCGCGCCTTAACTTCAGTAAGATTCTATAAGACAGCGAGAGGCTATCCTCATTTATAGTTGTTCTAAGATGCGCCTTATAGGTGAAGGATTACTTTAGTTTGCCCATGAATAGTTCTCATTATGACCCAGCAGACATCAAACAGTGAACTGAACAAACATGTACCCTAATAGAATAGGAAGCTCTAAATGGCGTTAAGCACTACACTGTACCATAAATTCTCAAATAAAAGCAACACTCAGACATTGTTACCATTGTTTTTTTAGCTGTTTTAGCACTGTCCTAATTGTTAAATGCCTTGTGCATAAGCCGCATATGGGCGTTGGGAACATTCCACCTATAAGCTATAATAAGCTAATGTTTTAACATCTACCGTAGGCTTTTTTTTTCAATAAATTCCCATTCCCAGCTCCCGACCTCAACCCCTGGTGTGTAGGTGTATATTGTACATCTGTATTGTACCAGTATCAGGAATCCTGCTGTGTCAGATCCATCTTCTTTTTTCATTATTAATGCAGTTAAACTGCTAGAACAATTAGGCCAGTGGAAAATCAATTCTCATGTATGAAAATTACTGAATGGACTTGGGAAATTATAGGGGTAAACGTTTTTAAGGTGTAAAAAAAAAAAGAAGCAAATATAGGAGAAATCACCAACAAATGTAGGAGAAATCACAAATCAGGGATGAAAGTGGACGCTCGAAAAAATCCAGGAAATATATAGTATGTGATAAGCATTACTTGGTGACATGGTCTTATTTGATCTCTAACCAAATAAGAGGCCCCCCCCCCCCCGAGAAGCCTCCTTTGAATTATGTAATAATATTTGTAAAGTTTCATCACTTTCTGTAAGCATCTATGAAACTATACTACCAAACAATGAATGGACGTGTGATGTACATCACAAGTGACTCAGGGTTGCAAAACAGGTAATTTGAAAATGGTTGTCCCATTGGGGGTTGGTCCATTGAGGGTGGCAATGTAGTGTGTAAACAGTTAAGAAACAGTGTACACCAGAAGTGATCCCGGAGTTATGAATCGGTGTATTTACAGTAATATTGCAGTGATAATGAAGTCATTCTGCAGTTATGGGTCATAGGGAGTCATGATGCAGTGCATCAGCAGTGGGAATGCAGTCACAAAACAGCCTGTCCGAAATATTTATATGAGGTAGCAGTGGGAAAGCAGCTAACCCCTGTTTCAACACTGCACTGCATAATTAAAGGACCACTGCAGAGTGGCTGCTGGGATCAGGGAGGAGTGGTAAAAGAGTGGTCACTCTCTTACAGTGGTCACCAGCTAACGTTTCCCCTGAGTATATAGCTTTCACTCATTGCTTTTCTACTCTGCAGTGTCTGGGTATTGAGCCCTGGTCGCCCACTTGCTAGGCAAACATTCTACCACTGAGCTACATCCCCATTCTCACCGATCTCACAGTGTAAGCTTAGGTTGATACAGACCATAGTTTATATAAATATGAGAATATTATAACAGTTATCACAGACTCTTTGAATTTCATTTCTTGACCGTTCCTTTAAGTATTCAGGTAAATTTTGTAAAGTAATACCCATTTGGCGATCTAGTCAACTGTTTATGTATTGGTATTATTCATTTCAGTTATCTGATACACTTTTTTTTATCAAATGGAAAGTGCAGCATTAACCCCTGCCCCACCCAAAATATCCACCTATGGGTTCCCTGCCTACATCTCACCATAAAATCCCAAACTGGGGACTGTCTGAAAACTTTCATCATGTCGATGTACCTAGGTATGCAAGATGAGATACTGACAATGAGTTGGGATTCAGTGGGCCACTGTTTATTTACTGCTGTCACATTACATAGCAGTGGGAGATAAGTGGTCACTGTATTTCCACTGGCATGAGCAGTGTAATCGTAGTAGTTTCAGAAAACTCCTCTGTTACCTGAATGGGAATGCAGTGGATCACTGATTTTTAACTGCAAAAAGAGAGTGGTTGTGCAGTGATGGCTGCAAGGTGCTGTCATAAAACAGTTGATATATCAGTGGCCACTGCAAATGGGAGTGGCCACTGCCTTATAGTCCGGGGTGTGTCTGTTTGCCCTTTATTTATAGGGTTTTACTGGCAGTATGATGACGTGACGTCATGCTGTTTGATCAGTAGCAGCGTCTGATAATGTCATGAGTATGTCTACATGGTTGCCAGGTTACCAGCTGGTATCAGCCCAATATAGATATCAATGCCACCATGTAACGTGTCAAGCCTATACTGCCAATGGTGGCTGTTTGCTGTTTGTAGCGCATTGGTGTTTGGTGTGGTTCGTAGTGGTACCGTAACCCGGGTACCGTATTATATTGAATAAGCGTGCCAACACTTATTACATATGGGGAAGTGATTTCTCCCAGCCTAAATACGGGACAGGCACTTATGGAAGATCAATTTTAGTGCTTTAGAGAGATTCACCTAATAGGAATCTTCATGTTGCGTCCAACATACTGTAGTATTTTCAAGTTATATGTGAGGTACTATATAGATATTTCATGAATCAGTTGCCCTCCCTTCCTCCAACATCTGACTCTTATGTCAGCCAGTGTTGCCCAAAACGTTTTCTCGGCGCAGTTGGCCTGTGTCCTTGCATCAGACACAGGCCATTTCCCCCTCACACAGGCCAAATGACTTGACATTTTAAGGCAGCAGGTAAAAATTCATTGTAATTGTACTCATAAATACACAACTTTGCTTCTAATTGACCGATTTGAAAAATTCTTTCACTATTAGAAAGCTGAGATCATGGAGTCTCCTGCGTCCTAAGGGAGCGTTCATTATTTATGGCAGGCGGGGAGGACAATCTGTCAGAATGAATATGTCAGAAAAAACTGACCCCCCCTTCTGAATGGGTTAAAAAAAAATGCCCCCCCCCTTTCAGAATGGGTTGAAAAAAAAGCCCCCCCCCCTTAGGAATGGGTTGAAAAAAATGACCCTCCCCCCTCAGAATAGATTGAAAGAAAATGACTCCCACCACATTTAACTACGTTCAACAGAGGCTACATCAGGCCCATTCAATATACAAGGTGATATTAGCAGCTTTTGAACCATTTCCGTTATTTGTCATCTTTTGAGCAGTCAAATTGTGAATAGACTGCTGTTGATTGATTTACCTCTAGGTAAAATATCAATTTGAAGACTCCTCCCTTAAGGGCAGCTAGCATGGGCTACTACTGATGCAGTTAAAATAGGTATGTCTTAGCAAAATATTCCATGTGACCTACTCCTAACCAATGGAAGAATTGTTCTGATTACGGCACTTGGTTCTGGTTTCTTTATCAAAATGTTTGTATATGGTACAGAAATAAACTTTTGTAGCTTGTCTTTCTCTTTATATTTCATTGTAATCTCAGTTTTTATATTAATTTGAAGGGTGTTATAGTCATAATTCTTGTCAGGGTTGATATTATCAAGGGGTGAAAACAAGAGTCAAATCTGGAAATTCTGATTGCGAGTTGCTGTGATTTTAGCATGTAACATTTTTTACTACTGAGAACTTTGTTGGTGCCCTGTTCACTCTTGTGATGTGTATGGTGTAGCACCACAAAGTGCTGTTTGTGGCTTACCATAACCTTCCCAGCACCCCTTTAAGTTAAAGGAAAATATTTATTTTCATGATAACATCTTTTGAAACAATCAGCAGGGCGAGCAAAAGAACAAGGAACATTGTGTTACAAATTGGGCCAAATACTTCAATCTCAAGAGCTGAACAGTGTTACACCCCAGGGAAAACTGTATACATATACCATAGTGGTAGTGACTGGCCTCATCCATGTTTTAAAGGGGGGGCTTATCATGTCAAATTTTAATATGGGTACCTGCCAAAAGATCTTTCACAAATCTATGGGAACCAGCCTAAAAATTGCGATGCCCTGATTGGTCAAGGAGTGGTCATGTGAGTTGGTAACACAGGTACCAGTACATCTTATCCGTGCTAACCACCCTTTGACACACAAAGGAGTAAGACTCCCATCATATAACATAATCAAATGGATATGAATTAGAGGTAGCTGGTAACAAAATGTTGGGCAGAATTATATCTAGAATTATTACTGAAAACCAAATAGTTAGAATTCGCAAAATTTGTTGTTCCTTTGTCATAAAATTTGCATCACATTGGCAAATACTCCCCAACAGGAAACTACCTGGCCCTCGGAAATGGGTTGAAAAAAAATGACCCCCCCCCCTCTAAGAATAGGTTGAAAAAAATGACCGCCCCCTCTAAGAATAGGTTGAAAAAGAATGACCCCCCTCTCTGAATACCTCAAAAAAAAAAAAAAAAAAAGACCCCCCCCCTTCATTTGGTCATCCCCCCTGCCATAAAATATAGGACAGCATTTTGCAATGCAAGTAACCCAAAAGGGCACTTAATCTCTTCTTTTAGGCCCCTTCTGAAACTAACCTCATGTTTTCCTCGAGCATTATCACTGTCGATGGTTAAGCCTATGGAGAATGCATCCATTATCGCTCGTATGTTTCATTGGCGAATAACTCCTCTCTTGGTGAGTTAAGCATTGCACAATACCAGCAGGTCTTGAATTATGATCCATATTAACCATAAAAATGCATGAGACAGTGTAATTCTCCTCAATTTTCTTATAATCCAGCAGTTTGCATGGCACCGTGAGTTGATCGTCTCATTGTCCACCATTTTGGATTTTGATGTTCTGTGCACATGCGCGACCCCTCCTTGCCGGAAGTAGCATTTTCGACGGAGAAATGATATATTCTATCGATTTAACTTGAAATTACTGGCTTTTTTAATATAATCCATGCATCTTTGGCAATATCAATTGAATTGAATCGAATATACCCTATCTTTTTACTGTTATAGCTCCACAAGTCCATAGTCTCGCTGTCCGCCGTGTTGGATTTTGGTTCTTGGCAAATTCATCAACATCGGATCAATTTCCTTACCCAAAACACAATGGTCCGCACCATGTCAGTCCAAAAACGCAGGAATGTTGATTATTCGCACCTCCTATGGGGCCTTTACCATTGCAAACAAAAGCGTCTTAACTGCAATGGAGGATTATGCACCCCTACCCTTACCTGTTTTGATAAAGATTCTAGCTAATCTGCTGCACATAAGAATACAATCTCTCTATTAAGGTAAGCCTAACATATTTAACTAATGTTGTATTAGCAAGATTATAAAATAAATGTTTGATTTCACCCATATTTTGCCAAAAAGAAATTGGTTTGTCTCTTCGTTTTTTCAACCGGAAGTAGGCACTGAAAATGACCTAGTTTTTACCCGGCTCTTATAACCCTTTTGGGTTAATAATGAACGCTCCCAAAGGCCCTACGCCGGCCATTTGGATGATACACCCGCTTTTGCTGGCGTCATTTCAGCAACACTGGCCAGCATTAATACACAACATGGTGCAATTGTATTGCAGAACCACTGGGACGGTGAACCTGGAAATATTCCTGGAAACAAAAACTTCTTGAAACTTAAGGGTCACTTTTAGTAGTCCAAGGTGTGGAGGGGCCATATTAAAGCCAGCCAAACCTAATCCTACGTCCTCCTGTAAGACCATCAGTGTAGGAATTCTATACTTTTGCTACAGTCGACCTAACTATAGGGGTCACCTGGAGAAAAAGGTGGGTTAAATTTATAAGTGCATTAATGCATGATGGCCTTTAGACGTCACAGTGCATGAATGCAGGACAACAAGGACAAGCCTTGGTTAAGTACTCGCCTGAGTCAGACTCAGAACTACATTCGTGCATCAAGGCGACCCGGTCAAGATGATACACTTTAGATGGGTTGGCATGATGTAATAACATGTTGCATGCTATCATTACTCGTCAGTGCTCCACTGGTGCATATGTTTGACCAAAGGATCGTGACAAGTTACGGCATCACACTGTCCTTAAAAGGTTAGCATATTTTTAGTAATTCCCTTCGATGCCCCATGCAGTCTTAAATTCTGGTGGTTAAGGGTGTGTGGTTCTTGTTGCACATGTCTATTTTAGTCAGATAATAGAACACAGGTGCATTCATGGACTTATATATCTAGATATCACTGCAAACATTCTATGGTATGAGCCTATCACGTGGCAGATCCAGGGATTTTTGGCGGTGGGGTTGGGGGTCCCAGTTAGGTTATAGGACATTTGTGATATCGAAAAACAAACCTCACCTTTTGGCCAAAAAAGGATCAACACACTGCTGCTACACTGAGTACCGAGGTAGGTTGGAGGAAGAGGACACACCCAAGTCTGAGTGTGACAGTGCTACTGCTAGGGAGGTAGATTCGCGGTTATGAAGCCATTTCTCCTCTCACCCAACCTATCCTCCATGTTTGTACTGTCTCCACCTCTTTGTCAGCAGTTCTGTTTACAGTGTCAATCTCTAAAGCACAGACCTACAGCTATGGGAATAAGCTGGCACCAACTGTCGTCAATTCTTGCAATATGCACGAGATATTGTGATACTTGAACCGGTCTTAATCCTACCATCTTATCAGGAAATTTTGTTAATTTGTTTCCTTTTTTTCCCACAATAATACACTGTTTCGCAAAGAAATATAAGGTTTAAAATGTGCACCAACATCTTCCCCTTCATTTCCACATAATAAGAACAGGGGATGGTTGACATTTCTTACTTTTCAGGCGGATTGTGTCAGCAAAACATCAAGCTCCCCTATATACGATGTCATGGCTTTTGGGTAATACCAGAAACGCGGCGGAGCCACGTTAATAATTAGGTAGGGTAGGATAGATTTTTTTTTTTAATTCACAAAATCTTTTTAACTGCTACAGTCACAGTTACTCATGACACGTCACTGTGACTTCAGGACAAGCCAAGGGGACTCAGAAATGACCAATTTAGATGAAAATTTACATAGAATTCCTCCAAAAATGAAGAAAAAAACAAGGTGGCGTTTGCTTTAACTTTTATCTTAGTTGTTTGTCTTTATCCAAAAATTAACGAGTCCAGTTAAAGAGTGACTTGCCCATGACTTCCCAGCACCAGGGACACAAGGCATTTTAAGGGCAGTAGTTTTACCTATGCAAGTGTCTGTTTATTCCCTGTGTGGTGGGTGTTGTGATGATGATGTAGCCACCATCATTCCTTCCAAGTATCACCCTAAGTCCCCAAGTGATCACCCCCAAAGTGATCACCCCAAAGTGATCACCCAAAGTGATCAGGGATAACCATGATCACCCAAAGTTATCAGTGATCAACTTCAAGTTATCACCCAAAGTTGTAAATGATAACCGAAAGTTATCACCCAAAGTGATCACACAAAGTTTTCTGTCCAAAATTATCAGTGATAACCAAAAGTTATGTTATCACCCAAAGTTATCAGTGATCACCCGAAAGTGATTACCCCATGCCATCATTCCATGTATTCACCCCATGTCATCATCCCAGAGCTGAACGGTTGTGCGACTGTCCCCTCTGGAGCACTACCACAAAGTGTCAAGATTTGACTGTGCATCCAACTGATGCTCACCATGACAACACTGGCTGTCAACCAATAGGGTTGCAGCTTACAGCTCTGACCTTCTCATCATGCAACGTTACATGATATCACTCTCCATCCAGTTATTTAGATTGACTGTTGGAATTGTGACTCCTCAAGCAGAGGTTTGAACAGTGAATAGGGGAGGTATTGTTGACCATGACAGACTGATGGCCCTTTAAAGGGGATGTGTATTGTGTCTGGTTTCAAACTAAATGTCTCATCAGGCGCGAGTATGTAAATAATTATTATACAGAGAGATGTATATACGAGGACGCCCATGACTCTATACTCATTATCATGACTCAAGGATCATTATCATGACTCTTTAATCTAGATTTATGTATTTATGATCATTTAATATATATCGATATAGAAATACAGCATTGCTGTAATAGCTGCTCGGTCGTATCATCTAGATTTATGTACTCATGATCGGATATTATATTTCGATATAGAAATACAGCATTGCTGTAATAGCTGCTCGGTCGTATCATCTACATTTATGTACTTATGATCGGATTAGTAATTGCTCACTATTTGTCAGCAATTTGTCAATATATGTTAGTACTTAGTCACTATATAACAGCAATTAGTCAATATATGTCAGTAATTACTCACTTTGTCAGCAATTAGTAAATATATGTCAGTAATTACTCACTCTTTGTAAGCAATTAGTCAATATGTGTCAGTAATTACTCACTATTTGTCAGCAATCAGTCAATATATGCCAGTATTTAGTCATTGTAAAACAACACTTACCGTAATCTCCCGCGTATAAGCCGCGTCTTATACGTGGGGTTTTAGTTCTCATTGGATCCACAAGGGGGATATCAAGACCTTTCTTTTGATATGTTACATGCCTCCTTAGTCATAATAAGATATAAGGGGGGCCAGGGGGTCCGGGGGGCTCAAGCTACACATAGGTTTTTGAATTTTGAAAATTCATTCAGTAGAACCAAAGATATTAATTTTTCATTTTTTTGAGAATTTTCCAAAACTCTAGGTGCGTCTTATACGCGCACTGCGTCTTATACGCGGGAGATTACGGTAGTCCATATATGTCAGTAATTACTCACAATTTGTCATATATTCGTCAATAGTGAGCAATTACTAACATATATTGACTAAATGATAAAATGTAAGTAACTACTATCATGTATTGACTAATTGCTGACAAAATTAATAGTGAATAGTTACTAGCATATATTAACTTATTGCTGACAAATAGTCCATAGATACTGACATATTTTGACAAATACCAGTCAAGGGAGGATGCACAATTGAATCAATGGCTACTCCTTGGTTATATATTGACTAATTGCTGACAGATTGTGAGTAAATACTGACATGTATTAATAATTGCTGATATAGAGTGACTAAGTACTGATGTATATTAACTAATTGCTGACAAATTGTGAGTAAATACTGACATATTTCGACTAATTGCTAACAAATGGTGAATAATTACTAACATATATTGACTAATTGCTGATAAATGGCGAGTAATTACTGACATATATTACTAACATCCATCTGATAACTTTTGAAGATCAAAATTCACCATATATGGCCTGGATCCCTGTTTTTTTTCCGAAAACCAAGATGGCCGACACACATGTAAAACAATAGAAAACAATAGTCCATAGATACTGACATATTTTGACAAATACCAGTCAAGACAGGATGCACATTTGAATCAATGGCTATTTCTCTGTTATATATTGACTAATTGCTGACAGCAAATAGTGACATGTATTGATAATTGCTGATATATATAGTGACTAAGTACTGACATATATTGATTAATTACTGACAAATAGTGAGTACCGTAATCTCCCGCGTATAAGATGCGTCCTCTACGCCAAACAAAATGATGGGGGGTCTTATAGCTTTCTCTCAAGTTGGGTGTGCGTCTTATACGAGGGGTACTTTTACTATAGAAATGTACTTATCTTACAAATATCAGCATTAAAATGTGCGTCTTATACGCGAAAATGCATGTGCTGAGTTTGGGGTGCGTCTTATACGCGTAACTCGTCTTCTACGCGATTATGAACCATAGATTTTAAAGTAAACATAACTTTAATCAGACATAAATACCTCACTAGTAGTAACGGTCCAGTACCTAAGACATGGTTGCTGTGGAGATTTGGTTGCTATTGGATACTGGACTCGTTAATTAGGGTCTGCCCTTTTGGGTTGGTAGGGAAATGGTAGGGTACTTACTTTTTACTTTTGGGTTGGTAGGGTGAGTTCACCTGAAACAATTTCTTTTTTTTTTGCCTAAGGTTTAGTATTAGGAGACATTGATGGCGTAAGGTGACTGCTGACTGCACTGAGTGAGTGAGTTATAGATATTTAACGCCATTTTGCTAAGGTCATATTAATGGCGAGAACTACATTACATAATTACACAGAGGAATGTGTCAGTGCCGCGCATATGTGCACCACACACATCCGAGTGGATAGGAAAGAGGAAAAATAGACCCTTTCAAGTGGGCTAGGGAGGCCCGCTTACTGCACTGTAACCATGGTAACTTGAATGGTGTAATACTTGATCCCACTAGTCATTCACTCTACAAGGGATGAGATCAATATTATCTAGGATCCTAGACTTTTACATACCGTATTTATAGTACTATCCTTGATGAAGATCCAGGCAGTCTGCCGCCCGATTCTTAGAATACACCCAATACAAAATGCTAGCATTCATAATCAACTAGAAAGTTCCATAGGGGTAACAGCAGGTCTAAGTTTGTTTGTTCTTATCTATCTACTTTTTTTATATATCTTTTCTATTCAGAAGATTCTACCTGATATTTACAGCTCCATATTTCAAAACGTAGATGACAGTCCCCTGTTTTGAGTTTTAAGTGCTGATGAGGAACTTGTAATCTCTCAAGTGCATGAATAATATAGGTTCGCTTAAAATATGCATTGCCGATACCTGTCAGAATTGGCATGAGACAGCCCCCTGTTTCTAAACTTTTATATCATGCACAGCCCCCTTTTCCTATTCTTTAGCCAACAGCCACCACTTTTCGGGGTTGGTAGTAGTTAGTACCCAATGCCCCCTTTTATTCTTCACTGGGTGAATTATACGGTCTAGGACTATACATTCTATCCACAGATGTGCGCCCTTTGAGCCTTATGAATGCCACTCTGTAGGTGGCTACCAGAAGGAGAGGTACCAGCTTGTGACCATTGATATAAAGGGAATAGGCACTGGGTGAATATAGGCATTGGTTAGATGACACCCCCCCCAACACTTACAAAAAATACTCTATTATTAAGCGCTGGGTTTTGAATAAGTGCCAGTCTTGTATTACCATTAGGAGTAAGGGGGTGTAGATATATCTCTTAAGCACTGAAAATAGACCTTGAATAAACGTCTGTTTTGAATAAGGGCCAGGGGTATGCACCTGTCCAAATCTATAAGCGTCGGTGGGTTGTCTCTTCACGATGATACGGTACACCGCTTCAATAAAAGGCATGGCTGTCAGATATGCATGGATGGACGCTAAAGGTGAGCCTTATAGAAACAGGCAAAGTTAGGGATGCACCTTAAAGGCGGGGATATTTTACAGGTGCACCCTATAGGATTTCCTTAAGTTGGGGGTGCATCTTGTATGCGAGATGTGCCTTATAAGCAGGTTATTATGATACATCACCCCTAGTCAGTGCCCAAGAAAAAAATAACTGACGTATCATTATTTGGCAGCCTACATACACTAGTGACGGCAGAGTTTGGTGATGTACTTTATTCAGGAGATTGGTTTGGTTGATTTACCCTCCACTCATAGTACTTAAAACTTAGCAGAGTTACTGTGTTTGATCAGACACTGAGTCCTTTCCTTTCTCTTTCTGGACAGGTATTTAAAAGCTGCTTGCCCAAAAACAGCTGGACAGGTATTTATATGCTGCTTGCCTGACACAGCAGTAATTGCATCTTGGGGTAAACCTATCTATGAGATCAATGATCAAATCTATGAGGAGGGGAGTTTGTTTAGTTTTACGTCAGGGGGCCATCAAGGAACTCAGACATTCGCTTTCGGACATGAAGTCCTTTCTTTTCTCTTAGGACAGGTATTTATATGCTGCTTTGTTTAGTTTTACGTCAGGGGGCCATCAAGGAACTCAGACATTCGCTTTCGGACATGAAGTCCTTTCTTTTCTCTTAGGACAGGTATTTATATGCTGCTTGCCTGACACAGCAGTAATTGCATCTTGGGGTAAACCTATCTATGAGATCAATTATCAAATCTATGAGGAGGGGAGTTTGTTTGTTTAGTTTTACGTCCGGGGGCCATCGAGGAACTCAGACATTTGCTTTCGGCCATGAAGTCCTTTCTTTTCTCTTAGGACAGGTATTTATATGCTGCTTGCCCGACACAGCAGTGACCGAATCTATGAATGACCGAATCTATGAGATGAATGACAGAATCTATGAGGAGGGGTGAGGGGGAAAACCACTACCGGGGCTTCATTCCCCTACTCTTCTCGAAGGAAAGCAAGTGTTCTTTTATTTGCCTGGTCCCATAGGCAGGGCCAGACAAACCACGGGAGTGAGGGAGAAAACCGCTATATTATAGATTTAGAGAGGAGTTGCTACCAGGAGCTGCTAGTAACAGTCATGGCAAAATCCAGCCTGCCAAAAACATAGAAATCTTCCGACCCCTGGCTTCTGATCATCTTACTCTATCCCCTAATCACAACCATCTCTTGATGTGCTTATAAAGAATACAAATTCCCCCTCAAACAACTCACACCTGTCTGTCTACCTGTTGGTTAAATATCAAATGATTCAAATGTCTGATATCATTTACCCATTTCCATCTACGGGACTACTATCGTATCGCTGCCTTAGTGCAAGAAGGTTGTAACTGCATTTTTCAACTTCAAGTTTTCCACGAAAGGGAAAAGAAATGTTCCAATTACTATAGCACAACGTGGAAATAAATTTATTGCCCTGTGGCCTATAGGAAAACATATCATAGACAGAGTTTCAGCATTTTATAGTAGGTAGATAAGGTACTCAATTTTGCCAAAATGTTAGTTCCAACCTTCTTGCACTATAAGGCGACGTTATGTTAAGTGGTGAAAAGGCTGGTCTACATAATTGATCATTCTCATTCTAATCAAATGATGTTACTACCATTTTCCTATATAATATCCGGCACCTACCCTAATAGACTAGCCCTGGGATAGCCCAAGTATATATGGCCATGCCCCTGTACTCTGAATTTTGTATGGGCCTTTTGAATAAGAAGATCTTTAGGTACGGTACCGTAGTGATAATTTTTCAACAACAAAGAGGGTGGTGGTTTTGTTGTTCGTTTGTTGTTATTTTTGGAGGGGGGGCAAAACTTGTCAACCCCTTGCCCGGGGGAAGGGGGGGGGGGCTCCAAAGAGACCCACTATCAGTCAGACTGTTGTTAAATAATAATCACTCCCTAAGAGTTGTAAAAAAAATGACTCCCTAAGATTCTAGAAGCCAAGGGAGTACCTCAGGTACTGAACTCTCTTCTCTGTACCTCCGTACTCTCTACTCTACAGGAGTACGGGGTAAGAGAGGCAGAGTTCCTCAGCCTAAAATAGGGAGTTTCTTTGTTTAGTTTTACGTCCGGGGGCCATTGAGGAACTCAGAAATTCAAAAGTTTTAAACTATTCAATAGTAATGGTAGGCCGCAGGCCTACCTCGGGTTTGCGCATATGAGTGCATGGGTGTGTGTGTGCATGTGCATGTATTTATGAGTCTCCTTGTAGCCATGGGACAAGGCTCATAGCGGTAAAATACCACCTGTGGCAACGGGCCCTTCTTTATCATGCTGCCTCACGCAGGTAATATGTCGCAAACTATAGACACATTACCCGGTCCGTCACATTATCATGACACCGACGGACCAGCTATTTTGCATTTTTTTTTATATTTATATATATGATCTATATGTACTTATATAATTTCGATTCTCTGAGGAAGTTCAGGAGTTCTTTTGTCTCTAATGAGTTGAAGACATCTTTCAGTGTTGTTGCATTCTTCAGGTATTTTCTTCTACCATTTGCAGTCCCTTGACAGTTGAGCATGATATGTTTAACTGTGATTTCAGTGTTGCATTGTTGGCATATTGGTTGGGCTTCACATTTGAGGTGGTGTTCATGAGTAAGCCTTGTGTGGCCAATTCGCAGACGTGTTAGTTTTACTTGTCTGATCTGGATAGTTTTTTCCCCCACCTTTTCCTTTCAGTTGAGGTTGAATGGAGTGTAGTTTGTTCTCATGCTGCTTGTTCCAGTCAACTTGCCATTTCAGTTTTACATATTTCTTTACTGTTGATGTCAGATCCGTGTGTGGGATTGGGACTTCTTAAGGTGTCAGTTTCAGTGCTGATTTTGTGGCTTCATCTGCTGCCTCGTTTCACTCTATGCCAATATGGCTCGGGAGCCAGCAGAAAACCACTTCTTTCTTCACTTTCTCAATGTATTGTTTGGGTCATATTGGTTCATTGCTTAAAGGCATAACTTGGAGTCTGACAGGGCAATGAATTTCTGGTGAGTTGATATCCTGGCATATTCTAGAGCATGGAGCAAGGTGCTAGCCTCTGCAGTGAATATGCTAGCTTTTGGATGGAGGCCTCTTTTGAGGTTGCCTTATGGCATGTGTACTCCATAGCCTACTTTGTCACCTTCCTTAGAATCGTCTGTGTACACTGCCAGGTGTTCTTCTATCGCGCGAAGTTGATCTTTAAAGGTGATTGAGTCTGTTTCTGCCTTTATGTTTTTGCAGAGTGTGAAGATGATCTTTGGTTTCATTTGTAGCCATGGGGGATTATCAGGTGGTTTTATCTCCCTGGTTTTGATCGGATCCAATTTTGCTGCTTTCATGGGTCTTTTTACTCTTTACTCTGGTAGGGTCATGTTCGGTGTTTTTTTTTCTGTACACTGAATTGTTTTCAGTGAACAGTGTGTCATATGTTTGGTTTCTTTTGTTTGCTCTTACTTTAACTGCATACTGCAAAGACAGCATTTCGGGCCTAAGCTTGGCAGGGGCAATGTTTGCCTCCACCTCTAGACTTTTTTCCGGAGACATATGGAATGCCCCCAGGCAGGCTCAGTCCCTTGTCCTGGATAGGCTTCAGTCTGTCCAAGTAGCTAGGGCATGCTGATCCATATTATACAATAGAGCTATACATGTAGTCCAGTCTTGACTGGATGTAAGCCTTGTGGAAGATCAGCAATGTTTCTTTGTCTGCACCCCAGTCTGTGTGTGAAAGCACTTTCAGGAGATTCATTGTTTTTTGGCACTTTCACCTCAAGTATTCAATGTCTGGTTTGAAGTTTAGTATAGGCACTTACCTACCCCCAGTGCGTGATTCTGCTGCAGTGGAGGTGTGAAACTGTGATAAAGCTAAAACTGGGGAGTGCTTAACTCTCCTTTCTTTGCAAGCTCATTGTGAAGCTATTTATTGGAGGATCTTAACAAATATGGGCTTACTTTAAAGGGATTGATTAGGGGTTTAATATGAATCTATTTGAGAAATAATTAATGCGGGCAAACATCCCATTCTCCCCAAGTGAAGTTACTCCAAAACTTTGAAAGCATTTTTTGGTACAACAGAGATGTCAGTTGGGTATGGAAAACCTTTGAAAATATTTAAAAACACCCATCTTGTCTTCATTTCAACCTGTTACCCTAACTCAAAACCATTAAAACCATCTCTGGAATAAGATGGTCATAGAAGGACAATTAAAAAACTGCATCAGAATTTCAGCCACTCATCAGCTAGCTTAGATTCATGTCCTCTGAAATGACATTTCAGAGATCCTCTGATCTCTGAAGGGTGGTTTGTCTAGAAAAGTCTAAAGGGCAGTACAAGGCATGCTTGACTCCACCTGCTGAAGCCTGAACTATGTTCAGCCTTATGCTCCCTATAAGTAGAAAGGAAATTTTGGAAGGGTATCTATGATCAAGTTAACATCTCTGGTATAAAGGCCAAATCTCACATAAAAAAATAATAGTTCCCACACATTCTACAGCAAAAACTGGTTTAGAAAATGTCTAGGGTTTTTCTTTTCTTAGGGCAAGAGGATGTTTCCCCAACCCCACAAAAATTTAGCGTGCCAATCGCTATCACCCCTCCACTAGCTTCTCCATGTTTGGTCCTTGTCTGTTTTCCAAAACTCAATCCTATGAATATTATTTATCTAGCAATAGATAGAGCTGATAAAAAGAAGTGGATTTCCTTTTTCAATGAAGTCTTTATGTCAACTTAAAGGGAAATTCTGACCAATTTAAGATCTCATATCAACTCCATAATTTTGCACCAATTCTGTCAGATCGCTAAATTGCAGATGGAACTAGTCTAAGTCAAGATAGAATCATTTTAAATTGTTTAAAACGATATGATACATTGATTTTCAACCTTTTATGGGGAACTCTTCCATACATGAAAGAAAATAGTTCAAAAGGAGCGTTGAAGCGATTTATATCGCAGGTAACTTGGAAAGGTCCATACCAACAATTGTTTAGAGCTGTAGTAGTTAGTCTAGACATATCTATAATTACCTACTTGTTAATTTTGGCCCAGCCAATCAGGACTCAACAGCCAATCACAGCCTGCATTGATTGGTACAGCTGGTAACTGCAAAAGAAATTCCAAAATCACAGTTTTTTTGAGCGAATTTGCACGGTGGTGATTTGGCAGTTTAAAAACCGTCACTGCATGACCCATGTAAATCATACAGGTGTGACACTTACAATGCCTGCTAAGATAAACTTGTTTTACAGGCTCAGCAATTATGGGAGCAATTAACTGATTTTTGACGATTTCCCGACCATGTGAACTTGCTACCACACAGGAAAAAATTATTTGATTATGCCATCAAAATCTAGGTCATGAGCTAATGTTTGTTGAATACATAGGGCGGCCTGAAACTAGGTCAATAGGAAACCCATTAGAGGTTAATGTTCGGGTCAAATACCAGTGACTAGGTTATCAGAATGTCTACTTCTTCATACTTTACAGAATATCAGAATCTAGGTCATGAGCTAATGAAGTTCAGATATATAGGTCACGGGGAAATTAGGTCAAGGTAAAATTTTGTACAGGTCAACATCAGGGTCAGATAGCTTTTTATTTTGTGTTGATATTGTGATTCATTCCAATGCAATTGAAATTTTACTAACTTACCTCCCTTTCATTTCTCCATTTATTATGGCTAATTGGGATCCAGGTCACAACAAATTGCCTAAATACTTTGGACAAAAATGTCAGATTTCTATATACTAATTCTGCGTTTCTGCGAGAACAAAATGAGATATCAACACAACAGAGCCTTTTCAGCAAATGTGTATTCACCACCTTGGTGGCCCTGGTGGAGATCCTAAGGGTACACACTCACTGCAGTCTAGGTTGAAGCTCTAATGTATTGATATACTAGCCTGTATAAAATCCTGATTTTCTCCAAATCCTGTGGCGTGATAAAAAAATCCTTTTCACCACTAATATCAGAGATAGAGAGGAGTATGCAGAACTAATAATTATGAATGTCTGATTTATATGAATGTTGAAAATCTTATGCGGAAATGAGAGGATAGTCTGCACGAGATTTGAGAGTGATTGACTAGCTCTATGACGATCTGCTACCCTTTACAAAATCTCGATTTTCTCCCGATCCTATTTCTTCATAGAAAAGGGTTAACATTAGCCCAGTCACAGAAAAATGTTGTTTTGTTCTCAATATTACAATTAAGGATATTTTTCATATCTAGGTCACTTTTATCAAAAAGCCTATCATCTAAGCTACAATTTTAGCCTAAATAGAATTTTGAAAGTGATAATTATTTTTAGATATAAGGCAATGAGTAGAGGCTAAAATTTTCACCAATTTTCAGTGTGTCCAGAAATTGTGTCTGGATCAACCAATAATATTCAAGAATGGGTCTGTTGGTTTTGACCAACAATTAATCAACCTAAAGGCATCTCAAATCAAGTGTACTATATTCATTTAGCCCAAGAAGGATTTTATTATTTCACATTTTCTGTAAAATTATAATTTCTCTAAAAAAAATTGGGGTTACTTTGGCCCTTGGGGGTAACTTTGGCCTGCCACTACTAAATGCCTGTCATTTTAGTCAAAATAGTCATATTTTTCACAATTTTTGTTACATGCCATATTTTAGACTGTATCCATGAGTTTTGTTCACCTTTGATGAAAAATACCTGAAGTGGATACTTTCTAAGAATGCTTTTTATATTGACAAAGTTTTTAGGGGTAACTTTGACCCAATATTTGGTTGTGAAAAAATAAGAAATATACTACCATAGGGAATCCCTTGTGGGCCAATGTTGCCCCGAAGTAAGGGTAACTTTACCCCAATCTATTTCGATGTAAATCTAGTACTTGCTGGACACAAAATTTTAAAATTACACATACATCCTAAGGATACTGACTAAAACTCAAACTAATAATATAGTTATTTCTCCAATACTTGCACTCCTATCATGCTAATTTTTCGGAAATATCCAAAAAGTGGGCCAAAGTATCCCTGTTATACGCCAAATTACGGTAGTAGATCGCAACAGTGCATTCTCTAGGCATAGTCTATGGCAGCGTGAGTGGTATGTCCAGTGGCAAGTCTCCATCACCATCATCATCATGCACTTTAAACTGATGTCACGTGAAAAAGCCTTTGAATTCCTTTATGGGGGGGTGTGGATGGGGGGTCCCCCATGTCACATGTCGATTTTAAGAAATGGTCATGTCACATGTCACTTGGATCCCCATGTCCCATGTCACCTCTAAGAACCTATCATGTCCCATGTCGATTTTAAGAAAGCACCTATGTCATGTCACTAATATTTTGCCTCATGTCACTAAGGCCCATGTCACATGTCGATTTTAAGAAATGGCCATGTCACCATGTCGAATTTGGTGGTCCACACCCATTTTATGGGTATGGACCACTAAATTCAACATGGTGACATGGCCATTTTATGGGTATGGACCACTAAATTCAACATGGTGACATGGCCATTTCGATTTTAAGAAAAGCCCATGTCACATGTCTCTAAATTTGTAATTTCACCTGTCCTTGTCACTTAGCTCCATGTCACATGTCGATTTTAATAAAGGACGATGTCCCATGTCATTATCTTTTTTTCTCCCCTGTCCTTGTCACTAGAGCTTTATGTCCCTTGTCGATTTTAAGAAAAGGCCATGTCACACTGTCGATTTTAGGGGTCTAGACCCCCGACATAGTCATAGCCTGTCATAGGTGCTTTCTTAAATTCGACATGGGACATGATAGGCTCTTAGAGGTGACATGGGGATTTAAGTGACAAGTGCCATGACCATTTTTAAAATCGACATATGACATGGCATGACATGGGGAACCCCCCCATCCACATCCCCTCCTTTCACTCTCCTGCACTGAGTCAGAGGTTTAGCTCTAACTCATTATCTTAATTTTCATGTGACATACCTACTAATTAGGGCGATTTTTAGAGGAAAATAGGACCCTTGTTAGGGCGATTTTGGTGAAATAGTGCCCTTGCCAGCCGCACACATGTGTCAGCAAAATATATATGAAGTGCCCCCCCCCCCCACCCCGGCCCGGGGGTATGACCATCAATAAGAATCAGCCCCCGCCGTGTCAAGCCGAAGGAGACCGTGCCTGGTCAACACCGTGACGGGAGCCCCTGCAGGAGCACCCCGCCTGCCTCGGCCCCAGCCACGGTCCGCCTTCTCCCCCTGGGCCTTAGTGCCTTACCGAGGACGTGGGTACACTGCTCTGTTTACAACCCGAATCCACGGACGCTGACCTTGGCATATGAATAAATCACAATCAAATGAATGAATCGGTCTACTGTCCTCCTCATGCCATACCATAGGGATAATTCCTGTATACTACTAACATGATATCAGAGAGATAAGAGGGTTTGTGCATACTAACCTGCTAACAAGTAACATGCCGATGAAGCAAGATAACAAGACGCACAGTGCCCGATCACACTGGGGCCTAACAACGCCTTGTGAATCGAGCACTCCGCCACTGGATAATATCAATATAAACCTTAACTGTACGGAGAAAAGTCACGATGTACCTCACATATTACATTCCTCTTTCTCTTAATATCCATTTATGACGTTTTTACTATTGTTTTGTGTTGGAATTACCTGACTATCTATGAATATAGAAGCGTATGAATATATTGCATTTTTGATGATTATGCTGGTGTCCACGAGAAAGCTAGTCAAGCAATTGAAGCCTGGGTACAAGCAGCGAAACGCAGATTTCCCGCCTTCATCTGCCCATCAGCACCACACTCTTACACTGATGACAGCGACGACTCCGGGACCCGGGGGGGGGGGCACTCCTGGAATTATGGCAACCGTGTGCGTACAAAAACTAGAGGGAAAGGGGGTGCTTTTTTTGCACTATGAACGGATCCTGCAGGATCCTCTATAAGGGGCCTATTTTTGGGTATTTTGGGCTAAAATGGGTATCAATTTCAAGGAGGAATTCGCTTGGAAAATTCACAAAAGTTGCAGTAAATGGAGTTAGTTTTGTGCAAAATTTTCCCTTCGAAAGGGTCCCAATTTTTCACAATTTTAGAGTGAGGTGTAAGTTGGGGGTATAGGGTAGGGTGGGGTAAGACGCCCTTAATTTATAAATGTGTCATTTATAAGAAATTCATTGCTGCTTCCAGAATACATTTTACATTAATCAAAGGATGGAATGATATTTTCTTCATACCCAAAAGCTTGTCAGCTCTGCCCCATAGATTGTTACAGTAAATCATGTACGAAAAAAAAGTGGATGCTGGGGTAAAAGGCCCACAGCTGGGGTAAAAGGCCCACAACCTTTGGGATAATAGGCCCACATGCACAATAAAGAGGATCATAATTGGAATAAATGCTCCATTTAGATTCTTTTCATTAAAAAAGAAGCTAAAGTTAATATTTATGAACTACTGCTGATCTTTGGACATCCTAAATCACCTAAAGTAGCATTTTTGATAATTTATATTGAAGTCCAATGGGTGATAGGGTAGGATAAGCTAAAATACCCTAATAGCACGTAACTGAGCTTGTTCTAAGAGAATAATCCCTAATTAATGCATATTTTTCACACCAATTAAGAGATAGAACAATGTATCATACATGTGAAATAGGTTGTCAGCCTAGCCTTATGGAATATTCCAATAGAATGTTTGACAAAAAGTGGGGCATTTTGCCCCGTAGGTTGAAAGGCTGGGGTAAAAGGCCCAAAGCGATGGGGCAAAAGGCCCATGGATCTGATGATAAGATAAGGTTCATCTAAAAACCCCATGTAGGTATTGGAACAAAATGTAAGGTAAATAAAATGTATCTTTATGACCTACCCTTCAACCCCTACATCTAATAATACCTCACCTAATACTTTTAACCCATGAACCTTGCTACCCAAAAATCCATGCATATTTCAGGGCCCTTTTATTTCTAATTATCTCAAATTGAGCATGATGATCTCAACAGTTATAAAATATTGAATGTCTGATAAGTTAACTTTTTCTCATCCAATCATAATGAAAACCTACAAAAGAGATCTCCTTGAAGTTATCCTTACTTCCAAGTGTTAAATGGCTGCATACAACTAGTACCTTGGTTATGGGGGCTAAAGGGCCTTTTATCCCAAAGGGCCTCTTACCCCCTCCTACCCTACTTTTTTGCCATTTTTTTTAAAGGGTTTCCCATCAAAGGGGTGCAATTATAAAAACTAGAGAAAATAAGGGAGATTTCACTGGTGTATCCCGCCAAAAGGGGTATATATTTCTCGAAAATTGCCCCGCTATAAGGGATACCAAGTCAACAGTGATGTACACACATGGTTATTACTATAGAATATATATGGAGTGGCCCCCCCCCCCGGGCTCCTGGACGACTCTTACCAGACTTCCCGCATTTAAGTCGTAGTAGTGCATCAGCACCACTGACCAGAATCATGAGAATGAGCTGACATATAATAATAATTAATGTGTGTGCGCGCGCGCGCGTGTGTGTGTGTGTGTGTGTGTGTGTGTGTGTGTGTGTGTGTGGGTGTGTGGGTGTGGGTGGGTGGGTGGGTGGGTGTTGTAAGGGGGGGGGTAATCCTGGGGGGGGGGGGGGGGGGGCACTCCCTATGTTGGATATACACATATGTGCGGCTGGCAAGGGTACTTTTTTCAGGCAAATGTCCCTACCAAGCCTCTGGTTTCAGACCAAAATGTCCCTAGCAAGGGTCAACTTTCAGCAAAATACCCCGATTCAAGTGGAAAATTCAGAAATTTTCATGAATATTTTCCCAGTTTCATGCAAATAGCATGAACAAAATACAAATCTTCTCCCAAACAAGGTCAATTTAAGATATTTTGAGCAAAATCTAAGCAAGGATAGGTTTTTGAAGAAAAAACCCGCGATTGAGGGCCCTAGCAAGGGTAAGGTTAGTTTGGGGTTCAGCCACACACCCGTATCAAAAAAATTGAAGTGCCCCCCCTGGGGGGGGGGGTAATTCTGTGGGGTTAGTGCAGAACCATGAGGTCCTGTAGGATTTTTTGTTATTTTTTTCTATTTGGAAAGATTCCATGCATGGCGATTTTCAATATGGGTACCGGTTCAAAGATCGTTCACAAAAATCGCGGGACCCAGCGGAAAAAATTGCAGGACCCTGATTGGGGGTCTAGATGGGGGGTCCCCATGTCACTTGTTGATTTTAAGAAAAGCCCATGTCCCAGGTCACTATCTTTTTTTCTGGCCTGTCATTGTCACTAGAACTCCATGTCCCTTGTCGATTTTAAGAAAAGGCCATGTCACACTGTCGATTTTAGGGGTCTAGACCCATCTGATTGGTCATGGGAAAGTCACGTGACTTGCTAAGGTGGGTATGTCTTAGCCGTGCTAGCCCCCCTTTAAGGGAGCTAATGGTCATTTTCTAACAACAGGGGAGGGGCAAAAAAAATTCAGACCCCTAGCTCTTTATAGGGGGAGGGGGAAACAAATTTCACCCTTTCTTAGTGAAATAGCCCACCCATTGCTATAGCACAAAGGGGGAGGGGCGAAAAATTTCTGACCCCTACGAGGGGGAGGGCCAAATAAATTTTCACGTGCCCACCTGAAAATCCACCACCCCTCAGTAGTATATAGGGGTAAACTCAGCGCATAGGAACAGGTACTGAAATTGATTTGACCTACTTACGAACCAGAAGTGACCTATTGACCTCGACCTCTTGACCAATCAGAAGCCAGCATTTCACCGGAAGCCACGCCCATGACCATATATGGGCATGTGACCTTGTTTCTCGAGCTCTGATTGGCTGAGAGGTGGTTGCCATGGCAACCGTCAAAAATAAACAAACTGTGTTGTCATGGCAACAGCAAGCGGTTATTATTGGAACTGCTTATAGCGGGGTTTAGTGGAGACCCCTTGTGGTTAAAAAAAAACTAGTAGCGCTGTCATATCCCAGAAGTTGGCGCATCCCAGAAGTTGGCTGCCCATGTGCAATCCTTGCTTAAGCCTATTATCGCTCACGGGCCACAAACATCAATGAAAATAAATAATATTTTGAAAACATAAAAACCATGATAACATCCCTCTCTTCTTATAGAATTTGAAAGGACAGCGACCCTAATGATACTGTCCCTACGCCGTAGAAATATGAAACGGGTAAAGTTATTTTGAAAATTACGGCCAACTTCTGGGATGCTAGACTTACGGGATACGACAGCGCCCTTATACCTGACACCCACTGGATATTATTGGAACTGCTCATAGCTGGGTTTCGTGGAGCCCCCTTGTGGTTAAAAAAAAAATCAGTGATGTCTTTACGCCTGACACCTAGTGGATATTATTGGAACTACTTATTGCTGGGATTAGTGGAGCCCCCTTGTGGTTAGGACATGACATAAACTTATTTTTTTCCCATATTGATGCATATCGATGCAATTTATCCTTTACAACAAGAAATGAAATATGTAATTAAATCAACACAACACAACACAGTTTTCTTTCACTTTTTTTTTTATTTTACAGACAACCTCGACATACTAATGTACTTTTACCATTAGAAGGTTTTGTACATATGCGACAGAAAGAGCTGTTCGCAATTAGCAATTTAGCTCTTTTCCAATGCATTGACTTTAAGCTTTCTTTCCAGGTATTAAAATAACATGTGCTACCGATTCTAGCTATGTTTGCAATAGCAGGTTCAAACAATGCCTAAAACAGAAAGTAGGCAGAGTTGTTTTTCACTGAAGCTAAAAGCCCTGAAAGGTAGCCTTGAAATTTAGCTCGAATGAAAAATGAATTTTTACCCCAACCAAGTTTAAAGCTGAAAGTTACAAGGTGAATTGTAGACAGGTGAAACAGGGTTTCACATATTTTGTCAATGTTTAAATCACTTTTACAATGGCATAATACACCCACTTTGGGGTAAATTTCTAGTTCCTGAGGGTATGCTACAAATTTTCGCACGCTGCCTAGTGTGTACCTGGTATAATGTCGTGGACATGTCTCTTTAGTGTGTAATTGATATACTCCAATATGTCTGTAATGTAAAGTTGTTATGTTTATAGTAGTCGATGCAAACGGCAAAAGCATCCCAAAAAGCCACATTAAAGAACGTATACATATTAACGCTATTTTCACAGTGGTCAACAGTGTCTGGTTCAACTCCTCTAAAATATTGAATGTTGTCTACAGCAATTGCTTCCCAGAAAAAGTTTTCTTCACATCCGCATAACACACTACTTATATTATTGCCTGGAGTAATTGCGGAAGGTTTACCATATGTTGTGCTCGACTGTAGATGAGGCCGCATATAAAATTCAACAGGAGGGTTAGACATTATGGTGCATGCTCAGCTAAAACACTACCAAAGACCAGATATGGAAAAAAAACCTCTTGTCTGGTGAAGTTGGTCAAAAGGAAAAAAAACTGAACTGTTTTACACAATCACTTTTCTTTTTTTGTTTCTTGCACCTAGTTTTTTTTGGGGGGGGATTTTTTTTTACACAGTATGTATACTGTAGCGTTCGCCTACTCTGCCTATGAATAAAGGATGACACAACTCTGCCAACTTGACTTCAACTGTTAGGTTTATTGCCTGGCAGTTTCGCCACATCATCTAAGTCCACTGTAGATGTATACTGGATGCAAGCCCTGGAGAACGTCCCCGACCAGCTTGTGACTCGAACTGTCCGACGGTGGATCGTCTTCCCATATACAGTGAAACTTGGTTATAACAAACTTCCTTATAACGAAATTTGGTTATAACAAACAAAAATACTCCATCACAAACCTCTCCTATACATTCCTATAGGTAAGAAAACTTGGTTAGAACGAAGAGCTATTGACAGGAACTTGTTTAGAACGAAATAATCTTTACCCCCAATTTAAAAAAAAAATGAAATAAAAGTTAATGTTTGGCCAGTGGAGATGTCTCAGATGTCTCAGACCCCTACTGTACCGGTAGGGGTTCAAAGGAGGCGGGTAGAGATGCCCTATCACATCCCCTGACACATCTCAGATCTCTCAGACCCCTTCTGCCGGTAGGGGTTCAATAGAGGCGGGTAGAGGTGCCCTATCACACCCCCTGACACCTTTCAGATCTCTCAGACCGCAACAACCGTTAGTTGTTCAATAGAGGAGCATACAGATGCCATATCACACCCCCTGACACCACTCTGGGGGGTCTGGATGGGGGGTCCCCCATGTCACATGTCAATTTTAAGAAATGGTTGTGTCACATGTCACTTAAATCCCCATGTCCCATGTCACCTCTAAGAACCTCCCATGTCACATGTCGATTTTAAGAAATTGCCATGTCACCATGTCAAATTTAGTGGTCCACACCCATACTCTGGCCGCAATAACCGTTAGGTGTTCAATAGAGTTGCCACCATGGTTTGGGAAGGTGTTCATAGCTTTTGCAGCCAGTATGATCGGCAGGAGATGTGTGTGTGTGGGGGGGGGGGTGCAAAGGCACTAGAGATTTCTAGGTCCAAACAAACAATATTCAATACTGGGGTGCGATGTCTGAGATTTGAAAAAGAAACGGAAAGAAATGCTACTTATGGTAAGATAACATAATTTAGTGGGTTGGGCATACCCTCAATGGAACCTGAAATATATGTACCATGTATATATAACTGTATATCTTCCTAATATCCTGTACTTGGTTAAAACAAAATTTGGTTACAACGAATTTTTTATGCCTGTTATTACAAGTTCTACTGTATATACGCTTGCTGATCCTCCAACGCTGGTCTGGGAGTACACTTACCGGTTTATCAGGTTCACCGCCCTCCTCCTCCGAGGCGCATCCCTCCGTTCGTACCGTAGGGTCCACCGGCCAGCGTTGCCCACAACGAATGCAGCATCCCTTCTTGTTACTCTGGCCATACCTCATCCGGATCACCTGTACGAGTTCCACATCCCCATTTGTGAGTGACTGTATGGAGGAAGATGGCATCCCGCCAGGAACGACCCTCATTTCCAGGCCCAGCTCCCTGGGCTGTCGCAGCTTTTTAGAGTACTCTCTCAGGGCCCTCGGGCCTGTGTAGTATCCATGCCATGGCATACCCTCCCCGGGCACCTCCGCCTCTCCTTTTCCTCTGCCTGTAGGTAACTCGGGAGTGGGGGCTTCCACCGCTTCTACACGTAGCACTCCCTGGGTGGTTGCCACCCCTCTTTCTCCCATCGCCCCATTGGGCACCACTGTTGCCACCACATTTCATCATATACCCAATCTCGGGCATGAGTAATTTCCATCGTTGTTGAATGTACTTAATTCCATACAATTATAAAACCTTTACAAATTTTCATCATTAAAATTCCACAATGCGAGGGTATTTCCAAAGCACAAATTCACAAATGTCGTTGAATTTTAGAGTATAATCATAAATGTCTATCACAATACACAATCACAAACTGTGGGTGCCTTTGAATTCCATCATGGCATAACTCCAAGTTAAATCAATAATCACAAATGGCTATCACAATACACAATCACAAACTGTTGGTGTCTTCAAATTCCATCATGGCATAACTCCAAGTTAAATCAATAACTCCATAATGAGATGTTCAAGTGAGCTTTGAGACTATAATAATGGGTAGTGAGACCAAGTGAAAGCTAACCAAATCTAAGTCCTTCTGATGTCTGATTCCTCTATGTAATAAGCAGATCCTTTAGAGTGTGTCTAGATCTCCAATTGAATGAAGTCAAGACTTCAGAAAGCACTCTAGACAGTGACCAAAGCTCCAGTAAATACTATTCAGAATTTCAATCGATTCCTACTTGTGGGCTGCCGAATATAAATCTCTTCCCCTATAATTCCAGGATGGACCGTGGATCCCTTAATTCTGAGCACAGTCTGCACCCAGCCCCTTCAGCTCCAGCCTTATATACTCCCAGACTGCCGGTGGTTTCGGTCTTTTGCCATCCGACACCCTTTGGACTTTAAACCTGGTGGTACTCTAACAGATCATCTATAGAGGACACACCCATCCAGTCATAAGGACATAATCTCCACTGTTGCCACCGGGACCCCCAGGATCTACATGGGCAAAGTCCAATACACTGACTCAGCCTTCACAGCCACTCCTGGCATCCTATAGGGCCATAACACCCTGCACCCACTCTAGGCTTCATGTGACTAAGGACTTATAGTGACATTCTTTAACTGTTCCTAGTGACATATCGCATTCAAAAGTTTTCTTTCTTTATAACATACTTTATAACAAACTTTTATGTATACTACCGGAATATACCTGCAGACACTTAGTATGGAGGAACCCCGTGTCTTTATATTATTTCCAGAATTACTATTGTAACTCCCCAAACAATAGCGATTGACTTGTCGCTCTTCTTAATTCCCTATAACTCAGATTGGTATACCGGTATAGGCTATTCACATAGTCCATCACACTGCTTCCATATCAGCTACCACAGATCACATTCCACCAGAAGAACATCAATAGTCAGGAACAACACCTTCCCGGGTTGGTGCATCGTAGGATCAGCATGGCTCGGGAAGACATCTCAGCTTGTCAGGTAGGTACTTATTTTACTTATTTATTTTACTTATTCCATACATTCAGAACTTCACTTAACCATCATATATTGTCTTAACTTAATCCTCCATATCCTGATCATCAGAGTACTTCTTTTCAGGTTCCAAACCATACTCCGCAATCTGCTTATCTTCTTCTGAAACTTCTTCTCATCCAATGTCAAATCCGGATCGCTATTGTATAATTCAGGATGGTCTATATCAATAGACCCATTCGATACCGCTATCCTGATTGGACTCGGCATCATCCTTAACAGAATCTACAACACCTTCCGATATTGTTTCCGATTTTGTGTCAGATACAGTATCCGTGTTCTGTTCCACTGACTTATCCTTCTTATTCTTTTTTCTTATTCTTTTTCTTTTCCAAATCAGTCTCATCCAAATGATCAAAAGACGGATTATGGATTTGAGAGGTTGACCTGGTACTCATCTGACCTACTCTGGTTGATTCCACAATCAACTCATCCAAACTGTTTGTAACGGTCTTAGCATTATTCCCACCAAAATAGAAGAGACTCCCTTTTCGGATGATCCTTATCCCACTTCTTCTTAACAGTTACACAGATCTGATAGAACTTCGAACACATAGCCATCCCAGTGGCCATATCCATGTAATTGGTATGCCACAGATCCGGAATCTTCATATCCTTAGGAATTGCTTCCCGTATCATCCTACTCCATTTCTTATTGATCTTATGTGGCTTAGATAGTCCCAAATCCTATCCTTCTCAATGTAGATCGTATCCCCATTTGGCCATCTTATTGTTCCCGTTGCATAATAAATCACAGCCTGCTCCATTGCAGGATTCAAGATTGTGGCGGCTGTCTCCTCTCCTTCCGGAGTCTTGGCTTCCGCGCCTCTATCCTTTCCAAGCGTCTTCTCTGTATCCTCCTTCTGAATTGCTTCCGTATTCTGAACAACAGTCTCTACCTTCGTACCCTGACTGCTTACCTTATTCGTATCATCACCAATCTCCATCTCACTTGGCTCTCCCATCGTATTCTGAGTGTAACCAAAGCCTTAACCGCCTGCACATCTTCCATTCATCGGAATTCACTCACCCAGGTCTCCTCAACCTCCATCTCAACTTCTGAACACAACATGCTTTGTGCCATAACAACGCACACCAGAAGCAGAAATACCCACAGGTACGTCAGCTTGATGGATATCCTACTTAACAAACAGTTTGTATCGCGATTCTTACTTCGCAAATAGGTTTTCTCGCAGGAAAAAGGCTTCGAGTCACCCAAGCGCACCGACACAGCGGGCCACCACGCTTGATTTGACAAGATTGCGGATCTCTCGCGAGAACCCTAATTTTGGGTCAAAGGTCATATCTGCCGGCCTGACCTCATTCCGGAGAATTAGGTCATACGACATCTGCTCGCACGCTCGTAGACAAAACGGTCTGTCAAAGTCATATTATCACATTCAACTTAATCTCTTCAGGAGTATCTATGGAGAATACATGCAGTGTTGTACTGACAGGTCAGATTAATCCGTCCATCACCCACAAGAACCATCAAGTTGCAGACAACAGAGCAGGTTAGAGCGAATCAGTTCACTCGGTACCGCATTATGAAAACACTGTCAACAGAGTTGACACTGCTACTGTCATAACACATAACAATAAAAACATATATACGTATAGACACTGTACGGGACAATACATCGCTGTGTTTCAGGATTCAATACTTATTAGAACTTCGGATAAGGCTTAGTTAGGTAACACCACTTCTCTGAGCAATCCTAGTACTACAGCAAATGCCCTCCCTCTTAGTTCTATTTATAGTATTGGGAGACGTAGCTTCATTCCCGGGATCTGACCTAGCCTTCCGGGTCCCGGATTGCTTTGTCTTTCCAACTCCTGCCGAAACTTTTTTATTCTTAATATCCTTCTTAATTACTTCCACCACATTCTTCTTCTTCCTTCTCCTCTTCCGAGTACCTAACATAGGCATTTTTCTCGGCTTCTTCCTTTTCCTTTCAGATACCACAACTTTAGTATGTCTGGAACCATTCCCGAGCCTTCCTCCTTCATATTGGGTAAGTGCTCCAATTCAGGTAAATCCACAATCTCAGGTAACTCCATAACATTCGGACCTATTCCATACATTTTTTCTGTTAATTTCTTATCCCTATATGGTCTCAGCACTTCCACATGACATCTTCTCATGTTACAGATCTTTTATAAAGCAGGTAGTTTCCGAAATAATCTGAGCTATGACATGTGGGCCATCCCAACTGGATACCACTTTCAATCTATCAAGGGGTTTATAGAACCGTCGGACTCTATCTCCCACCCTGAAAAATCTAGGCTTCAATCCAGTATCATATCCCACCTTCTGCCATTTTGTTGATTTTTCCAATTGATTCCTAACAAGTTCATAAGCCTTCTTAAAATTATCCCTTAGAGACTCCACAAACATGATTGAACATAGTTTCCGGACCACCAATCACCCAAAAAACCAAATCTGCTGGCATTATGATGTCTTCACCATAAACCAACATATTCGGCGTGCAATCCGTGGAAGCATGCACGGTACCGTTATATGCATGCACCACAAAATCACACTGGACATCCTAATCGTCCTGATACTTATTTACTAATGGTTTCAGAACTTGCAACAGGGTCCTATTGAACCTTGCTACCAAGCCATCTGACTGAGGACGATACGGATTTGTATATGTCTTGCAGATAGTCAGGTAATTGCACATTTCCTGAAACAAATCAGATTCAAATTCCTTTCCTTGATCACTGTGAAGCATTAGGGGAACCCCAAACTGCAACACCCAGCCTCTTCCAAATGCTTCTGCACAAGTAGCAGCTTTATGATCTTTCAAAGGAAATACTTTCGTATATTTCGTATAATAACCGCACACAACCATCATACAAGTGTTGTCCCTTGGGGTTGTAGTAAACCCACTAATGATATCTATTGCAATCCTGGCAAAATGTACTCCAAATAATTCCTGAATCAAAGGATTCTTACCTAATCCCTCACCCGGTTTATTCTTACAACAGTCAGGACAAGTGGCAATCCACCTTAGTAAATCCCCACTCATTCCTGGCCAACAGTATCTCAGGGAAAGTCTTTCCAGGGATCTATTCTTTCCAAAATGACCACTTGTCACATGGCCATGACAGTAATACATAATATCCCAATGCATAGCACTCCAGATAACAATCTGAAGAATCTTATTAGCTGGACTTATTTTCCACCTACATAAAATTCCATCTCTGACTTCCAACTCGGTCCATTGAGCTAGAAATCTTCTCATATCCCTATTTTTCCATACTAATAGCAGGCCTTATGGGTTTTATTCCAAGTGGGATCCTTATTCTGAAACTGACAAATACTCTCGGGTGACCACTCAATCAGAGTTTCAGGATGATCCCTATATGGTGTTTTTATATCTGCAATGACTGCATTATGCTGACCACAATCATCAAAATCGTCCCAGTTCCACTTCTTTATTGGCCTCCTACTCAGAGCATCAGCATTAGTGTGCTTAGCTCCTGACCTATGCTGGATCTGGCTGTTCTCCAATCCGAATTCTGAAAGGTGGGCCAACCATCTTCCCATCATTCCTTCAAGTAACCAACGGAATGATGAATGATCAGTCCTTAACGTAAAATCCAACCCCCATAAGAAATGTCTAAATTTCTTAGTATACACCACTACAGCCAGAAGTGGTGCAATAATTATTCTGAGCTTTATTCAGAGTGTTGCTAGCACACTTCTTAGCTTTTAGATGTAATCCATTAGAGATTAGCCTCCTTATCACTTCTTCCAAATTACCCAAACAGTGACGGAATGTTTTACCAAAAACAATTACGTCATCCAGATACACCAAACATTTCTTCCATAATAGATCACTCAACAGAGTTTCCATCATGGCTTCAAACGTTGCAGGTGCATTACATAAGCCGAACCGCATAACGTTATATTCAAACAATCCCAAATGACTGGAGAAAGCCGTTTTCTCTACATCATCAGTGTTCATTCCTATCTGCCAATACCCAGACTGCAGATCCAGGGTACAGAACCAATTATTCCCACCTAAGGCGTCCAAGGTTTAATCAATCCTCGGGAGAGGATAGGAGTTCTTCCTTGTCAAGCCATTTGACTTCCTATAATCCACACAGAAGCGAATACTCCCATCCTTCTTAGTAGTCATGACAACAGGGCTGGACCAGGGACTAGTACTAGGTACTATCACTTCTATAGGGAATCTTAAAGGGTTCAGCATCTCCGGTATGGTGTAAAACCTTATCATTCCGCCCCAAGGGTCCACCTGAGTAACCAAATACATCCTCATACTTTCGTAGGAGATTCCGGACATCCATCCTCCGGTAACTATTCTCTAATGAAGAATCCTCAACAATCTTGTCCAGCTGCTCATTCAGCTTCACCCTCCCTGATGATATTACTTCATCATCAGTATTAACAACATATTCATTTACCACATTTAACAAAGTCATTGATCCAATCTCTGAACCTTTCTTGAGGTAAATAGTTTCTCTTCCCCGGTTCATGACAGGTAACACATTCCAAAATGGATTTCCTACCAGGGTATCCACAGATTCCAATCCTATACTAGCCAATTGGACAGTATTGTTGTCGATCGTTAGTCAGTCACGACAACTTAAGTATGTGGCTGGCAATAAGGTATTCATGTCATGTAGCATAAAACTCTATTAGAGGTAGGAGAATGCTAAAGTTAGATCTGGTGACTGTACCAGGATGTGAGACAATTTAGTCACAACAGGATACAAGAAGGGGATTAACTCCCAATAGGATGTAATGTGAGGGCTGACTCATTACAGGACATTGGAACAGGAACTCCTCATACCAGGATGCTGGTGATAACAGGACATTGAGTCATGCCCTTAGCAGGATGCACTTTAAGCAGGATGTAATCAATACCTCCGGGAGGCAGAGCCATAAACTTGATCCCATAACAGGATGTAGCCACAGCCTATAAAGCCTAACATCCCTGCCTGATTCAGCAGGGGGAAATTCATTCATGGACACAGTGCTGGCGAAGACTGCTTCGTGATACTGGGTGACTGATTGCCAGTTCTATATGGACTTAGCCCTTTGTGATTATGTGGAGACAGGGCAGAGCCATTGGCTGGGTGTTACTGCATATGGGATAGGTGGCTTCCTGGTTGGTATTGCGTGTTGGACAGAAGAGCATTGTGACTTAGGAGCCATCAGATGCATTCTCCGGACATTACCTCAGGTTGATATGAAATGGTGCATAATGTGTGTTAGTCAGTAAATAAAGCCTATGATATATGATTACCTCTTAGAGTGCTCTCTTGGACTATTACTTAGTACAGGCCTTGCCTGGCAACTACTTTGGTATGTGGAGTTGGGAAAGGAATCAGTATTACCACTAACAACAACAGGAAGAATTAAGGTGAGCTTTTAGACCTTATGCTACCCCAAATCCCCCCAACAAAGCATCCAGAATAGTATCAGGTTCAAACAGACTCTCTTGCCCTTTCAGGGATCTATCAGCAGTACATAGCACATCACAGGAGATACCCAGGGGTATCTTAACCGTGTCTACTACACTAGCTATTGAACTGATCTGTTGGAGCATAGAAACTAACCGCATATCGTATGGTTTCCTGATACTCAAAATACCTTGGCTCGGGTTCAACTCAGCCTCAAAGAAACTCGCAAAGTCCAACCTGAGTATCCCATCATCTTTCACCTCTGCTATTATCGGACAAAGAACGAATTCTTTCTGTCCAATCTCCGCCTTCATAAATGCCTTACCAAACACCTGCATATCTGATCCATCGTCCGTACTAGCCTTTATCCCCGTAACGAGGTTCTCAGTCTTATTCGACAAGTGGCTAAGGAACCGCTTGGAGACTAATGAGTGGCTAGCGCCCGTGTCTACCAAGAATTCCCCAGTCCTACCCTGAATCGTAATAGGCACATACCACCTCCGACCTCCCACTGGGGAGTAATTTCCAGTAAACCGATCAAAATCTTCCGAAATGCCAAGATCCAACCCTCGTTGTCGTATGTGCTTCAAACAATGGTGATCTGGGGGACACACATACACATATGAGTTCTCTTACCCACCCTTCCTCTTCCCTAGTGGTAACTGGTACACTCTCAATCTGCTGATTAACTGATTCCCTAGGGTCCCTGGCCCCGGAGAGGGAGAGGTGATCAGCCTCTTCACTCATCCTGCCAGGCGTACTCATTCTGGATTCTTCAGATGACTTACTGTGGACAGTATTCTGGCATACATTATTTCTCCAGGTCAAGTCATTTGCCACATCCTCAACCCTTTCTAATTTTCCGAATCACCGTCAACTTCATCAACAACTGAAACATTCCGAGGTACTGGTTCAGGTGCCTGACAATCGTATGCAATATGCCCCATCTTCTGACATTGATAACATCATATTCTGGATTTATCAAACCGAGACCTATTCCAACGATGGCTGTCAATCTCTTCCCTAAAAGACTTCATCATAGTCTCCATCATATTTTTCATATCCATTGGTGACTCCTGGGTCTCTTTCTTCTGAGCAAGCGTCTTAACCACTGGAGGTTTCTCTGCCTTATTCTCAGTATCCCCCTTCTTGGGTTGAGTAGTAAAACTACGTCGAGGGATGAACTTCTTATTATTCCCTTTGGGAAATCTAATAGCCGAAATACTACCATCTTCCTCCTCAAACTCTACATATCGAATTCACACTCGACTTCAGATACAGGAGCAGCAGTCATCCAACCACTGATTTCAGTGTGGGCATTACCAAACTACTACTCTCAAATCCGGTAAGAAATGTTTTCTTCAGAGTCAGATCGTCAATGGCATCAAACAGAGTATTCATATTTGCTCCGCGCTTCCAAGCCCAATCCTGATGGTCCTTCTCTCTCAACCCCTTAATGAAATGAGAGATCAGCTCACTACTCTTGTAGTCATCCTCCAGGACAATGTCAGGCCTAGCTTTCCGTAGCAATATCTGAAGTTCCAATCCATACACTCTAACTGATTCTCCCGACTTCTGAATTCTCTTCTTATACTGAGTCATAGGGTTCCCAGATACCCACTACACAGTTCTACCAGTTGAGAATATGTTCCATTCCCATGAAACTGAACCCTCCACTGATCTACTGCTATCCTTCCCGGTCCCTTCTTAAGGCATCGTACCAAGATAGGTAGTGATTCCTCATCCATCAACTTCCCTATCATTCGTAAAATCTGAAAACCAATCCCTCCAGGGTTCAGATCCATCAAAGGGTTTGGTTTCTATGACTCTTCTTAGCTGATATCTCCCTACTCCGTAATCTCGTACACTGTTCTAAACTCCAATCCAGAATTTGCTATTCATTTCTCTTCCTGCCACCCCCACCGGACCTCAAAGTGCCAAAGCATCCCGAATTTGAATTATTCGTATTGCCCCATCCTCCATCACCATGTACATATTCTGATCCGTTCCTGGATTAGGGCTGGTTCTCGGGTTAGGATTAGTTCCCGGATTCGGGTTGGTCTTAATGGAGCTGTCAGTACACGGCTTGGGTTTCGGAGTATTATTGTTATTCTGATCAGTAGTTCTGATTGGTGTCTGACCTGAACCTCCAGAGATTTGATAGGTTTGATTCCCAATGACAGAATGCCCCTGTTCATCATCCTGAGTGTCCATCTGTGGGCAGATGAGCAGAAAGGTCCCACCCTGCGGGATGTTTAGTACTGGGTTTGGCCACTAGGGGAGATACAAAGGCTATAAATGTGAGAAATAGGCCAAAAACTGGTCTTAGGTAGTTTCTTACACAGAAAAAGATGGTTTTCTCAAAAATGTTCTATTTTCACTCATTTCCTCTATTTGGAAGGTAAACGGAATGTTTTGAATCCTAAATAAGGGTTCTCATAGAAATGTGTTGCCATGGCAACAAGAGAACATTCCAAATAGAAAGAGAAAATGACATTAGTCCATAGAACGATTCACAGGATATTTAATGCTGAAAACTGCACATAGATACCATTTCTACATCCAATGTTATGGCCAAATGTATGGAAAGCATTGGTCATTTATCAATAGATTTTTTAAATCATTATGCTAAATAGATGGAGGATTTAATCAAAACCATGAATGTCAGAGCTTATTGGCTGTATTGATATGGTTATGTCTTTCAATGTTCATTAAGCCATATCTCCTGGACTGGAAGGGCTATCTGCAAGTGATATACCTCATATTAAAGCTGATGACTTCAATTTTAAATGCTACATTTTACCTCGGAGGACCCTTTCTCCCCATCTGTCCACATATATACATCCACCAGCACACCATCTGGTGTCAGATCATCCACCCATGTGGAGGACATGGGCTGCCCCCTGGTGTCGATATACTGATGCTCCCTATCGGTCTTGAAAGTGGTGTCCTTCTGACCTACACTTAGACGTACATTCCGATCTCTGTCCGGTTGATACCTATCCCCAACCACATTCTTATCAGCATTGTCGTTCATAAAGGGACTATATCCCTTTTTCAGGATAGGTTTCGGAGTAGAGGTACTGATATCCGCCTGATCCTGTTCTCCATCCAGTATACTACTTATATTCGGCTGTCCCACGCCTTCACCTTCCTCAATTTTACTCGCGTCTGACTTCTCCATTTGACAACGGATCTGAGCGATTTCGTGTATCAAATATTCCCACTCTTCATATAGAACCTGATTGTTCGGCTTAATATCCTGGATCAACTTATCGTTTTCCCGGATATGATGGTCCTTTAATTTGACGTATTCATCATTTTGTTTCTGAACAACCTCCTTATTATTCTTTTTTTTCTGTATTTGAATTTGAGCTACCAAATCAGAAATCCGGCTTTTGGCAGCCTCCAGCCCAATCTGATACTGACCTGCAGTCTGATCATGTTCATCAGTCTTTTCTTCTAAAGCAGCACAGATCTGATTTAACTGTTCATTAGTTTCTCAAACCGCTGCACAACTGAGTTGTATTCAGATTCCTTCCCTCTTATCTGATCATCAATTTCCTTGAGCCGAAAAGATTTGGTTGCCCTATTACATTCCAGTTCCTCAAGAATTTATTTTCTCCCTCTGTAAAATCCCATTTTCAGATACAAAATCATCAACAGAACCCTCTAACTCTAATAATTGAGTTTTCTTACGTTCACATTCTTCTTTCTGAAATTCTACTACCTTTTCACTCCGCAACTTCTCCTGATCACATATTTTTCTCCATTCCAGATGAGCCATCCTTTCAGTTTCCAATCTACTCCTCTCCTTGCGGTACCTGTCCAACCATAAAGCACCCATCGGAGCTGGCTGACTTGACCCACCAGAATTAAAAATGGATTTCGACAACATAGCTGTACTTAGCTGATTCAGAAAAACTTCCTGTTTGGACAAAGGCATGATATAAATGGACTCTCTCCTCCTACGAGGTTCAGTCACTGGTAGCTGAGCCACCAGTATAGGACTACCAAAGGTCCTATTCCCAAGTGATTCCGAATTCCTAATATTCGGAACTGTCTGGATGACTGCTAAGGCCCCGGCAGGGCCATAGAAGTGTCCATATTTGCTTCCGAGTTGGTACTTTCAGAATACTCAACATCCTTAGCTGGATCCCTATAGTCCATATAAGCAGCTCCCCTGTCACTCGGTGTTAAAGGAGCTGTCTCATTCCCATTAACTGAATTACCTTGTTCAGCCACAGCTGCGCACACTTACTTAACCAATTCTGGTCACAGCACCAGTGTAATGGTCAAGTATTCCGAGTGTGTATGTCTTATGCGGAAAGAACGACAGTCTCTGGTTACAAAGGAGGCAACAAGGTTTTATTTAGGATTCCTAATTACAGATCAACTAAAGGTTTCCAAGTTCCCAATCAATCGTACCAAAGTGTTAGCTACCCATATAAGTTCTTGGAGCCAGAGGAGAGAAAGCACTCCTGTTCATATAGAGTCCGTAAGGATTCTGTCTCCGCGAGTCACCGATCCAGCTTTATATAGCCACAGGGGTTGGGTGGCGACCCCTTGAGTCTAAGCCGGGAAGCCCGGAGAGCAGTGCTCCCACCGCTCGCCCAGCGCAATGAACCGGATCCAAGTGTCCCCACTTGGGAACTGACCAACTCGTACCTATCTAACGCTATCACAAACCGTGCCCCTATGTTGCATAACATTTGTTTACTCCATTGCCAAGTGACTCCCGTCGCCCGCCAGCTATCCCGCTCCCAGGAGGCGGCACTGATCCAGTGCCAACATTGTATCCTCAGCCGCCGCCGGGTGTCGCGACCGCCCACCGCGCCATGCAACTGGCCTCCCTCTCCTTCTTTTCTCGATTGGCCCAGACTGCTTCCTCCAGCAGCTCGAAAACTCTCTTTTTTTTCTGCGTGTTTGGCTCATATCCACCGCCACCCTGGATCCTTAGCCCTACAACCCATCTCTTCCCGGGTCTCGACGTTCTGGGCATGGTTCCTCCTCCATCGAGCTAGCTCCATCCTCCACGCCCTCCTCATCTGAGCAGCCCAACTCCGGGAGGGACCACTCCTGGGGGGGTTCGTCCTCCGGCTCTACACCCCATCAGTGGGACATCTCCCCCTCCTTCCTCAGCTTCCGTTCCTCCTCTAGCCATCTCTTGCACCAATCCCGGCTTTCTCTCGACATCTTGTTTCCGCCTATCCTTTTCCTAAGCGTGACCCGGGCACTCTAATTTGGCGCCAAAAAGACGTTGGTTCCCTCGTACCTCGCCTCGTTTTCAGAGTCACTACTCTCCATCTTGGATGCACTAGGATCACCCTCCTCCGCCAGCTCCATCGACAATCACGGATCATGCAGCTGCTGGGATGCTGCTTTCAGGGCATCGTAATGGGCAACCCTACTGCTCCGGCCCTTCCTGATTTTGTACACTGCTTCCCCCAGTCTCTTACTCACCTCCCAGGGGCCTGTCCAGTAGATCTGAAGCTTGGGGGTGAGGCCCTTCTTCCTCCGGGGTTGGTAGTCATAGACCTGGCTCCCTACTGGGAACTCCGCCACTGCCGCCCTGGCATCGTAGTTACGCTGCTGCTGACAAGTCGACTTCCCCAGAGCTCCCAGAGCCGTGGACTAGGCATAGTTCATGTTATTCTGTAGCTCCACCACGTACCCCCACCCTCCGACCCTATTAGGTGCTAGGGGGTACACCAGCTGCAGAGGGACCACTGTTTCCGGACCCAACATCAACATGTTGGGGGACAGGCCAAAGGAGGAATGGGTGGAAGAGCGGTATGCAGACATAACAAATGGCAGCCGGCGGTCCCAATCCCTCTGGTCCTCCACCACCACAATTTTCTTTTTTTTGAGGTTTGAAAAGTGTTAAATGTCAAATCACGATCATACAAAAGTGGTAGCATGACAATAAGATGAGTTCCTCAATCATTTGTTACACCAAATTTGTTTTGCACAGATAATGAATATAATGATAAACCAAATGAAAATGAGAGATGAAAGAATACAATCAATAAAATAAAAAATCATTACAATATATACTATATACAAAAATAGAATAATTGACCTCATCAGTGATTACTAGTCAGAGTGCGAACTCACACTAGGACTATTGAAATTGATGTCACACTGTTTCTTGTGTCAGATAGCAGTAGACCAAGCCACGAGACTTAGTATAGACCAACTGTAGCTCATTGTTATATTATCAGCCACCATATGTGCAGTCCAAGCGAACAGCTCCCTAGTGGCCAACTTAGCAGGGATAACACGTAAACTTACCACAAGGCCCTGACAAGGTCTATCACCTCTAATCCTATGTTAGGCCCATCCCATGGGACCAGGGCCCCAAATTTTTGGTAGGGGGGGCTCTAGACGAGTAACCCAAAATTTAGGGATCACCGCCGGACCCCCAAAATATTTGCGACTATGAAAAACTCAGCCCTGAACTCTCCATTGGGGCTAGGCAAGGTGTACCACCTCTAATCTTATAGTGGGCCCATCCTATTGGACCAGGGCTCCAAATTTTTGGTAGGGGGGGGCTCTAGACGAGTAACCCAAACTTTAGGGATCACTGCCGGACCCCCGAAATATTTTCGACTATGAAAAACTCAGCCCTGAACTCTCCATTGTGGCTAGGCTAGATGTACCACCTCTAATCTTATAGTGGGCCCATCCTATTGGACCAGGGCTCCAAATTTTTGGTAGGGGGGGGGCTCTAGACGAGTAACCCAAAATTTAGGGATCAATGCCGGACCCCGGAAATATTTGCGACTATGAAAAACTCAGCCCTGAACTCTCCATTGGGCTAGGCTAGGTGTACCACCTCTAATCTTATAGTGGGCCCATCCTATTGGACCAGGGCCCTAAATTTTTGGTAGGGGGGCTCTAGACGAGTAACCCAAAATTTAGGGATCACCGCCGGACCCCCGAAATATTTGCGACAATGAAAAACTCAGCCCTGAACTCTCCATTGGGGCTAGGCTAGGTGTATCACCTCTAATCTTATAGTGGGCCCATCCTATTGGACCAGGGCCCCAAATTTTTGGTAGGCGGGCTCTAGAGTAGTATCCCAAAATTTAGGGATCACCGCCGGACCCCCGAAATATTTGCGACTATGAAAAACTCAGCCCTGAACTCTCCATTGGGGCTAGGCTAGGTGTACCACCTCTAATCTTATAGTGGGCCCATCCTCTAAATCCAGTCCTGATTGTGTTACCGTTACATAATGCTTTATGAGTTGTTTGTGCGGTACTGTTTTTACATTTCTTTGGAGTGTTCCCCCTGCGGGAGCTGGGCTACGTTGGTCAAGCAGAAGCAGTTACGCCGCAGGCGCTACCCCTTGGTCTTTTCTAACCGCTTCGCCTTGAGAGCGGGGGCAAACTTTTTTCGCATTTCCACTCGCAAACCAATACCCACTGTCCTCCATTGTTGTAAAAAAATGATCACCCCCTTATCAAATGCTCTAGTTACATCAAACACCGTATAGTTAGACTACCCCCGAGCTATTCCAGACAATACTTAATGTACTCACTGAGTACATAGGATATTGAGGTGTCCTCCAGAGCTACTCCTGATAACCTAGTTACAGTTCACCCCTACAGGAAGTTAAAGAGGGCGTGGTCATGCGCAGTGTTTATACCCTGCAAGAACTGGAACTAGATCAGCAGCAGCAGTAGTAACAGCAGCAGCAGCAGCAGCAGCCCAGCTGCAACAGCCGAGACCAGGGAGCAGCTACATGTACTACCAGGGTAGTGGGACCGTGGCAGGAGCAGCACAGTCAGCAGAAGAGATGGCAGAGGGCCGGGGGCAGCACACAGTAGCTGTCCTACCCACCAACAGACCAGTCTGACTGTGCTAGAGGCCACTCTAAGGCAGAGGTAAACACAGCTTATTTGTACTGGGATTACTGCTTCCTGCCCTGTGGTGGCTCCACAGCGGGTGTGTAGTGTGTGGGTTGGTATAGTGTTAGCAAACTTGAAGAGATGGATAGAGATGGAGTAGTACTACAGAGTACAGGTCTGCCCAATGCTGGAGTAAATGACTGCACTGACAGCTCATTTTCTGACTGCATGTGAATACACTGTCAATGTGTTGCTCTTGTATAGTGAATTTAGTGGGCTGAACATTCTGGCTTTCTACATCGTCATGTTTATGATACCAATTAAGGTACATAATAAAGTGCAGGATCAGTTCTAATTGTCCATTAATTGTATATAACAGCACTCCATTTACATGTAGGCCAGCTGGAATTGTCACAAATCCAGAATCATATAGCTCGCTACCACTCACTATCTAATAGACCTTGACACCTTAGGCTAATCTTTCCCCTTAATAATACCTATTGTTGAAAGACCTAAACAAGTCTAGGCAGGAGCAGAGTGGGACAGAGTGGGATCCCAGTAGGTTTAGGTTATGTAACATAGTGAAAGCCACTTTAAGTAATCACTCCATTTGGCTCTACTTGTTTACATAGCCCAGGCCTTCAAGTATGATGAAACTAAGTAAGTGGAGAGCCTATTAGATGCAACATTGCCAATGATACTGCAATGATTCGTCCCCCCTCATTAAAATTCACTCAGGCCTGTCAGACTTAAAATGTGTAAGTAGTATACGAAAATGAACATTTCTTCCGGACATAGAGTGATACATCTAGTCCCATTTCTGACCAGAATATCGTCTTTATTCCAACGTGAATTACCATAAAACCTCTCGTATAAGGTGAATCCCGAGAAAGAGACGCAGCCTGAATTGAAGGACATGTTGTAAGGTGCACCTGGGGTTCGAGTTTTAAGCCACTGACGATTTGATATTGTTCTATTGTATATGGGGATGTAAATCTTTATTGGCTTGAAGTTATCTCTTTCTGTCAAAGTTTGACTCCCATGGTGTTTGTCTCAAATTGTTCTCACATTGAAATGATGAACTGATGGAATGTTGTTGTGTTGCACAGCCCAGTTCTATTTTTAGCGCGGCCATTTAATTCAGACAACTGAAATGTCGCATAACCTATAGATAGTCTTCCATCATCCCTTTGTCACCTCATTTCAGTTGAGCATAAACACCACAATTAATCTTTTTATACTCTCTTTCAGTGGAAATGGAGTAAATCACTGTCCAACCTCCAGAGATGTCTCAGGGAAACCCATAATACAGGGAGGCTACTGCTGATCAATAATTCCTTTCAACACAACCACATTTTGTAAAATAACAGTATCCTAGACCCTCTACCATTGCAATGGGTCAAATATAAACAACAGCAAGTGAAGAAAAAATATCTATACCACAAAAGTTGCTTTCACCAGCATCGCTTTCTACCAAAAAGCTGTAAAAGGATAATCGACTGGAAACTCCTCTAAGAGTGACACTATTAATAATGTGTTGTACGAGTTTAGAAGGTGATAAATGTTGGATTTGACCAAGAGCTGACCAGACTAATTTCCAATGCTACATGTTAACAGAGAACCCCATTGCTGCTACCTCTGCTATGGGGTACAATGATTCACATGGGCCAAACCAGGGGGTAGTAAGGGTTATCTTTCAGCGTCTTCCCCGGGTGTTATTGCGCCGCGGGACAAGAGCCATCCTGCTCGGTATCCGGAACAACCACCGAGCTGTTCTTCTACTGCTCGGGCTACTACTCATCGTTATGACGATCATCGGGAACCGCTCGTCAGCAGACAACTGGGACACCTTCAGCTATGTCACCTGCATGTTAGGGGTGCGCCACCTTCTGGCCCGAAGACAAACTTACATGGATATCCCCGGAGGTGTTAACATCTACCCACTAGAGCGTTCATGGTCAGATTCATCAGAGTGTCTCCCACTACGGACCATACCCTCACCGATCATCTGTGTCCATAGGGTAGAGATCGATCGCTTCATATCGGGTGCGATAAAGGATGGCACGGTTTGGGAGGTCCAGACTGTAAAGCTCTTTCAGGAGCTGCTCAGAGCAAATCCTACTGTGGGTGTTGTCGATATCGGAGCAAATATAGGACAGTACAGTCTGCTTGCAGCTAGGATGGGACACCAAGTTATGGCTGTGGAACCTTACATCAAGCATGTCCGAATGATCCACAAGGCTGTGGTGCTAAACGGCTTCCATGCCAACAACTTTACACTTGTACAAAATGCAGTATCAGACTCGAGTCGAACCGTGTCCCTGCAGTTCAAAAAGGACAACCGTGGCGCAATCCGCATTGTGGAATCAAACTTCCGGATACAAAAGTTACAGAAGAATGCAGAGGAAAACTGCAACCCCTCTGAGACGTCTGTTGATACAATCACAATGAACGATCTCGTCCCTCATATAAACTTCAAAAATGTTATCTTGAAAATAGATATTGAAGGTCACGAATGCATGGCCATGTTGCGTTCAGGAATTTTCATGGAGAAGCTCCATATTCCATTTATTTTTATGGAGTGGGTTTTTATGAGCCAAGCAAATGATGAGTATAAGGTAAAAAGTGTTCAAGAGCTTGTAGACTACATGAAGATGTATAACTATCAAGCATTTACAACAAAGAAGCGTGCACTTATCATGACCAGTAAAGCATGGTTAAAATGGCCACAGGATATTGTATGGAAACTTTCCACAGCGAAATTCCCCTGAATTTAATTATATATGATGTCAGTCTTCCCTTTTGAAGGATTCGTTTTGTTTTTGTTCAACCCGTTGTATTCAAAAATATATATTGCAATCATTATCATAATGGGTATTTTACATTTCTTTACAATTTATCTTTTACAAATGTCATCAACCCCTGATCTCACTGTACCCTCAACACCAAAGGTGTGTCCCCTCTTGCCAAAAGGAACTGTCTTTGTGGATAGAAAAAAAAACTATTTTCGGCATATTTTCAAACTCATAGAGATGCCAAATGTGCCATGAACAAACCGCTGAAAATATAATGGAGCAATTTTCCTTACTAACCACCTATTGCTACTGTGATGGTGATAATCTTTATACAAATTCCATTCTATAATTCTTAGAAAATGAAAGGGCACAAACTCTACAATTTAAAGTATGATAACTTGCTGATAGCTGCTAACTAGCTCTAACTGCTGGATCACATTGGTGCCACCATAGTATATAAAGAAACTGCCAAGTTATATAAATGTGTCTTGAAAAATATAGAAAAGACATAGAAAGAACTACTGTAAAACTGGTTCGCATGTAAGCTGCAGATTATACGCCGACCAGATCGCTACTTTGGCTTACAGCATTAGGCCAAAGTCAGAGTGCAGCTTTTCTGCGAGAGACAACTTTTACACAAGAACCTGCAGAACTTAAGCCCAACTGATCAGAGATTATTGTGTACATATTATTATATATAGTGTTTTGGTCCTTTCTACCTCAACTGCTTCAAGGTGTAATGTCTGGTGTAGATGTCAAATGTGACTTTAAGTGTAAGTATTAAGGGTAAAACTGTTGTACCACGATAAATGTACAAAGTACAGTAGTATAGCTTGTTTTTCATTGTGTACTGTACATGGGAAAATAGGGCAATTTTATGATTGATTCATTTTACTCAACAAGAGTCAAATATTTATATAAAGGTGAGTATAGTCAGTAGCTTTTGACTGTCAGTGGCAAGTCTATTTATACAATTCATTGTCTTATCATATAGTGTTCCGTAAACACACTTTAGGTCATAAAAATGAATGTGGTCCTGCTATTGCTAACATTTATAGTAGTCTTTTACTGTATTAGTCATAGGGTACTTTCTATGTACCCACTAACACGGAATGGGCCAAATCTAAGACAATCTTCTTATGGTAGCTCGTCCCCTTCTGTGCTTAAATCCATTTGCCAAAAGAGATTGTGAATCACGCGATTGTATCTGTGGAATTAAAATATGACTTTTGCCATGGGATGTGTATTATATGTTTAGGTTACATCTATGCAGTTGATGTGGGGTGCTAGAGTGGCACTATACAGTACAAGATCAAGCAATGGCCACTTTAGGTTGTTCTGCCAATACCATACCAGGTGTAATTCACAATCAGCAACCATTGCCAAATATCTTTTATGTTACAGAATTTCAATCGAGAACAGAATAGTTAATGTTTACAATTTTCCACTAGTATAACACAAACTAAATCGTTTATGGCATTATTTGGTGCATAGTACATGCCTTATTCCAGGCATTTCAATGTTGATTTTATTTTTCTGCGAAAAAATTGTAATTGGTTATCAGCGACATGTTTCATCATATGGAGTAAATTGTTGTCCATCGTGAAATATATCCCGATATGGCAGTCAGTTCAATCTGAGTGGCCATCTACATTTGACCCAACTCTTGGCTGGTGAGTGAGTGAGTAATAGGTGTTTAACGCCATTTCGACAGCTAAGGTCATATTCATGGCGAGAACTGCATTACTATTTCACAGAGAAATGTGTTGGTGCCCGCGCATATGTGCACCACACACATCCGAGGGGATAGAAAAGAGGAGACATAGACCCTTTTAAGTGGGCTAGGGAAGCCCATCTTGGCTGGTGTCAGGACGGGTCTGGTGAGGGTAGCCTTCCTTGTGTGGCCGGGACCTGATGTTCACTCACACCCTCGAGAGATTAGTAAGTAACTGCTGGAGGACTCATGCTGTGAATGTACCATTCTGCTGATATCATAATTATTTGTACAGACAATGTAATAAAACAATCATCATCTTAATACAGAGGCATCTCTGGTTATTTTGTGTCTTGTTAGGTTTCTCTCACAGAGCAAGTACCATTTAAAGCCAGCTAGGGGTTAAAGGTGGGAAAAGGGTTTCGATAGTACTACCAATCGAATCATTTAAAAGTGTTAAATGATACACCATAGTATCTTGCGTATAAGCCGTAGGGAATATCTGAGGCCTACTGTGGCATACATAGGGTTGGTCTTAACTCTGGTGTGCTTTATCCTATAGGCGTGATATATATCCTATAGACCAGTACTAATGTGTCCAAAATGTGACCCCAGGTACTCCTTATGGGTCTGGTATCAACAACCCGCGCCTTCTATGTGAGGTACTATGGTATTTCAAGAATTGAGAAACTGTAACAAAAAGAATGGAATTTTCTGACTTAACTTTATGTGCATATACTATTTACAAGATGATTCAATTGTCATTGAACAAACGGAGAATACAGAAACAAGATACAAAAACTTTATATAATGCCCCATTGTTGTTCGGCAGCACAGCAGAGTTTGGCGCAGGTGAGTGCGGCAGATAATGGGTAGTTACTGAACGATGCATCCTGCTCCGTGTAGTCAGTATCCACCTACAAAATAAAAGATTTAACCATTATGAAATCTAATCAGTACCTTGTGAGTAACTCAAGTTGAAAACATATTTAAAGTTTGTATATAAATTCCAATAGCGTACTGCCTTGGTCAAGATGATAGGAAAACCTAGATTTCGCCATCCCGGACTTCCCTCAAGGTAGGGCTATCTGAAATTTAAGACAATTCAATGGAATATGGGTTCTAATAATCTGAGATGCCTGATGCTTCTAAAGATATTTAAACCATAGCTTTCATAAACTGATACCCATGTTTGCCTTGAGGGCCATGAAGAGCTATATTCCTATTTAAACTGTTGTCGCCACGTCATCTGTTTGAACACATGACATATACAGCACAACCCTATTTCTTAGAATCAAAATTAAGATATGTTTTAAGACTTACGCTGCCATGTGCCAATGCGCCTATGACGAAGACGATGGGGCGGTCTTCGGGTATCAGTGTCTTTATATCGGATGTAACAGGTGCCTTAAAGGACGTCTTTATTTTGGTGCAGCCTGTCGGTAGGTGGTCTGTGATCGGGTTCTTTATAACCTATAAAGGAGATACACAATGTCGTTCTTGATCTCAAATTATTCATGTTCCTATTATAATATTCACCTTTATGTCATGGCAGATACGATCGTTACTATAGAACAGTACTGGACATGCTGTATTCAATGGGGGGATAGAATACAATATGTCCATATTCAATGGCTGCCGATCATGTGACCTACTGCATATCATGTGACAGCTAAATATAGTTGAATTTCTTCATTTAAAATCTTTCAAATCTGTGTAACCATGACATAAATGCAAATGTCAATTCCCCTGGAATATTTTTGCATCGTGATGGTCATTGACATTTGCTTATTTATGTGTGCCTTTTCCCTACTGCATTTGATACAAGTAGGTAATTTTACTGCATAAATATACATGTAGTGATTACCTGATGAAGACACAATATCAGGTGATTTAAAACAAAATGTTGCTTCATTTAATGGGTATAACTTACTTTGAGTAGTCGCTGGGGTCCATCAGAGGCGTGAATACTCAATTTGTGAAGTAGTTGTACTGTAAGATCAAATGGGACACGGTTATTTCAAACTCTATTTAAATTCGTATAGAAGTAAAGCCTGAAGACATTTACAATGTTTTAAGTTTTAAGGATACAGTTGTCTTTAAAACGTCTAATCTATGGAGACCGAGTCCTTCAGTTGATCACTAATAGAACCACTAATTATCTCATGTGATAAAATTGCCTACCCATTAATCCGCAGAATCTGTCAAATGTTCTGGGTATGCGAGTCTGTGGGTTGATTTCTATGAGGACGCCCTTCTCGGTGCGAATGTAGACTTGTAGAAGACCCGCTCTGTTTAACGGACTGTCCATCAACATCAACAGGCACTGCCAGGAAGACAGGCAAAACCAATCAGTGGACACTTCAAGCCGCCCATGTATTAATATAGCAGTAAGTAATTTTTTTTCTCTTTGTTACCTAAATCCGCTACCAACGTAGGCTCAATCAAATAAGGCCCATAAAGATACATTGTGTTCAGGTAATGAGCGACTCAGCCTGATCGGGTGAACACCTTTCACTGAACACTCACTGACGAGGGGACAATAGAAAAAGATTCAAAGAATCAAAGAGTAAGATCTCTAAGAATGCATAGCATACCTGTAATGCCAGTCAGATTTTAAGGTTTATGATGAATATATTAAGTTGAAAGTTGTAAAGTATTCAAATATTATGATCTCTAAGAAAGCACAGCATAGCTGTGATGCCAGTCGGCTATTAAGGATTTAGTTTTGTATTTAATATAAGCATACATTAAAAAATATACATGTTGATTTATAAAACTGTTTTTGAACAAAAATATTAATTATTACAAGAAAGCACCTTTCGTGGGTGACATTGATGACACTCTGTATTCCTAATGCATTCATTATGTATTCACAATGTATTCATGATGTGTTCGCAATCTATTCATGTATTGCAAATGTTTTCATTATGTATTTGTAATTTGTTCATAATATATTCGTAATGTATTCATGATGTACTCCTAATATATAATATTCCCAATGTATTCCTAATGTGTTCCTTATGTATTCATGCTGTATTCCCAATGTATTTATACTGTATTCCTAATGTATTCATGCTGTCTTCCTAATGTATTCATGATGTGTTCATAATCTATTCATGTGTTCACAATCTATTTATGTGTTCACAATCTATTCATGTGTTTGCAATCTATTCATGTATTGCCTATGTATTTCTGATGCATTGACAAGGTATTCATGATGGGTTTCTAAGGTGTTTGTGATGCGTTGCTAAGGTGTGCATGATTCGTTGCTAAGGTATTTGTGATGCGTTGCTAAGGTGTTTGTGATGTGTTGCTAAGGTATTCATGGTGCGTTGCTAGTTAATCATGATGTGTTGCTGCGGTATTCATTATGTGTTGCTAAGGTATTCCTGATGTGTTGCTAAGGTGTTCGCAATGCATTGCTTATACCATTCAGACCTCCCCTACCCTTACCCATGTCCAGAGCAAAAGGTAGGCGAGTGCAGATGCCTTATTACACACCCAAACACCACTCAGATCTCCTCTACCCTTATCAACGTCCAGACCACTAGTGTTGCAGATGCCCCATCACACACCCTAACACCACCTAGGCCTCCCCTTCCCTACCCACGTCCAAACCACTAGTGTTGCAGATGCCCTATCACACACCCTAACACCACCTAGGCCTCCCCTTCCCTACCCAAGTCCAAACCACTAGTGTTGCAGATGCCCTATCACACACCCTAACACCAACTAGACCTCCCCTTCCCTACACACGTCCAGACCACTAGTGTTGCAGATGCCCTATCACACACCCTTACACCACCTAGGCCTCCCCTTCCCTACCCACGTCCAGACCACTAGTGTTGCGGATGCCCTATCACACACCCTAACACCACCTAGACCTCCCCTACCTTTCCCATGTGTATAGCACAAGGTAGCGGATTCAGAGGAGCTTTCACAACCCTTGACACCTCTCACACCTCGCCTACCCTACCCACTAGTGTTGCAGACACAGAAGCCCTATCACACACCCTAACACCACCGAGACCTCCCCTACCCTTACCCACGTCCACAGCACAAGTGTTGTGGATGGACAAGCCAAACAAAATGCTACCTTTGAAGACATTGTAAGATCAGGTAAACTATTGTATGTGCCAAAAAAAGTTCGTTGTAAACGATTTTAGGACCTCTGAAGTTCATTGTAAGGGGATTCATTTTTACTATAGTAATGTATGGGAGTGATTTGGGACAATGAGATTTGTTTGTTATAAATGAAAATTCGTTGTAACAGGATTCGTTATAAAAAAATTTTACTGTAATAGAATGGAGGGCAATAGAGCCTAGCTCCTACCTTGACGGTGGTTGCTGTTAGAATGATAACATGCAAGCAAGGTCCTAATATTGCATACTATAGCTACCCCTATGGCTAAATGTCATAGCTCTTAGGAATGATTACCCTATATATAAAAAGGTATTAGTTTGTCGCTGGTCCCCACCCCACTGAATTAAGCTTGAGTGCTTGCCAGGAATAGATAAACCAAAAGAGGCTATGTGAAAGTATATACTTTTTTCAAAGTTAACTCGATTTTTCTTCAAATTTTCATTGTTAAAAATATTGTGAGGGACCCATATATAATAGAAGTTATTTCCTATCAAGGAAATGCTAGATTCAATCGTAAATAAAAGTAGGGAGTACTTTAAACAATAGCCTCTTGCCTCAAAATCAACAGTCTATTTTTTCTACATTTTCGGCCATCTTGGATATCAGTTTAAAGAAATCGGCAGCTTTCCTTATTTAATATATCTGTGAAATTGTGGGCCGATAGCAGATCTGGATTCTATGTACTTAGACCTTTAATTTGATAGGTCATACATTTATATCAGAAATGTAGTTCCAGAGAAAGTTATTGAAGATCTAGCCTCTGAGAAAATCAGCTGGGAGAGTGTAACATTGTTTGAAATTGCTATGTTACACGCTGTTGCTATGTTACACACCGCTATGTTGCGCGCTTCTAATCTAAAACACCAGAGGATAGCACTGAACCAGTTTTGCTTTTTATCTTGGAGGGAAAATGTCTCGGGTGGGGGGGGGGTGCACTTAAAGTGGGGGGGGGATAGATCTAGATGTATGTTGCCCTCACTATCTAGTGGCGAAGCCACTAGTTCATATTAAACAAGCTAGGTTTAATATTAGACTTGTTAACTAGTATAGTACCTATTAAGAGAATTAGTGGTCTACCAATTGTCAAGGGCTATTGATTTCCAAGTGTTTTGATGTTCAAGAGTGAATGGCTATGATGACCTATGCAAGACTAAATGTCTTAGAAAGTGAAGAGTTCTGTGTTGGCTAGAAATGGCCAGTTGGCTATGGCCAACTGGCAATGAAAAAGGAAATATTTAAAACTAACCTGATGTGTGATGTCAGGGCGGCATTCTGATGGGTTCTTCTTGTACTTCTTCATTAAGTGTTTGTGTTTGTCACAGTTCAGTAACTCAAACACTTTACCCACCTACAAATAAATATGGATATATATCCAGCCGTGACATGTGTTTTTTTTAGGCACATCTAAATCAAAATAACATGAAATGAATACAGTGTCAGAGAATGAATGATGCACTCAGTACTCGGCAGGATGGTGGCGGGGAGACCTTAATTAGGTCAGTGATTAACGAGGAGGCGTGTTTTTGATGACTTGAGGAAAACCTTGAGGAAAGCACAGCATAGCTGTGATGAATTATTTTGCCAAGGTTGATGACCAGAATATTTGAATAGGTTCCTCTCGCTAAAATTTAGACCAATAGCTCATCTATTGAAATCATTAGACCATGACCTAGACCGCTTAGGCCTTGATGAAGTCCTTTCAGTAATTCATTCATTCATAGTTACTGACATATTTTGACTAATTGCTGACAAATAGTGCATAATTACTGACATATAATGACTAATTGCAGAAAAATAGTAAGTGCTGACATGTTTTGACTAATTGCTGGCAAATAGTACATAACTACCGACACATTTTGACTAATTGCTGACAAATATTGCATAGGTACTGACATATTTTGACTATACCAGTCAAGGCACGATGTACCAATAAATCAATGGCTATGAATCTATGCCTATTCTATTTTTTCTAACTTACAGAGCCATATTCCTGATGGTCCCTGAGATAGACTGCATCATATTAGTCAAGGCATAATGCACAAGTGAATCATACTATGTACTATGCTAACATAAGTTAGAATGACATATGTTGACTAATTTATTTCTGACAAATAGTGCATAGTTACTGATATATTCAGACTAATCGCTGACAAATAGTGACAAAGTGCTGACATATATTTACTTATTGCTGACAAAATGTGAGTAGATACTGACATATATTGACTAATTGCTGACAAATTATATGTAAATACTGACATGTGTTGACTAATTTCTGATATATAGTGACTAAGTACTGGCATATCTGACTAATTGCTGGCAAATAGTGAGTAATTACTGATATATTTTGACTAACTACTGACAAAAAGTGAGTAATTACTTTTATATATTGACTAATTGCTGACAAATAGTGAGCAATTACTAACATATATTGACCAATTGCTAGTGAGTAATTACTAACATTTATTCATTAAAATGCAAGTAAATACTGACATATATTGACTAATTGCTGATGAATTCTGAGTAAATACTCCCATGTATTGACTAATTGCTGATATATAGTAAGTAATTACTGACATATATGGACTAATTGCTGACAAATAGTGAGTAATTACTGACATACATTGCCTAATTTCTGATAAATAGTGAATAATTACTCACATAATTATATTGAGTACCGTAATCTCCTGCGTATAAGGCGCAGCTCACGTATAAGGCGCATCCCCAACTAAGAGAATGCAATTCCACATATAAGGTGCACCTCTAAGGGCAGATTTTTGTTAATTTAGTACTGTTCTATAGTAAAATTACCCCCCCTATAAGGCGCACCCCAAACTCAAGGCAATGTCCCTCCCACGTATAAGACTCAGCAGCATATTGTTTGGCGTATAAGACGCGCCTTATACGCGGGAGATTACGGTAATTGCTGACAAAGAGTGAGTAATTACTGAAGTATATTGACTAATTTCTGACAAATTGTGAGCAATTACTGACATATCGACTAATTGCTGACTAATATCTGACAAATTGTGAGTAATTACTGACTTAAATGGACTGATTGTTGTTATATAATGACTAAGTACTGGCATATATTGACTAATTGCTGACAGATTGTGAGTAAATACTGACATATTTTGACTAATTGCTAACAAATAGTGAGTAATTACTGACATATTGCCTAATTTCTGATAAATAGTGAATAATTACTCACATAATTATATTGAGTAATTGCTGACAAAGAGTGAGTAATTACTGACGTATATTAACTAATTTCTGACAAATTGTGAGCAATTACTGACATTTTGACTAATTGCTGACTAATATCTGACAAATTGTGAGTAATTACTGACTTAAATGGACTGATTGTTGTTATATAATGACTAAGTACTGGCATTTATCTCACGATTCTGGCCTCTACAGTGCGTTTTTGCTCATAACCCCCCGTGCGTTATCAAGCTATAACCCTACTCTCAGACCTTTTGTTCGTCTTCACGAAGGTGCTAGTTTCCATCTGGACATGTTAATAAATTGGAGGAATATACAAAGTCAACTCCTCCATACATTTCCAGTTAAAACCATTTGGGGTTCAACGGGGAATCGATCCCCGGCCGCTGTGACAGGAGGCGAGCTCGCTGTCCACTATACCAAGGCGATCAGTGGTAGAAACCAATCTACATCAAGGATTTGAAAAAGTTTTCAGACATACCTAAAGTTTACAGAGCTCATTAGCATAGATTTCAATGGTGCCAGGTGGAGTTATTAAGAGAGAAACATCCTTAGATATCCTATATGAACATGCCATGCCTAATTTCTCCATTTTCTTCAAAATTAATAAGAATCCATTGATTTTCCATAGCGATACATGTCAGCACCCGCGATTGCGGCTTGCCGACCCAGTTCTTCAGCCGAAAGTAGGTAAGGTACATCCAGTCACCTACCCGCTTCGTCAACAAGATGAAATGGCCGTGTATCGGGCCGTGTGCGTTGGATCGGTATGGAAAATCAATGGATTCTTATTTATTTCGAAGAAAATGGAGACAAAATGTAGGCGAACACCAACTAGAGATCATATATTTGGCGGTGCTAGAAGAACAGAGCTTGACACGCTTGGATTCTACCCGAAAAATGTGTGTAAAGGTGGAGGTATGTCGGACAGAGTGACAACATGGCCACGACGGCTTGGCAAACCGTGCGGATAGCATGCACGTACAAAATGTCTTCTCCTTCATTAAATACAGGGTTATAAAGTAAGAAATTAATACATAATGGATGAATAGGTTAGATAAACGCATTAATCCATGTTATGAGACAGCACTCGTGGGTTTATGGGTTAATAAAACCATAGTGTTGTAGATTTTAATACAATAGTAGAGAATAGTTCTGTGAGACATGGCGCGGCGACTTGTAATCTTGTGTCTAGTTTCAGTTGGTGAGAGAGATAGGGCATACTATCATCTGGGCTTTGGGTAGTATATAGCACAAATTCAACCTGATCTACCCACTGCAGCTAAGTACTAATAGTCTGTAGACTGTGCATTCTGCATGCACCTCACTCAGCTGCCACAGGGACCTGTCTTATTCAATGTTCAATGCCATAGTCAACAGGTGTGTCATTATGAGTGTACACTGTCTCAGATTGCCAGGAGCCTGCTCTGCCTCCCCGCCCCCCCCCCCCCACACACCCAACTGCCAATCACTTGTAATAGTCTGTACCTCGTCACGGGCCAGTGGTCAGCAAACCGGCCAGATCACTCCACCTCTCTGTAGAGGGGGAGCACAGTGTAAGTACATACATCTTTTCAGTGTTCCACAAAATCGTTTATATAATGAAAGGAGTAGTCAAATTAATCTTTCATCACCAATAGTAGATACATATTCTGAGAAAGCATTATTTCAATGTAAACTAAAAATTTTACACAGAAAAGAATGTAGCAGTTCCACAAGGTGGCCTTACACTTCAACCTCCTCTGATTTACAAAAATGCACATATGGCAACACACACTTTAGCACTGATTTCTCCATTGAGATCTTTGACAGTGAATACTTTGTTCAAATACAGAAAATATGATCCAATTGTACCATAACCCACTGAGATAAAACCTGTAATACATATATATAGTAGTTTCAAAACGAACAATTCTAAAACAAAGGCTACAGGGATGCATTTCTGAATCTTAAAATGCTCTAATGCTAATCTGCCATAGGGCTCCAAATGATGAAATGTCTTATCTGCGAATAAAATCAAAAGTATGAGATATATTCTGAAAATTCCTTCACTGATAAGTAAAGTACACACACTGTTGTTATTACATTAGAATAGTGAGCAGGAATAGTTTATAGCAGAGGAGCCACAAACAAAAATAGATTGCAAGGCCTCCCTATCCCTTACACCGTGGCGACTGTGAACCATACACTAGTCTACTCATCTCACGAGTAGTACTCACTAGTCGCCGCGCTAATAATCCACTCCTGCTGCGCGGTCATGGATTATTAACATGGATTAAACGCTACATATTAACTAATTGCTGACAGATTGTGAGTAAATACTGACATATTTTGACTAATTGCTAACAAATAGTGAGTAAATACTGACATATATTGACTAATTACTGACAAATTGTATGTAAATACTGACCTGTGTTGACTTATTTCTAATATCTAGTGACTAAGAACTGACATATATGGACTTATTGCTATTATATAATGACCAAGTACTGACTGATTTGGCTAATTGCTGACAAAAAATGAGTAAATACTGACATATATCGACTAATTACTGACAAATAGTGAGTAAATACTATATATATATATTGACTAATTGCTGATAAATTGTGAGTAATAACTAACATATATTGACTAATTGCTGACAAATAGTGAGCAATTACTAACATATATTGACTAAATGCTGATAAAATGTAAGTAGTTACTACCATGTATTGACTTATTGCTGACAAATAAAGATGCACAATTGAATCAATGGCTATTTCTCTGTTATATATTGACCAAAATGCTGACAGATTGTGAGTAAATAATGACATGTATTGATAATTGCTGATATTCAGTGACTAAGTACTGACGTATATTGACTAATTGCTGCCAAATAGTGAGTAATTACCGTAAACTCCCGCGTATAAGACGCGTCCTCTACGCCAAACAAAATGCTGGGGGGTCTTATAGCTTTCTTTCAAGTTGGGTGTGCGTCTTATACGAGGGGTAATTTTACTATAGAAATGTACTAATCTTACAAATTTCAGCCTTAAAATGTGCGTCTTATACGCAAAAATGCATGTGCTGAGTTTGGGGTGCGTCTTATACGCGCAGCGCGTCTTCTACGCGGGAGTTTTATGGTACTACCGTAATCTCCCGCGTAGAAGACGCGGTGCGCGTAGAAGACGCTCCCCAAACTCACGGTAGGCTGGTTCGCGTAGAAGACGCATCCAACCCCTCTGAATCGATTTGTAAAAAAAAAACCCGTACAAGACGCCCCCCCAACTCAGCAGGGGGGTTCGCGTATAAGACGCACCCCCCCACCCCCCCAAAAAATTTAAAAGAAATGTTAAGTCTATGCTGTCGTCGGCCCATACGTTCCCTACACCCCGGCCAGCCATGCCGCTTTGTCTATAGTGTCAACCTGTTGAGTCTATGCTGTCGTCGGCCCATGCGTCCCTACACCCCGGCAGGCGTACGGTAACATATATTGACTAATTGCTGACAAATCGTGCATTATTTCTGACATATTTTGACTAATTACTGACAAAATGTGAGTGCATCATGCCAATCTGGGCATGATGCACAAATGAATAAAATGACATTAATCTTTTTAATGTCAATACTTAGTCACTAGGTGTCAGGAGTTTTTCCTTGCAAGCATATGAATTCTATAAGGGAGCAGTGGCACGTATCTATATATATTGAAAAGTACCAGGACACTGCATAATTATGCTAATTATGCAAATAATATGCGCGGATATGGAGTGTTCGGTATCAATCTGGGGTGTTTCGTCCCCCTAAAAAACATGCCCCCCTAAAAAATCGGTTTCGAAAAAGAATAAGCAAAATAATTTTTTTGACTAGGTGCCTTTTCAGCCCCAGCCAGTCCACCTGTGCCCTTACCATGGTGTGGACGCGCACTACCTTCTGCCAAAAGATACCTGTTTTGCGCTCAACTGGCGAAAAAAGGCTATATTTAAGGCAGGAAGAGGTCTAAAAAGGGTTTTTTTGAGGGGGGTACATGCCAGTGCACGACTGGCAAAAGAGGGTGCAGGGGGTAGTCTACGCTGGTCCCCGCAGGTATTTGAGGGCTAGATACCCGCTGGCCATGTCTGATGACATTCTCCCTAGATCATGGGGAGAAGTACTCATGGTCTCCACTAGATGGGAGTATTTCTACTCTCCAATCACAGACTATATCCAAACATCTGTATAGGAGAGACAGGTTAACCATTGGGGTACTAGGATGCCCTCTTGTGAGTAAGGGCTAAAACAGGGGATGATTGACAGCTAACTTCTTAGACATGGCCTGCCTGTATGATGTCCCCAACATAGAGGCAGGTCGCCAGCCAAGGGGTAGTCAAAAACCTCATATAAGAGTTTTCCCATAGTGTGACCTATGATTTAAGGGTATCTTGAGCTGGCGATCATCATGGCGATATTTATTTTCAAATCTGCACAATGGAAACAAAATTTTAGCAATGTTAACGATGTTTTGAGGGTACTAATGATACCATAGGCTTAGATATTGATGTTTTAAAGCTATGACATCACAAAAATGGCCATAACTTTCCATCAAATCGTCGTAGGAAAAAAATCAAACAGCTAAGGACTCCTCTGGAAAATCGTCATGGTCTGGGCAGGATGCACCAAATTTGACCAATTACACCAACTTAGTTGACATTATGATGTTTTGAGGCTATTAGAACTTTGCTGATACATACTATACTACTCAAATGAGCCAAAAACTCATTACTACAGTAATGCTTTGGCGATACACACTATACTACGGAGACTGGGGAGCAGCTGTTCTATGTGGTCTTCGAGGGCCACAGAGTGATTTAGTTAATTGGACGCAACATATCCTCCAAATATAATAATGCCACGCTATTGGGGCTCCTAATATGGGAATGGCACGCATGTTTACGGTCCCAAGACTCCAAATAAACCAATGCCACGCCACTTAGAGGTGGAGGGGGTGCATACAGGTGGATGTACCAATTAGTGTACTCTCAGCTAAGAAGGACTACAGTGCCTACAGCTTATTGATATAAGCTGTAGGCGGCTATAGAGGCATTGTGAGGGTGTGTGTGTGTGTGGGGGGGGTTGGACTATGACCTTGGGGGTTCTAGGCCGTGTTTTTGCGGCTCAGGACGTCACTGCAGGTAATGTGGGCTATGGGAGTGATTGGATAGCAATCAGATGTCTTAGGGCCGCGTTTTTGCGGCTTTGGACACCTCTACAGGTATTGTGGGCTATCGGAGGTGTGAAAACACAATTAAAACACGCCTTAGAGGGGGGGGTATTGGGTGTCTCTACTGGTGCTGAAGGGGCTAGTGGAGACAGGTGGGAAATGTAGGCAGGGAGAGCAAAGCTTTACCGTCTCTGTAGGCGAGATCTGAGTGGGTAGCTTTCTTGGCTTCATGAAATCAACAAGAACAGGACAGGATAGAAACGGACAGAGGATAGAGAGGGCCGATGCTGTGACGTATGTGTGATAACACTAGACTTGCACATGCCATGACTTGTACAGGCCTGAGGCTCAAATTACACACATAATTCCTTAGTAGCAAATCCACTGCTTTGAGAAAATGTTAATAAGCTAAGACCCATGACCAAGGCGATGGCAAGTCTATGACTGGCTAGGAGAAGGACATGGACAAAATTCTAGCGCGTGGTGTTACATGTGAATGAATTATTTTCATATATGAAAATCATTCAATAAAACTGTCATTTATTATATGAAAACAACTGAGGAAGTCGAACAAAAACATATAGAACAGCAAATACATAGTCTTGACTTCATCTCTACCAAATTTGAAATCTATCGATGAGCACATAGGTTTCTAGGATCAGCCAACTTCATTAATCGATTAATTTTAGCTTATTTTGATGAGCTTTCTCAACTTTTTATTTTCATGAATTCATATCTCTCATTCTATTGGTCGTATCAGCTGTATCTAAACTATATATTGTGTCCATAATGCTATGGGCTTTCATAAAATGTAAACGGTGCTATATTATATTTCCTTTGAAATACATGTATTTGTGAAATTGTAACAAAAGGTCACAGACAATCCTTCTTTGTAGAGTTTAATTTCATGACAAAAATTTGCCCACATTGAAATCCTGAAATGAAGCTAGATTGATAATTTTGAAAGCATGTAATTTCTAACAAGTTTCTGGAGAGGACTGTGCTAAAATCTATGAGGTCTGGTGCTTTTGAAATTTTTAGTCACATACCTACCACTCCCTTTGAACAGAGATATAAAGGCTTTATGTCTCTGCTTTGAGGGAGTGATCATTTTTTAACAAGCTAGGCACTTACCTACCCCAGTGCATCGTTCTGCTGCAGTGGAGGTGTGAAACTGTGATAAAGCTGAAACTGGGGAGTGCTAAACTCTCCTTTCTTTGACAGCTCACTATGTAGCTATCAGAGGATCTTAATAAACATGGGCTCATTTTAAAGGGATTAGGGGTTTAATATAAATCTATTTGAGAAATAATTGATGCAGGCAAACATCCTATTCTCCCCAAGTGAAGTTAACCCATAACTTTGAAAACATTTTTTTTTGGTATAAAGGCCAAATCTCACATAAAAGAGAATAGTTCCCATGCTTTCTACAGAAAAAAAAATAGTTTAAAAAATGTCTAGGGATTTTTTTTTCATAGGGCAACAGGATGTTTGCCAGACCCCAAAAAAACATTAGTGTGCCATTCGCTATCACCGTTCCAACAGCTTCTCCAACAGCTTCTCTTAGTTTTGACCCAGCCTTAAAGGACCTGTGTAGCAAAGTTCATCATAGGCTATTTAAGTTTAGTAACTTCCGTAACAGTCTAACTCAAAAACGTTGCTATAACTGTGTATAAAGCGACTATCTTATCTGTCTTTGATTATGCTTGCTTTGCCTATGAGGGTGCAAATGATGGGTTCCTAAAAAAAATTGGATAGACTCAAAAAAAGGGGTTTGAAAATATGTTATAGAGGTAAGCAGATGTCTAAAGATGAGATGTACGCAGCCTCTGCCATTCCTAAGCTAAATAGACATTGCCAGGAATTACTTCTAAATTACATGTATAAGTTGTCTAGTGGTTGGACCTTGAAGTACGGAGACCGGGACTACGCTCTGAGGCTAAAATACAATTTAAGATGTTTTGTGGACAAAACTTTGATTATAATAATGCGCCCCTGTATAGAGGAGTCACTCTCTGGACCAATCTCACTGCCACCATCCAAACGTCTGAAAACAAACACAAGTTCAAGACGCGTATTAGAGGAGTGGAGGATTTGACCAAAGTTCCTGACGATGATAATAGTTGATGATTAATGTATGTTTATAATATCTGAATATCTGTTGCTAGGGAGCTGTTCGATTGGACTGCACCTGTAGCAACTAGTACAATGCAATTGTTAACATGGCACCCTTAAATCACTCATGTTGGTTAAGTGTTATCCCTATGAATTGGCCACTAGGGAGCAGTTCGCTTGGACTGCACCTATGGTGGCACATAATATTACAATTCCCCTGTGAAATTGTGTAATTTAGTTCTTGCCATGAATATGACCTTAGTTGTTGAAATGGCGTTAAACATCTATTACTCACTCACATAATATTACAAGGAGCCACATCTGTAGCAACTAGTAGCATGCAATTGTTAACATTGAGCCCTAAATACCACTTCTGTTGGTTAATTGTTATCCCTTTGAGTTTGCCACTAGGGAGCTGTTCGCTTGGACCGCACCTATGGTGGCTGACAATATTACAACTAGCTAATATGTATTATACAAAGTCTCTTGTCTTGGTCTACTGTTATCTGATACAAGAATTAGTGTGCCATCTATCTATCAATTTCAGTCCTTTTATTCTCTCTTTATGCAAACGCCAACTAGCGTTCTATTTTTATATATAGTATATTGTGTAATGTGTATATCTAACATTTATTATTTACTGATTGTATGCACTCATCTTTCATTCTAATTTGGTTTATCATCACACACATTATCTGTGCAAACAAATTTGGTGTAACAAAAGAACGAGGAATCCATCTTATTGTCATGATACCACTTTTGTATGATCGTGATTTGACAATAAACACTTTCAAACCTCAAAAAAGTCCTTGTCTGTTTGCCAGAATTCAATCCTATGTATATCATTTATATAGCAATGGATAGAGCCGATAAAAAGAAATGGATTTCCTTTTTAAATGAAGTCTTTATGTCAATTTAAAGGGAAATTCTGAATAATTAAAGATCTCATATCAACTCCATAATTTTTGCACCAATTCTGTCAGATTGCTAAATCGCAGATGCTATCATTAAAGTCGAGATAAAATCACTTTAAATTGTTAAAATTTGATATGATACATTGATTTTCAACCTTTTTAGGGAAACTCTTCCATACATGATTTACTTTTCATGTATGGAAGAGATGTAGCCACTCCTGTATCCGATATGCTTGATCTTAAATCTGGACCCTATTTAAACACTGGCAGAATTTTGGGTTCAATTTGGTGTCTTTACTTTGATCAGTCATAACTTCCTATACGAAAGTTCTATCAAGGATATACAGTAGATGGCGTTAGTGTCGACCAAGCCAAATTGCTCCTGCTACAGGGGCATGGTGATTTCCTCTTACTCACTGCAGAGTGTACCTCAAGATTTAAAATGCTATAGAAGGTGTTTGGTTCATTTTTTTTCAATGCAATATTTATGGGATATCTAGATACACTATTTCTCTCTGCATATCTCTGATTCATAAGCTCTTGGAACCGTTTTTCAATTTGAAAACAGTATAATTGTGAGAGGTGTTTCTGCTCCCTCAATAGGCCTAGGCTATGGGGCTGCAGGGGATGGGTGGGTGAGTAGCCCCTGTAGCCTAGGGGTCAACTAGGAAGCCATCTAGTGTATCAAACTGATAAAACGATTGTATTATGTATATACTCGGCATAAAGACTTCATTTAAAGAGCAAATCGACTCCTTTTGATGAGATCTATCCATTGCTTAATAGATAAAATGCATGGGACAAAGTCTTGAAAAATAGGTAACCTGGTAAGTGCCTAAAGTTTAAACAAGCCTAGGGGAGGGTGGGGCAGTTGGTTTACGTGCATCCCCCCCCCCCTCCCGAAGGCCGAACTGACAATCGTGCGCAAATTTGAGCAATAATCATTATTGAATCAATAATGATTATTGCTCAAATTTGCAATAATGTGAAGGTACCTGCCATTTAGAGTCTAGACTGCCTCAAGCTGAATACACATTTAATCAATTCGTCAATTGATTTAAATACACACAGACACACCGTACACGTGGGGGTAATTATGGGCGATAATAAGAGATCGTTGAAACTTAACTCTCGCCTACTCACCCAAGCAATCTTGTACACACTCCAAATCTAACTCACCTTGACCGTCTCGAGTGAAGCTCTCTCTAATATGACAATTAGACGTCGTGATTGGTCTCTTTCATGTAAAGTCAATAAATGTTTTGCTCGCTTTGCAGGCGGACCATCTTCTCCGGTAGCCATTTTGAGGAGTTTCTACAGCAGGTGGCAGCACCTGTAAGCTCACTGCTGCCGCCCTGTGGTGAATTGTAGAAACAGGCTGCTCCTCCTCCTGAGCGAAGCTGTGTTGACAGATCAGAAATGATTACTTTTCACAGGCTGTGGTCTCTGTATTTGGATATCAATGTAGATATATATTCCGCAAGATCCGTTGACCAAAGATCGAAATCTGAGTAAGTATTAAGTTCAGGAGAATCGATTTGAGAATGAGTTGAAGTTTGGATGGCATGAGCGATAATAAGGGCATGTTTCCTTAACCCCAGTCCCCAGGTTGATGTGTATTCACATGTTGAATTGGACATATGTTGCTCTAATGTTGTTATTATGATGTGCAGCATCGTTATTTGACACATTCAACTTGTTTCATGCTTTGGATATTGGATGTCTGTTGACACAGATGATTTAATAGGATGGTCTATTCATTCAATCATTAATGTAGGCACAGTCACAAAATTTTCAAATACATTAGGGAGTGGTCATTATTTATCAACAGGGGGGGGAGGGTGGGTTTGAGGGGGGGGCGTAAAATTTTCAGACCCCTCCCGAGGGGGGGGCTAAAAAAATTTTGACCCCTCTTGAGGGGGGGGCTATAAAAATTCACCCTCTTTTTAGCAAAAAAGCCCGTGCGCTACTATAGATCAAAGAGGGGCGCGAAAACTCTCTGCGCCTCCGGCGCGGGGGGGGCGCAAAAAATTTTGACTGCCGTCGAGGGGGGGGCGTAAAAAATTTCCGCGCGTCCGCGCGAAATCCCACCACCCCCCCCTGTTGATAAATAATGACCACTCCCTTAGATGTGTTAACTAATGTTATGGCTGGATAGATCTAATTAAAATAGACATTCAGTGAAACTTTCAAGTCAATATCTTGTTTAGTTTCTGAGAAAATGACAATTATGTCCTCTGAGAATTCTGCCCATTATCCCATAGTGAAGCATATAGGACGTTGTGACCGCTGAGATAACTGCCAGATTTTTCTGTTCTCATTTTGTCAATTTTTAACCAATTTCCTTCAAATAAAAAATGTAATGATGAGTGTTGGATGCCCGGTCGATCTAGCTCACCTGTGACCTTCTGTCGGTTAAGGTCATTTAAGGTCAAGGTCAAAGGTCACTTTTCAGCGAGACCTAAATTCTACCTACATTTAAAGAGACTACCAAATTTACCTGGTAATATAAGTATGCTTAAATACTATAAATGTGTATCAAATACCCTACCAGCCCAGGTGACCTTATTTTCAGGTCATTTAAGGTCAATGTCATTTAAGGTCAAGGTCAGAGCTTAATTTTTGGTCTCTGGTGTCATGTGTCCAAAATTTTTGACCCAAAATTTTCAGGAGAGTCCCTTGGCACTCAGCTACAAATGACCCATCATTGGATTCGTCTTGATGAGTAGGATCAATTTATGGCCTCAATAGTGTGAACCAACCAGTAACAGTGTGTGAACCAAAGCTCTGAAAAAATACATTTTTCAATTCCTCCAACAATTCAACTTTCCCCCCACCTGATTTTTAAAATTTTGGCACCATTAGAATCCTTGAATCAAAAGCTTTCCATTGGTACCCTAGCTATGCCTGTGCATTTGTAAACAAGGTCAGGATGATGCTAATTATGATGTCATAGAAAATTCCCATATGCAGAAAGTAGGTCACACATTTCGCAGCAGGGGGTACCCTTGCAGTATGGTGCTTTATGACTGTGCCTAATTAATGTACATTAATAACCCTCACCCTCCCACTAGTCCCAGTTAGTCAACTTAGTGTGGGTAATCCACACTGTCTGCCGCTCCAAGATCGCTCTGTACGACACAAGGAGGACCGGGACAGGGTATCTCTGTCTAGTCCCAGTGGGCCTACTTGTAGCCTAGACCTACCGGTAGGCTACCAGTACCCTACTACCCAGGTAGCACAGAGACATTGGCATAACATTGGGCTGACGTTGGCCCAACCATTGGCTTTACATAGGCTGCCCATCCTGCCTATGTAGGCTCGATGGTGCCAACCATATGCCAACATAGGCCCAATGTTGGCTTTTGGTCGGCAAACATCAGCATCGGCAAATGGTCGGCAGATGTCCTGCCAACCTTGGGCCAATGTTAGCATTTGGTTGGCAAATGCCACTGGTCGGGCCTACGTAGGCCCGATGGGCAGCCAACGTCGGCAAATTTTTGTGTGCTACCTGGGTAGGGAATGGTAATTTTTAGGAGGGGGGAGGGTCCAGACACTTTAATGTCACCCCCCCCCCTTTCCACCCCCTCCCCACTCCTTAGAGTTAGGGTACCTGATGAATAATGCCAAACGTTATACATTATAGCTAATAAAGGACATAATGGTAGGCCTAAACGTTGCCAGTATGCCATTTTGGAGGCACATTAGCCTACATTGCCCTGATGGGCAGGTGATTAGAAATCAGCAATAACCCAAATATCTTTAGTCTCATGGAGTACAGTACCCCCAGTAATGTACCATACCTGTAGGGTAGGGCTTACAGTAACAGTAAGCCCCTGATGCTGCATAAAGCGACCACAGACCAGCCTCAACCACGCCAGACTCGATCAGTAACTAGGGTATCTGTATGTGTTTGTGTGTGTGTCAGGCGCCCTCCTGATCGGGTCTGTACGATCAAACATGTTTGATTTCTCCCGACTCGATCTGGCGATCCAGTTGGCCAACTGAGGCAGGCAGTCTGTGTTCAGATACCTGTCAAGGTAATTCATAATATAAGATGGGAATAGAAAATAAATACCTGGAATGTGTTCCTCCTCGAATATGGTATGATAATGAAAATAACAAGAATTATTCAAACTATGTAGGGGTAAACCTTTCAATCGGCACCTATGCTGCTACTCCTTTGCTACCCAGGTCAGGGCTGCATTGCTTTGGTGATGTTGGACAGACGCTAGCTGTCCATGTCTCAACAAGTTTCCTGCGCCCCCTTATGAATGTAAGGTGGGTTGGTGATGGGCCACACTATCCCATCCCTCGAAGGGGCTCGGCTCTGTAAAAAAATAAGATAAAAGATAAGATAACACAGAAGAACAAAGTCCAATAAAGTTAATTGATACATCATGTCTCACTTTATTTCAGACAAGGGAGATGCTTCTTCTCCAAGAAAGCAAAGATGATGCATCAAATCAATAAATAGTATTACTTCGATGAAATGAGGTGTGGGTCCAGTGAGCATACTGAGAAAGAAAATGGAGATTGTAAGCATGAATAAAGAAGACCAGGTCATGACAGCAGAAGTTAAAGATGACCCTACTGGGCCCGCAGCAGTCAAGGTCGAAGATGACACCGCTGGGACCACAGCGGATGAAGATGACCAATCGGTGGTACCAGTAAGCAATATGGAAAAGTCTGGGATAAGTTCATACTTTCAGGACACCATTTACATTCCTGAGGGATATGACAAAGTCAAAGATGAGCCTGGTTTGCCACATAGTGTTCCTTCTGATCTCTCTTGTAGTGAGCCAAGTAGCAGTGATGTTGCCAATTCCAGTTTTGAAAGAGATGTCCCAGAATGCATGTTTGAATGCTATTACTGTAAGATTCTTTTCCCGAGTCGCAAAGTTCTTGCAGAACATTTAGAAGATGTCCATCCTGGAATGGCAGATATAGACAGCATTCTTGATGAACTCGCTAATAACACAGAGTTATATAAAATCAAAGTTCAACCCAAGGCTGAGGGACAAGATGAAGGAACTGCAGGCAATGCATCAGGGAAGAAAAAAAGGCGCATTAAGTACTCTGAATTTGCTTGCAATTATCCAGGTTGCGGGAAGAAGTTCATTCGTAAAGGTGCACTTGGGACCCATCAAATAGTTCATGAGTTATCCAAGGAATGTCCACACTGCAGGGTAACATGTAAAACAGTAACCGCCCTTATTCGTCATATAGAGCGTAGGCACAAGGTGGTGATCACTCAACAAGTCGATTGTACCTACCCGGGCTGTAATAAATCATTTAGTGACCCACAAACACTTAAAGACCACCAGCAGGTCCATGCCAATAGTAAGACTTGTACTGAGTGCGATATGTCATTTTGTACTGTTGCCAGCTTCCGCAGACACATGGAAACACAACATGGGCCTGGTTTGAACATCACAGAATGTGACGCGTGTGGCCAGACCATGACCTACGGGGCCATCAATCAACATAAACAGCGTTCTTGTGTGGGCCGCAACGGCCTCAGTTGTTCATTTCCAGGTTGTGGGCGAAAGATGTACAGCAAAGCTGCATGTGATAATCATAAACGTATACACAAAAATAAAATCCCTCCAGCGGAGAACAGCCATTCGTCTGAAGTGCTAGAGGGTGATGGAATAAAAGAAGAAAACATGGTTTATAGATGCACTGAGGGGGAGTGTGAATTGACTTTTGATTCCAAGGAGAAGCTTGATTGGCATTTAAAGTACACTCTTCATCACAACAGCAAATATTGTCCAAACCCATTCCACTGTCCATACAAATCATGTGATATGCTGTTTGCCAACAAGACCCAGCTTTGTGACCATATGAGAGCTGAACACTGGGGCATGAAGAAGAAAAATATGATAGCTGCTGCAAAACTTGCCAAGGAAGTCCGAGAGGCGAAACCTAAACCAGAGGGACCTAGCAAACAGCGAAGATGCCCCACTTGCTGTGAAACTTTCCCGACTGAAGCTGAAATGAAAATTCACCTGAATTTGAAGCATGTGAACCCTGATACCAGTATAGATGCTCCTGAGATGCCAAATTCTGAGGTGTCAGAACCCGGAGTAACATCGGGGGATGTGGCGTCAGAGGTGACACCAAAGAAACATGTATTTGATCTGAAAATGCACAAGTGTCCAATATGCCAGGCTCCCTATCACATCCTTAATGCACTTAAGTACCACCTCCAGCATCACCATAAGCACTGTGATGTCGCCTTAGACTACCTCTGTCAACTTGAAAGTGACCGCATGGCCTTTCTTGATGTTGTCCCTGCGACACTTTATGGAGACAGTTTTGATCGCAAAGACAAACCACGAAAAAATGCCAGGGATAAAAAACAGCTAAAAACTAAGGTGTTCTCCAAAACAGAGAATTCCCAGCCCATTCAGCCCCCTAAAAAGCGGTCACGAAAGAAAGTTTTGCCAGTTGATGATGATTCTAGTAAGAACGATTTCAATGTGGCATCTGAGACAGGATTAGATGAGAGTGATAATGTTATGGATGAGATGACTATAGAAGAAAATGAAGCAATCAAAGATGCAGATGATGCTGAGAATAGTGAAATGGTAGATGACGGTAAAAGTAACACTAGAAAGAAGCTCAGAAAGATGAACAAACTCATGTGCCGGTACCCTTCCTGCTTCAAGGTCTATAAGAGCCGATTCGAGCTTATGGTTCATCAGCGAACTCACGAGAAGCTCCTGAAGTGTCCGACCGAGGGATGTGAACATGAGTTTTTTAACTCAAACAACCTTCGACTCCATATCCAGATGGTACATGCTGAGCCCGGTGACACTAAGTGTAAGGACTGCGGTATTTTGGGCAAACGCAGTTACATCATATACCGCCATCCAAAGTTCTGTCCTAAGCGCATGGACCTCACCTGCCCAGAGTGTGGAAAGATGTTTAAGAAGGTGTCATCTTATAAAAACCATGTCCGCTCACACAGTAAAAAAGTACGCCTCAACTATGTGTGTGAGTATGAGGGATGTACTAAGAAGTTCCGCACCCAACAAGACCGCATGCGGCATCATAATGTACACAGCGGGGCCCGTCCGTATAAGTGTCCATATGCGAACTGCGGTAAAAACTACAAACAGCAGCCACATTTATTGGTTCACATCCGAAGTGCGCACACAATTGTACCCGAGTCAGATAAGCGTATTTACACATGTCAGTTCTGCGGGTCTGAGTTTAAACATTCCTGCGGCCGCATGAAGCACATCAGAAAGAGCTGTCTTCAAGGCCCCAATAAAGACGCTATCCTTGCTTCACGCCGGCGTAAGCCAAGAACTGTAAGCACAAATAGCGATTTGACAGATGAATGATATCGAGGCGACCAGAAAAAAAGTAATTTATTTATATTTCTCGCACACTATGTAAGAGGCTAATTCTTATTTTCCTGTTGTTATCTTAGATATAATATATTTACTTTATTGTTAAGTTATGCATGTATAACATGTCAGGTGCGTTGTGATTATTCAATTGTGCATGTGTTTAGTTTACTCAAGAAATTGAAGGATATAATTTGAAATTGAAAGCCATGGGAGTCTACTCACGGGGTTGTCAAAGTCAACTGGAGTACCTCGCTACATCTTTGTATAGTAAATGTATCAAGATGAGTTTCACACCTTTACATTATAAAGGTATATGAGCAGTTAGAAAAACCAAGAAAAAGAAGTATGTTCTTTATTGATTTAGAAAACTTTGTGTTCATTTTTTTTTTTTTGAGTTACGGTATTTGAAATACATGTATACTTTGGTATATATTTGGCATAGATAATTATATCATGGTGAAATCATTTGGGTCTATGTATCAAAGATAACGGTGATATCCGTTAATGTCATAGGTCTACACATTTCTGAAAGGGTCATTTTCTCACCCGACATACAATTATAGTCACAATATACACAACACCGAGTAGGTATCTCAAATATTAATATCTGTATGGTGTCTAAACTGAGAGATGAAAATCTATTTGGAGATGGACATATGGAGTATTTATCACAATGTTGTACAGCTGTAGTGTTTGGTCCATTTTGATAAGTTACAATGTAAGCTAACACGTGGTGTATGCTTGTTACAGATCGTTATCTTTGTTATCACTGTATAATCAATAAAACATAGCATATGGAATAAAATGAAGGATATGTTCTTGAGTTACACGATAGTCGATATACATCGTCTCAGCTGACACGTTCCCATCAGAACTGTAATAGATAGACGATAGTCTCATAGTATTAAAAATAGTATGTCTTTTTCATTGGTCCTCTCGGATATTTAACATTTCTTTTCTATAATTTATGAAAACAATTCTGATTTCTCTTTCTTTTTTTTTCAAGATTATTTCATGTGATATAGAATAATGGAGTGAAGATTTGATCATATATCTAAGCAGTCTTATTTGGACCAGGGACATTGATACATGTATATCTATACATCCATGTGTAGTTAATATATTTATTCATTTCATCTATGGTACATAAGCCAGGACAATCCTAGTACTACGGTCACTATTGAAGGACAGACTAAGGTGTTTCCTTCAATTATTATGAATTATACCCTGTATGATTGACATGTATTTCAATTATTTCTATTTTCACTATGGGAAACAAACGGTGTATTTTCCCCTCAATTTTTTGGTAAATGGTTAGGGAGTGTATCGGGTATTAGCAGTGACACCACTTTTTCTCCCCGTGTGAGACTATTTAATTACATTTCGATCTTGATTTCATCTAGAAAGTCGGTCAAAATGAGGTTTCCTACTTTTCTTGAACAGGGAGTGGTATACATGTATTACTTCTTATATAAATTGGGAAATTGATTGATGTACTTTTAAGAAAATTGATTTTCTAGGCGCACTCTCTGGATGTTTTTTTTTTTTTACTTCACTTCATAGATTAGCACATACTGCGTAAATCAATAGCTAATATTGAAAAGAATGACTAATTATTGATGTGATTAGGAAAAGAACATGTATGTACTGAAAATATTGCTTAAATGAATGCTTCATAGAACACTTGTACTACTGACATAGTGAAATTATGTATGGTGCCAATGACAAAATAAAAATTGACGTTTTATTACTGTTCTTCATAATCAACGTTGTTATCTGGATTTCTGTGTGAAGGTCATGCCAAGGGAGATTAATTGAGACAAAATGAGAGGGATAGCGAGAGAGAGAGAGACAGAGTGAGAGAGAGACAGAGACAGAGAGATTATGGGACAGTCAGTATGGAGAGAGAGTGTGCGTAAGAGAGAGGAGAGAGACAGAGAAAGGGGCCATCCATATATTACGTTACACCTTTGTGGGCCATTTTCAACACTCCCCCCCCACTCCCATGTCACACTTAGTCACACATCAGCCAACCCCCCCTTCGAAAATTACGCCACACTTGCCTAAACCCCACCCCTGTTCAGCCATACTATCTACTCAGCTCAGCTTCCAATAATGATATCTTATCTGAATCTTTAATTAGAATTTTACCTTAGTAACAGGGTTTCGGGGGTAAGATAAAATCTTACTTGACTATGGGCAGGGGAAGGGGGGCACAGCCCCCAAATTTTGCCACTACCTAACTTTGCTGACCTTATGTACTTCCTTTCTAGCTAACATATTTAGCTTGTTTAATATCGTGTCTTTGATATATCAGTTGGCTACGTCCACCGCAGTGCTAACATTGGCGGACGTAGGTCCTCAATTCAATGTGCCTTTAAAATTAATTTTAAATGTAACGTCACACAATCCTTGACCCCCCCACACCCCACCCCCTGTTTGCTTTGTCACAATCGGAAAATACCCCCCAACCCCTCCCCCCCCTCTTGAGTCCTGTGTGACGTAATTTCTGGACGGCCCCAAAGAGGGAGATTATGAGGGGGTCTAGATGGGGGGTCCCCATGTCACTTGTCGATTTTAAGAAAATACCATGTCACTAAATTTCTATTTCCCAATGTCCTTGTCACTAAGCTCCATGTCACATATCGATTTTAAGATAAGGGCCATGTCCCATGTCACTAACTTTCTACTTCTCCATGTCCTTGTCACTAAGCTACATGTCACATGTCGATTTTAAGAAATGGCCATGTCACTATGTCGAATTTAGGGGTCTAGACCCATTTATGAGACAGTGAAGTGAGTGAAGGAGGGGTGGAGAGAGATGAGGCTGACAGACACACAGAGGAATGGTCCTATCAAATGCAAGAAGAAATAATGCCCCGCCCACTTTCTTGTCCTTTCTTGTTCTGCCAGACGCAGGATACAACTTGTTACATCGGACTATGCCCTAGGGGCATACTGATTGCCGCGTGGGAGTGACGCGAAAATTACGCGGACAGCAGCAGTTGAGGCGTGCGCTTTCCCACACTCCCCATGGCAAGTCTGGGAAAATGCCCCCAGGGCATCCATGGTAAGGATGATGCTCCCAGGACATGTAGGCCTATATAGGGTATTGGACTATGCCCCGGGGGCATCGTTTAGTACATGGATGCCCCGAGGGCATCATCAATTTTTTTTATGCATGTACGATTATCTAAGCCCCTGGGGCATCCATAATATGGATGATGTGTGATGATGCCCCCAGGGAATGCACTATATGAGTCGAAGGTTGGAGAGTGCCCCAGCCTAGTAGGCTCCTAATTCCCCCCTGATTAGCTTAAAGTCCAATATTCCCTGAGGGCATGCATGGATGTCCCAAGGGCATACCCTTGTTTAATACCACTTCATTTATCATCAACTTTATGCCCTGAGGAGTAACATTTGTAGACTGTAGAAGGAACCCAGGAGAAGGAAGATATATGCCCTGGGGGGTATGCATACTTAGGCCCTTCTTGTAGCTAGCCTACAACTTGTGGAATTGTACTACGGGTACATGCCTGGAGGGCATGCTTTGGTCAATCATGCTTTAAAGAAGCAAGAAATATGCCCTGAGGGTATGTTGCCCTGAGGGCATGTGCATGTTTTTCTGGTCAATGCCAGAACGTCTAGATCTAGAGGTCAGGAATGGTCCTGTGTATGCCTATGCCCTGAGGGCCGATACACGATGCCCTGAGGGCATAGACTAGCATGGGTAAATTGCTGATTTCTGGAAGGCCAGCAATATGCCCTCAGGGCATGCATAATTCTGCGCGGCAGTCCCGAAAATATACGCGTCACCACAGGGGGCGGCACTGAATGCCCCCAGGGCATAGACCGATGTAACAAGTTGTATCCTGCTATCCGCAGAGTGCCCCTAGTCAACTAGTGGGAGTCTGGAGTACTACACTAACAGTTAGCAGGTGACAACTTACACCATTTGCTGCCTGTGTTTGTTGACATCAAAGACCGACGGATGAATATTGGATTATGCCTCTTTGTTGACATAAAGTCAAAGACAGACGGAAGAAGGTGGATTCTACCTCTTTGCCACTTTGGTTGACATTCACCGTGTGTCACTGTGTGGTAGTAGCCCATGTATATATCTACCTTATCGATGACATCTAGGCAGATCTAGGTGAGTGTACATGGTATAGTTAGTTACTCTGTGCCCTCTGGATGAGATTGTCACTTGCTGTATGCTACTCCGTAGACATTCTAAGCCAGACTATTTTTCTGGACGATAAGTAGAGATTTGTTTACAGGGGGCGCCACCAAGCACCTCTAGCAGCCATACTTTGGAGGTGAATAACAAACCACTGCCCACCCTTGGCAGTCTATGTGGTGCAAAAAGGAGGGTGCAATAAATATCGTTTTTCTCTCAAACTATTTTATCAAATTATCTGAGAGGTTGAGCGAGTCATCTTAAGATATAAACCAACATTTTGTGTGAATATAAAGGAGATTTTCCCAGTAGATTTTGATAGAACAAGTTTTGAAATCATATTCCCACTGCACTTTTCACCTGTCAATCCCGCAGAACCTACACCCCAACTTTCCCAAATAATCAATATCAGTTCTACTCATAAAACCCTCACTAAATTTTCAGCGAGTAATCTTCAATTAGTGAACTAATTATTTCTAAAGTTTGAAAGCATTCTGCCCATGGGAAATATCAAAAATTACAATTTAGGCTAATGAGTAGTGTCAGCACTGCAGCCTGCCAATGGGAGCCCTGTGCGAGGATTCACCTCCATTACTGCACTACCCAGTGAAGGAGTCAAAGTGTTGATAAGATTAAAAGTTTATTACATGTTGAATATATATGATGTATCACAGTATAAAATAACTTTGGGATAATAAAATTTATATTTGGTAAAATAAATTTTATGGTTACACATTTCTGAAAAAGGTTAATGAACCCTGTTATAGTGGGTATATTAACATACAATTATGTAGGCCTGTATTTATGGCCTTTAAGAAGATAAATAGTGATGAGGTTATAAGAGATGATAATTAACTAAATTAATGATTGAATACATGGATAGGTGTGGGTGGGTGGGAAAAATACGTCCAACCATATGAATGTAAGTTGTAAAAGTGAGGGACCGGTGTCCCAGTATTGATTATGTATTAGAGAGTTGACTGTCCACTAGGTGGCAGCAATGCCACCAGATGCGGCCATAAGCCGCATATGCATCCCATTACTGCACTACCCAGTGAAGGAGTCAAAGTGTTGATAAGATTAAAAGTTTATTACATGTTGAATATATATGATGAATCACAGTATAAAATAACTTTGGGATAATAAAATTTATATTTGGTAAAATAAATTTTATAGTTACACATTTCTGAAAAAGGTTAATGAACCCTGTTATAGTGGGTATATTAACATACAATTATGTAGGCCAAACTGCCAAGAAATGTGTATGAATTTATGTTCGTTGTAAGGCATTTGCCAGTGTTCTGCTGACTGATTCAGTTGATTTTATCCCGATATATGTTTTATGATGGGTTTATCTGCTCAGTGAGAAACTCATGTGGACGACGACATGGCCGGAACAACAGTTGTTTTAATAACTGAAATGCGGAAGTACGGTTACGCGTAGGTCGGGCAACCCATTACAACACTACAGCAGTAGTACATAACTCTAACACCAGCGGCAGCACTGCGCGGTAGACGCGAGTGACGCGGTTCTTACAACAATATAGTCCTTGTACACATCTGACCTCCAATCGCCAAAGATCTGCAGGTCCAGTTCATTGCAGCCTCCATGATAGGCCTCTGTCGCGGCTGTAGTGCGAAGGGAATGTAGTGAGAACTTTCTGGGGGGCTGTCCCATGTCGGCGAGTGTCTGTCGCCAGTGCTTTTCTATGAAAGTTACTGGGACTGGTGACCTGTCGACCTGGTTTATCATGAATGGTTCGTGTGGGAACAGTGTTGGCATCGCCTGAAGCATATCCGTTACGGCTTTTACCGGACATACCAATGGGTCCTCTGCCCTGTACAGCGTTACCATTCGCTGCTGATTGTAAAGCTGCAAGTTTTTTGCTGCCTTCACCCTTATTAGTACTGATACTGCCCCCACTTTTATGTCCCCTCTTGTGAGGTGCCACGTAAAGTCGTATTTCTTGGCACTGGGTGGCAGTATTTCCGACTTCCTCATGCAGCCGTGATATAGTACCAAGATGGCTGTCCTGAGTAAGAGTCCCGTGTAGTCTGTGTGAATTGATAGTAGTATGCTCCTGAAGAGGGTCATGGGCACCGGGGGCTTTTTGTTTGAGACAATGGACTTGTCCCGAGCCAGCGCGTCCTTCGCCCTCTTTACTCTGCAATGTTGGAAAACATGTACGTCGACCCCCCTCAGCATCAAGTGCTGGGCTACGTGGGTGAGGTTGTTCGCCAGAGTCTTTGGATGTTTTGTTTTGGTCGCCATGAACTCCAGGTATCCGCATATGTCGTGGTATGTCGGGGTGAGTGGATTTCTGGCTACCTCCCTCATAAACCTGTAATATAGGGAGGCAGCTGAGTGTCTGTTTCGCTTTGTGGCCTCCGCTCTGGCCTTCTCTTGCCTCTGCCGTGCCATCCTCTGGTAGTAATCGTACACCGGCCCTAGAAAATATAAAAGGATTTGTGATACCGAGAACATACGTGCAAGTGGGCACGACGATGAGTTTATTATGTCGAATTATATTCTTTGCCCTTCTACACTCTGTCTGGCCTAGATGTGCATGACTGAGTGCATCGGCCAGATCATTTTCCTTTCCAGGGACGTGCTCATAGGTAATTGTTATGTCGTGTGTGGCCTGCACCATCCAGCATGACCTGGCAATGTCTGACAGGAGTCGGTCATGTCCTTTCCCTGTGGCAAGAACGCTCACTGCTGCCTGATTGTCACACATGATACGTATGTGTGTTCCTCTATCTAGGTCACTGACCAAGGTATGGAGGGATATGACTACATTTATGGCCTCCAGGTAGGTTATGTTTTTGACTGGGTCATCAGATGGTGCGACGCTGGCGGCGTATGCACTTACACCATCAGTGCCCCCTATGCCTGACCCACATGCATCTACAAATATAGTTCTTGAAGGGCTTATCGGTGGAATGATGCCTACGCCGTTCCATTGCAGGCTAAATTCCAGGAACCACCTTAAATCGGCGCGCATTTCAGCATTTAGATTGAGGTAGTTGCCTTTCATGCCCCTCAAATTATCCAGTAGCCTAGAGACAAATAAGCGTGCTGGACCGATGCATTTTGCCACATGCAATAGAATACCCAACAATGATTGTAGCTGCTTTTTTGATACCGACTTTCTCCTTGCATAATATGACACTTTTCCCCTGACCTCCATGAGCTTGTCATGTGGGATTGACACTGTCATGTCTTTTGCATTTATGATGACTCCTAGCCAGGTTACCTGATTGGATGGCGACTGAGTCTTTTCTGTGGCCTCTGGGAGTCCAAGTGTCGAGATGAGGCGCCTGGTGGTCTCGAAGTCAGTCTTGGCTCTGGAAGAGTTAGGGGAGACTATTATAATATCGTCAAGGTATATTCTGGCGTATATACCATCCCGGGCAAGCACATCAACCAATGCCTCGGCTATTCTCTGCATGTGATTGGCGCTCGCGCGGGATCCAAAAGGTACACTAAGGTCAATATAGAAATTACTGTCCCAGTACATGGCCGGGAGTGACCAGTCTCCCGGATCTGTGACGTAATTCTTGTAACATCTGCTGATGTCGATGCTAGATAAATGTGCTCCCTCTCCGACCCTTGCCACTTCCCTCAGCACTTCCTGTATAGTGGGAAGGCTGTGTTGGCGAAGGTTCCCGTTTACCGTATTCTTAAGGATGAAGGAGTTGACAGAAGCCTCCTTTGGGAAGGTGAGATCTGTTATTATCCTCCTAGCTTCAGTGTCCTTCTTAGGCCTACTCATCAATGGGGACACATGAATCCAAGGGTCGAATGGAGGGTCTGGTTATGGGCCCACAAGGCCTGCAAGAGCCATTTCCTTGTCTATAAAGGTTTCAACATGCGACCCAAATTTAGCCGCACTAGGATGATTGGCGATCCCCCTGGTGTCTGATATTGGACCCATATATCCGAGGGGGAAGCCATAAGTTATGAAATCAATAAGTTCCCTGTATTTGGGGTCGTGTGCCAAGGTCTTTTCCCATGCCGCCACGTTTAGTGCTGATGGGACCGGTACACGTGCACCCAGAGCATTAGGGAGACCAGTGCGTCGTACAATGTCATATATTCGTGCGATATCCAGGTCTCTGTCTGAGTATTTAAACTCAGGCCAGAGGGCCTTTCTATATTCTGCGAATGCCGCTGGGGATATGTCTACGTTCGGATTTAAGACATCGTTTTCACACATATACCTTATAGTGTCAAAGTCCGGGATCGTACCTGATGCGGCGGAAGAATTAACGATATGTTCCTGCCCGTCCACTTTCACCTTATTCCTGTTGGGGCCGTCGATGTTTATGTTGGCTGGGTTGCTCTGTGAAGGCTGTCCATCTCGTGACTGTTCCTCTATTACAGCGCTATGTTTGGACGTGTAAGCTGGCGGGTGTACAATATTTTCATTTAAGTTTTTGCTATCCGAGCTGAGCGGGCCGCCATTTTGTTGATGTGCGTAGCGCGTGTCGGATTCATGTGCAACTGAAGTCGTGACGTCAGTGGGTTCTCGCGGCGCGTGAGGCGAAGCGAGAGCGTTAGCAGTGACGTCAGGGGGAAGATGGCGGCGGCCTGTGTTGTCCATGGGGGCAGCCATCTTTATGGATTTGTTGACATCATGCGGAGCTCCGTCCCTATCGATGCTGGGTTGGGCGCCGAGTCCTAGTTTTTTGATTGATTGCCTTGTGGCGGAGGGGCGCTCGGGAACTGATGGTGTGGCTGGAACCCTGGGTAGGATGAATGTGATGGGAAGCCGGGGGGTGGTGCGCCGTATGGATTGGGGCCGTGGTAGTTACCATTCTGGTACCTACTCTGCTGGAAGCCGCCTGGGGCGTGTTGCTGCTGTTGCCACGGAGCGTTCCCGCGCCAATTGTTGCCCGAGTTTCCGCCCTGATGCTGCGCATCCTTAAACTTCTGGTTACAGTCTATAATTGTGTGATTTGCCTGTCTGCCTTTGGCATAGCAGTACATACACACATGCAGGCGTCTGCTGTCCGCATTCCCGTGATGACCGCCGGACTTACATCCCCGGGTGGTATTAAAATCATAACACGGGTGATCGTGGTGGGATTGTGAATGGGTATTTCGGGCGTGGCGATGGGCGTGTCCGTGAGCATGCTGCTGGGTGTGGCCTGAGTGAGGGGCGTGACCGTCGTTTGAAGGTTTATCCTTTACGCCGCCGCCCGTCATCAACATCTCTACACGGTAGTTGTGAATTTCCTGTTTTTCGTCCCACTGTAGCTTTCCTTTTTCGACTTGATCGAAAATGAAATCGGACCATCATCTAACGTCGGCCCATTCTCTGCACATTGCATCATGCGTGACATTGTTCAAGTGGCGTCTTATGTGTGCACGGTCCTGTTCCGGCCATGCGCTGTCATCGTCATCTATCAACGTCAGCACAGCATCTATGTATTCCAGTGGGAGTAACTCCCCTTTTGCATTGAGTTTTTGCTTCAGCGTGTGGCAGGCATCTCGCTTTATATACATGTATGGCTTAGGTTTTGTGTTTCCGGGAATTAATGTTGTCATAAAATTGAGCTTACCCCCGGCATGGTACTCCTCATATTGCTCTTTCTCCAGCTGTGCCTGAATATAGTCCCGTGCTGTAGGGTCCTTGCGTAATACACACGGCGTAGGGATCTCCTGTGGGTGTTGTGTGGCGGGGGCCGCACGTGGCGACGGGCGTGCGAAGTCCACGTGATCGTAGGGGAGGGTGTCGTCCTGTTGTTGACGGGCTCTGATTGGACGAGAGCCGGCCAAGCCTTGTTGTAGGCCGCAGGTGACCTGCTGGCTTCCTGGTTGTTGTCGGTATGAAGGGTCGATATCCCGGGGTAGCATGCGCTGGGCGTGCTCTGTCTCCCGGCGTGCGCGTTCCTCCCGCTGCTGATGGGCGATGCGTTGCTGCTCCTTCTCCTTGAAGATGCGGCGCTGCTCCTGTAGTTCGCGTTGTGCGGCGTCCCTCTCGTGGAGGAGACGATCACGTTCTTGAATTATCTGTCTCTCCCTCTCCTGCTGTCGCTCCTTTTGTTGTCTACTCTTCCTGTCCTCCTCCTGTTGTTGCTCGAGGAGGGCTTGGCGTTTGAGTTCGGCAACTCTGCGCTGCTCGTCGAGGGCTTTTAGGCGCTGCTCTCGGCGGTCGTCGGCCTCTCGTCGTAGTATTTCCTGCTCTTCGGAGCGGCGTTTTGCTTCATCAACAAGGAAGGAGATATGGGTTCCCATATCTGTGACTGTGTCTCTCACTTGTGATAGCTGTCACTCCAGTGCGGTGACTCGGTTGTCGTCCAGTACGTGGTCGTCTATAGCCGGCCCTCGTGGTGAGGGTCGCTGTGATTGGTTAGCCTCGCTCATCCGCCATCTTGAGGTGAGTGGGGGGTGCTAGTGGCGTTTGATGTATGGCGGTGTCTATTGCCGTTTTGTTGCTCCTCTGGTTGTGTATTGTCCAGTACACTGGAATACTCGAGGATAAGGGCCTCCGCCTCCTCCTCCAGGCGTTGTATCTCCTGTGCATAAGAGTTCTCTACACGTGCTCTGACAGCAAAGCGCGTTCCGTGGCCGTGTGTGGCCATGTCAAAGTCCAATCCGTGCAATCCTCCAAATTGGGAGGTATTTCCGTAGCAAACTTAGCACAGCTGGAAATATGGTACTGGAGGAGCAGAATTATATTAATATTTTGACAGAATTAGAGGTATGAAAGGAACTTCTTCAACTCGTAAAAATGACATATAAAAATACGTCCAACCATATGAATGTGAGTTGTAAAAGTGAGGGACCGGTGTCCCAGTATTGATTATGTATTAGAGAGTTGACTGTCCACTAGGTGGCAGCAATGCCACCAGATGCGGCCATAAGCCGCATATGCATCCCATTAAATGGAGGTGCTACCAGTTGCAACGAGCTGCAGACAACTTTCCCCTCATTTAGCTTGGTTTTCGTCCATACCAATATAAAGTTTTAAAGGGCAGGTATTTCGGCCTAGCTGTATGCCTGCTATATTAAATGCTAAAAAAGCCTGGTGAAAGTTCTGTTCATGCTTAAAGTTAAACTAGCCACTCTCGTAGACGTAGCCCTACCAACGGCCAACCCGTGACACAGACGAAACTCAGTCTAGCTTAAACATGCTCCCCCTGGCCTGTGCTGTGGAGTGGGGTCTGGGGATCTTCATGATGAGGGTATGAAGGAGCAGAATAAGGGAGTGATCATTTTTTAACAACAGGGGGGTGGCTGGTGGGTTTGAGGGGGGGTGGGTCAGAATTGTTTCGACCCCTTGACCAGGGCCCCGGCCAGGGGGGGTCAAAATAATTTCACCTTCAGCGAAAAAGCCCGCACGCTACAGTCAAAAGGGCGCGTTCACGCACGATTTTTGGGCCCTGACCCATCAAGGGGGGGGGCAATGTTTTTTTGCGCATCCCCGCTTAAAGTTAAACCCACCAGCCCCCCCGCCTGTTGTTAAAAAATGATCACTCCCTAACTTCATTGGGGGTCCAGTCCACTAAGGAAAAATCTTCCATTGGGCCAACCAGATTCATAAAATGTGACAAACTTGGGGTTTCTTGTGGCTTGAGGTGAGCGTGTGGGTAGCTGGTGTTAACACTTCCGTATATAAACCTACGTTATTTATGCATATCACCATAGGGATAATTCTGTGGGCATACTATAGGTCCATAATATATGAACACGCTGAGAAAAAGGTAAGACAATTTAGAGACATATATAAAATGTAGCTGTTAGTGCATTCAGTGCCATCGAAGGCCAATGGAATATAGTACAGTGTGGGTGGAATTAGATATGTGGTGTCCAAATCCCCTATACTCTCAATGTACCTGTTGACACCATAGAGAAGTTGCTCATAGAAATATCCGGGTTACTGAAACTAAAAGGGAAGCCATTAAAAAAAAGAACAGGCAGCAGACATAATTACAATCAAAGACTAACGAAAAGGTCAATTTCGATTTAAGGTTGCGAAACTTCACATTTACGAGCTTCCAATAAAAAGAAAGAAGAGAAATGACAAAACCATTTGGGCATGTATGGTGTAAGGTAAAACCTTGACATGAAATTGAACACCTGTATGCATGATAGGAAAGTATAAAAGATGGTAGTTTATATTATGAATAACAGCAATTCCTGGGCCCAAAGTTCTTAGCTGCAAGAAGGTTTCTCTCTAATTTTCCTTAGAAATAAACCATCATAATAGCAGCGGTTCGATGTGTAGACTCCCTCCTCCTTCCCTATCTGGGTTCACCTAGATACTGATAACAAACATGAGATAACCTGCCGTCAGCTGATCCTTATACAGGTCACATAATTCTCATATCACGCCACAGCCAGATAGACACTGTTCAGTGAGTAATATTTTTTTTAAGACAAAACTAAAAGCATCTATTTTACCTACTATATATATATATATATATATATATATATATATATATATATATATATATATATATATATATATATATATATATATATTTATTTATTTATTTATAATCCACCCTGCATATGTAGGAGACGAGAAAAGTCATCAATGGCAAGTGCACCAATTTCTGATTTCTTTTTCGATTAAATATCATGAAAGGACGATTTAGAATTGTATGAGGTATACCATGACTGGCACATCACTGCCACAATTATAATGTACAGTATGTAACATTCCGTCATTCTACAAAATAAGGTTCTACACACAGGACCAGCAGAACCTCTGGTAGCTTTTAAAACAGTTTCATTTTACATTTCTCCACGGCTAGGGTAAGGGTTGATTTTTATTGCAGCCTTTAAGACCAAAGGGGCATTGTTATATTTAAGGTATATTGATAATTTTGTCTTTGTGCATTTCTTAAGATTTTCTTTAAAAGAAAATATTTTATATTGGTTCTATTGGTTTCTTCATGCTAGTGACACATGTATAAAGTTTATATACATCAAGTATAAGATATAAATAGCTTATTGAAAGGCCTTTATTTATGTCATTAACTTGATTATCAGTTTCTGTATGATTGGAACCCTCTTGGTGTAATGTTCCTTAGGTAAATTCATAACTCTTGTCACGACTGTTACTGTACCATGCAATTCAACTGTTGGACTATACTTTCTATATTTCAGAATATAGAAAAAGGATGTTTTCCTCAGTGAGCCATAGTTGGGTGAGATTTGGTCTGCGGATGGTAAAAACCAAACTCCGGCCAATACCAATGCCTGTTCGCTCACATCATTCTCCTTGTAAATTCAAAAACCTCTTCAGCTCAACCAGCTTCCAAAAACAAATTATTTCTTCTAATAATGCCAGGTGGACATCAACTGCTACTCACAGTGCTTCTGCCTCCTTCAAAGAGAATGAGAATTCAGTGTCATTAGATACCGGTTCATCCACTTTGGAGTTGCCATACTTGTGGTTACGAGATCACTGTCGCTGCGACAAGTGCTACAATCACAGCACCAACCAGAAAAACATCCTAGCTCAGGATCTGGACCATAATATTAAGCCCTCAAACCTGACCTTGATCAGTGACAGTTTGACCATGACCTGGCCAGATGGTCATATGAGTACTTTTCCCTTCTCGTGGTTGGAGATTAATGCTTACCCAGGTCCTGGGGCTGAGAAAGTAGAAAAGTACCTCTGGGATTCAAAGACACTCCAACCAGATGATGTTCCGCGAGTGGAGTTTGAGCGCTTTCTGGAAAAAGATGAAGGATTAAAGGAATTGCTGCATAGTCTACTTAAGTATGGTATTGGGCTGGTGACCGGAGTACCTGCAGATATCAATGGAACTCAGCGAGCGGCAGAGCGGGTCTGCTTTGTACAAGTAAGCGGCCAAATGTTAGCAATAATATGAATGTAGAGAACCATTTGTAGACATTAGGAAGTGGTTTGCATTCTCTTGATGTCAATTTGGGATCATTAAAGTAGCTATGTTTAAATAGTAACTATGTTCAGGTGAGAGGATGTTTTCTGTAACTTCAACAGCTATGAGCACAGCTAATTTTCCTACACTTATCAGGACATGAAACTTTATAATTGCATATGTTATACTTATAATTTGTATATCTTACTACATGTACTTATAGAGTACCATGTATGGAGACATGTGGAGTTTCACCGCTGATGCTGCTCGAGGAGATACTGCATACACTAACATAGCGCTGGGTGCTCATAATGACATGACTTACTATTCCATACCAGCGGGTATACAGGTAAGACCTCTAATAAATATCATTACAACACAAATTTTATATTGCTGAAATACAAGCTACCTGTACATCTAGTGATGGATACTTGCTTAGGTCAGTGGAAGTTATATAGAATAATATACGATAATGGATTAGATCACCATCTTTATCGGTCTTTAGGTACGTTACAATACAATACTTCCTATACATCATGTACATGTCAATCCGAGTACGAAAAAAATATACTCCAGTATAATAATGTATTTTCATATAGCTTCATCAGGTTGAATAACTTTGACATTGGTCATTGTACAGGTTTTCCACTGTGTACACCATGATGGAGATGGAGGTAAGACACTGCTCGTGGATGGATTCAAGGTAAAATATAAATGTTTGACAGTTATTAATGTATTGGGTAAATTTCTATGGTAAACAATAAGTTCTCCAAGATAGTACTAAAATGTATATGGTACATGTATAAAATCATTATACACACGAGACTACTAAGTTCATTGAGAAATGAAATCTGCATGATAATATCTTAGACCTCCATGAGTCAGAAATTCATCAGAATCTGATCACGTACAAACAAACTCTCTCATCCAGGCAGCAGAGGACCTTCGTGCTGCTGACCCAGCTGCATTCGATACTCTTACCTGGGTTCGTCTGCAACATGAGAATGCAGAGTCCGGTCACCATGTTCGTAGTCTGGACCCAGTCATTAAAGTGCACCCGGTTACTGGTGCTATGGAGGTTATCCGCTACAACCAGTATGACCGCGCTCCCATGGCCACCGTCCCACCAGCCGAACAACCGGGTGTCTACCATGCTATAGCCGCATTAGGTCAGACACTCCAGCGACCTGAGGGAGAGATGTGGATAAAGTTGAGGCCAGGGATGGTCCTGTTTGTAGATAATTGGAGGGTGCTGCATGGCCGCTCGTCCTTCACTGGCAACCGGAGGGTGGCCGGGTGTTACCTACCCCGCGATGACTGGGTGGGCAAGGCGCGAATCATGGGTCTTGTATGGAGCTGAGTGGGGAGTAAGAGAGTAGAAATAAGAGTTCAGCAGCATAAGATGGTCTCATGAAATATGGTTACTTCCATTTTTTTCATGTAAATGTGCATTTAGAAATTGAACATTCTGCTATATTTGAGATAGATGGGATGTCTGGAGGGAGCCTCTATTATCAGTAGGCTTAATTGGGCAAGGTAGTTGTTCAATTAGGCTAATTAGCTTAGTCGCTTTGAGGACTACAAATCTACTGGACTAAGGAAGCATAGGATTATTTTCTTAATTGGAAGTAAAGGAGTTCCAGATATTATATCTGAATGTGTTATCTCAGTATATATTAGAATGTATGATATATTATATAAAGGCTATATGATAAGCTACAGGTAGGTACTTGGGGAAATTACTGAACAGCATTATCATCTAATTCAGTATTAAAATATGATGTAAAAAAGATGCAGTATTCCTATACACGTGAACTCAATTTAAGACATCTTGAGAGAAAAGGTTGCCATGACTTGCTTTCTCAGTCATACTCGTACATAATCTAGGTTCAAAACCCTAATAAAAAGAGAAACCGAGTACATTATGGTGGTTTCAGTTTTCTCTTTTCTCTTCTTAAATGATGTACATTGGAGTGAATTACGAATTTTATGAAAACTGAGTGGATCGTCTAACAGTAAGAGTTATGAGAATGATCACTCTGGCTTTTTGACGCATGCTTTTGTCAACTTGCTTTATTTTCGAATCAGAATTTTGGATCCTGTATAATCTTTGTAATATATAATTTGATAATGCTGTTTATGTAAGCAATGGTGTAAAATCAAAACAATGTAAGATGATATACCTGCACCCATCAATTGTTGGGGCTCACTAGTCATATTGACACATGCTTATCTGGGACTTTGGGACTAGAAATTGTTATGTGTAGATCTTAAGTGCAATTCAAGTATTATTCCTTACAATGTTTATGGTTTTATTCTTGCGATTATGGCATCGTTATTGGATATCATAGGTATTGTTAATGATAACATGTTCTCATACCATGAAACTCAATGTTACAAATATTAAACTAAGCTTCTGTTGTCTGTCAAGTTTGGCCTTGCATCCTTTTCATTTTCATTGAGGCCTATCCAGTCAACAAGAAAAGTTATCTTACACGAAAGAAGTTTCTCTTTTTACATGTACACAGACTCTAAATAGCTTGTTTCGGGTGATAGTTAGCCTATCAAACTTAGAAAAGTTATATTTTTCTGACATCAGATAACGTTTCTTAAGCACCAGTTATTGCAGAAAAGTTCAATAACACTTTAGAAAAGAATGTTCAACTATGAAAACTATGTGGAAACGTGATTTAAGAACGATTAAGTTCTTAAATGTTTCTCTTAAACCATATAGACATTTTTGAACACTATTGGTTGGGTACTGGGCTATGGCAGGCGGAGGGAAAGCGAGGTGGTTATCTTCTAATGTTGGGGGAGGTTGGGTTATTTGTTTTGTTGATATCTGGGGGAGGAGGAGACTGGAGGTGGTGTTGGTTTAATAATGTGAATGGGGGTTTCCTGAAATATAATACACCCTTGAAATGGGGTGAACCTTTATAATGGGGTTTAACTAGCTTTTGAAATGGGGTGGCTTAGAATACAATGATCGAACTCGGATTTCCACCAGTTATGTTTTTCACCTCACTGCAATCTCCACTCGCAGTTTATATTTCTCCACCAATCTATCTCCACTCGCAGTGTTATTATATTCTTGGGGAATGATCTCGTGCTAGCATCAAGGGTAGAGCTTTGTGTTTAAATTCCCTAGCCCATGTGGAAAGAAAACACAATTGGGTACTTCATCTCCAAGGGTTTTTTTTGAATCGAAATATGTGTGCCAATTCAAGGTCCAATACAATTCAGACTCCAACGTCGATTTTACATTTCAATTTAGAAGTCCAAAACATACGCCTTTAAAAACAGGAAGGGTTTCAATAAATTAAATCCAATTTATGACAAACTCCAATTCCGCGATGTCAATATCTAAGATCATCAGATAATAATTGCACCACATTTCATAAATGGCCTCATACACCCAATCCTGGGCGGAAACAATTTCCATCGTGGGTACAGGTGTGCGCAGGCACACAATTACAAACCTTTATAAATTTCAATCTTAATGTCCCAATCCAACGGTGAGGTTATTTTCTAGACACAAATTCAATAATAATTCACAATGCCTAAACATCCTTATAAACATTAATCTCCGTATGACATCATAACTGATATGAACTTTTGAATTCCATCAGGGCCTAACTCCAGGTTAAATCAATAATCACAAATAAATATCACAATCACAAACTGTTGATGTCTTAGAACTCCGTTATGGCATGACTTCGAATTAAATCAATAACTCCATGGTAAGATGTTTCAAGTGAGCATTAAGAATACAACAATGTGTAGTGAGACCAAATGAAAGCTAAACAAATCTAAGTCCTTCAGATGTGTGGTTCCTCTATGTATGTAACAAACAGATCTCTTAGTTGGTGTATTTTAGATCTCCAATTGAATGAAGTCAAGACCCCATTAGATGAAGTCAAGACTCAATTGGATACAGTTATAATCCTCAATTGAATAAAGTTGTGGGCCCAGAAAGCACTCCAAAACAGTGACCAAAGCTCCAGTAAATACTATTCAGAATTTCAATTGGTTCCTACTTGTGGACTGCCAAATATAAATTTCTTCCCCTATGATTCCAGGACAGACCGTGAATCCCTTCCTTTGGTACACAGTCTGCACCCCACCTCTGCAGTTCCAGCCTTATATACTCCCAGACCACCAGTGGTTTTGGTCTTTTGTCATCCGACATCCCTTGGTCTGGTAGTGCTCTAACAGATCACCCATAGAGGACACACACACATCCACCCATAAGGACTTCACCTCTACTGCTGCCACCGGGACCCCCAGGAACTACTTGGCTCCAGTCCAAAACAATGACTCAGCCTTCACAGCCACCTCCAGTATCCTATAGGGCTATAACACACCGCGCCCACTCTAGACTTCATGTGACTGAGGACTTATAGTAACATTCTTTGCCGGTTCCCGGTGACATATCGCATTCAAAAGTTTCCTGCCTTTAGATTATGCTTTATTATAACCATTCATGTATGCTACAGGGATATTTCTAGTGTGAAGGAACCCCGCGTCTTTATATTATTTCCAGGATTACTATTGTAACTCCCCAAACAATAGCGATCGATTTGTCGCTCTTCTCAATTCCCTATAACTCAGTACATAGGTAATCTACGGTTTATATAAGACATACTCCCATCACAAGGCATAAGCTTAAAGCAGAGTATCAATGTGTATTCCTCATCCTGCCTGTAGTCATGATCCACATCGAATTTCCCTCTGACTGCATGAGCCGCACTATAAGCTCATTTGTATTCTACCCTGAAGGGGATTGGAATTCTGCAGCTACCTGTAATCACACCAGGCTACCTGGAGGCAGATGGAGGGACACGTCAACCCCATTATGTACAAGGTAGCCACATGAAAGGCACCCAAACACCTGATAACTAGGCACCCTATGTTTTCAGCGGAATCTATCTTGGCAATAAGTTGACAAATCAACATTGATTCGACGAAAGGTTAAATCAGCCTGTAAAATCAAACTCAACAAAGCTTTATATGGCTGAACATAGAGATGGTAAGGATTAAGTCAATATTGATATGGACAAGAGTTAGCAGAGCAAACGATCTATGCTACCCTTGTTTTGTAAACGGAAATATTAATGTTTTCAGCTATTGTGGACACTGATGTAAACAAGGAATAGGAAGATAAATATTTTTAGAGATGCCGATGATGCTAATGGAAGGCAAATGTACAGCAGGGGGGTGTTGCTCAAGGCTCAAGTGTACCCTGATGATTTTATTGAGGTTAACACGAATTTGTGCATCCTAGCAGTAAAAGGAGGATGTGGTTCTAAACCCATTGGGGTTCAGTGTTGATTAATATACTTCAGTAAGTAACTTTTTTGGTTCACTGTCAAGAAATTACATATTCTCCAAATGTGAATTCTTATCAACAAACTTGATTGGGTAAACTGTTTTCCTTACCTTTTTGTAACAAAAGAACCTTTTGTTTTTGGAAAATCTTTCAGTGTGAGCATATTGAAATCAGCTACTAGTAACCTAAAACACAGGGATCCAGGCCATATATGGCGAACTTTGATGTTCAAAAGTTATGGGATGGATGTTAGTGACCATAGGAACACCTCAACTACCTAATTCTATTGTTTTCCATGTGTGTTGGCCATCTTGGTTTTCGGAAACACAGGGATCCAGGCCACATATGGTGAATTTTGATCTTCAAATGTTATCAGATTGATGTTAGTGACCATTGGGAAATCGAAACTACCCAAGTCTTTTGTTTTCCATCTGTGTCGGCCATCTTGTTTTTCGGAAACACAGGGATCCAGGCCTTATATGTGACACGATCTGCGAAAATGGGGCTTAGTGCAGGGGGTCTTAAGACCCCTTTTCCCAGTTCATGTCACATATGGTGAATTTTGATCTTCAAAGGTTAGTGACCATAGGGACACCTAAACTACCCAATTCTATTGTTTTCCATGTGTGTTGGCCATCTTGTTTTTTGGAAACACAGGGATCCAGGCCATATATGGTGAATTTTGATGTTCAAAAGTTATCAGATTGAGGTTAGTGACCATTGGGAAACCTTATCTACCCAATTCTTTTGTTTTCCATGTGTGTCGGCCATCTTGGTTTTCAGAAACACAGGGATCCAGGCCTTATATGGTGAATTTTGATCTTCAAAGGTTAGTGACAATAGGGACACCTTAACTACCCAATTCTATTGTTTTCCATGTGTGTCGGCCATCTTGGTTTTCGGAAACACAGGGATCCAGGCCATATATGGTGAATTTTGATCTTCAAAAGATATCAGATTGATGTAAGTGACCATTGGGAAACCTCAACTACCCAATTCTATTGTTTTCCATGTGTGTCGGCCATCTTGGTTTGCGGAAACACAGGGATCCAGGCCATATATAGTGAATTTTGATCTTCAAAATTTATCATATGGATGTTAGTGACCATAGGGACACCTCAACTACCCAACTCTATTGTTTTCCTTGTGTGTCGGCCATCTTGGTTTTCAGAAACAAAGGGATCCAGGCCATATATGGTGAATTTTGATCTTCAAAAGTTATCAGATTGATGTTAGTGACCATTGGGACACCTGAACTACCCATTTCTATTGTTTTCCATGTGTGTCGGCCATCTTGGTTTTCAGAAACAAAGGGATCCAGGCTTTATATCGTGAATTTTGATCTTCAAAAGTTATCAGATTGATGTTAGTGACCATTGGGAAACCTCAGCTTCCCAATTCTATTGTTTTCGATGTGTCGGCCATCTTGGTTTTCGGAAACACAGGGATCCAGGCAATATATGGTGAATTTTGATCTTCAAAATTTATGTGATGGATGTTAGTGACCATAGGAACACCTCAACTACCCAACTCTATTGTTTTCCATGTATGTTGGCCATCTTGGTTTTCGGAAACACAGGGATCCAGGCCATATATGGCGAACTTTGATGTTCAAAAGTTATGAGATGGATGTTAGTGACCATAGGAACACCTCAACTACCTAATTCTATTGTTTTCCATGTGTGTTGGCCATCTTGGTTTTCGGAAACACAGTATAAAGTTGGAGGGGTTCCTCCAAGGCTGGTCCAGTCCTGTTAGGCTACTGCTGCATGGTAGAGAAGGTGAAGTAACAACTCAAGAGAGAGGCTGGTGGTAACTTAACTTTATTGCTCAAACTCAGGGGCTTTTATACAAAGTCAGAGAGCAGTTCCCCCTAAAACTGCCCACACACAATACCTGGAATCATGGTCCTTCATTGGTGATTCTTAGGAAACACACTTTACCTAAAAGAAGTCAATCACTGACATATATCTGATACCATATAAGAACAGTACTAAAAGTAAGTGACACACTTAAGCAGTTGTACACAATTCAATGGAATATACCCTTAATTCCAAGTATACCCCCTCCCACTTTGGGGTACCCACAATAACAAAACAGGCTAATTCTAAGAAAACCCAGTTCTATAAGTAGGTGTAGCACCCTTACTACTAAATGGCCCCACACCCATACAGTCTTACTCGGAAATGACCCTACCCTGGATCCTTAACTAGAAACCCAGATACATCACAGCGAGCTGCTCCATCAAACCCACAGTAAACAACCCACATACCACACTGACACCATACCAGGGGTGTGGTGGACCACCAGTACACGACCCTTTAAGGGGTCTGCACTCTACATACCTCCCCCCTTTAAAGATTTTTATCCCTCTGGATCAAAATCTCCTCAAATGATTAGTGATATACCTATATGTGATATAATACTCGGATACATGTATATAATCCTATATCTAACATGCATATTTATCTTGTCAGATCTATTCAGACATTATTGCCAATTCTACAGGGTCTATTTGAACTCCATGATTCTCGTTTACAGTACCGGCTTGTCGTTGTCTAGACTCTGCGGTCTGTGGTCTAGATAGACACAGTGGCCTGTACTTACATACTACAATGATAATGACAACAATGATACACAATACTACAATGGATGTGACTGGACCATATACCACACTTTCCTGTGCTCTTATTCCACTACTATAATCTTGTGCCCAATTCTGCATCTCCACAAGTGGAACTTCCGCCCGCTCTTTGTACTTAAGAACTCTCCCCAATTTCTGATTAACATACCTCGGCCAAGTGAAATTGATCCTCCTATTAAAGTGGATAGTTTCTGTCCCTTTTACTAATCTACCTGTCCCCTTGCGGATTCCACTTACTCTCCAATCTTTGGTCTCTAACTTACATTCTGGTGGCACAAGTATGTGGGTTGGTCCAATCATCTCCCTAACAACAGCGCGTTTACCTATACACCTGAGGGTTACAGGCATCTTCTTATATGTCACAACCACATTCTCCCCAAGGCCAAGAGAATACACCTCTGAGTTCTGTCCATCACGTTTCATGATCTCGATAGTGCAGAGCCTCAGGGAGTTGTTTGTAACTATACCCCATTCACAAGTTGGTGTCAACAACTCCTCATGAGATACACATACCCGGGGCGTCTTTCCAAAACAACTATCTGGCCAAAAGGTTGCCCCCGTATCAGTGCTAATAGCTACATTTCTCTTGCCCTTGATTCTCCTTAGATATTTCCCATCTATAGCTACAGGAAAGTAATGAATTCTATACTCTAAATAGTGAACCCTGCCCAATGCCGGTAAGACTACTCGAAAGACCAATGTGCCTGCATTATTCCACAGAGGTTCAATATGTACATTCTCATAATACCATTCTTTAGGTGGGGTGTCATATCCCCAGTCTCTGACCTTTATAAGAATAGATTTAAGTTCAGGAGGTGCTAGAGTTTCCTCTGTGAGCCAACCTCTCTCTAGTTCATGTCTCTGTTCATTGAAACGGTTCCACTGATCAAAGTACTGTTCATACACCAGTTCAAGTTCAGTAATTGTACGGTCCACAGACCTTGCAAGAGACAATCTCTGTACAAAGGTATCCAAACGCGAGACCCGCCGGCTGTAATTACTTAGCTCATCCTGCAAGTCTAATTGATACTGCTCAAGTGTTTGAATGTCTTGTCTGTTTTCACGTACAAACTTCCTGGTACGGTTAACTATACTCATCATTTTGTCAAGTCTATGTACTATAATGCCTTCATTATGCACTGTCCCTTTAATTATCGTCTTGATCTCCTTCACCTCATCATCGGTGGCCAAGCCGAATAGGCTCTTCCCAAGGTACCCAATCGCGTTAATTAGGCCTCTCTTGGCCCTCTTCTTCCGGCTCTCAGGTTGCGCATGGGGCGGCCGTGACTCAGACGAATCCATGACTGCGGGCCCTTGCAGATCAATGGCACTAAGTCTAGCCTCCCAGGTGCGTTGGTCATCTGCCGAGACATGAGGGGCCACTAGCTGTATCCCGGTTCTCACCTCATTAACCCAGAACTTGATTGGCAGAGGCTTTGGGGGATTGATGACAACTAGAGTGGTCCATATTGCTTCGATTGTCCTGGATCGTCCTACCTTCTGAACTAGGACCCCATCATCCTTGAAGAGATCCCCACAGCTAAGGTGGACTAGACAGACAACAAGGAGGCAAGCTCGGGATGCTGATCCACCAAGCATTGCCGCTTCTGTCTATCAATGTCTTTTCTATCTTCGTCAGTCACCTGTGGTCTCCTCTTGCCCCTAATCGTAGGTCCCAATTGAAGTGCGTCCTGAGGAGAGGTAGTAGGCTCAGTAGAGGGAGGGGTGACTGATAGTGTCTCTGGCTCAAGTGTTATTTCCATGGGTGTTTGCCTGAGCTCGGCTAGCCTGGTACTCCTGCGTACTGGGATAGGATTAAGTTCAGTCTCCCCAAGGCTGTCTACACGTTGCCGTTTGGAGGCTGGAAGCCGTTCCCTAGTTTGAGTTGCTGGGGTGTCAGGTTGAGTCCTTGTGGGTAGCTCCTGTTCCTCTGAAGTCTCAGGCTCTACTGGCTGGGGAGGAGGCGGGGGTACCCTTATATGCCTCCTCTGAGCCCGGGTAGGACGGGGTCTGACGTCATCCCACACACAGTCAGGATCCACCAGCTTTAGTTTGTCACGATTAACCACTCTTTGTTTTCCTGTCCTCTGGTTAATCACAGTGACCACAGGACCTCTAACAGCAGTGACTAAGTACCCGTGGTCCCATTTGGCATCAAGAGGAGCTCTCTCCTGGGCCACAAGTACAACAGTGACCTCTGCTACTAGAGACAGTATTTCTATAAGTGTCCGCTCTCTCGTAGGAATTATGTGTCCAGATATAGATTTAAGTCCCTCTGATTTCTTCATCAGTGGGGTGCGGTGATTGGCTTGACATAGCCCCATCCAAAATTGTTCATTGATTAATGTTCTGCAGGCACCAGTGTCCACCAAACAGTTAGCTGTGATACTCCCAAAGGGAATATTCACACATGCTCGGGTGTCCGGTGCCCCTAAGCGTTTCCCGACACCCCATGTACAGGTGAAGCTGAACATTGTTTGGCGATATGGCCAGCCTCGCCACATTTAAAACCATTGGGTGAGCCATCCTCATTATACGCAGGCTTGCCAAACTTCCTTCCAGAGGTCCTCTCCCTTTGAGGTTGCTGATGTCCTGACGAGTGCTCCTCCTGGGGGTCTAGTTTCTTCTCCACCCGTCCTAATTGCTTCTGCATCCCACGGATGGCACCCGTCAGTTCCTTTAATGTTTTTGACAGCTCATCATCCATGGTAGCTGATGCCTGGGCTAAAGGTAAGGCCGCGATGTCCATTGGTTCATCTTGGCGATGACCAGTTTCTGCCATGGCCATGGCACGGGCGGATGCATTAGCATGGTTGATGGCTTGCATTATGGTGTTTGGTCGCTGTAGATGAACTTGGGCTCTTACCTCCCTGTCTCGGAGCCCACTAATGAAGTTCCGTACCAATCTCTCCATAACCAGGGGTACAGCCAGCTCTTGGAGAGTGTAGGCCTTCTGAACATGGCTGATGAACTTAAGGCCATACTCTCTGCTATCTTGATACGGGAGTTGTTTCAGGAGGTCCACTTTATTCCGTTTGTGCTCGGGCTCATCTTCATCCAGAAATGCCTCTACGATATGGTCCTTCACCACAGCCCAGGTGACAGGTAATGGTGGATGGGCATTAGCACGTTGATCGATGAGGTCAGCTATACTATTTCTCAATGGACCTTTGCTTATATAGCCAACCATCTCCATGACCAGATTATCACCTGCATTTGTCCATCTCTGGGCAGCTGTGACAGCCTCCATCCATTCTCTCAGGTGATCCCTCTCTGACCCATCACAGCTCTCTATGTGCCTGCCATGCTGCTCCAACTTCTTCCTTATATTCTCTTCCTGTCTCTGTGCATTACGCTCCTGTTGAGCCTGGATTAGTTGCTGTGCTTCAGCCATTGTAGCTTAATGGTTAATTAGGTCAGTTAATAATCACCTCTCTTCTTGTTCTTCTCGGTCTTCAGATAGCCCATCTACTATCTGTTTTATGATCTGTCCGTCTATGTAATCTAAGGTGAATCTTCCAGCCATCTTCAGGACTACAGCCAATGTAAGGTGCTGTACTGTTCTGGAGTCTGCTGTAGTTAAACCAGCATGTTGAGTCTCGTCGTGGTCGCCACTATAAAGTTGGAGGGGTTCCTCCAAGGCTGGTCCAGTCCTGTTAGGCTACTGCTGCATGGTAGAGAAGGTGAAGTAACAACTCAAGAGAGAGGCTGGTGGTAACTTAACTTTATTGCTCAAACTCAGGGGCTTTTATACAAAGTCAGAGAGCAGTTCCCCCTAAAACTGCCCACACACAATACCTGGAATCATGGTCCTTCATTGGTGATTCTTAGGAAACACACTTTACCTAAAAGAAGTCAATCACTGACATATATCTGATACCATATAAGAACAGTACTAAAAGTAAGTGACACACTTAAGCAGTTGTACACAATTCAATGGAATATACCCTTAATTCCAAGTATACCCCCTCCCACTTTGGGGTACCCACAATAACAAAACAGGCTAATTCTAAGAAAACCCAGTTCTATAAGTAGGTGTAGCACCCTTACTACTAAATGGCCCCACACCCATACAGTCTTACTCGGAAATGACCCTACCCTGGATCCTTAACTAGAAACCCAGATACATCACAGCGAGCTGCTCCATCAAACCCACAGTAAACAACCCACATACCACACTGACACCATACCAGGGGTGTGGTGGACCACCAGTACACGACCCTTTAAGGGGTCTGCACTCTACAACAGGGATCCAGGCCATATATGGTGAATTTTGATCTTCAAAAGTTATCAGATGGATGTTAGTGACCATTGGAAAACCTTAACTACCCAATTCTTTTGTTTTCCATGTGTGTCGGCCATCTTGTTTTTCGGAAACACAGGGATCCAGGCCTTATATGGTGAATTTTGATTTTCAAAGGTTAGTGACCATAGGGACACCTAAACTACCCAATTCTATTGTTTTCCATGTGTGTTGGCCATCTTGGTTTTTGGAAACACAGGGATCCAGGCCATATATGGTGAATTTTGATGTTCAAAAGTTATCAGATTGAGGTTAGTGACCATTGGGAAACCTTATCTACCCAATTCTTTTGTTTTCCATGTGTGTCGGCCATCTTGGTTTTCAGAAAAACAGGGATCCAGGCCATATATGGTGAATTTTGACCTTCAAAAGTTATCAGATGGATGTTAGTGACCATAGGGACACCTCAACTACCCAATTCTATTATTTTCCATGTGTGTTGGCCATCTTGGTTTTCGGAAACACAGGTATCCAGGCCATATATGGTCAATGTTGATCTTCAAAATCTATCATATCGATGTTAGTGAAATAGGCATTGACTCATTGGTGCATCATGCAATGCCTGTCATGATGCACTCTATCTGAGCAAACATCAAGAATATTGATCAGAAAATGTAAAAAATGGAATCAGCATGGTTGAAAACTTTGAAATTGATATATTACATGTTGAAATCTGTCAATAAACAGCCAAGGAATAGGCATTGATTCATTTGTGTATCATGCCTTGACTGGCATGATGTACCATCGTGTACCATGATGTACCATCATGCACCATGATGTACCATCACGTACCGTCATATACCACAATGTACTGTCATGTACCATGATGTACCGTCATGTATCGTCATGATGTACCATAGTGTACCGTGATGTTCTGTCATTTATTTTATGTGAATAACTTCTTCCCATAGAGATAGCATTGCAGGGCCGATCACCGCACCCACAGTGGCGTAACGTGTGCCGATCCACCACAGCGGCCGATCCACCACTGCAGCCTCGTTCCGGGCAAAGGTAAACATTCAAAATGGCGGACCGCCGCTCGTACGGGGAACTATGGTACCGGATTTTGCTGATTTTTCCTTATTTAAACCCTCTAAAAACATAAAATAAATAGAGAACTAAACTCCCCTGGTGTCCTCGGTGGTCGATCCACCCCTCGGGACTCCCTCGTGATGGATCGGCCACCTCGTACACCACGGTCGTTTAGTTCTCTCTATGTACCATGATGTACCACGATGTACCGTGATGTACTGTCATATACCACAATGAACTGTCATGTACCATGAAAAACTACCACAGATCCATATCCTACAATGCATTGTTTTATGCTAATTACAATGCATTGTTTTATGCTAATTACGCAAAAATATACATCCATACTGGAAAGCGCCTTTACCTAGAATCCGGATCGTCAGAAATCGAGTATAGAATCTGACTGGTCTCTCCCTCCGCTCCCACCCTTATCATCTGTCTAGACGGCTATGGCCTGACTGGTCATTTTGGCCGGTGGAGCGAACTTACATTGAATTAGAATGGGAGCTCATACCCCCCTTGGTCCGGTCGCTGTCCGGTCTGCCCTAGATGTGCATTGCCCAACCGGAACGCTCCCTCCCTCTCCTGCGGTCCCCGTCTTTGATTGGCTGCTACGCTGCTGAGGCAGTTAGGCGGACGCATTGACCCCACGTCCCTTTCTTTGATTGGCTGATGGAGTGGCCTGATCCGTCCCCAGGTGCATTCGTAAACCCAGCAGGGTGGTGGCCCTGTCGTCACACTACACATGGAAAAGTTATTCATTTATTTATCAGAAATTAGTCAATATATGTCAGTAATTACTCACTCTTTGTCAGAAATTAGTCAATATATGTCAGTACTTACTCAATATTTGTCAGCAATTAGTCAAAATATGTCAGTATTTACTCACAATCTGTCAGCAATTAGTTAATATGTAGCGTTTAATCCATGTTAATAATCCACGACCCAGGGCTCGACAAATCAGTTTGGAGACTGTCTGCCCACTGGGCACAAGGGCAAAAAAAAAGTTGTGCCCAATAGGCAAGGTCGGTGCCCAACACCTTTGCTTTCTATACTCAAAATTACATATTTAGATAAATGGAACACACATAGTTTTAAGATGGCTTTAGTAGCTTTTGGACAGCTGTACCCATTGGGCACAACTTGAATTTTTTTTGTGCCCAGTGAATCTTTTTTGAGTCATGGGGAATATGGATCTAAAAGTTTAAAAAATGGAATCGGCATGGTTGAAAATCTTGAAATCAATATATTACATGTCCGAATCTGCCAATAAACTACAGAGTAATGGGCATTGATTCATTTGTGCATCATGCTTCGCCTGGCATGATGCACTCTAACTCAAAAAGTATCAGGAATATGGGTCTATAAGTTGAAGAAATATAATCAGTATGCATGAAAACATTAAAATATAACACTTTGAAATCTGTCAATAACCAGCTGAGAAAAAGGCATTGATTCATTGGTGCATCATGCCCAGATTTGCATGATGCGCTCTATCTCTGAATCTTTCAGGAATATGGATCTAAAAGATTAAGAAATGGAATCAGTATGCTTGAAAACATTAAAATTGATATTTTACACTTTGAAATCTGTTAATAAACAGCTGAGAAATAGGCTTTGATTCATTGGTGCATCATGCCCAGATTGGCATGATGCACTCTATCTCTGAATCCATCAGGAATATGGATCTAAAAGTTAAAAAAATGGAATCGGCATGGTTGAAAACCTTGAAATTGATGTATTACATGTTGAAATCTGTTGACAAACAGCTGAGAATTAGGCATTGATTCATTGGTGCATCATGCCCAGATTGGCATGATGCACTATCTCAGCAACCATAAAGAATTTGTATAGGTGTATTTGGAAATCAAGTCTAGAATCCAACTGGTCTCTCCCTTTCCTCCCACCCTTGTCGTCCGTCTAGATTTGGCTGGTGGAAAATACTTACATTGAATTAGAATGGGAGCTCATACCCCCCTTGGTCCGGTTGCTGTCTGGTCTGCCCTAGATGCGTGTTCCCCAAGCGGAACACTCCCTCCCTCCCCTGCGGTCCCCGTCTTAGATTGGCTGCTACGCGGCCGGTATAATTTATTGAACATCGTGGACAGCAGTTTACAAGAGCTATGCTCTCACTATCTTATACAGCATTTTTTTTTTGCTGTTCGGTCTTTGTGTAATGAACACCTGGTTTCACCAAAGGTTATGAAACACATTGAATTATTAATAATGCGGTTTCATAACACAAAACCTGGAGGGCATTTCACAAGGTTGTATACTCTAAGAGTATAAAAAAACTTGTAAAAAACTAAGAAGATAAATATTACTGGCCCAGCCCCTGCTTGGTCATTGGCGGCGCCTTTTCGGTCGAAAACTGATGGCCATGAATTGAAACTTTATATCGGAATTGCTCATCGAAATTGGGGAATAATTAAACAAAGAATCATGGAAACATATTCTTTAGGATCTTGTCTTTCATTGTACATGCACAATTCCTGGAAAAAAACTTTCTTTAGCTATGAAAATAGCTGAAGAAAAAACCTGACATATTTTACCTACTTTCTCACGAAAACGAGGCTCCATGGGATAGCATTGTGCGGTAGATTTTCGCAATAGACATAACACATGGGCTCCTATGGGAATTGTGCAATTAAGACGCTTTTTTTTTCAGTATGTAATGCGATAGATGCAGGAAAAGTTGGTAAATTTTCGTATAAGACCGGTTAAGACCGTTTATAGACCGACCCTGTAAATTAGACCGCCAGACGTTTGTTATGGCCATCGCATTTCCGGCAAGGCGAGTTTGGGCATGCGCACAGAGTGGTCCGTTGTAAGCTTTTTTATTTTTAAGTAAATTGAGGCAATGTATTCAATTCAATTCGATTGATAGTGTCAAACATGCATGGATTATATTCAAAAAGCCATTAATTTCAAGTTAAATCGATAGAATCTATCATTTCTCCATCGAAAATGCGACTTTCGGCAAGGAGCAGGTCGCGCATGGGCACGGAACATCAAAATCCAAATTTACACTGTCTCATGCGTTTGTATGGTTAATATGGATCCTTATTCAAGACTTGCTGGTATTGTGCAATGCTTAACTCGCCAGGAGAGGAGTTATTCGCCAATGAAACATGCGAGCGAAAATGGGTTCATCCTCCATAGCCTTAAGCATTGACGACTTGGACACACTGTCACTATAGTGCCAGTCAACTATGGTAGGTCATGGACGCTCCAACTATTTCTTTTTATATTGGGGGGGGGGGGGGTAGTAGACCCTGGGCCATATGTGATATATATCACACGTTAAATTTTGTTTGAATTTTTTCAGAATGAATCTTAAATTTGAACAAAGCAAAAGTCCTTTCAGTAACTCTTTATTCATGTTTTTTTTTTTTATCCACAATCGATAGGGATATCTATCATTCATTTTCATTGAAACAACCATAGATCTGATAATTAGCTATGAAATGTCCTGATATAGTTACTCTATTTGGCAAAGGAATAGCATCATTCTATCCTAATCCTGGATGGCTATTAGGAAATATCATCCTGGTAATTTTCATTGAGATGCTATCAAGGTATATAACACGACACGCTGGAAGATGTAAAAACCTTTTACTTGTCATTTCATACTTTGACGTCTATCCTTATAATATTTGCATAGGGTGAATGGAACCATAACCTCTACGACCAGACCAATATACACAATAGTTGACTATTGACCTCAAGGTTAAGCGTAGCACTAAGCGATGTATGCTGCTGATAAATTATTCACACATATTGTGAGGTGCTTCTGAGGTTTAGGCCTACCTACACAATGATACAATAGCTCACAATTACTAGCTGATGGCTATAACGAATTCTGGTCTGAGTCACACACCTGGCCATATCAATTCAGACAGGCAATGGAGCCCAAAGGAAGCCCCACGTTGGTACAGGAGATATTCCCTGATAAGGAATCCCTGCCACTTGAGGACTTTGCCTTCTGGATGACTGCTATAATAGGGGATGATGCTGATGTAGTTGAGAGGGAACTGTCAATTTGCGATGTGCAAGAAAGGACAAAGTTGCTGAATGGCCATTTTGAGATCTGCAGTGATCTGACAGACTTTGGTGTTAAGCAGAGGGAAGCAGTCCAATACAGTAACTGCATATTGGTCCGACCATTATGTCTTGCAGCTGCCCATGGATCTTTGAAGACACTGGAATTGTTCTTACAGAACAGAATAGATGTTTTCCAGAAGGACATACATGATGCTAACATACTCCATGCCATGGCCAATATGGCATTCCTTGTACCTTTGAAAGAGGAATCTCTTGTTGAGACCTACAAATACCTGAAATCAACACTGGATTTGGAAACTATCCGTCGATTGCTGATGGCTGAAAACTGTAATGGCATTCGCCCTTTGGAACTAGCCGGTCATCTTGGTTGCTTCAGTTTCATGCAAGCCATTTTTGAGACCGAAGGTGTATACCTAACGAAGCAGGAACATCTAAGTTCTTTTAATATACAATGGTTTGATGTGACAGACTATGAAAGCACAAAACCAGGACACAGGAGGAGCCTTTCTCCTTTGTTTTTCTCTCTGTTTGTTGATCGGCGATCAATAACAAACCAAGGTTGTCAAAAGTTTTTTACTTCTGATTTTCTGAGGTCCTGGGTACAAATGAAGCAACAGGCTAACATGCTTAGTGTAACCATCTGGTTTGCCATCAGGGCGTTGTTCCTACTGACGTTAAGTGTGTTTGAATGGGTAGGCGGTTGGGTTGATATGGAAAAGCTGCAAATTTACCGGGGCCTTGCAAAAAACAGTTCTTTGACAAATTCAAGCTTTGCCTCAGACTATTCCTGCTTTATAGAGAATTTGCGCTACACAACTTCGACAACATATGCAACATTAGGGTTCTGTCTCTGTGCTTTCTCAGTTTGTTTCATCATTTTTGATATTGTAGATTTATTCCACGTTTTCAGTGCCAAAGAGAGATGGAAGCTGAGTGTTCCAACTGGACAAAAAAGCTTTCTAGTGAACATCCTCTTCTATCGAGTTGCCCATTTCACTATGGCTTTCTGCATCATTCTTACAATTGTTGCCAGGTTGTGTGAAGTAATCCTTGCTAAAGGGCCACCTGTTGATGTTATAGACATGATCTATGTCATGAGTACTATTAGCAGTACTGCATCTATCATGTACTTTCTTCAGATCTTCCCTTGGATTGGGTCATTTGTAATTGCTGTCCAAAGGATGGTTTCAGACATCTTTAAATTCCTTATGGTGTTTACATTGTTACTCATTCCATTTCTTCAGTGTTTCCGTCGTCTTATTGTGCAGAATGTGAAAGGCCACTGTCCTCCTGAATTTGAAACCTATCTTTCATCAATATACACCATCTTCACCGTGTTGTTCAACATGGTCAACTTCAGACAACTTGGGCTAGAAAGAACAGGTGGAGTGTACTTCTTTCATATCATATACATGTTCCTATCTGGAATTCTACTAATTAATTTCCTCATTGCAAACTTTACCAAATCTGTTGGATTTGTTGCTGAGAACAAAGCGATTATAGATGCTGTTCAGACTCTTTCTGTAGTCTGGTCCGCAGATGAAAGGTTTGCTCTCTTATGTCCAAGGTTGGTTCACAATTTGCATGCTAGAAGCTTTGTGTATGACAACGAGAAAGATAGGTTCTATGTGACAAGAATACAAATAAGGGAGTAAGATGATATAATTGTAACTGTTAAATGACTGATGCAAAACAGTTGTTAGCGCCCATACTTTAGAATTAGATAAAGCTATTTCTGTCATTGGAATCCATCCGCCCCATCTAGATATATCGCATAGTGTAGGTAATGTTTACAGTGCGTGGTGATGTTTGGACATGTTGCCTTTGGATTTGTGAACATAGTGTAGTTGAAGTATATGATATATGGTAATGTTTGGACATGTTATTATTGCATTTGTAGAATATATTGGTATGTATACATAGGTGTTAAGCAGGCAAGCCTGAGATAAGCTTTTGGTAGATATGGTTACAGGTCTGGCCAGATCTATATTAGCCCACAGGTCTAGGAAAGAAATGACCTACCAATATCCTGCAATGTGTTAAGGGATTTGTATAAGCGTTTATACCACACTTGGGTGGAAAGACAATGGAAAAGCACAGGTAATATATTGCGTATAGCTGTTGTAAGTTGATGCGGTCCACTGAGCACATACACCCTCCCTCATTACCCAGTTTTTGAATGGGTTTGAGTGGGTGACAAGTGTGGCATAAGTGAGATAGACACCTCGTTGGGCAGTGTAGCCAGTATATAGACAACAGGCTGTATGACAGCCTGTTGTCTATATAGTGAATACAGTGACCAAACTCGGTGTTTATCTACCATGTATACACTAGGGTTTTACATAACCATCTGGCCGCCCGTGGGCACCTCATCAAACTCTAGTGTTATTTATGATTATAACTAGATGCTCCCACAATAGACAGATATTTTATTTTTATACTCATATTTGAATGCATCCTTTCCCTCAGACTAAGCTCATCGCTTACACACGACTACAGGTCGGAACAAGGCCCTTTGTATCGCAATGATACCCAGCGAGCACAGAACATTTAATCAGCATGGAAATGATTTGATCAAACATGATCAACGTTGTTTCAACGTTGATTCAACATCCTGTGCCCACTGGATAGAGTAGGCGTGATTTAGATCCTGTTCCAGTGTCATATAGGCCCTATGCATGTGATGAGATGATGTCTAGGACAAACCTGACATAGGTGCCATTGTAATCCCATGGTTCATGTTCAGGTAAATACCTGAACATAATATTTACTACTGTCATTTGAATACCAATTAACGTCCTGTGCATCTCAAAGACTGAACTGAGCTTTATTAGTTGGCACTTACATTGCAGTTGTTTCTAAGCTAAAGGTTTGTTCTTGATTGAAGAAATAAACAGTTAAACAAAATATCATGCAGTTTTATGTGGATGTTATAGATCCTGTAGTCTTGGTAGATATCTAGGAGAGTAATTGAGGCATATTTTGCAAAGTTGACCAGCTGGTTCGTCCACTGCTTACTAGTGTTTGTCAGTGGACACCTTTAAACCAGACCACAGCGGTGTTTCCGAATGCGACCCTCCACTGTGGGTCCTTATTCCACCATACACCAGGGGGCAGGCAGATATTTCCCCAGTCCCTGCACTTGCTAGAGGTATTGGACCACCAAAACATTCTGCACTATAATTTAATGTAACTCATGCACCCGTAAAAGTGGAATTTCACCTTTCAAACACTCCAAATCACTCAAAATCATGAAGAGGCACATTTTCCCCCTCTCTGGGTGCCAGATCCAGATGTCGTTCACCAACCCAGTTTTTCTCTACGTGCATATGTTTGAACCCATCCCCATTTTGGCCTATTCTGCACACAATTAGTGATTATTTCCAACCTTTTTTTAAATGAATATTTTGGGATCCTAGACAAAGGAGCTCTCCCTTGTACCCCATATATTCTGAATCACAACAGGTTAAACATTTTATCTATGCTTTATTTAAAAGTTTGCAATGATTTTGAACTCTAATATAGACCAATCACAGCCCTCCACGTCCTAAATCCGTACATCTCAGTGTATTACCAGAAGTGACGTCATCATCAATAGTGGAACGATACCTTAAAGGAAGCGATATTTTATAATTACCTGAGAAATATGTCTCTCACATGTCCTTATTCCCAACCCAGTACAAAAAGTCCCTCAGAAATACATTTCAGCTTCTCCACAGGGGGTGTCTTAATGCCTTGGCTTACCGAGAATAACCTTGATTTTTCCTCATTTTCACCCCTCCGTCAAATATCTGCTTACCACAAAGGAACCGATGAGCACAATGACCTGAGAATTGGTATCCTTATTGCCAAAGAGTTATTCTGCATGGTACAAATGCCAGGTTTGGGGTTTCAGTTTTTATTTCTCAGAAATCTACGCTAATATAGCAGAGGAAAATAATGAAAATCTATCAAAAATCACAATTTTTGGTCAAAAAACTGATTTTTCAGAGGCTTTACCTTGCTCAGAATACACTGTACTGTCCATATTACATCTCCCAATACTGTTAACGAAATCTGTTCAAAATTTCATGTATATTTGAGCATTTTTAATGGTTTAATGGACTCTAATGGGGTTCAATACCGAGGTGGCTCGGAATCTTCCGAAGCTGCGTAAGCCCACATTTAAGCCCTATAGCTCCAATATCCAAGCACCTATGGGTCAAAATAGGACATATACTGACCGGTTATAGTGATTTTTATACAAAATCTTGATTATTTGAATATCTACACTTCTAAACCCACACTGGGAGGCATATGGGTGATTGGAGCTGAAAATGAGTGAAATTCCAGTTCTCTCCGCAACCTTAAAACCCACATTTTCCTCCATTTTTGACAGTTTCCCTGCTTATAAGGACAAAATAAGGGTTGATTTTTCATGAATAACCAATTCCTGATAAAATTGATAGCTTTTGGTTCATGTTTAGCCTGTATTTAACTATGTCCATTCCATAGGCCTATGGTTCTCTTAAGGTATCGGACCACCAAAACATTCTGCACTATAATTTAATGTAACTCATGCACCCGTAAAAGTGGAATTTCACCTTTCAAACACTCCAAATCACTCAAAATCATGAAGAGGCACATTTTCCCCCTCTCTGGGGGCCAGATCCAGATGTCGTTCACCAACCCAGTTTTTCTGTATGTGCATATGTTTGAACCCATCCCCATTTTGGCCTATTCTGCACACAATTAGTGATTATTTCCAACCTTTTTTTAAATGAATATTTTGGGATCCTAGACAAAGGAGCTCTCCCTTGTACCCCATATATTCTGAATCACAACAGGTTAAACTTTTTATCTATGCTTTATTTAAAAGTTTGCAATGATTTTGAACTCTAATATAGACCAATCACAGCCCTCCAAGTCCTAAATCCGTACATCTCAGTGTATTACCGGAAGTGATGTCATCATCAATAGTGGAACGATACCTAGATGTAAGTTGTAACTGAGATCTGCATGGGTCCCCAAATGGGCTAAAATAGGAGCCCTTTACTGTCCACTGGAAAAGTATAATGTCCACAGGTAAAGGTTTCTGGGAAAGTTTGTCATCCACTTGAAAAGTATATTGTCCACTGGAAAAATTGTAAATGGGAAAGTATTTGTCCACTGGGAAAGTACATTTTCCACAGGTAAAAGTCTGCTGAAACAGGGGGATATTTTTTATTGGTATAGGATACTAAAAGTACACCTGGGGCCCTTGATAGGGGGTCCTAATGTCCAATGTCGATTTTAAGGAATGGCCATGTCCCCATGTCGATTTTAAGGAATTGGCCATGTCTCATGTCATTAGGCCAAAAAATGCTCATGTCGCCATATCGATTTTAGGGGTCTAGAGCCATACACCTCCTTTATGATTTTCTGAAACTGTTGAGAGCTTTAGACAACCTGAGGGTTGCTACTGAAATCATAGTAGTGAGAAATAGGGGGGCCATGTTGCATAATTGTGAATAGGTATCTCCAAAGAGAAGGGTTATGGCATTTCTCTCTAGCTTTCTGATGAGTAGCGCATGGTATGCCTGTGACAGCTCCATAGTGGGAAGCCAATGTACTTTAGAGGTTAGTTCTGTCAACTACCTAACATCTAAAACAGTAGAGGATAAAGGGATCCAGGCACATGGCCCCCTACACCCCCTGAAAGTGGACCTTAACTAAAACCCTAAGTATAGGAAATGTGGTTCAGAACCCTGGCTGTGCCCCCCCGTAGACCAAATTTTCTTGTCTGTGCCCCCCCGTAGACTACCCATTCTGGATCCGCCAGCTGTCAAAACATACAGCAACAATTTGAGAGGTTTTGCTAAAGTAAGGTATGATAGAGAAAGCATGGGACGACCCAAAGAATTTTTTGCAGGCAATAAAAATTGGGGAGTACGGGAGAACTTTGTTCTTTCTCATCTGTTTGTGACATGGGCCCATCTAGAAGAGACAGAGAGAGACCAGATAGTACAGGAGGTAACACACATGGCTAACAGAACCCCAGGAAATATATTTTTCCATGTACCACTAAGAGCATGGGCGGAAAACTAGTCCCCATTACATTCTCAGTGTAGTCCCCTCTAGTAGTATAGGCAGGGTGTGACAGTCAGCAAAGTCCCCGGTCTCCCCTGTGTTTACACAACCCATCCAATCCACATAGCTACTTTGAATATATGCATTATTCCTTTTTTAGCAGAACAATAAGGCTAAGGTTTTAGCTGTAAATTCTTTAATAATGATCTGATTTCTAAGCGGTAAAAACCAATATGTATAGTGTCAATGGACTATTCTATGTATTATAATTATGAACGACATACTCAAACCAAACTGGCCAAGCTACCCCCTAGTTCAAACCAAGGTCAACCTATTTTTAGCTTAGCAGGGTGAAGAGTTCACACCTGCCCTCCCCCAGTGGGAAATCCCCAGGCTCCCTCCTGTGGATCCCCCCACTGGAGAACTCAACTATTTTTAGATTCACCTAGCCAATAGGAGCAGCTCACCCCTCCTACCACAGTTTGGGACTGAGCAGAACCACCGACTCAGCATATTTGAGTCGCTCCCTATACTAAAAATAGAAAGTACAGAAATAGACACGACGTCATCTGGGCTTGCTCCTGACTATATAACCTAGTCAGGATCAAGCCTCAGCATCTTATTCTTCTCCAACCTAGACCCTACGACACTCAGGTGCCTTGGCTTAGGATATAGCTTGGTCAGACTGGCGAGTACTATATTGTACACTGTATCAGTTACTCATCATGCCAATCTTACAATAAAGCTGGATCATCAACTGAATTGTCTGGACTCCTGTTACCTCACTTCATGACATGTAACGAGACATTGACAATGGTGGAGAACCCTATTTGTAACGTCCCATTGTTTTCACCTCTCATGAGCCATGAATCAAAGTGAGACAACAACCAAAGAGCCATTTACAGAAGATGCCGTTACATCCCCAGGGCTAGACGCGCCCCCAGCAGCAGCAGCAGCAGCAGCAGCACCAGCAGCAGCCCCAGACCAGCAGCAGACTGTTCCGTCATCTGACTCGTCACCTGACGCCTTTCTGTTGGATCCAATCCTACCACCATCATTTCTAACACCCAAGCCAACACCTGTGAGTAGAAACAAAACTTTTTCATCAACAATTGATGACAATAATACCGGTACACAGACCAGCACCCCACTCACATCACAGGCACCAGGACTTAATCTGACTTTACCTGGTTTTTCAAGTGCTGAATCCCCAGTCCTAAGACTTGCTGGTCTACCAGGTGAAACATCATCTAAACCTGTAGCTTCACCAAGCCACTTAGACCTGGACTCACACCTAGAGCCCAGGTCACCACGATTACAGGCCGCCTTAGAAAGCATACCTACATTACCTCGGCAGCCTGTTACCGGTACAAGCACCACCTCACCCCCAGCTGGTTTTACACGCCCCAAACCTTCTGAACTCACCTGGGACAGTTATATTCCCCCTGACCCTACATTACCACCTGAATCTGATCTCTGGAGACAAAGGATAAGATCAGCTATCAATAGGTGGAGATCAGTAAGGACAAATAGAGCTCAGGAGGCACCAGCCCCCAACACTCACAGTACACAGTGTGGTGAAAGTCCCTCAGCATTTTTAGGTCACATTAATAGAATACTAGAGGAGCAGTGGCCTGACGCCACCACATCTAGCGACCCCTTCAGGTCATATTTAAATACCCCGACCCCTGAGGCTACCCCAACACCACCAAACACTCTCAATACCCCAAACCTGGACACAGGGGCCACCTCTTCAGACTATACACCCCTACCTAGCCCCGGGAGAAGGAGGGCACAGTCTACCTCACCTCTTAGAAGGCAGACACCCCCCTACTATAGGGTATTGAGGAGCATAGACTCAGCAGTAGCAGGTGCTATAGGAGCCACCTCCCAGATCTTTAGGAGAAGAGCCACCCCATACTGCACCTCAGAAGACAGCCTAACCTCGGAGGACGATCCTGAAATCACCTTCCCTCACCTACGCAGAGGCAGGATGGACAGCAGGACACCCACTACACATCCTCCCAGGTATGATCAGGATGACCTGGCCAGGAATCTGGTAAGAGAATGTACACAGGCAGTCAGTGATTCCTTAAGCAATTTACTGACTGGCCAGATTAATCTCCTATCAGCTGAAATCCAAAGGGTAGGCCAGGAGCACACCAGCCATCTAAACAGAGTCAACGACAGGTTAGACAACATGGACACCTGGAGGGCTCAGATGGAGCGCGACTTGATACAATCACACAGGAGAGCTGCAGAAGATAATGCAGATGTCCTGAGAAGATCTGAAATGATGGCAGCAGATATCTCTGAGCGCATCAACAGGAACATGGATGATGTTAGGAGAGAGATTTGCTCAGTTTATGGCCACAGGCCCCCACTCCAGCCCCCTCCTGCCCACTCCTCACCGGCAAACTTGGGTATACCTCACGCCTCACAGACCCCCAGTGCACCTACCATGCCAGGTTACCAACATGCTGGCAATGACATAAGGTTAAGCCCACCCAGCGCCTTCCAGAACAACACTCCAGCTGGTTTATTGGGTGCCACGCCCACCTCACACAGGTCAACCCGAGACGATATTCCTAGTGTCTCCGCTACTCGCCAGATGGCAGCTCCAGCCACCACCCCAGTGCAGGCCAATGCTAACACATTAGGTACAGTGGCAGGTAGTATCTATATCCCTGCTCATGCTCGTACACCCAGCAACATGCCTATACCCATGCAAACCCTGTATTCTCAAAGCACAGGTGCACATCCAACAGGACACCGCCAGGCATACGACCACTCCACCCCTATGATACCAATGATAGGCCAATCTCACATCGCCAGTGGTTTGGGTCAAATGACTTTGAGTGATGACAAACTCTCCTCAGCCCAACTCAGCTCTTTTAATAAGCCTGAGACATTTGACAAGCCAACTGAGTACAGGTCTGCCGCCAAATTCATCACAGAATTTAAGTTCTGGATCAGGAATGTATACCCCCGCCACCAACACCTGCACGCCTCCTGCCTATACACCTTCCTAAAGGGCAGGGCAGCTCAATGGTTCTTCGCCAATATTTTTGAGAAGCCCATCATGTATGACAATGAGGCAGTATATGCAGCCTTCCTGAAGCGTTTTGGCACCCCTGACCCTGCAACCATCAGCAAAGGTTATAGAAACAGGACACAACAGCCAGATGAGACAGTGGAACAGTACTTAGAAGACATGACCCTGCTCTTGGCAAACAGCAACCTGGAGGAGTCAGTTCAAGTGGATTACCTGATTAATGGGCTTAAGCCTCAAATTAAATCAGTAATCCTCCCTGACATGCCCAAAACCATAGCTGATGCAGAAAAAATGGCCCTTACACAGGAATTGCGCATAGAAGCACATAAAATGGCCATGGCTGGGACCCAACAAGCAGACCTCTGTGCCATGAACAGTAACAAAAACAATAGTGGCACACCCAGAAAGGAAAACCAATACTCCAACAATAAAAAGTATGACAGGTACCCCAGTGGCAACTACAACAGGCAGTATGAGACCAGGACCCAAAACGGCTCCAGCAACCAATCTGACCCCAATTACAGAAGGTTCAGAAGGTCAAGGTCTCAGGATGCTTCTGGAGGAAGAAATAAACCACCTCAGCAAAGAGCTAGATCACAAAGCGCCTCCAGAAATCCTACCTCCAGGGATGACAACAAAATAGTCATCACAGTGGCCACAGCCCCAGCAAACAATAAACAGGTTTCCTTTAAAAAGGTCACACATGAGGCTGATATCATAAACAGCAATAGTCCCCCTTACCAGAATAGGAGGACCAGAGACCCCACACCCAGCAGATTCCCCAGGAATAACAATGAAAGTGATCCGACGGAACCTGAGGGCAACGCTGACCTACATAACATTGATGAAGACAATCATGATCACAACGATGGTGATGAAGACTTCATTGATGAAGACACAGACTATGATGACGAAGAATAGGTTTCAGGGGAAGGATGCAAAGCACCAAACCACCCCGCCCCCACCACAGTGGATATGAAATCTGGAACGCCCCCCGCCAGCCACCACCCAACTGATATTCAAAGTGATGCAGAAATCAACTCCCTACAGCGGCCAAAAATGGATTTTTCCAAGGACAACAACCTGGATTTTGGTGACAGCTCCTCTTCAGACAGCGAAGACTGTTACGAGGACAGCAGTAGCAGAGTGGCACGGCTTCAACTGAGAATCAAGTCAGATAAGTATGGGCAGCAAGGTAAGGTCTCTCGCATTAATACCGAGTTAACTAAAGGTGCAGTCTTTGTCGACATAAATGACCACCCCTATAGAGCTTTGGTAGACTCTGGAGCATCCTTATCTTTTATCAGTCAAAAAATGGCAGATAAGGTAATACACACCCCAAACTTTAAACATGGAAGACGCTCACGTATGAATGTCCTCCTAGCAGACAGATCCACAGTACAGGTAAACCATGCCATTACACTCAGCTTCCTAATTGAAGGCAAAGAATTTGTTACAAGATTACATGTCGTACCAAAATTAAATTACCCCATCATTCTTGGAGTAAACTTCATGACCAAGTACAAAGCTAAGCTTAGTTTTGGCCCCAAGCTTCCCTCCATAAACACAATCAGGCCTGCTGAAAATATCACAATACCACCAAACTCTGAAACCACTCTCAATGCTATTGTCAACGGTTCAGAAAATTTAAATAAATTGACAGGCATCACTGAAAATATCAAACCAGCCCTACCTTTCTTGATTAAGCACGCCTTGGTTAAACCCAAGACTAGTGCAAAATTAATACCAGTAACTGTGGCAAATCCAAATGATTTTCCTTTGCATTTAAAGAAGAAACACACACCTCTAGGTATTTTCAAACCTTTCAACATGAAAAAGGCTATACCAATAGGCCCCCTGGACACTCATCATTCACTGAACCATGTCTCACCTGCCAGCGAGCTTGTTCCAATAAATTGTGGTGAAGACCCCCTGGAGCAATTTCCCAAGGGTAATGAACCCCTACAATACAAAATTTGTGAGCAGCTCACTGAGACTCAAAAAACACAGGTACGTAAAATTGTTGAACAGAATAGGCAGGCTTTTGTGATTGATGACAGCGCCATTGGCTCCAACACTGAGAATGAGGTCAAGCTGGAGTTAATTCCAGATTTCAAGCCCTGCAACAGGCCCTCATACAGAATGTCCCCACATAAAGAAATTTTCCAAAAAGAGCTCCTAAATAAACATTTAAAACAAGGAATCATTGAGGAATGTACCAAGCCCTGTGAATGGAATTCACCAGCCTTCTTGGTACCCAAACCTCAGGGAGACAGATCTGTAGCCTCTGGCTGGAGAGTGGTAGTGGATTACAGATGGGTTAATCAAAACCTCAAATCTTTTTCCTACCAATTCCCCAGAGCAGACGACCTCATGCAACAAGTTGGCAGAACAGGTGCAAAATATTTCTCAAAATTAGATGTATATAGTGCCTACCATCAAATTCCCCTGGCGGAAGAATCTAGGCCTATTACCACCTTTTCAGCCAATGGAACCAGATACATGGCCAAAGTTCTCCCAATGGGACTCAAAACCTCAGGTTTGTCTTTCATGAATGTCATGGAGCAATTGCTCATGAAATGCAAGTACAGAAATGCAGTAGCATATGTTGACGATGTGGCTATTTATAGCCCCACCTGGGAAAGACACCTGCAGGACCTAGATGAGGTACTCAAACTTTTCATCAAAGGAAATATCAAACTGAAATCAGAAAAATGTGAATTTGGCACAACCAAGATGGATTTCTTGGGATTTTCTCTAGATCAACACGGTGTGTCACCTTCCCCAGACAAAATCTGGCCAGTCAAAACCTTCCCTCCACCTAAAAACATCCACGACCTTAGATGTTTCAATGGCATGGCACAATTCTACAAAAGGTTTATTAAAGGTTTTGCCCACATAATGGCACCCCTATATGAAGCCACCAAAGGGACCTTTAAATGGACCACTAGTTGCCAGCGCGCCTTTGAGAAAATCAAAGCTTCAATTTGCACTGAAGCTGTCCTCAAATTCCCTGACTACAGCAAGCCATTTGTCATATTTACAGACTCAAGCAACTATAGCTTGGGAGCTGTGATCACACAGGTAGATGAAAATGGTTTCTATAGACCAATTGAATTTGCAGGTAGAGGTTTGACACCACAGGAGACGAGATATGGAATAACAGACAAAGAACTTCTAGGCATCGTCTTTGCAGTTAAAAAGTTCCACCATTATGTGGATGGAGCCCACTTCAAAGTGTACTCAGACCACACTGCCCTGGTCTCCCTTTTTAATAAAAAAGAGAACATTACTAATGGGAGACTAGCCAGGTGGGTAGACACAGTCATGTCTTACGACTTTGAGGTGAAGTATCTGCAAGGCAGAGCAAATTTTGTGGCAGATTTCCTATCCAGGAGATCCTACCCACCCAGCTCTGATGACCCAGTGCCAATTAGACCCCAGGGGAAAATTATTCTTCCCCCCAAGAAATTAACTTTCTCTGATATCTCCATGACCAAAGTCTTTAGGTCCAACGAGCCAGTACCCAAGAACCCAATCCAGATGGGACCCCCTAGATCAATTCTAAAAGGAGGTAAAATCTGGGGAAGCACAGGCAAACCACCCAAGGGCGTAATTGCAAAGAAAAATAGCTCTGAAAGAAATCACTTAGCTTCACTAGCAGCACCAACAGAGCTGTGCGTCTTGACCAGGGCAAAGTCACAGAACTCCCAGGAAAACACACCCCCAGCCCCCAGCCAATCACGGTCCAGAACCGCTGTAAACAAACAAGGCCGACCCACAAAGGTCAAGCCAGCTGGTTCAAGGCCAAGAGGTCGACCTCCCAAGTCTAGGTCACCCAGGGTATCAGTTAAGGCAGCCAATGCCAGACGCGCCAAGCTGTCACACAAAGTGTTACCTTTGGCTGAGAGGGCTATCACCAAAATTTGCAAGCACCCCTCACTCACACCCTCTAGAGAAGTATTGATTAAAGCACAAAAAGAAGATCTTTTTGCTTCATCAATGCTAAATTACATTCAGGATGGAAAGTTGCCACCAGATCAAGGCTTGACAAATCAGATTTTAGCCAATCATGATCAGTTCATCATACTAGATGAGGTACTTTTCAGAATCACTGACACAGTCATGGGTAAATCCCTAGACCCCTCCCTTCAAATTGTGATTCCAGAAAAGTGGGCAGAATCATTAATTGAATCCTCACACTGCTCCCCATTAGGAGGGCACTTGGGTTCAATGAAAACATATGCAGCTATCAGGTCACGGTACTATTGGCGCTCAATGTTCAAACAGGTGTTTGATTACTGTGGCACATGTCACACATGCCTTACCACCAAAAAGAGGCCGAAAAACCTAAAATCACCAATGACACTCCGTGAACCTGTACTCACAGCCTACTCTCATGTCACCATGGACACAATAGGACCATTTAACAAGGCTGTTAATGGATCCCACCACATACATGTGGTCACAGATCACGCCACTAGACATGTAACAGCATGGTGCACAGAAGACAACACAAGCGCTGAGGTAGCCCTTGGTTTCTTTCAGAGAGTGATCTGCATCCATGGCACTCCCTCAGTTTTAAACACTGACAATGCTAAACAATACACTTCAAAATTCTTTGCCCTCTTCTGCAATAAATTTGGTATTAAGCATGTCACAGGGAGCGCACACTGGTCCAGATCTCAAGGTCTATGTGAACGCCAACACCAGACAATAGAATCATCCCTCAGAGCCTTTGTGTCTAAATCACAAAAACATTGGTCAACCTTCCTCCAAGCTGTGATTTTTAGCATGAACAACACAGTCTCCAGTGCCTTGGGTTACTCACCCAATCTCTTGGTATTTGGAAAACAAACCCACCTACCCACAGAGGCTGCATTAGCACTGATCACAGCAACAGAAGATGTTGACCCGACACAAAAAGAAAATGTAGCCACTCATTTATTAAATCTCAGGGATGAAATTCAAATGAAGGCAGCAGAAAACATGATAAAGGCCCACAAAAAGATGAAGGCCAAGCATGACGCCTCTGCAGAGGTAGCCACCTTCAATACCGGTCAGTTGGTGTACTTACATATACCTAACCTCCTGGTGAAACACACCACCAAAAAGCTGCAACCCACATACTCTGGCCCTTACATCATAGTTAAGATGACCTCATCAGTGACTGCAATTTTAAAAAGGTTGCAGGATGGACATGTCTTTAAAAAGGCAGTACATGTATCCAGGCTGAGAAGACCAATTACAAGGGCCAGCGCCAAAGCCATCATAAAAAGGCTCCAGACTGGTCCTGTACAAACTCTCTTCGACCCTGATTCAAGCATAATTGCTGATACCAATACACCAGCCCCCCCCCCCTCAAGAAAAAGAGAGGAAGGCCGGCAAAGAAAGGTATCATCACCTTTGCCCCATCACCCAAGAAAAGGGCAAAGAAAAGAAAGCAATGAAATTTCGTTGAAATCACATATAGAGAAAGCACAAATACCCCCCCCCCCCCCCCAAACACATAAACACCTCTCAACCCCAACCCCCCCCCACACACACACACACACCAACACTCACCACGGCTGTTGGCCCACACTCAGGCCACGTGCCACACCCCTGCTATCTACAGGGCAACCCGCACTCACACACACCTAAGCCCAATTACCCATCTTACACATGTGACCACCGACCTCAAGGCCCCGACCCGATGATAACAAATTCCCTCAGCGGCACCCCATATCATCAGGTACCCCCTTTTTCTCTTCTTTGAAGATTTACTAACACTCACCTCTTAACTTATCACCTCGCATGCCTTTGTTTTTTTTATATTTATCCTTTTATTATATATATCTCGTTTTTCTTAAACCAATTTTATTTTTCCTTTAAATTATTTATCAAAGGCCCAATGAGCCCAATTACACACTGTTTGACCCCAGGATCAAACCCCTCAACCAGCCGCACTGTCAACCACTCAAGGGCAGCATATGCACACAATTTTGTCCAGCTATGGTTAGGTAGCCACATAAATTGCCCACGGCAGCAGTGTATCCTCTGGTACATGTTTTTTTTCATTTAAAGAAAAATCATGCATACACCGGCTAGATAGCTTTTCAGGGCTCCTATTTACCAGTTGACACGCCTATTGTAGGTGCTCGTATTCCCCCATGCCCACCCATGTTTGTACCTCTGTTTAGCACGAGGGCGCTGATACAGGTAGAGCCCCATATTTATGAACTGTCAATTAAGAGCAGCGATCACCATGGCGTTTACGACGTGCAATAAGCCCAGGTAGGCCTGTCCTATGTGCCCATTAACCAGTACTAGTTTTATCAGTCGTTCTTATATGGTCAATGACATAATCTGATGTCATGCTACCCAGGTACCTCTATTAACCAATGGCAGTGTGAGTACTAGAATACCTGTAAAAAGTTTGATTGTTCACTTCGCGCCCCATACCTGACTCAATTGTTTGTGCCCCTATACTCACCCCTCTGTATGGTTTACAGCTTGTTCAAAAAGTAGCTTACTCAAATTAAAACTTCTCTTCAGTGAAAATTGGACAATCTACGACCTCCTGGGACCGGTTGGATTATTGAAAGAAGGAAGAGACATTTTTGAGTTTAGGCAGCTCATTGTACACCACCAAAATTTGGTCTTCAATATGACTTCTAAACATTTAGCATATTACCTGAATGACCCCGCAGTCCACAAGGAACTGCCGCTATCAAACCCGTTGGTCTCTACCCTCGTCAAGAGGATGTTACTTTATGTCTGTTGTGACATGCCAACTTCTCCAGATTGGAGCACCTTCAAACCTAAAACAGCCGCTTATATAGCCTTGCTGTGCGCGCGCACACTTCTGGTCTCTGACCAGCCTTTAAAAGACCTTCCCAGATACTTTAGTGGGACGGGCAGAGCTTTGGTCATCAGGGACGCCATAGAATTAGTAGTTCAGAAAGCCATTCTTGAGACCCACATGTGGTCCAATAACCTGTCTAAACTCCCACCTACAGCCCATTGCTGAAATAAATCTGACAGGGTAAGCTACAAAATTTTTACTCTCACAACCCCCCCCATTTAGTCTTAGCCTACTAATACCACAGGTCCAGTCACATCTCCCTCATACCCCCCTCACACCCTCGCCAAGCAACCACCCCCCCACCGTTTAAACAAACCACACTACACCCACCTAGGTGTGCCTACAGTCCCCTTTCACAGGAGGACACCTCCCACACAATCGACCATAAAATCCCCCACCACATAACCCAATTGCTGATATGACTCACAAACTCAATCCCCCATCACATCTCTTTTACAGAACCGCAGTACCTCTAATAGTGCTGTGTATCCTCTTCAACCTCACCAATGGATCACAGGACAAGGAGTTACCACAAAGGATCGTATTCAGACCAAATTATGGAGCACTGTTTACCCAGTTACCACAGCCCCTAATCTCAAACTTCATGGACTACCCCCTAGTTTTCAGTTTGAACATCTCCCTGTCCCCCAACCTCCAAAGACCTGATAGAGTGTCACCCCTACTTAAGCCCGGCACCCCACCATACATTACCCAAACAGCCAACAATCTGGACACATTGATTAGCACCCTATTTGACAAAACCCAAAATTCTTTAGACCTTTTGATTAATTTAATTTCCAACCCCAGGAACCGTCAGGCCAGAAATGCCCCAGGACAAATCATTGGCGATATTCTCAGAGCAACCCTAGGCCTGGGAACCCAACCTGAAATTGACCTTCTAAACGCTGACATTTCTGACATTGACAGAAGATTGGCCACTAAAATGCATGTGGTTGAATTAGCCACCCATTTTCTATTAAATATCTCAGAATACAATTACAATTCCCTAAACATCCTATCTGAATTCCAAAATGATACTGACGACGCACTGTCCCTGCTGGCCCAAAATCTAAAAACATTAGATTCCAACTTTTCAAACATTATTTTAAATTTAGAATCCCAAGCCAGACAGGACACCTTTTATTCCATGTTATTTTCTGCAGCAAACTCACAAATTGAGTCACTAATCGACCTTCAGGAGGATCTAGATATTTTATTAAGTGCCATAAACAGCTTAATGGAGGGCGAGCTCCCTCCCAACTTAATTTCCCATGACACCCTCAGGTCAGGCCTAAACAACCTCTCCAGCGCCTTGAGTAGCGCCCACCAAGGCATATCAATCCTTGACATACCCATAGGTCATTACTATAAAAGACGAGTAAGTGCCCAGTGGAGTGACCCCTCCACCCTCTTCATCTCACTACCCATACCCATAGGACTAGGGGATAATGTTTACACCCTATTCAAAACTGAAACCTTTCCAGTCCCCTTTGACACATCAGATGTTAACTCTACAGGTTACACCCTGGTACAGCCCCTACCCCCCTACATAGCCATGTCTCCCAGCCACGCCCATTTCATGGAGCTTCAGCAGGCAGACTTAGACCTATGTACACAAGACACCTTCATCAGCTGTAACCTACCCCTCCCCCTGCTATCACCTCTACACCCCACCTGCACTCTGTCCCTACTCCTGGACCTACCTGATGCAGTGCACCACACCTGCAGTTTCACTGCACACATGGCTGCACCCATACCCAACCTAATCAAACCCATTTCTAGGTCAACATATCTCATGATTACTGGCAAGTCGCCATCTTACTTGCAGTGTCACAATGCGGGACAGATACCCATGATCAATGCAGCATACTCAGTCATGTCAGTACCATGCCTATGCTCTATTAAGAATGCAGGCATGGTTATGATCAATTCAAATATAACCTGCGTACAAAATATAACACTGGAACCCATGGCCATGAGCCCCATAAACTTACCACTATGGCGACATTTTGGTTCACCTCCAGCTAACATATCAGGCGTTACCATGACAACCGTGCCACGATCCCTGGAACTACCTAACTTCCAGCGTCTCAAATCCTTACACAACCAAAAAATAGTACCCTTAATTAAAAGTGTACTCACCCTCAGACGAGCAGCCAAAGGTCTGTCAGATGAGTCTTCTCTCCTGTCAGCAAGTTCACTAACACACCTTGGTTACCATTTGGAATATTCGATCTGGTTCCACTTAGTGACCCCTCTGATTGCCATCCTCTGTTGTGCAATGACATGCCAGATCCAGATGCGCGTGTCACGCCTGGCTCAGTTGGTGACAGTCCATCTAGCACTCAACACACCCAGAATGGCGGATGCAGCGACTTGGCAGAATCTCAAGGATCTGATCAACAAGGCCAACAACAACTGGCCCTCGACACCCACACAACAGCCCGTGGAGCAAAGCCTGGAATTTATCCAGACTCCTGGACGCTACGATGTGATGTGGGCAATCGGCTCCGTCCTGATCATCTTGTGCCTGGCCCGCCTCTTCATCTCCAGATGCTGCAGACACTGGCCACACTGTAGGCAAGACGAATCCGATGGCTTGCCCCAGTTTGTCCTCCGCATCCACTCCCAGGGCAGAACATACGAGTTTGTTGTGGGAACCATGATTTTCGGCTCCAACCTATGGCCACCCTTCATTAAGGCCCCTAAAATTGGAAAGCCCCGCCTCACTATGCCCTTTGGCCGTCACCTGGATCTCAACTGGAAGGCCAAGGTCAGCTTCATAATTGGCGCCCAGTTGAGAGTGGTGCAGCTCGAGAGATACCCTCGCTGCCCTCTTTTCTGGAGACTACCCCTCTACAGAATCCTAAATGGGAGGCCACATGTTATGACCCTGGTCATCAAATCCAAAACCCAGCCAGATTTCCAGCTGACCCCAGGATATGAGACGATCGAAGACACCAACATCCCAGAGATCCCCAGGATCCAGGCCCCCAGCAGCCCCAGCCCCAGGCCCAGGGGCACCCAAAGACCCAGCGGCCAGGTGGAGCTAACTAAATTCACACCAAAGGACTACCAACCCCCTACGGACATGTACGTGTTCGACCCCACCCTGGAGGATATATCTACCAAATTCCCACCAGAAATCGGTATGTTTATTTTTCCGTTCAAAATCCTTAGGGTCCGTGTCTTGATTTATGTGGGGATACCCACATGTCTTCGTAGCCAAAATTGTTCTACAGCCACCCCTATTTTCTCATATAATGGAACCGACCAACCATACCACAGCACACGACCGGATAGCCACACACAGGATAACACATCCTATGTGGGGATACCCCACCTCCCCCCCCCCTACCCCACAGATAACCCAGCCCGGCGATGCCGAGCCAAGCCTCATCTAATCCCAGACTCCCATCCCATACCCCGTCAGTCTTATCAGCATAACAAACATAGCCCCATTAAAACAAACATACCGCCACATACCTATACAATAGCAGCCCTACTGACCCAATTTTGAATTTGTATAGCTGATCACAGACGTCAAGTGCTGACGCTGCGTCTGGGCATTTTCGCGCCAAACGCAGCGTCATGACGTCGCCGAGCGTCCGCAGTACCGAAACCAGTCACCAAATGCAAATTTTTCGCACGTGATCACGCTCACATGACAATATGCATAACCAAATAAACGTCCACACGTGGTGTGCACGCCAATACAATAACATATGCACGTGTTTATATAACAGTAGACTTGCAACATACCCCGACTTACCACTCCCCGATCACTATACCAATCTAATTCAGACAACACCGGCACCCAATTTACAAGCCCCAAAATTTATAACAAAACTCAGTACTGGTGATCACAGACGCTATATTAGAAGTAATCAGTGACAATCAGAAGGCTCCTCAGGCCACGGGTATAATAAGATCACAGTCTCTAATCACAGTCAAAATCACAGGGTAATCACAGATCTCTGATTCAGCGTCTGTCACAATCTTCCGGCCTCAGGCACCTTTCCAACTCACGGACCCATCTCAGCCTGGAAAATAAAATTCGCCCCGTTAGATCAAAAACATTCACCACCCCAGTTGGACAAACTGAATTCAGAAATTCAAAATTACACGAGACTGACCTCAACTCAGCAAGTACCAGACAGGCACTCTCCGGTGTCCCCGCCGCCTCGGCCATCGCCTCCCTTGAAGGCCCGACACCAGTAAGGCCCGTTAAAAACGTGGACCCACACATAGACAAAGCTGAAACAAACACGGAGACCTCACTTTACTAACCTTCCTCTCCAAAAATCGAAGCCAAAAATTCCTCTAGAAAAGTCCCCACGTACTCACCCCAGCGGCCACATGTAGACAGCCAGGCAGAACAGAGCCCCAGAGGGCATAACCACCCAGCTCACGCTCAGCAACATGTCTCCTTTTTCTACGTTTCTTTTCGAGCTCCAAATCTCTCAAATCTTAACCACGATCTGCCCGCTTCAAAATTTCTACAGCCTATGACATCATAATGCAATTCATTGCCTTTTATACTAGGCCTAGCCGCAGAAAAATCAAGTCGTTTTTCAAACCTAACTTTCGAACCCAAACCCAGGCAAATCCTTCAAGATTTCATCGTCACACCACCCAGCCATGAAAATTCTCGAGACCCCCCCCAGACCCATCTCAACCCTGAAGGGTTGGTGCAAGTCTACATCTCTCATTTACCGTAAACTCATAGGCCTTAACGTAAATCCCATACATTAACCAAACGCTGTACAGACGCTGGCGCAGTGGCGCCTCTTGGTGTTATTTTTCCGAACTAAAATCCGAGACGGAGCAGCGTACGGCCCAGCGACCGTCCGCTGGCGCCGCCAGGTGTGTAGCATTGAAATTAACATAGAGTCCTTGGATACGGCCTCCCGCCTAGCTCCAAACCAAAACCTTTGCTTCTGTATGGTACTCCTAAGTGTCGACTTGACTAAAATTTAGCACCATGGGTTAATCTTAGTATTATTGCGGACCTGATTGTGAACCATACAACCCTGACACGGTCTCTAATGCTTTGTTTTCTCGGCTCTATGTTGTTTTCTGAACAGGTCAACGCGAGATGACTGGGACCAGGCCAACACCGACGAAGCCGGCCCTGAAAGACCAGAAACCTCCTCAGCCGAAAAATACCCAGGTCAGGAAACCAGTTACCCTCAATACTCAGGAGGAACGAACCCTAATGGCGGAAATACACGCAGCAGAAGGGCCGACACCACCATCCCAGAGGCCAGCTACAACTGGAGGAGCAACCCCCGCACCCCAGCAAGGCCCAAATGCCTGATAGCAGGATGCAGACTCTGCTCCAGCACCCCTGAGGGTTTTGTCTGCCCTTGCTCCTACACAGGCATCAAGTTCAGACCCCTAGTATCCCAGAGACACTACACCACCACCACCTTCACCAATAGCACCTCAAACCCAGATCACCAGGACAACAAAAATGACAATAGCTCCGAGTCTGAAGACTCTGACTCTTCAACCTCTACTTCTGCCGAACCAGGCAACCTGGCCTCGGTGGAAGAAGATTTTAGAGACATAGATTTAGACCCCAGCACTCCCATAAAAAGAGCGGCACTCAGAAGGAAGTGGGCAAGAGGCAGATTCTACATAAGAACCCCCAGACCCCACCCTAACCTACCCCCCTCCAGTGTCAGTGCTGGAGACAGCAAACCGTGGAAACATTAATATTCAGAAAATCATGTAAACCCCTCCGAATTCAAAGTACAAATCAGTGCATTCTTACCTTCCTTTCCATATTTATCGATTGTAGGGACACAATTTAAAATACCCCCCCCCAAGAACCACAGTACCGCTTTCATTTGTATGTGATCTTTAATTCGATCTGCAAGGTTCACACGATTTCTCCACGATTGTAAAAATAAAACCAAACTCATATTGTACCATCTTAACCAATAAACCACCATACATTTACTTGTAAAAACTCTGTGTAAGCTTAGAGTTGACCTGGCTGGCAGATCAACCCTAGCTTTCAGGTGCCACAGAGCCCCCATCCCTCTTTTCAAGCCCAACCATGTCATTGTATTTATGGGTTTTAGCCTCAGTAGAAAACCATGTGTGAAAAATGTTTTGAAATATTTATTGTCTCAAGAAGTTGAACATCCAGAGCCTGTAATTTCCACTACTAAAATTCTACAGAATGCCACCTCGGCAAGCCTTTCAACCCCAAAAGTAACAAGTGACAACTACCTCGGGCCAAATGCCCCCTTTTCCAAAAATCCAAAATTTTTTTTAGAAATTTCACATTTTCACCAACCTCTCGGCTCTGGGTGAACAGTTTCTCCTTGCATGCAAGTTTGTGTTTTCAATTATTTTATGTACAAGCTAGTCCAAAAGAGATCTTCGGTCACATCTCACTGTATGTCACTGATGATCGTCACCTCGCCCATATATGTAGCTTAGCAGTGATACCACTACTGCCCAGCTCAATCATTAACTTATTTGTTAAAACCTTGTATGTAAGGACAGCATGTACATATTTTCACCTTATTTAAAACCTCTTTTAAACAATCTGTGCTTTTATACCGCTGATGTATTTGTAATTTTATACCGTATATTTTTATACTGGATATAGAAAATGTATTTTGACAATGTATGATGCACAAGACAGACCTAGTCATGCCCCTACTACCCTGCTCAGCCAGAGCAGTCTTAGTACCCTTAGCATCTATTTTTGTAGTGTTCAAGCCAGATTATTTTGAATTAGTTCATAGAGTTTGCCTCAATTGAGAGGATGCAAGTTCAAGTAGTTTTAGCTAAGAAAAATATCAGTTGTTATCCAAGCTCCTATGTTTTGTACCAACTACTACCGGTAGAACCAAATATTGTACCCCCTTTTCACAAGAAACTTGGTAATATCAATCTTTACCCAGCGCTGAACATCTTTTCAGCCCCCTATTTCACATCTTATACTTGAGCATGTCAATGGACTTGATATAGACTCTCATTCCTTATAATTATACTCCCTTTAACCTCATGCAGAGATGAGTGGGAATGTGGGGATATGTCAATGGACTATTCTATGTATTATAATTATGAACGACATACTCAAACCAAACTGGCCAAGCTACCCCCTAGTTCAAACCAAGGTCAACCTATTTTTAGCTTAGCAGGGTGAAGAGTTCACACCTGCCCTCCCCCAGTGGGAAATCCCCAGGCTCCCTCCTGTGGATCCCCCCACTGGAGAACTCAACTATTTTTAGATTCACCTAGCCAATAGGAGCAGCTCACCCCTCCTACCACAGTTTGGGACTGAGCAGAACCACCGACTCAGCATATTTGAGTCGCTCCCTATACTAAAAATAGAAAGTACAGAAATAGACACGACGTCATCTGGGCTTGCTCCTGACTATATAACCTAGTCAGGATCAAGCCTCAGCATCTTATTCTTCTCCAACCTAGACCCTACGACACTCAGGTGCCTTGGCTTAGGATATAGCTTGGTCAGACTGGCGAGTACTATATTGTACACTGTATCAGTTACTCATCATGCCAATCTTACAATAAAGCTGGATCATCAACTGAATTGTCTGGACTCCTGTTACCTCACTTCATGACATGTAACGAGACATTGACAATAGCCTTGGCCAGAGACTACAGTCTGGAGGGGGGTGGGGTCATTTCACTCAATCTTTCTCATTGGGAGGGGGGGCGGGTAATTCCTATCATATTGGTGGGATGTCTGGAAAAAAAATTGATGGTGCTCAAAAATCCATATACCCTGCCCCCGGCCGGTAATAAATGACTCATTCCTAAGGGAGTGATCATTTTTTAATAACAGAAGGGCTGGTGGTTGGTTTGGCTTGAAATCATTTTGGCCCACCCTCTCGAGGGACAAACTTTTTTTGGTGCCCTGGAGGGCTGAAAGTTATGTGTGAACGCACCCTTTTAACCTATAATAATGCGCAGGCTTTTTGGCTGAAAGCAGGTGAATTATTTTGAACCCCTGGGTCGAAAACATTCTGATCCCCCCTCAAACCCATCAGCCCCCCCCACCTGTTGTTAAAAAATGATCAATCCCAGTACTTTCCACATATCCTCTGCAAACCACTTTGAAATTACCTTTCTTTTGATATAACATGCCTATATTGGATAGGAGGAAGGTTCCTCTGAGGCTGAAGTAAGATGAAGGCAAGCATACAAAAAAAAAAAGAAGAAAAATACGACCTACTGACCCTAGCATTTCAGTTCATGTCACTGGAAACACACCTTTTTTTTTTTGGCCTGGACATGGGTTTAGAAGTGGACTAGCCGGTTGGTCAACTTTGCAAGATAAGCCCTATAAACTCTAGGAGAGGTCAAGTCATTCAGTTGGATCCATATATGTGGTACTATAATCACTTAATCCAAGATGGGTACTCTCTGACATCAGGAGCTTAATTCAAAACATCCTGGGATCGCAACCCCAGCGATCTTAGTGTAGGCACATATCATAAGACCTGGCCGGTCTACTCTATCTAATGCAGTGGTTGCAGGCCTGTCAGGAATAGGAAGTCCTGGGATCATTTCACTATTCCTTTTCCAGCACTAAGATCACTGCGATTTTAGTGAAAGAATTGCATAGTGGTTTCACCTGAGTACAAGAGCACTTACAGGGAACACTCCTGATCGAAAGAGTGAATAGCCTGCTGCATACGTATAGAGGGGAGGGAGGACGTTTGCTGACTGCCCTTGAGGGCTCTTAGGGCTACTCATGCGTTAAGTGCACTGTAAGGTAATTCTTCCCTTCTCTCTCTTTGTCCTGGGGGGAGGGCACAATGCTTCTAATAGGCATGCATAAATCATACAGTCATGGGAACAACTCTTGAATACTGTACGGGGGTCAACTGCACCCTGTGCTCTTTTGTTAGCCCATATGGGGACGGGGAACGATGGTATAAACACTTTTGTGAAGAAGAGTGGCTCCACAGCTATTCCTTTATTTTGGGACTCTTACCCCTATGCCCAGTCAGTACTTCTTGGAATAGTGTAGGAGGGCTGAGGCTAAGATCGATGCGATCTTAGTGCTGGCTAGGAAATGTGAACGCAGTCTGATCTTAAGATCGCTTAATAGGATAAGGTAGAATAATTCTAAGATCGCTGAGGTTGCGATCCCAGGATGTTTTGAATTAACCTCCAGTGGCCCACATTTAACACAAGGTGGCAATAGTGTGACAGGGACATCAATATAAGGAGAGATGTGTTCAAATCAGCATTTGAAAGAAATCTCCCTCTGCGCATAGATAGATCTACAGTGCCTTTTGTGTCGATTGTTAATTGCAACATCAATACTTATACTATTCCATAATAATAAGACTGTAACAGCTAAGCATACATGTGGAGACTGAGAAATAACCTTCAAATGGTCATTTCAAACCTTTGCCTCAGCGCTTCAGATCCTTCTAATCTTTAACAGATCTCAATTTAAACTGGAGCTTAATTCAAAATATCCTGGGATCGCAACCCCAGCGTTCTTAGTGTAGGCACATATCATGAGGCCTGGCCAGTCTACCCTATCTAATGCAGTGGTTGCAGGCCTGTCAGGAACAGTAAGTCCTGGGATCACTTCACTGTTCCTTTTCCAGCACTAAGATCACTGCGATCTTAGTGAAAGAATTGCACAGTGGTTTCACCTGAATACAAGAGCACTTACAGGGAACACTCCTGATTGAAAGAGTGAATAGCCTGCTGCATATATACATAAACTGGGGAGGGAGAACGTTTACTGAGAGTCCTTGATGGCCCTTGGGCCTACTCATGCGTTAAGGGCACTCGAATGTAATTCTTCCTTCTCAAGTTTTGAAGTGAAGTCCTACCCCACTCCCTTTGGTATCCTCTTGCTGCAAGCCAGACTTTGTCTTCAGGGAATTTCATCTATCTCTCTCTATTGAGGTAAGATATTTTTATTTTATCCTGGTTGAACATTTGCATTAAAGTTACCTTATTTACAGATGGAGTCATATATATTTCTTAGCCCATATGGGGACGGGGAACAATGGTATAAGCACTCTTGTGAAGAAGAGTGACTCCACACCTATTCCTTTATTTTGGGACTCTTATCCCTGTGCCTAGTCAATACTTCTTGGAATAGTGTAGGAGGGCTGAGGCTATAAGATCGATGCGATCTTAGTGCTGGCTAGGAAATGTGAACGCAGTCTGATCTTAAGATCGCTTAATAGGATAAGGTAGAATAATTCCTAAGATCGCTGGGGTTGCGATCCCAGGATGTTTTGAATTAACCTCCTGGAGTAGTTGTCAAATAATTATATGATCATTCATACGTGTACACACATACATAAGCACATTTAATATACCTACAGAGTATGTGTTTTTACTTTTACATTCCCGATGCAAAAGAAAATATTATAGAAGACAGTTTTATGTTTATTTTATATACTGTAAAAGTTACTGATAATGCCATGACTTCTAGCAGGATGTACATATATAGTCTCGGAATAGCTTTTCATCTCATCATCATTTGCAATTGCATGAAAGATTAGATAGTGGTAAAGCCCGTGCCATACATACATATATCAACTGGCATGCTACCCTATACCAACTGGGGTTTGTATCCTGAAGTGTAATATATGAACACAGGTGAGACTGAACACATTGATCAGCTCAGCAAGCCTTTTAGATAGCCCCCACCTCTAATCAATGAGCAGACCACCTGCTTGTCTAACTCCGGGAGCTGCAGCCCCACACAGACATTCATGATCGGATAATCTAATCAATTATTAAATCTCTGTCTATTCCTGGAAACCCATCCTAGTATAATGACAATAATGTTATTAACACCTCATACCTATGGTCTACTTATATAAATACGAGACAGGTGAGATGCAAGGACTAGGTGTGGCCTCCTCCCATCATTTTGCTCTGTTGGTCTTTCCCCTCTCTCAGAAGAAATCTAAACAAATTACTGATTGTGCTTTATATTATTGTTATAACATTTTGGGTGAACAAAAGGGAACTTCTACATAATATATGCAATGAAAAAAGAGAACAAAGCAAGGGGAACACACTTGTAGGCGAGGGGGAGGAGGTGGAAAAATAGAATTGTCTAGCCAGAAAGAGAATGAGAAGGAAAGATGGAGTGGGAATAGCTAGGGAATGCAGGTTAGGGAACTCATAGAATGTCTTAGTATCATAGAAATACGTGTCACAGATTTTAAGGGCATACCATTCGACAAACTCCTCCATCTAAAAGCAATGGATCATGATCATGATATATGAATCTCACACACACAAAAGCTTAGACAGATTCTGCAGCATCCACACTCCTAGATGGAAGCGGAACTAATGGTGTTAATTGTGATGAAAAGACCAGTGATAAGCACAGGTAGAATACACAGGTATTATGGTACCACCATTATGTTGTACGTCTATACCTCAGGAGTTGTGTGGGTGTATAAGACATACTGATCACAAGAGTAGCTGACTACCGATTAAGTTACAGGGAGTTGACGTAGAGTGGGGGAGGGGGTGGAAAGGGAGAAAGAGACAGAGACAGAAAGAGAGACAGACACAGACAGAGAGACAGACACAGACAGAGAGACAGGGGGAACAAGGATGTGCTACCATTGAACAAAAATTGATTCGAACGAGAAAAAAAAATAACGGTATAGGCCTATAAGCAGAATCCTGTGTATTCCAACATGCGAAGTACAGGAGTATGCTGGTTTAATGATGGGTAAATAGGACAGGTAGAACCTCTGCATTGCCAGTCTCTGTATTTTCCACCTTGCTGGAGAGGAGTAAATGTGCCATGGGGGGGGGGTAAAGCTTTCACTGTTAAACCCTACAGGTTCTGATATGTTTGGGAACATTGCCAAACACTGATAGAATATGTAGATCTCCCAGCTCCATATATACAAGCAATTTCCTCTTCCCAAGCCTAAAATATAAAGGTTGCCAATCGGGCCAGAGCTAAAAGCTTCTTTCTTATATCAACAACTAGATTAGAGAGGAAGGATACGAGGGGATCCACAGAGGGAGGAAACATTCAGAGATATCTATAGAGAGGGAGGCGTTTTGTGTAGGAGCCTAAGTAAAGTGATAGTAAGGGGATATAAAATGTCTCTTTCGTATTGTTATAGATGGTCTATAGTAATTCTTACATCCTCATTATCTTTTCTATTCATAAAGGGTAACCCTTACCTGCATTCCCTGTGCTGTATTGGTTGTAGCAAAGACAACCTTTTGTCTGTAAGTTTTATGTTCATATAATGAATGCTTCATTGTATATATGTCTTTGCATCGATGAATATTTCACTTTCACCTGGTGGTGGATACGCTGTCAGTTGGGTATTAGTAAGTGGTTGGTTGTTCTGAGATCCCATTTAACTTGAGCTGCTCAGACCTGACCCTGGACGAGTACCTCCTTAGTTCCACCTCGCCCTGTATAATATATCTATAACACAAACTGGATGGATAGCTCCTTCTGCCAGTACTATCGACACACTTAAGGAAGAGGGGTTTCAGAGATCCTTGTGTTAGAGTTATATTTACGGATCGTTGTGTACACTGTGGAACATTACATTTATAAAAAGGACGGGAGGACGGGTTGTTGTAAGGATCAGTCCATGAATAAGAACAAAATGCCCTCAGACCAAGAAGAAAGGGAATGATGGTTATGTAAGATGCATTTTATTTCTCTTAAGGTACAAATATATACATAGTATTATAGTACAAAATATGTACAGACTTAAACAATATCTACAAACTTTATTTAACAACTTTAGTACACAATGTTCCTAGGGCACCATGGCAGAACACAATAGTCCATTAATAGCATTGGGAGCCTGCATGTCATTGCTAGATTACCTGAAACTTATCTATGTCAGCATAATTCCAGACATTAATATTGATGTTTGAATTCTAATTATCTAGAGTATAAGATACTGAAATGCCTCAGAGTAAATACAATATCGCTAATTTGACATTCACTTAATCAGTCTGAGAGTAGCCTAATGTTGTTGGTACCCATAATATATTTTACATAGTTCATAAAATGGCGAGTTCCTTATGCTCTTGCACATCCCCCTGCTAAAATTAACACTTTTGATGCAACTTTTAACAGCTCTTTTGAGATTCATATTTGGAATATCAAGTAAAGGAAAAGGGTCCCAGGAGACATCAATATTAGTCTTGAAAGATTACGTTTGAAAATGTCATTAAATTTTCATCTCAGTGGGATTTTGAAAGAAAAAGATCCCCAAAAAAGGTGCTTGTTCCATTTTTAATCTACAGCTATCATCTTGGAAAAAGGTACTTAGATGAAAGAGGCATTGATTTCAATTATATCAATGTACATGCTTGCATTCAACAATTCATGAATTTTGATCCATTATTTCTCTCAAAATCCAATTGAAATTGGGACGATTTTGGCCGCTTTTTTTTTCAATCGGCCTCGGTGGAAGCAGTGCTTTAGAACCCACCTCACGTGTCAGTGTTAAAATTATAATAACTGCCATAACTTGCTACAACACACCTATATAGGTTACAACACAATATCTGTATGTGTAGTGTGGGGGTCATTCCTTTGTTAGGATACTACGTGTTGTACCAATGCTACCTCAGAAATAACACAGACATTTGCAGTAGGTCTAGTAGCTGTGTGGAATCGTAGTGCCAGAAGAAATGTCCTTCCGATTCAAATAGGCCTTCAGCCAAATCAAGGCTATCTACCTGAGTGACCTTTCCAACAACAAGATGACCTTCACAACACAGTAACAGCAGATGTATTATTATCAGACTTTTTCATGTGTCAATTTCCTCTTATTAGCAAAGTAGTCCTTGGTGATTCACCGGTTAAGGAAAATAGTGGAATACGTTTTGTCCGTCAAAGCTTACAGGCACTGAGACATCAGACCTAATTATAGAGGCCCATCAGGTGTGTCACTTCGTCCTTCGTCATCCAAACTTGGCATGAAGAAATTCCTCAGGTGTTTGGAAAAAGGCACCCAAACACCTGAGTAACAACCCCCCACCCTCTTCTTCCCCACCATCATCCTCAGGGCAAACCCATCTAACAAGGCCAAGAGTACAGATCCACAATACTGAGATTGCTGTATAAGGCTTGGCAGAATGCAAGAGGGATGAACCCTATGTACCCAATAAAGATAAATAGTGGCTATAGATAACAGAATACCAGCTATGGCATGAAGCCATAGCTGGTATTCAGCTTCTTTTTATTTAGGTATTATGCAAGCGGCTCTGGTTAGTCAATAGGCTGTGCAAACAAGTTCTGATGTCAGGGAGTAGTGTTATTTCAGGCTTGCTTTCTATGGATGCAGGAGGTCTAATGCTATCAGTGATCAGATGAGAATACATCCCTATTTACCCTTTAGCTTAGAGGCATCAAAGATGGTATTTAGCCCCGTTGGCATAGCTCTTTACATTCATAAGCACATATCCCAGGTAGCAAAGGTGGTGTGGCCCTACTGTGGCCCACACTTTATTTGGTGTGGCTTCCTATGTGGGCTGCAATGGGCTAGCCGATGGGCTGCTGACAGTTTTTGTCCTCAGTGAGGTGTGTGGGCCACAATGGGCTAACCAATATGGGCACAGATCAGTCTCAGAGTGGGTTTGGGTTCAACATGGGTTTTTGGTGTGGCTGAAAGTGGGCTGACCACTTTGATCAGGTGGCACCATCTGGGATAGATATTATAGAAAATCTATTTTTTCCTCATTTACTTAAGTTTTGAACCCTGAAAATGCTCTACTAGCCTCCAGGTGCTAGCCCCTCCCCTTGGCTCCCATAGTTGGAGGGAGACTAAACATACTGTATTACTCCCCCCATCATCATGATACAGTAGAACCATCAATTCAAACTTAGTTGGTCAAGGCATGTCAACCAGACCTAGTCCAGTAACTTGCTAGCCTTCAAGTTCATAGTGCCTCCCAATTGGTAGCATACTTCAATATAAAATGATTACCACAGGAATGGTGTAGTCACATTAAAAACTGCTGACATCACCTAACTTTGCACATTTCAAATGTATTTTGCCAGTAGATCCAAACTCTGAGAGAATTTGTATACTGTCATGATTTATAGGATTCATTAGCCTATTTCTGTTATATCGTAGTAAAGAAAAACAATACTGACATGGGGGAAAGCTGTACATCAGACATAGTGGGGTCATCTAGTGTCAAAGTTCAGAACTCCCAGCTCAGTATGCCTTGTGCAAACCCATCCTCAACCCTGTCTGGGGAATTATCTTTGGAACTGATCTATGCCTGATTCGGGGTGCCCACCTTGAAACCAATCTGTGCCCAAAGTGTTTGCCCATTTTGAAGCTGCTCTGTGCCCAAATCAGTTAGCCTTATGTGGCCCACACAACTTGCTGAGGACAAAAACTGTCGGGAGCCCAACAGTCTTAATTAGTTCAGTTTGCCCTATTAGGGCAACTCAATGTGGCCCTGACTGGAAACCTACCATTTGCCCAACCTAAAACCATGAATAGTATTCTGCCCGCTTTGAACCAACTTATCTGAGCTAAAACTGAATTGGCCCTAAGCGGGCTTGCTAAATGGGATTGTAATAAATATTGAGGTTATAAATGCTATTCTCGGCAGTCTGGTGGGAGCCACTGGCCTGGGAGCAATAGGTTTGCATCTAGTCCATTTGGGGGTGCCACTGCAGTGGCCTGTGATGTCACAGCATAAAAGGTGACTTGGTGTTTGGAGACGCCAGATGCAATCAAGGTGGCAGACATACTATCGGTGGCTCTGGGTTCAGTGGTTCCGATCGGTGACAGCCTTAAAGGGCAGGCATCTCATTCCAAGAGAAGAATATATAAGACAAGCACAATAATCAATGAGAAGTGATGATCTCTGTTAGTAATAAGGCCAACAAGAAATAAATACAACAACACTCTTTTCTTAGAATACTTTAATCACTGAGTTCAGCCTTTTATGATCATTACAATATCATATGATACATACGACCCTAATCAGAGGTACTGTAGAGATGGCACAATATGAGTGCTTATTTCATGTTTGGAACCATTTCAGGTTTAACCTAGGTGCTCCATATCTCACTCCCCATTAGATAATCCACCCCATATCTCATAGTCAGTAACACCACTAAAATGACCATAAAACGTGCAAATGATAATCATTTTATGCTATTTCTAAATAGCATATTGAGTCTGACTAGGGGTTATCTCAGTCAGGCTCAATACTTGTGCATCTTTGCCTATTTTTCAAATGATTGATTATTGTTCTGTCTCTCAGACTTCCTCCTGCACATCTGCTTCCTTTTACGCATCTTTGCTAAATGTTGACAGTAGTGTTAATACCTCTAATATTGGATATTGATCTAACATAGAAGTTTCTAAGGTTATCGGAAACAGGTGAGGAAGTATAAACCTTTCAAACATTGATTTCCTGCTCTATTTCTGGTCATTCACACCTTTCATATATATCAGGTCAATATGTGTGTGTGCAAGGGTGTAAATGTGTCCTTTGTGATAAGACCACAGGTAAGTTCTTTGGTACTGTTCTGAATTCAGCCTTAAAGGCATTCCCCTCAGTATTCACATACATGCCAAAAGAAAATAAGAAATAAAAGGAAAGAAGTTGTTTAACAGGTAGAAGCCATGAAGTTGGTATATTTAGTAAGCATACTGAGTGGGTAGGTATGTCTAATATCATTGTCAGAAGGTGTCTCTAGATGCAGAAGATTCCCCATGTCTAAGCCTATTGATTTGCTTGGAATGCCTTGTAGATAGCTCTCACCTCTAATCAATGAGCAGACCACCTGCTTGTCGGACTGTTGGAATCATAGACCTCATGCAAGCTTTCAGATTGGATAATCTGATCGCTCATTAAAGCCATATCTATTCCTGTAACCCCATCATAGTCCAAGTACAGCAATAATACTGGCATTTTTCACCAAAAGAAAAACAACATGAGACACTTCCAATGCCTACCTTTTGATTATACTTCTTCTTGTAATAATTTTCCTTTCCTCTATTGCTATAGCTCTTCCTTTGTGCTTAACTAATTCAAATATTGTACCTATGAAACTACATTGACATAGCGTAATTGAAATTCTGATGCTCCCATAATAATCTAGTGATTGAGTGAATAAACAGAGAGAAACTGGAATTAGTAAAGGTAAAATACACAGGTATCAAGGTAGAATCATCCGCAGCATACCATTGTGAGATTGTGTGGGCGTATACGCAGATTATTTTCAAAGATGGTTGCAGAGGTAAGCAGTCTTTGACATAGCCTACTGGAATTCGGAATGCAATGGAATGCTCCCATAATAAGCTTCAAAAGGGGTTATAACCCAGTGGGTACATTTCGATATGTCCAATCATAGTTGATATAAATAACGCAGATTATCAACAGTTGATGGGAGGTTAAATCGTGGTTTCATTTAAGAGTTGACACGGGATAATTGAGTCATCCATGATTTAACATTCTAATGAGGTTTTCCATCACATAAGGTACCTGTAGACATTCTACAAGAGTCCATGTACAGAAAGGTAAACTCTCAGCAGGAGGCAGGAATAGGCAGGAGTCATGTTACTATGGACCAAAGGTATCAGGTTTACCTCAAATATTTACCTGTATTCATCCTGCCTGGAGGGATGGATTATGTAGGCCTTAGTGCCAGATGCTGCACTTTATACTAATGCTTTGTGCTGGTCAACTGGGGTCTGCTATAATGAGGACTGCTTACAAACGAATATATATGCTATAATAGAATATGGTACTGCTTCCTTGTAGCACACATTTACAATGAAATTTAAAACATGTACAAAGCTCCTTAGCCTATACATAGAAAATGTAGTGATGACTAAAGGAGTCTGTCCTTTAAAATGAATTAGTTGTCTTTTCTTATATGATCTTTTTTGCTTGTTTAGAGCCTAATGTGTGTGCTGAACGTCTTCATTAATGGCGCATTTTATCTCTCTTCAGGTACAAATACGTACATACCGTATCGTCATGTTTAAGCGCTGGGATTTGAATGAGCGCCGGTCTTGTATAAGCGCCTGGGCTAAGGGGATGCTGAAATATCTCTTAACCACTGAAAACTTGATCTTGAATAAGCGCCTGTTTTGTATAAGGGCCGGGGGTAATGACCCCTCCAAATCTATAAGCGCCTGGGCGCTTAAACACGACGATACAGTAGTTATAGTATAAAAAACTGGAAAGACTTAAACTAGATCTACAAACTTTATTCAACAACTTTAGTACACAATATTCATAAGGCACCATGGTAGAGCACAACAGTCTAATAATATCAGGAGCCTGTATATTATTGTTTGATAACCTGAAACTTGACTGTGTTAGCATATTTCAAGACATTAATTTTGAAGTTTGAAATCTAATTATCCAGACTATAAGATACTGAAATGTTTTGAAGTAAATACAATATCACTAATATGACATTCACATAACCAGTCCAAGAGTAGTGTTTTTGGTGCCCATCATATATTTTACATAGTTCCTCAAATGGCGAGTTCCCCATGATTTTTCACATTTTCCCACATTTAATTGATTTCAATTATGTTGATGTACATGCTTGCATCCAACATATATGTGCTAAATGGTGCATGGAAATGTGTTACAAGATGCCATGTTGCTAAAAGCAGCATTTGTGACCATGATAAGTCAACAAAATGTTATCATGTATGTTTCCCCAGCAGTGCATTGGTACATAATCTCAATCCTATAAGGGAGTAAAAACCCATAGAGTTTCTATGTTTCATGAATAGAGAAGTGATAAGTACCTCACTAATGTTACATTCATACTTCTCTACAAGTGACTGTCTGTAAGATTCCACCATGGTAAAACTCACCGGGTGACAGCATTTTAGGAACATCGGTATAATATTTGAAAAAAAAGTCATCATTTAGAAAAAAAAAGTATTCTGGCCATTAGAGAAGAGATCAAGGGAAGATCTCCATATCAAGTGACACATAAACCATCTGGAATATGGCAGACTTAGAATCTACCTCCCATGTCAGTGTTAAAACATAATAACTGCCACAACTTGCTTCAATATAGGTATGTGGGTTGTTCTTTTATTAGGACACTACGAGATGCACCAAAGTTACCTCAGGAATAACATTTGCAGTAGTAGGGCTGTGGGGAATCATAGTGCCTGAAGAAATGGCCTCCCAATATAAATAGACCTTCAGCCATATCATGGCTATCTACCTGAGTGACCTTCCCAACAATAGAATGACCTTCACAACACAGTAACAGCACATGTATGATTATCAGACTTTTTCGATATGTCAATTTCCTCTTATTACCAAAGTAGTCCATGGTGATTCACCGGTTTAGGAGAATGGTGGAGTAAGCTTTGTCCATCAAAGATTTTAGAAACTGAGTCATCACATCTCATTATATTGGCCTATCAGGTGTGTCACTTCGTGCTTCCTCATCCAAACTTGGCATGAAAAAATTCCTCACCAAAACCATGACGACAAACAGTAAGTTCAATGCAGCGAAGCTGAATCCCACTGCAGTGCCGCCCCCTATTGGGGGTGGGTCAGAACACTTCCGGCTGGGGGCAGACCACTTCCCATCACTCCCACAGGTCTGGACAATGTTGCCATATCCAACCAATTCAGAACAGAAGTGGACAATAATCTCCCCACTGGTGTAGTTGTCCTTGACTTCTTTTCTGATGAAGTTTGTGCCTGCAATAGGGGAAAAGTATTTATTAGGGGTAATTTAAATGTTACTCCTCATTTAGGTACTCCCTCAACATTTTTATTCTATTTCATTCAATTCAAATGTGCATCAGTATGAATACATGATCAAAAGATCTAGGTTAGGTAGGTATGACTATCTTTAGACCTTTCATTTTCATTCAGGCCTACATTTTATCATGAATTGGCTCAGATAACGCGTAAAACAGTGTTGTCACTCACAGATTATCAACCCAAAAATGACCTCTCTTAGGCTCTACCTAAGGCTTCAGCAAACAAGTAGGGCCAGTCAACTTGGATCCAGTATAAAAAAACAACATATTTTCCTTTACCATAATGAGAACAGCAGGCCTTTATCTAATCTAAGAAATGATCTCATGTCTATTATAAAACGGCTGGCAGTGCTCTGCTGCACGATAGAAGTCACCTTGAGTGCATTATAAGAGTACAGTGCATGCCCGAGCAAGGTCACGGTATCTATGTAATGGTTCAATGGTTATTCATTGTCTACACATACCTTGATTGGGTGATTGATTGTTTGGATGGAAATATAAAAGTTTTATAAAGACAATAGACAACTCTCATCAACTCTCTGATGTTCTATAATGCACTCAGATGCATTCTTGCATTATAGAACAACAGACAGTCTCTATGTGAAGAAGATCGTTGTCTATTCTCTAAACAATATTATGTACGACCATAATCCAATAGACCCACTGGACTGCCTAAAGCCATCTCTGGTAATGAGCCCCTTTGTGAACTGCACAGTGAGCTACTTTGTGTCCTACCATTAGGAGGAGTTTGGAATTATGCAGCTACCTGTAATCACACCGGGCTACCTGGAGGCAGATGGAGGGACACGTCAACCCCATTATTTACAAAGTAGGCACATGAAAGGCACCCAAACACCTGCACTACAAAAATGGTGTTTAGATCCTAAACACAATCTAAACATATTCTTGTCACGTTTTTCTAATCCCTTTAAGTTCCTAAACATGTTTAGCCAAACATTGTGTTTCGCTCAAGTCTTTAGAAATCTAGGTGTTTAGGTTTAAAATTTTGTGTCTAGATATCTATGAAATTTTGTGTTCAAATGCCTAAATCATTTGTGACACGATCAGGGAAAAGGCCCTTAGTGCAGGCTACCTTAAGGGCCCTATTCCCAGTACATGTCACATTTGCTGCAATAGTAGGGAGGCAAAATCTCAAAAGAGGCTTAGAAATCACCTTATGAGGGACGGAAAGTTAGGGGGTGGCATCCATGCCAGACTTGAAGTATGGTCCATACTGATCAACTTTGAGGTGGATGCCACATGGACACCAGTCAAATCCCTTGGCTATGGTCAAAGAAACAGCTTCGGCAGGCAGCAAAACTGAGAACCCATTCAACCATAGGCACTTCAACCTGAAGGAGGTTGCTCTCAGATTCGAAGATCAAAAGTTTGAACTGAGAACGGCTTTCAACATTGGCAACTGCGTGAGTGCTTACCACCAAATGTCACCGCCAGCGGTCTCTTAGCACTTGGGCAAAACTGCGACATCTCTCTGGAGGAATTCATGGACGGGCACTCATTCTTCATATTCGACCTAACTCCGGACAGAACTCCAGAAGATTCTCGCATCAACCTCATCAAACAAGGAAAACTTAGCCTAGTGCTCAGGTTCGCTACTCCTACCACCCACGCCATTTCGGCCATCCTGTGTTCCCTCTACGACAATGACATATATCATCGCAAGTTCTTGTCAAAATCATTAGACGGGCATGGAAGCTTCAACAGAACGCAACTTCAGAACCTGTACGCCAAAACCTGTGGGGCTCACTGCATCCACTTTCTCATAGAGGCATGTCAAAGCAAGGACCCCTCTCACACAGTGAAAACCTTCTCTAAACTACCAAAAAACCTAATGGACAAAATAGTCCAACCATGGATGAGGACATAATTTGCACGGGACATCCCACACATGTAAGGATCTATGACATGGACATGGCCAACGATGTGCAACAAATAAAAGTCATAGTGGATCTAGTCCTGGACTTGTAGACAAGTTGGTGAACAAGGTGACCATGTTGGAGGAAAAAGTGTGTGTGTTAGAATGTAAAATACTGCCAGCAACAAGAAAATTGGGATGTTCTTGGAACTGTAGTACAAACTCTATTAGCATGTACCTGTAGAACATGTGTGTGTAACCCCTTTTTTGTAGCGAAAATAAAAGTGAGAAAAAATGAGAAAAAAAGCCTTCAAGTTGTTTTTCACATGTGATAGTAGCATATTAGAAACATTGTAGGTGCAAAACATATGGTGCAACCACACCCCATGGCACCTATAGAAATAAACAAGCTTCAGCCGGCTGCTACAGCAGCTTGCGGTATGTGTACGTTGGGCAAGACTCAGTTTGTTTTTGTTTACGTTTTCTACTGTGGTGACCATGCGGTCGGTCTGTTTTTGTTTACGTTTTTTGTTGTGATCATGTGATCATCACGTGATCATCTCATAGCTCTAAGCCAATCAGAGCAATATATGGTCAATTCAAGTCTCAAAACTAGGTCACTTCCGGTTTGTAAGTAGATCAAATTGATTTTGATAGCTGCTTCTATGCGCTAGGTTTACCTCTATACACTACTTTTAGAATAAAAGTGTTTATTTCCTAAATGTGTAGTTGATGAGACACCTAATACACCTATATGTTTAGGTTTTAAACATGTTTAGACCTAAACATGTTTAAAATCTAAACACCATTTTTGCAGTGTGAGTAACAACCTCCTCCCCACTACCATCCTTAGGGCAAACCCCTCTAACAAGGCCAATAGTACAGATCCATCATACTGAGATTGCTGTATAAGGCTTGGCAGAATACAAGCGGGATAAACCCTATGTACCCAATAAAGATACTACTAATAGGGGCTATAGGTAACAGCTGTGGCCTGAAGCAGCTTCTTTGTATTTAGCCGTTTAGCTAATGTTCATTGCAAGCAACTCAGGTCTGTCAATGGGCAGTGCAAACTAGTTCTAGGCACGATGGGGGTACATAAACAACAGAATTTTGAAGAAATGAAATGGCTGTAATATGGACATTAAATTTGTTAGCAGGCAGTTTGTTAGTTTGATGTCCCTTTCAAACTTTCAACCCAACTGAGAATATCCAGGAATTATCCCGCTATGTTCCCTTTATTTTAGAGGCATCAAAGATGGTATTTGACCCCATAGACAGAGCTCTTTACATCTAAAAGCACAGAGATATTATAAGATGCCTACAACCCTAATCAGAGGTACTGAGTCCTTATTTCATGTTTGGAAACAGTCTCGTCCGGTTGGGATTCAGGAAACTCCCTCTCTCGTGTTTGGGGATTGTGGGTCCCCATATTCTGGGAAATATTACTACGCACTGTACCTGCCTACATTTAACCACTACAGCAACCAGCGACCAGAACTACTTTTACCCATAAACGCTGGTCCCCAGATACGACTCAGGGCCAGATTGGTTTGGAACAGTGGAATACACATGCCCCATAGGTTTAACCTAGGTCCTCCATATCACATCCCCCCTCTGTTAGATAATCCACCTCCTTGTCTCATGGTCAGTAACACCACTTAAAATGTGTAAATGATAATCATTTTATGCTTTTTAATAAAAACATTCCTGATAAAAATTATATGAAATAAATGCAAAGGTTCACATATATTGGGTCTGACTCAGGGTTATCTCGCTCAGTTTCACCTTGTGAGACAACCCTCAGTCAGACTCAATACTAAAGGCGAGGAAGTATACACCTTTCTAACATTGATTGCTTGCTCTATTTCTGGTTCTTTTTACACCTTTCATATATCTCAGGTCAATGTGTGTGTGCAAGGGTGCACATGTGCATGAGACCACAGGTAGGTTCTTTGGTACTGTGCTTGAAGGCATTCTCCCCAGCATCCACATACATGCCAAAAAGAAATAAGAAATAAAAGGATAAAAGTTTAATAGGTAGAAAGCTGAAGTCAGTATATTTAGTGAGCACACTGTCTAATGTCATTGTCAGAAGGTGTCTCTAGATGAGGAAAATTCCCCATAGGCCTTAGTCCTATTCATGATTTCTAAAGGGAAGATATGAAAGGAAACTGTTTTCTATTATTATTCCCACCACAATGACTAGCTTTTTTCCTCGTTTTCACTTCAATTCAAAGTTATAACAATGGATCTGAGGCCGTTGCAGAAAAGAAATTTCAAAGGCATTTAAGCCTTATATATATATATATATATATATATATATATATATATATATATATATATATATATATATATAGGGGTGTTGCAGCATAGTACAAATGTAGTAGACCTTTGCATATATTTCTTTACCTCTAATGAATACAGAGATAATAGATAAAAAAAACACATTTAGTCTCCTATTAGATTCTGATTAAATACCTGTAGTACCTAGTCCTTTTTCATATATAAGCGGATGTTCCAGTGTTAACTGCTGGACATTGTGCACTGAAGTGTGATAGAGGAATATAGGCACAAGACTAAGCACATTGATCTGCTCAGGAAGCCTTGTAGAGAGCTCTCACATCTAATCGATGAGCAGACCACCTGATTGTCTGACTGTTGGAATCATAGACCTCATGCTGACTTTCAGATTGGATAATCTGATCTATCATTAAAGCCATATTTATTCCTGGAATTCTGGTATAAATAAAACCACACTACTTGAATTGCCCAAACCTGCTTTTCATATATATATATATATATATATATATATATATATATATATATATATATATAAAATGCATTGAACATGAGACACTTCCAATGCAGGCCTACATTTTGCTCACACTTTTTAGATTCTCCTGTCCTCTATTGCTCTTGTTTTTGTGCTTAACCAATACAAATACTACAACTATGAACATACCTTGACATAGCTGTTTATAATGGAATGCTCCCATAATGGAATTGTCTAGTGGTGGAGTAAACAAAAGGATGTTTTCTGACATTTGTCCACATAATTTGAAAGTTTGGAAACATTTGCTTTGAATGTTATTCTAACGTTAAAACGTTGACTCATTCTGACATTTTTCAACGTTCATACACATGTTTTTTCTAATATTTTAAAATGTTTTCTAACATAATTTTCAACATTCAAAAACATTAGAGAACATTCTTTAACGTTTCTACTAGCAAAACCGCCTGGGGATTTTGACTTTGTATTTTGTATAGGTACCTATTGCCCAAACTATTGTGCCTGCCAAATTAATGACAGAACATAACCATTTGTTGTGCACATAGAAGTATCTTCATATAGAATTTTCCTGAAGCACATTATACCTGTAATCCCTGAGCAAAAATCTCTAGGACTGGTGCAAGAGGACATTGTCATCAGAGGGCATGTGTATATTTCTTGGTAACAAGCAATGGGTGTGTTCATCAGGATTATTTCATTTAATCCAATAGAATATGATAATAACAGTCATATTTTATCAAGCATGACTTGGAATTAAAGTTTTGATCCAAGGATACATGAAGTAAGCAAGAATATGATAATGTGTACATTTAAAGTAACTTTAGATTATACAGAACCTACAGGGGAAATCTCCCCATTAATTGGCTTGCCACATTGTGGGGAAGATAATGTATAACACAAACGTATAAAAATGTTAGAAAACGTTCTATAAACATTTGTTGAATGTTTTATTATGTTTTAAAATGTTTGGAATGAATGTTCACATTCTAAATTACTGTTAATGTTAACAAACATTTGTTAATTGTTTGTTTGATGTTATAAAACATTATATATGAACGTTTGTTTTAAAGCCTTTATGGACATTAGTAAATGTTTGCTGAACATTTCATTTATGTTGGAAAACATCAAAACCTAACGGTCACTTTCTAGCTTTAAAATGATGCTCACGAACGTTCTCTAAACGTTTGCTGTTCACTTTTATATATGTTATATGTTATAAGCAAATGTTCTCCAGAAAGGGGTTCTCAGTCATTATGAGACAATAGTTTGTATCATTGCTGTACTAGGTCTATAGACATCTGCCCCCCCCCCCTGAGTGGGGGGGGGGCAGATGAGGAGCTGAGGAAGTTAATTGAGATGAAAGTATGAGCAATAAGCAAAGGTAAAATACACAGATATCAGGGTATAATCACCCCACATCACACCATGGAGACCATGATGAGACATACAGAGACTGAGAGAGAGACATATAGAGACAGAGAAGACAGGGATGGACCAGTGGCAAAAGGTACAGACATAGCCTGAGAAACGGATCTTCAACTATTGGTGCTTACTCCTGTGTATTCCAACATTCCCAGTCAGCATGAAAAACTAGGACTTGGTTGGAGACTATGTAGGCATATGCTGCCAGTCTCTGAGTTTTCCACCTGACTGAAGAGGAAGAGCAAGTATACCACACAGTACATTTAATCTCTGTGCCTACTTTCATATCCTTTTGGGAACATTGCCAACAACTGACAAAATAACTTGCACTGTTCAGTATGTGAAGGGCCAAAGTACAGAGGAGGCAATGATTTGTTAAACCCTCCTGCCAAACGTAGATAAAAGTACTTATACCACAATATAACAGGCGACCGATATTGGAGTAGAAGAAATCAAAGAGTCTGAATGGCCTCTGATCATGAGGATACTCTACTTAATAGTCTCATAGCACGGAACGAACATGGTCTACATATTGTGTACTTAACATGAATGGATCCTGGCTGGTACAGCTGACCATAAACACTCTCCTGTTCAACACTTTTTTTTCCATAAATGAGAGACTTTCCACTCAACCGGTAAAAAACCTACAAAGACAAGCCTTATTGTTATCCCATTGATTACTATGATAGAGTAAAGGTCCTCCCTGCAAAAGACATGGAGAGAAGGAGAGAGGAAGAGAGGGAAGGAGAGACAGCAGAGAGAGAGAGAGAGAGAGAGAGAGAGAGAGAGATGCAGATAGAGACAGAGACACAGAGGCACAGAGAAATAGTGAGAGAAATAGGGGAGAGGAAATGGATGTCAGAAGAGAGGAACAGGGAGGGGTGAGGGAAAGCAGTCAATTATTATACTCATGTAAATCCTAATTGATTAAACAGAGTGCTCTGTTAAAAAGCATTGTTTAAAGTTAAATATAGAAAAAGCGATTTTCTAAAGTGACCTGTGTCTTTGAATTCTAGATGCCCTACTAGATTCCAATAGGCTTATTGCTACTCCTAGTCATGTATGGGAGCCTGTGGTGGATAACTAAGTGGTCAAGCCCACTAGGACCCCATTTAACTTGAGCTACTCACTACTTTAAATACCAGACCTGTCCCTGGCCGAGTAGCTCCTGGGGAGCACTTCACCCTATAAGTAACACAAGCTGTCAAACAGCTTGAGGGGGAACAGGTACCTACATCTCAGCTCCTGCTGGGGGGGGGGGGGCGTTGCCCACCACCTTCGGCGATGTGATGGATATCTATTCTAAAATCGACGTGGAAGATGGCTAAGTTTTGTAAATGAGACATGTGTACACACAGTGTATACACTGTCAGACTGCGCTATTCTATTTACAGTTCATTGCTTTAATTTTTAGAAAACAGAGCTGCCGTTAGTACAAATCCAATAACTCTACAGAAGGTTGCCCTGTACGCAGTACAGTGGCCTTTACTGCCTATGAGTGTGCAGAAATTTCTCAAAATCGACAGCAGGGGCATTAAGTGACAGAAACACGGGGGTCACATTGCCAAACACATCATGGGCCCCGGGGTCATGGGCCTCATGTAATGCTGAGGAAGAGAGGGGCAGAATGTCGGGAAAGGGAGTGAGGAAGGACAGGAGGGGATGGATGGAAATTTAGATGGTAAAGGTAGACAAGAGGAGGTGAAGGGGAGAGTGAGAGGTGGGGAGAGGAGGTGAGGGGGCTGGTGGGAGAGGTATAGGGGAATTGTGCTCCTGTGACTGATGAGAGAAGTTAGGAAAAGTACACTACTATATAATTGTGGAATTATCCCAGGGACAGATATTAGTTCCAATGTTTTATCGCCATGTCCCATGTTAAGCTTTATGCCACCTGTCAATTTAAAACACGTTATTCAAATTCATTACATGATTTTAGAAATGCCCCTGTCGCATCTACTTGTCTGAACTCATTATACATTATTACAAATAGCACCATATCATATACATAGAGGGCTCCATATGCCTGTTGTATAGATCTAGCAGAGGCTGTTCATTTACAGCAGAAAAGTGACACTACAGCATAGTATAAGCCTCCACGTGAAGGCCCTGTAGGAGTAGCAGCAGCAGGAGGTAGGAGGAGAGGTAAATGCTAAAGGGTGTAAGCGGATATCCCGACACACAGTCACATGACTGGTCACGTGGGCTGCCTAGTACCCCCTACTGTAGGGTCACTTTTCTGTAACAATGGATCTCTGGCAACGTACGTTGAGACGAGGATTCCGTCATTATTTCGTCAACACTAGTATAGGTTTTTACATTATATATATCAGACCAGTATAAGATCTCTATTCGGTGATAGTATAAGAACATTTTCCTATATATACAGTTCTTCCCATGATAGTAGATTCTATAGAAGACAAAAGATATAGAGTAGAGTCATAGTAGTAGATAGTACTGGCACCTATAACAGTTATAGGTGCCAATACTATGTACTACTATGACTATGACAGCATTTTCACATATATTCCTTGTACATTTGTATACCATCGTACTGCCACCTGGGGCTTCTTGTATAAACTACACCAGATTTCTGCCACACTAGTATGGTGGCCCACTCTTCAGTTTTATTAGGATCCCTGTTAGATTCAATAGTCATTTTAATAGTGTACCTAGGCCACGTCTATTTGCAATTCATCCTGACCTTTTCTCCATTGTTGACACATGCATCTACGCTCTATCAAACACGCACATTTCTCTGTGTTTGTTTAGTTTTACGTCCGGGGGCCATCGAGGAACTCAGACATTCAAACATTTCTCTGTGAGTTGAATACTACATGTACGTGTAGTAGGTAAATATTACATTTGTATAATGGAAAACACAAATGGGGGCTCATTTTCATGACGATCATCTAACTAATATCACGATTATGCATATATACTGATACGATTGATGCTTAAATTGTCCGTACCTGTATACATGTACATGGCACCTCTCTACACCGTCTGTGTATCTCATGTATCCTATACCATTATACACATCTGTTTAGTTTAACCTTGAGCCAAGGGCAGTGAACCGGAGTGTGACTGAGGTCAAAGAGCCTATTATAACACTGAAAACCCACCGCTACTGGAAAGTCGTCATATATGACGAGTTTAGGCTCGTCAGGCCTTCAAGGCTACCCTAAGTCGTCATACTGAGGACCCTGGCTTTTCCTACTAGTTTGGGTGTGTGCCATAAGGGGTCCCCACTATGCACTTCTATGATACGAATGATGTATAGTGGGTTGTATATACTCTCATAAATATATATTGTTCTAATTATATTGTTACTACGAAAGGGAAAGTATAACTGAATTTGATAAAGATATACTTGTAAAAAGATGGAAATGTTTAAATGGAAATGTAGAAAGGGAAATATATCATTCTGCTAATGACACCTCTCTTATGGATAGGACTGGGTTATAAGTCCATATCTATTGAGAGTCTAAGACGGGTAGATGGGTGTTCTCACAATGCACTACATTATGTTTAATTGAACCCATGATAGTGGGTTTACAAGAAGAAATACTGATTGATGGGTGAGGGAATAAGATATCCATTACAAAACAAAGGAAAAATCAATATCATTGGTTTATTGTTAAGAACACTACTAGAACGTATATAATTTCTGCACAGAATGATATGGCTGTAAAAGGCACCAAAAATGACGACTAAAGGTCGTCAATGATGACCCAAAGTCGTCACCTATGACAACCCCTTGATGACCTAAAGCTGTAGATTCAGGTTTCGTCAACCTGAGGACCTAAAGTCGTCAGTGTTGACGAGTTTTGGATCTTGTAGGTTTTCAGTGAATATCCTCCTCGTCACCAGCTGGTAATGGAATATAGCATAAATATGGCAGCACAAGGGTGGTATATTGACGAATATTGCACGAGGCCGTTAGGCCGAGTGCAGTATCGTCAATATACCACCCGTGTGCTGGCATATTTATGCCATATTGCATTTATACCACCTTTTCCTCCATTTTGTATTAATTTCTTACCTGATATCCCCAGAATAAATACAGTAGAAGACATTTTGTAAGTGCCAGCGATACGGCCCGTGGCCGCTCTGCGCGAAGCCATTGTTTTTGTTCTTGACCTATATCTACATCCGGGCCACTGACACACTTTCGCCAGACAAGGAGGCGGGTGGGAATGGCAGGACTGCGACTCGTGTACGTTGGGAAAATCAATGGATTCTTATTTATATCGAAGAAAATGGAGAAAATTAGCACGCATTCCTCGTCTATGGATCAAATACTTCTTGGAACTTTGATATTATAACATGTCATGGTTGGATTCCATACGAAAAGTGAGTGCAAACATAGGACAAGGACCCCAGGTTAGAAGTTATTTACTATCGTATTGGGTTTCAATACCGTTCAGTGTGGCGCTATGGCTAAGGTCTTCGCCTACCTCCACTGCGGCCGGGGTTCAATTCTCCTACGAGTTTGGACGATTTTTCACTTTGAAACAATGGCGAGACTGAATTTGTATGTCTGCCACACATTTCCCAAAATATTCTAAGTCCAACTTGACCTCGAAAAAGTATATCCAAAAATCCCAAAAATGCACATGTGCGTATATGCTCTCATAATGCACTGGTAGGAGAGGGCATAACAGTAAGGGAGGTGCCAGAATAGTGGTATAATATGTTATAAGCTACCAATGCCAAACATATAACTGTAGATATCTATTTAGGCTATTGTAGTATGTGGGCCATTATGGCTTTCCATTAAACCTTCTCCCTTAGGGTGTAACACAAGTTATATTGACGTCATCTGTTTTAACGTTATTTTCAATTTGCCTGTCTTGTTAAAGGTGAATTGTATTTGTAAAACTAGGATTTGTTCACCAAGCCCACCAATTGTATACGATACATATGTTGCACATAGAGACAGGCGAAATGTTATGATTATGATTTGTTACATGCAGCACAGAGCACTGTAATTAATTGTGAGTGTTGTCGTCATACATGACAGATTCGGCTGAAGATGGATATTTATGGGATTTACGGGTTTTGCTGAGTAGAATTTAGTAAACTGTAGGGGGCCCAATTCAAATATCCCATATGGTTTATATTTTAGACACCGTATGGAAATGTGATGAATTGAATAGAATCTCGTCAGTGATAGAGATACCTTGATTCCTTGCTGATAATGTGCAGCTTGGATTTGGCACATTCTAGGATGTTTCTGAATTTAGGGTATCCAGGGTGCATCTTATACCTGAGGGTTACCTCATACGCTATATGGTTAATGAAAGGAAAGAAAAAGAAGTAAAATGTGAATTAAAACATGACTATAAAATTAGAAGGCAACTTGTGTTGTACCTACCTTCTATAGATTCAGGCAGGGTGCACGGTACACCGTGTCCATGTACCCCATGTGCAGTGTTGGCAGCAGAGAGAAGCACAACCAACACCAACCCTGTCCAACAACACAGCATGGAACCTGTGGATACCTCTCCCATCTTGTACTTTACTATAATGGTATATACTATACTGCTAAACTACAGAACCAGAAGCACAGGGCTTATACTGAATATGATATAAGCAGATGCTTATAGTCCTTATGGTTCTACCCCTTGGTGCTGATAACTTTAGGCCTCTTGTCTTTTCTTGTATACTAGTCCGTCTATGATCTCTTTGATGCTTTACTCCTGAAGTCAGTATCCACAAAGGCTCTTGCATAGATAGACTTAAGGCTGCTGATGGTAGTGACTATATTTGTTTCAGATTACTACTTGGGTTTTATTGCTCCTAGTGTATTTCTACGTCTGCTTCTGGGTTAAGTTAATACCACCGTGAATATGCCCCTCATGTCTCCTCAGCCGTTGTCCACTGACACCTCTCTCCCAAAGGTAATAGTCTTAGCGATCCGTGCATAGAGATCTATTCTGGGAGAATGTAAATACCGTTCATAAATAATACTGGCACACTTTGCAGGACCCGTATACTAAGTAGTATATAATAAATATACTGGTGTTTTCTGTGTGGTATTGTATTGTGATGTGTTGACCGTGCAAGTTCACATAGATAGAGTAATCTTCGAGATATCAATGATTCGTCGCCTTTACCACTGGGAGTAGTATTAGTAACGTAGATTTCAATGTCTGTATAGATCACTGTCGATGGTGATCAATGGATGTGTACAGTTTCCTATTACTCAGAATAGATCAGCAGGAATCCTCTCTCTCTCCATGCACTGCTGTTTTGCTCCTCTGCACCCCCTCTCTGTCTCAAAACTTATGTCTATTGATGTATTTGTTTGTTCCTCCTCCTTATAATGATCTTCTTGTCTCTGATTCCCTAACTGTCTGTCTTATTGCCTGCCACTAAATGTCGTTCTTCTTGTATCTCTGCTTCCTCTTCCTCCCTGCCTGTTGCTGTATCTGCCAGCCTCTGTTTGTCTTACTTCCCGCCTCCCTGCCTGTCTCTCTTCCTGTCTCCCTGCCTGTCTCTCTACCTGTCTCACTGCCAGCTTCTATACATGTATAGATGTGTCTCTGCCTCCCTCAGTGCCTGCCTGCCTCTCCTCACTACGACATTTAGTGCAGTTCACTATGTGAACCCATGCTATCCACTACTAACACTGATTCTCTGTGCGTGTGTCTCTCTGTGTAGGTTGCTGTTCTGCCTGTCTACCTGCTGCATCATCCACACGGGTGATCTCCACAGGTACTGACACATGGTAAAAGGCAGAGTGATGATGGAGGGAGGTGCCGTGTACATTGCAGAGGCATCGGAAGGGGGTAGGCCTTTATCAGCGGCTTGAAGATGTTATTGTCTTTTAACTTCCTTTAATATGTATGTTTTGTAAAATTTTTATAGAAAAGATTTTGTGGCTTTTGCTTCTGATTTGAAGCCAAAGCCCCACATCTGTCTGTTAGGTGTGGGGTATTAAAGCATTGTCACCCATGCGCATTTCAATATAAATTCATCTGACAGGGGCGGATCTAGGATTGCGAAAAAAGGGGGGGGGTGGCGACCCTTTTAAAGGCTCTATTTCTGGTGAAATCTGAGATGGAGAATAGGCAAATAAACGCTTTTACTACATGCAAAAATGATGGGGGCGCACATCCCTGCATATTTCATATAGAAGATTTTTATATTATGATCACAATTGTGACGGAAATAGCCGGCCAGCGATATACGAACGAGCTTCTCGTGCATGGAGTGCCACTGTATGCACAAGGAAATGGAAATGAACAACTCCTTTAAGTGCAGTATTATGATAAGCATTCCATATGAGTTAGGTAGCGAGACCCAAGTAGAGAGAGAACTATCGATATCCTCCAAGAAGTTGCTTCCTCTATGACATGATCAGATCCTTGATAGAGCTCTAAGCCGTTGAAAATTTAAGTTGGAACACCAGAAAGGTACCCAGTAAGGAACCATCTGCCTAAATAGGTACTTTTCAGAATTTCAATCCATTCCTACTTGTAAGCTGCCGAATATAGATGTTTTCCCCTCTGATTCTAGGTGAACTGTGGATCCCTGAAGATTTGAGCACAATTCGCGCTCTCTTCCTCCAACACAGTGTTTATATACCTTCTGGCTACCGGTGGTTTTGACTTTTTATCACTGGACACCATTCGGACTTTCAGCCTAGCGTGACTCTAAAGGATCTGTTTGAGAGGAACACAACCACTATCCTATAGGGGTCTAATCCCCACTACCACGACCTCTATCACCGTGACCTCCAGACTGGCATGGAAAAAGTCTACCAGGAACACTTGCAAGCCAGTGCGTTTGGAGGACACTTAATACTCTATAGGGACATATCAGACCACATCCAACCTGGACTCGTAAGCACTCGTAAACACGCATACCTATGATTACACTCCTCAAGCCTTCACAAAATTATACTCATACCATGACCAGTTATCGAATTCTATAAGGGTGTAACAGCTACTGTCTGAGCATGGCTTCAACAGCCACTTACTCGCCCTATAAGAGTGTGTCCCTACTCTGATCAGTTATCATGGAAGGCCCGGGCAATCTCCTACCATTCTTAGACTAGCTATTTAGACTTGTCAACCATCAATCATTTATATCAATCCTACTTTCATCTCCCCGAAATCCCACACTCGTGTTTATATCTATCCTGTGACCACCCATTCCCCATGTTGTCCTGTGACCACCCCTCCCTCAGGTTGTCCTGTGATGTCCTTTTCCTCGTGTGTGCAGTGCCACTATGCACACGAGGAGACCACCTCATAAGGATGTAGTCCTGTGACCAAACCATAGTTTCCTTGTGCTGTCCTGTGACCACCATTTCCTTTGGGCTGTCCTGTGACCACCGTTTCCTAGGATGTAGTCCTGTGACCACCTTATGGTCGAAAATCATAGAAAGTTGGCAGATGAGGCCTCCTGGGGTTATGCGAGGGGCTGGTATTAAACCGTGGAGTATCTCAAAGATATTTTTTATGGATAATGTATAGGTGTTGGGGTAACTACCCACGAAATATTTTCAGTTAAATATGAAATGCTTTGGTATGGCAACACCCTGAACATATATACCCTCAAATACCTTGAAAAGGTGTCTTACCGAATGACATTAGGGGGCTGTGGTCCCTAAAGTAAAGACAAATTAATTTTTTATGATTTAGGTTAACTTTTTTGTTGACTTTTGTTGACTACTGTATCTAAGGGTAGGATTCAGGGAGAAATAGCAACAGAATTTGGACTTTTTTCCTAAGCTTGAATCCTTTTTCTTAGTGTCTGAAATGACATTTTCACCAGAATCCTGGAATTTTCTTGCTCAGGAAATTTCAAATCTTGCTGTTCTAGATGAAAGTGACACAGATATAGGATTTCAGTTTTAATTACATCTCACACAATGGCCATAACGTGTACTTTCAGGTGGGATATAGTTAAAAGGGGCAAAAAATATGTGTGACCCTGTCTTTTGCCTATGGAAAACATGTGTGAAAATTGCAAATTGTCATTCGGAAAGACATTTTTTCATTAAAATACCATAACATTATCTAGGATAACTGCATGCTTTCACTTCTTCTTGATGGAGGTGCTATGAATGGAAAAGTATTTTTTTACCCTTGTTTTCATCGTCTCCTACCTGAGAGCAGGCAAAGCAGGCAGGAGCTATCTCCTCAGAGTAGGCAGATGCTATACTAAGTCATTCGCCCAGACATTTTTTTTTTTTTTTTTTTGAGTTATACTACGAAACATGAAGCAAAGTATACTAGGCTTATTTGACATCTCAACGCATAATTGTAAGGATTCTTTTTATTTATGTTTGACTTGAACCTAGCTCATTCTTTGACCTTGTAGGTACATATTACTAACCAGCCCTGGACTGAGGGGGGGGGAGTGATATGATTAGGGAAGACATTTATTTAAGTATAGACTGTAGACTCCACAAGAAGCTTTCGTATGCTTCTCAAACATTAAACCAAGCACCTCAGCTTCACATCCTGAATAGTAGTATTCCTAGCCCGTGTAATAACTTTATGACCAAGACTTTTCTCATGCCAAAGATGGAACTTTGTCTTCCTATTGTTTCAATCCATGCCTGGTTAAAGCGCGGGAAAAACTTTTAGCTCCTAACGACAACGCGCCTAGTCTTCCTCCCGACTGACATCTAGCGGCTTGAAAAGGAACTTCTGCTCTCTCCCTATTGGCTGGGTGGGATCATGTGACCGTGGGTTTGGTCGTACTATCACGGACGGAACCAAAACAAAAGCCGGTAGGAGATTTTTCCCTGTTTTTCTCATTGAAACATTGAATATATATGTCCAAAATGTGCTAGTAGAAGACATGGAGGTTATGTTTTCCTGTATGTCCCCGGGCAGGAGATAAAACAGCCTGTCTCAGCGTTTTTTCGCGTTCGCAAATTTCAGTTGAGGAGCGCTCCTTCTCAGAGAGTGTGTTAGCCTGTTGACAGTGTTGTAGGAGAGGGTTGGTCATTCGCCCAGACATACGGGTCTGACAGAAACGTCCATAATTTACTTCACAGAGGAGAGGGTGGGTATTTTCGGGTTGTGAGAAAGTGTGACAGGGGGTGGGGCTTGTCTTACATTTATCAAAAAATAGATGTAATTTCACACAAAAAACATTAACTATTTCTGTCTCTGAACGATTATATAACATGTACAGATATACAAGCGAATTGTCCTATATTATTATTCGGGATGAATGCATGACAAAGTTGTAAGAAACAGCCATACATATATTAAAGGCGGGTCATTCTTCATCAGGAAACAAAAGTTATTAAGATATAGTTCTATTGCTTGCCCAGTGGATAATGGGACAGGGGTAGGCCAGGGTCAATCGCCTAGACACTTCTTTTTAACTGTACTCTTTCCTTAATATGTATCACAAGGTTATCCTTTCAGGGGCAGTCGTCTAGACACAAAATAATAAGTCAAGGATTTTTCTTTTCTTTCAGAGATGGACTCCAAGGTACACACAGATCGAACTCCTCCCTTGCGGAGGAGTCCACGTAATAAGAGTGGCCACTCAAAGTGTTATAAACCATCTGACACAAAACAAACGAGAAGGAAGAGGAGGGCAGGGAAACCTCAGTCAAACACCATGAAAGCATATTCCTCACGCACACCCGACCAGAAGGCGAGGAGCTGCTTGTCCTCCAAGAAGCACAGGGATAAGTTACGTGCTAATCCGCAGTCAGAGGCCAGCCTCAGAGTTAAACAGTCAAAGAAGGTAAGCCTTATTTTTTTTACTATCTTTTCAAAAGATGATATGTATGTAATCTACTGTACCTGAAAGAAATATGTATACGTCATTCTTTTGATTCCTGGAGCAAGGCTGTAGGTTTATTGGGCTTAGGTGGAAGAGGGAAATTACTATTTTTGTAACACTTAACGAGACCCTTTTTTTTCAATGGTAGGAATATGAGAAGAGGAACCCCCACAGAAAAAGTCGTTTCTTTATGGAGAAAACAAAGGCTGACAGGTCAAGAGAACTAGACAAAATCAACAAGAGGCGCATTAGAGCGGAGCAGCGGGCCGCACGAGAAGTCTCACAGGCCAAGATGTATGTAGAATCCTGATATATAATATATAATTATATTTGAAGTAAGGTGTTGAACCCTATTCCACCCAAACCAAAGTAATTCTAAAGCCTATATTTATTCATTCGCCAAGATACTCTTCTGAAAACTCCACATCTTGATTCGCCAAGACACTCTCCCTTTGCTCTAGAAGGATGAGACATTAAGCTCCAGAAAAAAGTATGGACAAAGGTTCTCGAGTAGTCGGTCTGATGGAGGGTTATCTAAGAAATTTAGCCTGGTGTGGAGGGCATTATCCCACTGTCATGCCCAGTCCAGGACATGGCCAGGTCAGGCATGATAGTGGGATAATGCCTGACATATCAGTCTCAATTTTGGTTCTACCATAGCTTATTTTTAGTATACTAACTCTATGGGATGAAGATGCCCTCTCACGAGTCCTTCTCCCCTAACATGACGTTGTAAGCATGCATAGAAGTTTTTCCCCAGGGCTAAGGTTTCTGAAGGAAGAAGGACCCTGAGACGAAGAAGGTCCCCGTCCAGGATACACCCCATGCCCCGGGAGGGAGACACCACCACCCGGAACATACAGCCTCCACCAAGGATAACAGAGCCTGAGGAACAGAACATGAAGGAGACAATCCATGCTGCTTTTCAGGAGGCATTGAGGAAAGTGTAAGTTTAATTATATGTCAAATAACACACAGACAGCAGTGTCAATCGGGAAGACGTTTGTCAGAGTGCTTTTTATGTCATATGAAACACAGACTGCAGCGTGGATGGTGCAAACATGTGTTTCGAGTGCTTTTTATGTGATATATGTCAATCGGGAAGACATGTCTAAGTGTGGCCTTCAGTTCACGAAGTTGATGTTCTTGATTGACCCGTTAAATACTGCTAGGCTTGCTACCAAAAGAAGTCTACAATACATTTGTTTCATATCCTTAAAGTGAAAAAAGAATTTTCGTGTACTTGATTTTGATTCATGTAACATGATATTCTATCATCCAGGTATGAGAGGAAGGAACATCGTCCCCTCCATGGTAAGGTGGTAGAGCCTGGGCCCAACCCTGAGTCAGAGAAGATGAAGCAGATTCTCCATGCAGCTTTCGGGGAAGCGTTGAGGAAAGTGTAAGTCTAATTATATGTCAAATAACACCCATAAATACTTTTCTTTTATGTCGTGAAGGTGAAAAAAAAGTACCGGGTACTTGATATTAATACATGTAAAATAATCTTCAATCCTCCAGGTATGAGAGAGAGGAAAGTTGTGTGTGTTCTTGATTTTGATTCATGTAACATTATATTCAATCCTCCAGGTATGAGAGGAAGGAATATCATCCCCTTGAGGTAGAAATTTTGATTCATGTAACATTATATTCAATCCTCCAGGTATGAGAGGAAGGAATATCATCCCCTTGAAAGTACAACCCCCAAGTAAGTTTCATTCATGTGATACCATATACCCGTACATGTGCAGCATACATGTTAACATGTTTTAAGTGTAGTTGTCCTATCATTCGAACAGACAAGTCTGCAGAACATGTATGCTTTTGTCGTAGATAACATGTGCACACGTTTTAACATGTGTGAACACCTAATGGTCCTATAATTCGACCAGACGAATCTGCAGAACAAATATGTTTTCATAACATGTTTGAACACCTAGTTGTCCTATCATTCGACCAGACAAATCCTATCTTTCAACCAGAATGTGTTAACAGCTAGTGGTCCTATGATTCGACCAGACAAACCTGCAGAACATATATGTTATTGTCGTAAAGTCCAACATGGGTGGACAGATGTGTATATTCACATGGATATAAACATTACTTATTCTCGTTGTAGGTCATGTCAAGACCAGGAGCAGGAGGAGGACATTCTGTGTTGCCAGTTTTCCAAGCAGCTGTCCCTGACAGAGTGAGTAACTATATTATCAAAACCACAAATTTCGATAGGTTGAATGGGGCGGGACCTTTTGGATTTGATATATTTCTTGTGGCCTGTTTTGATATTTTGGCAGTTGCGAAGACTACCAGGAGAAGGCAGAAGAAGAAGAAGAGCTCCACCTACATCTCTCCTTGTCAGATTATGGGGAAGATGATGATGATGCTGACGAAGAGGATGAGGATCATGAGGATGACGTGGAAGATGATGAAGATGATGATTATTATGAGGATGATGACAATGACGACGACGATGAAGTAGATGAAGACATGGCCCTCCAGTCTGCCCTCCAGTCTTCCTTGTCTAAGTGAGTAACAAGATTTATATATATACATTCACTTTTATCCATGTCTGGTCGAATCACTCTATATATATATATATATATATATACCATAAGGGGGGATCACTCGCCAAGATATGTATACTAGGGAAGGGGGGGGGGTCAGTAGCCAGGACATAAATATATATAGCTCTATAGAGAAAAGTAAGTCACATGTGCTTTTTTCTTGCATTCATTTCTACGCAGAAGAGGTCTGTCTCAAGGTTCTAACAATTTTTATTTATGTTACGTGCAGTAGCCCAGACCTAGAGGAGTTGCCTCAAGAAGAGCCCCAAGGAGCGCAGGGAGCCTCAGCTAACGATTTTTACAACAGCCTGAGCTGCCAGCTCGCCCTTCTGCCGTCTCTCAATAACGAAAATGCTAACGAAGATGAAGATGACGTACATCAAGGTGAAAATGGCAGCAACCAAAGGTTCCAGTCAGCCCTCCATATGTCTCACAAGCCGAAGTGAGTAACCACATTTATAAATAGGCAAAGGTTCACCAGCATTGGGTATGACTGAGGATTATCTGAGCGTTATCTCATTAGGTGGAGCTGCTATGGTAAAGAAAGCTATGGGTTGTCAGTCTCTCGGGCATATCCACATACATGTATACTGTTCATAAGGAGGGGCAGCTGCTAAAATAAAAGAACTTTGAATCTCACATGTGTTCACACGACTTGTCAGGAAGCTTACAAGTAATTACTTTCTCTTATATATAAAGATCCCAAAAAGACGGTTCCACTAGAGCTTGGGGTAAAAGGAAGAAGAGTCTGGAGGAGATTGTAATGCTTCTGAAGGTCAAGGCTGCAACTAAAAGGTAATTGGTGCATATGAACCAAAAACTTTACTTTCTTAGCAATATTTTGTATCTTTTGATTTATAGTAAACGACCAACCTGCCCTCACTCGGAAAGACAGAGAGATGCCCTAAATCAAAACAGGTGGTTATTAATAATCTATTGATTATAAGCTCGTACATTCAGTGCATAGCATTCACCCATAATATATATGTCATAATCTTCGCTTCTCTATCCCTCACAAGGACTTTACCATTTACCGTTTCCTTTACATGTTAATTTCATTTTTGTTACAGGGTACAGGAAAATCCAAGCGAGCTGAGGACATGGTTCCGGTGGTATCTTAAAATGAAAGGGATGATGAAAGCCAAACAGAGGAAGTCAGGTCATTCTAATGTAACAGCTTAACGTAAAAAGTTGTGTATAAGTTCATTTAAGTCATGGAAAAGGCACAGAAATGTCTTCTTTATTCTTCGTTCACATGTTTCTCTGGGATGAACGTTCATGTTTTCATAAGAAGAAAGTCCTAGATATATATACATTGTACCTAGTATCACTGTGAATTCACATCTATAATTATTTATTTAACTCCTACACAGTTTACTTTGTACTCGGACTGTGAAATCGCATCTATAATTATTAAGAGACAGAGATATTTACATTGTAGTATGACTGTGAAAACACATGTATATAATAACTCATTTCTGTCCTGTCTATCACTGTGAAATCATATGATGATTTATAACTTTTACTGTTTGGCAAAAAACAACTGCCGCACCGGACATAATATTTCATGAGTGTCGAGTGTCAATAACCATTGAAAGGTATTTTCGCAGAATGTGTTAACTAAATGACACAGAGCATGACAAAGAAAATAAAAGTTGTTAAACCATGTATACATTAACGGGTTATGTCTTCTATGAACTATAAAGCTAACAAGAAATATAATATATATGGGTTGGACATGTTCAGGTGTAGAATACATGGACTACATGATATAAAAAAAGTGATTCGACTAGACATGTATAGATGTTTCATACATGATGAAGTAAGAGGACAGTCATTCGACCAGACACGTTAGACCTGTGTAGAATACATGGACTACATGATATAAAAAAGTGATTCGACCAGATATGTATAGATGTTTCATACATGCAACCACAAATCTTTTACTTTTGACTGGTGTTTGTCGCCTTCTTCCTACGCTTGATGGTCTTGCGTACTGTTCTCCTTGTAGATCTTGATGTTGCGGTGGTAGAGTAGAACCGGGTTGACCTTTTAGGAGCTACTTCCTCTTCCTCTTCGTCGGTGTCATCGCTGTCTGGCTCCAGGACCTCATGGGGGAAGGGAATCTCTTTCAGCAGAGCTTGTTCATTTATGGTAGAGGGGATGTTGTCAGGGTCATCCTCCTCCTCGTCATCGCTATATGACACACCAAGGCTCGAAACCGGTCTCCAACCAGGGCAACCTTTCAGCATCCGGCCATCGACTCGCATGCAGCACTCACGGAAACAAGATAAGTCTCTTATGTGCAGGACACCGTCTATAACTATAGCCTGATGGGCCTTAGAGATCCCATCAACGGATGATGTCGCTCTTATTTTACGGCATTTGCCAGACTTTCTGTTGTTGTCTATTTCCTCCTTCGTCTTGTGAATAAGCTTTATCTTTTCCGAAGTTACTTTTGAGGCAAAGTCTGCTGCGCACTGGATGTTGACCTCTTTCTTAGTTTCCCGACTGGCGATTCTTTTCACAGCCCCCCCGACACCGTCACATGGACCTTTTCCGTGACCGGCCTCAAGCCACATCCACGAGCACCTAACGTGGAAGAGGTTTCTGCTGTCTAACAGCATCTGACAAATAAATCTGTTCCTATATTGAGAACTGGGGGAATCACTCACGAAGTGCACATACTGCAGGTTGGGGTGTTTGGCCTTCAACTTCCTGGTAATAAGCTTGTGGATAAAAGTGAATGTGGACTCAAACCCGTGGGAGTGGTCATCAGTGACCCCCACAAAGTTGTAATGGTATAACTTTCCTTGGTCTCCCTCTTGTGGCTCCCAGTCATCGTCATCAGGGTCATTCGGGAGGACAGAGTAGTCGCGCACCTTGACTACAATGGCCTTCAATGTTACTTGTGGTTTGTTATAGTAGGCAGATTGAATTTCCCGGCCGTAGTCGGTTGACCAATTCTCTGCGTAGTCCACTTGGACTACGGCTTGGTGCATTGGAAGTCTTTCTTTCAGGACCTTGAGCTGCTCGTTCTGGTTGTTTACTCTCTCGCAATGCGCCCTGAAAGATGGTAACTGCTTCGTGAAGAGCTGTCTGAACTCCTCCTTTGTCTCGAGCTTCTGACGTAATCTCTGCCCTGCGGTACTTTCTTTTCTTTCATCGTCCTCTTCTGCCTTCTCATTCTCTTTGTCCTTCTCCTTGTCTTTGTTGTTTGCCTTCAAACTTTCCCAGCGGTAATACTTGACATATGGCAAAGGGTTCGCTGTTATAATGTTTTCAATCTCAGTGTCAGACATTTCAAGGAGCGAGGTGGTGGACTTGGGTAACGACTTTATGGCCTGGCACATGTATTGAATGTTCGCATGCTGCTTGCACAGGCACACCTGGTGTTTCAGGACATGAAAAAGTTTAACATCACTAGGCCGAGCGCGGCAGAAAGTGGGGAGCGACACTATGTCCTCCGGCTGGCATTGTACCACGTATTTCTGGTGAGAATTGATCAGAGTATCCATCAGGACAACCTTCTGCAGTTCTACTGCAGGCCTTTGGTCTTCCTTTCTTTTCTTTTTGGCTCCATCCCTTTTTCCTGGGAGCATGGCTGAGTTTGCTGGATCCCTCATCCAATCCTGTATTTTCTTTCCCTTCCGATCACTCTCCATCTTTCGGGCAAGTTTCAGTTGCTTGTCCATGAAGACGCGGTTTCGGTTCATGCCGATCTCCTTCGCTAAAACCTTCTTGGTGCCTCGGGGCAATTTTTTTTTCTTTCTTAGTTCTGGATCCATGTTTATTTCTGCAAATATCCTTTGCTTCTCCTTCCTTGACAGTCTAGCGACCTGCATCTTAAGCACCATGTATGGTTTGGTTTTTCGCTCAATGCTCCCTCTAGTGCGTGGTGTTACTTTCTCATCCCTGAAAAGGTGACGAGAGGAAGTGTTAGGGGTGGCATCAGGTCCTAGGTAATGTTGTTCAACATTTAATGGACGCCTGTCCTTGGGAGTACAAGGATGGAGAGATGGAGAAGGGGGGGGGGTTTCCTTGCTACCCGCTTCCTTGGCCGGCCTCTCCTCCGTTGAGTAGCTGGTGTTGCTGGAGCTGTTGTGGGCACTGTTGAGGGTGGGGCAGCTGGTGTGGGTAACGCTGGTGTGAGTGCTGCTGGAGGAGGTGAAGCTGGTGTGGGTGAAGCTAGAGTGGGTGCAGCTGATACTGGTGTGATAGGGGTAAGTGTGATGTTCTGGGCGCTGGTGACAGGAGTGGAGGTGATTAACTTATTGTGCACAAGCTTGTAATTCTTCGCCTTCTCCTGCTTGAGCTTCCTCTTCACTGCAGCCAGCTTTCTCTGGAGGGCTCTGGTAGATGTATGTTGCGACCAGCGAAGGTTTGAGTTGCTGTGACAGAAGTGTAAACATCTACTATGAATCACCTGATTAGTAGGGAACTACAGCTATGTTGTCCTATGTACACTTTAGCGCATGCAGCTTTGTCTGGGCGAATGACCAACGTACCCTTATAAAAGCATGTGTATAATACATAGTACATAGTGCTCTATAGCTAAGTCTTTAATGTTGTTTGTCATTCGCCAAGACATGCAATGATGTCTGGGCGAATGATAGGCTTAGGTCCCCTCCTAAATGCCATATCTAGTTATAGTGAACATTATTTATCACTTTCATGTCTTTTTGAAGTCATCTGAACATATACTTATACACACTTTGCTGTCTTGTTTCTTTCGTCTGACTCCCTCTCAGAATGGGCTGCAGAGGATGGTGGAGTGGCAGAAGAGGTGCTGTGAGGGAATTTTTTTTGGTTGGGATAAGTATGTGCTTTTCTTTCACGTAACAATGTACGACAAACCTGTCTGTTCATTAAGATAAAAGAGAACAAGATACACATGTGTGCTTTTAACAGATAACAACTTTAATGCCTTGTATGCTTTGTTAGAATCACACGGGAATAATTTAGACATATTAACACAATACAAGGAACGTTACTTCTTGATATATGTTACAACTTTATGGTATCACTTATGGAATTTCTTGTGCATTCGATTTCTCATATCCAAATACCACGGGAACAAAACGCGAAGTTCCTCTGGCTGTTCTTCTGACCTGTACAAGCAATAAAATTAACATGAGAATAAAACTCAACCCAACAGAACACAACAAGGAGAACCAACGTCAAAGTCGTCTTGGTTAAGCATGTTATATACACCTGTAGTGGTTCGTCTCGTTAAGTTAGATTAAATCATAACGAAGAGAGAGAAAAGTTTCCGGGTAGGCAACCGAGCTTTTATTTCATAGCTTGCGTTACATACGATCACAGCCTCAGAGGACTACATGCTGCTAGTGCATTCGGTTACCCTTTCGGGTAACAACCTGGTTGAGCAGTGGGTAAACCACTACTGAGGAACCTAGGGCTAGGACCAGCCTTATATAGGGGAAAAGCCCGCGAAACTCAGACCGGCCACGTGACGTGTGGCGGACGAGTGGTAGGCCCCCTGGTGTAGTGGATACGAACCCAGAGGCAGGTGCTGCCACCTGCCATCCGGATTCCCCCACCACACCCGAAGGACCTAGGTCTGAGTCTCACGGGTGCATGAACGTTAAAGTGTAAAATACCATACCCCTACACTGCCCCCCTTAGACAATAACTTGGGGGTAATTAAACCGCAGTGTATTAATAACCTAGTAAGTGATTGTTTACAATACTAAAAAGGGGTATTAATTACACTTGCTCGATGTGAAATAGGCTATAGTATAAGACTATCCTATTTCTGAAAAATTATACAATAATAGCATCGAGTGTCGTTCATGTTATTTCCATCACTAGCTTATAACAACCATAAATGATAAATATACAATTATCACAGATTTATAGTAACGTTTTGACAACAGTAGGGTCCTGAAAAGGACCGGTGGTTGTTAACAATGATCGTATTATGGTTATTGAACCCGGAAAAAAAAATTTTCGACTTTTTAAATTAACAGCTCTGTCTACTTTACAGAGTGAATTAAATATTAATGATCAGATATGGACAATTAATCTGATACTATATGAACACAATTAGGTATTAACCTGAGTAATACAATACTAAGTTTAGAGAAATCCGTTGGACCTTCTCTTATTTTATAGAAAAATATTTATACTTTTGAGACGCAGCTCAGTTTATACCTTAGTGTTTTATATTTACAAGTTACAGAAGAATTATAGTCTCTTAATATATTGAGACCAGGAATGACCTATATAGACAGTTATAGGTCTAGGATTACCTTAAATAACTTTTAGGATTCGCAGATCCAGTATATTTATAGGTACCCTTATATAATAATATATCTTTATAAAAGATATTATATAGTTATAAATACAATTTTACACACAATATAATAATATCAACAAAGTTACTTGTTTTCATGATTGGAGGATGTAACAGGAGTCGGATGCTGCTGATGGCTTGGTATGGGCGAGCTGAACCCTGATGCCTGAAGTGCTATAGTAAAACTTGTTGGTGGGTGTAGCTAAACCCTGATGCCTGTAGTGCTAGCTAACTGGAGGTTATAGTAGATCCAGTTGTAGACTGTTGATGGACTCTATGGGCGTAGCTAAACCCTGATGCCTGTAGTGCTAGCTAACTGGAGGTAATAGTAGATCCAGTTGTAGACTGTTGATGGACTCTATGGGCGTAGCTAAACCCTGATGCCTGTAGTGCTAGCTCACAAATAGTAGTGGTGTAGTAGTAAATCCGGTTTGTAGTTCAAAAGTCCATATTAGTGTAAATTGTCCATGATTTTATAATAGGCACAGTCATTACATTATGGCACAGTACAATTATGGTGTTTACAGCATTCGTACTCCTCCTCCAGAGTGACTTGTTTGTTTTCTCCTTCTGTTTTCAGTTTCCGGATTAGGGTACAGTTTGGTACCCGAATCAATACGGGTTGGATAAAAAAATGGTTTCTTATCCAACAATGCATGGGTAATAGAACCCCGGGACACACAATTATGTCCGATCTTCATGCAACAGTTTTTTACTGTTCCATGTTCTCCTCGGGTGGCTGGTTTGGACCCGGTTGTTGAGCCAGTGGCTGAACAGGGGGGTTCACACCAGTTCCATCCGTAGGTGCCAATGCGGGGACAGCAGGTGTAAGTTTCACCTTTTGGCGTGCTTCGAACAGCTTCAAAGCATGCTCAGGTGTACCGTCCCAGTTATCCATGATAACTCCGAAGACCTTGAAGAACTTTTGCTGGTTCTTCATGTTCGTTGCTCGTTCTAGGTCGAGCATCTGAGAAGCTGTTTCCTTCTCGGATAGGGCCTCCTGCCGCAGATTAGCAGCTTCCTGCTTATCTTTGGCAACATCCGCTTTGATCTGAGTCGAGATTCGGTTGATCTCTGACTTCTGGATCGCGTCAATACACTGGAGAGTGCTCGACACGGTCCGACGATACATGTCCAGGTGGAGGTTTTCCAGATGGTGCTGTAGCGTCTCAAATTGTTTGCTCTGGATATTGCAAGACAATTTGTCCTCCTTCTTGAAGAAGGTCTCCACTGTCTGGATCAGCTTAGGCCGATGAACCACAGCACCAGGTGGGGGTACCTGACCCTGAGGCTTCGGCTGTGCTCCAGACCCACTCGCAGTGACAGCTACCTGCGTGTGCGAAGAAGCAACCGCAGTAGTAACCGCACTAGCAGTGGTCGAAGAAGGGCCTTGAGTTGGTAATCCCTGAACCAGGGGCAACCGTGACAATTCCCTTCTAAGGTCTTTGGCCGTCAACAATGGTGCGGGTGGACGTTGTCTCACCACAGCACTCATTGTAGGTCGGGGAGCTTGACCTCCTACTGTCGGCAGTTCCTGCTTGACCCTCCCGTACTGATCAAAGATTTGCATCTCTGGTCCGGGTGGGCCCATAGCAGGGTACTGCTTCGGGTCTTTGACATTCAAAGGCGCGTGTTTCCGGGCGGACTGGCCACTCGGTCCACTGACACCAAAGAATGTCGGGTTCTGTGCACCTAGTGGAGTTGGTGCTCGCCCATAATGGGAAGGAGTTCCAGTAGGAGATGGAAGATGTGGCTTCTTCCTTCCCCCATTTGTCTGTCTCTCCAGCGCCTCCAGTGGTGACCTGGCTCGGCTTGGAGATTCAGACGCCTGTCTCTTCCTATCTGCTACAGAGGGTCCCTGGCGGTAATCCCTGCGGCTTCGGACCTGTTCTCCGGATGGAGTTACATAAGCCCCACCACGACGGCGGGCCTTGTTGCTTCTCCATTCGTTTAACAGATCGTACTCCTCCTGAGCGTACTCTAGTTTGCCGGACCCGGGAGTCTGGGCAAACCGAGCCTTTAGTTTCTGGTTAGTACCAGGAACCGTAGGCGCAAACTGCTTCGTACTCGGTGTGAGGGAAGCCAACTTCTCTGCATTGAGGCCCCTAAGGTTGCCATAGAGTTCGGAGTGAATTTTCATCACCCGATCTATGGCTGCCTCCAGGCCCTCTCCATGCGAAGTCACATAGTGCCGGACCATGTCTCCGCGTCGGGGGGTGACACATCCTGTGCATTTAGCACATTTCTTGCCAACCTCTCGGTCGCAGACATATTCCGGCCTCTGGTGCATATGAACCTCCACGAGATGACGAAGGAACGCGTCTTTCTCGATGAAGAATTCAACCTCACCCTCACTTTGAGTACAACGTTGGAAGGGACAATCCTTACGATCCTCCCCGTAGTACTCATCTAGAGCAAACTTGAGCTTGCCCTTCTGGTCATAATTGTACAGACCATTGGGCGAATTCTTAACGAATTCCCAATAGATCCAGTACATATTGGCCGGCTTTCTATCAGAGAGCTTCTTGCGAAGCCACTCCTCCATATCTTCCTGCCTCTCACAGGTGATCCGAGGGGGCAGTCTCCATACGGATTTACTCCCCTTCAGGTGTCCCCTGTGTAGAGGAATGAAGTCGGCAAAGTTGCTATTGGTGTTAGCCCAGATAGCAGCCTCTTGCTCGTCAGTCGGAGTGACATCCACAACTGGGTCAACCGGCTCCTCTCCCTCCGGGTCGGATGGTACATCCACAGGTTGCACAACGGGTTGTTGACCCGCGAGGACCTGGGCTGCAGCATCTTGAGCGTCTCCACTCAAATCGGCCATTACGTCGTGTAGCTTGACGATTGGCACACCGAGCTCAACTTTTACGGTTGGGACAGCCGGTTCAGCTTCTGTATTATCAGCTTGAACGTCTACCTCGATAGGTTCAGGTTTGCGTTGGTCAACCTTCTTCTTATTCCTCCTGCGGGATCTGCCGTTAGTAGAAGTGCCAGGCTCGGATGCGTCCGTCTCATTGCCGGAGACATCCGAAGACTTAGCGCCCTTCTTATTGGCCGAGCGTGGAGACACCCGACGGGTTCGGGTACTGTCGGCCACACTCGTGCTGGTAGAGGGTTCGGTTCCTGACCGCTTCCCTTTACCCTTACCTTTGGTGGGGGTTGTTTTACCCTTTTCACCAGCTGCTTTCTCCTTTACTTGCTCAGTCTTCATAGGGGTAGACTGAGCAGTTTTAAGGGAAACATCTGCATCAGGTAGGGCCTTCTCAGGAACTACTGCTGCGCCTCCCAAGGTAGGAGCTTCAGCAGGAGACATGAGACGGTCCATCCGATCGGCCATCTTGGCTGTTACTTGCACGGGTGCGGGTCCGGGTACTAACTCCGGATGCGCCAGTGCATACTGTCTCTCCAATAGACGTACTACGAGGTCTTGTATTACCCCGAGTCTGTCTAGTGGAGACACACCAATACGGGCCTCTTCTGCCTCAATGGTTTGAGACGTAATAGGGACCCCTGGACAGTAATCCACAACAGCGTTACCTGCTGCTTCATACTCATCCGCTGTGCTTAACAGTAGGATCTGGTCTCTGTCTATGTATCTAGAGACCTCATCTGCCTTGACACCGGTGTAACCCGTTTTGTCAGACACATAGGAAGGCCTATAAGAGGTATTCCTTCGGAAAGCCATTTCTGCGTCCCAGACGGCTTTACGAAACCATAAGTGGACTACCAATCCTTTGGCCATCTGATGGTAATCCATCAACCAGGACTCCGGAAAGGTATTAGCCCACTGCGGATGAGCACATTCCCAGATTGCGTTGACAACACGCTCGTCAACCTCTCTGGGCGTCCCATAACAGGTGGGTATCAGCATTTCCTCGGAAATTGCTAACATCCGTCCGTCATATGGACCGGCTACATCATGCCATTCGGGACTGTCTGGGAAGGGCAGCTCTAGGTGCATTGGCCTGTCAACCGGAGAAGCAGGTCCCAAAGCACCGAATGAGGTACTCCCACCAAGACGGGGCGGCAGTTGAGGGGGAGGTGGCATCAGAGCCCTGTCAAGAGACTTGGCTCCTGCCGGTTCTCCACTCAAACCTTCGGATGGAGGGGCTACATAAGGCTCACCTACATCAATTTGTTGTTGAACGCCTCGGCGTTCAGGACTAACTTGTCTGGAGTTGTCGGATGCGTCGTAGAACGATTCTACGTCGCTATCGTCTACTCCAGAGAAGTACTGATCAACATTCATTTGTTGATCCATTTGATCACAATCAGCATCGTATTGCTGATCGTCGTATGTATAAGTGGGACTCTTGGGAGAACCACTTCCATACTCTGGCGGGGTGCTGGCACCGGCACCGCCGCCAAGACGGACGGCCTCTTCTGCCATCGACAGAAGTGGCTGTTCGGGGATAAAATATCCCAATCCACCGGATAAGCAGTGAGTACTGCTTACCCAGTGAAAGGCGGGTGCCTTTTAACGAGGGCACACCTCGGAATATGGCTGTCACGGGCTATCAGACTCCAACAAGAGTAAGACCACCCTCGGCCACGTCTTCTTCCTTCGCAGGAATAAGACAATATGGCGGGATACTCGAACTTGAATCGCTGCGCATGATCAAACCGGCGCCTCACGTGACCATTCGAAAATGGGTCAACAACTTTCCCGCGTGCCCTTAATTAGGTCACGCGCCCTTACATAAAAACAATACAATACCCGATCGGTCGTCCGTCCGTACTCAGGGTTCGACTATGACAATTCGCTAGGTATTCTGGAGTTTATGGATAGCATAAGCATATCCACCGGATTATCCGTCCAAAACCATGGGTTCATTGTCATAGGACCTTTTCCAGAGACTCTTGACCGGCTCAAATATACATTGAACTAGGTTACAACATATAACAGTACACAGTACAGGACAACACACTCGTTGTGTTAACAGGCTAGGTTACGGCAGTCTGTAGCAACCTTGGACTGCGTCTAAGAGGTTTTGAGGCCTCTTTTATTGACCTGGTATCCATAAGAGCCTTTTCCAAGGTCTTCTTAGCCTTAGAAGGACCTTTCCTCTTATTTTTACCTGCGCCTGCCGAGACTTTTTGTATCTTCCCCTGCTTTCCGGATGTTACGACAGGGGGCACCACCCTCTTCGGGTCTGCAACCTTCCGTGGCCGCCCGGGTCCTCGCTTTCGGGTCGGTACCACTTCGAGTTGCTTAACACGACTTTGTTCCATTACTTCCAATAGACCATCGCCGTACATTTCGGTGGAGGTATCCCTCCCCCTCCATGGGCGTAGTCTCGCTACATTTGACTTGTAACATTTACCAAGCTGTGATTTAATAATCACTGTGCAATCACTAATAACCTGAGTTATAGTGAAAGGTCCATCCCAATTACTGGCTAATTTCAGGTTAGCTAGAGGTTGGTGTAGACGCAGTACTCTATCCCCTAGATTAAAAAATCTAGCTTTTAGACCTGTGTCATAGCCAACTTTCTGCCAACGCGCAGTTTTCTGCAACTCGTCTCTAACCCTCTCATAGGCTTGTTTGAAATTATCCCGTAGGGATTCTACAAACATCACCTGGCAAGGGGCTTCCGGATTCATTCTTATTACGCCGAACACCAAATCGGCTGGCATAATCAAATCCTCTCCAAAAACGAGGAGATTAGGAGAACAGTTTGTGCTCGAATGCACAGTGCCATTATAGGCATGTACCACGAATTCACATTGTTCATCCCAATCATCCATCTGCTCATTTACCAGAGACTTCAATACTTGGATCAAAGTCCTATTGAATCTCTCTACTTGTCCATCGCTCTGTGGTCTATAGGGATTAGTTCTTGTCTTGCAGATCGCCAGACAATTACACATCTCCTGCCACAGACTAGACTCAAATTCTCTGCCTTGGTCACTATGTAACATGAGTGGGACACCTAGGTGCAGCACCCACCCTTTTACAAAGGCCATAGCACAAGTAACAGCCTTATGATCCGGTAAAGGAAACACTCGGGTGTACTTGGTATAATAATCAGACACGACCATCATACACGTGTTGCCACTAGGAGTGGGGGGAATCCCACTAATAATGTCAACAGCTATTCTAGCAAACCTTACACCAAACAGTTCCTGGGATAATGGCAGCTTGCCTAACCCGGGTCCTGGTTTGTTCTTACAGCACTCGGGACAGGTCTCCACCCATCGGGTGAGATCTGTACTCATGCCGGGCCAATAGTATCGTCTGGTCAGACGTTCTAGAGACCGTTTCTTTCCAAAGTGTCCACTAGTTCTATGTCCATGACAGAAATACATAATATCTCGTCGCATAGCACTAGGTATGACAACTTGCAAGGTTTTGTTCCTATTAGAATGGTTCTTCCATCGAAACAGAATACCATCCCGGACTTTTAGCTCGGCCCATTGAGCTAAGAATCGTCTCATCTCTCTGTTCTCCAATGACACTACGGGTCTTGGGGGACAGATACCCTGATTAAGGAATTTAATCAAACGTGATGTGACTGCATCAGACTTCTGGAACTGCCTGATGGTCTCCAAGGACCAATTCAAGACATGTTCCGGATGGGTTTCGAATGGAACTCGAACCCCTGCCGACACAGCATTGTGTGCTCCACAATCAGTGCACTCAGCATTTGCACATTTCCTCACTGGGATTCTAGACAAAGCATCTGCATTCAAATGCTTTGCCCCGGCTCGGTGTTCAATCTGGCTGTGATTTAGACCGAATTCGGATAGGTGCGCTAACCAGCGACCTATCATCCCCTCTGCATCTTTGAAGTTCAATAACCATCTGAGGGAAGAGTGATCAGTCCGTAGAGTGAAATCACTCCCCCACAAAAAGTGCTTGAACTTCTTCGTATAGACCACCACAGCCAACAACTCACGTTTAGTGGTACAATAGTTTCTTTGAGATTTACTCAACGTGTTACTAGCGAAGGCTATAGGAACTTCGACCCCATCCTGGACCTGAGAAAGGGCGGCTCCTATGCTTTCATTACTAGCATCAGTATCTAGAATGAAATGATCATTCTCCGTGGGGTATCTCAACACAGGTGTGATAGCAAACAAATCCTTTATTTTCATAAAGGCCTCGTCTTGCTCGGGTCCCCAAGGGAATCGTTCCTTTCTGATCCCGGGTGTCCAGTGGGACAAACTCTGGATAGGAAAGGCAACCCTTGAATATCCTGGGATAAAGTCCCGGTAGTAGGAACAGAATCCGAGGAAGGACCTAACTTCTTTCGCATTCGTGGGTGCTTGCCAATTTGACACGGCATCCAGTTTCTCCGGATCGGCTTTAATCCCTTCATTCGAGATTATTCGCCCCAAGTAATTAATAGATCTTTTGAAAAGATCGCACTTCTTGGGTTTCAGCTTCAAACCATTAGTTATGATCCTTTCCAGGACCATACCTAAATTTTCCAAGCATTCTTCGTATGTCTTTCCAAAGACAATCACATCGTCTAGATAGACGAGACATTTCTTCCATAAAAGGTCACTTAATAAAGTTTCCATCATGGCTTCAAATGTCGCCGGTGCATTGCACAATCCAAACGGCATCACATTATACTGGAATAATCCAATATGACTGGAAAAGGCCGTCTTCTCCATATCTTTCGGATGCATACCCACTTGCCAGTACCCGGATTGTAAGTCTAGAGAGCAATACCATTGCTTACCTCCAAGGGAGTCTATAGTCTCATCGATCCATGGTAAGGGATATGAATTCTTCTTGGTCATACCATTCAATTTCCGGTAATCTATGCAGAAACGGATGCTACCATCTTTCTTGGTCACCATGCACACAGGGCTAGACCAAGGACTGGTTGATGGAATTATTACATCCTGTTCAAGCATTTTAGCTATCTCCTCCTCAGCTACCCTTTTTTTGGCTAGTGGGAGTCTTCTATAAGGAATCTTAAAAGGTTCATTCTCACCAGTGTCAATCGTATGCAGTACTTTATCGGTACGCCCCAATTGTTCACTCGGTGCTGCAAAAGCTTTACGGTACTTGTACAACAAGTCAGTTAGAGCTTCACGTTGTTCATCACTTTCTACATGGCTTTCGGCTACTAGAGTGTCTAGTTCCGGGCTCCTTTCGGGTGGGATAGAGGCTCCGGGTGCCGAAACATGTTTACAGTCTTCTATCAATTCGGATAAGACAACCGATCCAAGGATCGTATCCTTCTGTACATAGACAGTCTTGTTACCGGTATTGGATATAGGAACCACCGTCCAAGCAGCGTTAGCTACTAGAACATCAGCGGATTCCAATCCGATACTTGACAACATGGCCATGTCTGGCTCTACAACTCCAGTTTTTCCTGAAAACTGTCTGTCCGCTCGACATAAGACATCACAGGCTGTGCCTGGTGGTATCTTAACAGTCTGGGCTACACTGGCTACACTGCTTACTTGCCTAAGTACACATTGTACTTCGAGATGATACGGGTCTCTCACTTCCAATATTCCCCTCTGGGAATCTAACCTTGCTCCATATAATGCAGCAAAATCCAGACCAAGTATACCATCATCCGCGATGTTCGCCACAGTAGGGGTAAGGATGAAGTCCTTATCTTCCTGTAGACTGAACCTCATACATGTTCTACCGAACGTTTGTATCATGCTACCGTCGGCCGTACGAGCATTTCCTTCCGTTTCATGATTCGTAGGCAAAAGATCGTAGAATCTCTTAGCAATACAGGAGTGGCTAGCACCCGTATCGACAAGAAACTCAGCGGATCTACCACTCACAGATACAACTGCGTACCACCTCCTACCTTTCAAGTAGGTAGGACTACTTGCATACTTAGCAAGTTCCGTCTTAGCGCCGAGGTCAAATCCACATCCCTTTAAGAATTCGAGACAAGGATGACCCGGGGGGAACTGGGCACACCCCACCCTGGCCAACTCATTGGCCGCTCCCTCTGGACTGATATCGGGTTTCCCCTCTGTGTTCTTCTGCCGGTTCTTGACACCTGGTGTACTATCAGTCTCCCCAGCCTCATGAGTAAGGAACTGATCAGGCTCCTTAGCTTCACTGCTGGGCGAAATCGCTAGAGGATTCTTGCCAGTACCGCAAGCTGCGATAGGCTGGCAGTCATGGCAATCACTCACTCTGGGGGTAATCCGGTTGCCATTGTGGACACCCCCTCTCAGTTTTCCTTCTTCACTGAGTCCTCCTTACCCGGATTGCTCCGGTAACGAGTGTTTCTATAAACTGGCTTATCTGCCTCACACTCGGCAGCATAATGCCCAGTTTCCTGACATCGGAAGCATGTCACAACACTCCTATCAGGCTTAGGCCTCCTAAGATTTTCAGTAATCTTCTTTACCAAATTGTTAACCAGGTCCTCTGATAAAGAAGGACCCGTCGTGGGTTTGGTATCGGGTTGAGTCACAGGAGGTTTAGAAGTGATCACTTTCTCCTTGACGTAACCCGGTTTCTTTCCCCAGTTCCGGTTGTACCGGGGGTTCCCTTGGCCAATGGCCCCAACGTTTTCATCTTCGTCAGGTTCCCCTGATTCGGATGAATCGGTTTCGGGTATTCCCTCCGGGATTATCATTGCTGACATCCGTTGGGGTACCTTCCCGGCAAAGATACGGGCCTTTCGATCATAATGATCTAGGGACTGGAACAAATCTGTCAAAGAGGCATCATTCTTCCAAGCTTCACAGGCTACTGTCCTGTGTTCTTGATTCCGCAATCCTTCAATGAATTGTTTAAACATCTCATCTAGGAAGCATTCATCATCTAGTCTCCATTGAGGTCTGGCTTTATGCAACAGTCGTTGACATTCTAAGCCGAACACTTTGGCAGACTCCTTGGGCTTCTGTGTTCTTTTAGTGAACGTCAGCCAAGGGTCTTCTCCAACTATATTCCCATATAAATATGAAGCAATCTCTATGAGTTCATCATACTTCATATGGGCTGAGAGTCCTGTTATTTGAGAATCTCTCCATTGTTCCACGGCTCCTTTTCCGTCGCCTTCCTTTAACCAGCATACTAAATAAGGCAGAGCTTCCGCTTTACCCCATCCATTGCAGTTAAAGACATCCGCGCAGCCTTGATACTCCTCCTTCCAAGGGTTCTTGGCATTAAAGGGGGTAGGTATCTTAGCTACTCTACGAGCCGGATTCGTGGATCCAGTAAGGGTTAAACCCTTACTCCATTCCATGATCTCCGTATCGTCCAGACCTTGATTGTAACAATCAACACCTAAGTTAGCAATCGCTGCATTAGAATCATGCAGCGCTTGTAACCCTGGAGAAAGAGATACTCGGCGACTGAGTCTCTTTTTCCTTGGAGGATTCGTACCATAAGTACTTCCAAAGCCTCCGGATGGTGGTCCTCCTCCACCTCCTGATCCCCCTGCTCCGTATGGAGGCACCTGTGAAAAGGTGTATCCACTGGTTTGGGGAGCCGGCCCTGGACCATTGGTGGGTTGTGTATTTCCACCAAAGCTAAAGAAACCACTATTGGGATTAGTGTTTCCTCCTGTTCCATACGACTGATTTCCATTATTGAAACCAGTCCCACTGGCAGAGGGTCTGCTCCTGGAACGATCGCTTGAGGGTCCGGATCCTTGATCACATCCGGATTGCCCCCCAGCTGTACTGGAACCTCCGGGTGCTCGTCCGGTTGTTCCTCCGGACGTGTTCCGGGTGTTACCATTGGACGGATTCGTTCCTGTTTGGGACTGATTCCATCCATACTGGGCATACGGGCCATTTGGTCCCCCTAAAGGTGACTGCTGTGGCCATCCGCCGTCAAAGGTGGAGCTTCCTGCCGAGCGGCTTTGTTTAGCTCCACTCGCAGAATTATCCCCTTTATTTCCCGTACCTAGACCAAGAGGTATAGAGGTATTATCTGTAAATCTAACCTGATGACTCTTTACTCCTTCATAACGAGGTACAGTTGTCTCTGTTACCCCGTCATTGCCCCTCAAAGAGAACATCTGGTTACTTGTCGTGTTTAGGGCAATTCCTGAAACAGTGAAGTCTGATTCAAGAGTGCCTACTGCACGACCAGTATCTTCTAGATACTTTGACATCTGGATAGCTTTAGCCTCCAGTTCGGAATAATCATCCATCATTTTAGTCTGTTTAACAGCCAAATCTGTGGATTCGCGTATCAATTGATCTTTGAGTTTTTCATGCTCATCGGTCTGTTTTTGGTACGTTTCCCGAGCATCTTTGAAGGCTGATTCTATTTTCTTCAGCTCTTCTTGATACTTGCCGTAGGCCGATTGAGTTGAATTTAACTCTTGTTTAGTTCTATTCAACTCATCATACGAGGCTCTGTATTCCAGATCCGCCGTATATAGTGCATCACGATACTGTTCGTGCTGGAGTTGAAAATCTTGCTTTTCTTTCTCCATCTGATCCAACAACAATTGTTGTTGGCGTCTACAACTCTGATCGTAATCGAGACGTTCCGATATCAACTGTTTGTTTTCAGTCAGAATCTTGTCTCGGGTTCCGGTCAGTGTAATAAGATCCTTCTGGATCTTCTCGTATTCAGCTCTCATGTCTTCAAGCTCGTCCATTTTGTTCTTTTCGAATCCACATTTTTGGTGTTTAATTCGAGAACTGTATGGAGTTTCAAACATACCTGCACTAGGCTTTGGTACCTCAAATGGTAATTTACCAAATTGAGCAGTACTTTTATGCATTGGTGCAGGTTTCGAAGTACCTCCTGGCATGAATAAGGAGTCTCCAAATTCATCCAGTTCATGATGTAAGTTTCTTCTTACATCTTCTAACCCATCAGGGTAGTGTTCTAGTGGATCCCTCCACTCCGTACCTTGGGGTGGTGACTTGATTTCACCATCCTCCATCGGGGAGTCTAGCTCACGATTTGGGCCATTTCCCCTAACTCAGCTCAGTCATTTCTGACTGCGCTTACCCGAAGACCAACTGGTCACGGCACCAGTGTAGTGGTTCGTCTCGTTAAGTTAGATTAAATCATAACGAAGAGAGAGAAAAGTTTCCGGGTAGGCAACCGAGCTTTTATTTCATAGCTTGCGTTACATACGATCACAGCCTCAGAGGACTACATGCTGCTAGTGCATTCGGTTACCCTTTCGGGTAACAACCTGGTTGAGCAGTGGGTAAACCACTACTGAGGAACCTAGGGCTAGGACCAGCCTTATATAGGGGAAAAGCCCGCGAAACTCAGACCGGCCACGTGACGTGTGGCGGACGAGTGGTAGGCCCCCTGGTGTAGTGGATACGAACCCAGAGGCAGGTGCTGCCACCTGCCATCCGGATTCCCCCACCACACCCGAAGGACCTAGGTCTGAGTCTCACGGGTGCATGAACGTTAAAGTGTAAAATACCATACCCCTACACACCTTTGGTAGTTGTTTAAGAAATTAATCAAAATTCTGTTTATAAGTATCAATAAAAAACATTGAACTCAATTACCTTCCAGTGCAAGACTTCGCCTTTAGGTCCTGGACTATTTTCTCTATGCTTTTCCTACTTGTCCTTGCTGCATTGTCTTGGGAGCTGAAGGTATAAAAAGAGCTCAATTGCATAAAAGCGTTGCGAAAATCTGTATTGAAAAGAGGTCTGTAGATACTGGTAGGTCTTGGCGAATGACACCCCATATGGAAAGTACATGGATAGAATTTTTATCATGTTACTTACTTTGACAATGACAGCTCTAGGGTGGCCTGAAGGCTAGTGTCATTGTCATCATCGTCCTCGCCATGGTGACTATCATCGGACCCTTCCCTGTAAACGTTATCCTCTGCGTCATCATGATAACGATAATCTTCATGATCATCTTCATCGTCATCGTCATCATAATCTGTATGATGAGACCTTTCTTCTATCTCGTCATCATCATCATCATCATCATCATCATCATCATCATGGTCGTCATCAGTGTTATCATGATGATCCGGACTACCAGACCTTTGGTCGACGTCGTTATCAGGACAATGCTCTGTTGTTGGGTCCTTCAGCGGTACTGTAGGTGTTGTAGATGATCTATATTATAAGAAGGAGAAGAATAAATGTTTTAACTTGTTTGCACTTCGATGCATCCACCGTGTAGTACTCCCTAAATGAACTTTTATTTCCTGCAAATATGTCTGGTCGAATGACATAACAACATGGATTGTTCTGTGTACACTTCTAGCACATGTACGAGTACATATTATAACATTAAAATTACTTTGATCTGAGAGACGCATGTATAGCTTGTTGCAGGTCAGGGTCCTCTGCCGAGCGTATAGTTTCCTGCATGGATGGCTGTCTCTCATAGTCATTGAAAGGCAGTCGCTTCCTAGATATTCGAGGTTTCTTCATGTTTTCAAGGGGAAGGCTCTCCAGCAGCTCAATATCGTCATCTATGGTGTCTAGCCTAGCAGTACTCACTCCTGGTCGAGACATGACCGGTAATTGCGGAGGTGTGCTTCTGGGACTGTAATTATAGATGAAACCACTAGTTAATTCTTTTTCACAAAAGTATAAAAAAAGAAAAATGTGTTGCATGTTTCATCTTATGGTGATAAGAACAAAAATATCTTTTAAAATTATTATAATAGACTGAAAGAAAGAACTAGAGGCATGTCTACACTTACAGATGATGGATTTCTGCTGTTACTTCTACCACCTGGTGGCTCCCTCTAGTCTGTGGGGTGGGAAGGGGCTGGGCTGTGTCAGGCTTAGGCTGCAGCTCGTCCTTCTCCTCAGACCTGGAGTATAGAAGAAGATTTATTATGTTTAAATTACTTTGTTTCAACTAAATAACAAGTGTCTTCCCGAATGACCTTGCTGTCTATAGCGCCTCCTGCACACATGTTCTGAGGTATCTTTAAGTTTCTTAGAATAAAAATAGATTAGAATAGTATACATGTTGATGTACAAATATTGATGATGAATTAATATATTTCATATGTTTCCGTTTAGGCAAAAGAACAACAGCTCCTCGTCTTAATTTACTAACTTTTGGGAGGTGTCTGTTGTCTTGGTGAGGGGGGGGGTGGGCCTCTTCCGGGGGACCGTGGTGTGCCTCTTCACCGGAACCATGGTGGACCTCTTCTGCAGGACAGTGGTTTGCCTTTTCTGTGGCACCGTGGTGTGCCTCTTATGCGGAACTGTGTTGTGCCTTCTCGGGGGTGTGAGACAATTTCCTGCAGTTTTCCTAACCCTTTTTTTTTTTATTTGGGGGGGGGGGCGAAAAACAGGCAAATGTCAGTGTCCATTGAAACCATAAAGGGAGTTGCCTTTGGGACACATAGCATTCAATGCCCTCTTTTTGTATGGGTGATATAGTACTTATCTATAGTGACGTTCACATCAGCCCCGACATACATGCATATTTGTCAATATGAATGTGTTTTCTAAAGATGACAGTCTTGGCGAATGACATAATATGAAATAGATTTAAGTTATGTGTACATACTTTCTCCTCTCCATAGTAGACATAAGCCCCGACATACATGCATATTTGTCCATATGAATGTGTTTTCTAAAGATGAGAGTCTTGGCGAATGACATGATATAGATTTAAGTTATGCATATATGCTTTCTGAAGAGATTACTTTCTACTTACTTTTTACTTGTGGACTTTGGTTTCTTCCTATCTTACCCCGTTTTCTGTATGAAATCTATAGAAGGGCTACAGGAAATATTATATTTACCCGTCTGTGGTGGACTGAACTCGGCGTCTTTTCTCAGGGAGTTTGGGAGGGGGGGAAGGCTGTTCTCCTGTCAGACGACCAGACTTCCTGACCTGTGGGACCTGTGGCTCTGCCACCTGTGGGAATTCTACCTTCTCCATTTTCTTTATACGTTTCTCTGCCCTGATCATCCTCTTGTATAGTTTGTCGCGCTCTCTCTCATGGGCTGCCTTGTCTGGGTCCATGAGTCCCCTCTTCTTTCTGTTTGGGTTGCGCTTTTCATATTCCTATATGAAAAAATCATAGCTTTAAATACTTCTAAAGGTGCAAACAAGGTTTTATGTATAAAGAGAATCACATCTGTAAGCTTACCTGCTTTGATCTTTTCATTCTTTTGTTTGCCTCAGAGTGTGGATCGTTGTTGAGTTTTTGGTTGTGTTTATGAGAGGTCTGTCTGCTTTTCATCTTTTTCAGGTCAAGGGCGGACAGTGGAACCGGGCTGCTAGAAAGACTGGAAGATTTCTTCTTCTTTTTCTGTTCTTGGGAACTCTCTTGTGGAGGATTTCCTCCTGTGTCAGATTCTGCCTCCATTTTCTGAAGTGAAAAGAAAGCAGGCCTTCATTTTTTATATGTGTCTGGGCAAAGACATCCTGCCCTCCAGGGAAGCAGAGCGATGTGTGTGTGTGTGTGTGTGTGTGTGTGTGTGACATTAGGGAAGCCTAAGACATGGAGAGTGGTAGGTAGGTAGGGTTGTACCTTTAGGCCTAATATTTCCTCCAGTGGATGCTTTCATTATTCAGACTATATATAGCATGTGTTAAAAGAAGAACATCAGAGCGAAATATGAAAATGTGTCTGGGCGAACGAGACAAGCCCCCTCCCCCCCTCTACCATTTGAGCCTAGGCATTGTATACCTGTACACAGTTCTGGCTTAAATAGACTGACACTGAACAGAGCCGGAGAGAGGGAAGGGAAAAAAATAAAAAGGGCCGCACAGCTAAATATGATGCGTATGGGTGATGTCTGGGCGAATGACACAGTCCCCCCCCAATACCCTGTAGGGATAGTATTCCACAGTTTCGGCTTAAACAGACTGACAGCTCTAAGGAGCGTTCCCCCGCCAGCGTTAGTGAATGGGAAAAATCTGAATTAGGCCCATTCAGCACCTACAAAGGAATTAACACGACCCCTCACCTTCATGTGTCTGGGCGTTGTCTGGGCGAATGACACAACCCCCCCCCCACACCCCCAAAACCCATGTAGGGATAGCATGTTCCACAGTTTAGGGTTAAACAGGCTGACAGCTCGAAGCAGCGTTCCTTCGCCGGAGACAGTAAATGGGAAAATTTTGATTTAGTGTCATTTAGCGCCTGCCAAGAAAGATACAGCACTCCAAAACCGCCATGCATCACATAGTAACAGTTAAGATCTTCAGAAAGAAGGAAATTTCATGAAAAAAGTGATTAGAAAACTTACTTGCTGGCGTTCGACGCTGTGTTGATGTCGTCTGAGGCAGTACGGCCAAACTCGCGGTCACATGATCAGTCTCAGCCAATAAGGAGACAGCAGTGACTCTAGTTCCAGTCCGATCCCCCAGATGTCATTCGGAAAGACGCGCGTGTCGCCAGGACATAAAGTGTTTCCCGCGCTCTGCAGGAACGGAGGAGGGAGAACCAAACGCATTTTGCCATGGGTGATTAGGTATCTATGGGGGGTAAATAACTGACATAGTTAATATAGTTAAATATATAATCCCTAGCCAGGAGGAGAAGGAACCTTATTTTTCGGAAAGACACCCCAGAACAGCCTGTATGGGCGAAGAATCACTCATGGCCTCCTCACAGCCAAGATAATAGAGGAATTCAATTTTTTTTTTCAGATTACTTTAGCATGGGACGAACTCTAAATTTTAGCACAAAAAATTAACCCATATACATCATAGTTATTTTGGGGGGGTAATATAACCTCAAATTTTCGCCCAGACAGCCTATTTTACAAAAAGTGATTTTCTCAAAAAAAATAGAAAAAGTGCTCATAGGAAAGCAATCTTAGGTCAAAATTTTCGGGTTTCCTTCAAATTTTAGTGTACTTAAATGGACCATCCCATTCCTGGTCCCAAATTTAAAAAAAAAGAAAAAAAAAGTGGATTTTATTGATTTTTTTCTTCCAAATGGGTGATTTTGGGCCTGTTTTACCCCCCTGGAGGCCAAAATATGCATATTGGACCATTAAAACCTATATGTAACACAAATATCTCATCAAGCCTAACATTTTGAGCCCAAAAAACTAGAGGGGAAACTAAAATCCTAAGTGTAGGAGGAGGAATACATCAAAATTTGTCATATGCAAACCTTCTATGATTTATGACCATGTACAGCAGACTATGTGGTACAGTGTTAGTGTAAGATGATGTGTGAGTAGTGTTACTGTATGAATGGTGTATGTACAGCAGGCTATGTGGTACAGTGTTTGTGTAAGATGTGGTGTGAGTAGTATTACAGTATGAATGGTGTATGTACAGCATGCTATGTGGTACAGTGTTAGTGTAAGATATGGTGTGAGTAGTGTATGAATGGTGTATGTACAACAGGCTATGTAGTACAGTGTTAGTGTAAGATGTGGTGTGAGTAGTATTACTGTATGAATGGTGTATGTACAGCAGGCTATGTGGTACAGTGTTAGTGTAAGATGTGGTGTGAGTAGTGTATGAATGGTGTATGTACAGCAGGCTATGTGGTACAGTGTTAGTGTAAGATGTGGTGTGATTAGTGTATGACTGGTGTATGTACAGCAGGCTATGTGGAACAGTGTTAGTGTAAGATGTGGTGTGAGTAGTATTACTGTATGAATGGTGTATGTACAGCAGGCTATGTGGTACAATGTTAGTGTAAGATGATGTGTGAGTAGTGTTACTGTATGAATGGTGTATGTACAGCAGGCTATGTGGTACAGTGTTTGTGTAAGATGTGGTGTGAGTAGTGTATGAATGGTGTATGTACAGCAGGCTATGTGGTACAGTGTTAGTGTAAGATGTGGTGTGAGTAGTGTATGAATGGTGTATGTACAGCAGGCAATGTGGTACAGTGTTAGTGTAAGATGTGGTGTGAGTAGTATTACTGTATGAATGGTGTATGTACAGCAGGCTATGTGGTACAGTGTTAGTGTAAGATGATGTGTGAGTAGTGTTACTGTATGAATGGTGTATGTACAGCAGGCTATGTGGTACAGTGTTTGTGTAAGATGTGGTTTGAGTAGTGTATGAATGGTGTATGTACAGCAGGCTATGTGGTACAGTGTTAGTGTAAGATGTGGTGTGAGTAGTGTATGAATGGTGTATGTACAGCAGGCAATGTGGTACAGTGTTAGTGTAAGATGTGGTGTGAGTAGTATTACTGTATGAATGGTGTATGTACAGCAGGCTATGTGGTACAGTGTTTGTGTAAGATGTGGTGTGAGTAGTGTATGAATGGTGTATGTACAGCAGGCAATGTGGTACAGTGTTAGTGTAAGATGATGTGTGAGTAGTGTTACTGTATGAATGGTGTATGTACAGCAGGCTATATGGTACAGTGTTTGTGTAAGATGTGGTGTGAGTAGTGTATGAATGGTGTATGTACAGCAGGCTATGTGGTACAGTGTTAGTGTAAGATGTGGTGTGAGTAGTGTATAACTGGTGTATGTACAGCAGGCTATGTGGTACAGTGTTAGTGTAAGATGTGGTGTGAGTAGTATTACTGTATGAATGGTGTATGTACAGCAGGCTATGTGGTACAGTGTTAGTGAAGATGTGGTGTGAGTAGTGTATGACTGGTGTATGTACAGCAGGCTATGTGGTACAGTGTTAGTGTAAGATGTGGTGTGAGTAGTGTATGCATGGTGTATGTACAGCAGGCAATGTGCTACAGTGTTAGTGTAAGATGTGGTGTGAGTAGTATTACTGTATGAATGGTGTATGTACAGCAGGCTATGTGGTACAGTGTTTGTGTAAGACGTGGTGTGAGTAGTGTATGAATGGTGTATGTACACCAGGCTATGTGGTACAGTGTTAGTGTTAGATGGGGTGTGAGTAGTGTATGAATGGTGTATGTACAGCAGGCTATGTGGTACAGTGTTAGTGTAAGATGTAGTGTGAGTCGTTAATAAAGTATTCCTCATTTAAACCAACATTTGGTCGGGCCTTATGTAATAAGGTCTGCAGTTCGAATCCGAAAGCCCTGAAAGTATCATGAGGCTTTTGGGATCGCTTCTTGAAAACCATCATAGGGTCCTCGGTCACCAAGTTGTACAGGAGTACACTCACAAATTCAACTAAATCGGTGAATGTGCCACATTCATTGTAGACTTCATTCCATTTGACCACTGCTATCTTCCCTGGTCTGGCCTTCAAACATCTGACCAGGTGTGGCAGTGCTTCTGCGGGAGACCATGCGTTACAGCGCATGTCATCGGTAAAGTTCAAAAACCATTCCTTCCACATCACAGTCCCGTCATAAGACTTGGGAATGATGGAAACTCTTCAAGCAGCATTGCTGGTATGTACCAGCTTACGCACTTGTCTAACGCTCCAATCCTGAATCGTTTCCTCATTGTGTGCACACCTGGAAGTGTTGGAAGATCGATTCAGCAAATTGTGAAGGGTGGCTTTAGATCGCCTTCTGTTTCCAGAAGATCCTCCAGCAGCATATTCATTTGTTGAAAAAAGCATAAAGATACAATTTCTAGATCCAAAGTTATGGCCAAATTTATGGAAAGGGATGGTTATTTTTTAATTGATCATTTAAATCATTATGCTAAACAGATGCCTGATTTAATTAAAACAATGAATGATAGAGCTTATTGGCTGTTTTGATACAGTCATATCATTCCATTTTCGTGAAGCAATATCTACACGACTAGACAGGCTTTCTACAAGTGTTGTATCTCATTTTAAAGCTGATAACATCAATTTTATATTTCATATTTAACCTCAGAGGACCCTTTCGCCTCACTTGTTCACATTTAGTTTTGTTTTAATATTAACACATCACAATCAGGTTGTAATAAGAGCAAGATGAGAGGAAGTGACAGGTTAACGCCATAATCACTGAACATGACTTAGGGGACTACATGAATGTAATTGATGATGACACAAATGGTAAGACTGATTACTCTGAGGATGACCATCATTACCAACATCTGAGGAGAGAGGGAGAGCCAAGCAGAGGTGATGTAGGGGAATATGTGAGGAATATAGAGGCAATGAGGCCTGAGCCTTGTAGAGAACCTGAGAACAGATCTAAATGTAAAAGGCCCCCATGGGGGGTTACGTTTCCCATAGTTGAGGCTCTACTAGCCACAGCTGCTACTGTTACTGCCCTTGTTCTGCACTATCTAAAGCGTAAGTTACTTGTTATTTTCTCCTTAAGGTTGATTGTATAAAACAGTTGTTTAAACAAATTACTTTACTATTTTATCTTGTCTATGACATCTTGACTACTTGTCAGGACTGTATATCTGGAAAATACTGAACTTCTGTGATAAATGTAGATGATTGTAAACTTACTCTTAAATGAATGATAAATTCCTAACTCAAAAGGCTAACTTAGGTTCGGCTGGGTTTTAGGAATCAATGACCAGTTTATGACATGGTTTAAAACTGACATCTAAGAATCTATGGCAATCTTTATTATAGTCTAAAACTGACATACATTGACCTCCTTACCTGCAGGCCCCTGCACAGACTGTCAGGGGCTGTATAAGGTTGGTGAGACTACGTCAGGTGTATATATAATCTCCCCTGATGGTGTGAAGACAATAACGGTGTATTGTGAACAGGAACTGGATGGGGAGGGATGGATGGTTTGTGCTCCTGTATTTAGTTTTATTTTGAAACAATGAACATTCTATTAAATAAACCCTCTAGTAGGATCGGGTTGCTAGTTTTCTGTTGGTTATCATAAGGATGTACTTCATTGATATGTTATGACAGCAGCATTTTGAGAGGAAGGAAGTATTAACCTTGAGGTATCATCTGACTCTAAATTGTGCTAGTATGAGTGGGCCATTAATTCGGTTACTGGCACCACAACCCTTATACAGTGTAGGACATCCTTCTATAAGAGAACCATATTCACCCCTAATATACATTTGCTCTTTTGGGGAATTTATCTAGACTAAAAAAGGTGGGTGCTTAATATGTCAAATACAGTAAGTACCATGAGGAAGTGTGTGATAGAAGATTAGAATTAGACATGTTTTTCTTATAATTTAAAGGTTTTCCAACACAGACAGTATGGCCATGTTGACTTCTTTATGACCTGGAATGAGTAGAAGAATAGTTTTGGAAAAGTTGGGGATGAGTTTTAGCTCAGCAATGATAACATCCACATATTAACAGCTGGAAGTGGTCAGAAACTAGCCATACAGATGACAGGTCCCAATAAGACACACTTCTACGTGACATATTCTGGATTAAGGATGAGATGAACCAATATTAACTCCACGTTTCAGGATTTTACTCTACTCCCCTGATAAGTCAGTTTGTATTATTCACTTTTGACTTCAATTATAAACTCAAGCAATTAACATGCCTTGATGAATGAGCACTTGATCATCTAGTCAAAGATTATTGGTATACTCAGGGTCAAAATCAAATTAAGAAAAAATACATAGTATTTTCTGTGAATATTATAGCTGCTTTCAGATAACAGATTTTACATAGGCTTAGAAACACATATCTTTAGATCAATGTGTTTTTCTTTCTGATTTGTTGCAGATAATTGCCTTGGGGGTTATCACCGACACAACTTCTCAACCAAGGACAGAGACTGTGAGAAGCAAGCCAACCGGCCATGTGCACAAATCTTCTATGGAGGATGGTGGTATGATTCTCGCTATTGTTACTGTGCTAACCTAAATGGACATTATGGTGGTACAGATTGGATGGGCATCTTTTATGCTGGACTGACATCTGCAGATGAATCCATGATGGCTGTTAGAATGATGGTGAAAAAGGCATGAACTTGTATTACTTATTTAACATTTTTATTTATAAGTTTTGGTCTCCAAGATTACTGTGGCCAATATTGTAATTTGGAACTCCATCCAAGGTCTTTGACTTCTTAATGGTCCTTATCTCTTAGCACATACACTCAATATTACCTTAAGTCTATACCAACATTCTGCATTGGTATTTACCACAATTGGATCAACATAAATGTTGTGTACCCTTATTTATTGATGAGTATATTCAGTGACTCTCTTGGTCTTAGAACTTCCATTTGGTGTTGTCTCAAAGATGCCTCAATGTATGCCTTAGTGAAACCAATAAAAATACACACTGGCCCTTGCCTGTTTCTGAATGTGGTACATCTAAGCTGTAAATAACCCTAAATAAGTTTAACAATGAACACATCTAGTAAGACCACAGTGGACACATGATACAAGATAAGTACTAGTAGAAAGGAAAAATTGATTAAAAGTGTAGCGCACCACTACATGGGGAGAAACTCTAAAATAATATTGGCCGGTATAGGGGTTTCTTAGAAGTTTGGACACAACCAAGTAAGATCACTAAGATTGGGTTGTTTGACTGACAAAGAACAACAATGGTAATTACTTTTAAATCATTATTTATTAATCTTTAAAATTATAGATAATAAATCATATGTCCAATGGCAATAAGTAGAGACTGGTAATAATCTTTATAAAACTAGCAGAAAATGCAAATCAAATACATAGACTTAGGTGTCACTGTGGCAGCAGTGGTTGACAACACATGGTCTGACAGCTTTATGGACAACAGGTGGTTGACAGCACATGGTGTCACAGTTGCATCCAGCAAAGAAGTGAAGGGCAGCACATTCTCTAAAGCAACAGGCCTAGGTGTCACATGACAGCAGTGGTTGACAGCACATGGTCTGACACTTGTATCCAAATCATAAAGTGTCTACATCAACCATACAGAAAAGTGAGGGGCAGTCACATTCTCTTAAATCAACATTGGCACTATAGTGACAAAGCACCATACAAAACATACCAGCAGCAATCTGTGAAGGCCCAAAGCAGTAAGGGCAAATCCAAGGGGCAGACTCAGGCTATGAGGCCCTTCTAGTGTCTAGCCTCCTCCCTGCAAAAAGTGCTGTCTCATGTCCAACAAATCACAAATACTGCCAAAATAAAATAAACCATAGTGCAAACCACTACACAGTGCAAACCCTACCTTGAATGTGTAAGAATAAAGCAGGAGGGAAGGGTAAATTGAGGCTTCAAGAGGAGGGGCAGCCCTCTTGAAGATTCCTCTCCAGTACCTACATCCTCACTCCTCAAAATCTCACAGCAAAAAGAGGAAGAGTCCTAGACGGAACCATCGCTAAAAGGAGCGATGGCAAGCGGTGGCACTGGTGTTGTGGTGGTGGAACTTTCAGAGTAGTTTCCCAAGCCCCCAATAAAAACTGGGTCCCCAGTCTTATGTGGGGATGGTCTTTGATATCTTAACTCTAAGACCTACCTACTTGTTGTGTATTGTTTTGAAATGTGAAATCATATCCATGCCTTTGTTTTTTGTAACCTGATATCTAGAACTCAGTCAGACATGTTGGGCAAGGTGGCAAGTGCTGGTTCCTGGTCTGTCTGACTGTTGTCTTTGTGGTGCTACAGGTGGGAGGGACACAAGGTCCCTCTGGTGAGTAAAATATGAACTGTAAAGGCCTGCCACCTAGGGACCATCTAGGGACAGGAAGTTCAATCCCAACTTGATGGATGAGATGTTTTGTTGACATTTGAGACATGTGTGATCAATTCCAACCCACAGGGAGGATATATTGACAATTATAAATTATCACAGTAAGTAGGACAGCTTCATAAAGGTCAAAACAAGACAGGGGTCTACTTTAATTAATGCACACAGGCATCATTTGGCCACAAACTGCCCTCAAACCCATGGGACTTGGTTTCAGTGGACATCAATTGCTGGGCCTCTGAATGAACATATCTAGGGCCCAGTTAGCTGGGTAGAAGAGTCCCTCCTTGTTGTTGTCTCCAGCTCTATTTCCTGAACTTGTCTGTCTTTTTATCACTTCCTGTATATACTGCCACCTACTGGCACTAACCAGTTCCAGGTGGACAACCACAGCCATCAGCTTCCTCCAACTTCCACCAGGTGGCAGCACTGAGATAGGCCCAGACTGCTGTAACTACCCCAAGTCCCAAATGAACAGTGTCTGTGTGCTACAAAAGTAACTCGCTAAAGAGGACCCTGAGACAGAGAGACAGAAAGACTTAGAACAGAGGATCAGTCCTGTAAAATGCCTTTCTCGCGAAGAAAGCTTATATCTGATAAAAGAGACACTTACTTATATAAGATTCTGTGTTTTCAAAGATTTTACAAATTAAGAAAGGGAGTGTCATTTCCCCAATCCTTTGGGACATAAAATAGCCAGATCCACCTGATAAACTGTATATACAGCAGTAAAAGGTCCTTCATCATTTACACTCAAGAAAAGGACAAGTCTTTTCCTATACTCACCACCTGTAACAGATCACTACTCAGCACCAGATACGAGTCCCCTGAGGTCTACACAGGACAGGATTAATGACCTGGATACAACTTCGAAGGGATCACTCAGACAGACCACTCGGGATCACTCAGACAGACCACTCCTACTCTCAATAACATTGACTCAGACTCATCTTGATGTCTTAATTTTTGTTCAATGCCTAAATTGCACTTTCCCTCTTGTCACATTACTAAAGAAGCAGAATAAGATACAAAGTGTTGAATATCAGAAGGGCTCAATGTTTTAAACAATCTGATGAATTTCTAACTGTTCAAAAAAAATATGATGATGCTTGTTTTCTCAGTGCTTTGTGTTTACTAACTGAGAGATGGTGTCAGCCTTCACTTTGACAGGTCCCCCCTGCCTTGGAATCAAGAAAAATGTTTCCAACAAAAATGTTTTGCAGTTAAACATTCTGTTTGAGATCCAACAACAATCCTACAACAATTTGTTTCTATATTCAAGACAGGGGTGACTGGGCCTTAACTTAGAGCATCCCTGCTTGAACATGCATATCCGTAATGTGTTAACCTCTAGGTGCCCAAGCGCGCATTTAAGCGTGGTTTTGAGCTTAAATGCATGTATATTGAAAGAAATTGTCATTATCAAACTTCTACTGATCCAATCTGCAAAGTTAGACACTCTTTAGAATGGTCCGGACATCCCCATTATGATACAACCATCCATTTTGCTTTATCTCCACTATATCAAGCACAGCGAGTCAAAACTTGAAAATTAGCTGTCATTTTATGTGATTCAGGAGAGGGCAACCCTCCAGGGAGCTAATATCTGAAATAATACTAAAATGATGCTGGATCATACACCCAAGTCCCCATACTCTAATTAGATTTTACAAGAACTGCTCATATCCATATAGACAATCCATGCACTAATTGCTACTAACACATTATGTTTCCTGAATGCAGTACACATGCAGGCAGAATCAGCTTTGGAAGATCTACACAATGTATAAGGCTCACGATTGCAGGGAATATGGACATAGATATATAGCCTAAGAGGGAACAAACACTAACAAAGGACAACAAATGGAATGTTTCAGTAACTATGGTTACCAGACCTGACTAGAAATGACACATCCTTGACGGAAATTTATCATTGAGTTATAAGTATTTAGAAAATGCAATGCAGAGCCCATATCAAAAGCGAAGGTCAAAATAAAACATGGTCTTATCAACAAAGTGATAAAATTGTGAAATAATGCAAAATCTTCAAATAATTCTGGGCACAAAAAGGTTAAGGAGAATGACTCAATTGAAAAGGGCCCGCTGAGGGGGACTACATAATGTAACCGGTGCTGGAAAGTGTACTGGCCTGATGCACCCTCATAGATAATATTCATTTGGTTAATTATCAGGGTTATTTTATGCATTTTGATGGCTTCATAACATAATGTTTGCCTTTTAACAGGAGTTTGCTATTCAATAAACCACTGAGTTACAACAATGATAATAGCTGACAAGACCCCTTGCATGTCCAGAACAGCAGGCCATTTTTTTAACATGGTAGTAAAATAGTAACAACAAAGAACACAGAACCTGTGTAGAACAGGAATGATGCATATAAAATAACAGAGAAAGCCTATGTAGATACCCTTTTTCCTATCTCCTACGTTGGGAGAACACCTCCTGCAGTTTCATGATCATGTAAGTTAGAAATCAGCCCGCTTGCTGCCTGTGGCTAGCTACATGAGCAGCCTTTCAGTGTGGTGTGATATTACTGAGATGATTGTCCATCGCTATTTGTCAGTTGCCATGGTAATTGGCTCTTATTAATGCCACCCTTTTTGTCTTTTGTAGAATGTGTAGGTGTGACAGATGCTATCTTGCCAAGTGTCAGCTAAGTGACAGATGGGAAGGAGGGTCGATTATTGTTGATATAAATCTGGTCCCTTTTATTACTTATACTGTATAGTGCTGCTAATGCCCGACAATGTCATACATCTACACAGTCTTCTACTTACACCATGACAGGTAAGTTTCCATGGCAACAGACATCAACAAAAAGGCTTATTTTGGCCCAAAAACATTCTTTTTACATGCCAAATTTGGAACCTTTCCACCCAAAATAGAACATTTTATGAAAAACTATTGAATTCTCCATAAAAAAGTAGCCTATAACAGTTTTAGTCATATTTTTCATATTCTAGTCCATAGTGGTGTCCCCTGGTGGCTAAATCTGGTACTAAATCCCGCAGTAACTGTCCTTTCTGCTTGCTGGCTCACATATGCCTGCCTTGAGGATTGGCATATTTGATCCTGTAAAGCACACTCTGTAATGATAACAGTAATAAGGCAGGTTTAGCCTCAGCACTGACCCGTGGTGAGAGTGGGGAGCATCACCATGCATCCACCTAGAATAGCTATCATTTTGTGGTATTGGCCGTGTTAATACTACACAGGAAGGACTTATGGGATTAGTGCACAATTCATATGGCAACAAGCAAGAGAATAACTGTGTAAACTCCTTTACATTGTTTGACTTGCGAAGGATGTGTTGTACACCGATGCATTATTCATCATCATAATCTATTGTTACTTTATGTGGGTTAGGCTATTGACTAGCAACCTATAGAGTAGATCTTCAACTTTAGGTATCCCGAAATTGGGGTTTGCAACCACACCATAACTTAATTAATACAATATGGTGATCAAAAGAGATATGATGCACTCCTGCATCAGTAGCTCTTTAAAGGGTTATGTCGTTAAGGCTGGATATGCTAAACCCTGATGTAGAGCTATGGGTAAATTTCCTGACCAACATCAGTAGCTGGTGAATGACTCAAGTATAGGTATCACATGTACTTCAAGTCTAGCAGGAGCATCTAAATGAACAAAGGGTGTAATGTAAGGCTAAATGTTGACTCCTGTCAATGAGCTATCATTCTCTATCCCTATTACATTTTAATTCAGTTCTCTCTTGTTACTGGGTCAATCCACTGAAAGTGGGCACTTGTCCATGGTAGAGGGTCATTTTTAAAAACTAAGAATTAGATCATGAAACTTAGGAAAGGTTCATTCAAATCACTAACTCCCAAGCGGTCAGTTTTTATTGCAAATATTCAAAATTATGAAAATGTAATGGGCGTGAGCAAAATGAATTCTTCTCTACATCACAGAAATATTTGTCAGAACTACATTATTTTGAGTTAGGATATTTGACAAAAGGTCCCAAAGACACACTATGAAGAAAATAGGAAAAAAAGATGGATATTTACAATACATAAGGAAATAATATGAATGTAATGGGCGTGAGCGTAATGGGCGTGAGCGAAACAACTTTCCCAGGCTTCAGACAGCAACTCAGCAATATAACCTCACCGAGAATTAATCTAGGCAATAAAAATAATCTAAGAATACTTTTAGGATGCATTTGGAATGCATCAAGCCTGCCAACATGCTTGCAGTGCATTTTACTCATGCCCATTACGCTCACGCCCATTACACTCACGCCCATTACATCTGTCAGTTAACCCCTCTTTTTGGCATAACCAAGGCATGTAGAGACTCCAGTCTTTTTTTAAAATGACTTATTAACAATAGATCTTCAAGTTAGGCTGGTTGAAAGAAAGAAAACTTTGATAGTATTTGTCCTGGATGCCGAAATTTGAATGTAATGGGCGTGAGCAAAATGGATTTGAAAATACTTGAATATGTACTGCACAGTCATGCCTGCAAGTAGACCCTAAGTTTCTGTACCAGAAAATCCCCTATGATGACCCTAATCTTGGTGGGAAATAAGAAGATTGAGGGTAGTGTTTTAGTAGGCCTACCAGTGTACTTTCATTTTGCTCACGCCCATTACAGCACCTCCGTTTGGTTATAGAAATGAACAGGGGAAAAGGAATGCCAACCAGAGCACCTCCAAACAACATGAAAATGTTAGATAGGACCCCCCACTAAGGAATAGATAAAATTATATTGGTCTGTTGCTGTTTGGCTTGATGGTATAGACCCTGGGATGAGGTGAAAATTGAATAAAAAGACAATTTTTGGCCATTTTTGAACTTTGGGCCACCATATCTAAAAGAATAGCAGGCCAACATAGGTAAACTTGCCCTTCTTTTGAAGCCCAAGGTGTTTTCTTTGAAATGAAACCAGAAATAAGAAGAATGGTTATTTACTTCTTATTTTATAGCCCCCTGAATCCAAAAAAGACCAAAAAAGACCCAGGTGCCCACTTTCGGTGGATTGACCCTACTAAGGACCTGTTTGTGGATTGCCTTTATGGAGTGAGAAGGATAAGATGTGAACAGACATACTTTAGACTTCCAGCAGTAATGGAGGAAATTTTTGAGCTACTGTTAAATGCATCATATCTCATTGTTGAAGACATGCTTGACATTCTCAGGGTGAGTAAGTACCATTATTTTCATTCACCTCAGCAGAACGTCTGATATGGAGCCAAGTATAGGAATTAAATTTACTCCTCAATTAGTGACAGTAGTATAGTATGTATCTGAATAGGACTATAGCTAACTACAGGATATTACTCACTCGGGATGCAGCCAATCAGAGGCCTCCATTTGGTCACATGACCCATTGCCATGGCAATGTGACCTACTTAGTGGATTAGCAACCACCTCTCAGCCAATCAGAGGCCAGCATTCTGGTAACCATGGTAACATGACCTAATTAGGGGATTAGTGCAATCATGTGACCCCTTGTTTTTAAACAACAACACATGGTGTAGCCACAAAAGTTATGTATGGAAAAAAAGCAAAACAAAATAAGTTATTTTTCACTTTTCTTTTTTTTTTCATGATTTATTTCTAATCAATCATTTTTTCTTTAGTCAGAATAGACTACAAAGTCTCACTTTGCCAGTGTTTCACAGTCACTGACTCTCTCAATCATACATTGCACTAGTTTGGATAAATACAACACTATTTTGGCCTGATATAGGACCTTTGTCTGCATGAATTGTAGACGCTTGCAGCATCCCGTTTCCTCTTTTTCCGAATTCTTCAAATCATCATCACTAACTCACCGACTGGTCGCTCAGTTTTGGGTTTTCGATCATCCGCATAACACATTTCTTGGGGTTTCTTGTTTGACATGCTTCAATCAGAAAATGTATGCAATGAGGGCCACAGGTGTCAGCAGTTCACAGTTAAAAATGTTTTTTCTAGACTTAAGAAAATAAGATAAATTATCTTACGTGGCGGACAAAACTACCAGTTTTAAGAAAATTAAAAATCTTAAAACTGGTAGTTTTGTCCATCAGGTCAGATTATTTAAGATTCCAAGAAAATTATTTTTAGCTGTGTAGTGTCTTGGAGTTGAATATGGTTTCTTTGCCACTTGAACGGAGCAGAACGCTTCAGGAAAGCTAAGAACTCTAAGCCGAATGAATCAAAGTAGTACACCTCTTCTGTCCACAACACGTAAAACGCCACCCAATGTTGACCTGGTAAATGTACAGGATCCGTGTTACACACGAAACAAGTGTTCTTGATAGGGTGCTCGGGGATAGTGTCACACGAGAAAACACCTAGGAAATGGTGTATTTCAAGTGTGTTCATACACTTTCTTGTCTTCAGCTATGTGGTAGTCTGTGATGGGATGTTGATTTCTGGTCAGCTTGATGATGTTGTTGTACAGCAAGTAGAGCAGTACCGTTGTGGTCTCCTTTAGCGTCGCGCCAAAACTGAGCTCCACTCTCAGCTGACCCACCTTTATAAGGGTCACTCTACACCCGTTTTGCAATCTGTCCAGAGTTAAATCTAGGGGGAACAGCGTGTAACCGTTCAGGAAAATGTTGTAGGAAATGCCGTAGGAGCGTGAAACCTAATACATCCCCGTTTCCGTGTGTAGTGCTAGGTACTCTCTCACAGATTCGGGGACGTAGGCGTTGTTCGGCATCTTTTGGTTGTTCACTATCACTTGAAGCGAGTTTACAGTACAATGTTTCAGTTCTAAAGGGTTCTTGGCATAATTTTCGTTGAAAGCGTCGTGGTCTAGGAAACAAATCATCATGGACTTGGGTAGTTGACCTGTGTTGGAGTGCATGTGGGTGTGATCTATGTTGCCCACAGGGATGGCTTAGGTCGTCACCTCCGCTCTGTTCACTGGGTAGTTGAAGGGACCCTGTTCTATCACTGCCTTTTTGTGCGTTTCCACCACAGAATCAGCTTTGACCACTTGTGGATCTTGAGTTTGTATGCGGTGGTGCCGGCGCTGATCAGATAGAAACCAGGGGCAGCTTGCATGGTGGCAGCGTCAGTCAACAAGACTTAGTAGCGATGTCTAAGATCACGTATGCAGATAGATTCACATCCTGGAGGTCATTATCCACTAGTGATATACGCTTTGAATTTAGTTAACAAGTTCATATTGCCATGGGATATATCTGTGGGACCAGCTGAATCACCACCAACAGTGAGCCCAAAGCAAAAACGTCTTCAGGATCATTGTTAGAAACATTGCTTCATCTGAGGTACTGAGTATTATTTCCACATCATCCTGTTTAATTTATATCTAGTCATGTCATATTATGTGCATTTCAATGCACTGCTGTTTGAATACATATGACCCACAGTAGTACAGGAATGATGCCCTGTGGGCACGCAAAAGAAAACCTGATCCTTTGTTGAGACCAAAGTGCTAATAAACACAATTACAATTACTTTTTATACAATTATCCTTTTAAACAGCTGGTATGCTGATAGGATTTGAAGTTCTGTTGTGAAATTCAGTTTTAGAATAATGTTCTTATTTTTTTCTTTGATCTTGTATTTCTTCTCCCGGCAAACTCTTACCAGTTTGTTATGTTGGCCCACACCCCATCTATTTTGCATTTAGATAGCTTCACATTTCGTTTTGCTGCAAATCCTGTCTAATAAATATATGCATTACGGGGCATTCCTTTTTCTGGCATATTAAAGCCAAAATATGACACTGTCTATCGACTTGACCCATATTCAATCAAATGAATATATTTAATTGAGATAAAATGAAACAGCTGTGTGCAGATGAAAGCTTTATTAAATTGGATGATTAAGCAAAGATAACGAGTGCTAATCAATGAATCAAACTCTTATTGGTAATACACAAACAATCATATAGTTTCATATTTATATGATACATATATAGGTTTACTTTTCATATTGAACTCATATTGAATCAATTACTGCTATATAATGAAAAGTGAGAAATTACAAAAGGAAGCAAATCTCATAACACTAAAATGAAAGCTATCTATCGAAGCTATATACTTGTAATACATTGTAATCTTCAAGAAATGGCATTGATCAATTTTGAAGGGAATGTCAATTAGTTTAACCAAAAGTGTAGGGTACAGCGAAAAATCCTGGCACTGTAGACTGCAACGGACTATTGTTCTCAGTGTATAATGCAGTTGACATTGTGCTTTCAGTGCTATATGGCTCCCAAGTTGTATATCCAGGCTCAACATCGTCCACACCTAAAATATGAGCTAGGACTGACAGGTCATGTCCCTCAAGGAGAGCTCCAAGAGCCTGAAGACTATCCCCGGCAGTGTTTGAATTTAAGATGTTGATTGTGTTGCCTTTAGGGCCTCCTTTGCTGCCTCCAGTGCTGTAGAACTCTAAATGAGAAAGTCATACCAGGTCTTTAATACAGAGAACATTGTTTCAGTGACAAAAGTTAATTCAATTGTACATGAGATACTGGGTGGTCTTATTAAAATTTTGAGGGTAATTATTGCATTTATACATAATGCATCTTTTTAAGATGTAGGCATGATGCTTTGGTGTTGCTGTTAAATTGCTAAGCAAATAATACCCATGTATGTCAATAATGATATATCTATACAAGGGTAAACATTTGAGCAAAGTTATCAAGATTAATGCCATGGTAATGATTTATTATAACATAATAAGAACCTTCAATCATACTAGTGTAGAGGCAAGGAGAACGGGTGCTCAACTTTGAAATTTAAATCACTTCTGTTAGATTTGGAGGAATGGCTTGCTTAATGTGGGAAGGTGTGACCATTTCATGAATGTCAATAAGCTCTACGTCTAATTGGTCATGAGATATAATTCTATGCTAATAAGCATAATTTCTTTATTCTTTTGCCCATAACTTTTGATCTAGAAATGGTAATTTTGTTATGTTTTCACCATAGTAAACCTTGCGAAATGTTCCTTCAAATGGGATCATTGATTTTCCTGTATAGATTGAAAACTCTTTTACATGCCAAATTTGGAACCTTTCCACCCAAAATTGAACTTTTTTATCAAAAGCCATTGAATTCTTCTTAAAAAAGTAGCCTATACCAGTTTTAGGCATATTTTTTTTCTATTCTAGCCCATAGAGGTGCCCCTGGTGGCTAAATCTTGTACTAAATCCCACAGGAACTGTCCTTTCTGTTTGCTAGCTCATGGTTGAATACTACCAACCATGGTGTCCGTCTTCCTCCAAATCCTCCTCTTCATAATTACGATCCTTGGGGTAGTTATAGTGTCGTCCTTCATGATTGTATGTAAATTAGAAAATAATGTGGTTGGCTATGAATGGTCATTAAGGTATTATCAGGCATAGATTGAGTTCCAAATTCACCAAGAGCCTCTATGTGTCAGAAAGGTACATTGAGATAAAATACAAAATGCATGCATCAGAAATTATGCATTCATATTGGTTTGATATTCATCATCCTGCTGAGAATATATAATGGTGAAATATGGGATGTTAAGCGTAACAACCAGACTTATAGAGGTGAAGTTTCCAACATGAAATTATCATCTAGCATAACTCGGTTGGGCTATTTAACCACGCAGCATTAATTTGTAAATATACTATAGGCTGTACTTTACAGTCACCATTAGGGTGCATTTGATCTGTTGTTATAAAATGGGTTTTGACATAATTGGATCAGTGTGCATAATGAATTTTCAGGTCCTAATGGTAATGGTACCATGGTCACTGACTTGAAAATACAGAATTACTCTAGCAGCCACACCCTACACCAACACATGCATTTTCAAAAAAAAGATATTTATATAATATGTTGTTATGTTTTCTGAATCTTATCTGCATTATAAATTTCACATAATCTATGGATGATCCTCGATGTCCCTAAAAGGCTGTTTGGCAACAAACAGGACATTCTATATCATGGACATGGGCTGGTTACCAGGTTAAGTCTGTGTAGGTGTTATCCATATGCTATGGTAAGGGTGAGAAAGTAGAGGGAACGGTGCTGCCCTCTGCCAGCTCTATTTCCTATGTACAGACCTTGATTAGGAAGGTGAGGGGTACTTTGCCAAAGTTGTTTATAGTTTTCTTTCCCCTTTACATCTGACTACGCTTGCTGGTGTTTTCTACATTACTCTACTTTTACTCTAGATTTAGGCCCATATATCATAGTGGTGAAGTGTAAAGAAAATTTAAGCACGAGTGTACAGATTGCTCTGAAAGGGACCCTTCATTCTAGGCCAGTGTGATAGCTATACCTAGATCCCTGTGGAAGAAGAATGTTCACCTTGGATTTGAGCTGATCTTTTCGTGTTACCCTCCTGGCCCTGGTCTCCCTCTTCTTCTCCCTCCTTGCCATCTCCTAAAATTGGATGAATTTTTATGTGTTATGCATGTTCTTATTAGTAAAGCACTTAGTGGAAAGAGATTCTGGTCCTACTTCATTGCAGAATTCTAACTACTCAAGCACTGGACCTACTCTATGCTGCATGTATGCACTTACTTATTCACTTTTTTTGAGGATTCATTTTTAATAATTTATCCTGACATACAAGTAAAACTCACATAAATTTAGGACCAAATGAAATGACAAATGCAGAATTACTCTAGCAGCTACTGCTTTCAGTTGATTAAAAGAAATGGTTACTGATTCTTACCTCCTTCATCATCAGATGTGACTTGTTTCCTGTTGATCAGTGCTGTGACAAGGGTACGTACCAGCCTCCTGACTTTAGCATCACGCTCATGAACTGCTTCAACCTTTGGCACTGAGAGGTGTTTGGCCGTTTCTGCTGACTTCATGAGTAGTGCGAGGAATCTCTTTATCTTGTCAACCCCCATGGTTTCTTCTAAGGCCTTTTTATCAGCTGCACCATCATGGTCCTTTTTCTGAAGGTTGATTTGGGGTTGGTGGTGGCTGATCTTGCCCCTCTTGTGATGTCCAGTTTGGAGAATAGAGGCTCCATCTTAAAGAGTGTGTGGAAATAATGTGTGAATTGCCCTGTACTGTTCACTTCAAGATATAAACAGTTGGACTTACCAGCAATCCTCTTAAAATTCAACAGTCGATCACCACCCAATGCCAGGGTGTGCTTTATGGCATTTAAAAGTATTAAAAACAATCTAGTCATACTCAGATACCAGAGAAGTTTTCTACCAATGTTATCACTACTTTATATCAAAGCCTACCAAGGCCTTACCATCACTAGGTTATAAATGAACTTCCACCACTACCTAAAATTATGCAATTGCACGACTGTTACTGGTTTCTTCTGTATAATACATATTTCCAAAGAATTAGCATGTTGGCTAATAAATGCATGGCTTATATTTGCACGTTGTTACACAAAAGGGACTGTGATAGAGTTGGGTGACTGGACAATTTTTAGAATTGCCATCTTTTTTCCTGTGCCAGCTTAAACATTCTACATTGAAGTATATAGTGCACAATGAGAACATGTTTGTACTCTGATACAGTGGCTCCATCTATTGTAAGGTGAATGTATCATGAATGGGTACAGACCAGACCCTTCTGGTCTTTCCATTTTTGATTATCTGAATCGTTGAAAGTGGTTTATTATGTGTCTGGGCTACAATATTTTACAGTGAATTTGATATCATTAATAATGTATTACTAAAGTTTAGCTTATTGCTTCAACCATTCAATAACATTCTTTTGCAAGAACCTAGACAGGGATTGTAAAGACAGGGTTGACTGTTTTTGAAAAAGGCACGTATGTTTGTTTAAAAATACATGGTAGAAGGTATGCCCCTCACGCCCTCGCAAGCCTACCTTTTACTGTGTTGATCCACAATTATCATTTCCCAACTTTTGCATGCTACAATAACTCCATTTTTGCTAGAATTAGTATGCTTGTAATGATCCCATTAGAAAAATGGCATGATATCAACTGATAACAATTCACTTACCCACAAAGCAATACAGGCAGCAGATGATGCTGACGAGGAAGAGGGTGGCCTTCATGGTGACTGATCTCTCTGCTCACACACAGCAGTGGAATAAACCAGTACTGATGTGTACAAACAGCTTTGGTACTTTTATACAGGTGTCAAAGGCCCCTAGAGGTATGTTAATTAACATAGATCTGGCACCACTCTCCGAACTCTGCCCAGGGTAGACCTGTTGCTAACTCCACCCAAAATACTTGATTAAACGGCGGGCTATCCAACACATTTTTCTTTCAACCTTTTCCATGAAACAAAAACCTGGAATGTATGGGAAGTAACCATTAAATTAAAAACACTCATCCATATCTAACAGGGAATAGTATCTAAAAAAGGCACCTAGCAAACTAGATGTAAAGTATTAAACTCCCATAGAAAGGGTCTTTGCTTAATATACTATGAAACCTGCTAAAAACTAAATCTTACTTGGTCTTTACCTTTTCAACAATTGCTGCAGCATTCATATCTGGTCGTAAATCATAGAAGGTTTGCATATGACGAATTTGGAGGTATTCCAGCCCCTACTATTCGAATTTTAGTTTCCCCCTCTATTTTTTTGGCTCAAAGTGTCAGGCTGGATGAGATCTTTGTGTTACATATGGGTTTTGATGGTCCCATATGAATATTTTGGGCTCCAGGGGGGTAAAATGGGCCCAAAATTGTCTGGGCGAAATTGTGTCTGGGCGAATGACATTTAGGGGCCTAAGTTACAAGCCATGTTGGGGGCTTCATTTCCTACAGAAACAATCATCATACCTCCATGAAAATCTCAGGTCCAGACTATTCTGACCTGTAGATTAAGAAAATCACATTATCATTTATGGCAGATGTGTCCCTGCTATCATAAAAGAAGCATACTTATAAAAATTATTTTTCATGATTCTGGGCACATGTCTGGGTGAATGACATGTGAGGCCCCATATGCACACTTTTTATGATTTGTGACCATCTGGTGATACTTAATGGTTCCCAGAGCACTGGGGTCTTAAGAGTCATTTGCAGGATAATAGCCCCACAGGGCATAAGGGACTACATGGCTCTTTAAATAGGTCTAAGCGCTGGTACCGCAAGCATAAAAAGTTTGAATAGCATTAATAAGGCTATTTTTTCCATATTTTGCAATATCATAAATTGTCGGATTAGGGATAGTCTGACCACAAGCACTTAAAGGGCTGGTTCCACAGCGTCCGTGGGGCTGCTTTTTTGCTAATCGGACAATTTTTTTCTATACATTTCCTATATAAAAATTTGGAGTAGCAAACAATAGACCCGACCAACGCTGTGGAACGAGCCTGTAAAATGTGCCATTATTTTACCACAGAATTACTATTATACAACAGTACTGCTGTACAAGATTTGTTATTGTTTATCTGTCCTGCTTGGTAAGAGCCTATGCCTTTCTTACATTCCTTCCTTAACTCAAGAAGGTGTATACATAATCGAAACTTGTGGTGACTCAATTCATAATGCATCCTGATAATGGTTACCATAAAATCTCAGTCATAAGCCGGGCCCTTTCATAACCTGGGGGTTGAAAATGTTATAAGCCAACTTTAGGGTTTTGCTTAAATCTTGAATCAGACTTGAGCATGAATTTAGAAGCGGATTTGACCATAAATGGCAAAAATGATTGGCTTATAACCAGGGTTTTAAGGTTTGTGTGACATTAACTGTAAATATAGACCTTACTGCAACATGCATTAAGGGAATTTTCCACAGATCATCTTATGTTATTTTCAATAGCAGGTCTCTCTTTAGATTTAGTACAGAGCCTGATGTAGGTATTAGAGGGGTGTAGGTTCACAACAAAAATTCAAAGCTCATAAAGTATGGTGATATGTGTTTGTTGTTGCAGCACTACCATATAACAAACAATAATAATAAAATGACGCCACATACAGGTATACGTAGGAATTCAGCTCCAAAACAATTGAATACTCATTGGCAAGGAAAAGAGTTTTGTGCACCCTCCACCTGTACATGAAATTGCTGACCCAAGCATATAAATCTTCACATTTAAGGAATCCACCCTACTCGCAGTAAAGCTGATAAATAACACTTTACATACTTCTGAATTAATGCTTCCTCCCATGGCTAGAGATACTAGCGGTGCCCACATAATTGGCACATGCAGTGGCATTGTCCTATAGTACAGAGAGCCCGAGAGAATGGTGAGGTATGTAAATGTATTCACCTGTTGAACAATTAGATTACAATCTACATCAAAAGATAAAGATTACCCACAGGGTGGCAAATGCACAGGCATGTACCTCCAGGTGATGAATTGATAACAGTCTTGCTCATCTATCTTTGCTAATGGTATAGGTTTAGGAGGGCTTGAAAATCAATGCACTGTAAAAAATGTCTGTTGCAGGAACACACATTTTCCTAACACATTCACAAGCTTTTTTCTCAAAAGTGACTAGGTTCTGAAAAGTGTGTTCAATCTACACACATTTTTTTAATCCTTTGCAATACACAAATGCCAGCTGGGTCTTACCAGTACCATTATGTAACCCATTAATTACCCCAAACCTAACTGACATCAGGTATGATAGTTACACACGGTCAGTTTGAATCTGGACCTACTGGAGAGAGGAGTGTCTTCACTTCTCTTTTATATTTCTGGTAAGTTATAATATTAAATAATCTTTTCTCATTTATGTCTCAATCATTCTTTTTATATGTGAATTTTTGGTGATGTAGCTGTTACTGGCCACAAACTGAAATATTGTAAAAAAGAGGATGCTCTGAATAGCAATATGGATAGTCAGGTTGCTTTTGCTTTTGGTGTTCCCATTATATCTTAAAAATCTAGTCAAGAACACAACTTCATGTTAGTGATTTATCATGAAATTACCTGATATTCATAGAAATACATGGTCAGCATTAGCAGTTTTGAGAATCTACACAGTAGTTCATAATTCTATAACTGTATACTAAACAGAAAAGTAATTAATGTTGTATTGTAATGATGCCTTTTGTATTAGGTCAACTACTTAATTTCTTTTTTTTTCTACTTTTATGCTTTTCAAGATGACGATTCCAAAGAGACTCAGACATGTGCCAGTCACCTATTTGATAACTCAACTAGCCCAAATGTCAATGCAAACTTACTGGATTTTGATATATAACTATAGTAGTATAGTATGTATCGGAACAGGACTATAGCTAATCTAAGGATATTACTTACTAGGCATGCAGCCAATCAGAGGCCTCCATTTGGTCACTTGACATGTGATGTCACTGGACCCCCCGTGGTGCATACCCAGATATGGTCATGTGACCTCGACCTTGACCTAATTAGGGGTGTGCATACCCATATATGGACATGTGACCTTGAGCTCGACCTAATTAGGCGATTACCCCGGTTACGTGACCCCTCATTTTGCATAATAGAATACGCCCCTTTACCTATTTAGGGGAACAGGACTATAGCTAACTACAGGATGCAGCCAATCAGAGGCCTCCATTTGGCCACGTGACCTGTGGGTGCATGCCTATATATGCTCATGTGACCTTGAGCTCAACCTAATTAGTGGTGTGGATGACCAGGCAAGCAAAAACACCCATCTGCAGGGAAACTCATTATCAAAGTTCATCTGAAGATCTTTAAAATGAGACATCATTGGCTTAAATATTCCTAGTAGTTATGTCAGAACCCCACCTTGAACATAGGTCGTTATTCATATTTGAAATTGATGATTAACCTCTAAATACATTATAAACAATAACAATATCTAAAAACACGATAAATCAGCCTTTTTCGTAAAAAATACATAACAATATGGTGATTTTTGTCATAGATTTTGATATAGAAGGAATTTTCCATTTCTGTTTTCAGATTTGGGCCTTTAGTGAGTTTCCCTGAAAATTGGCATAAAAATCTACAAATTTTGATTATTGGAATGGTTGCCACGGCAACCAGAAACAGGCATATAGGCTGATTTCTCATGAAAAATGTTCATTTTACGTTCCAAATAGGGGTCATTTCTACCGAGAATGGTGCATTTTAAATGAGACCAGTGAATTCTGCATCAACAAGAAATGCGGTTGTGACCGCGTAAAAAAACGCCTCCCGCCGTTAATGTCGGTATTCAGTAATTTTGTATTGTGAGACCTCATCACATGTAGCAAATGCAATCATCATAGCGCACTCCTGTACCGCTTCGCGGTACCGCCGCTACGCGGCGTGGGAGGCGCTAAAAAATTAGCTTAATATATTTTTTTATTGATTTTACAGTATTTTTGTCTCTCCAATGCCCCCTGGTGCGGAATTAAAAATCTGCCGCGGAGGGGTGTTCTCGCTTGATGGGTCACATATGGTCATGTGCTCCATTTGGTCAGGTGACCTGGCGGTGAGTGCCTTATTTGGAAAATAGGCCACGCCCCCTTTGGTCAAGTGACCTACAACCGGCGCGTGGTGAGCTCCTTTTTTGGAAAACAGTCCACACCCCCTTAGCCAATTAGAGGGTTTTATTTGTGACCCGATTATGTAAATGGGGGTTTGTTAACCTTTTTTGTAGGTTTTGGAGAGGCCCCTTTAAGATATTGGGGAAAAAATAAATAAGGGCTTTAATTTGTGGTAAAAATATAAAGTATGAAGGATATATATGACTGTGATACTTTTTTGTAATACCTAATTAGGGGATTACCCCGGTTATGTAATTCCTTATTTGTATAAGAGTTACCACGTTCCCTTGATCTAATTAGGGTATTGTTGACCCTACCTTAAGACCAGAGGTTGGTTTACTAATATTAAAAAACGATGAGTGTGGTGATGATGTTGGATGAAAGAGGGTAAAGCAAGCAAGTGGTTGAAGTAGAATTTTTGCTCCAGGATTTGCTCAGTGCCACCACTGCACAAGATTGAAGGATATGGGGATGGTTTAATATTAGTTTTGGGAGAAAAGGGTGAGGTAGGTGTTGTGCTTGCATCTGAGCTCACGGACATGTAGGGTAAAGTTGCCTGGGGCTGACTACCTTTAGCATACCAGCTGCCGTAATAGTCTGTCACCAGCCAACTTTGTTCAGCAGGATACTCACTATTGCTGATTTATGCTGTGGCCTGCCTCCATTTATAACATTACCTGGCATGATCTTATTTTTTTTTTATTTTTAAGGAACAATTCAACTTTATTTGGCATTTGTTCAGATGTGATGAAATTACATAAATTCTCTTCGACATTCTGTCGGGTTGGTCCATACATTTATAATGACAATTACAATAAATATTCAATTAATAGTGTATCACAGTTTTACAAAGTGTATTTACGTAAGTACATTGCTGTAAATATGTATTTTATCACAATATTAGAAAAGTAAAACATCTCAGGATTTTATACATTTGTACTGTGCCAAATAAGTTAGGAGGACACTTCAGTGGAACTGATGTTATGAGTCCCCCTTGTTAGTATTTTAGATAAAATATAATCAAAATTGATTAGTAATTAATCAAATGATAACATGTGATTTGGAGACAGAGGAGATTTCTACTTGAAGATTTTTGGAAATCATAGACTATTACTATCAGTTGTACGCACTCTATATAATAAATGTACATTTACAGTCAGAGGGTGGACCTCAAATATAGAAAATCCCTGAAACTTTTTCAGAATTACTTGTACCTTCTTTTACAAATTGGTCAATGAAATAACACATCAATACCATCAAGCATTCATTTAACAGCATAGAATCATATGTTTTAAGGGCAGCTTCACAAGTCTACCCTCAAATATATAAGTTTCTAACATTTACTGGTATAGTTTTGAACATAGACAGCTTACTCTTACATTTGAAATCTTTCAAGATCTGACAGTACAGAAACATATGCCCCAAGGGCAGCTTCACAAGTCTACCCTCAAGTATATATGTTTCTTACATTTACTGGTATAGTTTTGACCATGAACAGTTTGCTTTTATATTTGAGATCTTTCAAAATTTCACATCAATACCATCAAGCATTCATTTAACAGCATAGAATCATATGTTTTAAGGGCAGCTTCACAAGTCTACCCCCAAATATATAAGTTTCTAACATTTACTGGTATAGTTTTGAAACATAGACAGCTTACTCTTACATTTGAAATCTTCCAAGATCTGACAGTACAGAAACATATGCCCCAAGGGCAGCTTCACAAGTCTACCCATAGAACATTGAGAATACTGTTAATATTATCTTCAAAAATCTGCCAGCAGGATTCAATGTCATCGCAAGTATCAAAATTTTCCCAAGACATTTCGATAAAGTTCTGTTTAAAAGTATTTTCATCGAATAATTTGTATGACCGTCCACTAAAAGTTCTTTGTTTTCTCTGTATACTTGGTCTCTTGAGGCTGACATACACAGGTAAGTGATCGCTTTGATTTAAAGTGGCTACTCCAGATTGTTCAACTATGGTTGAGTTTGTAAAAATAAGATCAATACACGACATTTGTCCCTTGTTTTTTGTGGATTGATTAATTAATTGCAGTAGTCCAAAATCTTGTAAAGTGGAAAGCAAGTAATCTTTTGACAGAGTGTTTTCAAACATGTTGATGTTAAAGTCTCCAATCAAAAATACTTCACAATTTTCAAGATTTTCAATTTTTGTCAATGTGTCTTTTAATATATTCACAAAGTTGTACTTGTTCCCTTCCGGTGGTCTATAAATATTAGCTATCACCATTGATTTGGAGTGCTCTCTCGATATATTTAGCCATTGTACTTCCACATCGATATTGCTTACATTAAAATTTGAAAATTTTTGACTGGAACATGTTATACCTTCTTTAATATATGCACATAAACCTCCTCCCGCTTTATCGCGTACTCTATCAAATCTATAGAGGTTGTAATTATTAAAAATATAGTTGTCGCTTTTATCAGTATCGGTCAACCAAGTCTCAGAGAAAAGTATAAAATCTATACCTTGATTTTGTAATTCAATGCGTAGGTCAACAATCTTATTTCTAATGCTTTGGGCATTTAGATGTAAAATACATTGACCATTAGTTTTTATAAGAGATGGTATGTGATTATACAGTACAGGTATTCTTATAACAACAACATGTAGGACCACCCTTAGTCTCCCCAATATAACTAAAACAACCAATACAACCGTTCATTAATACCTTTCTACGACAGTTTCTTCTCGCAGGTAGTGAACCTTCGTCATTGTGACAGTTCATACCAGTTGTTGCTAGCAGTACAAGATAGCTTGTGGTGGTTTCAATGCTCTATATATATTGGGCTAGAGTCTTCAGGATTCAGACATGTTACAAGTCTAAAAATGTGTTAGCATTTGAAATACAGAAACTCAATAGTAATACAGTTTGAAATCAACAAACAAATCAAAAAAGAAAAATTGTGTACATTTTTACAAATTACGATCAATCTACTGGGACACAGATTGAGATTCTACAAATTTGTAGAGGTAATGGAATCATTAGGATCGGCTTTTGAATCCTTACTATCAAGAGAGTGGTTGTCATCAGCTTCACCATTGTCAGTAGCTTCACGATCTGAATTTTTGTCAGTTTTTTTTTGTATACGATTTACCAGTCTCTGGATTTTTTCCAGCTTTTTTCCTGTTTTTCTCGTCTTCAGGAGAGGTTGGTGGAGGGTAGATTTTTGGACGTACATCGGGTGTTGGTAGTAGTCCTCGATCGCCTGCTGCAATAGCTGGTGGTAGTGGTGGTGGGTCTAGAAACGTTTCACTGGGTGTAGGTGGTGTTGAAGGTTTTCCAGGATCTGGAGTCGGAGTTGGTGTTGGAGCTGGTGTTGGAGTAGGCACTGGAGTTGGTGTTGACTTTGTAGGTGGTGCAAGTATTTCCGCCCTTACTTTGGCCAGGAGTTTCCCCAATATATTACCACCTTGAACGTCATTTTCGCACAGGCTAGCAACATTTCCCATGTGTCTGCCTACCCCATAAATGGGGTGATAGGTACACTCATACAGGTTCCCTGTAGTACTTTGAAGATACTTGCTACACTTGTCAACTTTAAACTTTGACTGAAGGCATTCATAAATGAGGCCAGTAGCATTCTTAGACCATTCTGTAGTTGGCTTGATCTGTTTTCCTATTTCCATCATCTCGAAGGGATCATTAGTGTGTAGAATATCACTAGCTGCCTTTTTGTCATCAACACTTAGGGCCTTGGTATGCTGTATTGCCTGTTCAACTGAACTGTATGTTTGACCCTTGTATGTGATGTCACATGTATACAAGTTACTCAGGATGTGGTGGGGTCCTTTGAAGCCTATACCGTCTTGAGTTTTGATCGTGTAGGCTTCTAGCAAATTTAAGCCATATGGTAGGGCAGTGATATCATGGTGTGAGTATGATTTTTTTTCAATAATCAGCACTCTTTGACGAAGTTTAATATCAGTTATCCCTTTCCTTTTAGCTAGAAAGAAGAGAGCCCTGAGATCATTGTACTGTTTTGTTTCAGTTTTTGTGAGCTCGTCCATCAATGACACACCTTTCCAAGCAGGTAAATCTTTCAAATTTGAGATTTTCCTATATACATCTGCTTTAATGCCTCGATGTGCCAATTTGAAGACTATAGTTCTTGGCCTAGTTTGTGTAGGATCATACTTCCCCAATCTATATATGGAGTCTACTCTTTCATTGCCATATTTGAACCCTAAATCTTCAAATAATGTGTCACAGACTTTGCGAAGGTCTTCCTTGTGATTTTCTGGGAACCCTTCCATAAGTAGAGTTTTTTTCCTGTCATCTTCCTCGAATTTTTGAGTAGTTTTCAGAAGTGATTTAGTAAGTCCATTTGCAGTATTGACTGAAGTAGACATACAATCAACCCTCTCTTTCATAGTGTCAACTTTTTGGATAGCCTCATTGGCCATAGGCTGAGCAATGTCTAGTCTATCTGCGAGAGCCTTAAGAATATCACTCGTAGTTCTAGCATTTTTTTTCATTTTCAGCAACTCGTTTTTCAAGAATTTCATAGTCATCTTGGAGCAAAACAGTTTTTTCTGAGGTTGAATCTTTGTCACCTTCAAGTTCTATTAGCCTTTCTTGCAAGTTATTTACAGCTTCAATGAGGTCCTTTACTGTGGCTTTGTTTGACAAATTTTTAATACGAGCCCTTCTGCGTGGTTTCCCCATTACGACGGCGGCCAGTTTTGATTGACCTCGCTACTGTTGTACTCCCGTGCAGATATGACTCACAGGTTCCGTGGTTTGGCTGACTTCGCTACAGTGGGACTCCCGTGCGCTGTGCTATTGTTTTCCTCGATGCACACACACTTGTAAGAGATATTTCGGCATTCCTGTCTATTCCAGTGTATTCTCTGTCTGTTCATACAGATTACTGTCCATTTTGAGACTTGTAACTCCTGTCTGAATATAGTAATTCCTACTACAAACATTTAAGAACCATGGCGGCCAGTTTTGATTGACCTCGCTACTGTTGTATTCCCGTGCAGATATGACTCACAGGTTCCGTGGTTTGGTTGACTTCGCTACAGTGGGTAGGAATAACACCCCTGCACCCACTCCCGCTAGTCCCTATCTGTCACATTAAATTACTCAAGTTGCCAGCTTTCCGGTGATGTAAAATTATCCGGGTAAATCCAAAATAAAAGTTTGGCATGTTTTCCCTACAGTGGGACTCCCGTGCGCTGTGCTATTGTTTTCCTCGATGCACACACACTTGTAAGAGATATTTCGGCATTCCTGTCTATTCCAGTGTATTCTCTGTCTGTTCATATAGATTACTGTCCATTTTGAGATTTGTAACTCCTGTCTGAATATAGTAATTCTTGCTACAAACATTCAAGAACCATGGCGGCCAGTTTTGATTGACCTCGCTACTGTTGTATTCCCGTGCAGATATGACTCACAGGTTCCATGGCTTGGTTGACTTCCCTACAGTGGGACTCCCGTGCGCTGTGCTATTGTTTTCCTCGATGCTCACACACTTGTAAGAGATATTTCAGCATTCCTGTCTATTCCAGTGTATTCTCTGTCTATTCATACAGATTACTGTCCATTTTGAGACTTGTAACTCCTGTCTGAATATAGTAATTCAAGGAATTTCGTCAGAGCTCCACCTCGCGCGTTCTACTCGACGGCGGCCATCTTGCCAAGTACGAAATATATGCTCACCCTCATCCACTAATCTACAGAAAAAGGTGTTTAAATCATACATGTACATTAAATGTGCGTTGTCGTTGCAACACCACCTAGCACCCTGTGGCGGAATTACAGGGAAAAAAATTCTATTATTTCAATTGGAGAAAAGGGCGAGGTAGGTGTGGTGCTTGCATCTCAGCTCACGGACATGTAGGGGTAAAGTCGCCTGGGGGCCGACTACCCTTAGCATACCAGCTGCCGTAACAGTCGGTCGCCAGCCGACTTTGTTTGGTGTTGCTCAAAGGTGTTGCTGATTTATGCTGTGGACTACCTCCATTTATAACATTACTCAGCATGACCTTACATACTCACCCTCATCAACTAATCTACAGAAAAAGGTGTTTAAATCATACATGTATGTCAAATGAGTGTTGTCGTTGCAACGCCACCTAGCACCCTGTTTCAGAATTACATCTTTTTTTTTTAAATAAAAATTTTTTAGTGCCTTAAGACGCTTCACAACCAAAAATTATTACCAGTATTTAAAGATTAAGCAATTTTAAAAGGAGGTTGCAGGATTAAGCCATGATAAAACCTCAATACTGACTAAGGTTAGCTAAAAGCTTGCCCTCAAAAAAGAAATTGTGAAATTGATATACTCCTATCAATCTGTCTGCGAAGCATCTGAGTCTCTTTGTGGGATTTTAACCTGGCCGGAGGTAGAATGACGTCACACTGGAGACAAACATTCATGCCGCCTCAGTTCTTCAGGGATGTGGTGGGACGTTGTCACAAACTTCTGACTTTTTCAGATGAGATGTCATCTGAATAATAATCTTCCATTTAAGTTTCCATAAGTTTCAGATGATCTCATCTGAATGTAATTTGAATTTCATATGAGTTCTGACATATATTCTTGATTGGGGCTCTGCCCCCGGGAATCGCAGTGCCGTCAACATTCATCTCCACGTAGTGATCCTTTTGGGTCTGCAAAGACATTGGTTTCTTTCACATAGTCTGTAGAGTGCTCGGTGTTTCCATGATGAAGGATACCAATAATCTTTAACTAGATGGTCAAGTGCTCATTCATCAAGGCATGTTAATTGCTTGAGTTTATAATTGAATCAAAAATGAAGAATACAAACTAACTTATCAGGGGAGCAGAGTAAAATCCTGAAACGTGGAGTTTATATTGGTTCATCTCATTTCATCTTCAATCCAGAATATGTCACATAGAAGTGTGTCTTATTGGGACCTGTCATCTGTATGGGTAGTGTAATGGTTCGGATTAAGGTCTCGACTAGTTCGAACTGAAAACCAGACAAGGTATCTCGGGTTAGTGCAACTGGCACATATTTATTTCGGTAAAGGTTTTTACATCCACCTCGAAGTGTACTGCTTAGCTATGTGCAAGCTCAGGTAAGGGTGGTCCGACTCCGTTGGCAGGCAGAGCCAGACTAACACCTTCCCCGGCCCCAGGTAGGAGCTGGGGCGAGGCGAACAGTGCTGCCACCACCCTGCAGAAACCAGTGGTCGAGGAGACCTCTAGTGACTACCGGTGATGGGCGCACCGCTCGAAACGCCCTCTCGAGGGAGACGCTCACACTATATCACGATCTACAAGCCCCTACACTACCCCCACCAGAATAAGGAAAGGGGTGTGCAAAAATAACATAGTTTTAACAGAGTAACATTTCGTTATTCTAAGGAAATTAGGGCCTGAAGTTATAAACGAGAGTTCATAGTAGAACGTGATATGTTATTTGTGTGATGTCTTAATAATAGGAGTCGACCACATATAAATATTTTAAATAAAGTAAACATACATATACACTATGGAATAGGATTAAGGAGAGATATGGGTCGAAACAAGTTCGGAAGAACATGTTCGAGACCGTACATAGAGTATTTAAGTGTATGTTAAATAACGATATACCATGTGTGTAATTATATGTGATACTTCAGTTGCATGACCCGAAAAGAAAAATTTTTGCTGTTCACGTATGAACACTATATACTAGTTTTTTTACACAGTTTACAATAACTATGGGTTTTTATGATTATAAGAATATACATATACATCTCTATACCACTACTATCCTCGAAATATGAACACAATTGGTGTGTACCTGAGAAATATTAAACAGCGTTATGGTAACAGATCTTGTAGGTTTATAGCACCAATTACTTTGTTCGACTGTTGACAAATTGACATATTTTATAAGATCGAAGTTCGATCATTATAACAGAAACAATATTTATATGCGTAGGATAAGAGGACTAGTGGTTAATTAAATTATATATAGTATGGTTCTAAAGCAGCCCACCGGCGTAGTGGTCTGCTGTACAATAATAATTAACTTCGGGGTGTCTTCGGGGTCGTTCACTGCTTGTCTGCAGATCCATTCGACAAATGATGGACTTGGCGGTGGCAAGCCGCGTCGCTGTGTGGTGTGCCCTGATCAAGATGGGAAGATGTAGATACGTCCATTGGGTTCCGTGGGTCTGCATCCGTCCGGGCATTCATCGGGTTCGGGGCACAGTCTCAGTGTTCGAGGATCCCGTAAGGTAGGGTCATCGACTGTACTTGCCTACATCGAGTATTATAAGTCTGTCTCCATTACCGTTTCCCCGGAATGGGTTTCCGGATCGGAGTCCAGACTAATCAGGTTATCGACCACTGGTGTTTGGGCAGGGTTTGTGGCAACCGTGGCTGCTTCGGGGGTAGAGGCCGGCAACAATGGTAATTACTTTTAAATCATTATTTATTAATCTTTAAAATTATAGATAATAAATCATATGTCCAATGGCAATACGTAGAGACTGGTAATAATCTTTATAAAACTAGCAGAAAATGCAAATCAAATACATAGACTTAGGTGTCACTGTGGCAGCAGTGGTTGACAACACATGGTCTGACAGCTTTATGGACAACAGGTGGTTGACAGCACATGGTGTGACAGTTGCATCCAGCAAAGAAGTGAAGGGCAGCACATTCTCTAAAGCAACAGGCCTAGGTGTCACATGACAGCAGTGGTTGACAGCACATGGTCTGACACTTGTATCCAAATCATAAAGTGTCTACCTCAACCATACAGAAAAGTGAGGGGCAGTCACATTCTCTTAAATCAATATTGGCACTATAGTGACAAAGCACCATACAAAACATACCAGCAGCAATCTGTGAAGGCCCAAAGCAGTAAGGGCAAATCCAAGGGGCAGACTCAGGCTATGAGGCCCTTCCAGTGTCTAGCCTCCTCCCTGCAAAAAGTGCTGTCTCATGTCCAACAAATCACAAATACTGCCAAAATAAAATAAACCATAGTGCAAACCACTACACAGTGCAAACCCTACCTTGAATGTGTAAGAATAAAGCAGGAGGGAAGGGTAAATTGAGGCTTCAAGAGGAGGGGCAGCCCTCTTGAAGATTCCTCTCCAGTACCTACATCCTCACTCCTCAAAATCTCACAGCAAAAAGAGGAAGAGTCCCTCCTTGTTGTTGTCTCCAGCTCTATTTCCTGAACTTGTCTGTCTTTTTATCACTTCCTGTATATACTGCCACCTACTGGCACTAACCAGTTCCAGGTGGACAACCACAGCCATCAGCTTCCTCCAACTTCCACCAGGTGGCAGCACTGAGATAGGCCCAGACTGCTGTAACTACCCCAAGTCCCAAATGAACAGTGTCTGTGTGCTACAAAAGTAACTCGCTAAAGAGGACCCTGAGACAGAGAGACAGAAAGACTTAGAACAGAGGATCAGTCCTGTAAAATGCCTTTCTCGCGAAGAAAGCTTATATCTGATAAAAGAGACACTTACTTATATAAGATTCTGTGTTTTCAAAGATTTTACAAATTAAGAAAGGGAGTGTCATTTCCCCAATCCTTTGGGACATAAAATAGCCAGATCCACCTGATAAACTGTATATCAGGCCCCACTTTCCAGATGTTGGCCAGATTTTCATAAATGCTCACTCTCCATGTCCTAGTTCAAGGATTATATATTCATCTTTTTCATATATTTCAAGTTAGATTTGAATAACCGCCATGTTACTGTGCATTACATAATCCTAGTATATTTCTCATGTTTGTAATCATCAGTTTATTCTGTTACATGCAGATTAATACTCATATTGTAGTTATATGTTTGTCACTCTAAGTGATGGTGCTTTTACACACTTACATTACCCTACACATTGTTCTTACAGGTGATGGGAGCATTAGTCACTTATTTTGTCCTACTTGTTCAGTCTGACCCTTCAGGCAGCACAAATGATAACAACTGTTCTCAGTTGCTGTCTTACCTTCAGAAAGTCTTCAGAAATGATAACTATACCAACCAATACTGAGGATAGATAACAAAAGCCTTCTCCAATGATCATTTAGCAGGGTAATCAAATATATATATATATATATATATATATATATATATATATATATATATATATTTGTTCTATATCTATGCTTAAATTATATTATACATTGACACAATGAATATACAGCTTAGAAAAGGTGTCTCTGTAGAATCACAATAGAGGCATTCCTCTATTTTATATTTTTTTTCATATATATCAAAAGTGAATAATTAGACATTACCTGATAAAAATATCTCTTGGTGCTGTGCTGGAGATCACTGCTTTGATGAGAAGGAAATGTCCAACATTTGACATAAGTGCAGAACATACAGTACATACCGTACTGTTGGAGACATCCATGAAAACCATAGATAAGAGACTCCATAAAAGACATCTGTAGTTATAATCTCAGGGTGTGGGGTGGGACAAAAGCTTCTTCATAAATACATAAAATGTTAGAGTAGGTCTTATGTGCGAGGAGTTTCATTGTAGTACTGTACACGGGACTGCAGATTGTAGTGTAACCCTGTACAGAGCTCTCAAGTTCTAGTGAAGCCAAAGACTTGCCGGAGCGCTCAGAAATGGAGTGATTAACCTAAGAATGGGGGTTTGGGGGGCATCCCCCTAAAAAAAAGTGGGTGAAAGTCCAAGTTGTGTTTGTGAAAGGATGGAAATACTCGGGAATCTGTGGTGTAGCTGTCAGTGACAGACTAGTTACTAGGCCCAAGGGTAGTGAAGACAGCTGAGTTCGGCTCCCTGCTCCATGTATCTGCCAGTGATAAACATACGTTAGAAAAATATTAATTCTGGGGTTTTTACTGGGCAGATTTACTTCTATATAGTATCAAATTAAAGGAAAAAATAGCTCTATCTGATCTGCACAATATTGTACTTCAGTCCTATTTTATCTACTGCTTCAGAGAGTGAACAATTTGGTGAATTTAGTGATTCTGTCAGACCATCCTGTTTGAGTCACACAAGTGGCCATGGTCTTAAAGCAGAAAGACATGGGTATTATCCTTTAGAGAATTTCAGTTTTTACAGCTACTTTGCTGCGATTTCTAATCTAGTGAATGCAAAATAACAAATTATTTTGTTTTAAAATTCGGAGGACTGAATGGAAGACTTAAGGGAGTGATAATTTTTTAACAACAGGGGAGGCTGGTGGGTTTGAGGGGGGGTCAGAAGTTTTTCAACCCCTTGACCAGGGGGTCAGAATTTTTTCAACCCCTCTGATAGGGGGGATCAAAATAATTTCACCTGTTTTCAGTGGAAACCCCCACGAGTTACTATAGGGTAAAAGGGCACGTTCCTGAGTGAAAAATTTTGGACCCCATCAAGAGGGGGGTTCGGAATTTTTTTTCGCGCGCAAATCCACCAGCCCCCACTGTTGTTAAAAAATGATCACTCCCTAATATACGAATTTTTTTAAGCTAGTTAGGGCTAGATCTCAGTTTAATACTGAGTTTAATACATTATTAACTTAAGTTATTTTACTTTTTTGCCATTGTATTTCCATTAAAAAATATGCAGTGGTTAATATGATATAGCTGTTTTAGTTTTGGTCGACATAGGCATTGGAAGTATATGGAAGTGACTGATACGGCCATTCATATACTCCTAACACCACATCTTACACTAACATTGTACCATGTAGCTTGCTGTACATACACCATTCATACACTACTCACACCACATCTTACACTAACACTGTACCACAAAGCCTGCTGTACATACACCGTTCATATACTACTCACACCACATCTTACACTAACATTGTATCACATAGCCTGCTGTACATGTTATACACCATTCATACACTACTCACACCACATCTTACACTAACACTGTACCGCATAGCCTGCTGTACATACACCATTGATATACTACTCCGACCACATCTTACACTAACACTGTACTACATAGCCTGTTGTACATACACCATTCATACACTACTCACACCACATCTTACACTAACACTGTACCACATATCCTGCTGTACATACACCATTCATACAGTAATACTACTCACACCACATCTTACACTAACACTGTACCACATAGCCTGCTGTACATACACCAGTCATACACTACTCACACCACATCTTACACTAACACTGTACCACATAGCCTGCTGTACATGTTATACACCAGTCATACACTTCTCATACCACATCTTACACTAACACTGTACCACATAGCCTGCTGCACATACACCATTCATACAGCAACACTTATCACACCAGATCTTACACTAACACTGTACCACATAGCCTGATGTACATGTATACACCATTCATATACTACTTACACCAAATCTTACACTAACATTGTAACACATAGCCTGCTGTACATACACCATTCATGCACTACTCACACCACATCTTACACTAACACTGTACCACATAGCCTCCTGTACATACACCAGTCATACACTACTCACACCATATCTTACACTAACACTATACCACATAGCCTCCTGTACATACACCAGTCATACACTACTCACACCATATCTTACACGAACACTGTACCACATAGCCTGCTGTACATACACCAGTCATACACTACTCACACCACATCTTACACTAACACTGTACCACAAAGCCTGCTGTACATACACCATTCATATACTACTTACACCAAATATTACACTTACATTGTGCCACATAGCCTGCTGTACATACACCGTTCATATACTACTCACACCACGTCTTACACTAACATTGTACCACATAGCCTGCTGTACATACACCTTCATATACTACTCACACCACATCTTACACTAACACTGTACCACATAGCCTGATGTACATACACCATTCATATACTCCTAACACCACATCTTACACTAACATTGTACCATGTACCTTGCTGTGCATACACCATTCATACACTACTCACACCACATCTTACACTAACACTGTACCACAAAGCCTGCTGTACATACACCATTCATATACTACTCACACCATATCTTACATTAACATTGTACCACATAGCCTGCTGTACATACACCATTAATATACTACTCCCACCACATCTTACACTAACACTGTACCACATAGCCTGCTGTACATGTTATACACCAGTCATACACTTCTCATACCACATCTTACACTAACACTGTACCACATAGCCTGCTGTACATACACAATTCATACAGTAACACTTATTACACCAGATCTTACACTAACACTGTACCACATAGCCTGATGTACATGTATACACCATTCATATACTACTCACACCAAATCTTACACTAACATTGTACCACATAGCCTGCTGTACATACACCATTCATACAGTAACACTACTCACACCACATCTTACACTAACACTGTACTACATAGCCTGTTGTACATACACCATTTAAACAGTAACACTTATCACATCGGATCTTACACTGACACTGTACCACATAGCCTGCTGTACATACACCAGTCATACACTTCTCACACCAAATCTTACACTAACATTGTACCACATAGCCTGCTGTACATACACCATTCATACACTACTCACACCACATCTTACACTAACACAGTACCACATAGCCTGCTGTACATACACCATTCATACACTACTCACACCACATCTTACACTAACACTGTACCACATAGCGTGCTGTACATACACCAGTCATACACTACTCACACCATATCTTACACTAACACTGTACCACATAGCCTCCTGTACATACACCAGTCATTAACTACTCACACCATATCTTACACTAACACTGTACCACATAGCCTCCTGTACATACACCAGTCATACACTACTCACACCATATCTTACACTAACACTGTACCACAAAGCCTGCTGTACATACAGCAGTCATACACTACTCACACCACATCTTACACTAACACTGTACCACAAAGCCTGCTGTACATACGACCAATAATCATGAATCGTCGTTATCTGGGCTGCCAGGGGGGTCTCAAAAATATTTTGGACCAGCCTAAAAAGTTTTAGGGTACATATAGTACAGGTGTTGGGGCTTACAGTCCATATATGCGGGTAGCTTAAATATAATTTTTAAATCCACAGCATGGGACCAAAGTTGAGGGTCTCTCTAGGGTCTAATGGCTAGTGATTGTACCATAGATTTAAGCCTTAATAGAGTAAGATGTTGATATTAACAGGCTAAGTTATTATCATAAAGGTCTATTGTCATATAAGATATTATAGTTAGATATGTTATACACTGGTGGCAGTCTCTATGGGCTCTCTAGGGTCTAGGGTCTCTCTCGGGTCTAGGGCCAATTGTTAGTGATTGTACTGTAACTCTAAGCCTTAATGGAGTAAGATGTTGATATTAACAGACCAGGTTACCCTCATAAAAGTCCATTGTCATATAAGATATAATAGTTAGATATATTATACACTGGTGACAGACTATAGGGCCTCTCTCAGGTCTAGGGTCTCTCTCGGGTCTAGGGTCTCTCTAGGGTCCAATTGCTAGTGATTGTACCATTGCTCTAAGCCTTAATGGAGTAGGGGGTTGATACTAACAGGCCAAGATACTTTGATATAAAGGTCAATTAAAATGTAAGAGATTATAGTTAAATATATTATACACTAGGGCCAGACTGACATAAATGGTGATTAAGGGTCTCTCTAGGGTCTAACACAAAAGTACCCCAACTCTGTCACCCAAACCCCAGGCCAAGATATAGGAGCTAGACTTCCAATTTTTTTTTCATGCATATAGGGACATGTTAAGGCTCTGCATGGTATATCTATTTCATCCCTGTGCTATTGGAATAATAGAACATGGTTGCTATGTTAGGGTCTCTCTAGGGTCTAGTGTAGAACTGCCCATGTACCTTCAGTGACCTGGCATAAAAAGTACAGTGGCCACATATTCCTATTTGGTCTTAAAATTTTCCCTGTGCTCTAGGGGAAATACCAAAACCAAAAAAGGAGCCTATGCCCCAGCATTTTTTATTATTTGCAAGTTGCACTTGAGATTATTGTGTTTTTGTTTGAGAAAACCCTCATTTTGGCCAGTTTTAGCCCTCTAGCTCCCTAAATATGCCTCGTAGATAGGCAAAACCCATATACCCATTGTAGCTCTATCCCATCCTGACCAGAATAAATGATAAAGACACTTATATTACTTTATTTCAAGTTTTTGTTGAAGGGAGAACAAGAACAGGCCAGTTAACGACGATTCGTGATTATCAGTCATACACCATTCATATACTACTTACACCAAATCTTACACTTACATTGTGCTACATAGCCTGCTGTACATACACCGTTCATATACTACTCACACCACATCTTACACTAACATTGTACCACATAGCCTGCTGTACATACACCTTCATATACTACTCACACCACATCTTAAACTAACACTGTACCACATAGCCTGATGTACATACACCATTCATATACTCCTAACACCACATCTTACACTAACATTGTACCATGTAGCTTGCTGTACATACACCATTCATACACTACTCACACCACATCTTACACTAACACTGTACCACAAAGCCTGCTGTAGATACACTGTTCATATACTACTCACACCACATCTTACACTAACATTGTACCACATAGCCTGCTGTACATACACCATTAATATACTACTCCCACCACATCTTACACTAACACTGTACCACATAGCCTGCTGTACATACACCATTCATACACTTCTAACACCACATCTTACACTAACACTGTACCACATAGCCTGCTGTACATGTTATACACCAGTCATACACTTCTCATACCACATCTTACACTAACACTGTACCACATAGCCTGCTGTACATACACAATTCATACAGTAACACTTATCACACCAGATCTTACACTAACACTGTACCACATAGCCTGATGTACATGTATACACCATTCATATACTACTTACACCAAATCTTACACTAACATTGTAACACATAGCCTGCTGTACATACACCATTCATGCACTACTCACACCACATCTTACACTAACACTGTACCACATAGCCTGCTGTACATACACCAGTCATACACTACTCACACCACATCTTACACTAACACTGTACCACATAGCCTGCTGTACATACACCATTCATACACTACTCACACCACATCTTACACTAACACTGTACCACATAGCCTGCTGTACATACACCATTCATACACTACTCACACCACATCTTACACTAACACTGTACCACATAGTGTGCTGTACATACACCAGTCATACACTACTCACACCACATCTTACACTAACACTGTACCACAAAGCCTCCTGTACATACACCAGTCATACACTACTCACACCATATCTTACACTAACACTGTACCACATAGCCTCCTGTACATACACCAGTCATACACTACTCACACCATATCTTACACGAACACTGTACCACATAGCCTGCTGTACATACACCAGTCATACACTACTCACACCACATCTTACACTAACACTGTACCACAAAGCCTGCTGTACATACACCATTCATATACTACTTACACCAAATCTTACACTTACATTGTGCCACACAGCCTGCTGTACATACACCGTTCATATACTACTCACACCACATCTTACACTAACATTGTACCACATAGCCTGCTGTACATAGACCTTCATATACTACTCACACCACATCTTACACTAACACTGTACCACATAGCCTGATGTACATGTATACACCATTCATATACTACTTACACCAAATCTTACACTAACATTGTACCACAGAGCCTGCTGTACATACACCATTCATGCACTACTCACACCACATCTTACACTAACACTGTACCACATAGCCTGCTGTACATACACCAGTCATACACTTCTCACACCACATCTTACACTAACATTGTACCACATAGCCTGCTGTACATACACCATTCATACAGTAACACTACTCAAACCACATCTTACACTAACACTGTACTACATAGCCTGTTGTACATACACCATTTAAACAGTAACACTTATCACATAGCCTGCTGTACATACACCAGTCATACACTTCTAACACCACATCTTACACTAACACTGTACCACATAGCCTGCTGTACATGTTATACACCAGTCATACACTTCTCACACCACATCTTACACTAACACTGTACCACATAGCCCGCTGTACATACACCATTTATACAGTAACACTACTCACACCACATCTTACACTAACACTGTACTACATAGCCTGTTGTACATACACCATTCAAACAGTAACACTTATCACATCGGATCTTACACTGACACTGTACCACATAGCCTGCTGTACATACACTATTTATATACTACTCACACCACATCTTACACTGACATTGTACCACATAGCCTGCTGTACATACACCAGTCATACACTACTCACACCATATCTTACACTAACACTGTACCACTTAGCCTGCTGTACATACACCAGTCATACACTACTCACACCACATCTTACACTAACACTGTACCACATAGCCTGCTGCACATACACCATTCATACACTACTCACACCACATCTTAACATTTTAAATAGTTTTATACATTTATAGCACCGGAAAAAACACATATACGACCTTGAACACTTAGTAGTGATAACGATCTGGTCTTAACAATTGCCAGATATATGTAGTTTAATTAGATAGTAACCTACCAGTGTAGCAGGAAACTGTACAAACATATAGGATTAAATAGTAACGTAGTTTTTATATCACCCTTGGAGTTTTCGTACGTATGGCTGTCTCATCATCTCGATGTAGCTGTGTATCGGTACTAGCTCAGGGCCTCTCGGGACCTTTCAGAGTCTGGAACGTCCACTCCGGTCGTATTCAAATGCTTACAGATGAGTCCTATGTATTGTAATCGTCTGCTGCCAGCCCTCGTATCCATTCCAGGTGTCAGCACTCATCATACCATTCAGATTTATGTCGGAACATATTAAAAAATCAGAAATATACAGATTAATCATACTTATTTGCTTCCGGAATCCTTGGGTTTTTCAGGTTCTAACCCATACAGAGCGATCTGTTCATCGATCATATCTTTGGCCTCACGGCGAGTGCCATCCCAATCCGATAGTCTCTTTCCGAAGGCTTCAAAGAATTTCTGATTCAGGAAGTCAACCTCACTCCTGGCCTTAGCTACTTCAACAGTCCAGAATTCGGATGCTTTCTTCTGACGTGCCTCCTGGGCTTCCAATACCTTCATTTTCTCCTTATGTTGTGCATCTCGCTCTGATTCGATCCGACTGATTTCCAGAGATTGGACTGATTCGGTCAGATGCATTACAGAACCCACAACGTTTTGCAGGTATTCTACGGACATAGCATGGTGGCGTTTCTGCCAGTCAATCATACAGCTCTTTTGAATCTGAAAGCTTTCCGGAGTGATGCTAGCAATGTCATAGTTGACTGGGTCCTGAATATACGAACCCCGCGTAGGCAGTGGCTCGCGTTCGGAATAGTCTGAGGATCCAGAGTGTTTCCGACGTCTGGGGTTCTCAGACAGGCTTCCGGATGCTACAGAGGAGGTTGCCACATCTCCCTGGGGGGTGGAGATCGTGACTCCCCTGCCATTTCCGACGGGTGGTGGGGTGGGCTTAGCCCAGTTTCCTACGGCACGGTTTCCGGACGATGCAGACTTGGGTGTTCCCCTTCCGATACCAGTGGACCGTTCCTTACCCCGTTGGTTAAGGGTCTGGCTTTCAGGTCCGGATGGTCCCATTTCCGGAAAGTCCTTATCTTTGTCCTTATTCACATGAAACACAGGTGGGGCAGCGCCTCTCAATGAAGACAGAGGAGACGATGCTTCCAGACTGTGATCCCTACGATCAGGTGCCGGGCGTTGGATCCCACGGAATGAGATCTTACCCGGCTGTGGCTTCATACGTTTTGCGGATGTGGCCTTATTGGAGTCCCGATAGGCGCTGTCGCCCCGGTACTCCCTCATCTCTCCGAACTGTTCATTGGTAATCCTTAACCTTCCCGGAGTCCCACTTATCGATCAGAAGTTTGTGCAGATCTAAGGCTGCCTTCAGAGCTGATTTCACACCGACCTGGTGTTCATCCTTCAGATTTCGGACTAGCTCACTCTTCCGGAATGTGGTTAATCCTGAGCAGATGACACTATTCCTCCCCTTATTCATATAACACATATACACCGGGTGATGGTGCATATGTTCCTCAACAATATGACGGATGAATCTCATATGGGAGCTGAACTTTTCGGGTTCATCGCTTCCCCTAGCACAGATAATGAACGGACAGGTGGTGTTGCTTTCTTTATCCCAACTATCAATGGCCCACTTGATCTTACAGTAGGCATCGAAATCATAATACTCCTTATTCCGGTTGTCAATAGTCTGCTCGACCCAATTTACATAAAAATAGTTCGGATTCCGGTCCTGACGAGTGTACCTCATCCACTCTTCATCATCCTGCTCCCCATCCATGTTAATGAACGGAGGGCAGCTATAATAGCAAGTGTTTCGCTTACACTCTTCCAGGGATTTTGGAATCATGTGCATGAATCCACTCCTGACATTGTTCCAGATCTTCTTCTCATCGAGGGTGGGTGCTCCCTCGTCATCATATAACTCGGGATGGTCTATGTCCGTAGACCAATCCCATGTATCCGACTCCGTGGTGTCCTTTGGGATGGAAGCCACAGGTTTCGGAACGACAGTAGTCTTCGGGATAGCGCCAGTTGGCTTCGGACTTGTGGTTGCCGCAACCCGAGTTGCCTCGTTTCCGGCTTCCTCCTCCTCCGCCTTCTTACCCATCTTTTCCTGCTTCTTAAGCTTATCCCTCTCCTCTTTTTCCTTTTTCTTAATCAAGGCTTTCACCTTTTTACTCAAACTCTGTTTCCAGCCTTCCTTTTCCTTAACAGTGCCCTTAGTAGTAACTCGGGCCTGCATCCGGGCTTTGGTCTCCTCTACGGAAGCACTTAGCCCGGTACTTATTTCACTTAACTGTTCTTTCTGTTTTCTTAACACTTCTTCCTGTTGCTCCAACTTCTCCTCGGCTTCTGACTGCATTCTTACAACCTCCTTCTCAATCCGGCTGTCTTCAGCTCGCAGCTTGGTTTCAGAAAGAGTGTCAGATGAGGATTTCCTGTGGGTAGACCTAGCAGTAGCCCCTCCCGCAGCTTCGCCTCCATCGTCAACGTCCATATGGTCCGATCCTGAATCAATCTTAACAGGGCTCGGTGGGTTCCGTGATCTCTGCATCCCGTACCAGAACAGGGATGCATGTTCCTCAACAGTGGCCTCCGGGTGATCCCGGCTCCACTTCTCCTTAACGTATGCCACCGTATGGTAGAACTCTTGGTTCACACTCATACCGGTAGCAAAATCCATATAGTTTAATAACCATATGTCCGGAATCAATAGATCTTCAGGGATTGCTTTCTTAATCAAGTTCCTCCACATCTCAGGAATCTTTTCCGGTTTAGATGTTTTCGGATTCCAGATGTAGTCTTTCTCGAGGAAGATCGTATCGCCATTCGGCCAAACGATGCTTCCCAACGAATAATCAATCTTACCATGACATTCCGGGGGGTCCATCATGGATTCGGTTGGTTCTGAATGTACAGATTTTGCTGGGGAGGGGGGTGGAGGCATCTCCACAGTTCCCACTCCACTAGTGTTCAGATCCAGACATACCAGCGTGTTTGCTGCTTCCCTATCTTCCAGAGCCGCCTCCTCTTCGGGATGGATCGGACTCATTCCCGAACGGTCCTCCATGTCGACCTCCATACTCGATTCCGACAGCATCTTTTCCGCCATTTAGACAGAATTCCACAACCTAACTGAGCCCTGCAGTACTTCAACGTACTCCTTGACTTTATATTCTTAATTAGTGTTCGTATTTATCAGAGTATTGCACTTACAGCAGGGAAAAGCTACCGAGCAAAATCAAGCACGCCGAGTTTCCCCGGCATAGAAGCTTGATTAAACAAGATGGCGTCACCTCACGCGAGAAACCCCAAACCCTGGGTCAAGGGTCACACCCTCGTTCCGGGTAATTAGGTCACGCGGTGCCACGTGCTTTCCACGCATCCGTAAACAAAACGGTCTGTCAGAGTTTGTATTGTCTTCCCAGCTCGATATCATCTGGAGTACACATGGAGAATACGTATAGCATTATGCTGATACGTCGGATTAATCCGTCCATTACCCACTGGAACCTCGAGGAGCCGACAACAGAGCAGGTTAGAGCGGTTTCATTACAACCGGACGAGCGTCCCGAAGGTGCTGTCAACATAGTTGACACCACTCTCTGTCATAACAAGTAACAAGACAAACATTTAAGGGTGTAAACATACACAAAAACAGGACTATACATCGTTGTGTTTCAGGATTCAATACTTATAAGAACTTATTGTTGGGCTTATTTAGGTGACACCGCTTCTCTGAGCAATCCTAGCACTACGGCGAACGCCCTCCTTAACAGTTCTATTTTTAGCATTGGGGGACTCGCTCCATTCCCGAGATCCAATCTAGCCTTTGGGTTCCCGGTCCGCTTTGTATTCCCTACTCCTGCGGAGACTTTTTTATTCTTAGTATCATTCTCATTTTATTCAGTTACATTCTTCTTGCGTTTTCTTCGCTTCCGGGTGCCGAGCATCAGCATCCTTTTTGGTTTCTCCTTATTTCTCTTTACTTCCTTTACAGGTTTTTCCGATCCTCTACACCAGGAGATTCGCTTAGTTCAGGTAAGTCAATGACCTCTGGTAATTCCATAATGTTCGGGCCTATCCCGTACATTTCTTCAGCTAACTCCCTGCCTCTGTACGGCCTTAATACCTCGACATGACATCATCGCACGTTCCCGTACAGATCTCTTATAAAGCACATGGTTTCCGAAATTATCTGAGTTATAACATGTGGGCCATCCCAGCTAGACACTACTTTCAATCTATCAAGGGGTTTATAGAATCTAAGGACCCTATCTCCCACCCTGAAAAGTCTAGGTTTCAGTCCAGTGTCATAGCCCACTTTCTACCATTTTGCTGATTTTTCTAGTTGATTCCGAACTAGTTCATAAGCTTTCTTAAAGTTATCCCGTAAGGATTCTACAAACATAATCGAACACGGGGTTTCCGGACTTATTCCGATTACCCCAAACACTAAATCTGCCGGCATTATGCTGTCTTCACCATAAACCAACATGTTCGGAGTACAATTAGTAGAGGCATGCACTGTGCTGTTATATGCATGCACTACAAAATCACATTGGATATCCCAATCATCCTGATATTTATTCACTAGGGGTTTCAGAACTTGTAGTAGGGTTCTGTTGAACCGTTCTACTAGGCCGTCCGACTGGGGCCGGTACGGATTAGTGCGCGTCTTGCAGATGGCTAAGTACTTGCACATTTCCTGAAACAATTCTGATTCAAATTCTCTTCCTTGATCACTGTGGAGCATCAGGGGGACCCCGTATTGCAACACCCAGCCTCTCAGGAATGCTTCCGCACAAGTGATAGCTTTGTGATCTTTCAGAGGGAACACCTTCGTATATTTCGTATAGTAATCGCAAACAACCATCATGCAAGTGTTATCCCTAGGGGTTGTATTAAACCCGCTAATGATATCAATTGCAATCCTGGCGAAGCGTACCCCGAATAATTCCTGAACTAATGGGTTCTTTCCCAACCCTTCCCTGGGTTTATTCTTACAACATTCGGGACAAGTGGCGATCCACCTTAGCAAATCCCCACTCATTCCCGGCCAGTAGTATCTCCGGGCAAGTCTTTTCAGAGATCTACTCTTTCCGAAATGACCACTTGTCACGTGGCCATGGCAGTAATACATAATATCCCGACGCATAGCGCTCGGAATAACAATCTGAAGAATCTTTTTAGTTGGACTAATTTTCCATCTACATAAGATTCCGTCTCTGACCTGTAGCTCGGCCCATTGGGCTAGGAGTCTTCTCATTTCTCTGTTCTCCATACTGATAGTAGGATGGACAGGTTTAATTCCTAACCGAACTGTTGCCAGGAGTTTCTTGGTAATGGGGTCCTTACCTTGGAACTCGCGAATGGTTTCGGGTGACCATTCGATTAGAGTTCCCGGATAGTCCCGGAGTGGCATATGCGAGGCAGCAATTACTGCGTTATGCTGTCCGCAATCACCACAATTCTCCCGACCACATTTCCGGACTGGCTTCCTAGATAGGGCGTCCGCATTGGTGTGCTTCTTCCCCGACCTATGTTGGATCTGGCTGTGCTCCAACCCGAATTCCGAAAGGTGTGCCAACCATCTACCTATCATCCCCTCGGCAAGTTAAGGAGCCACCGGAGAGATGAATGGTCTGTTTTTAGTGTAAAATCAGATCCCCATAAAAAGTGTTTAAATTTCTTAGTATACACCACCACAGCCAGAAGTTCCCTCTTAGTGGTGCAATAATTCCGTTGGGCCTTATTCAGAGTGTTGCTAGCAAATGCGATCGGTACTTCCACACCGTCCTGGACCTGGGACAGTGCGGCTCCAGTGCTATCATTACTAGCATCCGTATCCAATATGAAGTGATCTGAAGGGGTTAGGTATTTCAATACCGGTGTATCCGTAAATAGGGCTTTTAGTTTCCTAAAAGACTCCTCCTGTTCATTCCCCCATGGGAATGGTTCCCGAACTCCCCCAGGCGTCCAATGGGCGATGCTCTGTATAGGAAAACTTACTCGAGAGTATCCCGGAATGAAGTCTCTGTAGTAACTACAGAACCCCAGGAAAGATCGTACCTGCTTAGCAGTTTTTGGTCTCTCCCAGTCCTGGACACTCTCTATTTTTTCCGGATCAGCTTTAATCCCATCGGTGGATATAATCCTACCTAGGTAAGTGATTGATTTCTGAAATAATCTACATTTCTTAGGTTTTAGGCGCAATCCGTTGGATACTATCCTTTTGATCACCTCTTCCAAATTATCCAGACACCCACGGAATGTATACCAGACATTTCTTCCATAATTGATCACTCAGAAGAGTTTCCATCATGGCTTCGAAGGTAGCAGGTGCATTACATAACCCGAAGGGCATAACCGTATATTCGAACAGGCCTAAGTGACTGGAAAACGCGGTCTTTTCCATATCTTTAGGCTCCATTCCGATCTGCCAATACCCGGATTGGAGGTCCAGGGTGCAGAACCAATTGTTCCCTCCCAGGGCATCTAAGGTTTCGTCAACACTGGGTAAAGGATACGAATTTTTCTTAGTCAGCCCATTTAATTTCCTATAATCCACACAGAAGCGAATGCTTCCATCTTTCTTAGTGGTCATGACGACTGGACTAGACCAGGGGCTAGTGCTAGGCACAATTACCCCCTTTTCCAATTGGTCTATTATCTCATTCTCACAGATGATCTTCTTCTTAAGTGGCAATCGGCGGTACGGAATCTTGAAGGGCTCCGCCTCTCCAGTATTGATATGGTGCAATACCTTATCATTTCGGCCCAAAGGACCACCGGCGTAGCCAAAAGCATCCTCGTACTTCCGTACCAGATTCCGAACTTCCATCTTCTGATAGCTATTTTCCAGAGAGGATTCCTCTATTAGGTTATCCAGTTCCATATTCATTTTCTCTTTCCCTACCAGTTTACGTTCGGGTTCCCGAATGTCATCTCGTACCTCATTTACTAACGTCGTGGACCCAAGTTTGGATCCCTTCTGTAGGTAAATGGTTTTATCTCCTCGATTCATTACCGGTAGTACGCTCCAGAACGGGTTTCCTACCAGGGTATCTACTGACTCGAGTCCAATGCTGGCTAAATGAACCACATCTGGCTCAAATACACCTTCCTGATCTTTTAGTCTTCTATCTGAAGTGCAAAGAACATCACAGGAGACACCTGGAGGTATCTTCACTGTATCCACCACACTAGCTACTGCACTTATCTGTCTTAGTACACACTTCACTTGGATATCATAGGGCTTTTGAATCCTCAACTTCCCCCTCAACTTCAACACGGATTCAACTTGGCCTCAAATAGGCTCGCGAAGTCCAGTCCAAGTATCCCATCATCATTCATATTGGCTATAGTAGGAGAGAACACGAACTCCTTCCCTCCAATAGATGCCTTCATAAATGTCCTACCAAGAACCTGCATACGGGTCCCATCGGCTGTACAAGCGTTTACCCCCCTTTATGAGGTTCTCACTCTTGTCCGGCAAGAGGCTGTAGAATTTATTGAAGATCATCGAGTGGCTAGGCCCCGTATCGACCAAAAATTCCCCAGTCCTACCCTGGGTTGTAACAGATACATACCATCTCCTACCTCCCAGGGGGGAAGGGTTTCCGGTAAACCTATCGAAATCTTCTGAAATGCCGAGATCCAATCCATGGTCTTTCAGGTGCTCCAGACATGGATGGTTCGGGGGAAGGTGTGCCACACATACACGTGTGAATACCTCTATCCACCCTTCCTCTTCTCCAATGCGCGTGCTTTCCTTTACTACTAACTCCTCACTTCTGTTGGAGTCCCCGGCCATAGGAGGGGCGAGGAGATCAATCTTGGATCCCTCCTCCCCGGGTGTAATCATTTTGGATTCATCTGACGGCTTACCAGGGACAGTACTCTGGCATACAACAATTTTCCAGGTTGAGCAACTCGCCACATCCTCAACCCTCCTTAATTTTCCGAATTAGGTTCTACCTCCTCAACTGCAGACATATTCCGGGGAACTGGCTCAGCGGCCCGGCATTCATAGGCTACATGGCCCATTTTCTGACAGCGATAACACCTGATCCTAGACTTATCATACCTCGGCCTACTATACCGGTGACTTTCAAGGTCCTCCCGGAAAGACTTCAGCATACTCTCCATCATGCTCTTCATATCTAGGCTTCCAGACGGCCTATTCTCATCCTTCCTAACTGTAGTCTCCTTAGGTTCGGAAACATTCTTATCGCGACTCTCGGGAACTCCCCGCCTTGGCTGAGTAGTCAAGGTCCTTCTGGGAATGAACTTCTTGGCATTCTTAGGGAACCTCAATGCTGAGATTGTTCCGTCTTCTTCCTCATATTCTACTGTCTCATATTCTATTTCAGTTTCCGAGACAGCAGCTGCTGCAGTAGGGACTACTGGTTTCAGATCCGGGAGTACCATACTGGCGGTTTCCAGAGGGACAAATCCGGAAAGAAAAGTTTTCTTCTTATTCAAATTGGCTATGGCATCACATAACGTTTTCATAGTCGCACCCAGACACCATGCTCGGTAAGCACAGTCCTGGTGGTCTTTTTCCCGTAGTCCTCGCACGAAATGTGAGATCAACTCAACACTCACATAATCATCATCCATCACCAGGTTAGGTCTAGCCTTCCGTAGTAATATCTGAAGTTCCAATCCGTAAACCTGGACCGACTCTCCCGGCTTCTGAATCCTTTTCCTATATTGGGTCATCGGATCCTCCGCCACTATGTTTCCGAGATAGGAACTACAAATCTCAACCAACTGAGTGTACGTTCCCCTATTGTTATATTGTTCTCTCCAGTGGTCGACCGCAATCCTACCCAGTCCCTTTTTCAGGCATCTGACCAGTATAGGTAACGATTCGTCTTCATCATATCCATCTACCTCACGGTCGTCCGTGAAGTCCGAAAACCAATCTCTCCATGGTTCTGACCCATCGAAGGATTTAGTTTCAATCTGATTCTTCTTAGCTGAGATCTCCCTACTCTTCAACCTAGTGCATTGCTCCAGACTCCAATCTAACATTTTCTGATCCTTGGTTTTCTTACCACCCCCACCAGATCCATTAAATCCCGGACCACCGGATCCCGGATGGCTGCTGTTCGGACTATTCCAGAAGGTAAACCCATACCCTGTATTCATACCAGGCTGGGGTCCTATACTCCCAGGAGCCCGAGCACCGGTGTGGTAAGTCCCACTATCACACGGGTATCGTTGTTATTGTGATCTGTACTACACGCCTGACTATCCACCCTATAGGTCTGATCGTTCGGAATAGACTGGCTGCTGTCCTGCAGTTGGCTAGGTATGTCGCCTAGTTCCCCAGCGCCCCCTGGAGGAGCGTGGACGAAGTGACTCGGGGTCGGAGCCCGCCCCCTGGTGTCAATATACTGGTATTCACCATCGGTGGTGAAGGTGGCATCCTTTTGGCCCACACTTAGCCGAACATTCTTATCATTGCCGGGAACATACTTGTCCCCCACGACATTCTGGGTGGCCTGATTATTCACGAAGGGGTCATACCCCTTCTTCAGAATGGGCTTTGGGGTAGAGGTGATCGGTGGACCTTCCTCTCCGCCATCCCGTGGAATACAACTGATGTTGGGATCCTCCAAGGCTCCCTCATTCTCATCTGACTCCTCGAGATCCGGTTCTTCCTCCTCGGAATCCTCGGACCCCTCCTGCATCATCCGCAGCTTAGTAATTTCATATATGAGATCATCTCTCTCCTGATACAACTCTCGATTGTTATCCTGAATGTCAGTGATCAATCGGTCGTTCTCCTGAATATGTTTTTCCCGAAGGGCCACATGTTCTTTTTGTTGTTTCTCTATGACCTTCCGGTTCTTTTCATAAATCTCATGTTGGGCCTCGATTTGGTCTTTCAAATCGGTAAGACGCTTACCAGCGACATCTAGCCCGGTTCGGTATTGTCCCATAGTCTCATCCTGCTCTGAAGTCTTGGCTTCCGGGGTGGAGGTCGCCAGACTTAGTTGCAGTTCGACTTCCTCAACTTTCTTCCCGTACCTTTCATATTCGGCTTTCTTACCCTGAATCATGGCCTTGATCTCTCGGAGTCGATCGCGGTGGACATCCACCTCTTGTCCCAAGGTTTCCGTGGTACGTTCTAACAATCCCCTACTCTTACGTAGGTCCCCAATTTCATCTAAGAGGTCTTCGACCTCCATTTTCAATTCTTTCACCTTATTCTGCTTCCGCTCAGTCTCTTTCTTCTGATATTCCAGCAGCTTTTCACCCCTGGATTTTTCCTGATCGCTCATCCGCTTCCATTCCGCATGAGCTATCCTTTCTGATTCATACTTATTCCTTTCCTCCCGGTATCTATCCACTTGTACCCCACCCACAGGGGCCGGTTGACTGGATCCCCCGGGATAGAAAACGGAGTCAGAAAGGGATGCCGAATTCAGGTGGTTCAAAAAAACTCCTTGACCCGCCAAGGGCACAAGGTGGATCGGATCCCTCCCCCGTCCTTGTGGCTCAGTACCAGGGACTGGGGCCAAGGTGATGGGACTACTAAAATCCCCATCTCTCAATAAATCCGATGATCTTATATTTGGCACGGTTTGGTTAGCCGGCGCGATCAGATGGTCGTCAGCTGTAGCGTCCAACCCTACCGTAGACACTTCACTCCCGGAATCCAATGTCTCGGCCTCATTCCGAGATGGATCCCTATATTCCTGATAGGCTAGGCCCGGGGCATCACGGCTTCCCAGGAACCCACCTTCCGGACACTGATTCTCGTCTTGTTCAGACAGGGCTGCGCACTTCCGAAAACCGAATCCTGGTCACGGCACCAGTGTAATGTATGACCGTAGGTGGTTCGGAAAGGATCACGAATACAAGGATATCCGGTTTCAGAAGGCAACAAGTCTTTATTCAGTATCCTAAGTTACAGGGAGCTAAATAGATTCCGTATGGTAAAGGGACTGTTCGGAAAGCTCCAGTCATACACTACTCACATCACATCTTACACTAACACTGTACCACTTAGCGTGCTGTACATACACCAGTCATACACTACACGCACCACATCTTACACTAACACTGTACCACATAGCTTGCTGTACATGTTATGCACCAGTCACTACTCACACCACATCTTACACTAACACTGTACCACATAGCCTGCTGTACATACACCGTTCATATACTACTCACATCACATCTTACACTAACATTGTACCACATAGCCTGCTGTACATGTTATACACCATTCATATACTACTCTCACCACATCTTACACTAACACTGTACCACATAGCCTGCTGTACATACACCATTCATATACTACTTACACCAGATCTTACACTAACACTGTACCACATAGCCTGCTGTACATACACCATTCATAACATATTCACACCACATATTACACTAACACTGTACCACAAAGCCTGCTGTACATACACCAGTCATACACTACTCACACCACATCTTACACTAACACTGTACCACATAGCCTGCTGTACATACACCATTCATACTTGAACACTACTCACACCACATCTTACACTAACACTGTACCACATAGCCTGATGTACATACACCATTCATACACTACTCACACCACATCTTACACTAACACTGTACCACATAGCCTGATGTACATACACCAGTCATACACTACTCACACCACATCTTACACTAACACTGTACCAAATACCTGCTGTACATACACCAGTCATACACGACTCACACCACATCTTACATTAACACTGTACCACATAGCCTGCTGTACATGTTATACACCATTCATACACTACTCACACCACCTCTTACACTAACATGTACCACATAGCCTGCTGTACATGTTATACACCATTCATACACTACTCGCACCACATCTTACACTAACACTGTACCACATAGCCTGCTCTACATGTTATACACCAGTCATACACTACTCACACCACATCTTACACTAACACTGTACCACATAGCCTGCTCTACATGTTATACACCATTCATATACTACTCACACCACATCTTACACTAACACTGTACCACATAGCCTGCTGTACATATTATACACCATTCATATACTACTCTCACCACATCTTACACTAACACTGTACCACATAGCCTGCTGTACATACACCATTCATACACTACTCACACCACCTCTTACACTAACACTGTACCACATAGCCTGCTGTACATACACCATTCATACACTACTAACACCACCTCTTACACTAACACTGTACCACATAGCCTGCTGTACATGTTATACACCATTCATACACTACTAACACCACCTCTTACACTAACACTGTACAACATAGCCTGCTGTACATGTTATACACAAGTCATACACTACTCACACCATATCTTACACGAACACTGTACCACATATCCTGCTGTACATACACCATTCATACAATAACACTACTCACACCACACCTTCACTAACACTGTACTACATAGCCTGTTGTACATACACAATTCATACAGTAACACTTATCACACCAGATCTTACACTAACACTGTACCACATAGCCTGCTGTACCACATAGCCTGCTGTACATACACCTTCATACACTACTCACACCACATCTTACACTTACACTGTATCACATAGCTTGCTGTACATAGACCATTCATACAGTAACACTACTCACACCACATCTTACACTAACACTGTACCACATAGCCTGCTGTACATACACAGTTCATACACTACTTACACCAGATCTTACACTAACACTGTACCACATAGCCTGCTGTACATACACCGTACATATACTACTTACACCAGATCTTACACTAACACTGTACCACATAGCCTGCTGTACATACACCATTCAGCAATTAAACTGCTGTAAATACACCGTTCATAACATACTCACCACATCTTACACTAACACTGTACCACATAGCCTGCTGTACACACCATTCATATACTACTCACACCACATCTTACACTAACACTGTACCACATAGCCTGCTGTACATACACCATTCATATACTACTCACACCACATCTTACACTAACACTGTACCACATAGCCTGCTGTACATACATCATTAATATACTACTCACACCACATCTTACACTTACACTGTACCACATAGACTGCTGTACATACACCATTCATACACTACTCACACCACATCTTACACTAACACTGTACCACATAGACTGCTGTACATACATCATTAATATACTACTCACACCACATCTTACACAAACACTGTACCACAGAGCCTGCTGTAGATGTTATACACCAGTTATACACTTCTCACACAACATCCTACACCAACACTCTACCACATAGGCTGCTGAACATACAACTTTCATACAGTAACACTACTCACACAACATCTTACACTAACAATGTACCATATAGCCTGCTGTACATACACCATTCATACAGTACTCACACCACATCTTACACTAACACTGTACCACATAGCCTGCTGTACATACAACATCCATATACTCCTCACACCACATCTTACACTAACATTGTACCACGTAGCTTGCTGTACATACACCATTCATACACTATTCACACCACTTCTTACACTAACACTGTACCTCATAGCCTGCTGTACATACATATACTACTCACACCACATCTTAAACTAACACTGTACCACATAGCCTGCTGTACATACACCGTTCATATACTACTCACACCACATCTTAAACTAACACTGTACCACATAGCCTGCTGTACAAACACCATTCATATAGTACTCCCGCCACATCTTACACTAACACTGTACTACATAGCCTGCTGTACATACACCAGTCATACACTACTCACACCACATCTTACACTAACACTGTACCACATAGCCTGCTGTACATACACCATTCATACAGTAACACTACTCACACATCATCTGACACTAACACTTTACCACATAGCCGGATGTACATACTCCAGTCATACACTACTCACACCACATCTTACACTGACACTGTACCACATAGCCTGATGTACATACACCAATCATATACTACTCACACCACATCTTACACTAACACTGTACCACATAGCCTGCTGTACATACATCAGTCATACACTACTCACACCACATCTTACACCAACACTGTACCACTTAGCCTGCTGTACATACACTAGTCATGCACTAATCGCACCACATCTTACACTAACACTGTACCACATAGCCTGCTTTACATATACCATTCATATACTACTCACACCAAATCTTACACTAACACTGTACCACATAGCCAGCTGTACATACACCAGTCATACACTACTCACACCACATCTTACACTAACACTGTACTACATAGCCTGCTGTACATACACTATTCATACATTAACACTACTTACAGCACATCTTACACAAACACTGCACCACATAGCCAGCTGTAAAAACACCATTTATACACTACTCACACCACATCTTACACTCACATTGTACCACATAGCTTGCTGTACATCCACCAGTCATACACTACTCACACCACATCTTACACTAACACTGTACCACATAGCCTGCTGTACATACACCAGTCATACACTACTCACACCACATCTTACACTAACACTGTACCACATAGCCTGCTGTACATGTTATACCCCATTCATACACTACTCACACCACATCTTACATTAACACTGTACCACATAGCCTGCTGTACATACACTATTTATAATGTAACACTACTTACACCCCATCTAACACTAACACTGTACCACATAGCCTGCTGTACATATACCATTCATACGGTACTCACACCACATCTTACACAAACACTGTACCACATAGCCTGCTGTACATACACCATTCATACAGTAAAACTACTCACACCACATCTTACACTAACACTGTACCACATAGCCTGCTGTACATACAACAGTCATACACTACTCACACCACATCTTACACTAACACTGTACCACTTAGCCTGCTGTACATACACCAGTCATACACTACTCACACCACATCTTACACTAACACTGTACCACATAGCCTGCTGTACATACACCATTCATATACTACTCACACCACAACTTACACTAACACTGTACCACATAGCCTGCTGTACATGTTATACACCATTCATACACTACTGACACCACATCTTACACTAACATTGAACCACATAGCCTGCTGTACATACACCAATTGTATACTTCTCACACCACATCTTACACTAACACTGTATCACATAGCCTGTTGTAAATACACCAGTCATACACTACTCACACCACATCTTACACTAACACTGTACCAGATTGCCTGCTGTATATGGTATACACCATTCATACACTACTAACACCACATCTTACACTAACACTGTACCACATAGCCTGCTGTACATACACCAATCATATACTACTTACACTACATCTTACACTTACACTGTGCCACATAGCCTGCTGTACATACACTATTTATACTGTAACACTACTTACACCACATCTTACACTAACACTGTACCACATAGCCTGCTGTACATACACCATTCATACACTACTCACACCACATCTTACACTAACACTGTACCACATAGCCTGCTGTACATACACCATTCATACAGTAACACTACTCACACACCATCTTACACTAACACTGTACCACATAGCCTGCTGTACATACACCAGTCATACACTACTCACACCACATCTTACACTAACACTGTACCACATAGCCTGCTGTACCTACACCAGTCATACAATACTCACACCACATCTTACACTAACACTGTACTACACAGCCTGCTGTACCTACACCAGTCATACACTACTCACACCACATTTTACACTAACACTGTACCACATAGCCTGCTGTACATGTTATACACCATTCATACACTACTGACACCACATCTGACACTAACATTGTACCACATAGCCTGCTGTACATACACCAATCGTATACTTCTCACACCACATCTTACACTAACACTGTATCACATAGCCTGCTGTACATACACCATTCATACACTACTCACACCACATCTTACACAAACACTGTACCACAATGCCTGCTGTACATACACCATTCATACAGTAATACTACTCACACCACATCTTACACTAACACTGTACCACATTGCCTGCTGTACATACACCAGTCATACACTACTCACACCACATCTTACACTAACACTGTACCACATAGCCTGCTGTACATACACCATTCATACACTACTCACACCACATCTTACACTAACACTGTACCACATAGCCTGCTGTACATACACCAGTCATACACTACTCACACCACATCTTACACTAAAACTGTACCACATAGCCTGCTGTACATGTTATACACCATTCATACACTACTAACACCACATCTTACACTAACACTGTACCACATAGCCTGCTGTACATACACCAATTGTATAATACTTACACTACATCTTACACTAACACTGTACCACATAGCCTGCTGTACATACACCATTCATATACTACTCACACAACACCTTACACTAACACTGTTTCACATAGCCTGCTGTACATACACCATTCATACACTACTCACACCACATCTTACACTAACACTGTACCACATAGCCTGCTGTACATAACCAATTGTATACTACTTACACTACATCTTACACTAACACTGTACCACATAGCCTGCTGTACATACACCATTCATATACTACTCACACAACACCTTACACTAACACTGTATCACATAGCCTGCTGCATACACACATTATATACATTCATTATACTACTTACACCACACAATGACATACATTACACTAACACTACTACATAGCCTGCTTTACGAAAAACATTCATATACCTCTCACACCATGTCTTGCGCCATGCAGAAGTGGACAGATGAGTTCCTACGCCAGAGTCCTGAGCAGTATGGAGACATCCAATCCGTGAAGCTTCCACAGACAAACATCTGGATGCCAGACATAATGCTGTATACATGTGAGTGTATTGCAGACAGATAATATAAGAGCTTTGCCTACAACTGTCATACATATAAACTGTTATGATGTAGACTGCTGTCACTTGTCAGAAGGATTATTCCAAGGGTTGGTTCTCACTAAATCGATCATAGCACTTTCTCCTCAAAGGAAAAACAGAGACTGAATACAGAGAATCGTTGATAAAAGGTATTCTCTTCTTTCCCCTCCATTTAAACGTGCACCTAAAGTCAAAGCTTACGTTTGCATCTTCTCAGAAGAATAATTATATTTTATCACCTTTGGAAAGACAGTCAGGAAGTGCATAGTGCACCTTTATATGAACACGTTTATATACATGTTTTTTTTTATAACACGTTTATAGGTGGATAAACTCATTATCCTTTTTAGCAAGACCCTCTGTGATGTTTTCCAGGGCTAACACAGATAAATCTGAGCGGGATGCGCTGGCTGTGGTGGGTGCTGATGGTACAGTGTCCTAGTACCAACAGATAATCTACTACTCCTGCTGTTCCATAGATGTCAGGATGTCCCTAGACAAGTGACGAGGGCACTTATATTTTATTTGAGCGGTGAAGAGTATCGGTAAACTCAAATGCATGAATTGAATGCCCTTTCAGTGGCACACTGATGCTATGGACACTTTTCTTTTGTAGGTTCAGATCTTGGACACACCCTGTCTACGAGGTTGAACTAGCCTTCTGTGCTGGAATTGATCTTTCCACCTTTGCTGCTGACTTTCGGGACTCTAGCAAATGGCACATTGAGAAAGTCGTGGTAAGTACCGGAATATAGCTAGATAAAAAAACTGATTTAATAACGACATTACCTTCTCTATGGATGAAACTATTAAAGTAATAAACTGACACGAACTTTACAGTATGTTTATATCCTAGCCTACATATTTGTGTAGTTTGTATGTATTTTTCACTTTTCCCCTCGCCACTATTAGTATTTTGGACCTGTTTCAGATATATTTTCCTGCTGAATTCAAGTAGCTTTATGTCTGACCTAAAGGAGGGACAGCATAGACAATACAGAGCTCCACAAAATCCATGGAAAGAAATTGATGCACATGTGAAACCAAAAATGAAGAAAAAAATAAGCATTATGGACGCTTCTTACTTTCAGTGCATTCAGGCATTCTGATTTGGTGACAAGTGCTTTCCCATAGTGGATCAACCCATTGAGACGTGACCAAATATACAGGTAATGCTATATGGAAAGGTACCACACATGGCATGTATTTTACCAAAAATCTTTACAATCAAATTGAACTGGTGCTGCTAATATCACTTTGCATTACGATTAGCAGGTGAGTCAGATTTTTGTGAGTGTAGTCAAAGCCATAACCTAGTGATGATAGGTAACATAGAAGACCCCATGGGTAAGGTGATGACAGGCAACATAGAAGACCCCATGGGCAAGGTGATGACAGGCAACATAGAAGACCCCATGGGCAAGGTGATGACAGGTAACATAGAAGACCCCATGTATGCATCATGACTTTTGTAAGGCGTGCGGTTATCCATGTAACATGCCTCCTTACATGGATAACATGCCTTCTTACATGCCTCCTTACATGTCATACATTGCATGTTGAAACCTACGAGAATTCTATTGCCAAGGGCAGGGGTCAAACCCATACCCTCCTGGTTGGAAGACCAACTCCCTATGCAGTGTGCCACAGGGACTGACAAGAAACGGTGTGTGTTTGCTTGGTTAGATTGTAGATTGTATGTGCATGGGAATATCCAGGAAAAGCCAGGCGCCGAGGTGTGTCGCCCGGTGGTCTAGTGGTTAGCGCTTTGCGCTCAGCTGCTAGATGAGTCCCGGTCCGGGCGTATATTTTTTTCCGCTGCTGGGTGCCGATGTGTGTGTGCCGATCGTGTACAATTTTTGTTTTCAACTTGAATTTATTTATTTTTTATTGGTTATCATGTAATAAAATAAGTAGTTAATGGATATGTCATGACTTGTGACTGTTATCCAACAATAACAAGCAACGAGGGGGGCATTAGTTACTTGTTCTATGCCCTGAAAGTGGATGGCCCTATTCATTATTGGGGCCTGCTATTACTTTACTATGCTCTGAAATATTGTATCCAACCTATGCTTTACTGTCATACTTCTTGATATCTGAAGTTGTTAACTGATAAAACTATGACTTGGTGATATCCTGTGCTTCCCCTTCATATGTAAGTTGTTCTGAGCTATACCACTCTATCCTATGCTATCACATCATACTTTATGGCATACTTTTGGGATGTCCTGTGATAGCTCATCACACTTCAAGGTAGCCTGTACTATCCCATCACCTGATCACACTCAATGAGTACTATCCCATCACCTGATCACACTCAATGATGTCCTGTGCTATACCATCATACTTCATGATATCCTGTGCCATCCTATCATACCTTGTGGTGTCCTGTGCTATCCCATCATACTTTGTAATATCCTTTGCTATCTGATAATACTATATGTGATATCTTGTGCTTCCTATGCATATTTGAGGTGTTCTCAGCTATATACCACTCTATCCTGTGCTATTGAATCATCCTTTGTAGTGTCCTGTGCTCTCCTATCATACTTTGTGATGTCCTCTGATAGCTCATCAGATATTCCATCACACCTCATGATAGCCTGTGCTATTCCATCACCTGATCACACTGCATGATGCCCTGTGACATCCCATAATATTTTGGGATGTCCTGTGCTATCCCATCACCCTTTATTATGTCCTCTGCCATCCCGTGATAATTCATGATAGTCTGTGCTATCCCATCACCTGATCACACTGCATGATGCCCTGTGCTATACCATCATACTTCATGATATCCTGTGCCATCCTATCATACCTTGTGGTGTCCTGTGCTATCCCATCATACTTTGTAATATCCTTTGCTATCTGATAATACTATATGTGATATCTTGTGCTTCCTATGCATATTTGAGGTGTTCTCAGCTATATACCACTCTATCCTGTGCTATTGAATCATCCTTTGTAGTGTCCTGTGCTCTCCTATCATACTTTGTGATGTCCTCTGATAGCTCATCAGATATTCCATCACACCTCATGATAGCCTGTGCTATTCCATCACCTGATCACACTGCATGATGCCCTGTGACATCCCATAATATTTTGGGATGTCCTGTGCTATCCCATCACCCTTTATTATGTCCTCTGCCATCCCGTGATAATTCATGATAGTCTGTGCTATCCCATCACCTGATCACACTGCATGATGCCCTGTGCTATCCCATAATATTTTGGGATGTCCTGTGCTATCCCATCACACTTTGTGATGTCCTGTGCTACCCCATAATACTTCATGATGCTTTGTGCTATCCCATCATACATTGTGATGTCCTGTGCTATCCCATCATGCTTTATGATATCCTGTGCTAGCCCATCATACTTTGCAATATCCTGTGCTATCCCATCATACTTTGTGATGTTCTGTGCTATCCCATCATACTATGCAATATCATGTGCTATTCCATCATACTTTGTGATGTCTTCTGCTATTCCATCATATTTCATGATATCCTGTGCTATCCCATCATACTTTGTGATAGCCAGTGCGATCACAGCATACCTTGTGGTAACTGATAATTCTTTGCTCTCTGATAATACTGTCTTTCCTGTGCATATTCGATGTGTTCTGAGCGATATCACTCTATCCTGAGCTATTTCACCTTGTGCTATGCTATCCCATAATACTTTGTGGTATCCAGTGATATCCCATCATACTTTATGATGTCCTGTACTATATCCCATCATACTTTGTGATTTCCTCTGCTATCCCATAATGCTATGTCTTCCTGGACTTCATCAGCATATTTGAGATGTATCCTCCCAGCAAATTGTTGTTATCTGTCGCCATGATTGCCATGATTGGTCATCAATGGTGACTCCTTTTTGAGTGATAACTCACTGCATCATCTTTCACCACTGTGTGTCAGTCTCACTTGGCATGGCGATTTATCACAACAGTCGCCAAAATGATCTCACTCACTGCGTGAGTATGTGCCACCCCTTGTCATCCCTCACAAAGTATGGTGACTTATCACCACCATCGCCAACATGGATAAAATTCACTACGTGAGTGTGTGCCACTCCCAGTCAACTCTCACTCAGAATGGCGGCTTTTCACCACCATCTCAACATGGATCTCACTCACTCCGTCAATATGCACCACTGTCTGTCAACTCTCACTCAGAATGGCAACTTTTCACTTGCATTGCCACATGGCTCTTGCTCACTGCGTGAGTTTGTGTCACTCCTAGTTATTCTTCTCTCAAAATGGAGACTTATCACCACCATCGCTGACATGGATGTCACTCGCTGTGTGAGTGTGTGCTACTGTGATCAACTCTCACACAAAATGGCGACTTATCACCACCATTGCCAACATTGGTCTCACTCAATGTGTGAATTTGTGTCACTCCAAGTCAATGCTCTCGGAGGATTGCATCATCTGTCACTCACCTTCACTCAGAATGGCAACTTATCACCACCATTGCCAAAGTTGTTGAGACAGCACCACTGTTCAACATGTAGCTTATCTAGGAAGTGTGGGCATGAAGTATAAGTCCTATACGTATCAATTGTGCTTTGTTTCACACTGATTTCCATGTAATACTTCAGAGTTGAATCAAACAAGATTATATAGAGAAAATATCAATTGAATTTAGATAGAGGTATCTCTATAATGAAAGCAACTATCCATAAACACCTTTTCTCTGGTTACAGGAAAAATACATAGGGAAATGAACATGAACACCTTGTCTGTGGTTAGAGGGAAGATACATATGACAATACCTTCTCTGGCAAAACATACTTTGATCTGGCAGATGTGAGGCTGCATGATTACCAATGTCGATGATCATGAGCTTTTCATCTAACAAGGTGAGTGATCACCAGCATTGCCATCACTGGTGAGTCTGATTGATCACCACTCTCGCCAGCCTTGGTGAGCCTGTGCTATGACGTGGTGCCAACTGTGGTGAATGTGCGCTATGACATAGTTTGCGTTTCATCTAGCGAGGTGAGTGATCACTCATGTCGCCATCCCTGATGAGTGTTGATGATCAAGATCCTCACCATCTATGGTGAACCTGTGCTATCACGAGGTACGCATTTCATCTAGCGAGGTGAGTGATCACTCAAGTGACCATCCCCCATGAGTGTGAGTGATCACAATCCTTGCCATTCACGGTGAATGTGCGTTATGACGTGGTGTGCGTCTCATCTAGCAAAGTGAGTGATCACTCATGTCACCGTCCCTGGTGAGGATGAGTGATCACTCATGTCGCCATCCCTGGTGAACATGAGCTATGACAAGGTGAGTGTTTCATCTAGTGAGGTGAGTGATCACCCGTGTTGCCATCCCTGGTGAGTCTAAGTGATCACCATCCTCGCCATTTGAGGTGAGGCCATGTGATCACCACCATTGCTATTCCTGGTGATCGTGTGCTATAGCGACGTTGTGTTCCATCTAGCAACATGTGTGAGCCACTTCACACAGGTTGACGAGGAGTCACGACGATTTGCTGGGCTCCTATATCAACCACTTGATCTTGCACTATCCCACCATACTTTGTGATATCCTCTGCTATCGGATCAAAACTTGTGATATCCTGTACCTTTCCAGTAGATTTGTAATGTTCTGTGCTATCCCAGCTTATACCACGATTTGTGGGTTACACAGTGCTTTTTCGTGGCTATTCCCATCCACATATCTGTCGATATTGCACACCCTATAGGCTGTAACATCAATTTTGGAAGGCGTGCAGTTATCCAGGTAAGGCGTGCGGTTATCCAGGATAACCGCACGCCTCTCATGTCCTCCCATGTCATATGTTACATGTTAAAACCCATGAAATTTTCCAGGCCAGGGCAGGGCTCGAACCTACAGTCTCAGATCCCTAATCCAACTCCCTATGCATTGCACCACAGGGACTGACGAGAAATGCTTGGTTCGAACCATGTCTCGATATGATATGGTAAGGAGTCGACTGCGGGCTGACCTCTACCATAACCGCGGGACGCATTCAAATATATCCAAGCCCACACGGCCACTGAAGGAGGAGACGCAGTGGTCTAGCGGTTAGCGCTTTGCGCTCAGCCGTTAAAGGTACACGGCTCGAGTCCCGGTCCGGGCGCATCTTTTTTCACCGTGTGCGCTGTCGCTGTCCGCTGCCGGGTGAGGAGGTGTATTATACACAAACATAACAGCGAGACGCGTCTTTTTTCGCCGTGTGCGCTGACGCTGTCCGCTGCCGGGCGAGGAGGTGTATTATACACAAACATAACAGCGAGACGTATTGAAATCTTTCGCCGTGTGCCACTGCCAAGCCTAGCCGAGACCGGGGCTGTCACTGTCCGATGCTGGGTGCCGAGGTGTATGTACCTGTGTACACACAATGGCTGGCATCGAGTCCCGGGGAGGGGGAATAATTTTTGTTTTCAACTTGAATTTATTGGTATAATATTGATTATTTATTGGTTTCGTGGTATAAAATAAGTAGTCAATGGATAACTGATGACTCGTGGGTGTTATCGACGATAATGACACTTGGCCTACGGCCTCGTGTCATTATCCATCGATAACACCCACTCATCATCAGTTATCCATTGGTTACTTGTTCAATACTTTGTATAGTCTTTGCTATTCCATTATATTCCATGATATTTTATGTTATCCTTTTAGTTTGTGTGATATTCTGTCCATCCCAGAATATTTCAAAATGATGTTTCGTAAAACGTCCTCATACATCAGCTGGGCGGGAAAATCAGATACTGATGGTTGAAGAGTTTTAAAGGTGAATGAGATAGAGGGGAAAGCATTTCTACTGAACCAAATTAGTACCAGATATATCCAGGAAAGCTTGAATATTCTAGACCTGGGCCGTCTGGGTTCCGTTCCTCCAGAGCCAAGCTACCCTCAGGTCCAGTTGGGCTTATTTGCCCAAATTTGAAGTGGACTTACCTTACTCAAAGTAATCAGGTGATGTAATGACCGGAGGTTTATAATGTGAAAACTTCCTACATCCTTTTGTTTCTAGTTCTTGGTCTATCAAATCTGTTCCCTTACTAAACTGTAGTCATTTTAATTGAAAATCATAAAACAAGAATGCTTCCTGGGGTTTATTTCTACAGGTAGAATTGCAAAAAATACCTGTTTTAACCTAATAAACTTATCCCGTGATTGTAATGATTTGAAGAGTCATAGAACAATCAATAAATAGGAGGCAACATTTTTAATAGTGTTTAAAATTAGAATACTGTCTCTAATCTTTAGGCCTATTGACAAGAACTAGTTCATAAGGCCAATTCAAGGTGTGCGTCATCAATCAAACAAAAGACAAGACCAATATATTTTCTTGTTCCAGAATCACCAATGTTGAAAACAGCTATCATCTGTCTACAGGGGCTCATAGGGATCAGCTTAACCCCCGAAAAGCCATATGACACCTCAAGGTCTATACATCTTTGTCTTAATATAGTGCAAATACAACAAGTACCAAAATTTGGCGCTGCTGAGTACATTGCCAGGATGCATTCATGCATCTTGGCCACACTAGGGGTGGTGAATTAAAGCAGTGTGTGCCCCTTAAATGATTAACAGGTTGAGTGTTCCATCACTATTGGAATACCACCTTCATACATGTGCTGAATACAATGATGTGAAGTGGAATTAGAGAGGCTCAGTATACTAAACCTGCAGCTCAGGAGTGTTCAATAGTGGACACCAGAGGACCCCACAAGAGGTCAACGCCTCTCATAATGTCCCCTGTAGAAGCCATTCAATGTGCAGTATGCTTTGATCATAACACTAAAATGGGATGGGGATTGCCATGCTGGAACAGAACCACGGACATGTTATCTTTCATGTAAAATGTCTAAGGCTCAAATGAAATCATAAATACTTTCAGCTGGAACAATTCATCAATTCAGTCCTCCATGTGATATGTCGAAAATGTTGTAGTAAATATCCAACCCTTTTATCGACATGTGTTACTGCGCTGTCAACTTATGAAATTCAATTTTTTTTTCTCATCAATTATATCATACTGTAAAAGTTATCATCAAAAGGCTGTGCACCTGACGATTTTACCAGAACTACAATGATATCTGATTCCATTGCCATTATATCTTTTCTTCATAACTGTGTTATATAATGTATGATTCTGATTTGATTCTGACCACCAGCAGGTGGTCGGGATGGACCAATGGGTGGTTGGGAGTTACCAGGAGGTCGGCAAGAGTCACCAGGTTGTTGTCAATTTTTTTTATTGGCAATTAATGGTCATATATGTATGTTTGTAATAATCAACGATTTAGCTGGATACCAATACAAGATAATAAATACATATAGGAAGTGGACAGAAGGCAAGAGGTGATTGGGAGGCATGAGGAGTTTCTGTCTGCTCCCCTCTGCCTCATTCTCTGTCTGTCCAACCCCGCCCTAGGCTAAGTTATCAATCTGTATGCATAAGCTGCACACACATCATCCCAGGGCCTTTGGGTGAACTCCTCCCTTTCAGATTCCTGGATCTGGTCATGCCAGAGCTGGCCATGATGCACAGGGAGTTGCCAAGGAGTCAGAATTATTCCATTATTGTAACAGTCTAGTAAACAGTCATGTCTCATGCCTCAAGTGTTTGATAAAAGTGTTTGAGGTTTAAGACACATGTTTGAGGGATCAGATCTTGTGGTTGCTCTTAACCCTCAAACAGGAACCTGTTTGAGGGTTAAGAGCTGTTTGAGCCCCACAAAGTGTACCTCATGCAAACATACTTGTGTCCTCTTACTACCCTATTCATTTGGATTTATAATTCATGTAACACTGGCACTCAGGAAGGGAGCGGGACCCGGGAAATCTTTGGTGGACTATCCTTTGTAGGATTATATAGGATTTGTACTTACATTATTCAACACTTTACACTTTACGCTCCTACTTAGAATTGAAAAAAGAAATTGAAGACTGCACTTTAGCACTGTTTAGCTACTATGAAATGATGCAAAACATCCTTCATTATATAATATCAATGTGATGCTCATATAGTAAGGCAAATACCACACATAATACCTAACATAGGCCTATGTATAAGGTATGGTATGTACTTCAGGATAGTGTCAAAGGAGCGTTAATTGTCCTTTACAAAGGAAAAAGAGGCACTTGGAGCTCTTTAGTTGATCCAGCTTTATTGTAAGATTGGTGGTACAGAGTGACCATGTAAGATGGTACAGCATGATCACTCACCAAGCTTATCCAGCCAAGCCTATGCCTTAGTATAGGGTGATGTAGCCTCTAGGTCTGGGAGCAGACTAACATGTCCCAAGCCAGTCCTGTATTCATATATATAGGAGCAGCTTGGGGTAGGCATGATGTCATCCTTAAGGGAAGCATGACGTCATGCTTAGGGACAGGCAAGACCCTGCCTGCATTGCATCAGCTCCTGTGGGAGGAGCAGCTCGGCCCCTGATTGGCTAGGAATGGAGGTGGGTGTGAGCACACTTCCACCCTGTACCTAGGGTTAGTGGGGGTCGAGGTCATGACCCCTAGCCAGGATCCTGAGGTGAATCTGAGGTCACTGGCCAGGGAAGGTAGAGCCAGATCCAAGGTCTTGGTTTGAGTAGGCTTGTAGGCAGGTCTGTGGATAAGCCTAGCGGTGAAAAAGTAAATATGTATCGAATAATTGTAATACCCAGAATCGTCCATTGACATATCCCCACACTCCCACTCATCTCCGCTATGAGTGCAGGGAAAATATAGGTTTACAGGAGTAAGGATTCAGGGTTTACTAAATTCATGTTTACAGAAAAGGATGTATTTGTGCAATCTTGATCAGTATAAAGGCAATTGCCACAGGATTCTCATTGTAATAGGTCCTTAAAGGTTATGAGTAAATTGAGGGTGAAATGAAAGAAACTTTTAAGGAGTAGTGACCTAATCAAGGGATTAAATTATACCTTTAACTGGTTTGTATTGAAATATTTGCGAAAGGTGGCTTGACTTGGGGCTGATCAAGGAGACACACTGAACACTAGCTTGTTTAAACATGCAAATTATATGTCGACTAAATTGACTAAAACCCATAAATACAACACATGGTGGGTTTGAAAAGGGTATGACATTTAAGAAACAGCCTAGAGGGTAGGTTTCAAGGCTGCCTTGATGCTATATGAGGGATTTTTCCAGAGTCCTGTCATAGAGAGAGGGCTCAAGAAAAAAATGTACAAGTACAGGATAACGACTAACACACTCCCAACCCTAGCTCAGTGGATACCTGAAACATTTCTTTTGTATGTTTAAATCTAATGTCTGAGCCAGGCCTGAGAAGTTGAGTAATTTTTGTTATAATGATGGAAGTGAGTGAGGATATCCCCACACAAGCACTCAGCTCCGTATGAGTGACAGGTGCATGCATACCCTGTAAGGAGAGGGAGTGTTTGATGCCAGACTTCCAATATTCCATCACTACCTGTTCAACAACCATGCGCGTTTAAACCAACAAAAATTTTGTTTTTCATTGCTATGAGTATTATCAAGGTTTGTTTAAGATTCAAGAAATCACTATACGTGGGGGCATGGGGCCAACAGGGAAGTTGTTGGGGGGGGGGGTGGATTTGGGACAGACAAGGTCTGCATGGGGGCTCTGGTGATATGTGGGCATACTTCCGTGTATTTGGTTTGTGAGTGCTGGAGAAAGTCTGTTAGAACACTGCAGTGCCTTGGCTTTCTAATTTATGTCACTCAGACTGTTTTGTTGCTGCTTGGCTGCAATCTTTGATACACAATACTGCCGTTTAGAAAAAGGTGAACTAGCTGCAATGTGCATCCAGGTTCCCTTCCTTCAGGGAGTATGTGCAGCGTGTCTGATTTGTGTTGACATGGTATTGGCTTTGTTGCCATTATATGCCTTAGTCATGGAGCAAAACTCTTACCAATCACAGCCCTGTGTCTGTTAGGGGGGGGGTGAAAGGGGGTCATGAATGACTTAATCTGTTAAGCCTTTCAGTGATAGTGATCTCGCAACTTATGCTATTTTTCAAGAGTTGAAAAAGTATCTTTGGTTGTATTAATTTTGAATAATGAGAAGTCTAGTTGGAAAGCACTTTGTGGTTGAACATGGCTATAGGAATCAAAAACATGTAGTTTGGGCGTGATCATTGAGGTATTTGCCCTTTTCAGTGGAGGTGAATTACACTCTTATTTAAAACTTTTGGTTTTGTCCCTTGCTGCGCCTTAGGTTAGGATGTATCTTACAGGTGAAGATTTTAAGCTATAGATCAGTCCAGAAAATCAATGACCAAAATCTTGAGGTGCAATTAGTATGTGAGGTATACAGTAAGGTTAAAGGGGTGATTTTAATCGTTTTTGTTTTCATAACATACAGATCTGAAAGTTTTCAGCCATGACATTCTTATCTAAAAAATAATATATTTCCAGTGATACCATTCTCAAAGTCAATTTATTGAATGCTAGTATCAAAAGAACTCCATTGACTCCATAACTACAACTAACAATTTGTAATGAGAATAATAGTTGTTTGTGCCTGTAGAACGTCCTATAATTATAATCTATACCACTTCAATGGATTATCATATGGCAAATCAGCTCAAGGAAATCCCACGTGTAAATCTTTTGAATCAGCGCCCTTTACACATAATAAAACAAGAACAAAATGACCTAAAAAAGATTTAGTTCACAAATCTGCAGAATTGTGGACTTTCCTACAAGGACTAAAACTATGACAAGTGCGTGAATGGGTGTTAATCCCTGTGAGGGGGCAAATAATTTCATTCCCAATAGATTTTATATTGTATACAATGCACTTGTCAGATTTCACATTACAGTGAAAGGAATCGATTTTAAAGAGTGAAAACAAAAGGCAAAAAAATGAAAGAAGAAATCCAGATTAGGTCCCTTGATGATAGAGCACTGTTCTCGCTGTATTCTTGTCTCCTGTCCCTGCGCACACCACAGTGTAATTACAACTAATATTGTCCAACCCCCCAGGCCCCCCCAGAAAGTTAGTGGGCTTACTGAATTTACTGAGTGATATAATTTTACTACCCTATTCAAAAACATTACTGATATGCCCCTACTCCAAAGACTTGTAAAAATCCTTAAAAGCTGCTTGCTCCCATTGGCCCATATCTCATGAATTACTCTCCCTCAGTCCCCCCTTTACGACATTGAGAAAATAGGAATGTAATGGATTTCTTTCAAATTTCCCAGGTGAAGATGCAAACTAATGTATCTCAATTACTACAATTCATAACAATTCCATGTGTTCCCAACAAGATATAATTATGCGCTACACAGTCTAATGATGAATCATTAGGAGCCATTTCACACTCTGGTCACACACCCTATAGCTACCTCATAAATCAGTAATTATCTGGTAGAATAGTGAAGAGGCGAGAGACAACAGGCACTTGACTGTGCTTTTACTACTCATTATTGCCATCATGCTGTCTGAGTAGATAACATGAGGTCTTTAGTACTCTAATATAAAGTATAGAGAAAGCTTCATTTTAGCACATTCCTCAATTGTTTGTGTCATATATACCTTTAATGGAGGAGACCACCAGCAACATTTAGTGAAGAAGATAATCACAAGCCTTGGAAACATGAAACAAATACCTGAGCTGCCAGCCACATTTACCAGACAGATAGAGAGGCAGTAACATATAAAGTTTAGGGTGTTCAGGCCACTCACCAAGTAGGCAGACAATCAGCTATTTCCCAACAACTTCACATAACACATTTCTATCATTACTGGGCCCACAATTCAAATAACCATAGTTAGAAAAATACCAAATGCAAGCTATGATTTTGTTCTACATAGTATATACCATTTTTTAAATGATTTGTACAAATTGAATCATGATTTTATAGGAATAAGTAAGTTAGAACTGGTAGTGTGTGCTGCCTGGGGAGGCATCCACTTTTGGCACTGCAAATTGATAGCTCCCCAAAAACACAACCTGCAGATATGGCCAAAATGCGGGGCTTAATTGGGCAAATCAATCTGGACTTGATTACATTGAACTGGTATAGGCCTACATTATCATCAGTAGCACAATTAATTAGAGCACAAACAACAAAACTACAGCAGATTCTGTCCTGAGATGTGTCAAAACACCCATATTGCCTAGGAGAATGGAAATGCAGCAGGGTCTGTAGAATTCTCTGTCCAAAAGTCAAAATTGTCGGACAAGAAAAATCTAGCATCTTATAGTTTATAACTTGACCAGAAGCCTATGGAACACTCTCTATGGGTAAGTTTGTCTGTCCCAGAACCCTCTGTTTCAGCAGAAAAGGTTCTTTTAAAAAGGAACTTGTGATGATAAAATTACAATTCTTTCAGTTTTGGAATACTCAGGACCCCCTTTTATCCATTCTAGCTGACAATAAAAGTGTTTCTCCATTTTCCTAAAATAGACTAAAGGGGATTGGGTACCATACCCTTTTAGTCAACAGCCTAAAGTATCTTAAGCATTTCCGCACGGCTCTTGTCATTTTTCAACTACCATTCAAAAGGGAATGTGACCTTCCACATGAAGGCTGCCGGCATACATGATATATTCAGCAATGCTATTTGAGTTTAGGTGAAATTCTTCTTAATCACGCCCCTAACTCGACCACTAGATGTATTGGTGCCTTATGTCGAACAAACAGCTGGAGAACAGTCTTTTATAGAAAATAAAGAGATTATTCTTGGGACTGGTGTACAACAGGAGATAATTTTTCAAGGCAGACTCGACCACATACTATGAGTCTAATGTAAGGCATTCCTGTTCAAGCTTAATCCATTTTTGCCTTACACAACATAAGTTATCAAATCCGTTAGATATTTAGTGGAATATTGATGAACTCACCTACAAAGTGGTACCCTGACTCAACCACTAACTGGACTATGACTCAACCACTCAAAGAGACATCCCAGCTAGCACACGCCATGGAATTTACATCACCTTTACATAAAACTGATGAGTTTTACGTAGGGATCATGTAAAAGTGATGTAATTTCCATGGCGTGTGCTAGCTGGGATAAGTCAAATCTCAGGAATAATATTGCACAGGCATCTGAAAATACACAGTGCACTGCCACTGGTCAGATTTCTGGAAGTACTGTAGCCTCTATAGGTGACTGTCTGTATTGAGATGATACTCAGTCAAGAAGCACTATAGCTCTTTTTTTTAGGCAATAATTTTTTTTCTGATACCCTCTTTATATATCTGCTTCCTTTAGGCAGTGGTGGTGAAATATTAATACCATTTTGGAAGTTGGCCCCATGAGATAACAACCAATAATTAATGAATGCCTCTCATCAGTTACTTGTACCTTCTTATAGATACAGTGCCAGGATCTAAACCAGCATTTGACAGCCTTCCAGCTATACATGCAATTCCCCTGGTCATTGTGAGGCAACTCAGGCAAGGTATGGTCTTCATTGTTATCCCAAGATGACCTAGACACATGAGGGTTTTATAAACTGTGCTAGCTTTTGATTAATGTCTCCTATTGTTGTGGCCACTATACATGCAGAATAGCCATCATAATTGGACCCCTGAGATTTCTGTTTCCCACAAAGCAGTACATTAACATCGCCTGAAGAATGTATGAAGAGCATTACATTTTCATCAAGTAATATATGAATGCCCTAACCTACTACTGGCTGGTGAGGTGGAAATCATGATCAGTTAGCTAAAGTCAGCCTTCATCCATTGAAAAAATATGACTATTAAGACAGGTGGGTTGATGACTAATGAATATCATTTCTCACAGTGGAGGTACCAGGAATGAAGGTCATTTCTCACAGTGCAGGTACCAGGAATGATTTGGATAACGATGAGAAGCTCTGTATCTCATCTTCCCCCCCACCCATATGGACTACCCCAACACTCAGTTTGTTGTAAGGCATTAGTAACCTCTACCAGAGCTGGTGTATTAGGATCCACCTTTGGTGTCTCTTGTAAGCTCCACTTAAGAAGATCTATTTGCTCCTCCTCCTTCTTCTTCAGTTCCTCCTAATTAAATCATAATACTGTTAGTTAGAACAATTGATTTCATTTAATTCTCCATGTGATAATCTTGGTGTATGAAAAGTGTTGTAGTAAAATATCCGCCCTATCATGTCCATCTGTAAAAGCGTTGTCAACTTATGAAATCCAACATGTTTTTGTCATAAATCATCTTACCCTATAAAAGATCTTATCTGAACTACAATGGTATCTGATTCCATTCCCACTGTATTTGTCCTACACAGCTGGGTTATACAATGCATGCAAGAGGTCATCAGAAGAGAAAATGTGGGTCAAAAACTTAAAACAAGAGAAAAAGTGGTGGGGGAGGGAGAAATCAACTTAAAAGTACATCAAAGAGATAAGTTGCATGATCTGGTAGTAATGGTGAATAATTATTATGACATGGAATTAGAGACAGTAATGGATGACATGAGAAAACTTACAAAATTAGATGTGTCTTCCCTATCTTTGCTATGGCCTGACACTAGGAGATACAGACACTGACTTGTTCTATGAGTTTAGGTGTGATCACTGATAGAATGTTTTGCAGACTTGAGTGGTGATACAAACCAGCGACATGATATGCAACTTGAGCTTTGATAGGTCTACTTGACTGGCACAACTAGGGCTACTTCACTGGCAGAGCTAGGGATTGCCTATAAACAGAAAACCATTTTCAACAAGGCATTTTACGATGAATATGGAACCATGTTGTACAGAGCGATCCACCATGTTCTTCAATGAACCCTCTCATTGCTCCACAGCTAGACAAGGACAACAATATCTTCATTGAAAGTGGCCTGGGGACTAGACAAGTGCTGAATGGTATTGTAACTATAGACAATAATGGCTTTGACCAACAAGTAGGAATGAAACCATGAGTGGTCAATTGTCCTCTAGTATTACCACTCAGACACATTTCCTGTAACATCTCCATTTCTCGGGGCATTTTCAATACTCAGGAAATCATACACTGTAAAACTTATGTGGAAACTACCCCTTCTCTTCAAAGGAAGGGTCCTAAGAGTAATGCCCTAGTTATTCAATTCTAAAGCTTTTTGGGTGAGATAAGCCACTATTAGTAACAAAATAATAACTGTACATGAAGTAGGATATTAAAATATCGATCAGCAGGTAAGCAGAAAGAGATTTGTGGATTAAATATTTGCCCTCTCAGATATAATGTAGGTAATTATCCACAAAATAGCAAGAGTTCAGCAGGTATTTCATTTCAGGCCTAACTGCCCGAAGCTCAAAAGCAGCACAATGGAACTGCTGTATGAAACATCCAAGTTATTTCCAGCCTTTGTGTCTTGAGGTCAAATATTGGTCATGGGAGGGTGTGTGAATTGATGGAAATTTGATATTGCCATTATGTCTACATTCAGTCTAACTAATGGAGTGTTAAAAGCACAGGGCCAGAGATCTCAGCCATGTGATAATACCACCAGTATTGAATATCTCTTTAGCTACATAAATGGCTCCATTTTCATTTGAATTGTCCATAAAGGGCCTTTCCTGAGCACAGACTGATGTTAAGGTTCAGTATTCTATCCTGCATGATTCCTGCATGCACTGCCAATAGAATCACTGTTTGCTTTTCTCAATGTAGTCATGCAATATGCCCTTTGAATCATTGGCTGAATGAAAATGAAAATTAGAACGGGGCTAAGAATAAAAGGAAAATGATAACTTATTCAGCTATAAACAACCTCTCATATTTCCAATTAACCATCGGTTCAGGACACATTTGCCATTCAAAATACATTGAAATCAAGTAGACTTGCATCAGTGAGATCCCAGATATTATGTAGAAAATATTAATGAAACCAGATGGCTCTACTTCTAACAGATTCTTAGGTGCCCTTATCAAATTAGATATTTAGAATGCTAGAAATGATAGTTCACCATGCTAATCCTGACAATAACATGCATACAACCTCAGGTATTCTCGTGCTCCCAGGAATGATACAACTTCTCACCTATCTTACCCAATGTAGGACTCTGTAGGACCGTGCCATAGAGGGACTATGTAAATTATATAACATGCGAAAACAACAGTGATAGCTCCAAGAGACATCTCTTCCCTCTTCTTACATGCCCCCCCCCACTCTTCAGTCCCCCCTCCCCATATGGAACTTGTTTCCCTCAATTTCCTATGTAGGGAAACAATTATTGATTCCTTTCAAATTACCTAGGTACAAATGACAACTGATGTATCTCAATTATTTCCATTCATCCGAATTACCAAGTAATCAACTAGATGTCTGTGTCTAGACACAAGAAGAAACCACAATGATACATCTAGGAGCATTCCACAATCTAGTCACACCCTTCCCACCCCATACACTGGTAATTACCAGGTAGAATGGTGACTGATGATGTCCTTATATGGTGTCCAAGACTGGTAATCATCATTAAACAAGACATAACAGCAACCGGGCTGTGTTATAACCAGTCATTATTGCAATTGCTTTGTCTAAAGTGTAAACTGATATCCCTAACTGTGGATCAACACAGGTAACGGGACCCCTGGGAGGCCCCCTGTGGAGGTCTCTGTGTTACTAGTGCTCTATAACATGTACAGAATGTTCTATAAAAAGGTTTCTTGCTTATATGTGTATGCATTGCCATGACTTTTCTGATCATGGAATATCTAATGATAATTATGTTGGGACCAGAACCCACACAATAGTATCTACCAGAAACCTCCAACAGTGCAATATCAGAACTTCCAAACTGTGTGCTATGTGATAGTCAATTGGAAATGTATTGGCAAAAATAAAAATAATATTTTCTTGGTCACCATTTCTTTGGAGTATGTCTTTGTTTTTTGAAATTTTGAATGAGTGGGCTAGCTTTTGTTAACCTAGCATACAAAGTTTGTAGTGCTATGTCTTGTTACGATTTTCTAAAGTCTTTTCATTTCAATGTATTCTTCCTCTGCTGTACCCACCTGGTCAGAGTCCCATTTACCAAGAACAGACACAAATGAAACTTTGCCCCTAGGGACTTGCTGATAGTCAAGGTAAATTGGTGAGAAATGCAACTGTGTATTCTGAAAGACTAGACAGTTCATAATACTAGCATTTTGCTGGAGTATGTCTCTGATATGGTGTATCTATGACAGACGGTGAAAAGAAGAAAATAAGGTTTCGATTTCTTTTATCTATGTTATGTCAAACTTGCCTTTCTATAATAAAATGCTGCCTTCATTAACACAACAAGTGGCACCGTGTAGTAAACAAATCTAACTTCTCGTGGCTGGAAAGGAGTGATGAAGGCAGCTTATTTTACAATAATTTATCTTTCAAATTCCACCAATACTGGGGAAGACTTGTAGATTGCCATCAGCCACCTCTAGATACATCCTTCACATCACACAGTCTAATGATAAGGAGATAAAAATAAGAGATGGAAATAGAAACCAAAGTCCTGAGCTAGCAGCTTGATTTTCCAGACAGGTTGATAGGAAAAGTTAGAAATCCCTTCTGGAAGTTTCCCTGTTGGATTCTACTTTAGACGTGGTGTGATGCTGATTGACAAATCTTGCTTTATCCCTCTGCAAATCATTCTTCAATTTACACTTCAACATCTTGATGCTATGAAAAGCCCTCTGGTAATCGCAGAAAGCTTTAGATCTGTATGATTGTTTTAAGTCCTATTTGAGAGCTTAAAAAGATTGGGGAGTTTATTGTATATCAATGCATGTTAACATGGCTTCATAACTCTGGTAATTGAGCTAAGGTATTTTTGCACATTGAACTTAGGTCTCCAGTGGCTTGAAACTGTGTAACAGATATTCACTCTTGAGATGAACAGGACACATTTTTAATGTTTTTAAAACAGTAACACAAGAGGACTACCACAACTCCTCATTATACTATTAGTCTGTATGGCAGGGGAATTGTCTGGAAAGCATCAACAACCCACATGACTGCAGAACAGCTTAGAGCATCTACAAATGACATGCTTACCATGCAGGAGCTGGACTGATCGGTCCTGTGAGACTTTACCTCTGGTAATTGGTAATAACCATAACCCCAATGCAAACCCACAGTGCATACCCAGGGGTATTTTCCTTTGTCACTCATGTTGATTGATTTGGTAGAACTAGGAGAATTTACAAGCAAAGCATGTGTTCACAGGGTGTCAATACCCACTGATACAATCTATATGCAGGACAATATGAGCAACGGAGATGGGGGGGCTGTGTACAAATGACGTCATGCAGGAGGGGGGTCCCACTTCCCATGACCAAGCATGACAATGGGGGGAAGGGTATGACTGCAATTGATGGTATCTGATAATTTGTGATGCTTTCTGAGATCTTGTATTGGACTATTGACCTAGACAGTTTTTAGGACCTTTTGTGACAGGAAATACTCGTATATGATCACTACCATAATACTCTGTGTATTAGGTACGGATATAGTGCATCCTGCATAATATAAGGACCCATAAGCCCAGGGGGGGGCACTCTCTATGTAATGTATACACATATGTGTGGCTGGCAAGGGTACTTTTTCTGGGTAAAGTCCCTAGCAAGCCTCCTGTTTCAGCCACAAATGTCCCTATGGCTTGACATATCCCTGTGTCCAGTGCCCAGGACACAAAAATATTTCTCTGGACACAACTTGTGTCCAGTGGACACAGCTCCTTAGCCAGGGTTTTACATTGACCGAAAGGGATGAGACACAACATTTACCTGCTGGACACAACTTCGATTTGCCTTTGTGCCCAGCGGACACACTGGTTTCAAACTGATTTGTCGAGCCCTGCGCAAGGGTCTACTTTTTAAACAAAATGACTCTTGCAAGGGTCAACTTTCAGCAAAATACCCTGATTCACTTTGAAATTTTCATGAATATTTTCTCAGTTCTCATGAAAATAGCATGAACAAAATTCAAATTTTCTCCTAACAAGGTCGATTTAAGATATTTTGAGCAAAATCTAAGATCGTCATGTCAAAAGTTCCCTAGGAAGAGTAGAGTTTTGACAAAAAACCCTGTGAATGAGTGCCCTAGCAAGGGTAAGGGTAGTTGCGGGTTCAGCCACACACCCGTATAAAAAAAATTGAAGTGCCCCCGGGCCCATAAGCTGACAGTGTTTGGCATGTTTCTCTGTTCATTTGTTGATCAGTGCTAGTTAATCTTATCTTTAATTGCCAATTCACACCCACTATATGTCCCTTTGAACCATTTCAATTAATTTTGTTTATTGGCTATTCCATTGTAGCGGTATCCTTAGTGGGGCCACCCCTGCTCAAGCTGGTACCAAGCTGATAAGGACTGATAACAGCCAGGGTGATGGGTACTGGTACAAGGAGTTTTGTAATGCACCCTAAAAAGTCTGCACTGAATAAAGGAATTTTCTGATTGGTCAATAATGTATCCCGCTAGGTCAAAATAGACCTACACTATTCATGAAGTTGGGGTGGGGGGTATCTCTCTGCATGACGTCATGTTGAGGGGGGGGGTCAAGTGTTGTATGACGAAACATGACAAGGGGGGAGAGTAAAAAAAAGTCCAAAAATGCATGACGTCATTTGTACACAGCCCCTGGAAAGTTTGGTTGTTTGTGTAGAGCTCTGTAGCCGGCTAGTGCATTAGTGCACTACCAGGTAGAATACGGTAGAATGAGGATGGCATTATGTAAGCATGCAGAATTGACATCTTTCATGCTCTCATTGGCTTTCTCCAATGTATTTGCTTTGCTACTCATTATATAATTCTATAAAAGGCTGCATCAAAAATGTTGGTTCACCACACAACTTTGCCTTCAGTTTATCCTGATGTTAAAGAAAAAAAGAAATTTTGGGTGGGCAGTTGGCTTCTGGTGATAGGCACCAGTTAACCCTTATATCAATCAGTCTGCTAACCATACATATATCTCAGGTCCCATCAATTAGGCTAAGTAACCAGGGGGGGCTGGTCAATTTAGCATCTAAAGGTTACCTCATGGAAACATACTTGAGCCCTTGATAAAGGCCTCTTGCCCATGGTACATTTGGATTTATAATTCATGTACTGCTGGTACTCAGGAAGGAGCGGAAGGTGGACTACCCTTTGCAGGATGATATAGGATTTGTACTTACAGGTCGTGATTGAATAGGTGCTATGCAGATTAGGCAGTCTATAACATTTAATTAATTTGAAATTGAGATAATTGCAGACTTGTACACAAAATGTAATTGTCACGTTACACATTGCAGTGAAAGGAATCGATTGTGAACAATGAAAACAGGTAAAAAAGGAAATCCAGATTAAGACTCGATGATAGACAACTTTTGTCTCTGTGTTCTTGCCTCCTGTGCCTGTGCATCCATCACAGTGAACTCATAGATAATACTGTCCACAGATACAGAGAATCATCCATTTACTGAGTGATATATCATTTTTAGGACAAAATTCGAAAATATGATAAATGTGCCCCTACTCCAAAGTAAAATGCCTTATGCCACTTTCAATTGATTTCTCTCAAATTCACAAGGTGAAGATACCAACTAATGTATCTTTAATTACTTTAATTATAACAATTCCCTGTTTTTCCAGCAAGATACATGTGCTACACACAGTCTAATGATGCATCTGTTTGAGCCATTAATTTTTACTATCTGGTCACACACCCTGGCTACCTCATACGTAATTATCTGGTAGACTGATGAAGCAGGACGTCCTTAGATAGTGCGTAAGAATAGTAATCACCATTAGGTGAGAGACAACAGGCACTTGACCGTGCTTTTACTACTCATTTTTGCCATCATGCTGTCTGAGGAGATAACATGAGGTATCTAGTATGCTATAGAATATAGAAAAAGCTGTGTCTGTGTGTGGCATACTTTTAATGCTGCATGATCATTTGAGATTGTTACAAAATGCACAAGACGGATTAAAAGTTTGCAAGAAAAAAAGAACAAGAAACGACACAACAACAAACTATCTGCATTGATAAGACTACCCTTTTATGTTTGAGGAGACTGGCGTCAACGCTTAGTAATATATATATATATATATATATATATATAAACATAGGCCTTGGGAACGTGAATCAAATGTCTGAGCTGCCAGCCAAATGTACAAGGCAGACAGACAACTGTACATGTAACATAAAGGAGACTGCATGGGGTAAATTACCCTTATTGTGCAACAGCTTCAGGTCATTGCTTAGCATGTACAAGTAGAAAAAAATTCTACTTCAACTTATGGAGAGGTAAGTCTCGTATAATTATAAAATTCCTGCTTGATTCTTGACATCATAACCCTTTTTTGCCTTACACAACTTAGGGTATTAAATGTGTCCAGTCCATATAGTATAACGTGGAGCCTTGATAAGGTCGCTGGTCGGTCCACGCCCGCATCTGAGATAAGGAAAGATAAGAGTCCCTTGACACCTACATTGGGGCTCCCTACTAGTGGCCACTAAGTTATTCAGCTAGCCATTTTCTTTAATATATTCATTAGTTTATATTGCTATATCCATAATAGCTTGCATTACAGAATTGTATTTCTATTTGAGATGTTGGGTGGCTATGTTTACTGCTTCAGAAAAGAAAATGGACTGGAAATATCCCTTTTGCTAGTACCACTTACATCTAAATTATTTTTTTTTCCATTTTTCTTTCAAGAAAACTTTTCCTGTCTAATTTATAATGTATGTGTACATGTTTATGGGACCACTTTTAAAAGTAAAGAAACTGTAGGGAGCATACATCCTACTTGAAAATTTAGGTGGCTAATGTGTAAAGGATTATGGGCCATTTAGTGAGTAAAATTCTGTTATCACATTTTGGTTTCTAGATCAAGGGTTAGTGATAAGACTGATGAGGTGTAACATGTCCCTTATCTTAATCACCATAATTAAGTACCTCTGCATTGTTCTAGGTGTGAGGGTATGTGATAAGCCTGATAGGTAGACAATGCCATTATTGGCATACAATACATCTTATCTCAAACAGAAGATTTCCATGGCCACCATCACCGCCTCCCCCTCAACCATAATAATTTAAACCTGAGACCATTCCAGACACCAGAAACTTCAGAAATTACATAAGATTGAAGCCTGGTAATTTTACAATGAATTTTTAGGAATAACAAACAGATAACTTGTTTTTGATTTCCTACCTTTCATTAATGTAGTGAAAAATCTTAGAACAAATTTTCAAACCAAATTAATGCCCTTTCGACTTTCCTCACTGACCCACTGTCCTCTCTATCTCATATCCGACCACTGGATCACTACCCTCGATGTCTGATCAGTGAGAGGGCATCTGCATGGACAGGACTTCTATTTCTCCAAGCCACATAATTATATATACGTGGTATCCCCTTTCATCTCCATGTTGCCCTGTAGATGTGGTAGAGGTAGAACACCACTGTGACCGGGGAGGGGGGGGTGTAGGCTTGAGCCTGGCCAGGATGAGCTTTTAACACTTTGCTCAAGCCTACCTCTCGCCCACCCCCAGCCCCACCCCCTCCCACTTCCTCCGGCCTTCTCCAGCTGCCCGTCTCCCGTCCCTAAAACTCAGAAGTGAGAAAGCCTACTTGTTTAAGACTGTGTTACTGGTAGGACCTCTCCCCTAATCTACTTGCAGGGTGGTATGGACATGCAGAGTCTCTGCACAGGAGGAGTCTTGTTACAAAAACAATCTTTAAAATGCCCCTTAACCTTTACATGCCCAGAATTATTTGATGATTTTCCATTTATTTCACATGTACATCACCCCAGTGAGACCATGTTTATATAATTCTGAACTGGTATTTGATATGGAATTCACAGTATGCACCTGGTTCTTTTTTACTTAAACCTTCACTTAAGAGAGACATTTCTGACTGAATGTGGTTACCATAGCAACCAAAATGTTCCTTTTGTTGTTATTCACTAGTATATAGCCTCTTTAGTGCTGTCCTGCACTAATCTCATATAGTGTGCGATATTTGCATAACTATTCTCAACTGGTTCTGCCTGTGTGTACTACCAGGATGCAAATTGTCTTGGTCACAGTTCATGACATCATTTAGGGGAAGGTTGCCTAATTTGGACCAGCTCCTAAATTGGACCACCCTTGTTTCCCCTAGTGGCAGTAAAAGGAACTAGGTTCCAATGCTGCCATTATTTAGTCAATATCACTAAAGTTCCTAATAACTTCCAAAAATGTAATTTTTCTGACATTTTATACACATTTTTCATGGAAAATGGTTTTTGAACCTCTTGATCTTATTTGCGTCACCGCTTACTTAAGCCCTCCTGGTTGCTAGGCAACAGTTTTCTTTGTTCAAAATCCTTTAAAATTTTTAGATGTCAAATTATACTTTTAGACTAAAATGAAATTTGATAAAAACCATTGTCATGTTTTAGAAAACAAATTATCAATGAGAAAGATGAAAAGTTGCCTAAATTGGACCAGCTTGAGTTGCCTAAATTGGACCATAGTTGTGATATTGGATCCAATTTAGTTGCCTAAATTGGACCACCCGGTGGGGCCTATGCCTAGTTTTCTAATTTGGATCAACGTGTAACCTTTTTCTTACTCCAATACAGAGCAAATTCACAGGATATTGATAGAAACACTAAGAGGACATCTGATATCATATATCAAAAGTTCCTTAGTTTTATATATTTTTCAATATAATGAAAATATAAGGAAATACAGAACAATAGTGCATATTGGTCCAAATTAGGATACCAACTGGTCCAATTTAGGCAACCAGGTGCCTAAATTGCACCATTAGGCTTTGATTTTTAATTGCACACCCTGACTACAGAAATTCAAATTCCTAGATTTCTATGCTATGACCATAAAGCTATAAGGTACCATCACAAAATGTATAAATTTTACATTCAAATTCATAGAAATAATCACTGGACAGGAAAAAGTTCTTAGGGGGTCCAAATTAGGCAACTTTCCCCTACATGGATATGAACAATTCCTATGAATAGATTAGTTGTAAGGTTGGCAGGTCTATCAAAGGTGTGGGAATAGGGGGTAAATGATCCAGCATCACCTTGCTATCATGCTAGATCCCATCTCTTTGGCTGATTCCCTTCCAAAGAGTCACATGTATGACAACTAATTTTCAGGTTTTGACTCACTGTGTCTAGGGTAATGGTGATACAGTCAAATGGATGGTCTCATTGGAATAAGGGAGTCATAGCTGTTCTAACGAGGGTATAACTTTGCAGATTGGATTAGCAGATGCTGCTGGATGAAAATTTGCTTCAATGTGCATGTATTTCAACCCAAAACCGCGCATTTAAGCGTGCTTGGGCCCCTAAGGGTCGGCAGAGATGCTACTTTTTTGGTGTTTTTTTTTCGGAATTCCCAAATTATGGCTGAAATTCCTTTAGGTATTTCTTATTCACCAAAAAAATTAGGAAATTAAGATGATTCCCAGATTCCCAGTGGTCAGCAAGTAGCTTCATTGGAGTACAGTACTAAGATAGAATGTACCGGGTACCCCCAAAGACCATTCTATAACTTTTCTATAGTAACCATATACCAACATCATCCTTGACTTGGGGACCTTTTAAAGGGGTAATTTTTCGCAAAATATATCCTTAGCTGTTACCCACAGGTATGGAGCCCAACTCTACTCACCTGGTGTGAGGATGCATAAGGGGGTATGATGGGGGGGCTAGCGGACATGTTACCTCCCCGCTGGGGAGGGTGGCTGTGTCATTGTAAGCAGCACTGTGTTAGATATTTGGTAGAATATTCATGAACTCATTACCACCTATCAAGTAGTACCCTGACTCAACCCCAACTGGATCATGACTCAGCTTATTAAAGACACTTCAGTAAAACCTCATTGAACGATATTGCAAAGGCATCTAAAGATATACAATCGGGAGGGGGGGCATAACATGTACATGCATTATGTCATCCTGATCTCACAGAAATAATCTATATCCAGAGGAAGGAATCACCAAAGCTGTAAGTAGTTGTTTTGAATCACCAAAATTGTGTTGTTTTGTAGCTATCTGTATGGAGTAAGCGACTTGTGATTGAGAAGTCCACTGTACTGCCACTGGCCACATTTCTGGAAGCACTCTAGCCTATAAAATTATAGGTAACTGCCTGGAGACAATATATTGAGGGGATATTCAGTCAAGAAGCACTAGAGCACTTATGGTCACTCCCAAGGCATTATTTCTCTCTTCATTGGACTGAAGATATAGATGCAGTTTCACCGATTTGATCAGAGATATAGCTTGACTGATAACCAACTACTCACGGTTTTCACGGTGTTTCAGTGTTTCAATGCAGGGATCACTTTTCAACCATGAATAAAAATGCAAGGTACAGAAGAACTCAAGTGAAGATAGTATGCATCCCAAATGCCAATTTATATTTTTGACATTTTACTTTGTTATTCCCTCTTTGCCTCCTTTTCCCTCTGCATCCTTCATGCAGGGGTGATGTAATCTTAATATTATTTTGGAAGTCGGCTTTATGATAACCAGATAACCAATAACTAATGAATGTATTTTATCAATTGTCAGCTTCTTATTATAGACACAGTGCTAGGATATAAGCCATCATTTGACAGCCTTCCAGGTATACATGCCATTTTTCCGGTCATTGTTAGGCAACTCAGGCAAGGTATGGTCTTCCTTGTTATCGCAAGATGACCTAGACACATGAGGGTTTATGAATTGAGCTCACTTATGTCTCTTCTTGCTGTGGCCACTATACATGCAGAATAGCTATCATGCTTATTTGACATCAACATTGCCTCAAGGAATGTATTAGGAGCATTACATTTTTATCAAGTATTATATATAAATGTCCTAAACTGCCACTGCATGGATGGTGAGGTGGCCATATTTCCAGTGTTTGTCCTATGCATTATCTATTTAATTAATATACATGTACTTGAATACAGCATATTATAAACAGTACATTTGTACTGTAATGTCTCCTATGGACACATTTTAACGTGCCTGAAGCAGGCAGCACTGATGCATTCTTGGCCTTAACGCTATGGGGAATTTCATCACTGTTTCAGCCCCCCCTACCAAAACGCAATATGGACTACCCCTCCTCAGCTCCTAATGCCTGTTACTGTTTTAAGAGACACTTAGAATTAAAGTTCTGCCTACATCTTTCAGAGTTCGGTTGTAACAATTTGCGGGTGGGGAGGGGTACTGGTTATCAAAACCTCCTGTGGGAGAATCACCCAATAGAATTACATCACATGGAAATCTTTATGTTTAGCATAAGCAGTATGAAAAATTATGTTTTCAGTGCTACTATTCTCACAGCAAAGTATTATCTTGGATTCCATTGTAAAAATTGGTAGTTGAAATATGACCTTGTACACAGCCGACTAAAAATGTGTAATTCAAGCAATTTGCTAATCAACTCAAATTCAAAGGGGCTTTACAAATGTAATTGGCTAACATACTTTATTTGCTGACAAATTAATAAGGAAGTTCCTTCCCTCAGGACTAAATGCCCAATCCATATTCTTAGATAACAGTATTAGTTTCACTTTATAATAATTATTATGATGTAAACAAGATTAAAATGTCCAGAGCTAGGTTATGGAGGAAGATAGCAAATTAAGCCTGGCAAGTATCGTGTTCTTTCTTCCTAACCATAATAATCCTACTTTTAAATGTAATCTCCAAATCTTTGAACAATAAAAAGAATGTTTTGTTCTAATCATCTAAAAAACTGAGTGCTTGGGTGGAAATGATGATTGTTTTGCCTTGCACACACCATCGCTCCTTTCTACACAATGTACTCAAAACCAGTAGGCACATGAAGCACAGTAGTGTCAATTGAATCAATGGTATATTAAGCTAATTGATGATGCATATCGGGGCCCTAGGGCTGTATATGCTGTATATACCTGAGCCGCGGAGCGGCGAGGGTATATACTGCATATACAGCCCGTGGGGCCCCGATATGCATCACCTAATAGGTTTATACCACCATTTCCTCCATTTTGTATCAATTTCTTACCTGATTTCCACAGAATATAGCCAGCAGAAGATATTTTGTAAGTGCAAGCGATCCGGCCCGGGTCACCGCTCTGCGCGAAGCCATTGTTTTTGTTCCTTGTCGGCAGAGGTACCGCCGTGTTCACACTCACTTTTCGTATGGAATCCAACCATGACATGTTATAATATTAAAATCCCAAGAAGTATTCGATCCATAGATGAGGAATGCGTGCTAATTTTCTCCATTTTCTTCAATATAAATGAGAATCCATTGATTTTTCCATCGTAAGCGAGTCGCGGTCCGGCCATTCCCACCCGCCTCCTTGTCCGGCCAAAGTGTCTCAGTGGCCTGGATGTGGATATAGGTCATCCGCTCGTTGTACAAGAAAGACGCCGAAAATTTCGGACCGGTTTGGAAAATCAATGGATTCTCCTTTATTTTGAATATATTGGACATAATATGTATGGAGGGATCATCTAGAATGTCTAAGGATATGTATGTTTTATTTTGAAGACTTGTCATGGTTGGATTCCATACGAAAAGTGAGTGAACACAGCGGTACCTCTCCCGGCAAGGAACAAAAACAATGGCTTCGCGCAGAGCGGCCACGGACCGCGACTCGCGTACGATGGAAAAATCAATGGATTCTTATTTATATCGAAGAAAATGGAGACAATTAGCACGCATTCCTCTTCTATGGATCAAAAACTTCTTGGGATTTCAATATTATAACATGCCATGGTTGGATTCCATACGAAAACTGACTGGAAAAGTAGCACTAGGACCTCAGGTTAGAATTTATTTACTTTCGCATTGGATTTCATCACCGTTCAGTGTGGCGCTATGGCTAAGGCCTTCGCCTACCACCACTGCGGCCGGGGTTCAATCCTTGTACGAGTTGGGACGATTTTTCAAACTGAAACAATGGCGAGACTAAATTTCTATGTCCGCCAGCATCTCCAAAAATATTCTAAGTCCAACGTGACACCGAAAAAGTATATACAAAAAATTTCAAAAATGCACAAGGGTGGTATATGCAGAATAATGCACGGCTAAACTGCATATAAACCCACCGGAAGTGCCGAAATCGTGGTATAATGACACGTACACGGGTCACATAACATACTGGAGTTTTATAACTTGCTATAATTCTCAGTGGAGGGAGATAAGGTTAGGACCTAAAGTTACAATGTCTGCTTCCTCACAATAATCCCTCCAAACGTAGGTGCTAATCTAATCTCCTCCATAATGTCATTTCTTTCTCAACAGATGCTACAGTTTATACATTAGACAGAATTCACCTTTCAGATCACACCTGCTATCAGTGATCAGAAAGGCAAAGCCCAGATGAGCCCCCAGACACTGCATTAATAATTCTTGTGGATGTCTTCTGTTCTTTTGAGTTAATACTATCAATGCCATTATGGGGGATGTATCGAAGGTGGGTGTCACATTAAAATGACTAGAACTTGATGGGTGCAGGGTGGTAGTAACTATATCACTATCAGTACAATAAAAGTGCTTTTAAGGGATACCCAGTTTTCATTTTCACCTTCTTCCCCCTACCGCCACCACACCCCTGAGCATCAATAATTTGATCCATCCAAATAGCCTAAATGTTTCCTTGCAGGCCAGGGATACTAAGCAAATGTATATATTATAGTTGGTAGCAAAGATGAGATAAGGATATGGATACAGAAAAAGAAGGCATATACCCCTTTAAAGATGGGTTTGTGAATTTCAACACACTGTAAAAATGTTGTTGAAATAACGAAGGATTCCTCATCCCAATGTTGCGAGAGATCCATTGTTATTTTCAAAGAGATGTCTTTATTGTCACAGAGATCCCTTGTACCGCCGCACTGCCACCTGGAGCTTCTGGTAAAAACGACAGTGACTCCCTGTTACATAATTATGGTGGTCCATTCTTCAGTTTTATGAGGATCCCTGGTAGATTCACCAGTTATTTTTTACAGTGCAGATAGGATGGTTCCTTGAAAGGTTTCAAGGATATTTTCACATATTCATGAAAAAAACTAGGATGGCATTTTGCAAACATAATGGATGATACAGGGTGGTTAAAGAATATGTAATGATTCCTCACACACCCATTCTTTATAAAGTTTTATACGCACATGCCACCCATAGAACAGTTGACTGGAAATTCCTGTTTACACCTGCCTGAATCTGCAAACTGAAAGGTAAATACATGCACATGGTAGAAAGTCTTTTTCCGGCAGGGTTTAGGAAAAAGGGATCACACATGGGTTTGCACAGCCCATTACTGAAACGTGACAGTTTTTGCAAAGTGCTGAACCAATTTAGTAGATCGACACTGAATTTCACAAGTGCTTCTGAGAGGGCATGAGAGCAAAATATTATTAATTTTGCAAACAACACAATATCAACACATCCAATTCCCACATTTTAACCTTTCTATACCATTTACAAAATAAAACACTGTGAACCGCAGGTTTCATGCAGGGTCACCTAGCCTGTTTGTTTGTATAAAAGGTGTAAAGTCCTTTGTTCTAAGTGTCCACTGTGGTATAACATCGTTCATAGATTGGGTCACTCATTGATATGCAATTATAGATATTTCCCATTGAAATATCTGATGACAGAGACCTGTTTCACAAGGGCCATATACAAGTGACATAGACTTACAAGCAAGATACTTGTAAGGTGGTGTTAAGATCAATCATTGGTTCCATTGGTCATATCTCCATAGCCCTTTTTAATCCATAATGTCAGGAATATATTAAAATGAAATACCCTTTTATAATACCTTTTTCTATCGTGGAATAACAAAGTAGAGGCATGTTCTGCACCTGGGTGATTGATCTTACTAGCTGAATGATGGTCTACGAGTGATATAAGAACTGATCTTGATTACTGCCCCTATGTCTAATTGACAGCTGTTTCTAAAGCACCAGTCTTAAGTTCCAATACAAGTGACAGCTTGTTCTTAAACACTAGTAGTCATTCCCAAATGACTGATCTTAAGTGGTTACTCATAGAGTGGAAAGATTGATCTTAGATAAAGAATGCTTATGAAACAGGTCTCTGGGGCATTATTAGATTCTTTCATGATGCCAGTTCACTGGTGGGGCCCAGTGAACACATTTGTAGTTGGAAAACCACTCATCCTGAACGATTATCCACCCGCCAATCTGACACCTGCTGTGCTGTAAATACTCGGCTGGACACCTCTCACTTGCGATGTTAATCCATACATCATGCAAGCAAGGTAAAGGAGGAAAATTGTAGACACAGTTTGGTCTATGTTTCCTCCCTAGCCCAGTTTGGCTGGAGGCTGCACAAACTATCCACATGGATAGTGCACTGGGGGGAGAATGTCCTGGATTTACCTTTATCATCACACAGGTCAACACAGGGAAGGTAGGTTTGATTAGATATTGTATTGTTTACAAATCTGCAGACTTGTAACTCCTCACGGTCATCACCCTATACAATCAGGCATATTGCCTACACTGCTGAGAAAGAATGCAGGAGGACGTTCATAAAATAATAGTGCAAATTGTGCCCTTAAACCTAAAGGTAGTGCTTTGGTACTCCCTATTTTACCCTGATGTTAAGGGCGGGGCAAATGGATCTAAGAGAATTAAACCTTTAGTGGAATGCAGGACAATTCATCTAGGAAAATTCAAGATGTACAAGTACAGCAAACAATTAAATTAGAGAGAGAGCGAGAGAGAGAGAGAGAGAGAGAGGGGGGGAGAGGGGGAGAGATAACAGAAAGGGGGGGGGGGTAGCTATACTACAGTGCTAACTAAAGAGCACGTCACTCCCCACTGGACAGGGTAGCTGTGACAAAAAATGATTCTTGTGGAGAAATGGCTACTCTAAGGCTTACTAGAAGTATAATATTATATGTGACCAGGCAAGCAAAAACACCCCTCTCCAGGGAAATTCATTTTCAAAGTTCATCTCAAGATCTTTAAATTGAGACATCATTGGGTTAAATATTGCTAGTAGTTATGGCAAACCCCCTCCTTGAACATCTATAGGTCGTTATTCATATCTGAAATCGGTGATTAAGCTCTAAATATATTATAAACCATAATAATGTCTAAAAACACAATAAATCAGCCTTTTTCATCAAAAATACATAATAATATGGTGATTTTTATCAGAGATTTTGATCTAGATGGAATTTTCCATTTCTGTTTTGGTTTTTTTGTGAGTATCCCCAAAAATTGGCATAAAAATCTGCGAATGTTGATTATTGGAATGGTTGCCATGGCAACCAGGAACAGGCATATAGGCTGATTTCTCATGAAAAATGTTCATTTTACCATCCAAATATGGGCCATGTCTAATGAAAATGGTGCATTTTAAATGAAGCCATTGAATTCTGCATCAAAAATTAGCTTAATGTATTTTTATAATGATTTTAGAGTAATTTTGCCCTCCAATGCCCCCTGGTGGCCAAATGGGGAATTAAAAATCCCCCGCGGAGGGGTGTTCTCCCTTGATGGGTCACACACACACACATATATATAATATATATATATATATATATATATATATATATATATATATATATAGTGGAGGGGCCAAGCATTGATTAGGGGGGGGCTGCTGCAACATTGGGAATTGGATGAAGTAGAGGAACATTCAAGGGTGGTTTAAGGGCAAGACAAGAATACTCTCCATGATAATGCCTATGGCAAGCCAAATGGGTAAACTTCACAAACTTCACAAAACCCCGGTTTTTGATGCCTAAAACCTGGTCTTTGTCCAAAATGTTGTTTTTTTTTGCATGCAAAGACCGTTTTTTTTTCACCAAAAACCCATTTTTTGTGCCAAAAACCTGGTCTTTGCACACAAAAACTCGGTCTTTGCACCCTAAGACCAGGTTATGATTTTAACCTAAAACTTAGTTTTAACTCAGAAACCATGTTTTTGTGCCTATTTGACTGAGCCTTAGTGCCTTACTGGGTTTTAGTAACTAAAACTCAATTTTTCTCCTCAAAGTAGGGGTTTTAAAAAAACTGAGTTTTTGCCAGAAAAAAACAGGTTTTTGTTCAATAAGTCCAAGTCTTTGGCCCAAAAAACCCAGTATGTGCCAGCAAAAACCCGGATTTTGAGTCAAAAACCTGGTTTTTTGTCAAGTTTACCCAATCAGCTTGCCATAAATGCCTGCAATGAGTCACTTAAGCACCCTAACCAATGCCTACACCTGGGGTTGAATTCAGCGGACCCTTAAGGGGTGATTGAACTAACGAGAAAGCCAACTGCCTGGGTTAGCATTAGCAATGAAGAGCACAGGTGGTCATGGGGGCTTTGGAGAATTAGGAACCCCAATGCCAGTTCGGCAGCTGCTAATCCTAGAGCCTTCCTTATAGGCATATGCTTAATTTAATTTAATAGAGAGATGACAAATTCATAGTTTGGATGCATTCCAATGGGGAAGGTAGAATTACCGGGAACCGATCACACAGCCGTCCGAATGGGACTTTCCCTCAATTTACATCTGAGATGTATGACCAAACGTTTTGTCACTGAAAAAAAAACGTCTTTCATATTTTGCAGTTCTCGTTTCATATTCATTCTCTCTGAGGCAAAGTATAGGGGCCAGTTACACTTTTAGCTATCTTTTACATTAAATGTCTCTCTCTTTGGCAAAAAATGAGAAGAAAATGAGCATAGTTTTCAAGAAAAGCCCTCCTGCTCCAAACCTGAATCTATTTCTTGTGTATTCTGAGTCTTTGTAACCAATTCTAAATGTCTTAGCAGGACAGCAACACTAGGTGGCCACCATTAGATAACTAGTATTGTCATTTATCACATATAGATGCGAGACACTACGTAGTAGACCGTCTACATCCTGAAAACTGTTATTTAGCTGATCACCCCTTTGGCAATCCCTTCAGGCTGGAGCTGACAGTTGAGCTATATCTCTGATCATTGGAATATCTTCATAATTCACATAATTCCAACAGTTCCTGAGAGGTCATGCTACACACTACAACCCAAAATTTGTCCTAAAATACTCTGGTAAAGAAAGAGTTAAGATGATGACACTAAATATATCGGGATGCCCCAGTGGTTATGGGTCATTATTGATTGATGAGGCCCTTTCGTGATTGGCATTCATACAGACTTTTTTGCCACACCTTGTCCACTCAGAGCATGATTTATGTCATTCCCAGATATGAAGCCCTTATTATCTACAGTGTAGAAAAGGAAGAACAAGAGAATTACTCCTAACACTTGTAAAGCTGTACAATGGTGGCTATCAATCATCAGAAGATCTCACAGTCAACCTACCTAATCCCCATTCCCTTCTCAGCCACATGCTGAACCCATCACCGCTGTAGGATAATCCTATGCGTCAGAGGATATGAGCACTGGGCCCTGTTAGGTGAATGGTAGGCAGATGAGGGTGGGACTGGTCAGGATGGATAGACTAAAGTCTATCCATTCTAGGAAGACTAGGCTCTTGGAGCATATAAGAGATTTTGGCATCCATAGTGCTAATTAGCCATAGACGATCCCTCAATGGCTTCCAAGTTGCCATATTCTATATAATTAGAGCTGTATCTGATTAAAGAGCCATTGCCTGAAAAGTAAAGGTGTGAAAACGCTAAGAAATGGCTGTCGAATCTACCAGGGCTCCTTATGAAATTGTACAGTGAACCAGGGGTTATAATTGTTATGCAGTAAAACAGTGTAGTTTCTACGATGAAGCCCCAGCTAGATATCTGTACAGTAATGCACAAATCTCTGTAAAATCCTTATTCTAAAGTTGCTGGTTGACTGTCATTAATATGACAGCACCTTTTACACTCTACCTATAGGGTTCAACCTGGTAGTCCAACAGGCGGAGCCCATACTCAGCCTGCACTGGCAAGATAAACACTAAAAACAGAGCTGTATCAGTTGTACCCCAAGAATTCAGCAGTGATTTGATAGGTCTGAAAGCTATTCTCTCCTGACGGCTATAGGGCTCATGTAAGGGATTGTTTGCCTATTCTGTATAGGGACAAATCAATGCATCATTTTCCCATGCAGGATGGATTTATGTTCCTGCTCAGCTCATTACAGCATCACCTAGCTTCCATCAGAGGACACAATTTCGACCATAAGTGGAGAAGCCTTTTGTTAAGCTATGATCAGGACCACTCATCCATCACTATCATCAGCACCCTTCAAAACAGAGTTGGCAGATCCTAACTTTAGCCTGCCGCGTGTAGGTACCTAATCGATGTTAGAGCCTGGGGCTTATAAGTATCATTATGTGATTGACTAGACGTCAATCACATACTTATATATACATAGAACGCTGCACAAAACCACATTGAAACAAAGAGGGATTCTGACAGACATAGGAGCATAGAGGATAATTTAGCCTATACTCTGTCTCTGTACACATTGGTATTGGTGTATATGTTTTTTGGTATACAATATAGTTGAAGGTAGCCCATAGGCCACATAGATGGCACAGCTAGCATTTACACCTCAGAGACAGAGAATAGTTTGTGTACCAATAGGTACACTATAGTTAGTTCAGTATAAGTAGGCAGTTCTGCATTTAAATGTTTATTTCCTTTCAATATCTATGAGTGTTATATGTCATTTTAGGTAGTCAATTTATGGCACAACATCTAAGGTTTGATATCATGTTACATTTTCATTGTCTCCATAAATCATTAACTTCTATATACAGAAAAATGCAAACTTGACTAGAATATATGTTAACTATAGGTACATGACGTGTGCGGTCCTGGCTCAGTGGCCATAAACAATAAGGGATTAGTCTATTTCTTCCAGCCTCCATGCACCAGTGGTTATTAACCCTTTCAGTACCACATATCACCAGTTTCCTTTTAGATACAATCTGTGGTATCATAACATTAACCCTTGAAGGCAGCAGAATGAATAAAAGAAAAGAGATTCTGTGGTCGCCATTGAACATAGCACATAGTAGTCAATTACACGTAGGCCTAAGGCCTAGCCTTTACCATTTTAGTCTATGTGATGGACTGATCTGAACATCAATACGTTGACTCACTACTCAATAGTTTTATCAGGCACCCAATTGTAAAATATGGGAGTGGAACTGCTTTGCCATTTGTACTTAGATATTCATTACTACTTTGTGTTTGTGGAAGGAAGATTACAGAAGAAAATTAAAAAGCAACAAAAAACAATAGAAACAATTCAGATCCAATGTACTTTTACTTCCATTTTCATCGCTCTTCAGATTGCATTCACTTAATACCTGAATGAGCCAAATCACCGTATTAGTGTTGTGGGACATGGCCATTTTAGCTGGTTATCCACCGTGCCTATATTAGTTGTTGCTTGTATCTATTGTGCCTCCTCAGTACTTTCTGTTCGGGGTGTGGCCTTGCAGCTGAGTGCCTCTCCGGTGTACCTTAAGACCCTGGTGGTCAAATCTTCTCTTCTCAGACAACTGAATTATCTTAAGGAATTTGGATCATGAGTGAGTTATTTCATATCAGATCACTCAGGAAATGTTTTTAGGGTCATTGAGAAAAAGTTGTTGGACATAATCAGCATCATATTCCTGCACAGATTTTCAATGCCATCAGTTAGTCCCCATCACACCACATGATTTCATCTCCTCTGAATGCTATCAAAAGCAGCAGTCATCGATCACTATCACCAGCACCCTTCATAACAGATGATAGCTGTCGGGCTGTCGCATCTATTCCAGCTGGTGGCTTCTGCTTGCTTAGTATCACTTGTTTTATATATATTCCATCATTGACTGCACACACAGTCACTTGTCAATTATGCTGTAGTCCAAGCTGATGACAGGTCTGATGAATACACCCCCCACATCAGACAATGTGGATATTTTCCTGAAGTCAATGAAATAAAACAAAAGCCCTAGGCTATCTGGAATAGACCTGAGCATTGATTTACCATGAGTGCTGATGGTGAATATGAGAGAGAGAGAGAGAGAGAGGGGATATGCAGCTACAATGTACTCTGATGCAATTTGTGTGGGTGTATAAGACATACTGATCACAAGAGTAGCTGACTACCGATTAAGTTACAGGGAGTTGACGTAGAGTGGGGGAGGGGGTGGAAAGGGAGAAAGAGACAGAGACAGAAAGAGAGACAGACACAGACAGAGAGACAGACACAGACAGAGAGACAGGGGGAACAAGGATGTGCTACCATTGAACAAAAATTGATTCGAACGAGAAAAAAAAATAACGGTATAGGCCTATAAGCAGAATCCTGTGTATTCCAACATGCGAAGTACAGGAGTATGCTGGTTTAATGATGGGTAAATAGGACAGGTAGAACCTCTGCATTGCCAGTCTCTGTATTTTCCACCTTGCTGGAGAGGAGTAAATGTGCCATGGGGGGGGGGGTAAAGCTTTCACTGTTAAACCCTACAGGTTCTGATATGTTTGGGAACATTGCCAAACACTGATAGAATATGTAGATCTCCCAGCTCCATATATACAAGCTATTTCCTCTTCCCAAGCCTAAAATATAAAGGTTGCCAATCGGGCCAGAGCTAAAAGCTTCTTTCTTATATCAACAACTAGATTAGAGAGGAAGGATACGAGGGGATCCACAGAGGGAGGAAACATTCAGAGATATCTATAGAGAGGGAGGCGTTTTGTGTAGGAGCCTAAGTAAAGTGATAGTAAGGGGATATAAAATGTCTCTTTCGTATTGTTATAGATGGTCTATAGTAATTCTTACATCCTCATTATCTTTTCTATTCATAAAGGGTAACCCTTACCTGCATTCCCTGTGCTGTATTGGTTGTAGCAAAGACAACCTTTTGTCTGTAAGTTTTATGTTCATATAATGAATGCTTCATTGTATATATGTCTTTGCATCGATGAATATTTCACTTTCACCTGGTGGTGGATACGCTGTCAGTTGGGTATTAGTAAGTGGTTGGTTGTTCTGAGATCCCATTTAACTTGAGCTGCTCAGACCTGACCCTGGACGAGTACCTCATTAGTTCCACCTCGCCCTGTATAATATATCTATAACACAAACTGGATGGATAGCTCCTTCTGCCAGTACTATCGACACACTTAAGGAAGAGGGGTTTCAGAGATCCTTGTGTTAGAGTTATATTTACGGGTCGTTGTGTACACTGTGGAACATTACATTTATAAAAAGGATGGGAGGACGGGTTGTTGTAAGGATCAGTCCATGAATAAGAACAAAATGCCCTCAGACCAAGAAGAAAGGGAATGATGGTTATGTAAGATGCATTTTATTTCTCTTAAGGTACAAATATATACATAGTATTATAGTACAAAATATGTACAGACTTAAACAATATCTACAAACTTTATTTAACAACTTTAGTACACAATGTTCCTAGGGCACCATGGCAGAACACAATAGTCCATTAATAGCATTGGGAGCCTGCATGTCATTGCTAGATTACCTGAAACTTATCTATGTCAGCATATTTCCAGACATTAATATTGATGTTTGAATTCTAATTATCTAGAGTATAAGATACTGAAATGCCTCAGAGTAAATACAATATCGCTAATTTGACATTCACATAATCAGTCTGAGAGTAGCCTAATGTTGTTGGTGCCCATAATATATTTTACATAGTTCATAAAATGGCGAGTTCCTTATGCTCTTGCACATCCCCCTGCTAAAATTAACACTTTTGATGCAACTTTTAACAGCTCTTTTGAGATTCATATTTGGAATATCAAGTAAAGGAAAAGGGTCCCAGGAGACATCAATATTAGTCTTGAAAGATTACGTTTGAAAATGTCATTAAATTTTCATCTCAGTGGGATTTTGAAAGAAAAAGATCCCCAAAAAAGGTGCTTGTTCCATTTTTAATCTACAGCTATCATCTTGGAAAAAGGTACTTAGATGAAAGAGGCATTGATTTCAATTATATCGATGTACATGCTTGCATTCAACAATTCATGAATTTTGATCCATTATTTCTCTCAAAATCCAATTGAAATTGGGACGATTTTGGCCGCTTTTTTTTTCAATCGGCCTCGGTGGAAGCAGTGCTTTAGAACCCACCTCACATGTCAGTGTTAAAATTATAATAACTGCCATAACTTGCTACAACACACCTATATAGGTTACAACACAATATCTGTATGTGTAGTGTGGGGGTCATTCCTTTGTTAGGATACTACGTGTTGTACCAATGCTACCTCAGAAATAACACAGACATTTGCAGTAGGCCTAGTAGCTGTGTGGAATCGTAGTGCCAGAAGAAATGTCCTTCCGATTCAAATAGGCCTTCAGCCAAATCAAGGCTATCTACCTGAGTGACCTTTCCAACAACAAGATGACCTTCACAACACAGTAACAGCAGATGTATTATTATCAGACTTTTTCATGTGTCAATTTCCTCTTATTAGCAAAGTAGTCCTTGGTGATTCACCGGTTAAGGAAAATAGTGGAATACGTTTTGTCCGTCAAAGCTTACAGGCACTGAGACATCAGACCTAATTATAGAGGCCCATCAGGTGTGTCACTTCGTCCTTCGTCATCCAAACTTGGCATGAAGAAATTCCTCAGGTGTTTGGAAAAAGGCACCCAAACACCTGAGTAACAACCCCCCACCCTCTTCTTCCCCACCATCATCCTCAGGGCAAACCCATCTAACAAGGCCAAGAGTACAGATCCACAATACTGAGATTGCTGTATAAGGCTTGGCAGAATGCAAGAGGGATGAACCCTATGTACCCAATAAAGATAAATAGTGGCTATAGAAAACAGAATACCAGCTATGGCATGAAGCCATAGCTGGTATTCAGCTTCTTTTTATTTAGGTATTATGCAAGCGGCTCTGGTTAGTCAATAGGCTGTGCAAACAAGTTCTGATGTCAGGGAGTAGTGTTATTTCAGGCTTGCTTTCTATGGATGCAGGAGGTCTAATGCTATCAGTGATCAGATGAGAATACATCCCTATTTACCCTTTAGCTTAGAGGCATCAAAGATGGTATTTAGCCCCGTTGGCATAGCTCTTTACATTCATAAGCACATATCCCAGGTAGCAAAGGTGGTGTGGCCCTACTGTGGCCCACACTTTATTTGGTGTGGCTTCCTATGTGGGCTGCAATGGGCTAACCGATGGGCTGCTGACAGTTTTTGTCCTCAGTGAGGTGTGTGGGCCACAATGGGCTAACCAATATGGGCACAGATCAGTCTCAGAGTGGGTTTGGGTTCAACATGGGTTTTTGGTGTGGCTGAAAGTGGGCTGACCACTTTGATCAGGTGGCACCATCTGGGATAGATATTATAGAAAATCTATTTTTTCCTCATTTACTTAAGTTTTGAACCCTGAAAATGCTCTACTAGCCTCCAGGTGCTAGCCCCTCCCCTTGGCTCCCATAGTTGGAGGGAGACTAAACATACTGTATTACTCCCCCCATCATCATGATACAGTAGAACCATCAATTCAAACTTAGTTGCTCAAGGCATGTCAACCAGACCTAGTCCAGTAACTTGCTAGCCTTCAAGTTCATAGTGCCTCCCAATTGGTAGCATACTTCAATATAAAATGATTACCACAGGAATGGTGTAGTCACATTAAAAACTGCTGACATCACCTAACTTTGCACATTTCAAATGTATTTTGCCAGTAGATCCAAACTCTGAGAGAATTTGTATACTGTCATGATTTATAGGATTCATTAGCCTATTTCTGTTATATCATAGTAAAGAAAAACAATACTGACATGGGGGAAAGCTGTACATCAGACATAGTGGGGTCATCTAGTGTCAAAGTTCAGAACTCCCAGCTCAGTATGCCTTGTGCAAACCCATCCTCAACCCTGTCTGGGGAATTATCTTTGGAACTGATCTATGCCTGATTCGGGGTGCCCACCTTGAAACCAATCTGTGCCCAAAGTGTTTGCCCATTTTGAAGCTGCTCTGTGCCCAAATCAGTTAGCCTTATGTGGCCCACACAACTTGCTGAGGACAAAAACTGTCGGGAGCCCAACAGTCTTAATTAGTTCAGTTTGCCCTATTAGGGCAACTCAATGTGGCCCTGACTGGAAACCTACCATTTGCCCAACCTAAAACCATGAATAGTATTCTGCCCGCTTTGAACCAACTTATCTGAGCTAAAACTGAATTGGCCCTAAGCGGGCTTGCTAAATGGGATTGTAATAAATATTGAGGTTATAAATGCTATTCTCGGCAGTCTGGTGGGAGCCACTGGCCTGGGAGCAATAGGTTTGCATCTAGTCCATTTGGGGGTGCCACTGCAGTGGCCTGTGATGTCACAGCATAAAAGGTGACTTGGTGTTTGGAGACGCCAGATGCAATCAAGGTGGCAGACATACTATCGGTGGCTCTGGGTTCAGTGGTTCCGATCGGTGACAGCCTTAAAGGGCAGGCATCTCATTCCAAGAGAAGAATATATAAGACAAGCACAATAATCGATGAGAAGTGATGATCTCTGTTAGTAATAAGGCCAACAAGAAATAAATACAACAACACTCTTTTCTTAGAATACTTTAATCACTGAGTTCAGCCTTTTATGATCATTACAATATCATATGATACATACGACCCTAATCAGAGGTACTGTAGAGATGGCACAATATGAGTGCTTATTTCATGTTTGGAACCATTTCAGGTTTAACCTAGGTGCTCCATATCTCACTCCCCATTAGATAATCCACCCCATATCTCATAGTCAGTAACACCACTAAAATGACCATAAAACGTGCAAATGATAATCATTTTATGCTATTTCTAAATAGTATATTGAGTCTGACTAGGGGTTATCTCAGTCAGGCTCAATACTTGTGCATCTTTGCCTATTTTTCAAATGATTGATTATTGTTCTGTCTCTCAGACTTCCTCCTGCACATCTGCTTCCTTTTACGCATCTTTGCTAAATGTTGACAGTAGTGTTAATACCTCTAATATTGGATATTGATCTAACATAGAAGTTTCTAAGGTTATCGGAAACAGGTGAGGAAGTATAAACCTTTCAAACATTGATTTCCTGCTCTATTTCTGGTCATTCACACCTTTCATATATATCAGGTCAATATGTGTGTGTGCAAGGGTGTAAATGTGTCCTTTGTGATAAGACCACAGGTAAGTTCTTTGGTACTGTTCTGAATTCAGCCTTAAAGGCATTCCCCTCAGTATTCACATACATGCCAAAAGAAAATAAGAAATAAAAGGAAAGAAGTTGTTTAACAGGTAGAAGCCATGAAGTTGGTATATTTAGTAAGCATACTGAGTGGGTAGGTATGTCTAATATCATTGTCAGAAGGTGTCTCTAGATGCAGAAGATTCCCCATGTCTAAGCCTATTGATTTGCTTGGAATGCCTTGTAGATAGCTCTCACCTCTAATCAATGAGCAGACCACCTGCTTGTCGGACTGTTGGAATCATAGACCTCATGCAAGCTTTCAGATTGGATAATCTGATCGCTCATTAAAGCCATATCTATTCCTGTAACCCCATCATAGTACAGCAATAATACTGGCATTTTTCACCAAAAGAAAAAAACAACATGAGACACTTCCAATGCCTACCTTTTGATTATACTTCTTCTTGTAATAATTTTCCTTTCCTCTATTGCTATAGCTCTTCCTTTGTGCTTAACTAATTCAAATATTGTACCTATGAAACTACATTGACATAGCGTAATTGAAATTCTGATGCTCCCATAATAATCTAGTGATTGAGTGAATAAACAGAGAGAAACTGGAATTAGTAAAGGTAAAATACACAGGTATCAAGGTAGAATCATCCGCAGCATACCATTGTGAGATTGTGTGGGCGTATACGCAGATTATTTTCAAAGATGGTTGCAGAGGTAAGCAGTCTTTGACATAGCCTACTGGAATTCGGAATGCAATGGAATGCTCCCATAATAAGCTTCAAAAGGGGTTATAACCCAGTGGGTACATTTCGATATGTCCAATCATAGTTGATATAAATAACGCAGATTATCAACAGTTGATGGGAGGTTAAATCGTGGTTTCATTTAAGAGTTGACACGGGATAATTGAGTCATCCATGATTTAACATTCTAATGAGGTTTTCCATCACATAAGGTACCTGTAGACATTCTACAAGAGTCCATGTACAGAAAGGTAAACTCTCAGCAGGAGGCAGGAATAGGCAGGAGTCATGTTACTATGGACCAAAGGTATCAGGTTTACCTCAAATATTTACCTGTATTCATCCTGCCTGGAGGGATGGATTATGTAGGCCTTAGTGCCAGATGCTGCACTTTATACTAATGCTTTGTGCTGGTCAACTGGGGTCTGCTATAATGAGGACTGCTTACAAACGAATATATATGCTATAATAGAATATGGTACTGCTTCCTTGTAGCACACATTTACAATGAAATTTAAAACATGTACAAAGCTCCTTAGCCTATACATAGAAAATGTAGTGATGACTAAAGGAGTCTGTCCTTTAAAATGAATTAGTTGTCTTTTCTTATATGATCTTTTTTGCTTGTTTAGAGCCTAATGTGTGTGCTGAACGTCTTCATTAATGGCGCATTTTATCTCTCTTCAGGTACAAATACGTACATACCGTATCGTCATGTTTAAGCGCTGGGATTTGAATGAGCGCCGGTCTTGTATAAGCGCCTGGGCTAAGGGGATGCTGAAATATCTCTTAACCACTGAAAACTTGATCTTGAATAAGCGCCTGTTTTGTATAAGGGCCGGGGGTAATGACCCCTCCAAATCTATAAGCGCCTAGGCGCTTAAACACGACGATACAGTAGTTATAGTATAAAAAACTAGAAAGACTTAAACTAGATCTACAAACCTTATTCAACAACTTTAGTACACAATATTCATAAGGCACCATGGTAGAGCACAACAGTCTAATAATATCAGGAGCCTGTATATTATTGTTTGATAACCTGAAACTTGACTGTGTTAGCATATTTCAAGACATTAATTTTGAAGTTTGAAATCTAATTATCCAGACTATAAGATACTGAAATGTTTTGAAGTAAATACAATATCACTAATATGACATTCACATAACCAGTCCAAGAGTAGTGTTTTTGGTGCCCATCATATATTTTACATAGTTCCTCAAATGGCGAGTTCCCCATGATTTTTCACATTTTCCCACATTTAATTGATTTCAATTATGTTGATGTACATGCTTGCATCCAACATATATGTGCTAAATGGTGCATGGAAATGTGTTACAAGATGCCATGTTGCTAAAAGCAGCATTTGTGACCATGATAAGTCAACAAAATGTTATCATGTATGTTTCCCCAGCAGTGCATTGGTACATAATCTCAATCCTATAAGGGAGTAAAAACCCATAGAGTTTCTATGTTTCATGAATAGAGAAGTGATAAGTACCTCACTAATGTTACATTCATACTTCTCTACAAGTGACTGTCTGTAAGATTCCACCATGGTAAAACTCACCGGGTGACAGCATTTTAGGAACATCGGTATAATATTTGAAAAAAAAGTCATCATTTAGAAAAAAAAAGTATTCTGGCCATTAGAGAAGAGATCAAGGGAAGATCTCCATATCAAGTGACACATAAACCATCTGGAATATGGCAGACTTAGAATCTACCTCCCATGTCAGTGTTAAAACATAATAACTGCCACAACTTGCTTCAATATAGGTATGTGGGTTGTTCTTTTATTAGGACACTACGAGATGCACCAAAGTTACCTCAGGAATAACATTTGCAGTAGTAGGGCTGTGGGGAATCATAGTGCCTGAAGAAATGGCCTCCCAATATAAATAGACCTTCAGCCATATCATGGCTATCTACCTGAGTGACCTTCCCAACAATAGAATGACCTTCACAACACAGTAACAGCACATGTATGATTATCAGACTTTTTCGATATGTCAATTTCCTCTTATTACCAAAGTAGTCCATGGTGATTCACCGGTTTAGGAGAATGGTGGAGTAAGCTTTGTCCATCAAAGATTTTAGAAACTGAGTCATCACATCTCATTATATTGGCCTATCAGGTGTGTCACTTCGTGCTTCCTCATCCAAACTTGGCATGAAAAAATTCCTCACCAAAACCATGACGACAAACAGTAAGTTCAATGCAGCGAAGCTGAATCCCACTGCAGTGCCGCCCCCTATTGGGGGTGGGTCAGAACACTTCCGGCTGGGGGCAGACCACTTCCCATCACTCCCACAGGTCTGGACAACGTTGCCATATCCAACCAATTCAGAACAGAAGTGGACAATAATCTCCCCACTGGTGTAGTTGTCCTTGACTTCTTTTCTGATGAAGTTTGTGCCTGCAATAGAGGAAAAGTATTTATTAGGGGTAATTTAAATGTTACTCCTCATTTAGGTACTCCCTCAACATTTTTATTCTATTTCATTCAATTCAAATGTGCATCAGTATGAATACATGATCAAAAGATCTAGGTTAGGTAGGTATGACTATCTTTAGACCTTTCATTTTCATTCAGGCCTACATTTTATCATGAATTGGCTCAGATAACTCGTAAAACAGTGTTGTCACTCACAGATTATCAACCCAAAAATGACCTCTCTTAGGCTCTACCTAAGGCTTCAGCAAACAAGTAGGGCCAGTCAACTTGGATCCAGTATAAAAAAACAACATATTTTCCTTTACCATAATGAGAACAGCAGGCCTTTATCTAATCTAAGAAATGATCTCATGTCTATTATAAAACGGCTGGCAGTGCTCTGCTGCACGATAGAAGTCACCTTGAGTGCATTATAAGAGTACAGTGCATGCCCGAGCAAGGTCACGGTATCTATGTAATGGTTCAATGGTTATTCATTGTCTACACATACCTTGATTGGGTGATTGATTGTTTGGATGGAAGATGCATTCGTGCATTATAGAACAACAGACAGTCTCTATGTGAAGAAGATCGTTGTCTATTCTCTAAACAATATTATGTACGACCATAATCCAATAGACCCACTGGACTTCCTAAAGCCATCTCTGGTAATGAGCCCCTTTGTGAACTGCACAGTGAGCTACTTTGTGTCCTACCATTAGGAGAAGTTTGGAATTCTGCAGCTACCTGTAATCACACCGGGCTACCTGGAGGCAGATGGAGGGACACGTCAACCCCATTATTTACAAAGTAGGCACATGAAAGGCACCCAAACACCTGCACTACAAAAATGGTGTTTAGATCCTAAACACAATCTAAACATATTCTTGTCACGTTTTTCTAATCCCTTTAAGTTCCTAAACATGTTTAGCCAAACATTGTGTTTCGCTCAAGTCTTTAGAAATCTAGGTGTTTAGGTTTAAAATTTTGTGTCTAGATATCTATGAAATTTTGTGTTCAAATGCCTAAATCATTTGTGACACGATCAGGGAAAAGGCCCTTAGTGCAGGCTACCTTAAGGGCCCTATTCCCAGTACATGTCACATTTGCTGCAATAGTAGGGAGGCAAAATCTCAAAAGAGGCTTAGACATCACCTTATGAGGGACGGAAAGTTAGGGGGTGGCATCCATGCCAGACTTGAAGTATGGTCCATACTGATCAACTTTGAGGTGGATGCCACATGGACACCAGTCAAATCCCTTGGCTATGGTCAAAGAAACAGCTTCGGCAGGCAGCAAAACTGAGAACCCATTCAACCATAGGCACTTCAACCTGAAGGAGGTTGCTCTCAGATTCGAAGATCAAAAGTTTGAACTGAGAACGGCTTTCAACATTGGCAACTGCGTGAGTGCTTACCACCAAATGTCACCGCCAGCGGTCTCTTAGCACTTGGGCAAAACTGCGACATCTCTCTGGAGGAATTCATGGACGGGCACTCATTCTTCATATTCGACCTAACTCCGGACAGAACTCCAGAAGATTCTCGCATCAACCTCATCAAAGGAAAACTTAGCCTAGTGCTCAGGTTCGCTACTCCTACCACCCACGCCATTTCGGCCATCCTGTGTTCCCTCTACGACAATGACATATATCATCGCAAGTTCTTGTCAAAATCATTAGACGGGCATGGAAGCTTCAACAGAACGCAACTTCAGAACCTGTACGCCAAAACCTGTGGGGCTCACTGCATCCACTTTCTCATAGAGGCATGTCAAAGCAAGGACCCCTCTCACACAGTGAAAACCTTCTCTAAACTACCAAAAACCTAATGGACAAAATAGTCCAACCATGGATGAGGACATAATTTGCACGGGACATCCCACACATGTAAGGATCTATGACATGGACATGGCCAACGATGTGCAACAAATAAAAGTCATAGTGGATCTAGTCCTGGACTTGTAGACAAGTTGGTGAACAAGGTGACCATGTTGGAGGAAAAAGTGTGTGTGTTGGAATGTAAAATACTGCCAGCAACAAGAAAATTGGGATGTTCTTGGAACTGTAGTACAAACTCTATTAGCATGTACCTGTAGAACATGTGTGTGTAACCCCTTTTTTGTAGCGAAAATAAAAGTGAGAAAAAATGAGAAAAAAAGCCTTCAAGTTGTTTTTCACATGTGATAGTAGCATATTAGAAACATTGTAGGTGCAAAACATATGGTGCAACCACACCCCATGGCACCTATAGAAATAAACAAGCTTCAGCCGGCTGCTACAGCAGCTTGCGGTATGTGTACGTTGGGCAAGACTCAGTTTGTTTTTGTTTACGTTTTCTACTGTGGTGACCATGCGGTCGGTCTGTTTTTGTTTATGTTTTTTGTTGTGATCATGTGATCATCACGTGATCATCTCATAGCTCTAAGCCAATCAGAGCAATATATGGTCAATTCAAGTCTCAAAACTAGGTCACTTCCGGTTTGTAAGTAGATCAAATTGATTTTGATAGCTGCTTCTATGCGCTAGGTTTACCTCTATACACTACTTTTAGAATAAAAGTGTTTATTTCCTAAATGTGTAGTTGATGAGACACCTAATACACCTATATGTTTAGGTTTTAAACATGTTTAGACCTAAACATGTTTAAAATCTAAACACCATTTTTGCAGTGTGAGTAACAACCTCCTCCCCACTACCATCCTTAGGGCAAACCCCTCTAACAAGGCCAATAGTACAGATCCATCATACTGAGATTGCTGTATAAGGCTTGGCAGAATACAAGCGGGATAAACCCTATGTACCCAATAAAGATACTACTAATAGGGGCTATAGGTAACAGCTGTGGCCTGAAGCAGCTTCTTTGTATTTAGCCGTTTAGCTAATGTTCATTGCAAGCAACTCAGGTCTGTCAATGGGCAGTGCAAACTAGTTCTAGGCACGATGGGGGTACATAAACAACAGAATTTTGAAGAAATGAAATGGCTGTAATATGGACATTAAATTTGTTAGCAGGCAGTTTGTTAGTTTGATGTCCCTTTCAAACTTTCAACCCAACTGAGAATATCCAGGAATTATCCCGCTATGTTCCCTTTATTTTAGAGGCATCAAAGATGGTATTTGACCCCATAGACAGAGCTCTTTACATCTAAAAGCACAGAGATATTATAAGATGCCTACAACCCTAATCAGAGGTACTGAGTCCTTATTTCATGTTTGGAAACAGTCTCGTCCGGTCGGGATTCAGGGAACTCCCTCTCTCGTGTTTGGGGATTGTGGGTCCCCATATTCTGGGAAATATTACTACGCACTGTACCTGCCTACATTTAACCACTACAGCAACCAGCGACCAGAACTACTTTTACCCATAAACGCTGGTCCCCAGATACGACTCAGGGCCAGATTGGTTTGGAACAGTGGAATACACATGCCCCATAGGTTTAACCTAGGTCCTCCATATCACATCCCCCCTCTGTTAGATAATCCACCTCCTTGTCTCATGGTCAGTAACACCACTTAAAATGTGTAAATGATAATCATTTTATGCTTTTTAATAAAAACATTCCTGATAAAAATTATATGAAATGAATGCAAAGGTTCACATATATTGGGTCTGACTCAGGGTTATCTCGCTCAGTTTCACCTTGTGAGACAACCCTCAGTCAGACTCAATACTAAAGGCGAGGAAGTATACACCTTTCTAACATTGATTGCTTGCTCTATTTCTGGTTCTTTTTACACCTTTCATATATCTCAGGTCAATGTGTGTGTGCAAGGGTGCACATGTGCATGAGACCACAGGTAGGTTCTTTGGTACTGTGCTTGAAGGCATTCTCCCCAGCATCCACATACATGCCAAAAAGAAATAAGAAATAAAAGGATAAAAGTTTAATAGGTAGAAAGCTGAAGTCAGTATATTTAGTGAGCACACTGTCTAATGTCATTGTCAGAAGGTGTCTCTAGATGAGGAAAATTCCCCATAGGCCTTAGTCCTATTCATGATTTCTAAAGGGAAGATATGAAAGGAAACTGTTTTCTATTATTATTCCCACCACAATGACTAGCTTTTTTCCTCGTTTTCACTTCAATTCAAAGTTATAACAATGGATCTGAGGCTGTTGCAGAAAAGAGATTTCAAAGGCATTTAAGCCTTATATATATATATATATATATATATATATATATATATATATATATATATATATATATATATATATAGGGGTGTTGCAGCATAGTACAAATGTAGTAGACCTTTGCATATATTTCTTTACCTCTAATGAATACAGAGATAATAGATAAAAAAAACACATTTAGTCTCCTATTAGATTCTGATTAAATACCTGTAGTACCTAGTCCTTTTTCATATATAAGCGGATGTTCCAGTGTTAACTGCTGGACATTGTGCACTGAAGTGTGATAGAGGAATATAGGCACAAGACTAAGCACATTGATCTGCTCAGGAAGCCTTGTAGAGAGCTCTCACATCTAATCGATGAGCAGACCACCTGATTGTCTGACTGTTGGAATCATAGACCTCATGCAGACTTTCAGATTGGATAATCTGATCTATCATTAAAGCCATATTTATTCCTGGAATTCTGGTATAAATAAAACCACACTACTTGAATTGCCCAAACCTGCTTTTCATATATATATATATATATATATATATATATATATATATATATATATATATATATGAGGCCTATATATAAAATGCATTGAACATGAGACACTTCCAATGCAGGCCTACATTTTGCTCACACTTTTTAGATTCTCCTGTCCTCTATTGCTCTTGTTTTTGTGCTTAACCAATACAAATACTACAACTATGAACATACCTTGACATAGCTGTTTATAATGGAATGCTCCCATAATGGAATTGTCTAGTGGTGGAGTAAACAAAAGGATGTTTTCTGACATTTGTCCACATAATTTGAAAGTTTGGAAACATTTGCTTTGAATGTTATTCTAACGTTAAAACATTGACTCATTCTGACATTTTTCAACGTTCATACACATGTTTTTTCTAACATTTTAAAATGTTTTCTAACATAATTTTCAACATTCAAAAACATTAGAGAACATTCTTTAACGTTTCTACTAGCAAAACCGCCTGGGGATTTTGACTTTGTATTTTGTATAGGTACCTATTGCCCAAACTATTGTGCCTGCCAAATTAATGACAGAACATAACCATTTGTTGTGCACATAGAAGTATCTTCATATAGAATTTTCCTGAAGCACATTATACCTGTAATCCCTGAGCAAAAATCTCTAGGACTGGTGCAAGAGGACATTGTCATCAGAGGGCATGTGTATATTTCTTGGTAACAAGCAATGGGTGTGTTCATCAGGATTATTTCATTTAATCCAATAGAATATGATAATAACAGTCATATTTTATCAAGCATGACTTGGAATTAAAGTTTTGATCCAAGGATACATGAAGTAAGCAAAAATATGATAATGTGTACATTTAAAGTAACTTTAGATTATACAGAACCTACAGGGGAAATCTCCCCATTAATTGGCTTGCCACATTGTGGGGAAGATAATGTATAACACAAACGTATAAAAATGTTAGAAAACATTCTATAAACATTTGTTGAATGTTTTATTATGTTTTAAAATGTTTGGAATGAATGTTCACATTCTAAATTACTGTTAATGTTAACAAACATTTGTTAATTGTTTGTTTGATGTTATAAAACATTATATATGAACGTTTGTTTTAAAGCCTTTATGGACATTAGTAAATGTTTGCTGAACATTTCATTTATGTTGGAAAACATCAAAACCTAACGGTCACTTTCTAGCTTTAAAATGATGCTCACGAACGTTCTCTAAACGTTTGCTGTTCACTTTTATATATGTTATATGTTATAAGCAAATGTTCTCCAGAAAGGGGTTCTCAGTCATTATGAGACAATAGTTTGTATCATTGCTGTACTAGGTCTAGAGACATCTGCCCCCCCCTGAGTGGGGGGGGGGCAGATGAGGAGCTGAGGAAGTTAATTGAGATGAAAGTATGAGCAATAAGCAAAGGTAAAATACACAGATATCAGGGTATAATCACCCCACATCACACCATGGAGACCATGATGAGACATACAGAGACTGAGAGAGAGACATATAGAGACAGAGAAGACAGGGATGGACCAGTGGCAAAAGGTACAGACATAGCCTGAGAAACGGATCTTCAACTATTGGTGCTTACTCCTGTGTATTCCAACATTCCCAGTCAGCATGAAAAACTAGGACTTGGTTGGAGACTATGTAGGCATATGCTGCCAGTCTCTGAGTTTTCCACCTGACTGAAGAGGAAGAGCAAGTATACCACACAGTACATTTAATCTCTGTGCCTACTTTCATATCCTTTTGGGAACATTGCCAACAACTGACAAAATAACTTGCACTGTTCAGTATGTGAAGGGCCAAAGTACAGAGGAGGCAATGATTTGTTAAACCCTCCTGCCAAACGTAGATAAAAGTACTTATACCACAATATAACAGGCGACCGATATTGGAGTAGAAGAAATCAAAGAGTCTGAATGGCCTCTGATCATGAGGATACTCTACTTAATAGTCTCATAGCACGGAACGAACATGGTCTACATATTGTGTACTTAACATGAATGGATCCTGGCTGGTACAGCTGACCATAAACACTCTCCTGTTCAACACTTTTTTTTCCATAAATGAGAGACTTTCCACTCAACCGGTAAAAAACCTACAAAGACAAGCCTTATTGTTATCCCATTGATTAATATGATAGAGTAAAGGTCCTCCCTGCAAAAGACATGGAGAGAAGGAGAGAGGAAGAGAGGGAAGGAGAGACAGCAGAGAGAGAGAGAGAGAGAGAGAGAGAGAGAGAGAGAGAGAGAGATGCAGATAGAGACAGAGACACAGAGGCACAGAGAAATAGTGAGAGAAATAGGGGAGAGGAAATGGATGTCAGAAGAGAGGAACGGGGAGGGGTGAGGGAAAGCAGTCAATTATTATACTCATGTAAATCCTAATTGATTAAACAGAGTGCTCTGTTAAAAAGCATTGTTTAAAGTTAAATATAGAAAAAGCGATTTTCTAAAGTGACCTGTGTCTTTGAATTCTAGATGCCCTACTAGATTCCAATAGGCTTATTGCTACTCCTAGTCATGTATGGGAGCCTGTGGTGGATAACTAAGTGGTCAAGCCCACTAGGACCCCATTTAACTTGAGCTACTCACTACTTTAAATACCAGACCTGTCCCTGGCCGAGTAGCTCCTGGGGAGCACTTCACCCTATAAGTAACACAAGCTGTCAAACAGCTTGAGGGGGAACAGGTACCTACATCTCAGCTCCTGCTGGGGGGGGGCGTTGCCCACCACCTTCGGCGATGTGATGGATATCTATTCTAAAATCGACGTGGAAGATGGCTAAGTTTTGTAAATGAGACATGTGTACACACAGTGTATACACTGTCAGACTGCGCTATTCTATTTACAGTTCATTGCTTTAATTTTTAGAAAACAGAGCTGCCGTTAGTACAAATCCAATAACTCTACAGAAGGTTGCCCTGTACGCAGTACAGTGGCCTTTACTGCCTATGAGTGTGCAGAAATTTCTCAAAATCGACAGCAGGGGCATTAAGTGACAGAAACACGGGGGTCACATTGCCAAACACATCATGGGCCCCGGGGTCATGGGCCTCATGTAATGCTGAGGAAGAGGGGGCAGAATGTCGGGAAAGGGAGTGAGGAAGGACAGGAGGGGATGGATGGAAATTTAGATGGTAAAGGTAGACAAGAGGAGGTGAAGGGGAGAGTGAGAGGTGGGGAGAGGAGGTGAGGGGGCTGGTGGGAGAGGTATAGGGGAATTGTGCTCCTGTGACTGATGAGAGAAGTTAGGAAAAGTACACTACTATATAATTGTGGAATTATCCCAGGGACAGATATTAGTTCCAATGTTTTATCGCCATGTCCCATGTTAAGCTTTATGCCACCTGTCAATTTAAAACACGTTATTCAAATTCATTACATGATTTTAGAAATGCCCCTGTCGCATCTACTTGTCTGAACTCATTATACATTATTACAAATAGCACCATATCATATACATAGAGGGCTCCATATGCCTGTTGTATAGATCTAGCAGAGGCTGTTCATTTACAGCAGAAAAGTGACACTACAGCATAGTATAAGCCTCCACGTGAAGGCCCTGTAGGAGTAGCAGCAGCAGGAGGTAGGAGGAGAGGTAAATGCTAAAGGGTGTAAGCGGATATCCCGACACACAGTCACATGACTGGTCACGTGGGCTGCCTAGTACCCCCTACTGTAGGGTCACTTTTCTGTAACAATGGATCTCTGGCAACGTACGTTGAGACGAGGATTCCGTCATTATTTCGTCAACACTAGTATAGGTTTTTACATTATATATATCAGACCAGTATAAGATCTCTATTCGGTGATAGTATAAGAACATTTTCCTATATATACAGTTCTTCCCATGATAGTAGATTCTATAGAAGACAAAAGAGATAGAGTAGAGTCATAGTAGTAGATAGTACTGGCACCTATAACAGTTATAGGTGCCAATACTATATATATGTACTACTATGACTATGACAGCATTTTCACATATATTCCTTGTACATTTGTATACCATCGTACTGCCACCTGGGGCTTCTTGTATAAACTACACCAGATTTCTGCCACACAAGTATGGTGGCCCACTCTTCAGTTTTATTAGGATCCCTGTTAGATTCAATAGTCATTTTAATAGTGTACCTAGGCCACGTCTATTTGCAATTCATCCTGACCTTTTCTCCATTGTTGACACATGCATCTACGCTCTATCAAACACACACATTTCTCTGTGTTTGTTTAGTTTTACGTCCGGGGGCCATCGAGGAACTCAGACATTCAAACATTTCTCTGTGAGTTGAATACTACATGTACGTGTAGTAGGTAAATATTACATTTGTATAATGGAAAACACAAATGGGGGCTCATTTTCATGACGATCATCTAACTAATATCACGATTATGCATATATACTGATACGATTGATGCTTAAATTGTCCGTACCTGTATACATGTACATGGCACCTCTCTACACCGTCTGTGTATCTCATGTATCCTATACCATTATACACGTCTGTTTAGTTTAACCTTGAGCCAAGGACAGTGAACCGGAGTGTGACTGAGGTCAAAGAGCCTATTATAATATCCTCCTCGTCACCAGCTGGTGTGTTATAAGCTACCAATGCCAAACATATAACTGTAGATATCTATTTAGGCTATTGTAGTATGTGGGCCATCATGGCTTTCCATGAAACCTATCTCCCTTAGGGTGTAACACAAGTTATATTGACGTCATCTGTTTTAACGTTATTTTCAATTTGCCTGTCTTGTTAAAGGTGAATTGTATTTGTAAAACTAGGATTTGTTCACCAAGCCCACCAATTGTATACGATACATATGTTGCACATAGAGACAGGCGAAATGTTATGATTATGATTTGTTACATGCAGCACAGAGCACTGTAATTAATTGTGAGTGTTGTCGTCATACATGACAGATTCGGCTGAAGATGGATATTTATGGGATTTACCGGTTTTGCTGAGTAGAATTTAGTAAACTGTAGGGGGCCCAATTCAAATGTCCCATATGGTTTATATTTTAGACACCGTATGGAAATGTGATGAATTGAATATAATCTCGTCAGTGATAGAGTTACCTTGATTCCTTGCTGATAATGCGCAGCTTGGATTTGGCACATTCTAGGATGTTTCTGAATTTAGGGTATCCAGGGTGCATCTTATACGTGAGGGTTACCTTATACGCTATATGGCTAATGAAAGGAAAGAAAAAGAAGTAAAATGTGAATTAAAACATGACTATAAAATTAGAAGGCAACCTGTGTTGTACCTACCTTCTATAGACTCAGGCAGGGTGCACGGTACACCGTGTCCATGTACCCCATGTGCAGTGTTGGCAGCAGAGAGAAGCACAACCAACACCACCCCTGTCCAACAACACAGCATGGAACCTGTGGATACCTCTCCCATCTTGTACTTTACTATAATGGTATATACTATAGTGCTAAACTACAGAACCAGAAGCACAGGGCTTATACTGAATATGATATAAGCAGATGCTTATAGTCCTTATGGCTCTATCCCTTGGTGCTGATAACTTTAGGCCTCTTGTCTTTTCTTGTATACTAGTCCGTCTATGATCTCTTTGATGCTTTACTCCTGAAGTCAGTATCCACAAAGGCTCTTGCATAGATAGACTTAAGGCTGCTGATGGTAGTGACTATATTTGTTTCAGATTACTACTTGGGTTTTATTGCTCCTAGTGTATTTCTATGTCTGCTTCTGGGTTAAGTTAATACCACCGTGAATATGCCCCTCATGTCTCCTCAGCCGTTGTCCACTGACACCTCCTCTCTCCCAAAGGTAATAGTCTTAGCGATCCGTGCATAGAGATCTATTCTGGGAGAATGTAAATACCGTTCATAAATAATACTGGCACACTTTGGAGGACCCGTATACCTAAGTAGTATATAATAAATATACTGGTGTTTTCTGTGTGGTATTGTATTGTGATGTGTTGACCGTGCAAGTTCACATAGATAGAGTAATCTTCGAGATATCAATGATTCGTCGCCTTTACCACTGGGAATAGTATTAGTAACGTAGATTTCAATGTCTGTATAGATCACTGTCGATGGTGATCAATGGATGTGTACAGTTTCCTATTACTCAGAATAGATCAGCAGGAATCCTCTCTCTCTCCATGCACGGCTGTTTTGCTCCTCTGCACCCCCTCTCTGCCTCAAAACTTATGTCTATTGATGTATTTGTTTGTTCCTCCTCCTTATAATGATCTTCTTGTCTCTGACTGTCTCTAACTGTCTGTCTTATTGCCTGCCACTAAATGTCGTTCTTCTTGTATCTCTGCTTCCTCTTCCTCCCTGCCTGTTGCTGTATCTGCCAGGCTCTGTTTGTCTTACTTCCCGCCTCCCTGCCTGTCTCTCTTCCTGTCTCCCTGCCTGTCTCTCTACCTGTCTCACTGCCAGCTTCTATACATGTATAGATGTGTCTCTGCCTCCCTCAGTGCCTGCCTGCCTCTCCTCACTCTGTTTGCTGCAGTTCACTATGTGAACCCATGCTATCCACTACTAACACTGATTCTCTGTGCGTGTGTCTCTCTGTGTAGGTTGCTGTTCTGCCTGTCTACCTGCTGCATCATCCACACGGGTGATCTCCACAGGTACTGACACATGGTAAAAGGCAGAGTGATGATGGAGGGAGGTGCCGTGTACATTGCAGAGGCGTCGGAAGGGGGTAGCCCTTTATCATCGGCTTGAAGATGTTATTGTCTTTTAACTTCCTTTAATATGTATGTTTTGTAAAATTTTTATAGAAAAGATTTTGTGGCTTTTGCTTCTGATTTGAAGCCAAAGCCCCACATCTGTCTGTTAGGTGTGGGGTATTAAAGCATTGTCACCCATGCGCATTTCAATATAAATTCATCTGACAGGGGCGGATCTAGGATTGCGAAAAAAGGGGGGGGGGCGACCCTTCTTCTACCAGATTCTACATAAATATAGGTCTATCAAAACCGAATAATCTTAGACCTTATTAAGGTGGAAATTTTGTGAATGGACTATGATGTGGGCTTTCAGAAACTGAAAGAATTTTCTATTTATTCCAATCATAAGTGAAGTTATGATGGAATATGCTGTCTCAATAAATCAAAAAGTGAGACACCACTATTAGTGTACAGAGGCCCTTATTAGAGAGATATTTCATTTTTAATAATGCTGGTAAATGAAACGATCATGCAATACTATCAATTTTCAAATTGAAATATCTTAGTTAAAAATTAATCTTTTAAGATGAAATAAACTGCATGTGTTAGATTATTTCTATGACTTATTGGATTTTTCACTGGAAAGCAATTCAGGAAAAACGTTCTTTCCTGTTGCCATAGCAACCAAAATAAACAAAAAGGTGATACTAGTTGTTTTGTTGCCATGGCAACAGGAAGAAACGTGGATTTGACCCATAATGCATCAGAATATGTTCTTGATTTTGTCACCAATGTTTTCCTCATGAAAAAATAGCCTAAGTCAGTTTATACCCAAAAAATGATAAGATTTATTATTTTCTTCACATTTCCCCCCTTAATATTGCTTGAATCATTCCACTCAAAAGTAAAACCCATCCATGTTCACCTGCCTACCATCAAGTGGGTAATATCTATAGAGCCTAATGGATTGGTCTGCCCAGAGAAAATATACCATAGAGCACATCCCCAAAAAATTGTGAGATTTCACCCATTTTCAACGAAGTTATAGAGGGTCAAAAATCGGTCAAAATCGGCCAAAAATCGGCGAGTAACTCGCAAAAATGCGCGTCCGGTAAAGCACAGTAAACTCGCAAAAATGCGTGATTGGTAGAAGAAGAGTTAAAGGCTCTTTTTCTGGTGAAATCTGAGATGGAGAATAGGCAAATAAACGCTTTTACTACATCCAAAAATGATGGGGGCGCACATCCCTGCATATTTCATATAGAAGATTTTTATATTATGATCACAATTGTGACGAAAATAGCCGGCCAGCGATATACGAACGAGCTTCTCGTGCGTGGAGTGCCACTGTATGCACAAGGAAATGAAAATGAACAACTCCTTTAAGTGCAGTATTATGATAAGCATTCCATATGAGTTAGGTAGCGAGACCCAAGTAGAGAGAGAACTATCAATATCCTCCAAGAAGTTGCTTCCTCTATGACATGATCAGATCCTTGATAGAGCTCTAAGCCGTTGAAAATTTAAGTTGGAACACCAGAAAGGTACCCAGTAAGGAACCATCTGCCTAAATAGGTACTTTTCAGAATTTCAATCCATTCCTACTCGTAAGCTGCCGAATATAGATGTTTTCCCCTCTGATTCTAGGTGAACTGTGGATCCCTGAAGATTTGAGCACAATTCGCGCTCTCTTCCTCCAACACAGTGTTTATATACCTTCTGGCTACCGGTGGTTTTGACTTTTTATCACTGGACACCATTCGGACTTTCAGCCTAGCGTGACTCTAAAGGATCTGTTTGAGAGGAACACAACCACTATCCTATAGGGGTCTAATCCCCACTACCACGACCTCTATCACCGTGACCTCCAGACTGGCATGGACAAAGTCTACCAGGAACACTTGCAAGCCAGTGCGTTTGGAGGACACTTAATACTCTATAGGGACATATCAGACCACATCCAACCTGGACTCGTAAACACTCGTAAACACGCATACCTATGATTACACTCCTCAAGCCTTCACAAAATTATACTCATACCATGACCAGTTATCGAATTCTATAAGGGTGTAACAGCTACCGTCTGAGCATGGCTTCAACAGGCACTTACTCGCCCTATAAGAGTGTGTCCCTACTCTGATCAGTTATCATGGAAGACCCGGGCAATCTCCTACCATTCTTAGACTAGCTATTTAGACTTGTCAACCATCAATCATTTATATCAATCCTACTTTCATCTCCCCGAAATCCCACACTCGTGTTTATATCTATCCTGTGACCACCCATTCCCCATGTTGTCCTGTGACCACCCCTCCCTCAGGTTGTCCTGTGATGTCCTTTTCCTCGTGTGTGCAGTGCCACTATGCACACGAGGAGACCACCTCATAAGGATGTAGTCCTGTGACCAAACCATAGTTTCCTTGTGCTGTCCTGTGACCACCATTTCCTTTGGGCTGTCCTGTGACCACCGTTTCCTAGGATGTAGTCCTGTGACCACCTTATCCTCATGCTGTCCTGTAACACACCATCGTTTGCTAGGATGTAGTCCTGTGACCACCTTATCCCACTCAACAAAAAAACGTTATTTAACGTCAAAAAATCGTTTTTAAAGTTTTAAAACGTTTTGCCATGATAAGGAGCCATAGGGAAAAGTTTTGCAACGTTTTTTGTCGACTGGGTATCCTCGTGCTGTCCTGTGACCACCCTTTCCTAGGATGTAGTCCTGTGACCACCTTATCCTCATGCTGTCGTGTGACCACCCTTTCCTAGGATGTAGTCCTGTGACCACCTTATCCTCATTCTGTCCTGTGACCACCCTTTCCTAGGATGTAGTCCTGTGACCACAGTATCCTCGTGCTGCCCTGTAGCCACCGTTTCCTAGGAAGTAGTCCTGTGACCACCCTATCCTCATGCTGTCCTGTGACCACCCTTTCCTAGGATGTAGTCCTGTGACCACCTTATCCTCATGCTGTCCTGTGACCACCCTTTCCTAGGATGTAGTCCTGTGACCACCTTATCCTCATTCTGTCCTGTGACCACCCTTTCCTAGGATGTAGTCCTGTGACCACAGTATCCTCGTGCTGCCCTGTAGCCACCGTTTCCTAGGAAGTAGTCCTGTGACCACCCTATCCTCATGCTGTCCTGTGACCACCCTTTCCTAGGATGTAGTCCTGTGACCACCTTTTCCTCGTGCTGTCCTGTGACCACCCTGTCACCAGATTGTCCTGTGATGTCCTTTTCTTTGTGTGTATAGTGGCACTATATGCACGAGGCCCTCATTCGTATATCATTGGCCGAAATAGCCAGGGTGGAATAGTAGGGTTTAGATGTGTAGGTGGAGTTCTTTGACGTCAGTGCTCAAAGTCTATTCAGGGTATAGTTTAGATCGGGGTTATTGCTTTGGTTCATCTGCCAACCATGAAGGGCAATGGGTTATGTATTTCAGGGACAAAGGCCGAGGCTATATTTAGAAAGGGTTCAAGGTTATAGGTATACAGGTTATAAACCATATAGATATGGGGTGATGGACTAAAGGTCTCCAGTGTTTATATGTCATAATGGTGTTAGATAAAATTGCCACTGTTCTTGGTCTCCTATGAACACTTGGTCACCCACCTCAAGCACGCAACACTGATAAATTTTGAACCTTGACACTGTGGGAGTTTTCATCAGTGTTTGGGCCACAGGCAGCTGATTTCATCTTTGTATACACAACAAAACTGCCAATTCATGGCTATCTGATGGGACAGTATCCTTAGCCCTCCCCAGCATTCTAGTTCTATTAGAGCTTGGAGTATGATTACTTTGGTTCACAGTTAATCCCAAATCTTTTTAATTCCACTATCACTGCACATGGACAGCCACCATTGGACCTGAGGCTGGCTGCAATCAGCTGTAGCTGCAGCCTGATTGAAATCAGCTGCCTGTGGCCCAAGCAGTGATAAAAACCCCCATAGCATTAAGGTCCAAATTTCATCAGTGGTGCGAGTTAGAGGCACGTGATTGATGTCCATAGGCCCTACATTAGCCATTTAATGATCGCATATAGTGCTTTATCTAAATATAACATAATCAAATTAAGAATGTTAATATACCATAAAGGCGAGTTCAAGTAAGTAAGTAATCTTATTGGCTTAACATTTGTACATAAGGATGCTCTTCAAGCAAGCCAAAAGGGGTGCATCCACTGCCGACGAATGGACCATCCGTCGGTTTCATTCATTGATTTTATCATTGTTTTCTATGGAGCAAAACACGGATGAAGGGCGACGGATGGTCCATCCGTCGCAGTGGACGCAGCCCTAAACACAAGCGACATACAGAAGTAAAGAGGGATTATAGATAACACTGACACAACACAAGCGAAACATATTATGACTTAATCGACAATAATTCATAGCATAATATTCTCACCAAGAATAGGGATCTCACTGACACGGTTCAAGAACCTTTCCTTACATTCAATTCTTTGGATCTCCTCCAGGAGGTATAAATCCCAGAGTTTGCCACCTTGATACAGTGGACCTTTATCATATAACACACATCTGCCTCTGCTCACTTTGAGCTTCAATTTAGTATTTCCTCTAAGGACCCTCTTTTGAAATTCTTGTCAATGGTAACACCTAGGTATACACAAAGGTGTCCACCACCTCAAGGGACTTACCATCAATTTTCATAACACAGTCTCTGTTATTCAACCACAGTTTGTCTGAGTAGCACTATAAGACTTTAGTTCTATCACTATTTATGGTCAACCTGTGCCAAAAGCACCATTCCACAATTCTATTCAAGATGTTAAGGATTTTGCCCACTAGCATAGATCACTAAGTCATCTGCATAGAGCAGATAGCTACTATTGTGTACCACACTAATGCTATTGTTATGTTAATGTGGACAATGGATAGCAAGGACCCCACGACTGAGTCCTAGGGCACTCCACAAGTAATGGACTCACTAGTTCATATATTGCGATTCACCATGGTACTTTGCTTTCGGTATCTCAGATACGACCCAAACCAATCCAAACTAATACTATTGATTCCATTATTTGAAAGAAATTCAAGAAGGATCAGGTGGTTGACAGTATCAAATGCCTTCCTCATATCAAGGAAGACAGATACTATCAACTCACCCGTGTTCCTTGCCTCGTAAGATGAATTTCACTCATGGTTACTCAGGATACTGAATAAGATCATTATCATTCCAATTTGGAATACCATAGTGGTCAATTTAAGTACCACAGTGCTTACATGGACCATTACAGTACTACTTACACCCTTTACTCCTCTACCCTGGACCCAGCACTTATTTAAAGGCCTTTACCCCTCAAACTAGTGTCACACCTACATGACAATCCACTCCCTAGAATCATAAATGGCCATTCATAATCTGTTGATGTTAACAGCATCAACTGCTAAAGATCATCTGTACTACTAGCCCATCATTCCTTAACTGGCAAAGGCCATGGCTATGGTGTTTTTGACGTACTTATTTCTTTTAATGTCTATCTTCACCAAGGCTTTTGGTTCACAATGTAGGAGATTTGTGAAAACCTCCCAGAGTACGGTCAGCCACATGGAAAACCTGAATTGTGAACAACTAGCAGGAAGCCACACCATGTCTACCTGTCTGTATATAGATCAAAATCCATTCACTGGATATGTAAACTTTAATTGGGATAATCATGGATATGGAGTATGTATGAGGTGTGGTCCTGATATAATTGGGGTACCTGCATCTAATTAGGAGGAGATTTGGGCAACAGAAACCATGATTACATTGGGGGATCTGACTAGAAAAGGGATGGATGGGGTGACAACTGGAAATGGAAATACAGACAGAACAACAGTAGAGAATGTGGCTCAGGTGGCAACTGGAAATTCAGGCACAACAGCAGGGGATACTACTGAGGCAGTTAACCTAGGACCTGTAGATCCAGGTAAAGAAAGTTGATTTAATATTTGATTTGTTTGAAATAAATCAATATTAACACACCATATCATAAAGAATTTGCATTAGATAATTTTTAAGAACTACCACTTTAAACAGTAACTGTCCAAGGAAATAATAGATATGCACAGAAGGAAGGGTCTGGCATCTCCATTGGAAAGGATACTGCCAATCTACATTGTAGGCTTCTCAGCGAACATAATAAAATATTATTTTGTTGGCTTTCAATTAGCCAAGCTTGGAAAACAACGACTCTCCTCCACCATAGGAGGAGGGCTAAACGTTTCTAGATGAATTTCATATACCATAAGGTTAAGAATAGAAAAGGCAATTGGTGCAAGGCATTAATGATTTGTACAAAGAATTATACCTGTATAGTGGTAGGCCTTACAATTATCCAGGTATATATGTATGAACACATTCAAAACAAAATTGTACATGATGAGATATGCTGCATTTACTGTACCAAAATAATTTAAAATCATGCATTTTCTGTTGACCCCATACCCCCTCCCTCACCTCCCCACCTGCATTAGCCCCACTGTTGGAGGATGGTCCAACACCTGCACGAATCTCTTATCAGTTATCACTATGGTAACCAGGATATAAGAACATTCACTGAGGGCCAGTCTCCAACAGTGGAGGGTTGTCCAACAGTGGCCAAGGCCCCCACTGTCCAACAGTGGAGAGTTGTCCAACAGTGGTTCAGGCTCCTCCACATACAGTTCTATTGGTGGATATATGACCAACGTTTTCCCCAGTCCACTGTTGGCACTGTATTACCTTTTCCCAAGCCTGTTAGCTATAATCACGGTTAAGCAGCTTGGTAAACAAATGCTGGTGCAAACACACTGACAACCCCTTTATGTTTTCTTTCATATTTTCAGAACTATACTTTTCAATGGAAATCTCAGATATGAGTCAAATAAATGCAGCCTCTGCCCAGGTAGCACAGAGACATTGGCATAACGTTGGGCCGACGTTGGGCCAACCATCGGCTTTACATAGGCTGCCCATCCTGCCTACGTAGGCCCGACGGTGCCAACCAAATGCCAACATAGGCCCAAAGTTGGCTTTTGGTCGGCAAACATCAGCATCGGCAAATGGTCTGCCCCTGGCCTACCATTTGCCGATGTCCTGCCAACGTTGGGCCAATGTTGGCATTTGGTTGGCAAATGCTACTGGTTGGGCCTACGTAGGCCCGATGGGCAGCCAATGTTGGCCCAACATTGGTCCGATGTGTCGGGCCGATGCGTCGGGCCAACGTTGGCAAATTTTTTTGTGCTACATGGGTGGGGTTTGGTCAGTGAATGACCCGGAACGAGGGGGGATATGTGACCCACCATGTTAGCCAGTTTGGTGGGTGCCTTGACTCACCACTAGGCTCTGACTTTCTTGCAATCACTGTGGCATTCTGAAATAAATTGACAAACTATGTAACTAGTGATGCATTCTCTATGATCACTCTTGCTATGGCTGGTGGATTCATTATTCAGGCTGGCTATGATGGTACTCATCACAGGTTCCAATACCTTGTACGCCAGTTTGGAACGAAGTGTGAGGTTTTTAAAAATGGATTTAATTTTGGAGCTTGGCATCATGTGGCAATGACTTGGGATACCAGTGATGGCCTGACCGTGTATTTAGATGGGCTCTTCATAGGGGCTCACTGAGGAGCTCCCTCAGGATCTCCTGTTACTGTTGGCCAGTTTATTCTAATGCTCGGCTGTAGTTACACTGGTGCCAATGGATATACCGGATATCTTGATGAGTTTTATATCTGGACAGAGGTTAAAAACCCTCAGTTCATTAATTATGTTAAGGACATAACAGAGGAACCGTGATATGTATCTCATAATCGATACTGATACATAAGATTGTGACCTAGCGACAGGCAAGTCAATTGTACTAAAAGGATAATAGATATATCACAAAGATTTAGTTCTTAGATAGTGTTATACCTTTTTGAAATAAAGAATGCTATGCCAGAGCAATTTTTCTAATAACGATATGCGGATGAGCTCAGGCGGTTAATTCAAAACAGCGCTAATTTACCACTGTTTTGAATTAACCTCCTGACCTGCCACCTAGGGTACTGCTGACATGGGTATATAAGGACAAATAAAAAAAAACGCGAGAAACTATGGAGTGGCACACTATACTGTGTCTACCCGGGGTGTCAACAATGGAAACCACAACAGAAATTAGTGTACCACATGTGGTCACTACAGCAGAAACACAATCCCACCCACGGTAACCACAGTTGCTCCGACAACTGTTCCCCTCCCCACACCTCTCAATTCACGAATGATGAACCCAGGTAAATCACCTCCTTATACAGGCCGGTGCCCAGCCTTCCCCATGGGGGGAGACCATTGCTTGAAAAGTGAACCCTTTTGCCATTGCAAGTGAAGCACAGCGGCAAAGCTGGAAGGGCGGATCCAGGAGTTTGAAAAGAAAGGGGGGGTCCAGCCCCCGGCTTGACCACCGCATGTCGCGCGTGATATGCTTAGACTGTTATATGTATGGTGTTGTGTTTTATTTTAAGGTGGTTTGGGGACTTGCCCCCAAGAAGAAAATATTGAATAATAGATGTTACAATGTATAGTTTAAAGCATTTTTGTTGTGCCATCAGCAGTAAATCTAAGATTATGAGAACAGGGAAAAAAATCTTTATTGATCTCACAATAGTGTTTGAGGGAGGCTTGCGGGCATGGGCCCTAGAAAACTTTAGTTTAAAGCATTTTTTTAAGTGTAACTCAGAAAAAATATGCAAATCTTATGTGGTATTGCATTGTTCTTGAGTAAGTTTGGGGGGCTGGTCCCTCAAAAGAATGAATATAGATGTCAAACTCCCTAGTTCAAGGGATTTTCATCATTCTGGTAGCCCCAGGTGTGAATCTAGTACAACTCAAACTCAAACTTTTAGGTATAAGCTATGCTTTACATATAAGCTGAGCATTATCTATATGTTTGATGCAACAACACTCTGGTGATTTTTTTTGACTGGCCCATGTTAGAAAATTTTAAGAATTTTCATATACTGAAGATGCTGTAGAATCATTAATTGTCCAATTTATAAACAATATGAAAACTATATTGAATAGGAATAGGGTACTTGAGTTGGGGTATACAAAGTGGCCATCTGGGGTGGGTCCACCCTTGGGGACCCCTCTTTTGAGCATTTGTGTTTATAAGATATATAATGAACATAACCAGATTTCTTATTTTCTCCATTAAACTAATTGAGGTCCACCATATCCATTCCACGGGGGCCTAAAATGTGGACCTTCTTTGTCTTTTGGGCTATGGGGGGAACTGAGTCTCCCCCAGCTCCCCCGCCCCCTGTGCACGGGCTTGATTATGTCATGTTTATACCATGATTTGGGCATTTCGAGTGCCTTTTTGAGGATGTACAGCATGTTTTGGGACAGGATAAATGCACGGTTTTGACACTGAATCTAAGGTTTTCTGACATTTCAGTGCATTTCCTAAATGTATGACAGTGTTTAACAGGGGGGCCTGCTATATATATATATATATATATATATATATATATATATATATATATATATATATATATGGTTAATTTCAGTTTTAGGGGTCTCAACTTTCGAGGGTTACGTCACACTGCTCTAGAAAATTTCTCTGGTCAATCCGACTGGATTTAAAGTTATAGGTGTATAGGGGACACTGTGATCTAAATGTGCTTTTTTTTAATTTACAGATTTTTAATGGTTTTAACCCTAAAAAAGCACAAAAAATTAGACTTTTCACAATGTCACACTCCCTTTTTTCACTGAAAAACTGAGAGGCACGAAACTAGTCAGTGCAGACGAATTTAAGTCCTCAGGTTGACGATACCTAAAATTACAGCTTTAGGTCGTCAAGGTGACGACTTTAATAACACCTACACAGACTAAACCTGGTAACCAGTCCTCGCCCGTGGCTGCACTGGTTACATTGATGGACTGTACATCTGGAAGGAAGTTAAAACTCTCCAATTAGAGTTGAGGCACCTTAGCTTACAATATTCATGGGAAAATTTGATCTCACAGACGTTACATGAATGTCTTTAGGAAGTGAGGTAAAGATATCACTAATGAACAAAATGTGATTGATTATTTTGCAATAACTGCTCTCTCTCTCTCTCTCTCTCTCTCATTGGCGTATAGACTGCTTGCATTCTGTTCATGCTTTGGTTGAGACTTTTGTGATCTACAATAAAAGGTGACATTCAAACACAGATGTAAATATAAGCACTGATGTTGTTCAGTACAATCTTGCACAATTAGGTCATTCCATCATTAGGTCAAAAGTCATAGAAACGGAGCTTTTGCCCCTGGGGGGCCCTGGAGGGGGTCTGAAATCAAACCTATGAGTACCTCAAAGATATTTTTTGTGGATAGTGTATGGGTGGTGGGGTAACTCCTCAGAAAATTATTCAAGTGTCAACTCTCTGTGCTTCTATCCTGTGATAATTATATGCCCTATAATAACAGTTGTTGGGCAGGATGCACAACTACTGCACCTGTCACTGCAGGATTCGGTGCAGCCACACAGGTATACAGTGCTGCCACCTAGTATCATCTAAACAGAATACCCTTTTTTGGGGTCTGATGTGGCAAAGACTTGCTGTTACCGCATCTCAATCATGACTGGTGACCATTGAGATTCAGTTGTATTGTCTATCCACAGGTCCTTCTATCTAAGATCTGCTGATCAGTATTCATTATTCTATTGTCTGTGTAACCACTATGCACATCAAGTAGTGACACAAGGGACGAATACACTAATGCCACTCAATGCCAAGATCAGATTTGACAAAATCCATTCATGTTATTTAAATTCTGTTTGTGGGAGGCATTGAACAACTGAAATATGATGATGTTTTCCTCATCAATTGTCACTCCTTGGTAGGCCTACCTATTCAAATACATCATCACATTTTCTTTAATGTGCACATTCCGAAAGTTCTGAAAGGAGGCCTATGTAAGTATGGAGAACAGAACTCTGGACCTAACCATATTGGGAGATTTTCTTTTGGCTCAGGACCTTTCCCTGAGTCTACACCGCCGGGTAGGTGGTGGTACGCCAAAAATCTTTTATTTTATTTTTTAGATTATTCATTAAAAATAGAAATTGTTAATTGTTGTACATGGGCATTCATATACAGATGCTGGTGTAGATACAACATAATTATATCCTTAACTTGTATCTTCATTGATACATGCTGGTGTCAAGTGTGTTGACAACAGAATTTTAACTGGAAGCTGTTTAGTGTTTGATCATTGCTTATTGTACAATTTGATAGATATTGAGGGTTGACGGTTCGTTTCGACTTATATGTTGAGTGGCTCTTTGGCTTGCTTAACACTAGAGGTACCAACACAACACAAGGATTTTGGGTTGGGCAAAGCCCCAGACTTCCTACCGCTCGGGTAGGTCTTTATTCGAGAAGAGATCACACGTCTGGACTGGAGTAGGTCCAGTCCTCTTCTGCGGTTCATCCGGCTCCTTATTAGGAGCTGGACACGAGGCGTGGTGCTGCCCCCTCTTGTACCAAACGGGTATCGCAAAGCAACACCTGGTTGGCATAGAAGGAACAAGCACCACACAAACACATCTCTCGGATGAAGCTCACTAATATATATACAAGGATGCCGGCCCCTACAACACTATAATAGGATAAATCAATGATCGTATTAAGTATGCACAACCAGCCATAGCTTTAGAGCTAATTAGTTTACAGAGACAATCATGACATTTCCTATTTTGTAAACCTATGAAGCATCATAAGGTAGTCCACCTCAGACTCACCCACTTATGTGAATGTTACCTGTCTTCCTCACATGTATTGGAATATTACTATTGTAAGTTTATTGGACAATAACAGAGTTCCAGTACTGAAAAGACAATAGTAATAGCATCTAGCTTCATTTACCTAAAGTGTCAAAATGTGTGCTAAACAGGTAGGTTGTTGCTTCTAGGGTGGTCTACTCTCTATATATTAATCTGCTGACAAGGCAGCAGTCCCCAGTACATGCTTGAGGGACTGCACGGATTGATCATTGGAACACATTGGAAAAGTCATTACAACTGAAGTTTACAACTAGGGCTGGGTTACGCTTTTACCTCGAAGCAACACTTGCACACTTGCTCCAAGGAACAAGGATAATTGTTCTTACACACTGTACTCAGATCTGACTTCCAATTACTAATTCTCATTATGGAAGAAGTGATGGATAATATCATTGGAAACCAATCGCTATATATGATAACAGTACATACTGTGATAACATGACAAGCTCTGTGGTTGTCCCAGATATGTCATATTCTGCTCGGCTGTCATTATACAAAACGAGTATGTCTGTTGCCCTATGCCTTATTGGTTTAGTCCTCAACTGCCTTACCGTCATGATTATGCATGGTTCCCTTATGAAGACATCTGTGTTTATGATAATGTTGCTGAATTTAGCTATTGCAGATAACCTTGTGCTGCATTCTGTAATTTTGAGACAAGAGGAATGTTATAACTTGCTCCCATTCTCATCATCAACCTGGAGTTGCAGATTCCTTGTTTTTATATTGTATGCATCACCTGCTATTTCCTCTTGAAAGATTCATTGCTGTGTTTAATCCACTTAAAGCACATATATACTGTACCAGGAGAAATGTTTTACTTAGCATTTTATTTTTGGTTATCATAATGTGTATGATGCATGCTCCATTATTATTCACAGCTTATATGAAAATCATGGGAACACTACATCTGTGACAAAACTTGGGAAAACCTAATATTATGGGAAAATCCCTTTTTTCAAATTCAGGTCTTCAGCTACATTTTAGTACTTTGCATGATAAAATACTCCAAATAGCTACAGAGATCTCAAACATTCATTGTCAGCATAATGGAGACATTTAGGATAGCCCTTAACTCAATTGCATATTGAAATAGTGTGGCATAATGCATAAAAAATGCCATTATTGGAAAAAATAACAATTTTTAAACATAATCATCCATAATTTTGGATCTAGAAGGGATAATTCAATTCTGTTTTCAGTTATGAAAACCTTATGGACAGGTTAATACGATAAAGTAATGTTTTATTCAGAAAGAACAAAATTATGGTTTCCATGGCAACCAAATGTCAACAAATGTCCTAAATTTAGGGAAAAACATTCTTTTTCGCTTCCAAATAAGGTAATTTTAGAATGAAAATAGAGCTTTGGCTATAACATAATCAGATTCCTCGGAAAAAAGTTACACTAGACTTGTTTTCACTTAATTGTTTACTCTTTTGGTCATATTTTCTTAAATATTGTATTTAGAGCATTTGTATGTATTTCCCTTAATGTTATCATTTTCCCTGTTTCGTCACCTTTGGATCCTCAACATTCCGTCAAACTCTATTTGTGTTTCTAATTGGATTGCTGTACTCTATCATACCTTTTGTATCATCACCAACTCTAATACACTGATTGTAAAAAGATCCATTCTCAAGGGAAGTTCAGAGCGAGTGCTTGAACTCAATGTTAAAGATACAATTTACTCACCCGTCTGCTATACGTTCCCCTATGCACACGTATTTAGCATGGAATCCAAACTTGTCATGTTAATAAATTCATCCTGAAGCAAATATAGGATCCATAGATGATGTTTGCATAGTCTATTCCTCCATAACATTCGATATATAAGAGGATTGAATGAATTTTCCAAGCGATCTGTCTCCCCATCCCGCCATACTTTTGTGTTGACATTGCGGCAGTGGCCCGGATGTAGAACTAGATCAGGAAGGCGAAGGACAACGCTATGGCAAGTGGCAAGACGGATCGCTTGGAAAATTCATTTGATCCTCTTAATTATATATTGAATGTTATGGAGGAATAGACTACACAGAGAAAATTTTGATACTCACAGTGAGCAGAGGCTCTCATGATACTCAGGCAGCGCCAGAGACTAGGTGAAACTCAGGCCGATGCTCTTTTTTTCGTCAGTGTATGCAAACATCATCTATGGACCCTATATATGCTGCAGGATGAATTTATTAACATGACAAGCTTGGATTCTGTATAAAATTCATTTGGAAAGGTGGAGGTATGATGGCCGGAGTGACAACATGGCCATGGCGGCTTGGAATATATAAGTTGGGTCCTCAACCTCAACACAGAATTCATCACTAAAAGGCACATCTAGATATCTAAACAGAATTCCACCAATAAAAAGAAAAACAATATAGACCTAAACACTTTATGATGTAATAACATTGGCTAATTTTCCAAACATTTTACATGTATTCACATTAGTTCAGACTTTATTTTGGGACCTACTCTAAAGTCCCACACCCAGGTAGAACACCTTGTCTCACCAAAGCGGTGGGAAATCCAGAATATTATAAACAAATTCACACATTATATACCTTTTCCACTTTTTGTCCGGGAAAGGAGGGAGATTCAAAATCTGACATGACAGGTAAATAGCTAACACCCGAGGTGAATAGCTGACACCCTAGGCGAATGAGTGACACAATGAGAAAAAGGTCTTTCTAATATCTATTCCTAAAATTCGATTCTAAAATACCTGTGCCTTTACTTTATCCACCAGTACATTGTCCCAGCATGTGTTGCCAGAGTGACAGTACTTAGGTCGTCACTACTGATCTTGATCAAGTCGATGTTTTGTATATTTTTTCCTTATTATCTAATTGAACTGATTCAGGAGCACAGAAAGATTGGAAGCCCCATAACATAAGAGGGTGGCTTGAATGGGTCCCCCTCAACCTCATACTGAAAATGCACGAAAATCCTTAACATTAGTGCACATCTATTAAAAGGCTGTTATGATAACTGGAGCCAGCTTGGGCCTTACCAATAGATTTGCCTCATATCCCTCTGATTATTGCTCTGAGATCAACCTGCATGGTAACTGAGTTTAGCGATTTTGTCTCTGACAACTTGGTTTTCAATGCATTGATTTATTTCACCTCCTCACTGGAGCAATACAGTAAAATATAATCATTTACATCTAGGACAATCCTACGGGTGACACATCATGGGCGTCATTCGAGGGGTGAGTTTGATCTACCTAAGCCCCCCGTTTCAACTATCTCGGGTGAAAATAAAAATGATAGTGTCGGTTCTAATATAGATTCTTGTAATAATAACAAGAATTTATTTATAACTCATAGTGGCCCAGTACAGGGTGAATTAGATCCACTTTTTACTGTGGAGTGTTTAAATAGACCTAGCATCAGGGTTATGATAATTGTGTAAATGGTGTGTTTGTGAGTGTGAGCATAAATGATAAAAAAGCTCAAATATTGCCATGTAGAATTGCTAGTTTTCTGAGACAGTCAGATCTTAGTAAACATAAATGGTTCAGCCGTTGCATATCTTTTGTATGCAGACGACCTGGTATTACTTGCTACCTCATCAGAGGAACTTCAAAAACAAATTGACAGGTTATTTCAATATTGCAAAAATTGGGATTTAATAGTCAACATGGTCAAGTCAAATATAATGATATTCAATGGAAGATATAAATATAGAAGAGTGACCTTCAAATATGGTGATAGAATATTAGAGAGAGTAGACTCATTTAAATACCTGGGCTTTACACTTAACTCCAACCATAAAGACATATTTTCTGAGACTTATGACCAACTACATGATAAAAGCCGGAAAGCCATCTATCAATCATACTCATGTTGCTATCAGAATATTGGGAAACCAAATCCTAGACTATCCCTTAAGCTCTTTGACACCCAAATATGACTATGCCTTGACTATGGATGCGAGTTATGGGGCCTGAATAAAGGTAGAAAACTAGATAACTTTGAACTGATCCATCTTAAATACCTGAAGTTTATGCTTGGTGCAAGGAAACAGACAACTTCAGCTGCAGTATATGCAGATACGGGTAGAGTGCCTCTGAAGGCTCACTAGCAAGTAAGGGCATTAAAAATTTTAATATTGGGAAAGGGTTGTTGACTTTGAGGATTCACATATTCTCCATAGATGTTGTATGAAACTGCACTACCTCGACCAGCAAGGACAGGATAACTGGTGTACAAATGTTAAAGGTTTGCTATATTTGCTTGGTAGAAAATATAGTCAGCTTTGGGAAAACCAATCGACAGCTAAGAAATCTAACATCATAGCTAGTGCAACTGAACCAATTTTTAGTAATTATTCTGAGAAAATTATGAATGACATTGCTATTGCTGGGGAGGGTAAAAAATTAAGAACATTAAAAAATTCAAGACTGAGTTCAGGCTCAAACACTATCTACTTAAGATTAGCAATCAATATCACCGGACTGCATTAGCGCAATACAGACTTCCCATAATCTTGGTATTGAGATAGGGAGGCATTGTAGGCCCCCCAAACCTGAATGTGACAGAGTATGTCTATACTGCTCTACTGGTGCTATTGATGATGAGGTACATTTTCTGACAACATGTGAACTACATAAGGCAGCTCGAACAACTCTTGAAAATCATATAGTTGGTAAAATCTGTAATTACCAGGAGATGTCAAATATGGATAAGTTTGTTATGGTTATGAAAGAAAGTGACCCTAGTATATTAAATGCACTTGCAAAGTTTGTGTATACTGCCTTTAAGCAGAGGCAGCAGCAGCTTTGAACTAATCACTGTGGAATTCAACTATTATTCTAGGTACTATGTATATTGTACGGTTTCACCTATTATCATATCATTCCATACATAAAATGTAATGTATATGGGTCAGGTCGCCAGAAAGCAGTAGATTTTGTGTTTTTGGGGTCATTTTGGACTCTTATGGCTCTGGAGAAAGAAGTTGTGAACCAATCTTATCTTTCATAGACTCATTTGATAGAGGACACTTAGGGCTATCAGAAAAATGTTTATTTGTGGTCATGCATCAAAAACTCTTAGACTTGTAGCCTGTCGAAGTGAAAAAACTGGCCAAATTTGTTCTTTTTTAACTTTTTGTTTTTTTAAAAGTGTCCTGTATTGAATAAAGAACATCTGGAGCATCCCAAAGTTATTTTTTGTATTGTATATGATCATATGTATCATTTCCATGAGGTTTGGATATGTTACTGAGTGAGAATTTTTCATCATGTGTCTTTGAAGATGGAAATCTGTAATTTGTAACATCCGGTACCTAAATCCAAATCAGTTATAAAACATGGAAAAAAGGAAGCTTCAAAATCTTAGTTATTACCCATTTGAAGGGCCCTATTATCCTCTACTTTGGTGAAAAAATTGTGTGTCTATCTCCATTTGTTTCCGTTTGAGAGCAGCTTATGTGAAATAATAATGATAAAAGTACCGGACGTTACGTAACGTCCGGTACTTTTATCATCATGTAGGAGGCAGTCTACTGTGCATGCATACCTCAAATTTTGTTCCATTTTTTAATTGAAGTCAATAATAGACATATTAACCTTGTTATTTCAAGTGTTTGTTATGCATAATGGGACATTCCTATATTCTGAGTACAACTTCAAATACCTCCATATTTCATCATTTTGGTACCGGACGTTACATGACACAAAATAAGCAATAAAAATGGAACCGGAGGTCCTAAGTCGGTATTTTTTGGTTTTCTGAGCTGAGGGTATGTCCCTTCACACATTTGTTAAGGTTATATAAAGTAACTAGAAAAATAATTTTTCAGGCCCTCCAAAGGCAAAATCTTACACTTTCTGACGACCTCACCCATATAAATAATATTATATGAGTTATAGGTATGGTACAGTTTACCCACCTAGGTTATGTATGCTGTGTCTGTATTTGTGTGTCTTTGTAGTTTTTTTTTTTGTCTACAAGATATGTTGTAACCGTGCTTGTGTGTGTGAATGTGTGAGTGATCGTGTGAGTGATCTGTGTTATACAGAAGTATCTGTTTTCATAGATTTAGTTCTGTAGTACTGTATACCATGGATGCATGTAGTCTGTAGAACATAGAGCATATTCATTGTAGTAGACTTACTGTATGACACATAGGTCAGCAATGACCTCACCCTTTGTTGTCAATAAAAGCTATATTATTATTATTATTATTATTATTATTATTATTATTATTATTATTATTATTATTATTAATATCAGTCAGATCGAATCTGATTTTTTATGGTGTGGTCTCACAGAGGGATTCAAAATAGTTCACCCTTCATGTGATACTAGTTATGATTGTAGAAATTACAAATCTATTTTGGAAGGAAAATTCTATAATGAAATGTGTGGGATAATTTTAGATGAGTAATCTCAAGGCTTAGAATAAACCAAAAGGGCTGTGTACAAATGACGTCATGCAGGAGGGGGAGGGGGGTCCCACTCCCCATGACCAAGCATGACAAGGGGGGATGGGGGTCATGGGCTGCATGACATCATGTCATGAAAAAAAATTGCAAGTTGCTTCAGTTTTGGACAGAAAAAAATGATTTGTAAAGGTAGGGAAGTTTAATGCATTTATCTTTTATGAAATATTTATTATCTATACTGGCATGCTTTCCTCAGACATCCCACTCAATGATTGTCACTGCCATCAGTGTCACTGTTGGTCCACTACTCTATCCTACCTCTAACCCAGGCCCCATACCACCTTGAAATACCTTTTTAGTTGGACTCATTTAACCAAAGGACCCCATATATAGGTTGATCCATGCGGGTAAGAATCACCCTGGCATTGAGAATTCAGTAGAAATATTCAAATGACCCAACTTCTATTCTATTTGATAAATTTCACAAATCAAAAACCCATTGGTAATTTAGGGATTGCTCATTACTCATCAACAGGCCTGAGGGGTGGGGTAGATTGCCATACAGATGTTCAGAAATCTGAAAATTTTATGACCCCCTTCCCCTCGGACAGATTGCCCTGGTCATCCCTCCTGTTCTACAGTAGTTCACAGATAAGACATGACATTTTTTCTGCCTTCTTCCCCACTGTGAGGTGTCAAAATTATTTTCCTCCCTCCCCCCTCAATTTGCATCCTGCTCCCCCTGTTGAAGAATCACAACTTCTCCCTTGGAAACAAACAACTTATACTCTCCTTTTTCTGAATAGGACTCTAGGGGTTATGCCTTATATGCCTTACAGTAAAATGATTGCTTTGTGATCTTAATTATATATGTGTAAACATATTACCACACTTGTAATGTTACACTTGTAATTCAGTGAAGCCATTGTAACTGTCGGCTAGATCTGATTTATTCTCTTATTTCCTTTCCTTTACCTCTCATGAGGATGTGAGGTAACAGGACCTTTATCCCCTGGACATTTACCCGCAGACATCTACCCCCAAATCATTAACCCCTATGGATATCTACCCCAAGGTCATCCACCCCCAATGACATCACCCCCACATCCCTCTACCCACTCGGACATTTTCCAGGGCAAGTGGTAGTCCCAGGGACTTAATTAGTCCTGAGGACTATATCTTAATCCCCAGGACTATCTTCCCAGTCTCAAGGGTTGCACACCTTTAGTCCTAGGGACTAGACCTATAGTCCTGGGTACTGCATTTTAGCCCTGAGGACTAAACAAGTACATCCTTTAGCCCTCAGGACTAAACAGGTAGTCTGTGAGACTTAAAACCTAGTCCTCAATGCCATTTTATTGAAAATATAATGGACTAGTCCTGAAGTCTATGTAGTAGCCCTCAGGTCTACAGCTTAAGCCTGAGGACTAGGTTTTTAGTCCCCAGGACTGCATTTCAAGTCCAAGGAGTACATGAATATGGAGGGGGTAAAATATCCTAGGGGGTAGAAGAGTTAGGGGGTAAAAGTCTGAGGGGGTATATGTCTGAGGGGGTAAATATCCAAGGGGGTGAATGTCATGGGGGTAAATGGAATGTGGATAAAGGTCTGGGTGTAAATGTCCAGAGGGTAAATGTCTTGGGGGGGGGGGTAGAAGTCCTAGGTGTTGGAAACAGGTAGGGCTTTTTCCACCATCCCTGGTCCAAAATCATGCTGGGCTAATATTGGGTGTGAATTGGTAAGGCCTAAAAAAAATGGTTGTGTTCAGGTAACGGGTTGAAAAAAATCAGAGTAGGTAGGTAGAATTTTTTTTCAGAATTTTTTTTGAGGTTGGTGCTTCTAGAACTTCTAATTCTTTTCGACCCATTACCTGAACACAACATTTTTTTAGGCCTTACCAATTCACACCCAGGGACGGTGGGAAAAGCCCCACCTGAAGCCCCACCTGAATCCAACACCATTAAGTTAACTCAATATATACATGTCCCTTTGAACCATCTCAATTTGATATACCCTCTTCATGTACTTTGGGCCAGGGGGTATCTCTGCATGACGTCATGTTAAGGGGGGGTCAAGCATTGTATGACGAAACATAACAAGGGGGGAGAGGGGATCAAAAATGGCCAAATGACATCATTTGTACACAGCCCCAAAGTGTATATACACTCTCGGTGGTGTAGAGAAATCTAACGGCAAGCTTAGGCCTATCACTGACTGTAGTATGCCAGCAGAGATTTCTATAAATAATTACATGAACACTGCGTCAAGAAATTTCTCTTACAACTCGATAAATACTGTTACATGTTAACTAGACAAAAATGACTTTATGAGTGTGGTTGATTTAAAATCTGCTTATCGTAGTATCAGTGTTTATGGCCCACATGTTGGATACCAAGGTTTCAGGTGGGATTTTGGTAATGGTGAAAAGTTTTATGAGAGTAACCGCCTAACTTTCGGTTTAAAATGTGCCCCATATATATTTAATAGAATTTCGGATTGTATTACTGTTATAGCCAAGGTCTATGGCGTTGAAAGAATAGTAAATTATTTAGATGATATTATCATCATTGCCTCAACTGAGGAAGAGTGTTTGAGGAGGAGAAATGTCCTCATTGAGCATATAGAGTTTATGAGTTTTAAAATATCCAAGGAGAGAGTAACTGAACCAAGCCAAGTATGTGTTTTCTTGGGCATTACTATTGATTCCACAAGTATGGAGTTCTCCTTGCCACAGAAAATGTTAGACAAAACATCCTCAGCCCTTGATGAATGTATGGGTAAAAAAATTGTCTCGAAAATTTTTTTTACAAAAAATAGGTGGGTTGATGTCTCTCTGCTTACAGGTAGTGCCAGGGGGCAGAGCTTTTAGCAGGGGAATCTTTGACCTTTGTGCCAGGGCTAGGAATAAAGGGGTTATTAGACTTGATGAGGAAAACCAAAAGGATTTGAATTGGTGGAAGGACTTTTGTGGAGTATTCAATTGTCATAATATTATATTAAATGACAACGACGAAACACCTATGTATTCAGACTCCTCTATACAGGGTTATGGAACTTGGTTTTCAAATGACTACCTGTACGGAACATGGAAGATGTTCCGTACAGGAGATGAGTGTGGCCACTTTACAGCCCCTCCTAGGCTTGATAACCTCAAAGTTCATCATAGGAATATTAATGTTTATGAATTGTACCCAGTTATGATAGGTTTGAAACGCTGGCTGAGCGAATTTAGTAATACCACACTGCAAAAATGGTGTTTAGATTCTAAACATGTTTAGGTCTAAACATGTTTAAAACCTAAACATATACCTCAATTAGGCGTCTCATCAACTACACATTTAGGAAAAGAACACTTTTGTTCTAAATACATAAACATTTTTGCTAAACATGTTTAGATGTTTAGAGTTTAAACACTTGAATACTAGGTGCTTAGATTTGAACATCAATATGTTTAGATATGTGGATGTCAAATCCACACCAGGTAGCAGCACTACCTCCCAATGGGCTATCTGCAAAATGTTATAATCAATTGTTGTGACAATACTCCCCAAACCCCTTGTGTATCATAGTGTCTTTCATTGAATGTCATGAAAATAGAAACAGCAATAGAAGATTGGGTAAATTCAACTTACACCACCATTATAACCCTACATTAATCAATGAGTTCCATGACTGACACCTTTTTCATGTTATTTTGTAACAGATAAAGCAATGTCCTTCCTGCCAAGCTGTTCCCCCCCCTCACTCCACTTCGATCCTCCCCTCCCACACCCCGGTCTCTCCCCCCACCTAGGCCCCGATGCCTATCACCATACCGATTATGGCCTGCCACGGCGCGGTGTACTGTATCGCACCGCCCATGGACATGGGTGCCGGCTGGTACCCCCCGCCCACTTCTGCAAGGGGACCAGGCCTTGCACCCTTGACCAAACGCAGGCCAACATTTCGGTAAAATTCTCGTCTGTGCCCCCTAGGAGTGGATACGCCAGATAGCACTACGATGCACTGGGCTATTGTCCTGCTCCCTGGTTCGGTGACACAGGTAAGATGACCCAATCACATGATACACCTTGTTCACACCATAACCGATATACTGTACTTTTTCCTTTCTTTCTTTTCTTTTTTCTTTTGTTGTTTTTTTTGTTTTTGTTTTGTTGTTGTTTTTTTTTGTGTTCTTTTTTTTTTTTCTTTCTCACTCCCCCCTAGCTCCCTCTAGTGTACGGGTCCGGGTTTCACGCCACGGGACCTCTCACCCTCGACGTGTCCTTGAGGCACATAGGTGAGGTTTAAATTCAAAGCAAGAACCAAGCTGTTGTCGGGAGGCGTGGCGCAGTCGGTAGCGCGTCCGCTCACAGGCCATAAAGGTCGTGGGTTCGGTTCCCGGCCCGGCTGGGGCATAGTGGTGGTTCCAAAAGTCGCCGTAAGGTGTCGGTTGAGTTCCTCCCTGCTCTGGCTAGGCTGTGCTGGAAAGTCTCTCGGCGGTCATGGCAGACAAATGACTTGAAACAGGCCTGTCCATCTCTCACTATGCCTATGTAGTGACGGGTGTTAAAGAACCATTGCCTCGGTAAATGTGTAGGGGCGTGATTTCTACCTTCCCATAGATGCGGTCACCATCATCCCCCCTCCCCATTAGACTAGGGTCCGGGCATGCAACGCCACAAGGGTAATCTCACTTCGGTGTGGATACAACCCGCGGGACCTCTCACCCTTGAGTGTCGGAAGGCACGAGGTGAGATAAAATTCGTAAGTAAAGCCAAGCTGTTGTACTTTCTCAAGTCTCTCATTCTAATGCAGTGTGTACATGTAAGTGTATATAGCTGTGGCTGACATATTGGGAGATTTTGCTGTGTACATACCTGCTGATGGCTTCCAATAAATGAGAAAACAAACAAAAAACATTCCTTTATTTTTTTACATGTCCACAAACCTTACTTCCCACCAAATAAATCAAACATCTAAACACAAAAATTCATAAACATCTAAACGCAAAATTTCATCGATAATCTAAACACAAATTTTGAACCTAAACACCTAGAGTTCTAAACACTTGAGCTAAGCACATTGTTTAGCTAAACATGTTTAGGAAAGTAATGTGATTACAAAAACGTTGCAAGAATATGTTTAGAAATGTGTTTAGGATCTAAACACCATTTTTGCAGTGCAGAGTTCATTGCATTACTGATAATATGCAAGTGTTAGCCATGCTTAATACAGGTGGATCAAAAAACAAGTTGTGCCTGGAATGGTTATGAAAGATTTTTTGGCTATGTTTCATCCTTAACATCGAGATATATGCCACATATTAAGATAATGTATTAGCAGGTCAATTATCTAGACTTAATTATAAAGGTGTTCCTAAGAAATGTAGAAATTCTTTGAGTGAAATAAACATGTGTTGTTATACTTGCAGACTTGAGGAACGTAAGAGCAAAAAGAAGGTATTGGGGTGTTGTAGATTCTACGCATAGGACACACAAGAAACAAATTAAAAGGTACAAAAAAATTTGTAAAAAAATCAAGTTTTCCCCCTTACCTTGCTCTTTATCTCATGCTTCTTCCCATTCAGTTTATCTATCAGATAAAATTAAACCTACATCTGTAAGAAATTATTTATCTGCAGTCTGGCACTATCAGAAGTTAGAAGGTTATGTGGATCATAGTAATAATTTCATGATAAAGAAAACTCTCGATAGTATGGGGAGAAGTTATTCAGGGTTGAGTAGTGTAACTTACCCTTTGACTCCACACGATATGGTAAAAATAAGTCACATTAATAAGGCACATTCTTTTGTCTAACCTTTTCTGTGGCAAGGATAAGTCACATTAATAAGGCACATCCTGATTTCAGCTACATTCTATAAGGTGCTGTTAGGAGTCTTATGTATAAGCCATGCCTTATATGTGAGGTAAGAATATATTTAGGAAATGTTGATCAATGTGCTGTCATCATTGATGCAATGTATACCATGCTTTAATACAATGTCAAGCTACAAGTATTTTCCCCTTTCTTTTACCTCAGGTAGTCTTTTTTTCTTTGTTTTTTTTTCTCTTTGGCGTGGCATCCAGGTATTCAGTTCTCAATAATTAAACAATGAGGAAACAAAATAAAAAGTAAGAGTTAATTCCTATTCTATATCCTAGTCATAATTGTTTCAAACAGAAAACCAAACACCTGGAATATTCTTTTTCAAATGATTTGTTTATTTGTATTCATTTGCAGATTCCATTAGGCTGATGGGGCTCTATTGGCTCTCTCAGCTGCACGTTTAAGGCGACCAGAGAAGGGCTTTGGAGCCAGTTGCCGCTCAACCTGCTCTGCAATCTCTTCAGCTGTAGAAGCATTGGCATCTCCTATTTAAATAAAAAGACTAAATTAATGATTCTCAATTATCATCGATAGGCAACCTGATCTTCCAATAGCTTAAGTCGGATTTCACTTGTATGACTAAATCAAAAATGAATAATAAGCGTCCAATGTTAAAAGTACTGAAATCATATCAAATCTAATCACCATTGACGTCATCATCAGTAGCCCTCCTGTGTAACTGCCTCTTTGTTTGGTCTGTAAATGGATTAAAGGTGTTTAGTCAATTGTGAAGAATCCAGAAAAATACATAGTGATACTGAAAAAAAAACACTTTAATTATGCCATGTATCAACTATCATGCACTCATTATCACATCAGTTTGAATTTGATATGGTTAATTTACTCAGTAGAAAAAAGAGAGTCATTTGGTCCAATGCCGGTTTTATCATCGATACCGAGTTGATGATATTTCTCTTGAACTTAACTTATATCATGAAATACCCCTGCTTTATAGAAATGTATCTTTTATGTACTGATATTATGAGAATTAAGACAAACGGATACATTATGAAAATCATACTCACTAATTAGACCTGGTGCTGGCTTCTCACAGGCAAACCTGCGTGTTGAATATGTGCGGTAAGTTTCAGCCCAAGTTCCATCAGAGTACATTGTAGCTGCATATCCCCAAGTACCTGTCGCAAGTGGATAGCCACTGCGCCAGTTTGTGTAGCTATAGCTACTGGAGTCACCTTCCCACGTCCACTTTCTGTCTTTGTCCCCTATGTCCTTATTATTGTCACGTAGTCCGAGCCAAATTTTCTCAGTCCTAAAGAATAGGGGATATAGATATATTATATGCTCAAGCAGAAATCTGTGCCATCATTGCCAAAAGGACAATTGTAATCATAGTTTCAACAAACAACACAACTAAATGGATGGGGAGACGAGCAATAAAAGTCTATATACGCATACACTCTCTGCTTCTGTAAGTAACATACTTTTTAAGAGATTGCTTTGAGAGTGCTTCCTATTATTTAATGCAGCAATCCTTCTTGAAATTTCAGATACGATACCTATAAATGATTTTGAATTATGATTATTGAATTGTTTATTGGATAACAACATACCCGGCTAATTTCCTCACAAATTTGTTTTCTTCCTCGTTATCTATCCTAACAAGGTTGCCACCATCAGCAATACAGCGCTCACTGGCTGGCTGGAAATAGACTTTCTCTTTGACATATTCATAACAGTTGTCCTTATGCCGGGTGAAGCCAGATGCACAATCTGAAGATAATCAAAAGAACATGACATTAAAAGGTTTCACTGCTGTAATATGATAGAAAAAAAATACATAACATTTAAAAAAGGACAATGTGACAACTTGCCTGCAAACACCCGGATCTCCACAAAGCCATTTTCTGACTCAGTATACACACTGTCAATGGTGAATTTGATGAAAGTTGTGTCAACCTTCTCTATTTCAAAGTCATCCCAAAATCCGTTCTGTGTGTCACTGGATGAACCAGATAAACGTCTCTTGAGGGTGACCTGAAGGCAGTGGGGAAAATATGAATTGTTTATTGAAGACATGGAATATCAGTACATTTTGATTGGATATAAATTATGCTATACAAGGTATTCTAAATTACATGCTGCTAAAGGTATTGGAAAGTACCATTCACAATCTACTAATGCAGTATTAGTTGATTCAGCTTGTACAAATTCGATGAGGACTCCAGATAATGAGCCCCCTAGAGTGAGCAGCAAAGGGTTGTCTTGCTTGGAACGTAGTCAGTGTGCAAACCACCATAACCATAAACGGTAAGGAGTGAAAGGTCTAAGGGAGTGGTCATTATTTATCAATTTTTTGAGCCCTCCCCCCCACGCTGGAGGCGCGGAGAGTTTTCGCACCCCTCTTTCATCTATAGTAGCGTGCTGGCTTTTTTGCTAAAAAATTTTTTTAGCCCCCCCTCGGAGGGGTCTGAAAATTTTATGCCCCCCTCAAAGCCACCACCCCCCTGTTGATAAATAATGACCACTCCCTAAGGACATACGCTGCATTTTGGAACTGCAGCATACTCCGGACATACTTACTACGTAACCTCAAATATTTACACCTACTTGATACTGAATTAAATGCTCTCATTATAATATTGCTTGCAAGAATGTCTTTTTTTAAACATTAGGCCGTATTATGAATGGATGGAAGACTGTACTGTTTGGTGAGGAGCGTTGCTGAATTCCAGTTTGATGCCCTTACTCTGTCCACTTGAGCCAAACCTCTGCATAATGCTGATGTATTGGATGGTGTATGCCTCTTTGAAGGTTAGCTGAGTAGGGAAATACCATATTATGTGATCAGCAATTAATGTCTGATAGTCAATTGTAGGGACAGTAAGATTTCTATGATATGTTATGCTTACGGTTAGAGTTATGGTTTAATGGGAATCATACCGAAAAAATATGGTTGTGCAGGTCACATCTTATCATTTACACGACTTTATATACTTAATATTTGCTTTGGTATTTTCCTCACAAAGGTTTCTTGATCTTGACAACTAAATGCTTACTTTGACCCAACTACCAACTGCTGGGGATTCTTTGACCCTCCATTCACTAGAGGGTGAAATATCTCCATCTACTACATTCCCACAGTTAGCTGCATCACTGGAGGCCTCACATGTAGCACTGAGGCTTTGAGTCTTGAGAGTGCTCAAGCTTGTTATTTCTTTACCTGTCAAACAATTTAAAAATATTTAGTAGTTTTCTTACGCAAAAATGTCATCACATTTGCCATAATTTGCCATAAGTCACCACATTTGCTACCACTGCCACAGCCATTCTGCCATCTTTCCTATATATCAACAAAGAATACTGCAAAAATAATTCAAATTCAGAATTGATAATGGAATTGTTGTATGATATCATAATGAGCCTTAATGCTATCATGAAAATATAAATATCCCTTTAAACTCATTTATTTTGGTAACAAATCTTTTCTTACCTTCCGCAATGACAGAAGCGACTGAGTACATTCTGCATGGATTATCAGCTCCCACAGAGGTGAAAGTTAAGGTCTCACCAGGCATAGGGTTAGACCAACTAGACTTAAGCTCATATGTATCCATCTTGATGTCATTGTTGTCACAAGAATCCCATGGTATGGCAGTGTCCCCCTTAGGGAACTGTATACCAATGATGTCATCAGGAAGGACCTGGATCTGGAAAGCCTCAGGAATCCTGATATCAGAAACCCAGCCTTGTTCTGTCTCAACCGTGTTAGAACCTACAAGGGTGAACTCTCCAATTTTGTCAGATATTTTACGCCAAACCTGAATAAAGAAATATCGGTAACTTATGACTGCTTTAATACTGCTCTTTTGACTGAGGGAAAGGGAAGAAGATGGAATGTAGGTTGGCTTTGTAAAATCATGGTCATACTATGGTATTTGAACTCTAGATATCCAAATAACTGTAACAACAGTTTCACTATTTCCTTGTAGATGTTTTTCAAATGTCAGGATAAACCTGAGGCATGAAAATACATTTTCTCAAGAATTAGCATTGCTTTTCATAAGCCCTATTTATAGATTTGAGCAGCTTACTGATAGAACAGCCACAGACTTCCTTGCTCCATAAACCTTCCAGGCTGTGACTGTTCCAGCCTTGGTAAACTGGAATTCTGCTCTATCGGCAATCTGTATGCGAGCACCTCCAGCCAGATTCTTACGGGGTTTTAGCTCTCCACCAACTGTCTTTTGTGGTGCTCCAGATCCTAAAGAAATCAGGATAGAAAATACAGCCCCATTGTATTTCAAATGCCCAACACATTTTGCACAATCCTTCAGGAACCTGAAGAACATCATCTGCATATCTCAAAAATTATAATATTAATTGCCAGAGAAACAATGAATTCAACTTTGCAAATCGTTTTTACTTTTAGAAATTCATGAACAAAGCCATATGTGGAATCTCAAAATCATTTGAGACATTGCCCTTTCCATGTGCCACTCTGCAAGTTTGGCTCACCCTACAATATTGATGTGAACGTTCACTAATAAGTGAAAAGCACAAGTTGACTTAACCCCTTGTCTGGAACCTTTTGTGTACCTACATGCTATGGCACCCTTATTAGTGTTCAGATAGACTTTTCGCTGAATTATTAGGGACATCAAATTCTACTCACTCCCATAGACACCCATAGAATAGCTTCACCTACCAGTAATACCAGGAGCATTCTTCTCACACACAGACTGGTATTCATTATAGTACTTGCAGTAGACATCTTTCCATTGTCCCGATGACTCCATCCTAGCACAGTATCCCCAGGCTCCAGACCCTGATGGCTTATCAGGAGCCCAGTTTGTGTAAGTAAAGGGGCTGGAGTCATCTTCCCAGCTCCACTTTTTGTCCTTACTTTCTATATCCTTATCATTGTCCCGTAGTCCAATCCAAATTCTGTCCTTTCTGTTTGATTTGAAGGCAAGAAACATAAATTATTATGACCTCATTATGTATTGATTTCAGGGATATTAACCTTTCCACCTTTGTGAAGATATATTGTATGATTAATAAGCAAAAGAAAATCTTGGACAAATATAAAGGCTTCAACATTTGAGAGTATTTGTTAGTACTATAGACTGACAGAAGGGTGTTGTGCGTTTATCTTACCCAGCCATTTCCCTGACAAATTTGTTTTCCCCATCATCATCTATTCTGACGAGCTTGGCATCCTCAGCCACACACAGCTCATGTGCAGGTGTATACTTGACTTCATCAGTGATGAGTTTATAACAGTGGTCCTTGTAGCGGACGAAGCCAGATGTACATCCTAGACAGGGCAGGTGTTAAACAGAGTGAATAATGTACATTAACTCAAGGGTCGGGTACTTTAGCATTAGGTAGCTGCATCAGAATATCATGTCTTCATTTTCTACTACTTGACTAGAATTTAGTTTTTCATAAAGTAGGAATAGCTTAATTCTGACGCTTAGAAATCGAGCAAATCATATGTAGTAAAGTAAAACAACCTACCTGCAAATACCCGGATCTCCACAAAGCCATTCTCCGACTCAGTATACACACTGTCAATGGTGAATTTGATGAAGTTTGTATCAACCTTCTCTATTTCAAAGTCATCCCAGAATCCATTACGTGTGTCAGTAAATGAACCAGCAAGCCGCTTTTTGAGAGTAATCTAAAAGAGATTATGGTGCATAGTATTATGATCAGACTTGGGAGGGCAAAGTAAGAGAAACTAGAAAATGAGATTACAAATATTATTGCACGTATTGAAGTCAGGCTGTATCTGTAACCTCACTACTGGTCTGACTCAAAAAGATAATCAGCTTACCCTTTGGGAAGTTGAGTTACTGAATTCTAAGGTGATTTCTTTACTTTGTCCAGCTGCACCAAGTCTCTGCATGATACTAATGTGTTGAATGGGATAGTTATCGTTGAAATTGATCTGAAAAGAAATAGTAAATTCACAACTTTGTAAACAATATCTATTCATGAACATCTCTAGGTAAAACCTGTGTATTACGATTATAAGTCTGAATGCACTGGGCATCAAACATGGAGTGGCCAATGGGCTTCCGATGTGCCCCAAACTGAGTTTCGAAACTGAAACAGTTTTCACCCCTAGTAAATGTTTTGGGTCATAATTGGCGGACGAATTCTGACAGATTTCCAGTTTCATAATATCTGATTTGTATCATTTCTGGAGTTCCTGAGATAATTTACTTCCTCAGACAATTTTCCTAGTAATTTTCTTACCTTTATCCAGCTTCCAGTTGCTTGAGATTGAGTGACCTTCCATTCACTAGTTGGTGATATATCTCCATCTATAGCCATTCTACAGCTAGGTTCATTTTCTGAGGCTTCACATGTAGAACCGAGACTTGGTGATGCGACATTGGTTCTCTCTTGTGTCCTATTAAATTCTGTGTGTAAAGATAACAAAAGCCTCTAATGCATAAAAAGCTTTCATAAATTCTTTTTTTTTGTGTGTTGTTTGAAAACTGTATGCACCTCAAACGAAAAGGGCGTAAATTTATACTATGCAGATGCCCTGAATGATCTAATATCTGATATATCTACACAACGTTCCACAACGTTAATAATGATAGACACATTTTGCTTAATTTCTAGAATAAGCATTACCTTCTCCAACAAAAGCACGCAATGAGTACATTCTGCAAGGATCACTTTTGCCAACAGAGTTGAAGGTCAAAGTCTGACCAGGTTTAGGATTTGACCATTCTGTCTTCAGCTCATATGTCTCCATTTTGATTTTCTTGTTGTCACAGGGATCCCAGGTGATGCCTGCATCCCCCTGTGGGAACTGCATGCCAATGACATCACCTGGTTGAACCTCAATCTGGAACCCTTCTGGTATTTCAATAACTGACTTCTCTTCTTTTGCCACCTCCACACTATTTGAGCCCACCAGAGTAAACTGGCCAGGTAGGTTAGGTATTGGTCGCCAAACCTGATGGATACGAGTTAGATTTTTAGAAGCATTGTGCTGATTTAATGTATTATATATTAGGATATCAAGAAATGTTTGTCTGATTACTAGTTTACCACATTTTAATATCCTTTTCTCGCTAGCAGGATTACTCTACTTGTGAGAAATCCCACAGAAATGGATTTTCATATAGATAAATATAACTCACACCAAGAACAACCACAGACTTCAGTACTCCATAAACCTCCCAGGCTGTGACTCTTCCAGGTTCAGTGAAATGAGATTCTGCTCTGTCAGCAATCACTATACGGGCACTTTCAGCTGTATTTTTACGTGGCTTTGGTTTAATTCCCACACCGGTGTCTTGTGTTTCCGATTCTGAAGGTAGAAGTTACAAAAAATATCTATGTTGTTGTTAGATATAGAAAAGAACACTGAAAAACTGACTGGCACGAAACTAGCCAGTGCAGACGACTTTAAGTCCTCAGGTTGACAATACAGCTTTAGGTCGTCAAAGTGGCGATTTTAGGTCGTCATCCTGACCACCTAAGTCGTCAATATGACGACTTTCTCTTGTCAGTATGAGTTTAGGTGGTCATTTGACCTTGACTACCCTAAACTCGTCTGTATTGACGAGTTTTAGGCGGTGGTATGTTTTCTGTGAACCAGGTTTGTTTTGGTGCAAGTTTAAGACAGGTGATATATATTATCATAGGAATAGAAATCGGATTCCAAGGTTTAAGAATGATACCTATATTAGTATTTGCTTTTGAGCGAGAAACATGTGAGAATGTTCAAGAAACAAAATATCACATGTGATATTTCGTTATGACTGTGTCATGCTAATTGTATGCAGCCCTGTATTTTGCAGAGTACTTCCACCCAAAATGTTAGATATCTATAAAGATTTTACATAGTGTAATACTATTAGAGGTTTGCCATCGACAAGATAATTCTATCACTAGGACTGGCAGTATCATGAGAGTTCCCTGTACTTTTGCCACTACAGGTGTGAGAGCAGAGCAATCAGATTGTAGATTCTCACTGAACTCTTTGTAGATGAATTTTGGATACTACAGAGAAATACACCAATAAATCATTAGGTTTCTGCTAGTAGGGTCTAGTAGTAAATGAGATATCATTCATTTAAGATGCTAAAGGCTAAGATTTTACCCTTTTATACTTACCTTTCATGGGCTTCTTGCAAATGGTAGCCCTTGCATCATAATACTTACAGTATTGATCATACCATGTGCCATCTCCTTTCATAGAAATACACTTTACATCTGAGTTTGTGTAATCTGGCTGTCCTGGTTTCCAGTTTGTATATGTCATATTTGATCCATCGGCTGAAACCCATTTGCCAGCTTCCAATGTGTAACCAAGATAAAGTCGCCTGAAAAAATGACATTTGGCATGCAAACTAGTGGCTTTGCCACTAGAGTTTGGGGCATTACCATCTACCCCCGAAATATATGGTGTCACCACCCTAAATCGGACCACTTCCGGGTTTACTGGCCAAATAGTCCCTTCTGAACTTAGTTATTTTGAGGAATTTGGCCCCAAGGGAAGGGAAAGAGGGGCCAAACCCATTTTTATTTGGTATCAGAATGATGAGTAGGAGTGTTTCAATAGGCCCAGAATATCTTTTGTTCAAAACATAAATTCAGTGGAAGTTTATGGGGTGAAGGGGTCCTGATGTGTATTCATGCGCTGATCAGGCCTCACCATGCAAAAATCACTACCTGGTTACCATGGCAATTTGCGCAAAATCTAGCCTGACTATGTTTATGTGGACCTATCTTATTTTTTTCTCCATTTCATAAGCTAAAATATGGTGTAGGTTGCTAAGCACTGTGAGAATTTAAGTATATTTAATATCAGGTCAACGGTAGAAGACCTGTGATTTTTCGGATGGTCACAAGGCATTTGGGGTGGTGACACCATATAGGAGGCTTTGACCCCTCCCCCTCATCCCCCCCTACATGAAGCCCCTCAGTGCTTGACTGAGTAACTTCTGTGTCAAATCTACCTACGGGAGGGGAACGGGAGTAGATAGTGCTACGAAAGTGGTTATTCAGCATGCATGGGAGAAGCAGCGAGTTCCCATGTCCGTGACCTTTGACCCTCTCTGCTGGCAGCAACATCACTCTCCATGCAGATGCTCTTGGAGGTGCCAATTCAAAAGTTTGCCAATAGAGTGTGGAGCATTAGCAATTTGAGAATTTGAACATATATCAAACATGGACCCTTTCCATTGCTTTGTTGTGGGAAACTCGAGGGATGTAACGTTGCCTAGTGACGTGACATTGCCTAGTGAAGTGATGTTCCCTAGTGACACCAGCAACATCACTCTCCAAGCAAACTCTCTCAGAGGGCTCCACTTCGAAAATTTAAAGGGAGAGATATCTTGATCAATTTAAGGCATTTTACCATCATAGTTAAGGGGATAATAGCATGGATTTGTAGCAACATCATCATGTACGGTATGGATTGTACATGAGTCATTTCGAAAATGCTTGTTATAGTAGTCTGGTGTTACAGAAAACAATATGGCGGACGTTTTTTGGACTGTTGCCTCCTGTTGCTATGACCTATGTCGAGAGTGGATACCTTTCCTGAAATCTAACTTTCTTCTGAAGTTTGGTGGCATTGGAAGGGAGTTAACGGTATTTGAAAGCCTGAAAATATAAATTTTAATCAAGTGGAGGAAAGAATTCGAGTTAACTCAGAGTTCCCTAACTACTTCACAACCCAGAAATTTTGCTTCAGCTGATACCCCAAGGGTACTCAAGGCTGAAGCAGTCAATAAATTAGAGTTTGTAACCAGCGAACCAATAATGCCTTTTTTAATATAGTGTAATAAGCAATTTGAACTTCCGATATGGAAAACTATCAAACCACCAGACTGACAAAAACAAGGATGATCAGATGGACGGGTTGGCAGATTGTAGAGGTACAGAAACAATTGGCATGTTTAAAAGGATGGTAAGCAAGTGAGTGAAATGAAAATGGAGAGAAAGAAAACAGGAATGAATTACAATTAATTTTGGTAAAGGTACATCATGAATATTTGAATGACAAATGTTTATCTGATTGAATAGATTTGCAGTGCAACAAGCTAACCTAATGTGTTAAGGACAAGATTATGAATACTTCAGATGCATGATGTATTCCATCCTAGTATTAGATGTTGCCATTGTCCACAAGCCAATATCCATGGACAGATGGGATAATATCACTTACTCTCCATCAGACAGATTTAGGAGGAAGTCACTTTCATCTTTGTCTCCAACAGAGCTTACGTGTGCTCCTTGTGCTACACAGGCTTCTTCAGATTCATCGTAGAACTGCACTTCAGGATTCAGTTTGTAGCACTGGTCCTTATACCGAGCCCATCCCACAGCACAACCTGAGATGATGGAAAATAGTGTTACATCAAAGAGGCAACATAACACTGACAAAGAGAATTATGTCTACAAACAATTGTCAATATCATTCAGTCTCCTTGGATATCCATCAAGATGTTTATGACAGCTATGCTTGCTTTAGCCCCTTTTAATTCTCCCACAATCCCCTGTACAATACAACATGTATAATTTGGGCTCCTACAAAAAATAAACAATTTTTAAGCCATCATATAGAAAAGTATAATGATAGGCATAAACTGTTTAGTTAGAGCTTATCATGGACCAAGAATAAAGCCAATGTAGATTTGGTAAAAACCTTGCTCTAGATTGTATACTACAGTGCTCTTACCTCCTGAATACATCTGGATTTCAATGATACCCACTTGGCTGCCAGCTTCATTATCAGTTTCAGGGTAAATATCAGTTATGGTGAACCTGACCTTCTTAGTATTTAAAGGAGTTTCAAGACTGAATGTATCCCACAGCTGTGCTCTATAGTCACCATCCTTTGAACCCTGTCTTTTCCGCAAAGTGACCTGAAAAGTAAAAGTGAATTGTAATTTGATGTTTTCTTTATGCTATTCATTAGGAATACAAAATGTGTAAGGCTAAATCATTACCTGTTTAGAAGCTCCATCATCAAAGTCCAATGTTAGAGTCTTTATTTGGGCAGCAGCAGACATTCTCTGCATAATGCGGCCTCCTACAATGCTGTACACATCATTAAACTGAACATCTACAAACTGTCCAGTTGATGGAGCGTCAGGTATCCAAGAGCTCTCAATGTCGGCTAATCCTCCATCCAGCATCTGATCACAGATGCTTTCTTGTGACGATGCTGTGCAAGTAGTCTTGAATGTCACATCCGCAACATTTTCAAGGACAGGTTTTTCTGGAATTATGTTTGGAATTTTTATGATGTGTACTAGATGCTGAGCCCATTTATGTTTTCATCATACCTAGTTAAGTTCCAATTTCAGTTCATCAACTGTCACATCTTCAGGTCCAAGTAGATCATTAAATCCTTAACCTTATATCATTCTTAGCATCAGCAAAACATCCATGTGTACATTTTGTTCTTATTGTTAATAACAATTCCATTTCAAAATATTACACAAAGTGCATTCTTCCCCTTGTATCCCTTTATGAATTGTTTATCACTTTTGGTCAATGGTATGCAGTTGATTTGAATCTGACGCCAACTGATAGAGCTTTGCCCTACAACTTACCATCTGTTATTTCATAGGATACAGAGTAGGTACGGCATGACCCACCAGTGGTTTTGAGAACCTGCCCACTAGAGAGTGGGCCTGTTTTTGGATGTTTAACCTTGTTGATTCCTGAGTCGTCAGAGCTACACTGTTCATATCTGGTGAGATAATAAAACAATTTATGCTGTAAATATTTGATCATTCTGTCACTTGATGGCAATGATAACCTCATATATTATGTCCCAATCTAGGAAAATAATTGATATGTGTGCATTCTAATCGTACCATCTTGGGAAATTCCTTCCTAGGCTATTTAGAAGAGAATTTAGGTATGTGTAGAAGGCATAACATGTCAAGAAATATCCTACAGTTCATATCTAAACTGATACTCACGGAATTCCAGGGTTTTGTCCAGGGAGGTAATACCATGCAATGAAGTCACCTGCTTCAACTGGTATCATATCAATGGTTTCCACATTGATAAGATTAGCGATACCACTTTTAATAGAGACAGTATTCTCTCCAATAAATGTGTAGTTATCTGTAACATCTTTTACTGGCCTCATAACCATCATAGTAACATCACAGTCGTGCTTTGTGAACAGTTTCCACGTCTTGATAAATCCTGCCTTGGGAACAGTCATAGATGGACTACGCTCCATAAAGATATGGCCAATGAAAGATTCATGGTCTGTTTTCTCACGTGGTAGAACAGCATTACCAAACATAGTCTCCTCTGTGTTTATAACTAGAAAAGGAGAGATGGTGCATTCTTCTTATAAGAGATGATTTTAATTATATCAAAAAATAAATGCCACAAATTCTACCTAGAACTCTCAATGTACAGATAGATTTCACATAAAACTGTTGTATTTTTAATCATATCATAGTGAGTGACCTTTGCCCAAAGCGCTAGATAATCATCAGTCCATCAAGGTCCACTTGAATCAGCTGACATTTTATAATATTGTATGATCTAGTATGATTCCCTTTTACTATATGAATATATAAATAAGAATACATACATAGGTCAGTGATAAACATAACTACAAAGATCAGATAATGGCATAGTAATCCTTTTTTGTATGCAGAAGGTTCTATATCCAAACTGATTTACTCACTTTCATCAACAGGTTTTTCACATATGTAATGCTTTTTGGCAGCACATGTCATGTCAGACCACTTCCCACTCATTTCTATAATTGAACAGTCTTGATCATTCAAATTGTCGGGTTGTTCTTCTCTCCAATTTGTGTATTCATTGTTTGACCCATCTGTCCAAGTCCATTTTCCCTCCTGGGCAATGTCATTATAGCCTATCATTGTTTGATCACTGATAGAAAGAAACCACATTTAAATCAGTATCTACCAATAAAGGACAATATATGGCCTAAATAAAGAAGCCGTGTTTCAGGTTGCCCTACTTATTTAAAAAAAAAAATCACCCTATATAGGTTTTTTTCCCTAAATGGCCCTATTTTTTTGGTACTCTTCAGCTTTTGATACACTGACTACACTTTATCAAAATCAATTCACAAAATCAACCCATCAGAAAGGGTCATGTCCATACTGAATATTAGCCTTCAAAATGTAGCCCTAGAGAATTATCAAGCTGATGAAAACAGAGCTGGCACTAAAAAGGTGCAACTCAATGGCTGACATCCGAAAAGCTGGGGAATAAAAAGCACACATCCAATAACAATGGTCTCAGAGCATAAGATCACCCAAGCAAAATGTTGTTAAGCATTTTCAGCAGCTTGCTCTCAAAGACAAGGAAATTCAAGTAGTGGACACCTTGAAAGAAGAGGAGATTAATAGGTTAAAAAGTCATCTCAAAGAACTACTCCCAACTCTTGATCAACGCATACTGGTTAAGGCCCATACAGAAGGTGCCAGAGTACAACAACCCTGAGTACTGCATCCCACCAAAGTCAAAGCCCCCTCTACTCCCTGCACCTCACTTGAACTCAGCTGGGGAACATTACAAGCCCTTGAAGGATGTCATAGAACTAGTTATCAGCAACCCAAGTGAAAGAAAGGTCAAACCTGAAAGGAAAGGAAACAAAAAAAAAGGCTGTCATGGTACCGACAGACAGGATTGCAGAGAATTCCAGCACTGTTCCACTGACTGCACAAACCTAAATTTGACTTTACATGAGGTATAGTCAAGACCAGAGAACTTGGCGAGGCCAACAAAGGGAAGTCCAAGGGTTTATAAATGACAAGTAATTCACTAAGAAGGGAGAATCCACAAATGGCCTATGGTCAGTTCTATCACCTCCAGGGTCTGCCTTGACCATAAATGAGGTCTGCAAACCTGTGATCTTAAATTGTGTTAATTCATGGAGAGTAAGAGCTGCTCCTAAATGACTATTTCAATGAGATATTTAAATGGTGTTAGGTGATGGTATCTGATGTTAACAAGATAGCACTCTTATTGGGGGATTTCGACCTCCCAATGGGAGGGCTTGCCAAATTCTTAGGTCTTGACTATAGCTTCATCACCCCTCCAGACCACAATCTGCATGGTGTTGTCATAGTTTGAGCTGGCATGACATGGCAAAGTCCTATGGAAACACCATATTATGGATCTGAGTTTGGTCGCTGGGACATCTGTTACTTTTGTGGGGGAGAAGATACTGAGAGGGATAAGGAAAAGCTGAAGACATACAAATCTATGTACCCCCTTTGCAAAGACTGTGAAAGGGCAGGGTTAAAAGCTCATTGCATGAGAGTGCAAAGCTTTCTCCATTTCTGGCATGGATTGTCATCAGTGACATAAAGCAATAAAAAAAAAGAGTTTTACCATCGTGTGCAAGCATATGCACATTCCACTCTTATCAATTCAGCCTTCATTTCTATCAATATGGTTCATATTATTAATACTGTATATTCAGGCTTAATATATGAAAAGTACCCTATGTGATGCAATTAAGCCGCATTTTGGCTTTATATGAGAGAATCCTTTAAGATCTTTGTGTAAATGAAAGGCAGCTCAAGTCAAATCAAATGTGCAGTAATACCTAACAGTCTGTATACAGTGGAATGTACCGTAAAACCCTGGTCATAAGCCAATCATCTTTTGCTATTTATGGTCAAAATCAGCTTTTAAATTCTTGCTTAAGTTTACCCTGGCATATGAGCGGGGATTTATTATAATAGAATAAAGAGAAACCTGTAAAACATTTCACCCTAAAATCGGCTAATAACATTTTCCCAAACCCTTGTCTTATGACAGGTCGGCTTATGACCAAGGTTTTACGGTATCATGCATAATCTACCTGTTCTAGAAACAGACTCACAAACCTCATACCAGCATACTCCATGCACGGTTGTGGGGGGGGGGGAAATGGCAAAAATAAAAATATTTTACCCCTCCTCCCAACCTATTTTTTCAGCCTCAACCTGAAACACAGCTTTTTTTAGGCCAAAGAACTTCCCTTCCACAAATTGAACTTTTCTCAAACTCAAACTCAACTCAGTAACTATGTGCGAGAATACACTATCTGCTCTTACTCCACTTACCTAATCAGAGATACAACAAACTTGTTCTCTGCTTCTGAGTTGATGACAACTAGATGACTACCACCGTTAGACTGACAATCCTTCTCGGCCTCAGCCCACTTAATCTTTTTCTCCTCATGTTTGTAACAACTTTCCTTGTGATGTATCCATCCATCAGGACAACCTATGAAAAATATACATTCACATTTGAGGTAATACATAATACTTTTATGAATTTCCTAGACAGGAGGCCGTTTTTCCTCATACATACGGGGGTCCATATGTCACATACAACCCCCATATGTCTAAAAACGGTTTTTGTTCAGATTTCCGCTTCCTGCCTCAGTGAATACAGCCTTCCACATCCAGATGCGGACAAAAATGTGTTTTTGTTCAAGATACGGAAAGTGAAAATTTCGCATCATGTCCGTATATGGGGCCCTGAATACCACCTGCTCCAGGGCAGGTGGTATCCTACATATGGCCCTTTTTCCTCCATATGTGTCATTTTATAGGTCCGTATGTGGGTTTAAAGGATATGCTGAGATAGGAGTGCACCTTATATGCAAGGTAAATGGATAAATTAATTGATAAATCCTACTGAGAACATGTTGATATTGGATCCACCATTCAGAGATGCTGCCCTTGAGTGGTTAGAGCTCTTAAAGGGTTAGCATAAGGCAGGGTCCAGCAGATGTATATTACACTGTGGTGGCAACTTTGTCAGCCTTCATCCTAACCCCTTAAGGACTCTAACCACTCAAGGGCAGCATCTCTGAATGGTGGATCCAATATTAACATGTTCTCATTAGGATTTATCAATTAATTTATCCATTTACCTTGCATATAAGGTGCACCCTCATCTTAGAGTAGCCTTACCATACAGGGAGAGTAAGGACGAGGGTATCTATAGTACAGTGAATTTGGAGTAGGGCTGGTCTTTCATTATTCCTCTACCCCAGTCCCTCTTCAAGGGATGTATTTATGTGGATTATGTGGTCAGGCTGAGTTGGGAGTGCACCTTATAAGTTATATGCAAGGTAAATAGATGAACATGCTCACAGGACGTGTTTAGCATGGTAGCTATCCACCTTAAAGGTTTAGGATAACAGGCACCTGAAACGGATATCCCTCCCAGCTTCTCCTGTTAAACCTTTAAGGGCTTTAAGACCCAGTAGGGAAAATGCCATGGTGCTGGTCCCCCCCAAAAAAAAGTAAACAGAAAAAAAGGGTCCGTATGTGTGTTCTATCATCTCCCAGTCTACCCATATTTTTCCGTATGTGTGACGTCATAAATTTAGGGTTCCCTAGGGGGTTTCCTGGGATGTAGACGATTTTCATCATTAAGTCTTGAGTCCACCTAAAAAGAATCCATATATACCAATTTCTGTATATTAAGGTTTTATATACAGACCCTACACGGAGGCCTTTTAAAAGCAACTTTTTCAATTTGAAATAATTTCTCCACATGGGGTCCGTATCTGACACTCTGTATATTGTTATATAACACCTATGTGGATAAACACGCTCCAGCAGCAGGCATATACATGTATTGAGCATGACAACCATACACTTGAATATATTATGGATTGGTTAGGCAAAAGAATGGTGTACTTCTAGAGAATCATTACAAAAATATTATCTTTGGACATTTTAGGATGATTTCTTTTGGTCAATGTAAGTAGCCATGAACTACCTTCACAATCTGTGACTTGCCAACAAGCTTCATTTATCTATTTCTGACTTTCAACTTCTGAAGTGAAAAGTATTTGATCTTATTAGACTAATTGGGTACAACAGATACGCTCTACTAACCTCCATAGATCTCAATTTCTATGAATCCATTGTTGTCAGTGCTGTACACTGAATCAATTGTAATCCTCACAGAATCTGTGACAACTGGAGTCAGGTCGAAAGCATCCCAAATGGCTACAGCTGTGTCAGTTGCTGATGTTCCTTGTTTTTCAACCAGGCCAACCTAAAATGTAACACAATAACATTATTATTGAATAAAACCTTTTACCGAAATATCTACTATATTGCCTGGGCCATGTTTTTCCCCATTTAATAATAAATATGGAGGTAAATATGGACGTCCATATTTGGGTCCATATTTGAAATATGGGCCGTATTGGGGTACAACAGATACACCCTACTAACCTCCATAGATCTAGGTCTAGACCCCTCCATATTCAAATATGGACCCAAATACGGCCCATATTTCAAATATCGACCCAAATATGGAAGTCTATATTTCCCTCCATATTATGACTGAATGGGGAAAACAGGCCCCTGGATAGTAGGGAAGGTCTATGGGTCTAAGCATATCAAAAGCTATGCAATATATACATAACAAATGACATTGATGTTATTCTCAAAATCCTCAAGGGGATACATGAGCATCACACACATAAAGACTAACACTGTTTAATGTACAAGACATTTGTTTGCCCTCAAGATCAGACCAATGTAATGGTAAATCCAAATCACATTAAAAGACACATCTCAAGAGTTGAAAGAAAATAAAAGAGAAGAATTATTACCTGCTGAGTAGAACCATCACCAAAGGTTAAAGTCAACCTTTGAGTCTGTCCCGTCTTTGATAAGCGTTGCATGAACCTGGCTCCTACCACTTTGTATTTACCATTAAAGCTAAGATCTATGAAGGCTCCAACACCCTCATTGTCAGATATCCAAGCATTACTGTATGGCATCAATCCACCATCAATGGCAAAGCTGCAAATGTCCTTATTGGATGAAGCATCGACACAGGTACCACCCCTTGAAGCAGCAGCCACATTGACATATGTATTCTCATCACCTGGAGCATAAAGTGATTAAAATTGCAATTCAGTGAAACCATAAGGGCTGGCAAATAATATTTTTTTGTCAATTTTCTCTTTAAACAGATTATGTTTGAGATAGTAGAAGCAATGCATAAAGGGTTCCTTATGAAAGGTTCTTATTGCAACCAATTTGTCTCTGATACTTGATATCTATCCTAGGCCTACTTCAGAGTAAGTCAAATGCAATGATCTGCAAGAGTTGAACAACTTGATAAGTCACATACCTCCTCCTACTGTGAGGGCTATTGAATATGTGCGGCACATGTCCACCACTGGCAGAATTCTTTGCATTCCAACCTGCACCTCGCCCATGTTTTCTAAGGTAATCTGATGGACAATCCTCTTTGCAAAACCCTGCTTACAGGCACTGAAGGTCAGACCTTGAGATGCGGGTGTGTAAAATCCAAGTAGGTCACCTTCCTGGACATCAAAAGTCTCAAAGTTCTTCATTGTGTAAGTGTTCACTCTCTTTGGTCTCAGTGTTAGCATTGTCTGCCCAATCAGGGCAAAGTTGTCATCATTGATCCTACGCCACACCTGTGCAATGATATCTGTCCGAATTGAACTGTATAACTCCCAGCGAAGAGCCTATATAGAATATAGAAGAAATAAAGATCTATTTAATCATGTGAATAGATTAAATAATCCTTGATAACAGCAGAGAGGTCTCCAAATCTATTCCAACATAATTGTTGTGAGATGGCTGGAAAAACCCCGCTGTAGAATTTCTCTCAGTGAGTTGAGAGTTCCCTGACCAAATGATAAGTTTAAATATGCAAGATTTCTTTATATTCAAAGGTTTCTGGCAGAGAGCATCTACTATTTACTGTAGCCCGGGAAGCACAGAACATTGAATTAACAATAATAACTAGTTGATCAAGGCTGATTGGAATAGACCCCACAATATAATCACCTTTCCTGCACGCCTTATGTTTGATTCCTTTGAGTCATAGACTGTGAGCTTGTGATCATACTCCACATATTGTCTGTGAATCACTCGTTGGCCAAATGTATCCTCCATCTCAGTGATGGCTACAACAGATAGAGTCAAACAGTTTGATATTTCATTGTCTGCAGAAATCACTTCTCAAACCTCGAATTGGATTTCAACCTATGGAGATGCATTTGAATAGGTGACAAGCTGCAAGAGCATCACTTCTTAAAGGAGCTCTGAATCGGCTACGTCCGCCACAGTGCTAACGTCGGCGGACGTAGTTCCTTGATTCAGAGCGCCTTTAAAACAAGAAAAATGTTGCAAGGACCACGGCTAGGAGATGCCACTCTGCGGCTGACATGTGACGTCACGGCCGACGTATGACGTCACAAATTGCATCACAAGGTGACCGTGACGTCACTGACAAACCGAAAACATAATGAAGTTGCTATGGTCGCTGCGCTCCCGGCTGCAAGCAACTCCAAAAAAAGTGAAGTATACTCACGTGAGCAGACTGGTGCTTTGCCTGAAATTGTACCATTATGGAGACATGTACGACCCGGATTTCCTGCTGAAACCTCAAAGCCCTTATTGCATGTGTATACAAAGGACTCTCCGGCTCTAATATACAATTCGTTTGTGTTCAGCACTGAATTAGGAATTGTCCCAGGGTTTGGACACTCCATATCTGTAATGATGAACCAAAGATTATTCTGGAGATTATTTCCCAAACTATATATTGGCTGTGCACACTACCCATGACCATAAGGGTCCATGTCCATGAGGGTTTGGCACTTATCAAAGATGATCATCGAATTTTGAGAAATATCTTCCTGAACTTAGTGAGATTCAGATTTTCAGTAATACTTTATTACTAAATTATGGGCTCACCATAGCCCATTGAATACAGAGCTTAGAATGCCCATTTGACCACTGTAATCATCAAATAGGAACTTACCTGGACAGAGGCCACAGGAGTAACGACAGTGTGCAAGTGCATACAGTTCATGCTCCTGGCAGAGTTTGTAATTCCTAGAGATTATGTCAAAGCAGTTTGGATTTTCATCCACACAATAATAATTGGTGTCATATTCTGAAAGGAGAAAAAGAATAATTATCATATCATAAAGGCAATCATGAAAAAGAGTCTATGGTATTTTCAAGTAACGACATTGCGTTAAGCTAAAAAAGAAGTGACAACTTCCAATGTTCGAATGTCCATTAGGTTTATTTCATCATCAGCTGTCAAACCTTATGAATTTCATTATGCACCCCTAAGGTGCCAGTATATCTCTACATATACAGTTTAGGTCCCAGGTGTTTGGTTGTACACTTACATTTTCAGTCATAAAGTCTATCATTTTTTTCATGTCTGAGAATGTTATTTCTTTTTATGCATGATGACATATCCTACCAGTGTGTGCCTTTACACAGACATAGTTCCGTGGGTAGTAGAAAGTACAATACACATCATCCCATTCACCATTACTTTCCATCAACCCACATCTGTCCCAGCCACCGCTTGGCTCATCAGGTCTCCAGTTAGAGTAGTTATGGTTGAAACCATCCACCCAGTCCCAGACGTCATCCTTATCTTGGTCATTGATTCCAATCCATGCCTTACCTCCCCTGTTTAATAGCAGCACAATGTAGCATTATATTGAAATCTCGATAAGACAGATGCCGGATCCGAAACCAAATGAATACAGAAATATATCAAACGCAACAAACTGCCCTTTTAGTTCTCCCTATATATGCATGCAAATGACATGAGTACTTGTAATAAAGATTTTGAGAGAAGGCGCTCCTTCCCTTCAGATTCTAAAATATTGACTTCTATTAATTATCAGGTATCTCCTCCTTGGACTGCTAATTGAACCATATTCTAGCTTTGACCTGGTTTACAGTTTGTTATTTTTGTTAATGTGTTACTTACTTGAGCAGTTTCCTGACAAATTCATTTTCTTCTGCACTTCCAATGCCGACTAATATGGCATTTTCGGCTTTGCATGCTTCAATGGCCTCGGGGTAATATAGTTCATTTTGTATGTAGCTGTAGCATTTCTCTTTGTATCTATACCATCCATTTGGACAAGCTGTAAATAAGAATTAAAATGTTGATTACCATCAATCGGAGCTAAAGAGGTCACATATATGTGATTACATTGCACACATTGATGGGATTCATGGTTTAAACAGATGAGACTACTTCCAGGACAAGAAATGCAGGCAATGTGGTATATATAAGAGCTTATGTAAAATGGTGGTTTCCCATGAATGCAACCCTGGTGATCTTGCTGTATTCATACACCATTCTAACCATGAAGGGTTTATATATTTCACTGATACAGCCCTTCTGATTTATTCACTGATGGTAAGATGGTGTGGCACAAGCTATCACCAAAAGGCTATGTAGCTGTGCAAACTTACCTATTCCACAGAGCATTTCAGTGCCTTCATAAGTGCCATCAGAGGTGCACACAAGCTCGGTGGTGACTGGTTCATTGTCCACCTTTTTCTTACACTCAAGCTTTACAGTCTCCCCAAGAACAAATGTGGTCTGGTCGGCCTTTTCTGGCTCGATGACAGCATGCTTGTCTTTCACTACAGGAGCATCACATGAAAGTACTGGAAATACCAGAAAAATGTTAGTGTTGATAGGCGATAGTACACCATCATACTTCATATTTTCATTTCATGCGATATTGGTAGCTTCTCACAAAGACTTATTAAGCTTATATACAATGTCAAATTACATCTGAAATGAAAGATGGAAAATTACCTCCTTTCTCATGGCCTCTTCCACAGAAGTTGCATGTCAGGTGACAGCCGTGGAATGCTTCCTCTGAGCTACAATAATTAGGATCTTTTCCTACCAGTTCATCACAGTCCTCAAAGAAGTCATAGCACTTAGCTGAAATAGGATGGGTCAAAAGGGTGAGTGTTGATGATAATTAAGCACAGATATAAATATAGATACAAATTACTTCACCAATTTACAAAATATTTCAAGTATTTGCCACATCAATTAGGACACATTTCCCTTTTCTCACTGACTATGGGTAAAGGGCTGGTGACAGATATCTAAGATAATATACAACTTGTAAATAACATCCTACCTATTCCACATGCATCACAAAAGTCATATTCACAATACTTGTTGATGTAACACCATGGACGAAGCAGGTTATTTGGGTTACGACAGTAAGAGTGTCCTGTGAGTCCACTGTGAATGTACCTAAGAGACAAAATGGAGCATGTCACAGTAGATTATTTCATATGTACCTCTGTTCATATATCAGTGCAGGATTTGGTGCCAAGATCAAAAAGACACTGATAAATGTCTGACTGTATGTCCCTGTAGGGCAAATAGCTAGTCTTAACTACTATGGGTTCTCCTTAATACTGACCAATCCCAGTGTACCTGTTTTGTACTTATGTAATAAAAATTGTTAATAGGGAGAACTAAAGTTACATTATTTGGTTATGTAATAGTGTAATAAGATATGGGTTGGCATGGAGCGATACAGGACCCTTTATATAGTTGCCATTTTGAGCACCCGGGTACTACTTACTCTTCAGCAAACGGAGTAACAGAGCAGTTCTTTGCCTCCTCCCATGGGATACACTTTTGATAACTCTGTGTGTAGTCCACCTTCCCCCGGTAACTCTTGCCACGGTTTTCTGGGTTGATACACTGCCTATCATCACCTGTGTAGGAACAAAGATGACATTCTTACAGAAGGCTGGAGATACAGTCTGATTCATTTTGTCCTAGATTAGATCTAGTGCGGTTTTAAGTGATGGCAATTATCAGAAGTATGGAGTAGGTCCAGGGTGATACGATATTGCCAATCATCTACCCACCTATAATGCTAACCGTTGAAGAAAAGCCCTTCCTAGTTTTATGCATTGATGTCCTGAAGGTCATTATGATAAATCCATTTGTGGCGATGATACTCCTCTTAAAGCCATTACCACAGTACCTAATAGAAAATATTATACAAATCATTATATCCTTTATCCATTTAGAGGTTTATAGTATTGATGCATTAATGCTTAAATTGTACTGATTAATGAACTGACACTTAACGAGTCATTTGGTGCCAGATTCACGTTTCTGTCTCCTATACATCACTTCGTTGTTTAATGATGCAGGCATAATTAGGAAAGGTTTTGGATGTCATCTTATCTGGTAATAGAGAGAGGTCAATACAAAAAGAAACAATTTCCACTTATTATGTAAAATGTGCAAATTCATCATACAGATACCAACATAAAATATGCCTACTTTTCTCCTGGTTGACCGATGAGGTTGGTCCTAATCTCAACAGTATCCCGGCAGGCTTTACTAGATGTTTCCTCCAAGTCAAAGTCATTGAAATCCAGAGATAAGTGCCTGCCTTTAGGTCCCTGAAATTAAAGTGAATACCACCACATAGCATTAAAGCAATCTTTTTGTGGGGTGCTAAAACTGGATACTAAATAGAATTTGTAAAATGGATAGTGCAACGATCTAGGGAATATTCCTTGTATACATACCTTGACATACCATGTACATTCCATCAAGTTGGTGTAGTTATTTGGGTAGTTTGGACTGGAGATATCGACAGACGGGTTAGACTCGGTTAAGTCAATTATTCCACCACAGTCTGAAAATTGGACATTCATTGAATCATCACCTCACACAATAACCTATTAGGTAAGTAAGTTGACGTCAAGAAGAAAATAAAACACCTTTTAGCATTTGTCATAAGGCAACTAGATATTTACATATGCAATCCAGTAGTGGCAAGCATAGCGTGGTATAAATACGTGATTTCATAAATATTACATCCATTTCAATTTCATGTATCAAAATAAAACATAAGCAATGCACTAGTTATCATCGATCTGGCATGGAAATTGTTTCAATGGATCATTGCTAATATTCATTGGAATATTGCAAATTCAGTATATTTTTATCTAAGGTATCATATGGTGTAAGGGGCAGTCATACACACCATAGGTTACAGCTTCATAGTAGCAGTGATACATCCATATATCCTTATACCAAGAATTGTAAGAGGGAACTGGATCAGAGGACTTGGTGTCGGGGTTGGTGTCTTCCAGGTCGTACCGTAAGTGGAATGCACTGTTCAGCATACCTGTGAATATAATTGAAAATTAAATTAAGTGTTGTCAATGGCCCCAACACAGTCTCATTCTGTAATATTTTACATATTTTTGTCACCTTAGGCACTAACATATTATAAACAAATGCAAAGATAAGGATTTGTTCCCTGACTGAATAAATATGCCTACAGCTACCATCAGTTGCAATGCAATTTTGAGATAAAGAAAGTCCATTGCCGTCAGAGTGAAGATAAACCTGCTAACATATAAACACTAGTGTTGTCGATCGTTAGTCAGTCACGACAACTTAAGTATGTGGCTGGCAATAAGGTATTCATGTCATGTAGCATAAAACTCTATTAGAGGTAGGAGAATGCTAAAGTTAGATCTGGTGACTGTACCAGGATGTGAGACAATTTAGTCACAACAGGATACAAGAAGGGGATTAACTCCCAATAGGATGTAATGTGAGGGCTGACTCATTACAGGACATTGGAACAGGAACTCCTCATACCAGGATGCTGGTGATAACAGGACATTGAGTCATGCCCTTAGCAGGATGCACTTTAAGCAGGATGTAATCAATACCTCCGGGAGGCAGAGCCATAAACTTAATCCCATAACAGGATGTAGCCACAGCCTATAAAGCCTAACATCCCTGCCTGATTCGGCAGGGGGAAATTCATTCATGGACACAGTGCTGGCGAAGACTGCTTCGTGATACTGGGTGACTGATTGCCAGTTCTATATGGACTTAGCCCTTTGTGGAGATTACGTGGAGACAGGGCGGAGCCATTGGCTGGGTGTTACTGCATATGGGATAGGTGGCTTCCTGGTTGGTATTGCGTGTTGGACAGTAGAACATTGTGACTTAGGAGCCATCAGATGCATTCTCCGGACATTACCTCAGGTTGATATGAAATGGTGCATAATGTGTGTTAGTCAGTAAATAAAGCCTATGATATATAATTACCTCTTAGAGTGCTCTCTTGGACTATTACTTAGTACAGGCCTTGCCTGGCAACTACTTTGGTATGTGGAGTTGGGAAAGGATTCAGTATTACCACTAACAACAACAGGAAGGATTAAGGTGAGCTTTTAGACCTTATGCTACCCCAAATCCCCCCAACAAAGCAACCAGAATACATGGTGGAGAACCCGGGTAATTTTTGGCAATGAAACATTAAGAAAGTGAAACATAAGAAGATAAAGAAGCAACCATACATTGATTACAAAACTTAATTTGAGGAAGTCATGTATGTGAGGTTAAATAAGGAAATAATTCAAAATTCCATCAACAATATACATAGAATAGGGTGAAACAGAAATTATGAAGTGAACTAACAAGAAAACAAAACAAATGTAAAATGAAAGCAAATGCATATATATTGAACTCATGTGAGTTCATCTAACAATTGACCTAGCCAATTGTCTTAAAGGCCAGGGATGTGTTGTCGATCGTTAGTCAGTCACGACAACTTAAGTATGTGGCTGGCAATAAGGTATTCATGTCATGTAGCATAAAACTCTATTAGAGGTAGGAGAATGCTAAAGTTAGATCTGGTGACTGTACCAGGATGTGAGACAATTTAGTCACAACAGGATACAAGAAGGGGATTAACTCCCAATAGGATGTAATGTGAGGGCTGACTCATTACAGGACATTGGAACAGGAACTCCTCATACCAGGATGCTGGTGATAACAGGACATTGAGTCATGCCCTTAGCAGGATGCACTTTAAGCAGGATGTAATCAATACCTCCGGGAGGCAGAGCCATAAACTTAATCCCATAACAGGATGTAGCCACAGCCTATAAAGCCTAACATCCCTGCCTGATTCGGCAGGGGGAAATTCATTCATGGACACAGTGCTGGCGAAGACTGCTTCGTGATACTGGGTGACTGATTGCCAGTTCTATATGGACTTAGCCCTTTGTGGAGATTACGTGGAGACAGGGCGGAGCCATTGGCTGGGTGTTACTGCATATGGGATAGGTGGCTTCCTGGTTGGTATTGCGTGTTGGACAGTAGAACATTGTGACTTAGGAGCCATCAGATGCATTCTCCGGACATTACCTCAGGTTGATATGAAATGGTGCATAATGTGTGTTAGTCAGTAAATAAAGCCTATGATATATAATTACCTCTTAGAGTGCTCTCTTGGACTATTACTTAGTACAGGCCTTGCCTGGCAACTACTTTGGTATGTGGAGTTGGGAAAGGATTCAGTATTACCACTAACAACAACAGGAAGGATTAAGGTGAGCTTTTAGACCTTATGCTACCCCAAATCCCCCCAACAAAGCAACCAGAATACTAGGGTACGCCTTCCAGTATTGAGTAAGTGGAATGATACAAGTTCCAAGTTGGTAGGAACATAAGTGATATTCGTGTATCATGACCATAATATAAAATGCAGAGAATTCGGCTCCATATATAGTCTGGGATTGGGCCGCTTATGTAGGAGGAATAGTATTTGAATTTTTCATTTGTAAGATGATAATTCTTACCTTCCACATTTTGACATAGGTTTCCCATTCTAAAGAGAATGAATGGCTTGTCTCTGGGTAGCTTGATAGGAACATCTGGTGATGCGTCTTCTCGGCAGCAGTAAAAGTACTTTGTATTCTTGAAATTGAGTTAAGGCACGATGAGTCAACGAGAATACAGAATAAGAGATATAGGTTTTAGAGGTGAGTTCAAATGATATTAGGATGAACAACATTGCGAATCATATTTCTAGCTTGTTGCATGCTATGGGTGGATTTGATATCGATACTGCCTGAATGCTTTAGCAGAAGCATGAATGAGAATTCATTGTCCATTTCTATATTCGCAACCATAGACATAATTAGTGCAAACCTCATTGAATTCTCCTTTGGGCAGACTGCCCTCCACACTGTTTTCTCCACCCCGTTCATCGGCATCATCGAAAGCAATAGATCCACTTTTGAATCCTTGAACGTACACAAACAAATTTTTTTGACATCTTGGTCTACAGATGAACGTCACATCACATTTACTGCTTTGTCCATAAAGTAGTTTACTTCAAAGCATACTACCATTTATTGATAAACGCACATGTACTAACCTGTGGGACAACTATCCCCCTGCTGGTAGATGCAGTAAGTGCCAGCTGGCCAGTCTGATGAACCACTCGCAGACTCATCACGCATACAGAAATAGTCATCAACCTGGGTACCATTGAAAGCCTTCAGGCGATCTGTAGTTAGAAACATGTATTGGTTCATAGAGGTAGTAGGTTTTCATACAAAAGAATGACCCAGAGGAAATATAAACACGGTGGCAATTAGGGTGAAGAGAAACTTAATTATGCTAAATTCCAATAATTATGTTCAGAGATTACAGGTGCCTTTTGGCTTAAAAATGATGAAATAAATAAATGAAAAAAAAAACCAACTTAGTATGCCTTTTGCAATGAATTATGATACAGGTTCTTATGTGTTGAGCCAGGTGACTTTTTCATAATCTATTTTCTTAAGAATAAGAAACTGTTTCCATTTTCCCAATCTTCAGCATTATTATGGAAATCAACCACTTCTAGCTGACTTGGATTATATGAGCCATGGGGTTTATTTCCTTGTAGTGGAAATTTATCTTTTTGAAAAATATTTACAGGTTATCTGACTGGCTGAGACCAGATGATGAATACATGATCCTCATTTTATAGGAAGATGGTGAATAAAACTGTACACACCATCTGACTGTGAAGCTCCATATTCCATGGCATGTGACCTTGAGCCAGTTAGCCATGTTCCTGATGGACATCCATCCACACCCATTGGTATCCCGTATGAACCTTGTGGCCACTCCACTTCAGAAGCTACAACATGGCATTGACATATGGTTAGCTCTGGTGGTTATTTCATAATGTACATTATACTGACGGCATGGTTGAGTAACTGACTTGATGATAATAGAGCTCTATTGGTTCTAGAAGGTCGCCACATAGAGAAATATGCATGAGAATTTGTCACTACAGAGCCTTGCCTCATGAGGTAAAGGTGAGAGAGATGATACTCATTCATCAGCAATGTAGATGATGAAATTGAAAAGATTAGGTTGACATCTATTAATTGTCCTGGCCTACCCTGATGGCATACAGAGGTGCTAAAGAGGGTGCACGTGGGTGTTATAAAATGTGCTGAAAATTTTCGAAAATATGTTGTGTGTTTTTTTTTCGAAGAAAAATATGAGTCATATACGGGCAATGTACTTACGTGGACTGTAAAGTTCCTCACATAATTCACCACCGAAGAGTTTTGGACATTTACACTTACATGTGACGTCTACAAACCCATCATTCTTGCACTCCAATGTTTGCTTTTCTTTGGAACATTTATCTGCAAGAAGAAGGTCTCTGGTTTTAAATTGTGGACAGGAATTAACGCCATAACTCACACATTACCCTGACTAGGAAAAGAGGTCATTTACTCGAAAAATAGGTCACATCTACACTCGGAAGACGAATCCAGATCCATTTCCACAATCACATTTCTATGAGCTAAAACTCATTAAGCCTGAACCCATCTGGCATCTACCTAACATTTATTTTCACGCCTGCTTCAATGGGGACCTTGACACTAATCTAGCAGATATAATGAGGCTGTGTTAATAAATGATTCTATTCAATAATGATTCTATCATTATAGTAATGGCCTATGACACTTAAAACTATGATATTCAAAGATGTTCTTACCTGTGCACTCATAATATTTTGTCACCCCCATGATATCATAGTGACTCAGAACATCCTCTCGGTTTCCAAGTAAGAACTCCTCTGTTTTATCGATGACTGAGATAGTCTTCAGGCCATTGTAGGTGAAAGACTGTCCCGAAATGGGCAAAAGGGAATAACTTATATCTCTAGAGTGGGGCCTGGCATGAAACGTATTTGATATTTGAATAGAATAACTAATATTCACATAGTATCTTCTTTATCAAGCACCATTATAAGATGTTGCCTGGCTTCTGATATTTTGTCCGTCTACTGAATTCATACATTATACTGCCTTAGAGGGAAATACATGCATATAAAAATGTAAAAGATTAAAGAACACCGCTGTACAATGCATTACACAGGTCGTGCTAACATTAATGACACGGTTTACTTACATACATTCCATAATGCATAACGGAGCCATAATCATAAGGATGGACAACAACTTCGTTTGTTAGCGGATTTCCGTTGAAGGTTCCTTGATGGTCTGTAATTGAAAGGTCAAAACTAATTCATAGCTTGCAGATGTCGATTCATGTTATCTTTTTTTTTCAGTTGACAATCACATGTATTTTGTCTAGTGTTAATAATACCCCCCCCCCCGCCTCGCGTACCCTCCCTGTACACATTAACTGCACAAAGAGTGGTTCCATCATTTATAGCATGTTGTTGTTATTTGATAGAGAGTTAGTGAAAAGAAACCTTTGCTCTTTTCAGAGTCGCTCTGCATTTATAACTTAACATAGTAAGAAGCAGAGGATACAGACAGGATTGTCAAGAGTGAAACCGACAATCAATTGCTGTTCACCTGTTAAGAGGTCTACTTCTTATCTCTTGCTTAGAAAAACACTAAGTTAAAATGCAGAGCCCCTAAAAATGTCTCTTCAAAGTCTCACACACTATGAAGAAAGGTTTAATGGCATGGTGATGATAAGGGAATCCTTTAAGGTCTCACCAGGGCCTGCATTTTCTGGGTGCAATGCAACATACAGGTCTCTATTTCCTCGTGACTGTTCATGATTGAAGCCGATAGCATGGCCGATCTCATGTAGGGCCGTCCCAAACTGAAACAATCCAGGTATAGCTCACATGTTACCAGCTTAACAGGACAAGAGTTGACATGAATTATATTGGGGAGAGCATAGAGCAAGGGCAAGAAATTTCTTACTTTATTGCAGGCGGAAATTGTCTGGCCCTCCGTTCCAATTTGTCCAACGAATGACAAGCATCTGCAAAACAGAAAGCAATGTTGTACATAAACGGCAAACTTCAGATGAATCAGTACTGGTATGAAGTACATAAAGTACATCAACACTTGATCAATATAAGGTTAAAGTTGATGTTTACACAACATAATCATCAAACCATCCATGTTCCAACATTTACACATCCGTGCTGATTTCAGATGTGTTTATAATGATTACTTGTTGATAGGATATACAGTGTCATTGTTGACATCTGTTAGATGATTCAATATGACCACTCAAATCCCCCTTCACGTTGCAATTTACATACATGCATGTAATTGGAAACATGAATACAACCATTGCAAGCTATTCACCGAAGCTGCCTTAATGCACCGTGATAACACAGGACCATGGTATGGTGGTGCTCAGAAACTATTACGACTACCATAAATTTCTGGAGTGGAAATTGGGAAACCAGTCTATTTTATCATAAATTAGAACACTTGCCCTCCACATGAAGAAACGATGAAGTGTAGGAAGTTGTGATGGGACAAGTTGTAGTCGGCGTGGAGAGTAGGTGTCCATTTGGGAAACCTGAGGCAGGTGGTGCTCTCATAGTACTTCATGGCTTTAAGGATCTCCTTCTGTCCATATTCAGCTTTAGTGGATTAAACAAAAATGCATCATCACTATGGTTTAATTTAAGACATTAACTTGGACTAACTATAGTTGAACCGCCTCAGCCATTTCTGGAAGGTCTATAGGCCCTACAGAATGTACCACATAACCAGAACATATTGGGTTTTCAAGGGAAAGCAAAGAAAGCCATTTTAGTCATGGAAACATACAGTTGGAGTCATGGACGACAATAGTTCAACTTCCAAGCCATATTAAAGTTTGTGCTTTGTCAGTGATAAGATAGCTGGAAGCTAACTGGCTCACCTCCTGTGAAAGTGCTCTTTATGGAGAAACTGAAGATTACAAGGAAGAAATGTAATGTCACTTACGAACAGTGATAATTCCGCCTTTGTTGTCACTGAATGAGTATGGCACAATCCCCTTTTCCCAACGTTTCTCCAGTTTCACAGCCTGTCTCTTTCTCCGTGAGGGCAATGTGTCATTTGTTGGAATCAGCTCCAACGGTGAATGGCTTATTGTAGGCTCACCCTGCAGTTTGAAATAGCTCTGTTTACATTGAAAACCTCTGGGCCCTGTTTCTATATTTTTCAAAAAAGAATGGCACCATCCATGTCCACTAATGCAAAGCTAAAAGTGCAGATAGAGCAAAACCAGCTTTCTGTTTCTTAACTTGAGTTCTACTCTCCTGTTATATTGGCTAGAACTGGATAGAAATGCTAATGCAATGGTGGCATCCACCTCTAGTGCATCACTCACTGGTATATCCTTAGGGCCTTCTGCCTATTCATTTGTGTGTCATATCATATGTTTAAATCAATTGAAATATGTGGATCATGTTTTATAGTGGGTTATGGAAGGCACCGTTTGCATTAGTGTTTCTTAAGTTGCTCTATCCAAAATGGCTCAGTTCGAGTTCTAGCTGAGTTCATTTTAGGCAACTGCCTAGACCCAAATGAATAGAGCAGGATGTGCCACTGTTTCTCAACCTTAGGACATAACTCAAACTCAGTCTTATCTGCTCCAATGATGAAGGCAAAATGATTGCTTTTCAAACAACTTTGGTCAGCAACACTTTAAATAAGAGAAATACACACAAAAACTTGGATGATTCATTTAATGATAGATTAGCTGAAATTCAAGGATTTTGATGGCACCATTGCATGAGTGTTTCTAAAGTTGTCCTATCCAGCTCTAGCCAATAGAGCATTAGAACAGAACTCAAGTTAAGAAACAGAAGCATGTTTTGCTGGGTCTGCACTATTAGCTTTGCATTAGTAAACATAGATGGTGCCATTCAGGTATACAATCAAGGCCATGATGGCAGCAAAGTCAGTTGTAAAACAACAGATTTACTTCTGTCAATGGAACAGATGGGACTCAGTTTGAGTTCTATCCTAAACTTTAGAAATAGTGGCACTTCATGCTCTATTCATTTGGATTTAGGTAGTTGGCTAACACAGACTTAGATAGAACTCGAACTGAGCTATTTTGAATAAAGCAACTTAGGAAACACTAATGCAAATGGTGCCATCCAAACCAACTATAGAAACAGGGCCCAGGGCTTCAGATGCCTTTAACATCCTTAACTGCAAGAGGGCTATTGCCAGTGCAATGTACTATGCTGAAGAAAAGTATAATCTAGAAAGAATTAAAGCTTATCCATATATAGTACAAGGTGGGGGTATTTTAAAGCATGTTTGGCAAATTTCTAAATAGAATAATTTTAGAATCCTCCATCCTCCAAGTTAAATATAAATTGCATACGGAGGTTTAAGTTTTCTCTCACCTTTCTTTTGCCAGTGATATACTCTTCGGCCACCTGTTGAATCATTTTACCAATATCCCCCTCGGGACGCTCATCTGCATGTTCGACTTCCTGTTGAAGCTTTTGGACAATGGCTTCAATGTCAAACTGGCTCATGCCTGAAGCTTCCTGGTATTCAAAGTATATGGATGAAAAAGAATGTCAATCAAGAAGCCGCTAAAGTTGCCCTATCTAGTGAGAAAGGTCTTTCTCCCGCATTGTGGAATGAATGGGTGAGCATAATTATATCATTGTGTCGTGGCTATCTATAAATATTTACAGGTATAAATTCCATACCCACATAGCAGTCCAATATAGTAGCCATATACATTGTCATTCAAGCACTTTATTGTAGTATTTTTCATAGGATGGCCCCAGTATGTATCCAAAGTCAAATATAGACTGCAGTAATGCCACTCTTTTTGTGTACTTTATAATGCTTTCACCAAATTTCCAACCACTGCCACTCTAGATTTATTATATCAAGATCTGATAAATGATGATGCTTTCTCACTGTCTTGAATTTACACTGCTTATCTTGAATTATAGATGGCGTTATAATATGTTGTTTGGGAAGAGTATGGAACGAGTGGAAACTTACCACATCGGGTTCGGTCTCCTCCCCGTTATTCACACTCACTTCACCCACATGTCTGCCTGACTCAGTGCCTGCCTCATCACTAGCCTGTAAGGTATTCAACATTTCTCAGCCTCTTTGAATCCTTTAGATGCCATGAAGTGCATCGGTATGCTATGCCTATTTGTAGCCATAGTGAATGAATGCAGACATGGTGAGTCTACGCACCTGGGCTGCATCCATGCATCATATACGACACTGTGTCAGATAGTCTCTGGGGTCTGTTACACAATAGATATTCATGCGCGTTAATTATAAAATAGTCTAAATTATGTTTCAAGTACTAATTTTGACGGTGTTTGCTAATTTTTCGGGTTCATTAGTTAATGATCAAGATCCAGTTATTTCTATAGGAATTGTGAGGTGTTTCATAACTGTTTTTAATATTTCTATGGTGTTCTTTAATTTATTTCTGGTGCTGGTAAAGGGGTTTATCTAGTGTTACATGAATGAAAGTTATACAGACTTAAATGGGGGGTACTAAGTTTAAAAAATGAAAAAATGAAAACAATGTAATTTGTGGGATAATACCACATAAATCAAAACAGGTTCTTGACTGATTGATGGTCTACTTTTATTGTCTAAAGGTGGCCATGAATGCCTGGGCTGTGTGGATGGGGAGCTGCTCAGAACACGTCTGCCTCTCTCACTCCCTCCACCTTTGTGTGTGTCGATGGGTCTGCTGACTGCTGCCACGGGCACCCCAAAGCCTATAGGGGCCGTTCAGCAATCCACAGAGCCACCCCTTCACCTCACCTCTACAAGGTGGCGTCCTCTATGACTATACTACAAATTTTTATACAATTATATAATCAGGAAGTACCAAAATACAAACATAAAGACTTGGTTGATTAGGATTTTATTCCAATAGTTTTGTCAGTATGAAAGCACATATATCCAACTTGTGATCTTGTGCTCGTTAATTTTAGTTTAGTTCCATGCTTGTTCGTATTTTGGGTGTATTTTCAATTGCTTTTAGGTGCCGTTTAATGGAATTTTAGTTGTTGTATATGGCCTTTTAATGAATATTTAACCTTAATTGGTATTAGTTAATCTAATTATCTTTAACATCATATGCACTTTGCATTAGTTTTGCAGGTATTATGGGGCCCTGTGATGACGTAGTACACAGAATTGTGTACTTTACCATGTACCTGACCCTCAGTGAACGAATATCAATAATAATGAATATGAAATTAGTAAAGAACATGAAAAATAACGAGCATGAAGACATTTGGTGTTCTTCTGGACGAGTAGGCATTATGAAACACATTTATTTCATCTTCACCTTCATACTCGTTATTTTCAAAGTATTTTCTATTAAGAATACAAATCAATGAACATCAGTTGTGTAACAGACCCCTGGTCTCTCCCACCCGCTGGTTCCAGCGAGAGATTTGTATTGTTCCAGCCTAAATATGAAAAGGACAGAGCCTAAATGCCCATGAATACTAATCTATCAGCTTAATCCTTGTAGCTGGTTGAATAATTACAGTTATGAATAGGAAGGTGAAATGAGCTTTTTTTCTAAAGGCAAAAAAGTGTATTATGTAGGGGCATTCCCTTGACTACTCACTTTAGCGAGAGCCTCAGCCTCTTCTAATGTGTTGGGTTCAGGTGCTGCGGCACGGGAGACATCAGCAAGTATTAACAGGCCTAACACCAGAAGGCCTGGTAAGGTCTGCATCCTGAAACTGATAGTTATTTTTGACGTGGCTAGTTATGCTTACCAGTGAAGTTCCGTCTCAATTTCACTACAACTGCCATTGGCATTACGTCGTTACCTCACACTATTTTCATGAGAGCTAGCGCTTTCATAACTCTTCTCTACAGGGACACATATTTCAATAAACAGAATCTTTTCATTTGTTGAGTTTGCCTCAACGTACGCTATCATGAAATTATGGCAGTATTCTTCTATTAATGTACACAATATTGGCACAGAAGAAAGATTACATATTGTATTCGGACTTTCACTTTCCAATTTTGACCATGGCATTGGGCAAAATTAAATAAAAAGAAAAGAGCAAAACTTGGCTATTTGACAGGACGGATTAGAATGAAGATTTACCTGACTATGTAGCAGGACGTCTAGTAGATAGCTTGACCACCAGGAATATGACTCTTCGGATCACTCTCACATTACTTATGTACAAGCTACATGGTGATTATTTAGATGACTATTTACACTTACTGTACAGAGTGGGTGTCTTCATTAACATAGTGTTGTAACATGCACCAGACTGTGATAATGACATTATGATAAAGTTTACACTTGACTGACCTTGCTTGTATCCGCATAATTGTAGGTGGCATCTGTAAGTATAGGTATCATGTGCACGTGTATATATATATATATATATATATATATATATATATATATATATATATATATATATAGGTTGCTGATATTAACCCTGAGGTGCACCACTACAACCCCCTTGGCCAACATCTTAACCATCCCCCTATCTCTATGATGTGTGCCTCTACCCCTCTCTACCTCTATCCTTCTCGTGGGAGTGGCCATTTTTTAACAACAGGGGGAGCTAAAATTGTTAGGTCCCACAGTTTACACAAAAAACAACCTTAGTCAGGTGTTAGTCAAAAAGGATAACTTTCTAACAATAGCTGGTCAAAAGGATGTGCCTAAGTGTCAACGTTTCTTCTTAGTCAGACACCATTAACTGTTAGTCAAAGTGACCAACTTCTCTTGGTTTGCCTGATTTTGACCACTGGCTTATAGACCATCTAACCGGCCTACGTTGGCTTATGGCATAATTTGTCCTAAACTTAGGATGAGGCTTACAGGCAGGGATTATCCACAGGCCTACCTTATGTGCTAGGTTTGACAGTAGGATTTGGCTTTGACCATGTAAGCTAATATTTTGACGTTGACACTTCCATTTTGAAAGGTAGGTCTAAAGCCTATATAGGAATCACACACCTGTGACATTTTACACTGACTAGGCCTAACTTTTCTTTTTGTGTATTAACCCCCTTTATTTCCCTGTACTGAATATAATTATGCAGTACTATATATAACACTGTATGTTTTTTTGGGAAACACAGGGATAGACAGGGTTAACGGCTTTATTGCTGTAAAGGGGAAATTTTATCCCTGCCTCCCCTAGAGTGGTCTGAATTTCTTTGCCCCTCATCCACCATACATTATGGAGGAAGTGAGTGACTTCATGGTTGGCATGTCAGTAGCACCTGTGGTACGTAGGGGTATCAGGTGGTGAATAATTATTACCTGTTACCTTCACCCCTTGCAACATCACATCTGCATTTCCAGGAAACTGCCACATTTTAAAGGGCCAAAGTTTAACGACTATATATTGTAGGGGAACATGATTTCCCATGCCTGGTTGGCCGACCTGCAGGGGCGGGTCACCGAGTAGTCACATGTTCCCTATCGGTATCACACCGATCCAGGCGTAGGTGGAAGCTAGAGAATGTCAGGTCTGGGGAAGTAGCTCAGAGGTAGAGCTTCCGCTTCGAAGTTGGAGGGTCCCGGGTTCGAGTCCCTGTTTCTCCAAAGACGTTTTCTGCCGACCTCTACACTGGTGGAGAAACCGAGTAGTCCTGAGCCGCGTAAGGGGGGGGGGCTACGGAACTCGGTCCCTGGGTTGGTGTGATACTGCAAGCGCTTCGACCTGCTAGCACTGGGAGACTTGGAAACAGGTGGTACATACAGTAAGTCCTGGGAACAGGACAGGCTGTAACTGTGTGTGACTCAGTGAACAAGTAACCAATGGAGAACTCATGACGAGTGTGTGTTATCCTTTGCTAACACACACGAGTCATGAGTTATCCATTGACTACTTATTTTATTCCACGATAACCCCCTAAAATGAAAATAATTACCTGATATCCATGTTTTAAATCTGGTCGATGAAGTCAGCGCATAGAGCTACTCGCCATTTTTGCCGTGTGCGATGAATCCGTATGAAAAGTATTGAATTTTGAAGGATATATATGTTTCCAGTTGCAATCTTTAAGATTATCTGCAGTAGATATTCTATATTTGGTGGTAGTGTCCATAAATAAGGTTCCCATTTATTAATTTCAGCGTAAAATCCAATAATCCAACCGTATATATAGAGCATAGCCATGTTGGCCGTCTTCTTCATGTTGCTAAGTCAAAACGAGGCTGACCTAGAAAGACGGAGGAGGGCGAACGCAGGGAGCATATATTGAATTTTTTGTGTGTGTAAAACATTATAGAATAAAGTTTAACATGATGTCTACATGGTTTAAAAAGGAATAACACTGACACAGTAGTATCAAAACAGAGGAAATATATTTAATGAAGATTATTTTAAACAGTAACAATAAATCATATATGAAATATGATACTAAACAAATGCGTGGCCACATCGAAATGAACAATTGTAACCCTTGCGCATAGACGCGTATAGCGTGGACACATCTACCACATTTACGCTTAGTACTAATTAGTCATATACGTATTGAGTAATACTAAACCCTAAGATGAACAAAAATTTGTGATAACTGTATTTATGCAACATTACAGCAGTAGACACATACATACTAATTAAATTCGTTTGGTAAAAAAAACAATATATGCTCCCTGCGCTCTGCGGTCTGTGCTTTCTTATGCATGTTCTATCCCACGGACTCCGCGACGGTGGGTGTGCCAAGTAACATGTATTATCATTATTTACGTTCTGTCAACGTAACTTTTATATGAAAAGAAATTAATTCTTTTTATCTCAGAATATTTTAATCCCCCAGGATGTTTGCTTATGGGTATTGGCTGCTTTTGAAGCCATTTCAAGCTGGTGTAGGGTATTTTGGTCTATTTCCCCGAACCTTTTCTCTTTGTTTTTGTCTGGATTCATAGCCGGCGGAGCTTCTTTAAAGTCGTCGTCGCCCAAAAAATCCAAGTTGCATTTTTTCATCTCTCCCGCAGTTTTCGACAGGATTGTTCCGTTTGTGAGGAGCTGAACGTCATATTCTCTATATCCTCTGGCATTTACTTTTACTACAAATCCTTCTATCCATTGGTCTTCATGTAGGACCTGAACAAAGTTGCCTTTCTCGAATTTTGGTTTCCACGCCATTGTTATTCCAATATAGTATACATCTCTTGTAGAGGAGGTAAAAAAATTATATAGGTCACACGCCGACTTCCGGTTTACTTTCAACGGAGGAGAATGGCGCATGGATTGACATCGTTTCATGTTGGATATTATGGATTATTTCATTTTTTTCGTAATGGCGAAGGGTAAGGACTATGCTATCATCAAAATGGATATCTGATACGTCTTCTGTGACCTGGATTCCTTCTATTTCTTCTCCAAATTGTACGAACTTCGATGTAAAAGATCCGGGTCTACGCGCTCCACTGGGTCGCTACAGATTTTTACATTGGCATCATCATCGCCAGCTTGGTCTAGAGGTAAGACTCTCGCTTTTCAACATGGCGATCCGGGTTCGATTCCCGGTTGGGGTAGAACGGTTTTAAATATGTTCCTCCACTTGCAAGGCGTGCTGGTTATCCATGGATAACCGCACGGGGTGTGGGTTATCCATGGATAACCGCAAGCCTTACAAAATTGATGTTACAGCCTATAGGGTGTGCAATATCGACAGATATGTGGATGGGAATAGCCACCAAAAAGCACCCTGTAACCCAGAAATTGTGGAATAATGCTGGTTAATTCGGTGGTCGAAGCTGGTTGGGGGCTGTGTAGGGGAACATGATTACCCGTGCCCGGTTGGCCAACCCGCAGGGGCGGGTCACCGGGTAGTCACATGTTCCCTATCGGTATCACACCGATCCAGGCGTAGGTGGAAGGTAGATAACGTCAGGTCTGGGGAAGTAGCTGGGGAAGTAGCTCAGAGGTACAGGGTCCTGGGTTCAAGTCCCGGTTTCTCCAAAGACGTTTTCCGCCAACCTCTACAATATTAATGCTTTGTATGAACACGTGTTCAAGTAGATGTAATGCATTGCCACATTTAGTGGAGGACATCAATATATTATAGCATAGCATAATTCAATCCTGTAATCCTTTCTTATGTGATTTAAAATGACATTGAACATTTCTATTCAATCCTGTAATTCTTTCTTATGTGATTTAACATGAAATTGAACATTTGTGTCATGTGTGGCGACCTCTAGAAATACCGCTTTATGCTGTATGTTTTGTGCTTTACCCAGTATTCTTGAGCGATATTTGGAAATATATGATATAGTATTCACAGATTCAGATGCGTATAGGAAACAGGTAACATTGATATGTTTCTTAACTATATAAACATGTCTAAGCTTAAATGCACACAGTTGCAATTTGACCCATGAAATGCATGTATATTATGGAAATGCATTCTTTTAGTGCAGAATTCTGACCATGTACTTTCTGACTGACTAGCTTCTGGTAACAAGTGGCAATTAACTGGCTAGCCTGTACAAAGGCATATATTTTCAGAGAATGAACCCAAAAAAGCTGATTTTTAAACAGCTCATGTGGCCATTGTGCCCATTACATAGCTATCTGTGTGAAGATCCTTATTGAATAATCCAGGATTTGAACAAAATATGCCCCTGTTTCCATGGACACTATAGTCGCATGCTCTTTTAAATATCCAAATAACAACTATCAGGTGAGATTTATTTTAGATATACTGTGACATTCCGGTCATTGGCCCCTATGCACAGATCCTCACTGCCTTACTGGGGGTTAATTCAAAACAGTGGTGAATTTAGTTATAAACTAGCCTCCAGGCCGTCGGTGAGTGGCATCCATCGTAGATTCATTCTTTAAAACAAAACAAATGTATTGGTGTATTTTATTTCACTTTAGTTGGCTCGATCTTTTCATATTCTCAGTGTGCAATCCATCTTAATACCGGCGATGTCCCAGTCGCCTATCTAGTTACAGATATATGACTATCGTATCTAGAATGCTGCTCTGGAACAATTTAACTCCTTGTTCTGGTGTGTTACTCCTTGTCACGGGGAGGAAGAACATCACTGGCATCTCCTGTTAACATTGAAAGGACTTAACATTAGCCTAGATTGGTCCACTTCAGAAAGTTCCATGATATTTGAATACATGCTTTAATATAAGCCTCGCCATCTGGAGTCTATTGTCATTACCATGGTTTCATTTGAAATTTTGACTGAGGCATTAAGTTGAATTATCTCCATATTAGAGATTTGGCTACTTGTAACCTGTACGGCAACATCTAGCCTACCATTTCCTATCATTCTGGAGGTATACGTTGCGGTACAAGTCGTGATCTTAAACTCTCTATTCTATCAGATGTCGGCCATTTCCTTTTAAACTGATGATTAATATAAAGTATTTAAAAGGGACTTTATCCTTCTTCTTTATTACCTGTTCCAACGACATTCCTCCTTTGTAACGACTCTGACTCTATTGTACTATCTGTAAATGAATACAAATGTGCTAAGTCGATATCAGACAGCCAAGAACACATGGTGATATTGGACCCACAGTGGTAGAAAAGGGGCAAAATAAAGATATTGGACTTACAGTGACACCAACATTGAGACAAAAGACCATAAGAATGTCCTAATGCTAAATGCAAGGTGAAAAAAGATGTTCGATTCTATCCCTGTGACTCTATCAATATGTCAACTCGTGCAAAACCCACCCAGCAAATTGTCGTCATCTGTCGCCATGATTGGTCATCAATGGTGACTCCTTTTTGAGTGATAACTCATTCCGTCAACTTTCGCCACTGTGTGTAAGACTCACATGGCATAGCAATTGCTATTCCTGGTGATCATGTGCTATAACGACGTCGTGTTCGATCTAGCGACATGTGTGAGCCACTTCACACGGGTTGACGAGGACTCACGACAATTTGCTGCATGCAGTTGCAACAGACCTACAGATTTCCATGCTAATACCATTCTTGTGTGTTGCTTAAGATCATTAATTAGATTGGTGTAGCAAGAGTTCCAAATTCAACCTAACACAGTATCGTGTTACGACAGAAGCCTTTTTAGATGCTTTACTATCAGCATGGACTCTAGAGAGAAAAAGAAGTTATAGGGTTTCACAGTTAATAAGCAGATATATTGAGGGTCACTTTGTAATGAGCTAGGCTAAGATGAGAGTAAAGACAATACATTTTAATGCCATGTACAAATACTCACCACTCACACCAGGTGCAAGCCTCTCACACACAAACTGGTAGTTGTTATAATACTTGCAGTAGTAGTCCCGCCAGAATCCCTCCGTGTCCATAGCAGCACAGTATCCCCAAGTACCCCTCTCTGATGGGTTATAAGGAGCCCAGTTTGTATAGTTATAGTTCATGGAGTCACCTTCCCAGCTCCACTTTTTGTCCTCATCTTCTAGATCCTTATCATTGTCACGTAGACCAATCCAAATTTTCTCAGTCCTAAAAGGTAAAGAGTCAGACATGTAAAAGGATCTGCTGAATGAACATGAACTGACAACTACAATCTTAAACTGACTTCTCAAAACGGTAGCATCAGAGAGCTAAATATGGTATCATTTACAAAATAAATGGTAGACATTTCTGATCAATATAACAAAAGTTTAAATACAGCATAAGAAAACATACCCAGCTAATGTCCTCACAAATTTGTTTCCTCCCTCATCATCTGCTCTTATGATACAAATGTAAACTCAGAGTCAAGACCAATCCAAATCTTTTACCTTTGTCTACTACAGCAGCGACTGAGTACATTCTGCATGGATTATCTACTCCCACCGATGTGAAAGTTAAGGTCTCACCAGGCATAGGGTTAGACCAACTAGACTTGAGCTCATATGTATCCATCTTGATGTCATTGTTGTCACAAGAATCCCATGGTATGGCAGTGTTCCCTTTTGGGAACTGTATACCAATGACATCACCAGGAAGGACCTGGATTTGGAAACCCTCAGGAATCTTGGTATCAGAAACCCAGCCTTGTTCTGTCTCAATACTGTTAGAACCTACAAGGGTGAACTCTCCAGTCTTGCCAGATACCTTACGCCAAATCTGAATGTAAAAGATCACACATAATTATTAAAACTCCCTTGATTAGCAGTGCAGTGAAAACATCTCAATTAGCCATAAGCTATTGATTTATAAGTGCCTGGTTACTATTAATATGAAAATTCAAGGTTTACAAAAGACACCTACTTATGAACAGATTGACACCTACTTATAAACAGATTGAGTTAAATACATCAAAATCTTACTGATAAAACAGCAACGGACTTCTTTGTTCCATACACCTTCCAGGCTGTGACCCTTCCTGGTTCAGTGAACTGGAATTCTGCTCTGTATGCAATCAGTATATGAGCTCCGTCCGAAAGATGTTTTCTGGGTTTCACCTCACCACCAACAGTTTTAAGTGGAACTCCTCACAAATTTGTTTTCTCCCTCATCATCTATCCTTACAAGTTTGCCACCATCAGAAATACAACGTTCGCTGGCTGGATGGTATTTGGGCGTTTCCTTCACAAGTTCATAACAATGGTCCTTATAGCGAGTAAAACCAGTAGCACAGCCTAATTGGTCAGAAGAGAACATTATACTGATAAAAAAAAAACAATGGAGGGAAGATTGATAAATGAGTGTACGCTATATCTCCACCCATTCAGTTTATGATGTGTGCTTAGGTATGACTGTCTTACTAATAAGAACCAAACTTGGCAGGAAAAAAAAACGCATTTTTTTAACGTTTTATTTGGTTCCCAGGTTTTACCAAAAAAGTTTTAATGTAAAACAAAACGTCAAAATATGTACTCAAAAAATGTTTTTATTTGGTTGACAATTGGTTAAAAAAAACCGTTAAAAATCGTTTTTTTGCCAAGTGGGACATTTGTAGCACCCTAGTAGAATTCTCCTCTGTTATTTAAACTTGTTATTTAACAGTTACGTTGCTATTTCATGCCCAACCCCATTACTAACCCTTGAAACCAGGGGGAATAATGTGTGTCCCTTTACATTCATGATTGAGACTAAATAATTGAAACGTAGAAGCCTACCTGCAAACACTCTGATCTCCACAAAGCCATTATTAGACTCAGTATACACACTGTCAATGGTAAATTTGATGAAAGTTGTGTCAACCATCTCTATTTCAAAGTCATCCCAGAATCCATTTTGAGTATTAGTGAATGACCCTGCTGTGCGCTGTTTGAGTGTGACCTGAAAGGGGTTTAGGTCTATATAATCTGCACAATGACAACGTTTACATGTGTACATTTTATTACCAAGCGTACACATTTATATGTTGTTTCTCTCTTGCCACATTCTATCATTTTCCTATTCCTGATCATACTAGTTAATTTTTTTATTATATCTGTGAGCTGTTTCATCTTGGTAAATGAATGTCATTAAAACAATGCAATTCTAAAAGGGATTGTACTGTTTGTGAAGTGGAGTTGCTAAATTCCAATTTGATGTCCTTGCTCTGTCCAGCTGAACCAAACCTCTGCATGATACTGATGTATTGGATGCTGTATGACTCATTGAACATCAACTAGATAACAAGAATAGCACAGTGTGTGATTACCAGATAGCCTACTTTGTTCTATATATTGGGTGATGTTTATAGACCCCTTGGGGTACACCAATCACCAATAAATATATTTCCTTTCATAATTTGTTAATTCGTCAGTTTGCAGAAAGGCCAGTAAGCAGCCCCATAATATTGTATGCCCAAGTAACTGCTCTTCGTGGATTTTTTGATAGGGCAACAGTGAATTTCTAATATCATGATGTCAATATCATTGACTTCTTTGTTCTCTGATGTTTGTAATACTTGAATAGATGATGATTTCCAACTGCTCAACTAAACAATTAGTTCTAACCTTGATCCAGTTACTAGATACTGGAGTTGTTGTGACCTTCCATCCACGAGATGGTGATATATCTCCATCTATAACGTTCCCACAGTTGTTTGTGTTGTCAGAGGCCTCACATGTACCACCTAGACTTGGAGATCCAACATTACTCTTGCCAGGTATTTCTTTTTCTGATAAATAAAGATTTTATTATTTGTTATAGCAAGTGCTCTGCATTGGGGTACTTTCCCAAAATGTACCTATGAAAAAAACAGTTCAATGGACAGATATTGATCACATTTACAATAGTAGAGGTTGGTGAAAACGTCTCTGGAGACACCGGGATTCGAACTCAGGTCTCTCACTTGCAAGTCAAGTGCTCTTCCACTGAGCTACATCCCCTGGCCTGACATTCTCTGTCACCAACATGGCCCCTTTCTGACATTTCCACCTTCCACCTACCTCTGAATCGGTATGGTATACATAGGGGGAGTGACACCATCAAGTGAACAGTCCTCTGTCCACGAGGCATCTGCGCACCCGAGGGGGGAACACACCCCTACATTCATCCCAACCAGCTTCAACCTTATCCCGTCAGACCCGATCCTCCAGTTCAAGTCTGAACGGTACCAGTACTGAGTCACACACAGCACACACAATCCCCCGATACTAGCAGGTTGAAGCGCTTGGCTATACCATACTGGCTCAGGTCCCGAGTATCTTAGTCCCCCTCGCTGGGCAGGACCACTCGGTGTCTCCACCAATGTAGAGGTCGGCGAAAATGTCTCTGGAGATGCCGGGATTCGAACCCGGTCTCTCGCTTGCAAGTCAAGCACTGTACCGCTGAGCTACACCCCCTGGCCTGACATTCTCTGTCACCAACATCTTCCACCTTCCACCTACCTCTGGATAGGTATGGTATACATAGGGGGAGTGACACCATCAAGTGAACAGTCCTCTGTCCGCGAGGCATCTTTGCACCCGAGGGGGGAACGAACCCCTACACAATCAATGCTCTTATGATACAAATGTAAACTCAGAGTCAAGACCAATCCAAATCTTTTACCTTTGTCTACTACAGCAGCGACTGAGTACATTCTGCATGGATTATCTACTCCCACCGATGTGAAAGTTAAGGTCTCACCAGGCATAGGGTTAGACCAACTAGACTTGAGCTCATATGTATCCATCTTGATGTCATTGTTGTCACAAGAATCCCATGGTATGGCAGTGTTCCCTTTTGGGAACTGTATACCAATGACATCACCAGGAAGGACCTGGATTTGGAAACCCTCAGGAATCTTGGTATCAGAAACCCAGCCTTGTTCTGTCTCAATACTGTTAGAACCTACAAGGGTGAACTCTCCAGTCTTGCCAGATACCTTACGCCAAATCTGAATGTAAAAGATCACACATAATTATTAAAACTCCCTTGATTAGCAGTGCAGTGAAAACATCTCAATTAGCCATAAGCTATTGATTTATAAGTGCCTGGTTACTATTAATATGAAAATTCAAGGTTTACAAAAGACACCTACTTATGAACAGATTGACACCTACTTATAAACAGATTGAGTTAAATACATCAAAATCTTACTGATAAAACAGCAACGGACTTCTTTGTTCCATACACCTTCCAGGCTGTGACCCTTCCTGGTTCAGTGAACTGGAATTCTGCTCTGTATGCAATCAGTATATGAGCTCCGTCCGAAAGATGTTTTCTGGGTTTCACCTCACCACCAACAGTTTTAAGTGGAACTCCAGATCCTGGAGTTATGAAAATCATAGTCTTGTTAAACATTATATTATAAAGCAGATTTTTCATATCATCAATCTTTTGGGGATACATTGTGCACTGTATGGCAATGATTTTTATAGGTCCATATCGGTTATCAAACATACATTTACAGCCCACAGTTTCTCTTCTTTAAATCTGTAAATAGGTTGCCATAGAATGAGGACAAAATTATGCTTGGGAAGTTAAATTCTCCTTGGAGGGTTTCCCCACTTTGCACCCATAATTATAGTACCCCTGATAGCAGAAAAAAGTAAATTCATTTTATTATCACTATAATCTTTACATACCAGTTACTCCAGGGGCATTCTTCTCACACACAAACTGGTAGTTGTTATAATACTTGCAGTAGTAGTCACGCCAGAATCCTTCAGAGTCCATGGCAGCACAATATCCCCAAGTACCTCCTCCTGAAGGATTACCTGGAACCCAATTTGTATAAGAGTATTTGCTTGGACCACTCTCCCAGGTCCATCTTTTTGCCTCATCAGACAGGTCTTTCCCATTGTCATGTAAGCCAATCCATATTTTCTCATCTCTGGTAAATTTGAAAGCAAAAAGTAGCAATCATTGTCAGCTAGGAAAATCATATAATCCTCAATTCAAAGGTTCCATTCAGGTGAGTATTGAATTTGCAAATCATTTTCAATTGTAGTGGAAAGATGGACAGCTGATTCACTATTTTGCACCATAATATCCCACAGAGAAGGCACAGCATATATGTAAGGATATACCCCAGCAAATTGTCGTACCTCCTCGTCAACCTGTGTGAAGTGGCTCACACATGTCGCTAGATGGAACACGACATCGCTATAGCACAAGATCACCAGGAATAGCAATGGTGGTGATCACATGGCCTCACCTCAGATGGCGAGGATGGTGATCACTCAGACTCACCAGGGATGGCGACGCGGGTGATCACTCACCTCGCTAGATGAAACATGCACCTCGTCATAGCACATGTTCACCAGGGATGGCGAGGATCGTGATCACTCATCCTCACCAGGGATGGCGAGGATCGTGATCACTCATCCTCACCAGGGATGGCGACATGAGTGATCACTCACTTCGCTAGATGAGACGCACATCACGTCATAAAACACATTCACCATGGATGGCAAGGATTGTGATCAGTCACCTCGCTAGATAAAACGCGTACCTCATGATAGCACAGGTTCACCACAGAGGGTGAGGATCTTGATCACCCACACTCACCAGGGATGGCGAAACGAGTGATCACTCACCTCGCTAGATGAAACGCGCACCACATCATAGCGCAGGTTCACCATGGATGGCGAGAGTGGTGATCACTCAGACTCACCAATGATGGTGACGATGGTGATCACTCACCTTGTTAGCTGAAAAGCTCATGATCATCGACATTGGTAATCATGCAGCCTCACATCTGCCAGATCAAAGTATGTTTTGCCAGAGAAGGTATTGCCATATGTATCTTCCCTCTAACCACAGACAAGGTGTTCATGTTGATATTTCCCTATGTATTTTTCCTGTAACCAGAGAAAAGGTGTTTATGGATAGTTGCTTTCATTTTAGAGATACCTCTATCTAAATTCAATTGATATTCTCTCTATATAATCTTGTTTGATTCAACTCTGAATTATTACATGGAAATCAGTGTGAAACAAAGCACATTTGATACATATGGGACTTATACTTCATGCCCACACTTCCTAGATAGGCTACATGTTAAACAGTGGTGCTGTCTCAACAACTTTGGCAATGGTGGTGATAAGTTGCCACTGTGAGTGAGAGTGAGTGACAGATGATGCAATCCTCAGAGAGCATTGACTTGGAGTGACACAAATTCACGTATTGAGTGAGACCAATGTTGGCAATGGTGGTGATAAGTCGCCATTTTGAGAGAAGATTAACTAGGAGTGATACACACTCACGCAGTGAGTGAGAGCCATGTGGCAATGCAGGTGAAAAGTTCCCATTCTGACTGAGAGTTGACAGGCAGTGGCACATACTCACGCAGTGAGTTAGATCCATGTTGGCGATGGTGGTGATAAGTCACCATGCTTTGTGAGGGATGACAAGGGGTGGCACATACTCACGCAGTGAGTGAGATCATGTTGGTGACTGTTGTGATAAATCGCCATGCCATGTGAGACTGACACACAGTGGCGAAAGATGACGCAGTGAGTTATCACTCAGAAAGGAGTCACCATTGATGACCAATCATGGCGACAGATAACGACAATTTGCTGGGACCCTTGCTGCACCTTTCAGAAAGCTCCTGAACTCAGGGTATGTGCCTTATGGGTGGGGTTTTTAGACTACAGAATATCATTTATCCTCTTCAGATGTGCCTTTCCTTAAGCTCAGTGCGTGTCCTTTAAGCGGGATGGTAGCTGATCCTGGTGAGGCGTGCCAAAAACAGCTGATAGGACAGACACAAACTTGTCCCTAGAAGTGTGTGTTATCCAGGGACAGGGTACTGATCATGACATTATCAGTTTCTTCTACCACTTTTGACAAACCTAGCTAAATTGATAATGTTGGACCCACTGAGTATGGGTCTATACATGAGGTGTGCCTTATATGCAAGGTTTTACAATGATGCTCATCATAATCAGAGAGAGTTTTATAAAAGGACATACCCAGCTAAATCCCTGATGAATTTGTTTTCTGCGGCATCATCTATTCTGACAAGCTTGGCACCCTCAGCAATACATTCATCATTGGCAGGTGGGTACTTGGGTGTCTCCATCATATGTTTATAGCAATGGTCCTTATAGCGGATGTAGCCTGAACCACAGCCTGAATGATCAAAAAATGAAATTAGCGTACAGGTTCGTTCGGTATAATAAACTTTTAACATGTATCTTAAACAAAGAAAATAAAGGAAAGACAAAGCTGGTGCATAATATCCAATATGTTATTGTGTTTTTTTTGCATTCTCATCAGATTATTTTACCAGTCTTATTTGCTACACTATTTAACTATACTTAGAAGATGATAGCTAATTGACCTACCTGCAAACACCCTGATCTCCACAAAACCATTCTCTGACTCAGGATACACACTGTCAATGGTGAATTTGATGAAAGTTGTGTCAACCTTCTTTATCTCAAAATCATCCCAAAAGCCATTATTTGTATCAGTCAATGAACCAGCAAGCCGCTTTTTCAGAGTAATCTTAAAAGAAAAGAAAAATTATAAAAATGTCGGTTGGCAAACTCACAAAACTAGGAAAGGGATTTAATATGAGATTCCCATTTGAAAACAAGCCATGATTGACTTGTGAAAATTTACCTTTTGGGAAGTAGAGTCACTGAACAGTAAAGTATTGTTTTTGATTTGCCCAGTCACACCAAACCTTTGCATTACACGGATGTGTTGAACAACATAAGACTCATTGAAATTGATCTGAAAAACAAAACATATAATCATGAAAGAAATCTCAAATTGTTTATGTGTGTCCAATGATCGTGAGAATTTATATCTAAACAACAATATCAACATCAGGGTTTCCATTATGCGCAGATGAAAAATAAAATCAAAACTTAATTATTAGTCATGTGATGGAAAAATGCAATTAGCCTATGAGATAAATTAATAGTCAAGTTCTAAGTACCAACATGGTTATTTATTTCTATTTTATATCAAATAGAATATTAATTATTAGAATCTGCTCACTTTGATCCAGTTGCCAGTGACTGGGGAGTGGGCAACCTTCCATGCACTAGATGGAGATATATCTCCATCCAGCACGTGCACATCCATAGCTGCTTTTTCTTGGGCAGCTGCGGCAGCCTCCTCCTGGGCCTTCACATCGTCCCGGATGAGGGTCCCGAGGCGCTGCTTTTCAGCATCCGCGACCTCCTTCATACACAACAGGGTGTCGTTTAGGAGACCCTGATGAAACTCGGTCGCTTTTTCGCGAACACACTTCTCCCAGTGGGTGTAGATGGCCTTCTGGACATCTGCCTCCCCCCGGCGAGACTTCTTGAACCAAACTTCCGCATTACCGGTTTTAATGGTAATGGCGTCCTTTGGTTTCGCAGGTGCAGCGACAGCCTTGGGGGGAGTCGATGCGGCCTGAGGACGTGCTGGAGAAACGTGTAAAGGAGGAGATTACTCGGAATACCAACTTGAACACTAAGTTCATGAGGGTATTCGGAGTCGACTTGGACGAGTGGGACGGCACTCCCGAGTCGGCTCTAGCTCTTCTTAAGAAGAAGCATGCTAAGAAGTCCGCTTAAGCATGCTAGGGTTATTTCTCCCATAATTTTTTTCTCCATCACCGAATGACCAGATATAGTCTTTGCGGAACCCTATAGGTCTGCGAATGTTTTATTCACTAGTGTATGAACACCTATAGTATGTGTTCCGGGTCCTCTTATGACCAGCTTATTGTATAATTCAGGCTGTATAACCCTTATTGCACCCTGAATAGTCTATTCGGATTTATAACTTCACCTATGAACAATCCGATAGTAGACTTGCTGCTGTGAGACGTATCTGGATGCCAGTTCCAGATCCCTGCTGTTACCCGCGCTAACCACTTACTAGGATGGACTTTACGATTTACCTCTACAACTCATCTGTACTCCCCGAATGGACTTATATCAAATACTACTATTACTTCTGGATCAACCTATATTGGACTATTATCTACTTATGTCAACTAAACTTAAAAAGGATTACGTTTACTACATTGTTGACACATCCGGACTATTATTCTACATTCTACACCACTCGGATATACTATAAACTTTAGCACTAGTAGAGGATTGTGGGTAGCTGCCCCAAATTCAACTACCGTGTTCACTCTATATAAGGAAACCATAAACTTTAGCACGTCCATCCCGTGGTTAGCTGACCACACCTACCTACTAGTACCCGGAGGATTACAGCAGAGGACTTCAGCAGCATCTATAATTTCTGTATATTGTATATAATGTCATATTTCTATTTTTCTATAATATTATATGTATGTGCATATCCACTAGATACATATTATGATACGGGTACATAGATATTTATTGATACGGATCTCTAATTATTGTTGGTATTCATATTATAAGATCGGCTAAACTTCACCAGAAAACACATATTATTGTCCTGCGAGACAAATTGTATAATAAGTATATTGATCTAGTGCTATAAAGGTTATTAGGTACACGGTGATAATATATTATTATTATATTCATTTGCTACACTGTGATTTTTTTCTTTTCAAGTGTATGGTATAAATGGTCCTATTCGTACTACTCACGGAATCCTTAACGGATTCATATGTTAATAATATACGACATGTCATTATATAGTGAAGTTACTATAACAGTCTTCTTTAAGACTATATATTCAAATGTGGTATTAATAACTACAAACACATACCGATGTTATTATGTGATATATTTATTGTCGACAGTTCCGTTACACATAACTGTCATCATCACATGTATACGATTCATATTACTTGTCTTATTAGTTATACCGTAAATATAATATGATATTATATGGTATAGTAATCTAACAAACAGTTCCGTTTCACACAACTGTCTCTTATTCAAGTAATTCGTATAATATTTCAACATCCTAATTGTTATTTGTAACTACATTCACTATCGAATATATATATATGACATTCGATTCATACTTAACCTGGTGTTAATGTTATACCTATGGTTGTACCTCTATTACTAAAGGTTTAGACATATAGAAATGTTATCCTAGTAATATTATAACTATAACACCCTCCTAAATATCTGGGGGAGTGGTGTAGAGGTACACGTTATTAAACCATAGGAGTTGGGTACCGTCTGACGTGGCGGGTGAGTCGAGTCGTCGGACGTTCCTCAGGTTCCGGATAGGTGGCAGCACCGATCCGGGTCTGTGGGGACATCTGACGACGAACACCTGGGTCCGTATATAAAGCCCAGGGCTCAGCCGCTACGTCAGAGGCCCTTCTGGCCTCCACACCATGTAGACCATTATTCTTTAATATTAGCTGCCTCTTTGATATCATCCGGCAGCCGTGAGTGTGCGTTAAGAAATAAAACTAACCGTTGGCATACACTTGGAATACTGTCTTACTCTTTGTTTCCGAACCGTAAGACCCGAACCCCCCAGGTCCGTAAGGCCACAAACCCTTACACCAGTATATGGAGTAAAATATGTATACAAAATATTAATACACTCTATTTTTCTTCCTGTTTGTGATGCATATAATGTCTCTATATATTGTTCCTAAACACAATTTAATCATAAAGAGACCAGATATACCTTCTAATAACATACCCTTTGCATTTACCCCATATGGTAATTTCTAATAAAAAGTGGTTTACATAACACTGAGTGGTTTATGTGACATCACATAAACCACCAAACCTATAATAAGTCAATGGAAAGTGAACTTTAGGCCTTTATTCTTTCAAAACAATAAATAATCTGTAGAATCCATGGTATATTGATTCGTATATTGATACATAGAGGGCTCCACCATCTCAGGGTCTGGTAGCGGTGCGCACCAGTCCCTTCCGCATTCACTGCCCCAGAGCTGGAGGAGCAACATGGTACTATTCCTGCAATGTTGTGTGAATCTATTGTTATCTGTTTTTGTCATGACTGGGATCGGATCAGATAAAGATTTGCAGAGGGTTCTGTCTATACACGCTACAGGATCTACCGATGAAACTCCAGAGCATAGAACTCTTAGGAATTGTAAGTCAGGCTGTGGATTGCGCCACGCCGGGCCCTGGGGCAGCCGGTGCACTTATATGGTCAATGGTAGCCGTCCACCTGTAGACACCTGTCAAGCTACGGCCCATTCTGACAATGAACCAGCAAACATGTCATTCTTTCAAAACAATAAATAATTGCATTACCAAACTTCAGATATGGTTTGCTCAATAGGTGAAGATTCCAAAAACAATCCTTTGCAACTTGAAAGAAAACATGTTTTCTGACCCCTTAATGCAAGACTTAACTTGGAATGCACCTATAGAATGTATTTGTTTTATCTGTGGTTATGATAGAAAATGGATTCCTTGCTGAATACATTTTCTATCCGTTTTAGAGGAAACATACAAGAAAAAAACTGTTGAACTTCATGTAAGTAATCACCATGATGATTCTTATAATTCATCAATAATTATTTTGTTTCTTTTCATCAAAGATCTCACCTCTTCCAACTAATGCTGCAACTGAGTACATTCTACAAGGATGATTCCCTCCTACAGATTTGAAGACGAAGGTCTGACCAGGTTCAGGATTTGACCATCCTGACTTAAGATCATATGTATCCATGTTGATTTTCTTGTTGTCACAGGGATCCCAGGTGATGCCTGCATCCCCCTGTGGGAACTGCATGCCAATAACATCCCCTGGTTGAACCTCAATCTGGAACCCTTCTGGTATGTGTATGATAGACACTTGGTCTTCAACCGTCTCAACACTATTAGATCCAACCAGAGTAAATTGGCCTGGTAATTCAGGAACAGGACGCCAGACCTGTGATACAGATTGGAGATTAGTAATTTAAGTACTGCAAGATTAATATAAAAAAATCAATATCATTACCCTAACTTTCTCTCTGTCTCTCCCTCTGTCTATCTGTATGTCTGTACCTCATTATTGACACCGAAGGAAGGAACACCTATACGTTCAGTCCACTCTTTTAACATTCTATTTATAATAATTTACAGGACATACACATTTTGAAAAGTAACATTGGAAATATACCTAGTCAACCACAAGTCAAACCTTTGACCTACCCCAAGAACTGCAACGGATGTCTTTCTTCCATAAACCTTCCAAGCTTCAACTCTTCCAGTTTCAGTGAAATGAAATTCTGGTCTGTCAGCAATCTGTATACGAGCACTTCCAGCTGCAAACTTACGTGGTCTTGCCTCGCCTCCCACACTATTTACTTGTATCTCAGAACCTAAAGAACAAATATTGTTAGAGCACTCAAACGTGTACATGAAGCCAAAAACATGTACTTAAAGCCAGTTTGAATGGGCATATGAAATAATTACTAGTTATGGCTGTGTTGTCACAGATCATAGTATGTATGTTGTTAAAGGTCCCTAATGCCAGGAAGAGTCACCTTCCCTATACTTAGATCATGTTTTGTATCTTTGTATCTTGCCTTTTTGAGATAAACTAAGTTTGCCTTTCCACAAACCCATCCAACTTGACCTGCTTAGCTTATAAAATGAGACACAGATACCAAACGTCTTATTCTTCAGTAAGAAAATCTTCAGTGCAGCATACATTAGCAAAGACTAGAAGGCTGTTTGACACTTACTTCTAATGGCCTTCTTGCAGATGGAGGCCTTTGCATAATACCATTTGCAGTATTGATCATTCCTTTCACCATTTGATTTCAAAGCAATGCAATGTTGATTACTACTGGCTCCATTTGGTTCTCCTGGACTCCAGTTTGTAAATGTCAAATTGGATCCATCGGCTGCTATCCACTCACTCCCATCCCATGTGTAACCGAGATAAATGCCCCTGAGAATAACATCAACATCTATAACCAAATTTCATCAACCATAGAGACGTGTCACAAATGTGAGTAGCAAAATGGTTTTTAATTTTAGGGGCGATTTTATCTTCATTCATCAACATCCTGTTCAATATCACACAAAGGTGAGGATAAAACAATGCCAGCCCGAATGACTTGAGGGAAAGAACACTTGAAATAGCAAGCATTGCAAATATTTAACAACCACAAGATCAGATAGAAGCTATTGGGTGCAAAGTCTAAGATACCAAGGATATGAGGAAGGACTAAAGAGGGGAAGATGAAGTGATTTTTAAAATAACTGTGAGCATGCAAGGATAGAAAGTAGTGGTCATTGTTCGATTCTACTTACACTCTACCAGAGAGGTCATTGAGGAAGTCATTTTCATCTCTGTCACTAACTGAACTGATATGTGCTCCTTGTGCAATGCAGGCTGTTTCTGAAGGAGCATAAAGCTGAACAGTGGGATTCTGTCTGTAGCAATGACGCTTATACCGCACCCATCCTACAGTACAACCTGAAACAATGAGAAATAATTCTCTAGTGATGTTGATTTAGACTAAACCTTAAAGTCATTACCAGTTCCAATTCATTTAAGACTTTGGTATTTCTTTTTGTTAAACACGAAATATAGCATTTCTTTTCATTGATGAATACATTAATTAACATCGAAAGGCATACCTTGTGCACTCTAAATGTTAGGAATAGGTACAAAATGTGTTGTAGTATTTCTTACCTTTTGCATACATTTGGATTTCGATGAAGCCAACCTTGCTAGTGGCAGCATTGTTTTCATGATAAAGATCAGTAATACTGATCTTCACATTCCTGGAGTCTATGGCTTTCTCAAAGCTAAATGTATCCCACAATTGTGCTCTGAAGTCACTATCCTTAGAGCCTTGTCTTTTCTTTAAAGTAACCTAGAAGTTCTATACATAATGTTTAATTTCAGTTCTAGAATAATATAGCATTATTCACCAAAAGAATGCATTTTAAAATTAATTGTTTAACCCTTAGGTGCCCACTTCTAAATCTGATATGGTAACAAAATGATGATGGATCATACACACATAGGTTCCACTATTTTTCACAGCAAGTGCTCATATCCTAAAGATAAGCCATGCATTGTTTCTAGTACAACATATCATGTTTCCTGTGTGCCAGTACATGTAGATGCATGCAGGAAAATCAGCTTTCAAATGTCTCAGGATTGGAGGGATTATGGATATATATAGAGACCAAATACCACTAAATGACAACAAATGGAATGTTTTGGTAACTATGGTTACTAGGCCTGACCAGTAGTATCACATCCTTGACTGAAAGTCTTCACTGAGTTATGAGAATTAAGAAAATGTAATATGCCAAGCCCTTATCAAGGAAGAAGATCGAAATTACACATGGTCTTATAAAACAAAAAATGAAATCGTGAAATAATGTAAAATAATGTAAAATCCTCAAATAATTCTGGGCACAAAAAGGTTAAAAGACTATTCTTTTCTCAAGACATCAAGGATGTTGATTATGTTCAATGTATCCTAGATATAAATTCCCATTAGTCCCTATTGGAGATCATTTCTGATGCCAATGCTATTATCTGTATAAATTTAAAAAGGATATCTCACCTGCTCAGACGTCCCATTTCCAAAGTCCAATGTTACAGTCTTTATTTGGGCAGTAGCAGACATTCTCTGCATAATGCGGCCTCCTACAATGCTGTACTCATCATTAAACTGAACATCTACAAACTGTCCAGTTGATGGAGAGTCGGGAATCCAGGAACTGTCCCAGTCTGTTAATGTTCCATCCAGTATCTGGTTACAGGTGCTTTCTTGTGATGATGCCCCAGAGCAACTGGCATTAAACATCATACTCGCAACATTCTCAAAACCTTGGTTTTCTGGAAAAGGGGAGTGATTATAATTATGTAGCACCATCACAGAGAATTTGATATGCTAGGCTACTTTTAGCAATATGGTTACAGGACATATTTCTTATCATCATTTCAAAGATGATAAAATAGAAAAATTCATTGGCAGAGCGTCTATATATCCGAAACCTGGTAATAAACTATATCAATATATGGAAATGGGTAGAAGTAGTATATGGACATGTGTGTGAGTAGTATATGAAAATGTGTGTAAGTAATAATAGAAATCGTGGTGTGAGTAGTATACCGACATGTTTGAGTAGTATATCCTAGTAATGTATGTCAGTAGCATATGGAAATGTGAGTAGTATATGGAAATGTGCCTGCAGCATATGAAATGTGTGGGACAAAGCCCTATATTTGCATTATATCAAGTATTCATCGAACCGTTTTCTAACAACAGTGCTGCCACCTGAGTTATAAGAGAGCAACTAGATCATGTGACTTTCTTTTATTTAGGATACCATATTAATTCTGTGCAAGGCCAGTGAGCAGCATTATATTCACCTACTCATTAGAGTTTTTATAAAGGAAATATGACCCTTTCAACTTCACTTTATATCTGTATATGATTGGCACCTAAAGTTAGAGTCATGACAACTAATCTAATTTGAATAGCCTTGCCATTGTGATATGACATGTTGCAACTTACCATTTGTTATGATATATGACACAGAGTAGATACGGCATGGATTACTAGTAGCATTGGTAGCAGTGAGATGCTGACCAACTGTGAGTGGTTCTGAAGTTGGGTGTTTCATTATTTTGGTCTTCAGCTCACTTGAACCACAGACATCATATCTGATAAAGGAGGAGATCATATATTATGATGACAAACTTACCTGATGATATTCTTATCATGACAGCCTCGTTCCATATCAACCAATATAGTTAAGCTCATCACCAAGAAATAGTGAACAGCATCTAATTTTACTTCAGTGCATTATGTTCTAGGCTATTTTATGCTTACAATTGAACAAAGAGTGCTCGCAAATAATTACTATTTCGCCTCTAACTCTAATAATTCATAGCAGTACTAAGTGGTACTCACGGAATTCCAGGGCTTTGACCAGGGAGGTAATACCATGTGATGATATCACCAGGCTGTACCGTTATCATATCAAATGCTTCAATGTTGATAACATTAGTGACATTTCCCTTCACAGAAAATGTATTCTCTCCAACAAGCATGTATTTGTCTGCTTCTACTTCAACAGGTCTCATTACCATCATTGTAATATCAGAGTCATGATTAGAGTACAGTTTCCATGCCTTGATAGAGCCAGCCTTGGAAACAGTCACAGCTGGACTTGCCTCAGTGAAGATGTAGCCAATGGAAGCATCACGATCAGTTTTGTCACGTGGCTGTACAGGATTGCCTAATATGGCCTCTCCTGTCTTCATAACTGAAAAAGGGGAAGATTTGTATACTGAATAGTTGTGCAGAAATGTCAGCACAGGACCACTTATAGGTTCTGATTTTGTACATTCTGTAGGCTCATTTATTCATAAGATAATTGAGGACAGTAATTCAAAATAGGTTCAATAAAAGGGGCAACTTATCATTAACGATTCGTATACTAGGTGTTTGATAATTTATATAGAATATATATAATATATAGAAAAATTATACTCACTGCTATCCACAGGTCTCTCACATACATATTGCCTTGCTGTTCCACATGGTATGTCAACCCACTTCCCGCTTGGTTTGATGACAGCACAGTCCTCATTGTTCACATTGTTTGGTTCTTTTGGATTCCAACTTGTATATGTTGTGTTTGAACCATCAGCCCAAGTCAATTTTCCCTCCACATCTATGTCATTGTAACCTATCCATGTATCATGGCTGGAAGGGGGAATATACATTTTGATTCTAATTTAGAAAGTTTTGAATATATTTTCTGTGGTTCCCATGTTGAGGTCAGAAAATATTTATTGTTGAGGCCATTATAAATTGCAGCAGTTCTGAGGGGCTAGAGACTCGTGCTCTCTGGTGAGGAATTTTGGCAGAAAATTGATTTTTCAAAATAAGGCTCAAAATAATTGACAATGCATGCAGCTTTTGGACTTGCTATAGAATATGACGGTGAGTCTTTTTTCCCACTTACCTCAATAAAGTTTGAACAAACTTGTTCTCCTCTTCTGAGTTGATGACCACCAGATGGGTTCCTCCATATGCTTCACAGTCTGTCTCTGCGTCCTACCAGTTCTTTGCTGCAACTTCAAGCTTGTAACAACTTTCTTTGTGAAGTGACTATCCTTCAAGACAACCTGTCAGGGAAAATTTCAGATGCATGATGTATCTCTTCTTAATAAATGTTTTAATGCACTTTCTGTTTATTGATAAATTTCATCTATGATTATAGAATGTGAGACTGTTTCCGTTTTTGTTTACTCAAAAGGATCGTAGATATAATAGCATGAGAAAAGGTTGAATATAATTGTAATAGTGTAATTTTAAATCATTACATATGTTTATAGATTATACAGGTCTAATTTGATTGCAGGGCCAAGATAAAATTTAGTCTTAAATTTAATCGCAATTATAATTGTGCTAACCTCCATAGATCTCAATTTCTATGAATCCATTGTTGTCAGTGCTGTAGACTGAATCAACTGTAATCCTCACAAAATCTGTGACAACTGGAGTAAGGTCAAATGCATCCCAGATTGCCACTGATGTGTCCATCGTAGATTTATCTTGATTATTGACTAGGCCCACCTATGAGATGACAGATGCATGTTTTATTCTAAGTATCAGATCTAAGATCTATCTTAATATCAGTGGAACATCATGAAATATGTATGAGCTACTACTAACAGATATAGTTCCTACTTAGAATGTATCTACTCTACACACGTCATCACTGGTCATCTATCTGAGAATCGTGAGAAGGATATTGGTATTACCTGCTGAGTAGATCCATCACTGAAAGTTAGTGTTAATCTCTGATTCTGCCCAGTCTTTGATAAGCGTTGCATGAATCTGGCTCCTACCACTTTGTATTTACCATTAAAGCTGAGATCTATGAAGGCTCCAACACCCTCATTTTCAGATATCCAAGCATTACCGTATGGCATCAATCCACCATCAATGGCGAGGCTGCAAATGTCCTTATTGGATGAAGCATTGACACAGGTACCACCCCTTGAAGCAGCAGCCACATTGACATATGTAGCGTTACCACCTGACAGATAAGAAAAATGGATTGTACTGGTACTGCATTTTCATAGCAAATATGGATACTGATTTATGTTGGTACCAATGTCACACCATGAGCTTCTATCACACTTTAAACATGCCAACCTATTTCAAATGCATCAAAAACCACTATAATTAGCTGACAGGTCAAAAATGGCAAAAATGTTTGATGAGTACAGTGATGAGTACAACATAATACATACCTCCTCCTACTGTGAGGGCTATTGAATATGATCGGCACTTGTCCACTAGTGGAAGGGTCTTCTCCATTCCTACTTGCACTTCACCCATGTCAATTTGAGTTTGATATACATGTAGTCCTGTTTGCATACTCCTCTGAACAGTCACTATATGTAAGTCCTTGCTGTAATGGTGTGTACCAACCAAGAAGGTCACCTTCTCTGACATCAAAAGCCTCAAAGCTCTTCATCGTGTATGTATTCACTCTCTTCGGCCTTAAGGTAAGAAGGGTTTGCCCTACCAATGTGAAGGATGCATTGCTTATCCTACGCCAAACCTGTGCAAACAGCGTTGTCCGGACTGTGCTGTAAATTTCCCAGCGAAGAGCCTGTTACATGAATCATAAATGCATCGTAAGTGCAAGGCAAGGCAGGAAGGAACCTAGTGATTCATTTTAACATGTGCAGTAACCACTGGGAAAAATAGTCCAGGAGGCCATTTCTTAACACACTACGACTGCTGTCCTTAAAATCGTAGTGAGAGCCTAATAATTTGGCCTTAACAGCACCATGAACTAGTAGTCCCTAATGTCTGCACCAGTATGACTGCCCTACTAAACCTTATGTAATTATTGCATAGCTGCTAATCATAGTGAGCAGTCGTAGAGCTGTTCCTACGATAGCCTGGCTTATTCTTGGCATCTTAAATCATAGTGGCTGTGTGCAGTCGTAGTACATTGAGAAATGGCCTCCAGGATTGAGATATTATTTTTAGTTGATAATTTACCTTTCCTTCACGGTTGATGTTTGATTCTTTGGAGTCATACACTGTTAGCTTGTATGTTCCTTCTGTTTTATGTCTTTGAATCACACGGTGGCCAAATGTATCCTCCATATCAGCTTCAGCTACAGCAAAGGATGAAATACAAAACATCATTGCTTGTACATCTCTATCTCTAAGGTCAAATATGTAAAGTATTGCATCATATTGCATTGTGATGATATAAGGTGTCTATATCTACCTCTCTTCCAGATTGAGAGTTTGATCTTAGATATTAGATATAAGAAGAGGTGGTTTGGAACAGATCACCTCTGTCAATGTAGAGCTCAGACTGGGCAAACAACTACATTTTTTATTGTCTGTGCACATACAGAATATATCATGTTATTTATGTTCATTATCTATCACAGACAAATAGATTCGATGATAGAGTAGATGCTTCAAATGATAAGAAAACATGGTATACATACATTTACAGACGGGTGCCAAACCAGCAATTGTGCCATTGCGAAGACATGTGCGACCAAGACTTCCTGCTGCAATTTTATAGCCCTCATTGCAATCATACTCAAAGAACTCTCCAGCTCTGATGTATAGATCATTTGTCTTCAGCACTGTATTAGGTACCATCCCAGGGTTTGGATAACTGCAGTGACAGTGACAGTGACAGAAAACATGTAATGATCATTTTGATCCTAGCAAGCAAAGGCCTAAAGTAAACCATTACTGGCTATATTATCCCTCATTTTGAATCAGTACTGCCTGATAAGTAAGTCTACTACTTCATTATTTACGAATCATACCATTAATGAGGGGATGGTGTACATGTATCTTCCAGATGAACTACCATGATGCCCCAATGCAGTTCTGGTGAGTCACTCACTAGTGATAAGTCACTCCTTATGCTTAGCACACCATAATAACTCTTAAATACAGAGGAACTTACCTGGGCAGAGGCCACAGGAGTAACGGCACTGCAAAAATGCAGAATCCTTGTGTTCTTTGCAAAGTTTGTAATTTCGAGAGATGATATCAAAACAGTTTGGTTCCTCATCCACACAATAATAATCACTGTCATATTCTGAAAGGACATGAGATACAATGACCGAAAGGGTTTCAAATTAAGATAAAGGTGTTGGTTAAGGTGAAATATGCCGGCATGAAACTAACTTTTCTGTTCATATGTTGCCCTGTGTTTTGACGGGCCTGTTTAGCATATGTCTTCAAAAGAATCAGATATTCACTTATGCATATGCCAGACATACATAGACACTCGATAATGACCTACCATTAATTGGTTTTACACAGACTTACTTCTGTGGGTAGTAGTGGTTGCAATAGATATCATTCCATTCTCCATCACTGTCCATCCTGGCACAACGTTCAGAGCCACCACTAGGTTCACCTGATCTCCAGTTGGAGTAGTTGTGTTTGATACCATCCACCCAGTCCCAGATGTTATTCTTATCTAAGTCATTGATTCCAATCCATGCTCTACCTCCCCTGTTAAAAGTATATATACACACATGGCGATTTAAGGCTCAAATATCTCTGCGATTTTGTCCTTTGCATTCTGGGGGCATTCCTGAGCCCCTAAATCACAAGGATAGCTGCCTTTTAGGCCTTAACTCACTGTGGAATTCGGTAAGTTGAACAATCCTTGCAATCTATAGGGTCAGAAAGGCCCATATAATGCAAAGGACAAAATCGCAGTGATGTTTGAGCCCAACATCGCCATGTGGGATTCGACCTTATAGGTCACCCCTGACTCAACAGTAGGCATGTTGGCATTGTTTTATGTCAACCACCTAGACTAGTTTTTTTCAGGTAACATCTATAGAATTAGTTGTTCCTCATCAGCTAAAAGTTATTAACCTTGCACATGCCCCAAGCATTACTCATAGGTTGAGAAAATAAGTTATGATGGATGGGTGACATAAGGTATACCATATCTTGCCTAGTGATCAGGTCAGTGGAGACTCACCCTATATATGTAGTCTGAAGAATATCAAAGTGACAAAAAAGAATGTTCCTTTTGACTAATGTCTGTTGCTAGGCTGCAAAATACACAATACTAGTTGGTCTGTACTGCTCTCCTATATTCTCCTTTATCTATAACTTTGTATCTAGCTTAAAGTGGTCGGAATTTCAGTACAATATTAAGTTACGTACATAAGTAGTTTCCTGACAAATTCATTTTCATCAGCACTTCCAATGCCCACCAATACAGCACTTTCAGCTTTACATGCATCAATGGCCTCAGGGTAATATAACTTGACATCCATGAGTGAGTAGCACTTTTCTCTGTACCGTCACCACCCATCAGGGCATGCTGTAATTCAGAGACTAGAATTATTTTGAGCATTCTAGATCCTATACAATACATAATCTCCTACACTATTATTGTGAGGATGCCAGCTCTCTGCCAATTCATGTGAACTTTTGTTTTTGCAAATATGAATCATAAATGATATATGAAATTGCACCTTTGACCTGACATTAAGAATGAGCAAGATTAACTCAGCATTTTACTATGTCACAAAACCTTTAGAAATGGAATCATGGGTAAAGAACTTGATGCAGATTTCTCAGGATGCTCAGTTTAGAAGTTTTCAAACTCACCTATTCCACAGAATAGTTCAGTACCCTCATATGTGCCTTTACTAGTACACATGAGCTCTGTGCTGACTTGTGAGTTGTCTGCTTTCTTTTTACACTCCAGCTTCACTGTCTCGCCAAGAGCAAAAGTGGTCTGCTCAATAAATGCATGTTTGTCTTTCACAATGGGAGGATCACAGGAAGATGCTGTAAATACCATTCAAGTTTCCATTCAATTATCAGTGCTGTGTGAATTAATTGAAAGAAAATGATATAAACATCTGGGACAAATTACTGTCAAGTAAGGAATTATGTTGCTTAATAATCAAAATTTCAACACCTGCCTCTACATGGATATTCAAGATTACACAAGAGTTGGTAGGTATAAATTACCTCATTTGGTTTGGTTTTGTCTACAAAAGTTGCACGTCTTGTGACATCCATGGAAAGCCTCCTCCGAGCTACAATAATTATGATCTTTTCCTACTAGCTCAGCACAGTCATCAAAGAAGTCATAGCACTTTTCTGAAATGAGAAGGGACAATGAAATGATTCAAAAGTTGATATTGAAAAGTATCATATCAAATTAATATGTGCATGCTCATTACAGGGGATAAAATGTATCTAGCTTAGGCGGGAAGCATTTGTGGTGCAGTCATTGTTTTCTGCCTTTGTTAGACTGAGAGCTACACACTGCTTATAAAACATGAGCAATTAGGAATATGTAATCAATTCCTACCTAGTCCACATACATCACAAAAGTCATATTCACAATATGTGTTGATATAACACCAGGGCCGGAGCAGGTTATTTGGGTTTCGACAATATGAATTGCCTGTGAGTCCCCTGTGAATATACCTAAAAGAGAGGATATGCAGCATGCATAGGTGATATGAATCATATATTGGACTGGGCAGAAATCACTTTTTATAATTTTTTTCAGATTCTACGCTATGCTCAGATGGTTTTATAAAGTACTACCTTCGTTGCAAAGATACTCTGATCCATTTGTACCTATGATCCTATTGCGAAAGTGAACATGCAGCACAATTATGTTTTATACTCACTTTTCACCAAAAGGACTAACAGAGCAGTGTTTGGCTTCTTCCCTGGGGATACACTTGTGCTATAACTCTGTCCATTGTCTTCTGTATTGATACAATGCTGCTCATCACCTGTGACAAAACGATATCGTTTTAATATGTTACCCTACAACATCTTTGATAAGTGGATTGACATGATGAATAAGCAATAAACCTACCCTCACCATATCATGCATAAAGGCAATTACAGGGGAGACTCATGAGTATATATTCATACCATTATACTTACTTATAATGCTAACTGTGGATGAAAACCCTTCTTCTGGCCAGAGAGACCTGTCCTTAGTACCATGATGAGGAATCCATCAGGGCCTACGATAGTCCTTTTAAATCCATGGCCGCAGTACCTAGAAGGAGGCAATCATTTTACAGTGCATTACCAGATGGTGGGGATGGGCTTCCCTAGCCCACTTAAAAGGGTGTATTTCTCCTCTTTCATATCCCCTCGGGATGTGTGTGGTGCACATATGCGCGGGCACCGACACATTCCCCTGTGAAGTTGTGTAATGTCGTTCTCGCCATGAATATGACCTTAGTTGTCGAAATGGCGTTAAACATCTATTACTCACTCGCCCAGATGGTGGGGGAGGAGGTTAATGTTGTTGGGTTATAAGTAGTATATACATGCAAAGTCAGCGCAATGCTTCAGCTACTAACTAGGTCATGACCTACTGGTAGACCGGAAGTGACCTAGTTTCAGCCAATCAGAGGGCTGGATTTGACAGGAAGTGACGTCATAAGGTCATGACCTAGTTTTTTCGACCAATCAGAGCGCTGGATTTCATTTGACCTAGTAACCTGACCTAGTTGCATAAATTAAAAGAATTGCGCAATACCTAGGGTTGACCTACTTGCAAACCGGAAGTGACCTACTAACCTACTTGCAAAAACGTATGACCTATGTATGAAGGTGTATTGTGCAATCCTTGAAAGAAATTACACAATAACCATGACTCATGTTCTGATGCAATGTTCCTATGGATTTACGCAATACTTATGACTCATTATTTTGATATGAGATTAAATGCAACAAAGACACAACTCGGTTGTTTTTAATTCAATCTTTTTATTGTTTCTTCCTATCAGAGTACATGCTAGGTATGAATCATTATAATCAGATATGCTTGCAAGCAGAGTACATGGATGTTATATGGAAAATGAATTCTTGTTGCAGTACCAACTGCACCCGGTCTTAGCTGGAGTAGGACTTTGACTACGGTCCTCTAAGGCCCGCATTCTCTCCATTAAGTCCTTCAAGGCCTTTCTTCCTATGTCATTCTCCTCCAGGGCTACCACTTTGTCCATTAACTCGGCCATAATCATGAGAATCTTGTCTATCACTTCCGCCGTGCTCTGAAGCCCGTCTATCACGTCCAATTCACGTTTAACTTTCCCTTTCACCAAAAGATTGCTTACGTCTGCTTTGACTGCTACTTCTTCTGGACTCATCTCGAAATTCATTACCTCTTCTTCTCTCTTTTCCTCAGCAAGGGCCTGACTATTTTGTCCATTAAGTTGAAGGGGACCTGAGAAAACCTTTTCACAGTGTGGTGTGGGTCCTTGGTCCGACATGTCTGTATGAGGAAGTTAATGCAGTGGGCTCCAGACGTTTTAGCGTAAAAGTTTTGCACTTGTTTTCTGCTGAACGACCCGTGACCATCTGACGACTTCTGCATGAACCTCTGGTGATATATAGTTAATGGAGGTAAGCCATAGGGATCAAAGTAGAACACATTCCCGTCATGAGAAACGTAAAATGCCACCCAGTGCTGACCAGGTTTAGAGCTTGGATCTGTGTTACTGACAAAACATGTAGAGGGAATTGTTTTTTTAGGACATTGATTACTGGCAAAAGTTCCCAGGTAGAAACGCCTTGTGTGTGGATGGTTTCCCAGTGCACCTGTTATGTCTGAAGTTCTCATTTTTTTCTCAGTTCATGTGGTAGTCTGTGACAGGAAGACAGTCAGCCGTCAGTTGGATGTTGTTGTCGTAGAAGGAACACAAGACGGCAGATATGGCATGAGTAGTTGGGGCGGCAAACCTGAGGGAAATGCCCAGCTTTCCTTGCTTGATGAGATTTATACGACTGTCTTCAGGTGCTCTGTCTGGGGTGAGGTCGAAAACAAAGAAGGAATATCCATCTTTGAAATCTTCTAAAGTTATGCCACAGTCTTGTCCCAAAGCCGACAGCCCACTGTCTATGAACATTTGACTGTAGGCTCTGATGCAGTTGCCTGTTTCGAAGTCGGTCTTCAACTCAAACTTTTGATCGTCATATCTCACGCAAATTTCCTTCACGTTGAAATGCCTGCAGTTGAAAGGATTTTCTGTCTTAGTTCCAGCAGCTGCTGTTTCCTTTATCATACACAAGACTATCCTGGTGGGGATCTGAGTAGTGTCAGGTTGAGTCCAACTGTAGTCTTGTGAGCCGCCGTCCAAAGTGTGTTTAGTCACTATACACCTGGCTATGTGATAGTTGAAAGGGCCCCAATGTGGATTCCTGACACTGCTGACGTGAGTTTTTACCACCTCGTCGTCGACACATTTTTGGAGAAGTGTCATTTCAGCTTTGGTGATTTTGACCCAGTAGTTTTGATCGGCTGCTTGCATCATGTAGTAATTGGGCTGATTTTTTTCGAATATGAACTTGATTTCACAGTTCGGAGGCAGCACCTTGCACTGTTTATTTAAATCCAGGTGCGGCTTCATTACTAAGGCATGTTTGTTGCGGGCACTGAACTCTGCTCTCCGTGCCGTCCATCCTGCATTGTCGCCCGCTCTGGCTTCCATGTGACCACAGGTGTCTTTCATGTACTTTTGACACCCTTTCAGCCGAGTCTCTTTGTCTTCTTTGTTGCAACAAATTGTGTCCAAAATGTAGGCCTTGAGACCATAGTCTTCATTGTTGCCGGTGACTTTCTCCCCATTTATCAGCAACTGACAGGAAGCAAAGAGAGCGTGTGCCAAGTTGTTGACTGGAGCAGCTTCTATGCCGACGGCAAGGTGAGTTGTTCCGTCTGCCGCCACGGCTTCCAGTTCCATGTACAACTCAGTTTCTGAGAGGTCTGTGTACAGGTTGCTTGGTTCGAAGGTGAAGTCAAATGATTCAGTGTGTGGAGTGAGGGCATTGTTGGTAGTTTTGGTTATTTTTTGACACTTTAATATGTCCTTTTGAGTGACAGGCAAGGCGTGTAGGTCTAGTTCACCTACTGCACACACCTGACCCTAGCTTGTCCTCTTCCTCTGCCGCGTTGCCCCTTACGTCCTCCGCGCTTGCCGGTTACTCGTCGTTTGACTGGAGGAGGTCCAGATGTACCTCTTATGTATCCTTGAGCAGAAGAAGCAGCCCTTTTGAGTAAGTTCTTGCCTGTTGCTTTACTTCTACTAACTACACTTTTCTTGAAGCCTTTTCCTGATACCACGTCGGACAAGACTCCAGCTCCTGTAGTAAGCAAGGCTTTGCCTGCAGATTTGGCAGCTGAGCGTCCTATTTTACTTAAGAGGGGAACAGCTCCTCTCAGTAAACCACCTATTAACGAGCCAAGTCCGTGCCCTCTTTGTCTGCCCCTGCCGCCGTACGCTGGTAAAGCACCGTTCCCAAACTGTGATTTTCTGTAGTATTCAGCGTACTGACCCCTAGGGGCCAGGTATGGAGGTGTTCCATAGTAGTGAAGCATGGTGATATACTCCTATCCTTGAAGAGGTCTGAAGGCAAGTACCACCGACACTGATCCGCTTTCAAATGGTATCGGTTCCCCAGTCTTGTCTCTTAAGTATATCCCTATCTGTCTGAAGGTGGTTTTAGTGACTGGCAGATATATCAAGTTCTGGAAACTTATGGTTTGCATGTCACCGTTGTAGCGATTTATGTTGATTTGCCTCAGAAGGGGTGCTTTAGAGTCACCCACAAGACTGTGCTTGACCATGTCAGAGTACACGAAAGCACATCGACTTTTGTACTGAAGGTCTACCACGTAGGGGCTTTGTGTTTTTCCACTTAGGAAAACACTTCCGTCGAAACCTAATTGTTTCCCTAAGTTTTCTGGGAGTTGCATGACCACACCAGGAGGCAAGGAAACTACACTTTTCATTGTATATCTGTTGTAGTGAAACACGGTGGCTTTGTTGTTTTTCCTGTAGTTTCTTAGTTTTCTTACCAACATGCTCTGTAGTTTATTTATGGTCCTGTTTAAGTATCCTATCAACTCTGAGTTGCTTTCCAGGTTCACACCTTCTAAGGCAAACATATTGTAGGTACTACCTTCCTTGAAGTAATACTTAGAGAGGTATCTGCTAATTTCTTTGAAGCGTGTACATATTTTCACAGCCTGTAACTGACTGGGAGAGAGAGGAGAAACATGAGCAGAGTCTGTGAAGACGGCGTTTTCTTCAAAAAAAGAAAGAGACCTTTTTCCCCTGTCATCCATAGACATCACTTCATCCACAGCCGACGATATTTCCCTCTTCTCTCTGCCTGCCGTGTCACGCTCCCCCTTGTCCTCCTCCTCTTCCTTCTCCTCCTTCTCTGGCGTGGGTTGGTTAGGAGTGAATCCTCCAGATGGCGTCTCAGTCGCAGCAGCAGGAGTTGGTGGACTTTCACTTTCAGGACCAGCAGGAGGAATGGTTTCAGTCGATCCCACAGGGTTGACATGACGTAGGTTTTTTGTTATTTTTACTCCTCTCTTCAAAGCAGATTGGGCTGATAGATTTGATGTAGAGCTTGAAGCTCTACTGAAGACACTATGGGCTCCTGGTTTTCCCAGAGGAAAAAATTCTCTTAATAAAGCTACTACAGTGCGGAGGTTGTTTGTCAGGTCGTTTTCTCCCTCTGCCAAGAGAATGGGTTCTTCTTTGACGTTGTACCACGTGGTAGGACAGGTTATTTCTTGAAGAACACACTTGTAAGGGTTTGTGGCCTTACGAACCTGGGGGGTTCGGGTCTTACGGTTCGGAAAGAAAGAGTAAGACAGTATTCCAAGTGTATGCCAACGGTTAGGTTTATTACTTAATGCACACTCACGGCTGCCGGATGATATCAAAGAGGCAGCTAATATTAAAAGACAGTGGTTTACATGGTGTGGAGGCCAGAAGGGCCTCTGACGTAGCGGCTGAGCCCTGGGCTTTATATACGAACCCAGGTGTTCGTCGTCAGATGTCCCCACAGACCCGGATTGGTGCTGCCACCTATCCGGAACCTGAGGAACGTCCGACGACTCGACTCACCCGCCACGTCAGACGGTACCCAACTCCTATGGTTTAGTAAAGTGTACCTCTACACCACTCCCCCAGACATTTAGGAGGGTGTTATACATATAATATTACTAGGATAACATTTCTACATGTCTAAACCTTTAGTAATAGAGGTACAACCATAGGTATAACATTAACACCAAATAATTTGTGGAACGGATGTCATATATATATATTCGATAGTGAAATGTAGTTACATATAATGATTAGGATGTTAAAATAATATACGAATTACTTGAAGAAGAGACAGTTATGTGAAACGGAACTGTCTATTTAATTATTATACCACATAATATTCTATTATATTTCAGGTATAATTAATAAGACAAGTAATATGAATCGTATACATGTGATGATGACAGCTATGTGTAACGGAACTGTCGATAATAAAATATATCACATAATAACATCCGTATGTGTGTTTGTAGTATTGACACCACATTTGAATATGTAGTCTTAAAGAAGACTGTTATAGTAACATCACTATCTAATGACATGTCGTATATTAATATTATACGAATCCGTTAAAGATTCCGTGAGTAGTACGAATAAGGATATATATACCATACACTTAGAAAAAAAGAAAAAAATCACGGTGTGGTAATGAATATGATAATGATATATTATCACCGTGTATCTAATAATCTTTATAGCACCAGATCAATATACTTATTATATAATTTTGTCTCGCAGGACAATAATATGTGTTTTCTGGTGAGATTTAACGGATCTTATAATATGAATACTAATAATAATCAGAGATCCGTTTCAAGAAAATATTTATGTACCCGTATCATAATATGTATCTAGTGGATATGTACATACATGTAATGTTATAGAAAAATAGAAATATGACATTATACACAATATACAGGAATTATAAATGCTGCTGAAGTCTTCTGCTGTATCCTCCGGGTACTAGTAGGTAGGTGTGGTCAGCTAACCACGGGATGGACGTGCTAAAGTTTATAGTTTCCTTATGCAGAGTGAACACGGTAGTTGATTTGGGGCAGCTACCCACAATCCTCTAGTAGTGCTAAAGTTTGTAGTATATCCGAATGGTGTAGATTTGTAGAATAATAGTCCGGATGTGTCAACTATGTAGAGAACGTAATCCTTTTTAAGCTTAGTTGACATAAGTAAAATAATAGTCCGATATAGGTTGATCCGGAAGTAATAGTAGTATTGATATAAGTCCATTCGGGAGTACAGATGAGTTGTAGAGGTAAATCGTAAAGTCCATCCTAGTAATTGGTTAGCACGGGTAACAGCAGGAGTCTGGAACTGGCATCCGGATACGTCTCACAGCAGCAAGTCTACTATCGGATTGTTCATGGATGAAGTTATAAATCCGAATAGGCTATTCAGGGTGCAATAAATGTTATACAACCTGAATTATATAATAGACTGGTCAAAGGAACCCGGAACACATACCATAGGTGTTCATGCACTAGTGAATAAAACATTTGCAGACCTATAGGGTTCCGCAAAGACTATATCTGGTCATTTGGTGTTGGAAAAAAAATTATGGAAGAAATAACCCTAGCATGCTTAAACGGATTTCTTAGCATGCTTCTTCTTCAGAAGAGCTAAAGCCGACTCGGGAGTGCCGTCCCACTCGTCCAAGTCGACTCCGAACACCCTCATGAACTTAGTGTTCAGATTGGTGTTCCGAGTGATCTCCTCCTTTACACGCTTTTCCAACACGTGTACATCCATAGCTGCCTTTTCTTGGGCAGCTGCGGCAGCCTCCTCCTGGGCCTTCACATCGTCCCGGATGAGGGTCTCGAGACGTTGCTTTTCAGCGTCGCCCACCTGTTTCATACACAACAGAGTTTCGTTTAGGAGACCCTGATGAAACTCGATCGCTTTCTCACGAACGCTCTTCTCCCAATGGGTGTAGATGGCCTTCTGGACATCTGCCTCCCCTTGGCGAGACTTCTCGAACCAAACTTCCGCATTACCGGTTTTAATGGTAATAGCGTCCTTTGGTTTCTCAGGTGCAGCGACAGCCTTGGGAGGAGTCGAGGCGGCCTGTGGACCACTTCCGGGTTTAGGACTTCCGGACACACCTGTCGTTGGTACACAGAAGGCAGGTGGTACATTCTGTTTCAGTCCCATTTGCAGGTACATGTTTAACTGCTCCTGGGTAAAGGTAACTGGTGGGGCGGCTGGAGCGGATGCAGATCCGGCGGCAGCAGATGCGGTGGTCTTCTTTGGCATAAGGCGACCATCCTTTCCTACCACCAAGGTCTGGCTCTCAGGTCCAGGTCCCTGGTTTAAGGACGGAAAGTTTCGAGAACTCACTTTCCCAGGTTTAGATACGGCTCCAGCGTATCCGGCAGGTTCGGGCTTCTTGAACACCGGAGTGCCCTGAGCCTGCTCTGCGGGGTGCCTTGCCAGAGGGGACCTGGAACGGTCCTCTGCTCTGACTTTCGATTTAGTCGTGCTCTGACCATTACCGTTGCCGCCACGGTTCTGATCTCTCCTGCTCCTTTCACGAGCTCTCTTTGCATCCTTTCCGGATTCCTCGCATTTCTGCCAGAGAGACTCGTGCATGTCCAGTTTACCCTTTCCAGGAGTCAGGACTATTTTTGCTCGGAGTTTCGAATCCTTGGTCTTCGGAACTTCGCAGAGGACTTGGTCCCCTGGTCGGATCTTAGACCAAGCATCCTCGCTCAGGCTGTCGAACTCCTTCATGAGTTCCTGATGAAGCTCCATGATGCGCTTCCGTGCCCCGTCCAAACCTTCTGCGTGGCATTTCTTCTGGTGTCTAGCCAGATCACTACGTCGGTTGTATTGCACCTTCGTAGTACACTTCTTGCCCTTCTTACCATAACTCGGATCACAAATGTAAACCGGGTGATGGTGGAAGTGGGCCTCTACCAGATGCCTTTGGAACCGGGCTGGAGTACTCCAGGTCCGGATCGAGACATCACTCGCATCCTGGCAGATAGAGAAGGGACAGGACTTTTGATCGTCGCCGTACCACTTCTCTAAAGCCCAACGCAGCTTCCTCCTCTGGGTATAAGTGTAATACCCTTCGGTGTGGTTTAGCATAAGCCACATCTTTTGATAGGCTTTGCTCGGATTGGGGTCCTCGTCCGAAAGACGCATCCAATCTTCATCATCCGACTCATCGTTCTTATTGATTGAGTCTGGACAGGCATAGAGGGTAGAGCCGTCCTTCTTAACTCCGTACGCACAGTCGGAGAAACACGTCGGAATCCGGGTTTTGAATCCGGATTTGGCGTTAGCCCAACGTTCGGCCTCGGTTTGAGTTGATGGAGTGGCCTTCTCATCGTACTCAACCGAGGATTCGTGCACCGACTCCTCGTCAGACGACTCAACCTCCATGGCAGTACTACCAGTGGTTGAGGTGCTGGGTTTCGGCTCGGCTCTCGCAGAATCCGGGAGATTCTTGAGCTTCCGAGCAGCGGATCGTCGGTTCTTACTGACCTTCCAGTCTTCCTCCGGTTCCTGGGTTCCGGATGTGCTGGAGGTCGTGGCTTCTACTGGGGTAGTAGTGCTGCCGGTAGCTGATGTAGCACTGGCGGAGCTTCTGGTGGCAAGCTTCAGGTCGGGGATAGGAGGTGCGGGTGCTTCCGCGGCCCTCTTAGCCTCTTCCTGTGCCTCCTGTTCGGCAGTCATACGGCGGACAATAACCGTCCGAAGGGCTGCAGCTCGGTCCAATCCGATTAGTGAATTGTTCTGGACATCCACCAATTCCTGTTCGGTTATGTAGTAACCGTCATCCCACTGCTCGAAGTTAGCAGCGGCCTCCCGGAATTCCTTAGTGGTCCGGCACGGCGTCCGGGTAGCACTAGGGCGTGGGTAGGTCTGGCCATCGGTATCCCAGACACAGCCTACCCAGTTGATGTTCGTAGCCTTGACGTTCCACAGGGACTTGTCAGGCTTCGGATACGCTCCGAGCTCGAAGGCTCGGTTAGCTGCATACACGGTTTCACGGAAACCAGCGTCCACCATAAGTCCCCGTTGGAACCACGGCCAGTCTCGAAGCCACTCGGGAGGCATCCTGGTCAGCTGTTCGGGAGCCATGACGCCGTCGATAGCTATCCTGACTTTCGGGTCCATCCTGACTGGTGTCCCGTCCGCGTAGGTCACTTGTGCCTGCAGTTCCGGGTGGACATACAGGTAGCGACCATCATAGCTAGCTGGAAAAGGCTCCGCCACTGCTGGCTTCCACTCATCCTTCTGTCCGTCAACTTGGGTAGTTTCGGACTCTGTCGCTGCGGGTTCAGCACTCGCAGTCGCTCCGGATCCCTCGGCCGGGAGTGGAGATAATAGTTTCTCTGGCTCATTTAGTGAGAATGAAGCCAGCTTCTCCTCGAACGAGCGATCCGTGGGTTCCTCCACGTCCATCATCTCGCTCTCTTCCTGTGTAACAGGCGACAAAGCTTCCGGAAAAGCTTCTGCGGACGGAGTCAGCTTATCCGGGTCACCGGATAGCTTGGCTGCAGCTACGGATTCCTCAGCCATGACTGGGGAATCGCCCACGGGAGTAAACTACTCCTTTTTCCGGCTTTTACGGCGCCGGGGCCGACACAAGCGGAGTCTGTCTACCAGGAGACAGACTCTGGAGGAGCAGCGGGGGGTTTGCTTAGCCGGTAAAATCCAAGAAGGGAGCGAGCTCGACCGTCTTGAACGTTACCGAAAACAAATATGGCGACAGGCCAGCTTTCGTGACGTCATTTCCCCGCAGCCCGCGAGGTCACGAGAGGTCAGCCGAGACTGGACACGGTGACGTCATGCGGAAACGCACGTGCTACAGGCGGTACATCAACAAACTGATTGTTTTTAGGTAATTATCGCTCACCCCGATGACGCGACTGGGGATTTAAGTGGAGATTATGGAAAGCTTAAGCAAATCCACCGGATTATCCGTCCACTACCCATTGGTACATCATGCGGGGGCGACAAATAAGCCTTTAGGGTCAGTTGTCATCCGTTCCTCTAAATGTAAACATTACACTCGTTGTGTATACAGGTTAGGTCACTGCAGTCCTCTGGGCAATTCGGGGGCTGCGGCGAACGTATCTCCCCTTCTCGGATAGTTCTTTATCGGACCTGACAGTCTGAAGAGCTTTCTCTAGGTGCTTCTTAGCCTTAGAAACACCTTTCCTCCTCTTTTTGTCTTCACCTGCCGAGACTTTTTTAACTCCCCCACGCTTAATCGGTGTTGGCGTGGGTGTCACTGATTCGGAACACTTCTTGGGTCTACCACGGCCGCGCTTCACTGTAGTGTTCTCTACCTGGTCTATTATGCGATTCTGGTTCAGGATCTTTCCGGAACCTTCACCATACATTTCTGTGGAGGTCTCCCTCCCAGACCATTTCCTTAATCTAGCCACATTTGACTTATAAAGTCGACCAAGGTCAGATCTAATAATTACGGTACAATCACTGATAACTTGTGTTATAGTAAAGGGACCGTCCCAATTAGACGCTAATTTTATGTGTCTAAGCGGTTCATGTAATCTGAGGACTCTGTCTCCGGATTGGAATTTCCGATGCTTTAGATCGGTATCGTATCCTACTTTCTGCCATTTGGCACTTTTCTCCAAATCAATTCGGACAGACTCATATGCTTTTCTAAATCTGTCTCTTAAACATTCCACAAAAACTACATGGCAAGGTAGTTCAGGGTCCATTCCTACGACTCCAAAAACTAGGTCAGCAGGCATTATCAAATCCTCTCCGAATACTAAAAGGTTCGGAGAACAATTTGTACTTGAATGTACCGTACTATTATAAGCATGTGTCACAAAATGACATTGCTCATCCCAGTCATCCATATGTTCATTAACGAGTGACTTTAGGACTTGGATGAGGGTTCTATTGAACCTTTCCACCAATCCGTCGCTTTGTGGCCTATACGGATTGGTTCTAGTCTTGCAAATAGCTAAGTATTCGCACATACCCTGCCAGAGATTTGATTCGAATTCTCTGCCTTGGTCACTGTGTAACATTAATGGTACACCGAAGCTTAGTACCCAACCTTTTACAAAAGCTTCGGCACAAGTAATTGCTTTGTGGTCCGGTAGTGGAAATACTTTAGTGTATTTCGTATAATAATCACACACTACCATCATACAGGTATTATCATTAGCGGTTGTATTAAATCCACTAATAATATCTACCCCGATTCTTGCGAATCTAACTCCGAAAAGTTCTTGGGATAGGGGAAGTTTGCCCATCCCGGGTCCGGGTTTGTTTTTACAACAATCCGGACAGGTGGTTACCCATCTTTGCAAGTCCCGTGTCATGCCAGGCCAATAGTATTTCTTGGAAAGTCGTGCTAGCGAGCGTTTCCTTCCGAAATGACCACTGGTCCGATGTCCATGACAGAAGTACATAATGTCATGTCTCATGGCATGTGGTATCACCACTTGCATGATTCTATCACCATTATTACATGGCTTCCAACGGTATAACACGCCTTTCCGGACTTCAAGCTCGGTCCATTGAGCAAGAAACCTTCTCATTTCTCGATTTTCCAGAGAGACTTCTGGTCTAACTGGACGTATACCCTTTGGTACTAATTGCAGTAGCTGCGCAGTTATCGAGTCAGCTTCCTGGAAATGTCGTATGTGATCCATAGACCAATCCAGTATACTGGCAACTAGGGGTACGAATGGTCTTCGAATCCCTGCTAACACTGCCCTATGAGCTCCACAATCAGTACAATCCGGATTATCACATTTCCGGATTGGTATTCGAGACAAAGCATCAGCATTTAAATGCTTAACTCCGGGTCTATGCTGAATCTGTTGATGTTCAAGCCCATATTCGGATAAATGGGCTAGCCATCGGCCTAACATGCCTTCAGCATCTCGGAAGTTCAGTAGCCACCTTAAAGAGGAATGATCCGTACGCAAAGTAAAGTTCGTTCCCCATAGAAAATGTTTGAACTTCTTGGTATATACGACTACTGCTAACAACTCTCTTTTGGTTGTGCAGTAATTGCGCTGAGTCTTGCTCAGTGTGTTGCTGGCAAAGGCAATTGGTACTTCTCTCCCATTTTGGACTTGCGAGAGAGCTGCACCAATGCTATCATTACTAGCATCAGTATCCAGTATGAAATGATCCGTCTCATTCGGATATTGCAATACGGGAGTACTCGTGAACAGGTCTTTTAGCTTTTGAAAAGCGTTTTCCTGTTCATGTGTCCAAGGAAATTTTTCCTTGGTACTTCCTGGAGTCCAGTTAGCTATTGCTTGTAATGGGTAACTGACTCTAGAATAATTCGGAATAAATTCCCTGTAATAGGAAGAGAATCCTAAAAAGGACCTCACTTCCTTGGGTGTTTTAGGTCTATTCCAATTCGTAACTGATTCGATTTTTTCCGGATCAGCCTTTATTCCTTCATCACTGATGATGCGGCCCAAATAATTTATGGACTTTCTAAACATGTGGCATTTCTTAGGTTTCAATTTGAGACCATTAGAAATAATACGTTCTAGTACCATTTTCAAGTTATTAGAACATTCTTCGAATGTTTTTCCGAAGACAATGACATCGTCTAGATATACAAGACATCTTTTCCACAATAAATCACTTAGAATTGTTTCCATCATTGCTTCAAATGTTGCAGGTGCATTGCACAGTCCAAACGGCATTACATTATATTGGAATAATCCAATATGACTCGAAAATGCAGTTTTCTCCATATCTGGAGGGTTCATTCCCACTTGCCAGTAGCCTGATTGCAAGTCTAGGGTACAAAACCAGCTGTTTCCCCCTAAGGAGTCAATGGTTTCATCTATTCTCGGTAATGGATACGAATTCTTTTTCGTTATTCCATTCAACTTCCTGTAGTCTATGCAGAAACGGATAGTACCGTCTTTTTTTGTTACCATACACACAGGACTACTCCATGGACTATTGGAAGGGACTATTACATCCTGTTCCAACATCTTATTTATTTCATCCTCAGCTACTCTCTTTTTTGCTAAGGGTAACCGTCTATACGGTATCTTAAAGGGTTCGGCATCTCCAGTATCTATTTTATGTAATACTTTATTTGTTGTACCTAGTTTTTCACCAGGTTTGGCAAAGGCAGTATGATACTGACAGAGCATATCATAGAACTCTTTCCGGTGTTCCGGATCCTCTAATGAAGTTTCTTCATACAACTTAAGTAAGTCTTCCGAAATTTCATCATCCCCTGTTACCTTCTGTAAGCTTAGCTTACTATCCGTTACAGTTTCCGAAAGGGTCACATTTCCAAAAACTTGTCCCTTTTTCAAGTAGATAGTAGTGTTTCCAGTATTGGAGACAGGTACTACCGACCAGGATGCATTCGCTACTATCGTGTCTACAGAATTTAATCCGATACTTGATAACGTAACTACATCCGGTTCTATCACTGCAGGCTTATTACGCATTGCAGGATCACTTCTTACAAGCACATCACAGGCTACTCCTGGAGGGATTCGCACAGTGTGTGCCACACTAGCCATACTGCTCACTTGTCTCAGTACACATCTAACTTTCACGGGATACGGGTATCTCACACTCAACACTCCTGTTTGGGGTTCTAACACGGCACCATACAGGGATGCGAAATCCAACCCGAGTATACTCATCTGCTATATCCGCAACGGTGGTGCTCATGACATAGTCATGGATACCATCCAACTGTAGTTTCACACAAGTTCTACCATACGTTTGCAAGGTACTGCCGTCGGCCGTCTGAGCACTTCCTCCCGATTTGAGAGTCTCATGTTCATCCGGTATAAGATCGTAGAACCCCCTGGAGATACAAGAGTGGCTAGCTCCCGTATCCACAAGGAATTCGGCAGATCTTCCGTTAACAGTGAGGCAAACATACCACCGCCTTCCGTTTAGAACAGAGGGTATGTCCGTGACAATCGGAACATCATTTTTCACACCAGGAGTCGATCCACATCTTTTCAAGAATTCAAGACAAGGATGACCCGGGGGCAGGTGGGCACCACAGACCTTGGCTAATTCATAGCAGCCTGCCTCGTTACTGATATTGGGTTTCCCCAGTGCGCCCGTGGCACCTGTTATATCAGCTTCCCTAACCTTCCGGGTGTCTACAACCACCTCGGTGTTAGGCGATCTTGTTACTAAATGCGAACTATCGTCACGGATGGTGATATTATGGCAAGATTTGTCACTGGGATCCCCTTCTTTGCCCCTCGGGAGATCCCTTTCTAGTTTTCCTCTGTACTTATCCCAGAGACACTCTCCTGTTTACGTGGAACAGGCTTTTCAGCCATACATTCGGGAGCAAAATGCCCCAGTTTCTGACATCTGAAACATCTCCTTTGAGATTTATCAACTCTTGGTCTCCTTAGAGCTTCTGTTAATCCGGCTATTAATGTTTCCATCATGTTAGTCGGAGCAACAGTGGCTGCTACAGTTGAGTTCGCCGTAGAGGCTACACTGCCATGTTGAGTTGATCCGGAAGCTGTTTTACCAGCAACAGATCCTCCTCTCCCTCTCGAATGTACTTTCCTATACCGCTTTTGTCGGTAATACTTTCCAGCCACATGGACTGAACCAATATATTCTCCGTTTTCATCGGAGATATATTCATCTTCCTCATTAACTTCATTCGATTCAACCGGAGCTAATTGGGAAGTATCATATACTGGAGCAGGTGTACCCCCGTATTGGAAAGGAGCTGCTCTTACTGGACTAGGTCCAAGACCTACCAAACGTTTCTTCATGTCATGTCCATCAATTGCTATGAACAGATCACTGAATGAAGTGTCATCTTTCCAGGAGTCCCACACCACTTGCTTATGATCCGGATCTCGTAATCCACTATAGAATTGTATGAACAATTCTTGTAGATAACAATCATCGTCATGAGCCCAATTTGGACGTGCTTTCGAAAGCAAGTCCTGTAGCTCCAAACCAAAGACTTTGTGTGATTCTTTAGGTTTTTGTGTTCTCTTCTTAAAGCTTACCCACGGATCTTCTCTAACGATTGATCCGAATAGGTATGCGGCACATTCGACCAATTGATCATAGGTACCGTATATTCCGTAAGCTGCTCTCCATTGGTTGAGAGCTACTTTTCCGCCTTTATTTAACCAACAAATCAAATATGGCAGAGCTTCTTCTTTTGTCCATCCACTACAATTGACTTAGTCGACAAAAGCTTGGTACCTGTCCTTCCATGGATCATTAGAATCATATGGAGGGGGTATCCGTGCCTGCCTACGTGCCGGATTATTACATCCGCGTAGTCTATCTGCTTCTCGCATGCTCCAGTTCATGACTTCCATGCCGTCCGCTCCCTTTCGGTAGCAGTCAATGCCAAGGTTTTGTATACATTGGCTTCTATCAAAGATGGTTTGCATCCCTGCAGGCATAGAAGTTCTCCTGTTAGGTTTCCTGCCATCTCCTCCTGATCCTGATCCTCCGGATCCGGATCCTCCTGGGCCGCCTGGAGGGTTTCCTCCTGGTGGACCATTATTATTATAGCTTCCAGATGAACCACCAGGGCATCCACTATTGTGACCGGTGTTTCCAGAAGAAGCGTATCTAGGGTAAGAATCATTTTGATTCCATCCCTGGTTATAGCTATTACCATTCTGATAATTGCCACTTCCCGATGGATTATAATTATTTCTATATCCATAGGAAGTTGTTCTTGGTTGATACGTACCGCCATTAATATTGTTTTGTGGCGGATTTGGTCTCGGAAAACGTCCATCAGTAGGACCATTACCAGAACCTGGGGTTGGAATAGGTAATCTTGGTACTGCTGGTGTACTGTGGCCGGGTTGGGGGAAATATGAAGGTGGTGTCAACATATGCCTCATTGGTCCGGGTGCTCTTGGTTGTGCCACGGGTGTATTATTATTATTCCCTGTAGCACCATCGTGAGTCGCTTTGATTTTGTGACTCAAATCTGGTATGGGTGGTGCCGGACCTATCGTATCCAGCATTGGAATTACTGGTTTAGATGCGGTTCCATTTACTGCAGCATTATCCGGTTTCTTATAGATTCCGGATACCACATTCTTGTCAGCCCCATCATCAACGAATGGGCTGTATCTAATTGGGGTTGCATCTTTAGATGTCTTTCCCAACATTGTAGATACCACAGCTGGATCTATATTACCTATAGTTAACTGGGCTGCTTCTACATATTTATCTAGAGTTATTGCAGTAGCCTGCAATTCCTGAAGCTCGTTTGTGAGTTTCTGTCTATCCTCCTCCAGTTGTTTGTTGTAAGCTATGATGCCTACCCGGATGGTTTCATTGTCTTCAGCTTGTTTACTACACTGAAGTTTCAATTTATCCAACTCATCCTGATAATGGCGAATTTCGGATTTGAATTTTGTCTTATCAAGGTTTAGTTGGTCGTTCGTATCTATGTATGTTTGGATACGAATGTGCCTATTATCATATTCTTTATTGAATGATTCTCTCATAGATTGAAGTTTTAGTTCTTCATTCTCGAGTTCTTTCATGTACTCGCTCCTTCTGGCTTCGAATTCCTTTCGCATGCCAGTTAGGTCCTCTTCCATCTGAAGTTTTTCATGGAATACTTCATCCTTAGCTTTGACCAAGGTATTTAAATTCTCGTTCAAAGTTACATAAGTTTCATTCAACAACAGGACATCCGGTCGTTTTAATTCTTCACCTTCCGGTACCGCATAGGTTAAGTCGCCATCTATAGCGCTATAATCTAATATTGGTAATTCGGGCCTGGGTAACCTATAAGGTAGTTCTCCGAATGTTACCCTTTTTCGCATTGGTGCCGGATGTTCTGGGTTAGTACTACCACCGACTTCGAACATCGAATCACTTAATTCGTCAACAATTGATTGCTGGCCTATTAAGTTACTATGTCTCTGTATGGACTGTTCGCGCCGTACAGAGTCTGGCAGATTCTCCTCACTATCATTATAGTGGGGTCCGGGATCTCTCCAAGATGCTGATTCCGCATCTTGCGAGTCCGAATGGGCTTGGAGCATTAGCGATCCATTTCCATTCTCTTGGGCAAGTGATTGCCCTGCTGGGTTAGCTTCCCTAAGGGTGTCTAACCCATGTACTAGCCGTTCGGACGTTATAACGTCCGGGCTATACACCAGAATTAACTGGTCACGGCACCAGTGTAAGGGTTTGTGGCCTTACGAACCTGGGGGGTTCGGGTCTTACGGTTCGGAAAGAAAGAGTAAGACAGTATTCCAAGTGTATGCCAACGGTTAGGTTTATTACTTAATGCACACTCACGGCTGCCGGATGATATCAAAGAGGCAGCTAATATTAAAAGACAGTGGTTTACATGGTGTGGAGGCCAGAAGGGCCTCTGACGTAGCGGCTGAGCCCTGGGCTTTATATACGAACCCAGGTGTTCGTCGTCAGATGTCCCCACAGACCCGGATCGGTGCTGCCACCTATCCGGAACCTGAGGAACGTCCGACGACTCGACTCACCCGCCACGTCAGACGGTACCCAACTCCTATGGTTTAGTAAAGTGTACCTCTACACACTCTAACTGAGTAGGAGAGTTAATGTATTCTGCCAAAATTGTATTGTAACTAGTTAAAGTGTTGTCAGGAAACACGTTCATAGACGAGTTACTAGGTAAAGTTAAGGTAAACGCCATTTGTCTATGTTCTTAACAGGTTCCCAAGAGTTAAACTTGTCTCCATAACCCTTCCACTTGATCAAGGCTTCTCTTTTCTTGCCTTTTCCTCTGTATTTTACTATTTTTTCTATGTTGTAGCGTCTTCCGTGACGGACTTGCACCTTCTGAACTTCAGGTTCGTAGAAGCTTCCTTTTATCTCTTCTCCAAGGAGATCTTTCAGGTGGTACCCTTTGGGCGAAATATCGTCGACTGTGTATATTTCCTCAGTCCAGTTAGGTTCGTACCCTCTGTTAAATGTTTTCTTTGTTTTCAACATTCGCACTTGATTTTTTCTCTTCAACTGAAGGACAGGAACTTTTTTCTTTTGAGGTTGATCGTACAACCTGTAGAACAAGACTTCAGAGTTGTCTTTATTTATGTCTGAAGGGGCAGCTCCTAAGGTTTTGTGGTAAGTCAGATTGTAGGACTTAACCAAGTCGGGCAGCAAGTCAACCCATTTGTAGTTATTGAAATGAGAGAAACATCTCCACATTTTTCCTTGTAAAGTAGAGTTGAACCTTTCGGCTAAGGCACACTTCACGTCGTCGTTCTCTCCTGTGAAAAAATTGATGTTTTGATCTTCACAGTGTTTTTTGAAAATTTTGTTGACGAACTCTTTGCCCTTGTCAGTTTGAATTTGTTGAGGTTTTCTTTCTTTGCTCATTTTTTTGAAAGCCTCTGTCACGTCATCAGCTCTCTTACTTTTCACAGGTTGTCCAAAACCATACCTTGAAAAAACGTCTATTCCCGCTAGAATGTATTGGTAACCTTTGTTTTCCTTTGAAAATTCTTGCATGTCTATGAGATCAAGTTGCCACTGTTTGTCTATGCCCCATGTTTGTGTTTTTCTTCTAGGAAATCTTCTGTTGTAAGGTTTGTGTCTGGTGTAAGCGTCTACATCTTCCAAAGCTTGTTCTATGTTTTTTTTCTTTGTTTTCTTGAAGTGATGACGTTGAAGTTTAGATACACTGGTGAAACTTCCAGGTTGTTCAGGATCTGTGTAAAACCTGAGGACATCTTTTTTTAAAGCCTTGTGCGCCATATAAACTTACGTCCAGTTCCTTTTTGACTTACTTTCCTCTTCTTGATAGGGGAAGCTCTTTTTAAGGGACTGGCAGCAAAGGAAGGACTGTGCCCTGCAAAAGCCGACTTGTTTTTGACAAATTTTAAGGTGGGGTTCAGCCTTTTAACTGCTCTCATGCAGACCTGGCTTCCTTTAGGTTGGTCCTTTTTCAAAGACTTTGGTCTGGCAGCAAAAGCTAACAAATCTGTTATGTCAGTTCCAGGCACACGTCTCTGTTCCAATTCAATATTTGACTTCCGTGACGAGATAATTCTCTGTAGAGATTTTTAGCAGTCGTTCTGTAAGTTGCGGGTATTCTTTCTTTTATGTCGGCATCCATACCCACTGTGTTGTCTCTTGCACGAGGTCCAGACCCTTCCCCCCCTTTGAATTCGTCTACACTCTCTCCGTCTGAATCGTCAGGAAGTTGTGGATCGTCTCTAGTCTCTGTGAAAGTGTCGTCATCGTCGTCGCCATCGTCGGTGTCTTCTAAAGAATTGTTTACACCCCTAGCTGCTGCTGCTGCTGCAGGTCCTTGTCCTACTGCTTGACCAGGATAGGGACCTTCCCTACGTTGTCCTAAGGCCTTGGCTTTTTTAGTTAAAATTCCCGACTTTATCATAAGTTGATTGTACTGTCTTAACTTTTCCTTCAGTTTGAGGTTAGAAGAGTTAAGCACCTCGTGTGCTTTACTTTGAAGGTGGTTCAGGACTTGAACCAGGCTGGAATCAGGAGTTAAACCTTCTCTTAAAAGTTGAGTGCTGTAGTACTGGTCTTGAACACTAGGTGCAGGCTGGGGAGGAGAGGAAGGAGTAACAAAAGAAGGGCTTTTTTCTCGGGGAACAAGATCCGCCCTCACGAGGGCCATCCTTGAATAAGACATGATTTTTTATCGACGTGCTCCTATGAGACCTGTTATCAGGGGTAAGGCTAGACCCAAAATGGTTCCCAAAAATCCACCCTTTTGCTCAAAGGTTTTCCTCTTCTGCTTGACGGTAGCCTTGTGCCTTGTGACTGACTTGAGTTCTTTCTTGTAGGGTGATAAACGTTTGACTGCGTCTGACTCGTTACGCAACAGGTTTTTGTTCATCACATTGACACAAATTTGACTCATCAACCTAATGACCTTATCGCTGAGACCTTTAATAATGTGGGAACACTCTGCCGAGGAACACTTGGATATGTGTTTCAACAAGTGGTAATGTTTCCTTATAATTTTAAATTTTCCTCCAGAAGCAGATCTTTTGGTCACCATTCTATCTTTTTCTTTTCGAAGCTGAAGCTTGAGGAATGAAAACCAAGGTATTCCAAGGAGTTGTTATGCTGTTCCTTACCCTGAGCTCGTTAGGTGTGCTCTGCTTAAAGTCCAATAGGATGTATGAATGTTTCTCTTTGGTTTCTGAGTTATATACCTCCGTCAAAAAGGATTTCTGTCCTGGAAAGGCCTGTTTGCTGATGTGTCCTATTTGACTCATGTCTCTAGGGTTTTTAAAAACAACTAGGTAGTGTGCATTTAAGCTCAAGGTTCTGAAGGCAGGATTGTTGAAAAACAAGTTTTGAGTTATAAAAATTACACTTAAACTGCGATGGTGAGAGCCCACAGTGAAAAGTTTCATTATGGTGGGAACGTACTCGGGATCCATGAGATCGTCTATTGTGACCAGTCCATGTTTAGTCACGTCTCTTTTATCCTCAAACAAAAAGTCTTCTGAAAGAAGACCTTTGTTGAACTTAACCCCCAACTTTACCATTTCGTCGAATCCATCTTGCCATTGACTGTAGCAGTAGTATATGTCGTGTATTTTTTGAGTTACAAGCTCGTCTACACCTTTAATCAACTTGAAAACAAGTTGACTTTTTCCACAAGAAGTAGGTCCAGCTATGATCATTGTGAAGGGGCTTTGTAGACGTGGGTCAAAAATGATCTCCTTTTCCTTGTGATCCATGTTGGAAGAAATCTTAAACCAAAGTGACCAAAGGAGCATCCTCATCCTCTTTTAAGTCAGTAGAACCCTCGTTCAAACCTTCCACGTAAAGAGCTACGTCAAAAAGTCCCATGTTGTTCAGACTGGCTATAAGACAGCTTGGATGAGATATTTCTCTATGTTTCCAAACCATCAGCACTTCGAAAACAGGATTTGTGACACCTTTTTTCCCTGGAACAGGGGTGGATATGACGTCAAGTTCGTGGTCGGTCAATCCAAGTTGAGTTCCCAGTTTCCTCCAGTCTAGCATTCTTAACTTGTCTGCCAGGTTGACGAACAAAGTATCAACTTTCCACTGTTCTGGAGGTATTTCACATTGGTCCACTACGTTGTAATATCCCATGTACCATCTACAATAATCAGTGAGATCGTAACGACCTATGTCACTTAATGCATGTCTTAATACCATCCACTTGCAAAGCACGTTCTTTCTGCTCCATGAAATAAGCATTTCTCTCCCCATAGAACAAAGAGATGGTGTTTTTTCCATGTAATCCATTAAACTTAGTCTAAGTCCTAAGTAAACCCCTAATCGAGGGTAGTCTTTTTCCGATATTTTTTCACTGATCTTGAATAACAACTCGTCCGAAAGGTGAAACTCCATAGCAACCAAAAAAAAAATGTCCAGTAAGTAAGGTAGGCAGGTAGGTAGGTAGGTAGGTTATGACAGGCTAGAAAGCATACAGTAAACTTATATAGGGTAGGGAAGGGAAGGGTAGGGTAGGGTAGGTGGGTGGGTAGTTTAGGTGGGTGGGTGGGTTAGGTGGGCCATTTGGGTGGCCAGCCCGGGCCAACAAGCCCCAAACCCCCCATACTTGAGGGGTGCCCCCACCCCCCCCACCCCATAGTTTTTTAAACCCACCCCAACCCATTTCTACCCTACCCTACCCTACCCTACCCTATATTATCCTACCCTATTCTACCCTATCCTATATATCTCTTCCATTCCCTTCCCCCTCTTTAGGTCAGCCTGTTACATCGTTCTTCGTTCGTTTAAATTTGTTATGATGTTGAGTGTAAAGCAAGCTGATTGTGGTGAAAACAGTGAGTAAGGGAGATAAGCTGGGTGCACCACATAGCCAGATAAAACCAAACTTTTTCTTTCTCCTCTACACTGAAACGATCCAGGGACGATGATGGGATGTGAAATATGGGGCAGGAGGAAAACAAAGTTTTGGTTTCTAAGCACTTAGCTAAAAGTTCCAAAATAGACATGAAGAAATGAAGACGCTGGTTAAGTTGGCGGGGATTTTCTTTGGCGTGATGCTCTTCTGCCACTTTTAATGCTTCCAAATGGAAGGGGTTTTTCAGTGGGCCCTTTCCCTTTCTTCCATGCTTCAGGGCATAACCCAAGGTTTCCACCGCTGAAAATTTTGACAAGTTATGACTCAAAACCATTTTCCTCAAGGTTTTTCTGTCTTTGGATGTAAAACTTGATTCAACTGAAGAAAAAACCAAGTATAATTTTTTCCGGTGAAGAACAGATTCTTTCAAGTATTTGCACACATACCTGAAACAACTTGAAGAGCAACATATAATTTCCTTTCTTTCCCTGACGTACGTCAGAACTTGAGTGTCGTTGGGGTGACGTTGTTCTAATACACGCTGCAGGGAGTAACGCGACATGGTAGGGCGAAGGTTGTTGTGTCAAATAATGATGGTTTAGTCCCCGTTTAACCTTTATAGGAAACCTGTCAGTCTTTCCTTATCGCACTTTCCTGAAATGATTTATTGCTCAAGGACCAAACAAACGTCAGGGTCAGTGCCTGAGCATTTTGAAAAGAGGGGAAAACATGTGGAAGGGTGGGTTTAGCCCAGGGGCCTTACCCGGAGGATCATCGTTTATTTCTGTTGAGTTTTATTAGGAGGATCAAAAATGAGATACGGGGTAGGCTGTTACCACCTTGAGCTGACCTTTTTCATGGGAGGCAGTTATTTCAGTTATAACTCTCACAACATGACAGCACCCATGGTAATTGTGTCCAATCTCTGTCCTGAATCCTCTTTCATAGAAAATTTTTGAACCTAAAGAGTGTGTAATTTTGTCTGGGTGAAGTAAAGTGGCTTTAATTAAAGCCTTCACCATAGTAGAATCGATGAAAACTGAATTACCAGGCCCTCCCCCCAAAGGTTGATCCCTTAGAAAAAAGGGTTTTTGTCTGTCTGAGATGAATTTTTTTGAACTTCCAAAGGAAATGGAATGCCTCTACATCAAGTGTACCATGGCACCATGTCCCAAAAGAACACCTGAAAAAAAACTTTCCCCATTTTCTGAGATAAGTTTTTTCACAGAGGGCCCACTAGGAACCAATGCAGTGGTTTGGTTGTGCAAGAAGCATTGTTTGAAGTTACAGTTAGGAGGGATGTAAAGATCCCTGTTCAAATTTTCAGGACAGAATTTCCACACAGCCCACACCTTACCTTCTTCTACACCCCTCCTGATGTCTGAAATAAACACCTCCTGACGCCTTTTGTGACCTACGGTCAAAGACAAAGGCAAAGGACAAAAGTTAGCCATGTCTGCTTGAGAGAAGCTAGTTCTGATAAATGACGAATAGTCTGCGTTAATCACAGGATGGTAACAACAAGATTCGTCTTACACGCCTCACCCTAAACATTGACTGAGCGTTATCACGTTTTTTTATTTGAGTTAAGCTTTTTACTTTTTTCAAAAACAACGCTGTCTAAGCGTAAAACATACTATGAATGGAAAAGCACGGTTATCTAAGACTCATGGACGTGGTTGTATGTTATCTGAACGACAAGGGAACGTCCCAGGATCGTATCAGGATAGTTACTATAAAGAAGGCTTGAGCTGCTCGATCTTCATCAAACCTTTTCTGACGTTTGTCTGCTGTTCGCCGTCCTGCTCCTGCACCTTCCAGCCCTGCCACCCTTTCATCTTCAAGGAGAACAATGCCTGGTCGCATGAAGACGGGACTTAGTGTCAGGAGAGGAGGAGCTAAAAAACTGGCTCCACTGACTTTTACTACTTCTAAACAGACAGTGGAAAAGACGTCGGGCATCGCCCCTCCTCCTACCTCTCCAGCCTCAGCTGATAAACCACCTGCAACTCCTGCTCGGCTTCCAACTGAAGTGCCTGATGCAGGAGAACAGGAAGCCGCTCTTGCAGCTCTTCATGGCGAAATCACTGATTTCCTGGATCGCGTCCGGGATCGCACTCCTCAGGAAGCTGGCGACAGCGATTTTGACATCAGGGAATACATCAATCCCCCGGCACCTTTGAACTACCAACCCCCCACTGAAGCACCTACGGCCGCCTCTTACTCGCCAGTGACTCCGGAGGAACCTTCTCCCCAGGTCAGTCCAATAGAGGTCATAGACCTCACAACCTCATCACCGGCAGTCAACCCCATAGAAGTGGTGGATTTAACACAAGGGACACCTTCACCTGCTCACCGAGGGGGGTATTCACAGGTAGAGGTTATAGATCTGAATGGCCCTTCTCCCCTATACTCTCTCCCGGTTCCGGTAGAGGAGCTCCTTAAAAGCCCGCCGGAAAAAAGAAACTGTCCCGGTGAGAGAGAAGGGGAGCCTAAGAAGAAAAGACAGAAGCGCGCCTACAACAAGAAAACCCCTGTCTCTACCCCTGCTTCAGTTTCCTCAGCGACTTCATCCTATGGTGCTGAGCCGATTGGTTCTGCCCCAGGTGTTCCTTCTTCTAAAGACAAGTCACACAGGCAAAAGTTTGGGGAGGGCACTGCCCCCAGTTCTTCCAGCAAGCTTGTGGGCTTCAGGTCAGTGCCTTTGGTGGCAAAGAAATGGCCTGCTCGATTTGGTTTCCAAGAAAAGTCACCTGCCCCCGACCAAGTTTTTTATCCGGAAGGGGATGATAACGCCTGCATAGAAATATACAGGGAACCTAGCATCAGGGGAGTATGCTTGAGAACCTACCTGGACAAACCTTACGAGCGGTGCTTAAACCTAGAGGCGCGTGAGTTCAGGAACTTAGTGGACCAGATAGAGTGCATCCTTGGAAAGTACAAGGAGTTACACCGTCTAGCTGCCCTTGGAGAGAGGAAGGTGGATAATCTTTTGTTGTTTTTGAACCAAGACTGCACCGACCCCAGTGGAGGCCGGGCTATGATCCTGGTAAACTTGTACAAGGGAACTCCTAAAGTTCACATAGGAACAACCAGCTACGTGGAGGAGATGAACGCCTCGGTGTCTTCCAGCTATAGGATGCCCCCCTCAGCCACACACTGCGGACACACTGTGTCCCCCTTCATTCTGGAGGACATAAAATCACGAGTTGGTCCCTTCCTAGACGAGACGACCGATTTCTACTCTGGGTAAGTGGTCAACTTTGTATAGTGTCTGGTCAACAGCTCCTTGTTCAGTGTTTTCACATTATCATGTATATCAGCTGATTCGTAGTTAGATTTAAATGTACTCCATGTTCAGTCAACATAGCCCAGCGTAGGTTTAAGTTCTAAATGTACTCCATGTATAGTTAGGTTAGGTTTTAGTTATAAGTTTGTATATTGAATATAAAGTGAAACTAGAAAAAGAAACCTCAAAAAAAAATGCCTCCCAAAAAGGTAAAACAACTTTACACCGTCAACTGTCCAATGTGTAACACCCCTAGACCTCCACGTTTGGTTACTGTAGAAAACAGTGGAAAAACTCTATGTAACTCAGATTCTTGTAGAAGAGAAACTTTTTCCGACAGCTTAGAACTTCCAAAAGAAATAGAAATAAATTCTTTGCATAAAAGCAGTTACCGTGACAACTTCAAGTCCATAGCTTCAGGTTTGGCTGTGCTTGGTAAGCTTCAGTCCATTTTCAACGTCAGAATGACAAGTTTTAACAAAGACTTGGGAGCCAAACAGGTAATAGAGGCTCTTACCTCTATTCATAGAAATCAAGTTATGGCTTACAAAGTGGCTGTCTCTTTTGGAAGGTTGTTGTCTTCCTCTAAGGAGGAAGAAGAAGAGAAAGTCATGTACTTCCATGCTTCTGCCAACAATTCGTTTTTGTTCTATGACAGTGAAAGTCATAGAGACCCTTACATTTTCATAAGGGACGACAAAGACTTTGCAGAGTGTTTAGATTTAATTGAAAACAACATTAAGGAAGACACTCAAAGACCCTCTACTAAATGGAGTGTAATAGGCAACGTGAACGCCAACATTTCCCTCATAAGGGCTACGGGAGGACAATATCTCTTAGGTAAAATGAAAACTGTTTCACCAGGTTTAAGACAAAGAGGAATGCAACACTTTCACAGAGACCCTAAAACCAATAGGACATACAAGGACAACTTGTGTTTCTTTAGATGTCTGTCTTTCTTCCTGTATGGATCTTTAGAAAAAACTCAAGAGCTTTTCCTTGAAGCCTATCCAGGGGTGAACAAGGAGACTTTTGAGGGCGTTGACATAAAGGATTTAGACAGGTTAGAAAAGATGTTTGAAGTTAACATAAGAATTTTTTACCTTCCCTCTTTTGGTAAAAAAAAGGGGCGACCTAAAATTATAAGGTCAAACATTTGTTCATCCAAAAAAATCATGAACTTGAACTTACACAGGAACCATGTAAGTTTGATAACTAACATGGGACTGTATGGTAAAATGTACCCCTGTGAAAAGTGTCATAAAGTTTTCACTCGTAGTTTCCTTTTGAAACAACACAATGGGGTGAAAAAAGATTGCACCAAAGTTAGCTTCAGGTACAAAGGTGGAGCTTACAATCCATCCAAAACAGTTTTTCAAGTTTTAGAGGAACTGGGAATAGTTTGTTCACCTGAGAAAAAAATATACCCCTATAAAATTGTTTTTGACTTTGAAAGCTATTTCGTCCAACCTGAAAATTCGTCCCCAGAAAATGCTAACACTGTGATAGAAAAAACTCACATACCCCTTTCTGCCAGTGTAGCTTCTGATTTTCCTGGGCATACAGAACCAGTGTGTTTTGTCAGAAATTCCAACAGGGACGACGATCCTTTGGTGAAAAATGTGTTGGAACACATAAACAACTTGGGGCAGTTGATAGGAGAACAGGTGAAAGAGAATTTTAGAGATGTTTTAGACGAACTAGACTCTCTAGAAGAAAAACAAAAGGAACTAGAACATAAAGCTAGCAAAGTTTTTCCAGCAAAGAACAAAAAAAATCCCCCAAAAAAAATCTCCCATGTTCTTGAAGTGAAGGAAAAACTTCTTACCTACATAGAAAGAGTCCCTGTCCTAGGTTTCTACTCTGGAAAGTATGACATTAATTTGATAAAAAAGGAATTTCATTCTTTTTTTATAGACACAGACAAGACAGAAATGAAAACCATAAAAAAATGCAACAAGTACATAGCAGTGTACACAGACCATCTTCTTTTCCTTGACATGTTCAACTATTTGGCACCAGGTTATTCCTACGCAAACTACCTGAAAGCCTTTCTTAAAGGGAAAGCTGAAAAAGGGTTTTTTCCCTACGAGTGGATGGACAACATAAGAAAACTGAACAACAAAGCTCTTCCTCCACGCCACTGCTTCTACAGTTCTTTGTCAGGTGGTGGAATAAGCAAAGAAGATTATCTTAAATGTAAAAAGGTCTGGACAGAAAACAAAATGAAAACTATGAAGGACTACTTGATATATTACAACAACCTGGACGTTAAACCCTTTGTTTTAGCCATAAACGAGCACACAAAATTTTTTATAGATCGTGGGGTAGACATGTTCAAAGACGGTTTAACTTTGCCAGGTCTAACCTTGAAGTTTCTTTTCAACAACACTGCACCTAATGCCACACCTTACATTCTTTTTGGTGAGAAAGAAAAGGATGTTCACTCCTTGCTCAGACGCAACTTAGTAGGGGGTCCCTCTATTATTTTTCACAGACATCACAAAAGTGGAGAAACAAGAATAAGACAAAAAAAATACGGGCCACAAAGCAAAGTATGCAGACACATAGTAGGGGTAGATGCTAACAGCTTGTACCTCAAGTGCATGGGTGAAGAACACTGCACAGGTTATTATGTGGTGCGCAGGAAAGAAAACGATTTTCAAGCTGTTTGCAGTCAACAGATTAGCTACTCAGCCACAGAATGGTTGCGATACAAAACTGTGACAGACAAAGTGAAGATATTACACCAATACAACTACGGGGAAGTTGTATTGGGTTCAAGGAAAATAAAAGTGGACGGCTATGATCCAGCTTCAAAAAAAGTATACCAGTTTCACGGGTGCTACTGGCATGGTCACATATGTCACCTCACTAAATGAGTTTTGAGAGACCCCAATGGAAAGGCATGGTTAGAAGAAAAAAACCAAAATACCATTTTGACTACCCTATATCTTCAGTCGTTAGGTTACCAAGTAGAGGAAAAGTATGAGTGTATGTGGATGAAAGAAAAAACTGAAAACTCGTGCAGAAAAACAAAAAGTGAATGGGAAATTAAAAGACCATCGTGCCAAGGCAGAAAAAGTCAGGATGAAATACTGAGAGTGGTTTCTAGAGGAACAACTTTTGGACTTATCCAGGTAGACATAGAAACACCTGAATCTTTGAAAGAAAAATTCAGTGAAATGACACCTATTTTCAAAAATTGTTTAGTAGGAAAAAATGACGTAGGTGAACATATGAAACGTTACCTGGAAGCAGCAGGTAAGCTGAAACAACCGCAACGCCAACTTATAGGCAGCTACCACGCAGAGGGAATTTTGTTGGGAACTCCTCTCTTGAAGTGGTACCTGGAGAAAGGTTTGGTAGTTACGACAGTACACCTTCTGATAGAATACACACCAGAACAGACTTTTTTACCCTTCATGGACGAAGTGACCAAAGCTAGGAGGAAGGGAGATGAAAACATAGACTGTAAGATTCTGTCAGATCTGTACAAACTTTTGGGAAATGGTTCATACGGAAAAACCATATGCAACAAACAAAACTTTGTTCAAACAAAGTATCTTCACCCCTCTAAGGCAAGACGTTTGGCCATGCACTGGTCAGTGCAAGATGTGCAAGACATAAGTGACAACACGGTAGAACTGTCCTGTTTGCCCACCTCCATCACCTACGACCTCCCAGTTCAAATAGGTTTCATGGTATACCAATATGCCAAACTTAAAATGTTGGCTTTCTATTACGACTTTCTCCTTGAATACATAGACGAGAAAGATTTTGAAATGTGTGAAATGGACACTGACAGTTTTTACTTTGCTTTAAGTGCAGAGAACAAAGAAGACGTAATTATTCCTGAGAAACGTGAAGCTTTCTTCAAAGAACGTCACAAATGGTTGCCCTCTGAATCATGTGACAACAGTCACCACAGAGAGACCTATGTTCAGACCAAAGTTTTGGGTGAGCTGTGACTGCCTCAACCATGCTGTAAGAGCCGTCTGGCGTTTGACAAGAGAACCCCCGGGTTATTCAAAGTGGAGTGGGAAGGTGATGAAATGACTGCCTTGAACTCCAAATGTTACATAGGCACAGGAGTGAATGTGCCCGTTAAAATGAGTTGCAAAGGTGTAATTCAAAAACAAAACCCCCTGACCACTGACAAGTACAAAGAAGTACTGGACAGTGAAAATGTTGTCACGGTAGTCAACAAAGGATTTAGAGTAGTTAACCACAGCGTTACCACTTACTCTCAAAGGAAACAAGGTCTAACCTATCAGTACATAAAGAGACAAGTATGTGAAGACGGTGTAAGCACCCTACCCCTTTCTATATAAAAAAAAATGATTTCTTTTTCTAGTTTCACTTCCAGTTGTACATTTTGTTAAAAGAAAAAAAATTTAAACAAATTGTTCAAATGAACATTTTTCTTCATAGAAAACAGTGTTAAAATGAAAAATGTTCATTTGAACAATTGTTCAAACGAACATTTGTTCAAATGAACATTTTTCCCCATAGAAAACAGTGTTAAAATGAAAAATGTTCATTTGAACAATTGTTCAAACGAACAATTGTTCAAATAAACATTTTTCCCCATAGAAAACAGTGTTGAACTGGAAAATGTTCATTTGAACAATTGTTCAAATGAACATTTTTCCCCATAGAAAACAGTGTTAAACTGGAAAATGTTCATTTGAACAATTGTTCAAACAAACAATTGTTCAAATGAACATTTTTCCCCATAGAAAACAGTGTTAAACTGGAAAATGTTCATTTGAACAATTGTTCAAACGAACATTTGTTCAAATGAACATTTTTTCCCATAGAAAACAGTGTTAAACTGGAAAATATTTTTTGTTCAAATGAACATTTTTCAAATAAACAACAAAGGTAAAAAAAAAATGTGTACTGTATCATGAAAAAAAACTGACAAAAAGTAAAAAAAAAGTGAACTGTATCACCCAAAAATAAAAAAAACTTTTCACAAAAGTGAACGCTGTACATGTTCACCACAAAAATAAAAAAAATCCGGCGCTAAAGAAATTAAGTTGGAACAGAAAAAAGTGGTACCAGATTTCTTCACTCATAGCGTCACGTTCACCAGATTATCAGTATCTGGTTAGATTTAAGCGACCATTTAACATGGAAAGTTTAGAAGCTATGCTTGTGGAGCAAACCACAGAAACTCCACCTTATGACTATTACATGCGTCCAGTTTTACAAAGTGTTGCTTCATATAGTCAAGCTTCTTCTATAACACCTGACAATGATATAAGTTCTGTAGCATGTGGATGTTCAGAGAATTTCTTTTGGGAAATAATACCTGCAGAAAACATTGGTTATTTTAGAGGAGCTGAACCAGACACTGTTGACCACTGTATAACTAGTGTTAAAATGTACAAATATTTCTCTTCAGCTTTTTGGGACGCCTACAGAAACTGCATGTACTATTGTCGAGTGAAAAAAGTTAACTTGATATTGCATGATTGGTGTATAGGAGTATATCAATTGCACACTGAACCTGGCTGCCCAAGACACTACACAAGGTACACTTTAGGAAGTGTAAGAAAGTTTGCTGTTACTCTCCAAGAGTTAGAATGTAATCCCATAGTAGGAGTGTTTTGTCAGTGTAACTGTAAACTGGAAGTATCTGCTATTGCTAAAACTATTTGTTTCACATGTCTGCAGGTCTCACTGGAACTTCACGCCTTAAGTATACCTGGAGTGAGAAATCATTTCTCCTTCAAGGTAAACTTTAAGGATGGTTTTTTATCTGGTCTTTTACCTGGACCCAAAAACAGTCAAACTTACTTCCTGGCCCAGGCTTTGTTCGAGCATGCTATATCTAACATAGCCAAACTTAACAGTTATTGTTTCCACAACACATGGAAAACTAGTCTCACTGGTCAAAGCTGGTATCAAGCAAGTAAATTCACACACAACAAATGTTTCTGTAGTATATGTGCACGCCCCGGAAATGGAAAATCTGTCTTCATCTGTAAATATTGTGTCTAATAAAAATATAATCTGTTATGTGAAATGGATGAGTTGTGTTTTATTTTAATGCATGAAATGAAGAGACATAACAAAATGAGTCATAAGTATTGCGTAAATCCATAGAAATATTGCATCAAAACATTGTGTAAATTCTTACAAGCATTGCGCAATGCACCCTCATACGTAGGTCATACGTTTTTTGCAAGTAGGTTAGTAGGTCACTTCCAGTTTGCAAGTAGGTCAACCCTAGGTATTGCGCAATTCTCTTAATTTATGCAACTAGGTCAGGTCACTAGGTCAAATGGAATCCAGCTCTCTCATTGGTCGAAAAAACTAGGTCATGACCTTATGACGTCACTTCCTGTCAAATCCAGCCCTCTGATTGGCTGAAACTAGGTCACTTCCGGTCTACCAGTAGGTCATGACCTAGTTAGTAGCTAATCCATTGCGCTGACTTTGCATGTATATACTACTGTTATACTGAAATAAATAATCCCACTGTAGTTTATAAGGAAAGCGGGATACCAATGGAAATATCAAGGCTATAAAACGGGGTGTGCCAAACAACATGTCTAGTACTTGCTGGGGCCAGTGTATTTGTTCAATTTAGAGAGTAAAACACATCAATACAAACCTTGTTAAATTCTCCTTTTGGCAGACTGCCATTGACACTGTTCTCTTCACCCCGTACATTGTCATCATCAAATGAAACAGACCCACTTTGAAATCCTGCCAAGGCACAAACACATACACTTAGGAATATTGACCTATAGCATTAGATGCAACTATATATTTTCTGCCAAGCACAATCATATTCCATAAGCATCTTCATACATAATCCATTGAACACAGCTTAGTGTATCAGTCACCATGTAGAATAATAATCCATGCTGATCACTGAGACAGCTATCTCTTGTTGGGTCTCTGCTTGCCCTCAACCTACTTTATAGACTGCTAATATCCGGATTGTAAAACCTGCACTCAATCAAGTGGGGTGCTTACAAATGTCATTCTGTAATTGAGGCATGGACAATTTTACCTGGAGGGCATTTTCATAATGGTGCTAAATAACAATGATTTCCCTCCTGAGGCAAATAATGTGTCAGTTCTTTACACAACGCACATGTACTAACCTGTAGGACAACTATCCCCCTGTTGGTAAATGCAGTAAGTGCCAGCAGGCCAGTCTGATGAACCACTCGCAGACTCATCACGCATACAGAAATAGTCAACAACAATGCCATAACCGAAAGGTTTAAGGTGACCTGCAGTTAGAAATATACTTTTCATCAACCATCCTAATTTCTAAAAAGCATGTGGGTTGATCAAAATATATAAACAGATCTGTGAGATACCTTTGTTTGGGATGACAGTGACATTTAGGACATCACACCGATAAACTTCAGAAAACACCAGTAAACTATGAAAAGCACCAGAAGTTTATCATAATATATGGTCTTATTTCATCAAAATGAAGATTGAGTCCTTCATTCTGCTGCGTTATAAGGTTGTATCACAATATGTATTGTAAAATGGCTGGCAGTGCTCTGCTGAATGATAGAAGTGACCTTGAGTGCATTATAGCAGGGCAACCATATAAATTATATGTACTAGTAGATAAGGGAAGGGCCATTGGCATAATCTTAGTTTAGGTCGCTAATACTAGCGACCAATTTTTGGCGACCAAAATTATGGCTTATTCCATATGGAAAAAATCGCAACCATCTTTTAGCGACCACATTTTTTGTATTTAGTGACCTAACCAAAAAAAAAAAGAAATAGACATACAAGTCAACAGAAAACTCCTTTCCTCAGTCAGTGGATATGTGAAGGGACTAACACCAACAAGTGTATGTGTTAGTGTGTGTGTGTGTGTGTATATTTATATATATATATATATATATATATATATATATATATATATATATATATATATGTCTGTGTATGTGTGTGTGTGTGTGTGTGTGTGTGTATATATATGACCCATCAAGGGAGAACACCCCTCCGCAGGGGATTTTTACTATCCCATTTGGCCACCAGGGGATATTTGAGGGGCAAAATTAATCTAAAATCATTATGAAAATACTTCAAGCTATTTTTTATGCAGAATTCAATGGTCTCATTTAAAATGCACCATTTTCGGTATAAATGGCCCATATTTGGATGGTAAAATACCCATGTAGCAAGCCCACTCGGGGCCAAATTGGTTTAACCAGGGATAAGGTGGTTCAAAGTGGGCAGCATTCGGTACATGGGTTTTAGGTTCGGCAGATGCTGGGTTTCCAGTCAGGGCCACACAGGGCAGCCCAAATTGGGCAAACTGACTTGAGCCCGTTGGGCTCCCAACGGGTTTTGTCCTCAGCATATGGTCTGGGCCACATTGGGCTGACCGGTTTGGGCACCAGTCAGCTTTAAAATGGGCAACCACAGTGGGCCCAGGATGCTTTCAAAATGGGCTTCCCAAGATGGGTGCTTAGCTGCATAAAGTCTTCTCAGTCTGGGGTGAGAGTGGGTTTGGACAGGGCAGCCTCATATTTTGGACTGTTCTGAACTCTGTGATGAGTGTTCCCCCTCCCTCTCCCTCTTTTCTTTGCCCTCCCCACCCATCCCCTACCAGTTCCATCTCCTCCTCATTCCCCTCAACCTGCCCTACCCTTTCCCCCTCACCTTCTCTCACCCTGCTCTCCTCTGCCCTGTCCTTTCCTCCCCTGCCCTCCCTTACCCTGCCCTGCCATCCCCTGCCCTCCTCTCACCCTGCCCTGCCCTCCCTTGCCCTCTTCTCACCCTGCCCTGCCATCCCCTGCCATCCCGTGCCCTCCTCTCACCCTGCCCTGCCCTCCCTTACCCTCCTCTCACCCTGCCCTGCCATCCCCTGTTTCACTTCCAGTTGTACATTTTGTTAAAAGAAAAAAAATTTAAACAAATTGTTCAAATGAACATTTTTCTTCATAGAAAACAGTGTTAAAATGAAAAATGTTCATTTGAACAATTGTTCAAACGAACATTTGTTCAAATGAACATTTTTCCCCATAGAAAACAGTGTTAAAATGAAAAATGTTCATTTGAACAATTGTTCAAACGAACAATTGTTCAAATAAACATTTTTCCCCATAGAAAACAGTGTTGAACTGGAAAATGTTCATTTGAACAATTGTTCAAATGAACATTTTTCCCCATAGAAAACAGTGTTAAACTGGAAAATGTTCATTTGAACAATTGTTCAAACAAACAATTGTTCAAATGAACATTTTTCCCCATAGAAAACAGTGTTAAACTGGAAAATGTTCATTTGAACAATTGTTCAAACGAACATTTGTTCAAATGAACATTTTTTCCCATAGAAAACAGTGTTAAACTGGAAAATATTTTTTGTTCAAATGAACATTTTTCAAATAAACAACAAAGGTAAAAAAAAAATGTGTACTGTATCATGAAAAAAAACTGACAAAAAGTAAAAAAAAAGTGAACTGTATCACCCAAAAATAAAAAAAACTTTTCACAAAAGTGAACGCTGTACATGTTCACCACAAAAATAAAAAAAATCCGGCGCTAAAGAAATTAAGTTGGAACAGAAAAAAGTGGTACCAGATTTCTTCACTCATAGCGTCACGTTCACCAGATTATCAGTATCTGGTTAGATTTAAGCGACCATTTAACATGGAAAGTTTAGAAGCTATGCTTGTGGAGCAAACCACAGAAACTCCACCTTATGACTATTACATGCGTCCAGTTTTACAAAGTGTTGCTTCATATAGTCAAGCTTCTTCTATAACACCTGACAATGATATAAGTTCTGTAGCATGTGGATGTTCAGAGAATTTCTTTTGGGAAATAATACCTGCAGAAAACATTGGTTATTTTAGAGGAGCTGAACCAGACACTGTTGACCACTGTATAACTAGTGTTAAAATGTACAAATATTTCTCTTCAGCTTTTTGGGACGCCTACAGAAACTGCATGTACTATTGTCGAGTGAAAAAAGTTAACTTGATATTGCATGATTGGTGTATAGGAGTATATCAATTGCACACTGAACCTGGCTGCCCAAGACACTACACAAGGTACACTTTAGGAAGTGTAAGAAAGTTTGCTGTTACTCTCCAAGAGTTAGAATGTAATCCCATAGTAGGAGTGTTTTGTCAGTGTAACTGTAAACTGGAAGTATCTGCTATTGCTAAAACTATTTGTTTCACATGTCTGCAGGTCTCACTGGAACTTCACGCCTTAAGTATACCTGGAGTGAGAAATCATTTCTCCTTCAAGGTAAACTTTAAGGATGGTTTTTTATCTGGTCTTTTACCTGGACCCAAAAACAGTCAAACTTACTTCCTGGCCCAGGCTTTGTTCGAGCATGCTATATCTAACATAGCCAAACTTAACAGTTATTGTTTCCACAACACATGGAAAACTAGTCTCACTGGTCAAAGCTGGTATCAAGCAAGTAAATTCACACACAACAAATGTTTCTGTAGTATATGTGCACGCCCCGGAAATGGAAAATCTGTCTTCATCTGTAAATATTGTGTCTAATAAAAATATAATCTGTTATGTGAAATGGATGAGTTGTGTTTTATTTTAATGCATGAAATGAAGAGACATAACAAAATGAGTCATAAGTATTGCGTAAATCCATAGAAATATTGCATCAAAACATTGTGTAAATTCTTACAAGCATTGCGCAATGCACCCTCATACGTAGGTCATACGTTTTTTGCAAGTAGGTTAGTAGGTCACTTCCAGTTTGCAAGTAGGTCAACCCTAGGTATTGCGCAATTCTCTTAATTTATGCAACTAGGTCAGGTCACTAGGTCAAATGGAATCCAGCTCTCTCATTGGTCGAAAAAACTAGGTCATGACCTTATGACGTCACTTCCTGTCAAATCCAGCCCTCTGATTGGCTGAAACTAGGTCACTTCCGGTCTACCAGTAGGTCATGACCTAGTTAGTAGCTAATCCATTGCGCTGACTTTGCATGTATATACTACTGTTATACTGAAATAAATAATCCCACTGTAGTTTATAAGGAAAGCGGGATACCAATGGAAATATCAAGGCTATAAAACGGGGTGTGCCAAACAACATGTCTAGTACTTGCTGGGGCCAGTGTATTTGTTCAATTTAGAGAGTAAAACACATCAATACAAACCTTGTTAAATTCTCCTTTTGGCAGACTGCCATTGACACTGTTCTCTTCACCCCGTACATTGTCATCATCAAATGAAACAGACCCACTTTGAAATCCTGCCAAGGCACAAACACATACACTTAGGAATATTGACCTATAGCATTAGATGCAACTATATATTTTCTGCCAAGCACAATCATATTCCATAAGCATCTTCATACATAATCCATTGAACACAGCTTAGTGTATCAGTCACCATGTAGAATAATAATCCATGCTGATCACTGAGACAGCTATCTCTTGTTGGGTCTCTGCTTGCCCTCAACCTACTTTATAGACTGCTAATATCCGGATTGTAAAACCTGCACTCAATCAAGTGGGGTGCTTACAAATGTCATTCTGTAATTGAGGCATGGACAATTTTACCTGGAGGGCATTTTCATAATGGTGCTAAATAACAATGATTTCCCTCCTGAGGCAAATAATGTGTCAGTTCTTTACACAACGCACATGTACTAACCTGTAGGACAACTATCCCCCTGTTGGTAAATGCAGTAAGTGCCAGCAGGCCAGTCTGATGAACCACTCGCAGACTCATCACGCATACAGAAATAGTCAACAACAATGCCATAACCGAAAGGTTTAAGGTGACCTGCAGTTAGAAATATACTTTTCATCAACCATCCTAATTTCTAAAAAGCATGTGGGTTGATCAAAATATATAAACAGATCTGTGAGATACCTTTGTTTGGGATGACAGTGACATTTAGGACATCACACCGATAAACTTCAGAAAACACCAGTAAACTATGAAAAGCACCAGAAGTTTATCATAATATATGGTCTTATTTCATCAAAATGAAGATTGAGTCCTTCATTCTGCTGCGTTATAAGGTTGTATCACAATATGTATTGTAAAATGGCTGGCAGTGCTCTGCTGAATGATAGAAGTGACCTTGAGTGCATTATAGCAGGGCAACCATATAAATTATATGTACTAGTAGATAAGGGAAGGGCCATTGGCATAATCTTAGTTTAGGTCGCTAATACTAGCGACCAATTTTTGGCGACCAAAATTATGGCTTATTCCATATGGAAAAAATCGCAACCATCTTTTAGCGACCACATTTTTTGTATTTAGTGACCTAACCAAAAAAAAAAAGAAATAGACATACAAGTCAACAGAAAACTCCTTTCCTCAGTCAGTGGATATGTGAAGGGACTAACACCAACAAGTGTATGTGTTAGTGTGTGTGTGTGTGTGTATATTTATATATATATATATATATATATATATATATATATATATATATATATGTCTGTGTATGTGTGTGTGTGTGTGTGTGTGTGTGTATATATATGACCCATCAAGGGAGAACACCCCTCCGCAGGGGATTTTTACTATCCCATTTGGCCACCAGGGGATATTTGAGGGGCAAAATTAATCTAAAATCATTATGAAAATACTTCAAGCTATTTTTTATGCAGAATTCAATGGTCTCATTTAAAATGCACCATTTTCGGTATAAATGGCCCATATTTGGATGGTAAAATACCCATGTAGCAAGCCCACTCGGGGCCAAATTGGTTTAACCAGGGATAAGGTGGTTCAAAGTGGGCAGCATTCGGTACATGGGTTTTAGGTTCGGCAGATGCTGGGTTTCCAGTCAGGGCCACACAGGGCAGCCCAAATTGGGCAAACTGACTTGAGCCCGTTGGGCTCCCAACGGGTTTTGTCCTCAGCATATGGTCTGGGCCACATTGGGCTGACCGGTTTGGGCACCAGTCAGCTTTAAAATGGGCAACCACAGTGGGCCCAGGATGCTTTCAAAATGGGCTTCCCAAGATGGGTGCTTAGCTGCATAAAGTCTTCTCAGTCTGGGGTGAGAGTGGGTTTGGACAGGGCAGCCTCATATTTTGGACTGTTCTGAACTCTGTGATGAGTGTTCCCCCTCCCTCTCCCTCTTTTCTTTGCCCTCCCCACCCATCCCCTACCAGTTCCATCTCCTCCTCATTCCCCTCAACCTGCCCTACCCTTTCCCCCTCACCTTCTCTCACCCTGCTCTCCTCTGCCCTGTCCTTTCCTCCCCTGCCCTCCCTTACCCTGCCCTGCCATCCCCTGCCCTCCTCTCACCCTGCCCTGCCCTCCCTTGCCCTCTTCTCACCCTGCCCTGCCATCCCCTGCCATCCCGTGCCCTCCTCTCACCCTGCCCTGCCCTCCCTTACCCTCCTCTCACCCTGCCCTGCCATCCCCTGTTTCACTTCCAGTTGTACATTTTGTTAAAAGAAAAAAAATTTAAACAAATTGTTCAAATGAACATTTTTCTTCATAGAAAACAGTGTTAAAATGAAAAATGTTCATTTGAACAATTGTTCAAACGAACATTTGTTCAAATGAACATTTTTCCCCATAGAAAACAGTGTTAAAATGAAAAATGTTCATTTGAACAATTGTTCAAACGAACAATTGTTCAAATAAACATTTTTCCCCATAGAAAACAGTGTTGAACTGGAAAATGTTCATTTGAACAATTGTTCAAATGAACATTTTTCCCCATAGAAAACAGTGTTAAACTGGAAAATGTTCATTTGAACAATTGTTCAAACAAACAATTGTTCAAATGAACATTTTTCCCCATAGAAAACAGTGTTAAACTGGAAAATGTTCATTTGAACAATTGTTCAAACGAACATTTGTTCAAATGAACATTTTTTCCCATAGAAAACAGTGTTAAACTGGAAAATATTTTTTGTTCAAATGAACATTTTTCAAATAAACAACAAAGGTAAAAAAAAAATGTGTACTGTATCATGAAAAAAAACTGACAAAAAGTAAAAAAAAAGTGAACTGTATCACCCAAAAATAAAAAAAACTTTTCACAAAAGTGAACGCTGTACATGTTCACCACAAAAATAAAAAAAATCCGGCGCTAAAGAAATTAAGTTGGAACAGAAAAAAGTGGTACCAGATTTCTTCACTCATAGCGTCACGTTCACCAGATTATCAGTATCTGGTTAGATTTAAGCGACCATTTAACATGGAAAGTTTAGAAGCTATGCTTGTGGAGCAAACCACAGAAACTCCACCTTATGACTATTACATGCGTCCAGTTTTACAAAGTGTTGCTTCATATAGTCAAGCTTCTTCTATAACACCTGACAATGATATAAGTTCTGTAGCATGTGGATGTTCAGAGAATTTCTTTTGGGAAATAATACCTGCAGAAAACATTGGTTATTTTAGAGGAGCTGAACCAGACACTGTTGACCACTGTATAACTAGTGTTAAAATGTACAAATATTTCTCTTCAGCTTTTTGGGACGCCTACAGAAACTGCATGTACTATTGTCGAGTGAAAAAAGTTAACTTGATATTGCATGATTGGTGTATAGGAGTATATCAATTGCACACTGAACCTGGCTGCCCAAGACACTACACAAGGTACACTTTAGGAAGTGTAAGAAAGTTTGCTGTTACTCTCCAAGAGTTAGAATGTAATCCCATAGTAGGAGTGTTTTGTCAGTGTAACTGTAAACTGGAAGTATCTGCTATTGCTAAAACTATTTGTTTCACATGTCTGCAGGTCTCACTGGAACTTCACGCCTTAAGTATACCTGGAGTGAGAAATCATTTCTCCTTCAAGGTAAACTTTAAGGATGGTTTTTTATCTGGTCTTTTACCTGGACCCAAAAACAGTCAAACTTACTTCCTGGCCCAGGCTTTGTTCGAGCATGCTATATCTAACATAGCCAAACTTAACAGTTATTGTTTCCACAACACATGGAAAACTAGTCTCACTGGTCAAAGCTGGTATCAAGCAAGTAAATTCACACACAACAAATGTTTCTGTAGTATATGTGCACGCCCCGGAAATGGAAAATCTGTCTTCATCTGTAAATATTGTGTCTAATAAAAATATAATCTGTTATGTGAAATGGATGAGTTGTGTTTTATTTTAATGCATGAAATGAAGAGACATAACAAAATGAGTCATAAGTATTGCGTAAATCCATAGAAATATTGCATCAAAACATTGTGTAAATTCTTACAAGCATTGCGCAATGCACCCTCATACGTAGGTCATACGTTTTTTGCAAGTAGGTTAGTAGGTCACTTCCAGTTTGCAAGTAGGTCAACCCTAGGTATTGCGCAATTCTCTTAATTTATGCAACTAGGTCAGGTCACTAGGTCAAATGGAATCCAGCTCTCTCATTGGTCGAAAAAACTAGGTCATGACCTTATGACGTCACTTCCTGTCAAATCCAGCCCTCTGATTGGCTGAAACTAGGTCACTTCCGGTCTACCAGTAGGTCATGACCTAGTTAGTAGCTAATCCATTGCGCTGACTTTGCATGTATATACTACTGTTATACTGAAATAAATAATCCCACTGTAGTTTATAAGGAAAGCGGGATACCAATGGAAATATCAAGGCTATAAAACGGGGTGTGCCAAACAACATGTCTAGTACTTGCTGGGGCCAGTGTATTTGTTCAATTTAGAGAGTAAAACACATCAATACAAACCTTGTTAAATTCTCCTTTTGGCAGACTGCCATTGACACTGTTCTCTTCACCCCGTACATTGTCATCATCAAATGAAACAGACCCACTTTGAAATCCTGCCAAGGCACAAACACATACACTTAGGAATATTGACCTATAGCATTAGATGCAACTATATATTTTCTGCCAAGCACAATCATATTCCATAAGCATCTTCATACATAATCCATTGAACACAGCTTAGTGTATCAGTCACCATGTAGAATAATAATCCATGCTGATCACTGAGACAGCTATCTCTTGTTGGGTCTCTGCTTGCCCTCAACCTACTTTATAGACTGCTAATATCCGGATTGTAAAACCTGCACTCAATCAAGTGGGGTGCTTACAAATGTCATTCTGTAATTGAGGCATGGACAATTTTACCTGGAGGGCATTTTCATAATGGTGCTAAATAACAATGATTTCCCTCCTGAGGCAAATAATGTGTCAGTTCTTTACACAACGCACATGTACTAACCTGTAGGACAACTATCCCCCTGTTGGTAAATGCAGTAAGTGCCAGCAGGCCAGTCTGATGAACCACTCGCAGACTCATCACGCATACAGAAATAGTCAACAACAATGCCATAACCGAAAGGTTTAAGGTGACCTGCAGTTAGAAATATACTTTTCATCAACCATCCTAATTTCTAAAAAGCATGTGGGTTGATCAAAATATATAAACAGATCTGTGAGATACCTTTGTTTGGGATGACAGTGACATTTAGGACATCACACCGATAAACTTCAGAAAACACCAGTAAACTATGAAAAGCACCAGAAGTTTATCATAATATATGGTCTTATTTCATCAAAATGAAGATTGAGTCCTTCATTCTGCTGCGTTATAAGGTTGTATCACAATATGTATTGTAAAATGGCTGGCAGTGCTCTGCTGAATGATAGAAGTGACCTTGAGTGCATTATAGCAGGGCAACCATATAAATTATATGTACTAGTAGATAAGGGAAGGGCCATTGGCATAATCTTAGTTTAGGTCGCTAATACTAGCGACCAATTTTTGGCGACCAAAATTATGGCTTATTCCATATGGAAAAAATCGCAACCATCTTTTAGCGACCACATTTTTTGTATTTAGTGACCTAACCAAAAAAAAAAAGAAATAGACATACAAGTCAACAGAAAACTCCTTTCCTCAGTCAGTGGATATGTGAAGGGACTAACACCAACAAGTGTATGTGTTAGTGTGTGTGTGTGTGTGTATATTTATATATATATATATATATATATATATATATATATATATATGTCTGTGTATGTGTGTGTGTGTGTGTGTGTGTGTGTATATATATGACCCATCAAGGGAGAACACCCCTCCGCAGGGGATTTTTACTATCCCATTTGGCCACCAGGGGATATTTGAGGGGCAAAATTAATCTAAAATCATTATGAAAATACTTCAAGCTATTTTTTATGCAGAATTCAATGGTCTCATTTAAAATGCACCATTTTCGGTATAAATGGCCCATATTTGGATGGTAAAATACCCATGTAGCAAGCCCACTCGGGGCCAAATTGGTTTAACCAGGGATAAGGTGGTTCAAAGTGGGCAGCATTCGGTACATGGGTTTTAGGTTCGGCAGATGCTGGGTTTCCAGTCAGGGCCACACAGGGCAGCCCAAATTGGGCAAACTGACTTGAGCCCGTTGGGCTCCCAACGGGTTTTGTCCTCAGCATATGGTCTGGGCCACATTGGGCTGACCGGTTTGGGCACCAGTCAGCTTTAAAATGGGCAACCACAGTGGGCCCAGGATGCTTTCAAAATGGGCTTCCCAAGATGGGTGCTTAGCTGCATAAAGTCTTCTCAGTCTGGGGTGAGAGTGGGTTTGGACAGGGCAGCCTCATATTTTGGACTGTTCTGAACTCTGTGATGAGTGTTCCCCCTCCCTCTCCCTCTTTTCTTTGCCCTCCCCACCCATCCCCTACCAGTTCCATCTCCTCCTCATTCCCCTCAACCTGCCCTACCCTTTCCCCCTCACCTTCTCTCACCCTGCTCTCCTCTGCCCTGTCCTTTCCTCCCCTGCCCTCCCTTACCCTGCCCTGCCATCCCCTGCCCTCCTCTCACCCTGCCCTGCCCTCCCTTGCCCTCTTCTCACCCTGCCCTGCCATCCCCTGCCATCCCGTGCCCTCCTCTCACCCTGCCCTGCCCTCCCTTACCCTCCTCTCACCCTGCCCTGCCATCCCCTGTCCTCACCTGCCATGTCCTGCTCTCACCCCACCCTGCCCTGTCCTGCCCTGCCCTCACCCTGCCCTGCCCTGCCCTGCCCTGGCCTCCTCTTACCCTACCCTGCCCTGCCCTCCCTTGCCCTCCCTTGCCCTCCCTTCCCCTCCTCTCACCCTTCCCTGCCATCCCCTGCCATCCCCTGCCCTCACCTGCCCTGCCCTGGTGTCCTCTCACCTTACCCTGCCCTGCCCTCCCTTGCCCTCCTCTCACCCTGCCCTGCCATCCCCTGCCATCCCCTGCCCTCACCTGCCCTGTCCTGCTCTCACCCCACCCTGCCCTGTCCTGCCCTGCCCTCACACTGCCCTGCCCTGCCCCCCCTCCCCTCCCTCCACCACTGCTGTAGGAGATCGGTAGTCCCCCTTTCCCTATATCATTAATACACAGGTAGGTTCATAGTAGGGATGCAGATATTTCATGTAAAATGCAACACTGACTAAATAACAGCTTCATGTCTTTCTTTATACTAGTAGGCTTGCAAGGTGTATTTGTGGTGTGAGGGCAAACAGGACCCACACCTGGCCGGGTATAAGAGGACTATATATAGAGGCAATTGAGAAACCAAAAATATCCCCTGTCCCTGTAGGCCAGTCCATGGCAGACTCACTACAAAGTGGTTTCACAGCACTCCAGGCAGAATTCTACTACCCATACAAAACTTATTTCTTTTAGACATAGGACAACTGGAATAGACTACTATATTAGATATGAAGTAATAATGTGCAGACTTTCTCATAGTCTGGAAATACTTAGATGTCTCTAGTCAAAAGTGCAAATCAAGGTCATCTGAGTAGTAGTGGAATGGCAACACCATTTCTATTGCACTGAACTTGGAACAAGAGCAGATATGCAGATGTACAGTCAGGTCGGGAGGCGTGGCGCAGTCGGTAGCGCGTCCGCTCACAGGCCGTAAGGTCGTGGGTTCGGTTCCCGGCCAGGCCGGGGCATAGTGGTGGTTCCAAACGTCGCCGTAAGGTGTCGTTTGAGTTCCTCCCTGCTCTGGCTAGGCTGTGCTGGAAAGTCTCTCGGCGGTCATGGCAGACAAATGACTTGAAACAGGCCTGTCCATCTCTCACTATGCCTATGTAGTGACGGATGTTAAAGAACCATTGCCTCGGTAAATGTGTAGGGGCGTGATTTCTACCTTCCCATAGATGCGGTCACCATCATCCCCCCTCCCCATTAGACTAGGGTCCGGGCATGCAACGCCACAAGGGTAATCTCACTTCGGTGTGGATACAACCCGCGGGACCTCTCACCCTTGAGTGTCGGCCGCAAGGAAGGCACGAGGTGAGATAAAATTCGTCACTCACTGTACAGTCATTATGAACTTGAAGGCTCTCTTCTCTACTCCTACATAGGGAAGTAGTGGGGGAAGATTGAGGCCAGAATGTCACTTTAATGAATCAAAGTGCCTTCTGTTGGCTGAATGAGTTTGATTCAAATGGATGGTTCTGCTCTGGCTTTCCACTGAGGTAGATATTGCATTTACTGCTTTGGTGATTGGGGGGGGGGTGAGATTAGCTCAAGGATTTGTTGTTCATTGACTTTTGGAAAAAAAGAATAAATATTGGATAATTTTTTCAAAAAGAATTTTTACCATGTCACCACTAATATTTCGTCAAATCAGTCAGCCCACTTTGGGCCACACCAAAAACCCATGTTAAACTCACTTTGAGCCCAAATCGGTGAGCCCACTTTCAAACAGATCTGTGCCCAAATCGGTTAGCCCAGTGTGGCCCAGACCATTTGCTGAGGACAAAACCCATCGGGCGCCCACTGTGTTAACCCAGTGTGGCCCACATCAGGAGCCCGCTATGGCCCAGACTTGGGCCACACCATGTTTGCTACCTGGGATGAACATTTTTCATGAGAAATCAACCTATATGCCTGTTTGTGGTTGCCATAGCAGCCATTCCAATAATCAAAATTTGCAAATTTTTATGCCGATTTTTGGGGATACTCACCAAAAACTGAAAACAGAAATGGAAAGTTCAGACTAGATCAAAATCTATGATAAAAATTGCCATATTATTATGTATTTTTTTTGTGAAAAAGGCTTATTTATTGTGTTTTCAGGCATTATTATGATTTACAGTTTAATCATTGATTTCTGATATGAATAACAACCTATGTTCAAGGAGGGGTTCTGACATGACTACTAGGAATATTTAACCCAATGATATCTCATTTTAAAGATCTCGAGATGAACTTTGATAATGAATTTCCCTGCGGAGGGGTGTTTTTGCTTGCCTGGTCACATTATGAAGACAATAGGAATGGGAAAAGGAATTAAATTGTGTTTTTTGTGTGTTTCTGTTGGGCTGTTGTTTTTTTTTGGACCAAAAAGACTTCTACAAAGACACGTCATTCACACGTGCCATTTTCATCAAAGCTTTAATGGTCAGCTTGAAAAAACGATATTGCATAGCTTATATGGCTGATATTGGTATGGATGTAAATGTACTATTCATTGACATACCGTAGATGTAATAGAATAGTTATAGCATTATTACTCATATAGACATTGTACAGTGCATTGACTTACCACATCAGGCTCTGTCTCCTCCCCATTATTCACACTCACTTCACCCAGGTGGTTGCCATTTTCACCGGCCGCATCGTTAGCCTATATAGGTATAATAAACATTTCAGACCTTTAGTAAAATGTGGTAATGTTTTCAAACATTTGCTGTCCATTATTCCTATTCACTTCACCCAGGTGTTTACCAGACTTTAATAAATCAGCCTATGGACAGAACTGATGGATATAAAAGGCTTCTCATCTTTAATAAATCGAGGTAAAGTGTACAAATGTTTTCATATTTTCGGTAGAATCCTAGAGAGTTTTCACAATATTTGGAATATAAAAGCCTTTTAGCCACGAAAGATGCGATGCAACAGTGCAACGATGGCATTTAGGCTGAACCATAATCCCTTTGGCTATGCACTGTCCAGGAGTTTGATAGCAGCTCCATTTATGTCATGTTTTTCTTTTAGCAGATTTTTCTTGTTTCCAAATATTCAAAATCTTTACAATGCACGAGTAATTTTGTACACCAAGTAGATAGTATGGTACATAAACATATACGACAGAGATTCACGAGAATTACTCAGAACTGAGTGTTTCTTCAAAATTTAGGCTCGAAGCAGTATTCCATGGGGTACTTCACATGAAGGAAGATCGACGTTGGAGCAATTGAAGTGAAGCTCATGCATTTAGTTCATATTATCTTGGTAAGAAAATCCATCAAAAATGATTTTTTATAAGGGGTTAATTTCCTATGTTTGCTTCTCTCAACATGAAATAGATTTATATACTCACCTCAGCGAGCGCCTCGGCCTCAGCTACTGAGTTAGGTTCAGCTATTGCAGCACAGGAGACATCGTGCAGCATCAACAGCCTCAATACCAGCAAGCCTAGTAAGGTCTGCATCCTCAAACTAAGATTAAAAGTATTTCCCCAAGAGTTCTATTGATATTCATAACAAAGGAATTCGAAATCATCGTTTACAATATAATGGAAGTCAAACACTTTTATATGATCTATTTAGGGAATAATGCACGGGGCATGGCTGTGGGAGTGCTCCAGACTGTATAATACAGTCTAAAGCATGACCATAGCCATGAGCAAGTGCATTATTCCAGTTATAACACAGACAAATCTTCCATCAGCCACCTGACAACACATGAATATCAACTGTGTAGTCTAAAGGTGAGTTGAAGTTAACCTCCTTTGCTGGGAGTGCATTATCCATCTAGATAATGCACGGTCAATCAACCAATCAGAACACAGCATTCAGGATAATGCACCATGGCTTTGCCCAGCCATGTTATAACAGACACTACTACCTCTCTGATACAGTTTCTGCATATTCAACTGCATATAATTTCGTGAATTTGGATCAGAGATTCACATATACCTCATTTTTACCATACAGTTTATTTCTTTCCATTTCCTGGCTCTAGAAGATTGGTTGCTAGGGACAGAATGCTAATGGAACAAAAACCCTCTATTTTATCTCACTTTTCTCTGAACAGCCATATAGGATGGAATAAAATTAAAACAGCCATATAGGATGGAATGAAAAATAAAATCAATTGTTCTGATAATTTGAATGTTATCTAGAGACGAAAAAAAAACACTTTTTTTATGATTTTGTCAATGTTCTCATTTCTTACCTATTTTCCTTCTTTAACAAGCTGTGTAGACCTTAAATATTGGGATATCCACTAAATGAGAGACGGATCCCTAGTAAATCATCTCTAGAGTACATTCAAATCATCAGAATAATTGGTTTAATGATATTCCATCCTATATGGCTGTTCAAAGAAAAGTAACATGGAAAAGATTTTTCCCCCATTAGCATTCCGTCCCTAGCAACCAACCTTTTACAGCCAGGAAATGGAAAGTAACAAAATGCATGGTCAACATGAGGTATAATATGTGAATCCAAATTCACGAAATTTTATGCACTTGAATATTCAGAAACCGTTGAAAAGGAGGGGTATATAGAGTATCCATTTCGATCCATCTCACCAAATAAATACATTAAAGGGATAATACACTTACCTCCGGGGGACGTTCAGCTGATGCCTTGATTGGGTTTTCAGGCTGTGTTCACACTTTTTATACTCATGGGGGGCACTCGCATGGATGAGCACATATCATGCCACATTATAGGCTTCAGGCTTAAGTAACCAAACTGAAGGATGTTTCCAAATGTTTGGGAATTGAATTATCATGGTAGATACCTTTATTCCCAACTTTACTCAACCATTCAGAAGTACTTCCCATACTGTACTCCAAAAATAGCCACTTCCCAATGGGCAGTCACACCTGGAGGGTGTTGCTCCTATAGTAAAAGGAAGAGCTGGCTAAAAATGCCCTTGTTTCCAGTCCTTTCTTTTCATGTAGCTATAACTTGTCTGTCCATTTTGTTGCTCACAAGTGGTCATTCAAGTACGGTGCTGAAAAAGGGGGATTTGAGTAGGTACCTAGTTGGGAGAAGTCAGTCAGTATAATAAACTATAGAGCGTGTGACATGAGTAGGTACCTGGTAGTGCAGCTCTCTCTATTTTAAAGAAGGCAGGTGACTTTTCAGACTAATGTGGTGAGTGCAAGTACTTAGGTGAAGCAGTGCACGACTTGTTTAGAAAAGAGGGCACATAGTCACAGCTCTTTTTACACCCTCCTGACCGCTTCCCGGGGGAGGTGCACCTACTTGAGCTAGGGAAGTGGAAGAAGGAACTACCTGGTAATGGATTCTTAGGGGGGAAGTCTTCACTGATTCAGGAACCATTCCTGAACGATTTCTATTAGCAAATAGGTTTGCAAACACAACAGTAAAGCAAAAACCAAAGGTGATTCTTTTTTTTTTTTGGGGGGGGGGACCTCCACCTCTGATAGAACAGATTTCAAACTTTTTCGAAACACCCTCCTGGAAAGGTAGTGGGGTTTAGTAAGGGGATAACTAATATCTGACCACTGAGTTGAGTTTGAGTTTTAACAAGTTTATTGGCAGAAATCATACATGTAGGAGCAACACCCTCCTGACCGCTTGCCGGGGGAGGCCTGACATCTATTCTATTGGCCGGGGGAGGCCTGACATCTATTCTATTGGCCTGACATTTCCCACCCCCTCCCCTGCTGGGGAGGGGGTGGGAAATGTCAGGCCAATAGAAAAGAGTGTTTCCTTTATTCAGTGAAAATGTTACCACACATGATTGGATGGACCGTAGGTGAAAGCACACATTATTTCCAACAACTTGGCGTGGATGGATTGCAAAAGAAGCTAACATTTTCACTAAAATTTTCATTTGATGTTTTAGAAAACGAATGACCACTCCCTTATCCCGTGGAAGAGCATTGAGGAAGCTAGTGTGCATACAGTGTGAAAATCAGACAGTGAGTCTGCGACCTGTTTTAAAGGGCTTTATTGGGTCTAATAATACAATACAATCATAAAAAATGTGGTATTAAGCCTAGCCTGGGCGTCTTGCTCTATTTGCGCTAGGACCACAGCTGTTGTGAAAGATATTATATATCCAGGGGGGTAGGTGCAGGAGGTCAGTGCTCATGCAGTGTTAAACCATCATTGATCTCTTTTAACCCATTAATGCAACAAAAGCTAAAGAGACAAGTGTTGTGCATCCACATATGTATATATATATATATATATATATATATATATATATATATATATATATATATATATTATATAAAAGTTCAATTAGCAGATGGGGAGGTACACAAGATGGAGAAGGTCCCATTACTACTCTGTTGTAGTAATTTGTCCTTCAAATCAGTGCTCATAAGTAGGAGGTGGACTCTGAATGAAAAAGATAAGGATGGAAATATAAAGAAAAGTGGCATTTGGTTGACGCAAGATGAGAGTCCTGAGATTAGAACCCAGAGAGATAGGGGGCGGAAAATAGTTGAAGCTGTCAGGAAAAATGGTCTAGTATGATAAAACTGGAATCATCCTAGAGGGTGAGAAATATCCCCTGACAAAACTTGACACCGTGCCGGTTAAATATAAGCTAATGCTTGGAACAGAAACTCAAGCAGAAACCCCTCATGGAGCTCACTTCGCCAACAAAGGAGAGAGAATTCAAACAACAAAACAAGGCATAATATACCAAGGGGCCATGGCATATCTGTCAAACTGGTTTCCGAGTAGGTTCGAGTTTACCTTTGAGGGTGTATCTCATCAATATAATTGTGTTGAACAAGGCTACTTTCACTGCAAATTGATAGCGATATGTAGGCCCGATGAGGCTGCAAAGACACTCGCCATGACTGAACCCCGCCATATGAAACAGAAGGGTGATGAAAAGGGTAACAGAGTCCCCAAGGATTATCCCTTTTGGGGAATGGAAGAAAAAATAATGACTGATCTACTGTTGGCTAAGTTTGGTCAAGATGAAGAATGTAAAAAGTTTTTATTACTTTCAGCCCCAGCAACACTAGCTGAAGCCACTGGAAGTCGGCGGTGGGGGACAGGATGGCCGTTTGACACGAGATCGAAAAATGCGAAGAACGATGGCGAAGAAAAATTCCCTGGAGAGAACCTGCAAGGAAAATTACTCGTAAAGGTCAGGGATCACTATCTGGATTTGAATAAGTGATTTATGGAATGAGAAGCTTGAGATGACTCTATTTATGTTCTAGAACTTTCTAATTCTATTGAACTACCGATAGCAATGTCTATATTAACTGCCGGTGACTCGAGGGTGGTTGGTATGGCGGAACTACTGAGACGAGCCTTGAGATTTAGCAATGAGTATGAGGTTAAGGAATGTGCTCACTCAGGTTGGAACATTGAAACAACTGAGAATGAGGTTTTGAAGGAACTGAACCGAAATGCTTATGATGTTGTTTACTTCATTGTTGGTATTTGCGACATAACCAAACGCAAATATGTGAGGGGTAAAAGAGTTATCTATTTCCCACACCCAGATGTACCAACCGCTAGGGCAGTGGTAGCCGTCAGATTGAGCAGAATGATTCAACACCTAACCAGTGCACACCCTGAAACATTGTATTCAGTGTGTACCATCTATGGTCTAGATCTTATGACCTTTAATGGGGAAGTGTTTCCTGATCCTAAACAACCAATGATCAATATGGTCATTAAGCATCTTAAAGGTGACGTTCAATACATAGATTGTTCCATAAAAATAAATGGAACAGAGGAAAACGAGGAAGAAAGGTTGGAAGTGGCCCGAGATTTGCTTGTAGATACGGATTGTACCGTATGAGGGATGGATGCCACCCGAACGACGTATTCATGGTCAAGAGTGCACAAAAACTAGCTGAAACAGTCAAATCCATGTTCCCACCAAATCATGTGCCTGAAGGGGGGATGAATGCGCCAATGAATGTTAATGATCATGGAGATGACCATGAAGTCGTAAGTGGAGACGACGACGATGAGGAGTATGAGATAGATGAGGTGGCTAATCAAATTAGACACATCATGATTGGTCAGTAACTAGATAACCATCAAAGAGCCTGAGCAAGGGGGAAGGGTTGTAATGACTCAAACCTCTAACAAGTGACATAAGATCTTACAGCATTGTTAAATAGTCCTTCCAGGGTTATTCTAGTATGGTGAGATATTGATTGATAAATAATATTTGACAATTCAGTGGAGAAACATGTTCAGATTTATGTATTTCTAATAAAGACATAGAATGTCTTGTGCTTGATGTTAAGGTAAAGAACTTACAGACTATGCAGGTTGCTACCTTGTATCGACCACCGTCAGGTGCATTAGATGGCTTTTTTGAGCACTTGTTTAAACTTTTGAAAGTCAGAGATGACGAAAATGTTGAACAGTGGCTGCTGGGCGACTTAAACATAAATATTTTGAGAGAGAAATTACAAGGTACTAAAAGACTTCATGATTTGTGTAGAGAATATGGTTATCACATGTTAATATGTCAATGTACAAGGCCATTTAAGAAAATTGTCTCTTGTTTGGATAATATTTTGTCAAACTTCAGTGGAGAAACATGTTCAGGTGTATTAAACTACCTTGTTTGTGATCATCTTCCGGTTTTTGCTGTGAAAACTAATGATAAAATTGAATACATAAAACAGAAGGTTTGGGTAAGACAGTATAGAAATTTTAATACTGACCAATTTTTGGACTGGCTATGTGAGGCTGATTGGGATGTTTTTTATGATTTACATGATCCAGATGCTGCATGGGAATTTATTGAAAGTCATATTACATGTTATCTCGATACAACCTGTCCTGGGTAGAGAAATTAGTGGTAAATACGAGAAAGGGCTGGATGACACCTGACATCTTGTCACTCGTGCACGAGCGGGAAGATAATGTGGATATGTTCCTTAAGACTGGGGATAGTGTGTATTTGGATGAGGCAAGAAAGCTAAGATGTAGGATTAACAAAGCTGTATGATATGCCAAGGTGGCTCATGTGAAAAAGTGTGTGGAAGATGAGAAGGATAATCCTAAGAAGTTTTGGCGAATAATTAATGGGTTATTGAAACCGTGTGTGGAGATTGAACCTCCAGAGATACTAGGTGATGACAACATGATGAAGTTGAAGCAGGAGTCAGTTGACTATATAAATAAGTATTTCTCGCATATTGGAAGTGAACTAACACAAAATATTGTAGCGGAGAGGCTCGTCCGCCGAATGACTGCCACGCAGTCATTCGGGGAAAGTCTCAAAGCTCGGGAGTGGTCCGCCGAAACGCTGCACGAGAGGCAGCGTCCCGGTGGAGACTTGTATATAAAGTGCGACTAGTTCCACCGGAGGTCAGATCCAGCCGACAGCCCGAGGTGAACAGTCAAGCAGCTAGCTCCTGGAGGAGGTCGCAGACGACATTTCTACTAGCAGATGGCATTTAGATGGTGTGGCCAAGGAGTGCCAGGGCAATAAACCAAGCGAGTTAATTTTACCTGACGGGTTGTGTTCTTCGATCATTCATAATACGAACGGGCGCTACATTGGTGACAGCGGTGTTCTTAATACTTTTCTACGAACCTGCGTCCGGTGAGATCGAAGAATGGCTGAGGGAGGATCTGGAGAAAAGAAAATGGAGTTGAGGTCTGCGGTAAAGAAGGACGAGAGTCGGGAGAAAGGGGGTCCGGATGGGGGACCACAGGGGGTGAGAGGCCGCCAGAGAAAACCGGAGATGGCGTTGGGGCGGCCTCCCATGATCAGTGGAACCCCTGCGACGGAAGGAAGGGCCGCAGAGGGGTGGGCTTGGGATGAGAGAACACCCCTAGTGCAACCTCAACTGCCTGAGGGAGAGGTGGGAAGGGCTCGAGAGGTGGAGGAGGAAGCTAGAGAGGCTGAAGGGGGAGAGATCTACTTACCTGAATTACCTGAGGACGCTGAGGGCGATACTGAGGAGGACGAAGAAGTGGAGTTCAAGGAACGCCCGGAACCGGAGGCGGGTCAGGGAGGTCGGGCACGAAGAGAGCCCCCCGAACAGATAAAAGTGGAAAGGAGAGAAGGATTAAGAAGGCGCCTAATTCCCCCACGGAGGGGCCGGACGCCTCCAGTGGAGGAGGGAGAGATAGGAGAAGGGGAAGGTGTCGTCGCCGGTAGAGGTGGGAGGAGGGAGATCGGAGGGGGAGGAGGAGGAGATGAGTGTGGACCAGCCGGGGGGCGGAAGCCAATTATTAAACCTACCAAATTTGATGGGACTGGTGATTTGGCGGACTACTTCAACCACTTTGATTTGTGCGTAAGGGTTAATGGGTGGACACCCGAGGAGGCTGGAATGTTTCTTGGGTTGAGCCTAACAGGGCCGGCCCGGCGATTGCGTAAGCCGGGGGAAACGTTACAGGCGCTGCAAGAGGAACTTACAAAATATACACGGCTAGCTTACCCCGACGCCGATGCAAAGACGGTGGACGCACTGGTTCTGGACCGGTTCCTGTCCGCGTTGGGAGACAGTCAGCTTAGGCAGTGGGTATATCAGACGCAGCCCAAGGACCTGCAGACGGCTGTTATGACAGCAATAGGGGCGGAGGCCTATCTGAAGACCATCAACCGGGAAGGGGTAGACAAGTTCAAAGTGAGAGCCACCGACGCCTCCCTCACCGAGAAGATGACAACTTATTGCACCAAGATGGATGAGATGGCCGCCATGGTGAAAGAGCTGAGCCAGAAGGTAGATGCAGGGTCCCAGGCGACCACCAGGAGGCGAACAGGCTGCTTCCAGTGCGGGCAGGAGGGCCATTTTAAGAGGGAGTGCCCCCAATTGAAGAAAGGGGGAGACGCCGAGAGGAAAGTGGAGTCAGCTCCGCCTAGCGCTCCCCGCCCGGCGGAAAACTAGAATCGACCCTGACCAGCGGCCTTGTTAGGGTTGAAAAGAAATGGCCGGACGAGAGGGTGCAGGGGAGACAGGAAAAAGGGGGTAACGGGATAATAGTGGCTGGGAAGATAGGCGGAAAGGAGGTACAGTTGTTGGTGGATACGGGGTCGTCCCTTAATCTGTTGTCAGTAGACTGGTGGAGACGGGCAGGGGGATACCCCGATTTGGATCCCACCGAAAGCGACATCTTTAACGCCGACGGCAGGCCCATGGCGGTGCGGGGGAAGTTCACTGGAAGCTTTCAACTGGGGTCTACAATCACGACTACCACGTTTACAGTAGCAGAGATTGGCAATGAGGCCATCTTGGGAGCTTCCTTCCTGAGGGACCACCGTATCAAAGTGGATATGGCGGAAGCATCGGTGGCGTGGCCGGGGGGGGACTCGAATCCAGAAGGGCTGGTCCGGAGGATCGTGTCTGCCAGAGCAGCGGTGGTAGCCGGCGGGCAGGAAGCACTGGTGGAGGGCCAGGTCTTAGGGGATTGGCCTGAAGGGCAGGAAGGGATGGTGGAAAAGGCGGAATCGGCGGGAAAGAGTAGCCCGTTCCTGGTGGGGCGAGGGCTAATAGTCCCAGAGGAAGGGCAAGCGTGTGTGCGGGTTTTGAACCCGGGAGGGGAAGCCTTAACAATCCACCGCGCCGAAACGCTGGGAACCCTGACTTCGGTGGAGGCTGGCGATGGGGGGATCGGCGGAAGGTGTCGTGTGGTGGGAAGGCAGGAACTGACGGCGGAAGGGAGGAAGGTGGTGGCTGAGCTGGTGGACGGGACTGAGGTGCACAGGAGGAGGGCATTGGCCACCTTGCTCAGGAGTAGGATCAACGCATTCCAGATGGGGCCGGAGGACAGGGGCCATACTGCGCTGGCTCAACACCACATCAACACGGGGGGTGCAGCTCCCCTGAAACAGCCGCCGAGGCATCTGGCACCTCACAGGCGTCAGGTGGTAGACGAGGAAGTGGATAAGATGCTGGAAGCGGGGGTAATCGAGCCGGCGGTGGGGCCCTGGGCATCCCCTGTTGTGCTAGTAAAAAAAAAAGGACGGTACAACGAGGTTCTGCGTCGATTATCGGCGGCTAAACGCTGTCACTATCAAGGATGCCTACCCGCTGCCGCGGGTAGAGGATTGCCTCGACACCATGGCCGGGGCTGCCTGGTTTTCTTCCCTGGACTTAGCTAGTGGCTACTGGCAGTTGGACATAGCCGCCGAGGACAGGGAGAAGACTGCATTTGCCACCCACCGGGGATTGTTTCAGTTCCGCCGTATGCCCTTCGGGTTATGCAATGCACCTGGGACATTTGAAAGAGTCATGGAGGTAGTGATGCGGGGCCTGCAGTGGGAGACCTGCCTAGTATATCTGGATGACGTCGTAGTTTTCGCGTCTACCTTTGAAGAGCACCTTCACCGGTTAGAGGAGGTGTTGGACAGGCTTATCCAGGCGGGGCTTAAGATCAAACCAAGCAAGTGCCAATTGGCCAGAAGGAGAGTGATGTTCCTGGGGCATATGGTGAGTGAGGAGGGGATAGCCACCGACCCAGCCAAAGTAGAGGCGGTGGAGGGGTGGCCCACCCCGCAGAATATTACCAAAGTGCGCAGTTTCCTGGGGTTAGCCGGGTACTACCGAAATTTCGTCAAAGATTTCTCGGCAGTAGCCAAGCCCCTGTCCAGCCTGGCAGAGAAGGGAAGGAAGTTTGAATGGGACCGAGACTGCCAACGGGCCTTTGAGCACCTGAAGCAAGAGCTTGTCAGAGCCCCCATCCTAGCATTTCCTCGGCCGGAGGGGGAACTGAGACTGGACACCGACGCCAGCGACACCGGACTGGGGGCAGTCCTGTCACAAGAGCAAGAGGGGCACGAAAGGGTCTTGGCTTATGCTAGCCGCACCCTAAACAAAGCGGAGCGGAATTACTGTGTGACCAGAAGGGAGCTGCTGGCCATTGTCTTTGCTCTGAAGAAGTTCAGGCATTATTTGATAGGACGGCCTACGAGAGTAAGAACAGACCATGCGTCCCTCCGGTGGTTAATGGGGTTTAAGGAACCTGAGGGGCAAATCGCTCGGTGGCTGCAAGTGATGGACACCTACGACCTAAGGATAGAGCATAGGGCGGGGAAGCTTCACGGGAATGCTGATGGCTTATCTCGTAGGCCGTGCAGACAGTGCGGGAGAGAGGAGGCAGGAATGGAAGCGTGCAGAGTGATCACTCGTGCTCAGGGGCGGAGGAGGGAAGCACCCCCAGAAACAGTAGGGGTGGAGATCTCGCCGGAGGCTTCGGCGGAGCCCCCCTCGCCGGCTGAGATAGCTTCCCCCGAAGAGCTGGACTGGGAGAGGGAGCAGGCAGCTGACCCAATTCTGCGGCAAGTGAAGACGTGGATAGAAGGGGAGGAGGTGGACCCGGCGGAACTGGGGGGGGCTGGCTACGAACTGAAGGCGTGGGCAGCCCAGAGAGACCTGCTGGGGGAGGTTAACGGTATCTTGGGCCGGTGGTGGGTGGAGCCGGCGGGGCAGTCAAGGTTCCAGGTAGCTGTCCCCCGAGCTATGAGGGAGGAGGTCCTCCGACAGGTGCATGGCTCAAGCTTGGGGGGGCATCTGGGGCGGAACAGAACCATCCGGCGTCTTCAGGATAGCTACTACTGGCCCGAGTTTCGGCGGGATGCCACTTGGTGGTGCGCCAGGTGCGAACCCTGTGTGAGAAGGAAGTCGGCCAGGCCACCCCACCGAGCACCCATGGGGCATGTGGCGGTAGGTCTGCCTATGGAGAGGGTAGCCATGGACATCATGGGCCCCCTACCAGTGACTAGGGAAGGGAACAAGTACATTATGGTGATTGCCGACTATTTTACCAAGTGGACAGAGGCGTATGCCATGAGGGATCAGCAGGCAGAAACGGTGGCTAGAGTCTTCGTGGAGGAGTTTGTGTGCCGCCTGGGACCCCCGGGGACGGTCCACACCGATCAGGGCCGTAATTTCCAGTCGGCGGTGTTCCAGGAGGTCCTAGGGTTGTTGGAAGTTAGCCAGACTAGGACATGTGCCTTCCGCCCCCAGAGTGATGGGATGGTGGAGAGGGCTAACCGAACCATAGAGATGCTGTTGGCCACCACGGTGGCCAAGGACCAGAGGGACTGGGACAGAAAATTGCCCTATGTAATGGCAGCATACAGAGCCTCCGCTCACTCCTCTACTAACATAACACCCAATATGATGATGATGGGCCGAGAGACTACCACCCCCTTGGCTCTACTCTATCCGGCGGGGCCCCCGCCGAGCTCCCTGGAAGGATATGTGGCGGAACTGCAGGTGCAGATGGCCCAAACCTTTCACTATGCTCGGGAAGTGCTGGGCCGGGCCGTAGAGAGGCAGAGGCGTAACTACGATGTGAGGGCAGGGGCAGTGAACATAGTGGAAGGGGACACAGTCTTCTACTACCACCCACTCAAGGTTAAGGGCGTCTCTCCAAAGCTTCAGTCATACTGGACGGGCCCCTGGACGGTGGTCCAGGTTCGGGGGAAGGTGCTGTTCACCATACGGAAGGGGCGCCGTGTGAAAGTAGTACACTTCGACTCTATCAAGAAGGTGCCACCGGAGAGAGACCTCGGCGGAGGGCGGGAGTTGCCGGGGGGAGAGGGGAACGCCATGGTACGAGCGGTGACGCAGAGCAGGCCAGCAGACGGTGGCGTGATAAGTAACTCGATGGAGCCCCGAAGACCTCCTGAACGGTGGGATGCCGACTTGCCGAAGATTCCACTGGGTGGGCCACTCCTGCCTAGCTGGGATATTCCTGAGGGGTTATCTGAAACAGAAACTGAAGACCTGCGGGAGAAAAGAAGGCTGGAAATCAAAGAAAACAGTGAGAGAATGGATGAATATGGTCGGCTTTGGCGGGAACGGAGGACGGCACCGGTGTATCTGAAAATGCAAGAGGACTGGAGAAAGCAGCGGCGAGCCTGGAATAGATGGAAACAGGAATTAATATGGGCGCGAAACGAAAATGAAGCTAATCAAAGAGTAGAAGAGAGGAACGCGGGGGTGCCGGAGGAGAGGAAGGCAATCACTCGAGAGGAGGAGAGAAGGTGGAGAGGAATGGTCTCCATGCGCTTCATCATGACCTCAAAGAGGAAGACCTTCCTACAAAGTATCACCCGACGTACATCTCAAACTGGTCTCCGCCTCTCCGGGGCCCAGGAAGGGGGGCCGCCGGGCACCAGCCTAAGGTCTCCCCGGGCGATAATAGGGGAGGACCGGCCGGGACCCAGCGCTCGCGGTGACGTCATGACGACGGTTGACGGCAAGATGGCGGCAACAAACGACACGCGGTTGGTGGTGCCAAGAAGCCAGCAAACTTCTTCTAAGAAAACTAGATCCCCGAGCAAAGAAGGAGGTGAGAGACGACGACACGGGAGCCCGGGCGGGTCCCACAGCCGGGAGAGGACGGAGAGAGGCGCCAGAGAGGTGAAATCGGTGGTGGTAGCCAGGGAAGGGGAGAGACGGCGGAGCCGTTCGGCGGAGAGGAGGCGCCATGGTAGAAGTCGGGTGAGATCCAGGGGTCAGTCACCTCGGCCAATAGGGAGATCACCACATAAACGGGAGACAGGTGGCCAGCCAATAAAAAAAAAATATAGAAGGGAGGAGGGGCGCTCCCACGAGCGGAGACCGCCTGACACAGGATTCCCACGCCACCGAAGTGGGGAGGGGAATACCCAGGCGACTTTCCCAGGGCCCGCCGAGCTCGCCGAAAGCAACCAACCAATCAGGGAAAAAGGGGACACGGGAGGAGGCGGGGCGTCTCGGCGCCGGGGAGGTATAAAGGAAGGGCGAGGTGCTCAGTCAACTCAGAATCCGACGGAGAAGCAAGCACCTAATCTACGACGAGAAATTATCCACTACGCCGACTTGGAGGTCTTCATGGCCAGCATGCCAAGACAGGGCCGGTCCAAGGGGGAGGGAGCCGGAGACACTCCGGAGTTCGCCTGCCAGACGTGTGCCGACAGGGGAATAGTAAAGGTATTCGGGGCTGGGGCACCGCTGCCCACTGTATCCAGCGTGTTCCCACCAAGTTCGCAAGAAGAGGGAGGGCGACCTCCGGGGGCATATAAGATCTGTACATAAAGAGTATGACGTGGACGAATGGCAGCCGGGGGAGCCGGTGATGCTGGAATTCCCCGACGTAGGAAGCACCAGAGGACAAGGAAGCAAGCCCCGAAAACAGCTAACCCCACAGAAGGCGTTGCAGGGGGGTAGCCCCTTCAGTGACTTAAGCTCCCCAGGAATACAGCTGGGGGAAGGCGACACTCCAGGCAGTTACACTATGTCTGCACACATGTTGGAGCAGATGTTAATCCAGATATCACCGGAGAAGAAGCAAGAGGAGGCGAGGACGAAGAGCTCTCCGGCGGGTCCACCTAGCGCTGGCACCCGCTCATCAGGGAAGAGGAAGAACCCCAGTGACTCGGCTGGGGGTAAAAGTGAGAAGAAGAGGGTTAAAAAGGATATAAAAGGGGGTAAGGGGAAGTCCTTGGCGGCAGCAGCGTCTGCTCTGGCTTCTCCGGAGAAGGAGTGCAGCGGGGGAAGGCGGGGGGAACAGCGGCCGCCAAGCCCACCTGAGTCTTTGGGGGGGATAGTGGGGAGTCGGACTAAACCAGCTGTACGCACCAGCACCGCCGAAGTGAGGACTAAGATAGACGAGGAAAGGGCTAAGATAGCAGACCTGTGTGCCAAGTACGGCAAGGAGGGGGAAACACCTAATCAGATGATGATAAGACTCAAGAGACTGTTCCCGGGAGCGGAGGTGGACTATGATTTAGTGGATCCGGGGTTTGAGGAGGAGCTCCAGTCTTATGAGGAGGAGGTGTTGGGGGAGGGACCTAAGGAGGAAATCGGAGGAAGCGGGGAAAAGGGGGGTCCAGAGGGGGTCCAGGGCACTGAACTCACATTGTATGGACTGGACACTTCGGTGAATGTCTCTGAGGCTACAGACGTGTCACTAAACAGATCTCTTAATCTGGACGATGCTCTTGCTATGGTGAAAACTCCTTCGGCGGATACTTCGGCGGGGTCGGTGAAGGGGAAGGAATTGGGGGATTTTGCAGTGCCCGCCGAGTCCGGGTCGGCGGCGCAAGGGGCGGTGGAGGAGGGGGTGCTCTCTACCTTATCTCCCACTGGACTGGCCGGGATTGATATTCAGACGCAGCAGCTGAAGAAACAGTTGGAGATGTTAGGAAAGAGAAGAGCAGCGGAAGCCAAGAGAATAGAGGCAGAGGCAGAGGAGAAAAGGAAGAAAGCCCAAGAGGCGGAGCAGAAAAAGCAGCAAGATGAGGAGAGGAAGCAACGGGAAGAGATAGAAAAGCAGGAGAAGGAGAGGGTGGAGGCGGAAAAGAGACAGAAGGAGAAGGATGAGAGGGAAGCCGCTGAACTCCTGGCCAGGCAGCTAAGGCAGGAGCAGTCACCGGTAAAAAGGGGGGAAGGGAGGGTGATAGCCATAGGACTGGATGGGTTAGTGGTGAACTCGCCCCATGGCGAATTTCTCATGAAATTGTAACTAACCGACGCGGAGGAGGGGGAGACCAGAGTGCTACTACCGGCGGGGGTGAGGGCCTCCTTGAATGATGCTAAGCTACCCCCACCGCCGATGGAGGCGGGACCACGTGTAACAGTGTTATCAAACTGGGAGCTGGGGACTCCGGTGGCATCCACCCCCGCACCTACAGCGCTGCCACCGGACGGTCCTGGTGCATCTCCACAGGCTGGGACGTCCGGCGGGGCGGTGGAGGAAGGACATGCTGAGGAGGCTGGGGCGCGTAACCCCTGGCAATCGGATTACCAAGGGTCGGCGACCCTGAGACGACTGGCACAGAGACTACTGCCCCCGGAGGAGCAGGGGCCAGATGTGCGCCAGTTAGGGGAGGGAAGCCAGACCACCTCTTTAGTGATGCTCCCAGGAGGTGAGTTCGAGACTGTGGTTATAACCCGGAACAGATTTGTGGACTTAAGCCAACGGGATACCTGTAAAACCTGCGGCCGGCCCTGGGAGCAGCAGCAGCCGGAAGCGGAGGAGGCTGCAGGAGAGGGGGAACCGGAGGAGGAAGAAGACGACGACGCGGCGGAATAAACTAGGTAAGCTGGTCACTCCTTGTTGATAGCAGAGGTCGGGGAGCCGTTCGGGGAACGGGAGCGGTCGGGGAGGGCTGAGGAAGATAGACGACAGGGTGGTCGGGGAGCAGCCTGGACCGAGTACACGGCCGGAGAAACGGGAGATGTTCGGCGGGGAAGGGCCGGAGCGGTTGTCGGGGAGGCAGTAAGACCGAAGTACACGGTCGGAGAAGGGAGGAGTTCGGCGGGAGCTGAGAGGAGGGGGAAGGACGAGGGGGAACCCAGGGCCGAGTACACGGCTGGAGAGAAGGAAGGAAAAAAAAAGGGGGGGTCTTTTTGGTCGAAACTTTTACCAAATCGAACCTGTTGCCAAATGAAAACTTACCTGGGTGTCCTGTCTTCCAGTTCGGTGGATCGCAATCCGGAGGGAGATCGGTGGAGCGCAGTCCGGAGGGAGGTCGGTGAAGGCAGTCCGGAGAGGTGTCGCTGCAGCACAACCGGGGCGGTGGAAGTGGACCCGGGGAAGAGGCAGACGGCCTTAAGCCTTAGGGGCCCAGAATTACTGGCGAAAGGGCCCATATTGCGATTGATCATTTGTAAATAATGACAACCATGTGTATGTAATATAACGACATTTTATTATTATTCTCTCTCAGTGACGCTGTAGTTAACATAGGGACGTAGTTCTCCGTCCAGGGTATTAGTCTTTACACCCCCCAGAGTTTTAAATTAGTTGGGAGGAGTGTAGCGGAGAGGCTCGTCCGCCGAATGACTGCCATGCAGTCATTCGGGGAAAGTCTCAAAGCTCGGGAGTGGTCCGCCGAAACGCTGCACGAGAGGCAGCGTCCCGGTGGAGACTTGTATATAAAGTGCGACTAGTTCCACCGGAGGTCAGATCCAGCCGACAGCCCGAGGTGAACAGTCAAGCAGCTAGCTCCTGGAGGAGGTCGCAGACGACATTTCTACTAGCAGATGGCATTTAGATGGTGTGGCCAAGGAGTGCCAGGGCAATAAACCAAGCGAGTTAATTTTACCTGACGGGTTGTGTTCTTCGATCATTCATAATACGAACGGGCGCTACAATATAATTGATTTGGGACATCCTGCTAGACAGGTTTACCAAGAGCCAGTGATGGAAAATAGCTGTGAAATTAAAGTGGATGCAGGTCTTGTGGAATTATTTGTAAATAAAATAAATGTGAATAAAACATCAGGCATAGAAGGTATTAGGAGTGATATCCTCAAGCTAGCGCTGCAGTTCTTGTTACATCAGTTTACTTGGTTAATGCAATTGTCATTCGATACTGCTATTTTTCCTGATTGCTGGAAAATAGCGAGGGTATGTCCTATACCTAAATCCGGTAATCTAAAATTAACGAAAAACTGGAGACCAATCTCCCTCTTACCTGTACCATCCAAAATTGCGGAACAAATAATGCACATCCATTTAACTGATATAATTGAGAGGCGCAGTCTTCTAAGTAAACAGCAGTATGGTTACAGGAAGGGTGTTGGCACTGGTGATGCCATCTTCAGTTTTCTAAACGATATCTACGAGAGCAGAGACAGGGGGTCATCTAAAAGGAGCCTGTTTTTTAGATCTAAAAAAGGCATTTGACAGTGTGCACCATGGTTACCTTATAGAGTTGAGGGGACTCAAAACCATATACAGGGGCAAAAATATGACAGATGACGACATGTATGTCGCGGCTGGCATTACCACATTGGCAGTACGACGCCAGAGACTTTTGTTGAGCTACATGTATTAATTGTCCAAAAAAGATGAGTGGATTGATCACAGTGAAAGGCGTAAAGGACTGCGCTCCGAGGCCAGTATAAAGTTCAAGACTTTCAGGGCAAGGAACAATGGTTATCATAATTCACCGCTATTCAGGGGTAAAAGCCTATGGGACAACTTGGGCTCATGGTACCAATTGAGTGCTTCACCTTCAAGAAAAGAATAAATGCTATACTGGATCTTACTAAACAGAGTAACAACCCTGCACAGGTGGATGGCGATTAGGTAAAGAGAGATGTATGAGTCCTAGGGGATGGGTTGTAATGACTTCACCTCATTTTCGGAGTCTCATCCTCTCTCTTATGGGATGATGGTCCTGCGCTGCTGGGAGGGGTTTTAATGACTCCATCTAGCCGTGCATGACCATTATTATTTATTGTATTGTGAATGAAGCTCTGGATGGGTTGTAATGACTTAACTGGGCTTCTATTCATAATTGAATCCTAATGGTGACCATCCGTCCAGCTACATAGGCTCTCATCCAAGTGATATCACTATCCTTAGGTGCCATAATCTCATAATTTCATAATTTTAGGGCCGACAATAATAATTCTTGGTCTCTTATGTCATGTTTCTAGTGAAACATATTGCTTCAGATATGTAGAATATAATTAAGTCTCCTTATTGATCATAATTCCGTTATACAAATTTGTCTATCAGCTTTTTATTAAGCATTTGTATTTATGGGGGATTAATCACCTCCAACCTTTGCAATGATAATCATTCGTCGATTGTACATAATGTAACCTGTTACTTTTATAAATACACTCCAATTTAGTTATTAAGCTTTATATACATATTGTATGCTTCATCTTCACCTATATACATCGTATCATTATACTCATTAGAATGTGCTGGACAAACGAAACTGTTGTATGACTAAAAGGAATCACCATATTGTCAGATTTCATCACTCATTTTAATTTGTGACTTGACAATAAAAACCTTCAACCCTTAAAAAAAGACAGAGGTTAACGTGGATAGGTACCAAAGAGGGTTATTTCACGAGACTGAGCTGGGTGAAATATCCCTAAGTTAGGAACTTTATGAGTGTGCCTCTGCATTAATTCCATATCAACAATAATATCATGGATAGAGACTGATACAAATCAAATTATTAGAGGTGAAATAGTGATTTCATGAGAACAGTAAAGAGTCATTTCATCAGGATGTCCCGACTGCACACAACCTGTACGCTTAAGGGGAGCATTTCTTAACATTTCTTAAGCTAACGGTCTTCCGGATCAGGATCAAATTGTCACCATTCTGGAATCCCCTCAAGGGTACCCTCCACCTCTCTTCTACATGCATACAGTTGTAACAGGTGGTACATCAAGTCATTGCTATGACCTTACGGGAACAAATTAGAGCAACTTGAAAAAAAGAAAGACAAATCTACAGAAAAAGACATAATCCCTTTCAATATACTTAAATTGCTGTGATAAAGTCCTGACCTTTCGCTACCTTCCAGATGTAGAAGTCATCAATATAGCCAATGTAGACATCGACTGTAAGTCTGAAATTGCACCCAACTCTCAGCCGAGGCACAGCTTGATCCACAGTAGCATAAAATGATGGAACTTTACAATCAAGAACTCTTTCACCATTCTTATATACCACTAGACCCTGAGTGATGTCCCATACCATGCCAATATGAATCCACTCATCTATCTCTGAGAACACCATTCTCACCAGCCATCTGTTTGTTGAGTATCTTACAACAAATGTGATGGTGTGTGAATTTCCATAGTGCACAATGCTAATCAAAACCTTAGACCCATAAGCTTCTGTCATATAGTGGAGAAGTATAAAACCATCGATTAAGTCTCCTGTGTATTTCATCCAGAACACCACAGTGAGTCCTTGACGGATTCCTCCTGCTTCAGACAGCTCCCTGTACCATTCATGTAGAGCACAGCTCCTCTTTCACTGTCAGACACCAATCTAGCATCTGAATCTATTATTGACATACCATCCTCCATAGGAAGGAAGTGATCTGCAACTGTCATAATTTTAACTAGGTTAAAATATTACGTTCAAACGTCACATTAAATTGTGTTAAAAGAATAAACTATTACAGAATACTTTTATAATGCGATGCAAACATCCAACTGCCTGTTCTGTTTGAAGACTCCTGATCATTGATTATATCTTCATGTATTGTTATTATAATTTTCCTGCATAAACCCTTCAATGACATTATGACCTACAGCTAATGACGATTTTAAATCATGATGGTCTATATTTTTATCTGTAGTTATCGGGTATGAAAATGTGTCTCTCATTTACCTTGTTCTTCAGTTGCCCACAGCGAACCTACATCATTTGTGACAGGATTACCAATGATATCGGGGCCACATCTCTGACATCCCCACATACAATTTACATCTGTGTCATACAAAATGTAACCAATGACACCCAGCTCTACCAGCATGACACAGCTTAACTCTGTCAGCTCTGAACCAGAGGCAACTGTCTCACATTGAAGGCTCCCATTCTCACTCAGGAGTTGATTGGTTTTTATAAAATTGGCTCCCAAAACCTGCATGCTGTAGAATACTTCCAGGAAAAATACCAATAATAGTGTAAAAATACAGCAGCCTCCTCTCATATTAAAAATCTGTATTTGAACCCTAACAGACCTATATAATTGCCTGTAGCTAATGAAACATTCTTCCTATGCAATACTCGTAGATCAAGACCCAATTAGTAGTCTGGATTACACCTACTGCCGAGGAAAGCTGTATATTGATGTAGTTGTACAGCTAATTCCTTCCAGAATAATAGAGGAAACAACCCCATAGAAATATCATTACAGTGAATACTATTTTAGTGGCAAGATATCATTGGCCTAAGACAGAACTCGATGATACATTTCCATCCCATGTAAATGTTGAATATTCTTATACGTACTTGCTTATTTTGCTAAGGATCCTAACAATCATTGTCATGCGCAGAAAATACCATCTATCAGAAAATATGTGGATATGGTTGTATGCATAATGACATAATACCTTGATGGCTATACTCTTTGTCGATATATTCTACATGTATAGATCAATAAAGACAGAAGGGCTGTTCTATTCCCAATATACTGCCTTTAGTATACTGACAGAAAAAAGAGGATCAGCCTGAGTTTCACCTAGTCTCTTGTGCTGTCTGAGTATCAAGAGAGCCTCTGCTAGAGGCTCTCCCCTGACATGCCATACTCATGCTGAGCCTGCTTCAATGCCACACATTGGGAAAAAGGATCAGCATGAGTATGGCACAAGGCTCAGGCATGGTGCCATACTCAGTCTGAATCTAACTGAATAATCCAGCAAAGCAGGGGTCTAGCCCTTACACTGATGTCTGAGATTATATCATATCCTAGCACCCACCACACCATGTGCCTCATTAGCTCAGTTGATATGGCACTGAACTCTGCATCTGAAGGTGGTGAGTTCAAGCCCCATTGAGAATTTTTGTAAAGTCATTCTCGGTAAGTCAATCTTATTGCTACAATGTGAGCATGAATATGCATTCATAATGGGGTTGTGAGAAGATCTTTCCCTATTAAGCCCCCCCCCTCACCCATTCTTGCACATACTCAATATCCTTTCTATTATCCTCTAGTCCTTAGAACCATGATATCTAAGAATATAATCTTATCTATTTAGGAATATAATAGGAATTAATCACTAAAACATTTAGAGTATGATCATATCTTTGCAGTAAATGTAAAAGTAACATATGGTCCCAGGCATATTTCTAATGTTTTGGGGCTTGGAAAAAAGTAGAATACCAGATTTCAACACACAGAGGAAGCAGATCATATGAGATTTCAAGTGGAGATCTTTAAGCACAGTCAAGATGGTGTAGTGGTAACATGTTTACCTTCATATGAGAAGGTCCTGAGTTCGATTCCAGCCCAGGGATGCTCTTCAAATGTTGCAAGTTTTCAACCCGAAATATTTGTTATGCAAACGATTTATTTTCTTGCTATTTTCTGACTTAGCAGACGTTGAAGATTCTGTCAGTTTTCAAGCAAGCATCTATTTCAATTAGTTACAATGTTAGGTCTTAGAAAAATACACTGTAATAGATGAGATGTTTCCTATTAAACTGAAAAAAAGAAAAATGTTTCTCAGCACCACCTAGACTTGAACCTGAGACCCCTCACATGCAAAGCGAGATTCCTAACGCTGTGCCACCTCTACAACTGGTGAGCCAGGTTGCAATAGGCATATAAGTAGGACTGTGCAATACTTACTGAGGACATTGTGGACATTTGTCCTTATTATGGGCATTTTTCCTTACTATGGTCACTCCAGTCTGTTTTCCCTATTAGTCTACTGGGCCTCATATGACAAATGACATCTCACTGTAGTAGGTCTATGGTTGAAATATCATATTGATAGTGCCACTTTCAACACCTGACCCGCTCGCACATATAGGAGCACAAAGGAGTCACAATAAGGAGGTACACTGAAACCAGGAAACTATTCATCGATTAATTAGACTGCCTTAGGAAGTTGAATGTTCGACCATCTGAAATCCTTGTGTGTATGAAATTATGGGCTTTTGTCAAACGGTGACCTTAATTTTATATATTTCTTTATAATGTTTAACAAACCAATTATGTGTTGGGCTTAATACACCCTACAGCTTAGTAGTTCAATAAGGGCTACAAATGCAGGGCTACATAACCATTACAATTTAGACTGTCTGTAAGCCCTACAATGCAGTGCTGATTAGTAACTCTTTAAGTGGGGTTGTGCCCACTGGGTAGTGTTGCTGGACTCACTCTGAAGATAGAATCCAGTAAAGTGTGATCCTATGTATTGGGATACTCTGGCAGTGCATTACACCATAGGTAAGAAAGACTCCTGCAATGGTGGAGCCTGTTCAGGTAGGATCCAGCATTGCCTGACCCTCTTCATAGAGATACTCAGGCAATGGCCTATTCTCTTCTATTATGTTACTCCAGTTGGCCCTGAGCCTGTCTCTAAAGAGACTTCTGCACTGTGAAAGTAGGGCAGTAGAGAGGGTACAGCTAGGCCATAAACAATCTAGAGTAGAGTGTCAGGTATTGCTGGAGTATGCCTACACCCTAGGCTCACCCTGAGTATCAAAATATACTCATTTTGGCGACATTTGCCTGAGGCTAACATTAGGCTCCTGGTGAGTATCATTATTTTTTCTGTGATATATATATATACATGTAGTCATATTATGGTAGCTACCAGTGGCATTATGTAACCCTGTGTAATGCGGAATAGAGTCTAATAACTTAGAAATGTGAGAGAAAGTGGTCATCAATGAATCAACAGTACTGACATTGTTCTCTGAATGGTGTTCTTCTGTAATAGTCCTGCAACACTAAGATTTATGGGTAGATACAGTATCATTTGACTAGAAAACGTTAAAGTTTTACTAAATTAACACACATGGTGATATGGTGCCCTTTACTTGGGAGAAGACAATGATTATAAATACACACAAGGTATACTGAAGCAACAAGTATACAATGTGGGCATTCAAACTCACATTTCCTTCGGTTCACTGAGTTCAACTGGAGCTCATTTATTAACAAAGTATCACAGTTACAGAGTAAAAGTAATGTTTTCATTTGTTAACATAACCAAAAGGGGTATGTCAATGTACATATAGACCAGATTGACCTATTCAACAATTGTAAATTCAAAATAAATAAATTCTATGATAAATGGAAAATTGCCACCATTATACCACTTCCAAAGTCAGGTGATCTTAGTAATCCAAGCTATTACAGACCAATAGCCTTATTGCCCCTCCCCAGTAAAATCATTGTGCATATTGCACATACAAGAATTTCAATGTACTTGCAAGAATGTGGCATTTTAAACAAAGCTCAGGGAGGGTTCAGGAAAAAACATTCAACTACATCTACTATAACAACTTTTACTGATAACATACTAAGGGATATTGACAATCACAAGGTGATAATAGCCAGTTTTTGTAGACCTAACAAAGGCTTTTGATACGGTCAATTCTCATCTATAAACTTATGAATATGGGAGTAAATTTAAATGTTATCACCTGGTTAGAATCATACTTAGACAATAGGAAACAATCCACTTTTGCAAACAATCACAGATCAATGCAACAGGATGTCACCTGTGGGGTCCCTTAGGGCTCCATCTTGAGTCCATTATTATTCTTAGCCTTCATTAATGCTATTGATAAAGAGCTCAATTGTCGAGTAAGTCTTTATGCAGATGATGCTGTCATGTATGTATCCAATAATTCCCCAGACATTGCAGCAGAGAGACTACAGACTAACATACGAAAAGATGTAACATGGACCCAGCTTAATCACCTCACATGACCTTTGTTTTCTTTGTATTAATTGTATTTTGGTTCAAATGAGTTTCTGAAGAAAGTAAAGCCAGATACTAAAATAAGAATGGGTAATGAGGAGTTGGAAAATGTAGAGTCTTTTAAATATTTGGGTATTACTCTGGAAGGACAGTTAAAAACTGATCTAGGCCTATACAATTGGAATATCGAACTTTTTTGTTGGCGAGCACAGAACAAGCCCTACTAATATACAATTACGAAATGTCTTCCATTTTTTTTTTATTATGGTGACATTTAATATGATGGTAGCATCCAAGCTCACCCCAGTCACCTGTATTCTACGGGAGAGTACTCATATTAAAAGCTTTCTGTTCTTAGGGCCTGGGCCGATGATAAGTCTGATCTCATCTGCACCATGCCTAGTTTTCTATGATCTACACTCGTACGAAAGTTTTCATTGTATGCTACCCGAAGAAAATGTCATTTCTCCTCTGCTCCTTGCCATGCAGTCCTGTCTCCCCTCCTTCTCTCTCCTTTCTTCCCCTTCTCCTCCCTCCTTAGCTTTTCCCTCTACTCCTGCCCCTTTAATTCCTCCTTCTCCCTCCTTCCCCGTTTCCTCCCTTCCCTTCTCCATCTTTCTGTATGAAAATCTACCCAGAGAATATTTCATTGTGTGGTCTCATATGAAAATAATTTCATGGGCCCTTCCGATGAAAATATTTTCATAGAGTTCCATTCATGAAAATATTTTCAGCGAGTACTCATATGAAAATCTTCTCTCCACCATGAAAATATTTTCAGCAATTCCTCCCATATGAAAAACTTTAATCTACCCAGTGAATATTTCATCGTGTGGTGTCATATGAAAATATTTTCACAGGTCCTATCAAAGAAAATGTTTTCATAGAGTTCCATTCATGAAAATCTTCCCTACACCATGAAAATAAAATTCATTGTATTGGAGGTGCTATTCCCAAATGGGAACTGACTACCATCAGGCAATGACTTCTCCCCTGTTTTACAGCAAGGAAATTGGTTATAGAAGTGGTTCTGAAGTGGTCTTGAATTGGGGAATGCTTCCCAGTATGACTCACACTAAGAGGATTGATTCTGAGTGTAAGGTGAGAAGCTGGTTCTGATCAGCAGAACAGCCAGGAACTAGAAGGTGAGTTACGGCAGTGAGATTCCAATTCGATTCTTTTTGCAACAGCCTCCAGGTCTCCTGTATGAAGGTATTCTCTCCTGCTTAGACATAAGAAACCTTTCTTGAGCTCAAACCCATGAATTTGTAACAAATAAAATTTCTTCACTGGGCTAGTTATTCTCTCTCTTCTACATTCTATTTGTAACTATATTCCTCCTTTACCCTAACAGTTTATATCCCCTCTACAATTTATTCACTGCAGGGAGAATATTATACGAAAGAATTCTCTGAGCTGCATTGATCACTGATTTTTCACAGAGTGGACCCAATGAAAACAATTTTCACCAGCTCTTCCCGGTGAAAATATGCTATCCATTCTTGATTCATCAGCTACTCAGTAGATGGCACCACACACCAAAACAGTCCAGATTACTCCTCAGAGCATGGTGTTTAACCCCCTACCCTATTTTTAAACTTACCTGTACCTCTAGAGTAATGCTCATTAAATCTCTGACCCTGATCCTGACATTAACCTAAACTCTAATCCTAATCTTTATACTAATGCTATGTGTAACGCTAGAATCTATAAGTGACTGTCTTGCGACGGCCACTGAGCACTGCATTGGGATTTCTGGAGTAAAGTATGAGTGCACCCACCAAGAAAGAGACATAAAAGCGCTTTTCCTGAATTAACTCCCACAATTACAATTGCGACTGATATTCAGTAATGCTTAACCCTGACCCTAAACCTAATCTTAGTCCTAATCTAAAATTTGAGCCTTAGCCCAATTATAACCCTACTACCACACTTCATCCTAATCATAACCCTTCTACTAACCCTGTTTATAGTCAAGCATCGCAAATATGCCAAACCCTTTGGTAGGCATGTCGGCTAATGCACTAGCAGACAGACAATGACAGACACTTTTTAGCTTTAGCTGTGCAGGGAATTGAAACTCTTAGCCTAAAATCAACCCTAGACCTAACCTTAACCCATATCCTGAATCCAAGTCTAACACTAATTTTTACAACAATACTGACACTATCACATCCTCATAACAACTCCTAAAATCCTATAACCTGAGCCCAAAACTTCCACTAATACTAAAGCTAAACCTAACTCCAATTCAACTCCAGTTCAACCCAAGTCTAGGGTTAGGGTGAGCAGAAGGGTTAGTATTTGGGTCAATGTTAAGATAGATAAGGTGAGCAACACTGATCAACTGAATAGTTTATTTGTCCAGCAAGAAGGATCGACCATCTCAAACTAACGCCATATGCTGTGTATAGTGAGCTATCCCTCAGCATGATAAGTGATATCTAGGAAGAGGGGAAGGGATATATACAAACTGTGAAAACCATATCCCAGTAATATACCATATTGTACTGTCTGCACAATAGCAAATTGCTGTATGTTCTGTAACAAGTTTGATTTATATATTTTTATTCTTATCTTTATTGTCAAAGACACAATACATTTCTTGGAGGATGTTTCACCTCATAACATACGGGGGCCGTATATGACATGCGGGGGCCGTATCTAAAAAAACTGTTTCTGTTCTATTTTCCGCATTCATTTTTTTCACATACGGAGGGCCGCATTCATATACGGCTTATTGGGCGTTTCACCTCAAGATGCGGACAACCTGTTTTCCACATGTCTTCCGTATTTTCAGGTTAGAATGTGGAGGGGTCAGGTACCCCTCCATATGTCACATACGGGGCAAATAAGTAACATGCGGCCTTTTTTAAGCCCGCATCCAATGAATATCTCCTAAGTAGGTCGTGACCTTCCTTTTCACTCCAAGTCATGTGACCTATGTTTGGCCATACTACACCAGGGAAAGAAATGCCTGGGTACATCCTGAACACTACTAGGCAGTATTATGAGAGAAAGGATCCTTTGTCCTTCTACACTGAGAAAAAATTTCTTCAGCGCTACCGTCTTAGTAAAGAGGTGGGTGTTTTACCACAGAGATATAGTACCACATAATTATGCCACATATGGCTGTCTGTATGCCTGTTTCTGTTTCAGCTCACATTTTCATAAGTTAAAAGAAAACATATGGAGGTCTAGATGTGAATACATGCAGAAATTTACCTGTTTCAGCTCAACATATGGAAACAAAAATCCCACATAAATGCTGCAATATATAACTCTAAATACAAGGGGCTCCATTCCCCTGCCTTCCGATTCAATTTCCGTACATCCCCATTATATTGCCCCCTATCATTTCCAGATTTCTTTGCTTCCCATTATATAACAAAAAAACTTTCAGAACTTTTCCCTATGACTCCTTATTATGGCTTCATGTTTTAAAATGTTGAAAAACATTTTTTCACATTGTATAACATTTTTCTGATTACTGGGAGCTTATAATGCCGCATGTTATATGATGCATACATATATTGTGTATAACATATGAAGAGGACACTGCCACCAATATGAAACAAGAAATAAGAAATTTGATAATAAATGATTTGCTTTAGCTCACAGTGCCATCTACTGAGGAACTCATGAGTGTAAAGAGAGATTTTCACTGGGACAGACCACTGAAAATAATTGGTTATATATGGTCTGTGCTGCCATCTACTGAGAAGCTTATTCATGAATGGATTAGATATTTTCACCGGGGAGGGCTGGTGAAAATTGTTTTCATCCAGGTTTCCTGGTGAAAATCAGTGATATGTAGTGACTTTTCACAGTGCCATCTACTGAGAAACTCGTAAGTGTAAAGAGAGATTTTCACTGGGACAGGCCACTGAAAATAATTGGTTATATCTGGTCTGTGCTGCCATCTACGGAAAAGCTTATTCATAAAGTGTGTATAAGAGTTTCATATGGCATGACTGGTTAAAACATTTTGGAGTGGAGGGGCATGACAGGGACCCTTTGAAAACATTCTCATCAAAAATGAGTCAATGAAAATGTTTTCATACAAGATCGCACAATGAAATATTCTCTAGGTAGATAAAAGTTCTTCATATGGTCGGAGTTCCTAAAAATATTTTCATATGACACAACTTAATGAAAAGGCTGATGTCTTTCATAGGATGAGGGTCGCTAAAATATTTTCATATAAGACAGATCAATAAAAAAGGATAAGAGTTTATGGAAATGGTCACTGAAAATATTTTCATACAAGACAGTCCAATGAAAAAGTGGATAGGTTTATGATTGTTTTTCATATGGGAAAGATCACTGAAAATATATTTATACGAAAGCGCTCAATGAAAGGTTTTTGGAAACATTTTCATACGGAAGATCAGTTGAAAATATTTTTCATATGAGACAGTTTGATGAAAATGTTGATTGTTGTATATGAAAGTTTTTCATATGGAAAGGGTCGATGAAAATGTTTTCGTATGAGTCAGCTGGATGAAAATATTTTGTATGAGCCAGCTTGATGAATGGTTTTTGGCTCTTTGAAAGATTTTCATATGGGAATGACCATAGAAAAATATTTCCATGTGAAGACCCGCTGAAAATGTTATCATGAAATGAATGCTAAGTATCCACTTTCATCATAACATGAATTAAAAATTATTTAATGGTGGAGATGTGAAAACATAGTGAACACATAGTTTCGTACTGTCATTTAAAGGAGTCTCAATCAGTGAAGTCATATACATGGAAAAGTCAGGTTAGGTCCTTGACTGAGTGGTCCTTTATTGTATGACATATCGTTGCCTATAAAGTGGACCCCCAAATTTTGCTGATGATATTTAAAACAGGAAAGCAGGTAGAAACTTGAGGTAGAAGGGAGGGATTATACAGATAAGGCAGAAGATGGAGAAAAAACAGTAAGTGGGAGCAATTAGAAACATGTGAATGAGAGGGAAAAGCTAAAGCGGAAGAGAGGAGAGTGGGGAGAGAAGGGAATGGAGGAGAAATGACATTTTCTTTGGGTAGCATACAATGAAAATTTTCATACAGGTGTAGATCATAGAAAACTAGGCATGGTGCAGATGAGATCAGACTTATCATCGACCCTGGCCCTAAGAACAGAAAGCTTTTCATATGAGTCCTCTCCCGTAGAATACAGGGGTTGGGGCTGCCAAGCTCCCCTACTCAAACTGCAAAAGGCTCCAAAACAGAGCTCTAAAGATTTACTTGAAATTATCCCCATTGACATCAACTGCCACTATACATAGACTAGCCAAAGTAGATTACTTGAGTGACAGAATACACATTCACCTGCTACAGTTTGGTCATAAAATATGTGCAAACTTAGAAAACCGGCAACCCATCTCTAGGTTGAACAACGGCCTGCTAAAATATGTTCATGCTAGTAAGGCCATTGTGAAAAAAAGTGTGGAGTAAAAGGTGGAGGTGGCTTGGAACAAGTTACCTCTTGATAAGAGATCCATTGTAGAATATGACTCCTTTTGTAAAAAAGATGCTGACACAAAAAAGGGTCAACTATGAATAGCATTCTTGGTATTGGTACATTGTATTCTCTTAGTGAATAATTGTTGATTGCCTAAAATTGTAACCCTTGGATAAAATCACTAGTTAATTCAGGAATATAATTATCACATCAAAAATTGTGAACATTACCACTAGTCATTTCTTTTCCCTCTGAACTATTTATCTTATATGTACTGAGATTTTCTATATGCATGATAATGTTAAACTCAATGTCATGGATATCCTAATCATCTGTAGACACCAAAGTTTCAAGCTGAAAAGCTAAATAAGCATCATGCTTCTCTCACTTGATAATTGATACACCCTCAATATTAGGTACTTGCATAGTCCAAGAAAAAGAGGTGACATCACACTGGTTGATGGATAATTCATTTTGCACCAGTCAGTAAATTCATCTCTAACTTATGGAGAGATTTGAATTGACTTTCTTGTAAGGTTGTGCAAAATGTCAAGTACTATTCACATCATTACTGATCAATAACATACAAGGTAACATTGCAAGGACAGGGTAACATTGCAAGGCCTGAACATAGTGGGTAGACAAGTGTCAGTGGCGCTGTGTGTTGTTTCGTGTTTTGCCACCGTTCTGTGTTTTATTCTGTGCTTAACCCCTACCAGCTTGTCTGAGACCAGGGTAACCACCATTCACCCCCTAACAACCTGTCTGTACTGCTGTGACCACCATGATGTCCAGATATAGGCATAGTACAGAAACTTTATCCTCAGCATGCTTAGTTTATCACTCAGTCCCCAGTGTGTTATGTGTATAGCTTGGACACTGTACACATTGCCTGCTGAAAAAAAAAAGTGTCTTAATCGGTGATTACCCACAAGACTCCATGTGATAATTTCATCACTCCCATAGACCCAATGGTTAAAGGACTTGTAGTCAGTATAGCTCCCAAAAACATGATGTATGTACAGCAGCTTTTTTTGTAGAGAAGACATCACTCACTATAAAGGACAAAATATTGTCTAATAGATGAGATTTGAAACTTTCCTTTGGCTTTTGAAAATGTGTAATCTAACAGCATATCCCTGAATGATTACACCCTAAAGATGGTAATTACAAATTTGTGGATTTGGCTGAAAACCCGGCTCCAATAACCCAGGGGGACCCTGGACCAATGATCAAGAGATATTCAAAACAGCCTTCATGAAGTCATCGCTTAGAGAGTGGCCTAGGTCTCTTATCTACCCATCCTGAATTGATACACAGTATGATTGACTGAAGTGCTTCAAGTTAAGTAGGTGTCATGAGAGAAGGAATAAATTACGAGAATGTTCAGGAGGCAGACACCAGGAGAGTTTTTCACATGGCCCATAAGCCAAGCTTACTGTTAGAGTCAGTAATGCAAACATCTTTATTTTGTTGCTCTATCATGTCTGTAACTTCAACAACACTTCAAGAAGTGGCCCTTGGGGTTAGGTCATGGGTGCCACCTTTGCCTTACCCCCGATGTTCCTCTAGCAATACACCAGGTGGCCACAGGTAAATCTGAAATGCTTCTGTGCATAATGCTGTTGGTACCTCCCAGGAATGTATGTATATTTTAGTCAACTTGACTTCATTCTTTGCAATGTTAGAGTTTATCAGATTCCATCAATACAAGGTCAAACCCCTGACCATGAGTGGCACTGCTATCAATGGCAACCCTTGCTATAGTGTCATACCAAAGGTCTGTCTGGATGGTAGCCTCTCCAGTAACGACTCAAAAAGATATATTTATATCATGGACCAATTAGATATGGGGGCTGCAGATTGGACCTATGGGTGAAAGTGAAAAAAAACATAAATGATATCATCCTCTATACCTTTCCAATGGCTCCATCACTGCTGTAGACATAGTCTGAACCCTTGATGATCAAGCACTGCCTATGTTCTATGCAACAACCAGTGGTGCTTACACTACTGGTTTACCGTTTAGTCAGAAAGGGAAGGTTAAAAGGTTCCATCAGGTGGTGAACTTGAGGCATGTGTTCACTGCCTGTGTGTAGACCATCTAGTACTTAGCTTTAATTCATGTTCAGAACACACCCTACTATAGAATAGTGCATCATTGAATACTGTTTTGAGGCTAGTGAAGAAATTTTCATTTTGAAGCAGTTCTCTTGAATGTTGTCAATATCCTCCTGTATGCACAGTATGTGTTCAAGCTTTCAAGTTGACATATGTGGATCAACACGGTAAATGGTAAACCCGTACACCCCCTCACGGGCATACCTTTTACCATGTTGATCCACATATGTGACCCATCCTTACAAAATGGTTTGGAAGACGCACATACAAAATGTTTAGTTATTGGCATAATCATTTACAGCTCATCAAGAGCTTTCATTTCATATATAACACTTGCATATTTAAAACAGGTAGTCCTCTACAGATCTTCTGCCGGTAAATTTATTTGATTGATTAAAAATTGATCAAATTGAGATAATAAACATATGATAATTTATAACTCCTATATGATTCCTATGTAATTTTATATAGCCATGGAAACTAGAGATATGTCTTTTATGCATTTGGGGCTTAGATTCAGTTTGGTAAACAAGGATTCTGAAATATATCTACCCATATCTTAGAAAAATGCTAAAATATCAGTTTTGAAAAACCTGATATTTTTGACACTATACCACTTGAAAGGGCTATATCTAGACTTCCTAATGTGCGACTTCAGTACCACTTTGTTAGGATGGGTCACATATAGGATTGATTACCTTAATATTGCACAGCACTGAGTGCATGTCTTTACTCTAAACTGCTTTGTTTTCTGGTAAAATCATACTCGAAAGTAGGGAAATCATCCAAATATAGCGGAAAGTCCTATATTTGACCTTGAAATGATGACCTTGTCCTTGATAGAGGTAATATGAAATACCTGAATAAATCAGGTCCCATGGACATGATACATGATATTGAGGGTGTATAATTCATATTGTGCCCTGTAGGTCAAGATGAGTACTTCCTCAGTAAGCTGTTGCCATGGAAACACCCCATGTCACTTATGGATTCCAGGTCAATATTACTCCTAATACATGTGAGCATCATGTAGGCATGAACATTTGTACGGTAGATGCTATATCTAGTAGGACAGAATATTGGAAGATAGTATATATGACATTTATGCAAGATTTTCCATGTTTGACCTTGCTAAATATGATCTTGACCTTGACTAAGGTCAATTAACCTTTGTGTATATGTAGGCCAGAAAGAGGGCTACCTACATACATGTATTATGTACACTTTTTTCTTGATCCCTCTTTGGGGCTTACCTTGATCTTTGACCTCATTTTTGACTTTGTTCTTACACCTTTTTATTCTGTTTATATGTTTAGTAGTCATATTAGATTAATCACATTCCAATGATGCCCCTAGAGAAAAGGTATGGTTAAGTTTACAACATATGCATAAACATTAGATGTTGCTGAAAATAGATATGTGTTTTGGAACCATAAAATTTGGTATTACGAGAGGTGCCATCTTGGATTTTGGAAGGCAAATGATTTCATACATGCAAAAGTATAAAAACCAACTCCCTAGCCAGTGAAAATGAGGGTACAGGTCATGTTATAACATGGACAAGAAAGAATCTCAATGGGAAAGTGAAAATTTATATAACTAACAAGTGACAGTGACCTACTTTGAGCTGCAATTGCGGGAAGACGCAAAGTCGGAGCTTTATCAGACAAGCAGATCTGAATTCAACAGACATTTTTATATAAGAAACCACATTCAAACCTAAAACATAAAATAACATAGCTGGGCTCTTGGATCCCCCACTAACCACTTGATGTCAGTAATGAATGGTGTTGTTACAGGCAGAGAACGGCCTTCCATAGTGTTGCACATCGATACCATAAGCTAGGGGATCCACTGCCGCGAGTTTGTTGCGAATTGTACCCGTGCGTATGTCCTCGCAGATTACGCCGCTCCGACGTCGCATTAAGTTTCTCGCAGCAGCAGATCCACTGCTGGAAAGTGAGTAATAGATGTTTAACGCCATTTCGACAGCTAAGGTCATATTCATGGCGAGAACTATATTACGCAATTTCAGAGAGGAATGTGTTGGTGCCCGCACATATGTGCACCACACACATCCGAGGGGATAGGAAAGAGGAGATATACACCCAATTAAGTGGGCTAGGGAAGCCCGACTGCTGGAAAGTCTCCTGCAAGAAAACACACACGAGAAACTCGCGGCAGTGGATCCCTAGCTTTAGTTATTGTGAGCATGTTCTGTAGTTGTTGAGACTGACCCGGCCCCTACAGATATACATTGGCCAATGAGAGAGTAGCATACCCACCACACCCACCACTCACTCTCCGTATTCTGTCAATGTATGAGGTGTTTAGAATTGTACGTGCCTTAACTTAGGGTAGCCCATAGGATCTATTTAAAATTATATGTTGCTTTTGAGGTAGGCATGGTTTATAGTTTTAGAGGGTACTTTTTCTATGTATCAACAGAAAGTATCGGTCTTTTGATATATCCATTTTTGTAGTTAGATTTGGATAAGCGTGCAGTGGTTCTTTTTTCCTATCTTTCATATTGATTTTATATTCCCTGCAGATGCTTAGCATTGACTACTCGTGGATTGTGTACACTTCTGAATATATAGAAGCCGGATGACCTGCCCCCTCCCTCCCATAAACCACACACCTCCGCTATCCTCCACTCCCTCTACGTTCCAGAGAATTCATCCCCAGTAGGTGTATGGCTAGAGAGTAGTATATACAGGGAAGGTACAACGTCTAGACCAGGGCCTACCTTATCTAAGGCACGTGTAGGAAACGGTGCCCTCTTTATCTTACACACGTCCCACATTGAAGCTATGTGCCAGCCATTTTGAGAAGTCTTAGAGTGAGTGCTATGCATTACAAGATAGACTCTGAAATTTAGGCAGTTTCACTAAACAGGAAAGCAGGAATATCAATTCCATCTATATTCCCAAGGAAATTTCCATGCCGTAGAGGACAACTGAGACGGACTTTCTGGAATATCTCCATATTTTACTAGGACATTACAGTTAACTTATCCTGTTGCAGTATAGTTGGTGACTGAGGTGTTGTTACGATTTGAGCAAGAGGAGGATCCAAGAGGCTGTGTGTAGTATGGGCCTCGGTAACCCATTCCCTGAGGATTTCAACCAAGGTGGGTGGAGGTTACGGGATACATCACATGTCTGGTTGTTTAGACTAGTCTCCGACTGTCTGACCTTACCCCCCTGTACGTGAATGAAGTCATGCGTTACTATATTGGTATTTCCTTCGCATTCCCTTAGCACTTGGGAGTCCCAATCTCTATTAATTCCTATAGGTGTACTATAATATGAATTTAGAGTCATGCGATTGAGCGGGAAAATGCAAAAAAAAAAAAAGAAGAAAAGTCAGAGAAAAGACGAAATGAAAGACAATCCTATCCCTAGAATAAAGATCATAAAAGCCTGTTTAAGCTCTGGACCTTTATATTATAAGAGGGGTCTAAAAAAAGCACGGAGATAGTGATTTTAAGATAAAGATTTACACTATAATCTATGTATTGAATAAGCGGCGGTCTTCTGTAAATGCCAGAGATAAAGTGGGACTGAAATCTATTAGCGCCAGGGCACTTGAACAGGCCACTATGATACTCCTTCTATATACAACAGAGATAAGATCTCCAACCGTATTCTATTTCAAAATATCTGCCCCATGGATGTACAAGCCTGTACAAGGTTCTATACAGAGTGTATTTTATACATGAGGTGAGTTCTTATCCATGTGGACTTTGTGACTAACTTCCTGAATGAAGTTTGACCCACGTCCTGGTGTAGGCCATGAAAACGTAATTGCAATAAAATCCCATGACACTGTTGGCTAAATGCCAAATCATGGATGGATCTCGCTGTAAACCATGTTAGTATAAAAGTATATATATATATATATATATATATATATATATATATATATATATATATATATATATATATATATATATATATATATATATATATATATATAGTAGAGGCAAATACGGTATACATGTACATAAGGTAACTAGTAAAGGGTGTATCCATGGCAAATCAAATTCACCCAAAGCCGTGTTTTCATATTTTACCAAACCATCGTGCAACTATATATGTCATCACAAGTTATTCTACAAGCTCCCTACTGGTTGTCATATGGAAGGATTCCACCTGTGATGATGCACTACTTCTCCATACATAATATGCTGAGCACTATCGAGGTTGCACTATATCTGGGTTGCACTAATTGCCTTCCTCAAACTTTGTTGATTTTGGGCCATGCTTTCATGGCATCTGCAACTGTTTTCTTGTCCTCTCTCCTGCTGCTGTTGTTACTGCTACTGCTGGCTGTCTATTGCTGCTGCTGCTACCACTGCCGTACACTGCTACTGAAACTGCAACTGCTGCTGCTGCAAACCACCATCTGCTGTGCCTACTCCGTCTGGATGTTGTGCTCCTGCTGCTGCTCCTGCTGCAGCTGAGGGTGGTTAATGGGTGTGTGAGTGGGTGTGTGGACGAGACACGGCCATGGCGGACACCAGTGCGGCAGGTGGGTGCCTTTGACCTCCTCTCTCTGTTTAATCCCACATCTATCTCTCCTATTATACGTTATATAGTTAGTACTACAATACAGTTTATGGGTCATAGTGTAAGGTAGGTGGTGGTATTTATAGCAGGGTAACGCCATTGCTATTTGAGTGGTACTGTTTCTGATGCTGGTTCAGCATCGCCACATTGACATTGTTATTGTATGGGGATGATGCAGAGAGTACATGTAGTCAGTGAACCAGGTCTACACACCCTCATGGTACACGTCTACACCTTTCATATCCACTCTTAATAACTGGCCTAGGTGTTGATGTAAGGCATTCGTGTGAATAATACATGTACTAGGTATGTGTCCCAGGGTATGTGGCATGGAGCACCCATTAGTTTTATTACTACTCACTAGTATAAAAGCACTATTTTGCAATATTGGAATAAAGCACGTTGCATCCATGCTTCCTTTTACAAAACTGTGCCTCTGATTGAGGAATGGGATAGGAGTACTGTCTAGGCATACCCCAGGAAAGATTATGTGATTCTGATATACAGGTAAGAGGCATTTGTGAAGGAGAAATCAGCAGTTATACATAATGGTTCTACTCTAGGTACCCAATGGCAATACCCTTCTAGGGTCTGGGTGACAGCTGCGTTCATACTTTGTTTACACCCGGGGCGGCAGGTGATACGACGTGTGGGTGTTGATGTGTATTGTGTATATGGATGACTGACCATCTGAACTGTACATGTACCAAAGTAGTTGTCATCATGGAGGGATAAAACAATGCTTCTTTCCACATTTTAAAATGGTAGGCGGGCTTACTAGCATGAATAATAATGCTCAAAATGAGATTAAAATGTCATATCAGAAGTATATCATCTATGTATAGATTGAGTGGAATTTATTTGACCTCTTTCAGTTTTAAATTTTTGCTAAAGCTGGTCACAAGTGCCAATGCCATATTGATAGGATAATGACCTGATCAAAGGAACATCTGGTTATATTGATGCTTCATTACTAGTGTAGTTCGTGTAGTAGGGGACTGGCTAAGTCAGATTGACAGTATGCTGGTCTGCCATTTATACATTAGCGTATGGATTAGCTTCACGGAGTATCAATACCGCATCCTGACCTCTTGATAAGTAGACGCTATCAGATACCAGTCACTATTGTGTCTCGCTACTGTCCCTATGGCACATGGAGATGTGTGAGTATTGATATCTATACTATCCCGGGTATACCACCTTCAGTGGTGGGCTGAGGATATATGGACAGTCTCATGCTAAACCTTTGTATAAAAAAAGAAAGGATTCTACCATATGGTGTTACACAGGAAATTATCTTAGTTTTATTTGGGTAGCAGGCTTATGGCAGGTATTGTATGACGCCACCATTGGTGGGATTGCATCAGTTACTGTATTGATGAGCATGAAAAAAATGCTGCAAGATAGGATTTTGATTGAAATAGTGGACATGATATCATATGGCAACCTTTAGTGGGGTCATTTGGGTGACAGTTGTCAAAGGGAAAGAACAAATTCTGATAGACAAACTGCTATAAACAGGGTCTAATTGTAGTCTTGTAACATGACCATTTACCACAAGACTAGCCAGCAGCAAACAGTGGTGCCGCCTGGATAGCTTGGGCAGAACTAGGCCAGGTCTAATGGTTGACCAACAGTGCTGAGCAATCAGCATTATTATAGTACATTTGACCCCATTGTGGCTTCATGCTATGCATCAGATAAACCTGCTACATTCATCTATTCATTTAACATAATTATAATCACAACACGTCCATATTTCACTCTTTTTAGTCTGACACTTAATTAGGCTACCAAATATGCCAGCATAAAATTAGGGCAATGTTTTTCTTTTTTTATAGCATCTTTGAGAGTGCACTACAGGCAAGGTAATTCCAGATCTGCCCTGAGACATAGAGAGAAGAAAAGAGTACTGCTGGCTCTTAATCCAGTCCTCTAAAAGGTTTTAATGCCCTTCTTTCTGGTACTTGCTGGAGTTTTCCAACGTGACCTCAGGGCACACAAATAATGCGTAGTAATCCACCTGCCCAGATCCTGACGTGGTGACCCCCTGACCGACACAACTATGTATCCATACACAATCCTAAATAGGACCCCACCCAAAGTCCATGTCTATTATAATGGGCTATTGATATTATGGTTCAGGATTTCCACTTCACACCTATTGCCAATAGGCGGGCTTAAAGGTACCAACAATAGCCTAGCTATCACAGGGCTGGGCAACTGTCGCAATGTAGCCAAAAAGTGGCGACAATGGCCTTGGAATTGGCCACAATTACATTTAGAATAATCTCCAGATTTTGGGCTTTTGGAATTTTTCAAATATTCCCAATAGAACCAAAGTTATGATGTGATTCCCAAAGTCACCAGAAGGCATGTTTTGACATTAAATTTCTCAAATGACCCCACCCCTCCTACACATTCCCATAAAGCAGGTACTATTTTTGTTGTTTTGTTGTTATAGTTTTAGAGTGTGTGTTTGGTTGTTTTTTTTTGTTTTTTTTTTGGGGGGGGAGTGTAGTGTCTATATGAGGACTAGATTCACACCCAATGATACAGAAATTCCTTTAAGAATAGACTACATGCAGTGTTTGACACAAATAGTTCAAAGATTTCCTTGGGGGACAAGCTGTCCATTCCCTATCAAAGAATAATGTATGGTATCAGCACATAAATTTGCATCCCTTGCTGAAAATGCTTGCCTATGCCAAAATGCTTCAAATATAAGTTTGATGATTATGTTAAAAGATTTATTTTGGGCATGACCCAAAACTCCCTTAATCACCACTGCATAAACAAACTCCTGAGGGTACACCAAAATGCTTAAAACTTCAAGGTACAACATCAATTTTTTAATTTTTTGAAAAAATTCCCCAGGGGTGGGGGCATGCCCCCACACCCACTTAGACAATAATATCTAAAAATACTAGATTCACATCATATTTGAATCCCTTAAACTAGAGAGTTTGACATCTAAAAAATCTTCTTTAGGGACCAGCCCCCAAAACCTCTCAAAGGACAAAGTATTACCACATAAGATTTGCATCCCCATTATGGAAACCCTGCCCACCCCAGGTTTACACCAAAATGCTTTAAAGAATTTGGAGTTTGATATTTATATTTCTGAAATTGTTTAGGGGACAGGCTCCCAAGCCTCCCTCAAACACCATTGTGCAATCAAAATTTAATAAGATTTTCATTCCCTGTTCTCATAATCATGGGTTTACTGCTGAGGGTACACCAAAATGCTTTATTGTATTGGAGTCTAGAAAATTATTGAATATGAATGCACCATTTGTGGTCTAGATTTCAAAGTTTTCCCCCCAAACCACACTAGATATGTGCACTGTGCTTGTGACATCATGGCACTGTGCTTGCGAACCCCCTTTTCAAAATCATGGATCCACCCCTGAAATGGTTTGGGGTAATCTCTATATTGGGCTCTAGAAATGCACCAAATACCTTCTATAATTGAAAATTTTCTGGGTGTTGGATATAAGGGGTGTGGCTTAGTCTATTTTTCTGAAAATTCTGCATTCATCCCGGTCCTCAGCTACAGCCCCTCTAGCATTGGCTCCAGGATTTTCAGATATGCCCAGCCCTGGCTATTATAGTCTGCGTGCCAAATGCTGTAGGGAAGACGGACTAATTTGTATATATAGTGTATAGGGCTGTGGATATCTAAAATATCCACAGCCCTAATAATTGTGTAGGCATATGTAAATCTCACAGTGAATTTCGAGAGATAGGTCTAAACGTATAGAAACATAAAAAAATATATATTTTTCTAGACAATGGACAGGGGTATACCTGTCCCCCACTCCCGTCCCCTATACGCTTCCTTCTACCACTGCAATTACCTTGGTACTTACTGGTACATGAAAAAAACAAATCTATTGCTGCCTGTGTGCCTACGTATTAGCCTGTATAAGCATCGGGTCCTTGAATAAGCACCGGTCTTGAATAAGCACGGGGGTACAGGGGTATCCAAATTTTAAAATGCACTTTAATCTAAGTTAAGTCTTGAACAAGCGCCGCTCTTGAATTAGCGCCAGGGGTAGAGCATATACTTGAAATCTATGAGCACCCCGGCGCTTAATATACAGGCCAATACGGTATTTGGTTAGAAAATGGTCCAAACCCATAAGTATTCAGACTCTGCTCAGGTAAGGTGTTTGGGCACTGACTCTCTGTGCCAAAAGGGTCGGTCATAGACCTATAGGTAAACTGGATGTATGGGCCCACAGGGCATATGGAAGCCTGTGGTCCGAGAGTGAGAGTATAGGTGTTCTAGTTATAGAGAAGGGGTGACACTCCTGAGGCACGGTCATCTCTGCACTACAGGAGTGTTCAGTAGGCACACATCCAGGTGCCCCCCCCCTGTAGTTTAGGTATGTCAATTGTGTGCCTCTTGTATAGTCCACTGAACAGCCCTGCTAGTCTCCCTTCATCTCTGTGTCAAAATTGTGTGGTTCTGAAAGCACATGGCTAATTTACATACCTACCCTCATGCAGTAGGCAGCTAAGGGAAGACTAGTACTAGTATTAATAGCTGTTGATTTCAAGTATGTGTGCCCTATCAGTAGGGCAGCAGGCCTATAGGCCCCACACTAAGCAGTAATGTAAGGCTGTTATGACTTGTTGGCACACCTGAATTACAACTACAATGACTCCCATATTACGTTCTTATTAAGTGAGAGGAAAAATACATCAATACTTGAATCAAGTACAGTTAATTCATAGAAAGTGTGGTCCCTTACAACAAAGACCAACCCCCACACAACAACAACAAATAATAAATGGCTGACCACCATGTGGCATACCTTTAGGAACTACCTCACACTGTCTCCCCTCACAGGTTTAGTCCATCGAGCCTGTGGATGGGCCAATGGGTCGTTACCTTAGTTCTACTAGCCCTGGGGGTTGTTGCACAATTCAGACATTCAGGCATTTAACTTGTCGGTTGGCTGTTCAGGTTGCTTAAAGCCGATGATAACAGCCAAGGTCTTTTAAAGGTTGGCAAATCGGGGTCAAACCAGTAATCAAAGGGTACGTCATATAGGTCAGAAAGGGTGCAACCTAATAATAGATAAGTGAGGAAAACCTTATATCACTGTAAAATCCTATACTCGAAGTCTTCTGGAACGCCCCCCTCCCCGGAGTAGGATTTCACATGGCTATAGGGGAGTGGCCAGGTCCTCCAGGTGGGTATAGGTTCCACAGCATAGGTTCATGCACACCTGTAGGCTCCAGAAGGGATGTTACACTTAGGTATATATAGACCCTCCTGAGAGTTTGTTGATCTATGCACTATCAACAAACCCGTGTACGCTAATGGTGTTCATGCCTTGTGGCCTCTTTAATACATTGTATCGAAATGCAGCTTCCTGCTATATCAGGATGTTACATACAAATCAGGATGTTACATACAAATATGTGAATATAGCTTTTGGATTTACCCATGACCATAGGGCTATACCCATTGTTGAGTGTCTACCCTGATATATGGAGAAATGTACCAGGAATACACTATGGATAAATGCAATGACTTCTTTGGAATTACCCATGCGGGAAGGTCATTATCCTCCTCCCGCACATAGGCCGATGTGATGCACGAGGTAATTTACAATTTCTTGGGCTCTAGTAGTTAACAAAAATATTACTGTTAGAGCTCACATATTTGTATGTTGACATTGCACAGTAATATTCCGATATTTTCATCTGCCAACTGGAGGAAGTACATTGTACAGGAGCTATCTGTGATAGTACAATCAGGATTTACAATCAGTAATCTATCACGACCTACCTACCCACACTCTGATACCATGATGTGTACATGTATAAACTATGGGACCTAACACACCTCTACTTAAAGTCCAGTTGTACACTGCTGAAGATCTGTATGGCAGGCATTGCTTGATATTCTCTGTGGATTCTAAAGCTAGAGTAGGAAGATAAACAAGTGGACGTTATATATACTGTACATTGACTCAGGTTGAGTGACGTCTTCATAACTATAGAGCACATCGACATATTTTAGCCGTGCCATCTATCACTTAGGATTGATATTATGGCCACTTCTGGCTGTCAAAAAGGACCTTCAGATTTTGGTAAGGCCATTTTCTCTATACAGAAAATATGGAATCCTTATCATCTATTCTGTGCAAGAATTATGTTCATTATATTTCACCTTTGTTTTCAAAAGGCCAAATCCCACTACGTGAAAAAAGGGTCTGAAAAGCCTGTGATTCTGGATATCGACAGCCTTGGAGTCTTGTTAATATCCAAAATCACAAGGGTCCCCATACGACCCATACCATTCTCAAATCTCACTGCTAGCCGGTATTGAAAGGGAAATGTCTGTGAAATTCATCACTGTACTGATTAACTGCTACTTTGATTCACAAGTACAACATTCTTATAACTACAGTGTGTGGAACTTGGATCCTGATTAATGAAAAAAGAACAGACCTCTTGTGATTTACTAGAGATTCTTGTTTTCCTCCAAATCACAGGGAATTTTGGTATATCACAGACATTTCTTGACTCTTGTAAGGAAAATATCAAAAAGTTTTGATGTATTGCACTCTTGAAATAACAACACTTTGGCAATGATTCTTAGGCGTTATACGACTTCCTTAGATGATATTACTACCCCAACATCGGCTAATGAACAATATACAATATATCACAAGGATTTTCTAATCATTTTCACGTTGTGGGATTTGGCCTAAAGCGATTGTTTTCAATCTTATTTCCATCGCGCAAAACGGCATCTAATGGCCAATAGCTCTACGGGCAATACAGCAATATTCTTACAGTCAATTATCAAGTCACAAATTAACCAGGTATGATATACTATGAACAAATTGGCTGTATATGTTAGAGGAAATGCTATTTTAACGTAAAGGTCTGAAATTCAGGTAATATGCATGTAGATTTATGAGCCACACTCATTCAGTATTCCTTGGATAACTGTTATTACACATATTTGTGTTTGGCCTCTGCTGACCTTTGAATGAGAGGATTGAACTTAACACGACCTTACCTTTACACCACTTGGCACTGTTACACATAACGTCTGCAAGGCATTATATATATATATATATATATATATATATATATATATATATATATATATATATATATATATATATATAATTACAGTGTACCTGGTGCTATGTTTAACTATAGAGGCAGAACGGGATGGAGAGGGAGAGAGAGAGAGAGAGAGAGAGAGAGAGAGAGAGAGAGAGAGAGAGGGGGGGGGCACAGACGGACAGAGACAGAAGAGGGGGGGAAGGGGGTGGGGGGATCTCAGCATAGGTCTTTGTGGTCCTTGTTCTTTCTTTATGTGTTATCAGATATATGGTGTCTAGACAAACTGCCCATAATCATCAATTATTGTTACATTGTATAGGATGACGATATGCTTAGTGTGTCACTCGTATCATAGGTTTCTTTTTTCTCTGATGGTTCATAAAATGTGACATAATATAGCTGAATGTACAATCAATGAAAATTACTGGGGAAAACCTGTCAAACTTGCGTTTTCTTTATCCCTCACATTACATACATTGCCTCTTGCGCCCCTGTGTTGTAGCCTATATTAGCTTTGTTATCATTCATACAGAATTAATGCTAAATATGTGTCCATGCAAACTACCATCATCACATTCCTGTTGAACATCTGTCCACCACAACAGATAACATCAATTCATTTGTGTAGATGCAACATGATCTGAAACCTTTAATAAATATTTTCCCACCTTGTAATGAAAATACCTCAAATTCGACAACTGTTTTATCACTTTAAGGATAGATGTAGGCCTATACCAACTGTAACAAGTGTTTTATGCCCCATAAAGCTGCTGGCTCACCTTTAGCCCACCCCTAGCCCCATCTGCAGCAGGCATAATATTAATCTTCAACATAAATTGCTGAGTCCAACTCTGTGAATATACCAACTTTAACAAGTGTTTCTATATCCCATACAGAAACTGCTCAGCTGGTGGATCACCTTCAGCCCACCCCAGCCTTGCCCCACCTGCAGCAGGCCGGATGTGAAACATGGTGTTGTGCCTGGGCACCAGATGGCAGCTACTTCGCCTGGTCCTGTGGTAACAGGGTCGTCAAACTCATCCCCTGGAACAGACACAAACACACCATGCAAGTTTATTTCTGTTTTAAGAGCCATAGTACATGTTTAGTGGCCATTGGTCATGATGCATGAATGCCTGTAGCCTTGGCATTAATCCAGCCCTACTAAGTTTACCTGTCAAGACTGCATTCATGCACCGTAACGACCAAAGGGCATTAATGCATTAGAATCCATTAGAGATCCATTAGAGGCCCTATTAAGGATGTTACACAGGCAGCATTTGCAGCGCAACATATATGCAGTGGGGATTGCTGGGCAGTTGGAACCTGAACAACAGGGTGAAAATTTGTTGCAATCATTTAATGCCACGACATAAGCTGAGAGTATTTGCTTTCCTTTAAGGCCAAATCCCACTACACGAAAAATGGGTCTGAAATGTTTGTGATTATGGATAGCGGCAGCCTTGGACTCTTGCCAATTTCCTAAATCACAAAGGTTCTCACTGCACTTCTCCCCTCTCCAAATCCCACTATAGCTGATAGTAAGAGTGGAATCTCTGTGATTTTCATTACTGCACGGACGCGTTGTTATTATGATTCACAGGGATGGAGTATTTGATATCAAAAGCACAGTTATCCCTGACTATTTTTTTTCAGTTTGTGATGGTCTCCTGCATAGCATAAACAAATGTAGCTCACATAAATCACAAGCAGAACCCCCTTATAAGTCCAGTATGTGGAACTTGGCTCCTGATTTATCAAAGACATACCTCTTGTGATTTTCTAGAAACTGTTGTTTTCTTCTAAATCACAGGGATTTTCAGTTTATCACACAGATTTCTGGCCCTTTGTGAAGAAAATATCAAAAACCTTTGATGTATTTCACTCCCCAAATACCAGCACTTTTGCAAGGGTTATTAGCCATTATAGACCTTCATTAGACAATATTACCACCCGAATATCGGCTAAGCAACCACATATGTTATATCACAAGGATTTTCTGCCCATTTTCACGTTGTGGGGTTTGGCCTTTAGCAGGAGTTCGTGACAAATACCGCACTGCACGTGCTTCCAAGCAGGACTGCTGGTCCTTAAAGTTTCAGAAGATGCCATCTGGCAAAATAATCTTACACTATACTAAAATCGCATAGCTCAAGTTCTGAACACTTACTACTCTAATGAACTAAATATATGTATTATCCCTTGCAGTGTGCAAGCCAGTGAACAACAACCAGACCATCCCTTAGTTACCATAGACACTGGAGAACTGGTATGGGCTGTAGCCTTCGGTTCGTCCTCAGCGGACACCCGGTCCCGGAGTATTCACCTTAACTGGTACCACTACCACCATGCCAAGAGAGACCTCATACTGGCCACAGGGCTGGAGAGTGGCCGCATCCGCACCTGGGATGTTGTTACTGGTAGGATAATCAATATTAAAAATGTTGATATTTATAAGGATATATGAATGGCTAACTCTGCCTTGATGTAGCTATTCAGCAATGTCATGTTAAATTATCGACAAATGTGAAGTTTTGCTGTAGTGATGTTATAGAGATAGATTATTAACTGCTTGAAGCAATTGTCCATGATTGTGTTAGCCAATATTCATCTGGACCTGTTATAATTGTTTCAATATCAATCATGTAAGCCTTATGGAAATCTAGCAGCATCTTTTATTATTAACCTGATGGAGTTGTATGCTCAGTCAACGAGAGGCAGCACCATTGGTCACCAATGAAATGCTAATAATGAGGTTAAGATTTGCCTACTTGTAACGTATACAGCAACGTCTAGCCTACCATTTCCTATCATTCTAGACGTACACGTTGCCGTACATGTAGTGATCTTAACCTCTCTAATGAGTATGCTCGCCAGCACTTCATTAATGCTGATCCTCTGTCCTGGCAACCAATGGGCACAATGAATCTTCAATATCAGCTTTTAAAGGCATCATACTTATAGCTCAATCGTCCATCGCCAGGTCAGCTTATGTTGGAGTTGGTGGACCATAGGCAGGTCATCCGGGACTTGAAGTTCGCTCCAGATGGCAGTCTGCGTCTTGCCTCAGCATCCAGAGATGGCAGTCTTAAACTGTGGAATATGTGTGAGGATGGTAACATGTACAAGACACTCACCGCAAAGTCCAAGTGGATCTACGCATGCGCCTGGTCACCCGATGCACACATGTTAGTCAGTGTGGGAAACAATCGGTCGGTAAGTTATTTTTCTGTGATAATTAGAAATCTTAAGTTTCCAAAACAGAGAATAAATGCTATTAGTTCTATATTTGAATATGCATGGACCATCTTTTTTTCATTTACAGCAAGAGACTATGAACTCCACTTTTGTAGATTTAGCATGGTTGTAAGGCTTTACAACTGCTTGTTCACACAAGTTGTAAATGTCTAATGTATCTAATTCATCTAATGCAGCTCTTCCCAGCAGATTACATATTATTTAATGGCGTTGCTTCCGTGTGCCAAGTTTGTCATTTTTGTTGTTCTTTTTATATTTCCCAGCAGGCTAAAAGGGCTTAATTTTAGGATAAACCTAACAAGAGTCAATAAAATAACTGAAGGTATTTGCTATTGCATGTTCTTTCAGATGATTTTGGCACTATTCTGAAACTCTTGATGCAGGTATTATTATGGGACATGCTAGAGCTGAAGCTGCTGAGGAGCCTGGACGGACATCACCATGACGTATGTAGCTGTGACTTCTCCCCAGATGGCGCCCTGCTCGCTACGTCATCCTATGACACACGTATTATTGTGTGGGACCCACACACAGGGGCCCAGTTACTGCAATTGGGGTAAGTTTTCTTATTACAATTTACAAGGACGATCATTCAGAAAACAGTATCATGTCCTGCTATTAACAGAAGAACTTTTCTATAATTGTCTTATAGAATAAGATACAGTGGCGATTGAGAAAAGTAAGGGGCGCAACCTTCTTTTGGTGACCAAGGACGAGCACACCCCATTTTTATGATTTTATTATCATAATAGAGGCAAACAAGTACAAGTGAACTCTTAATTACAAGAAAGCAGGAGGGGCACACACCCCACCCTATAGATGTTCCCATCAAGTATAGGACTGATGTAAGATATATCTTTACTGAAGGGAATTTTCAGTTTAAAAGGATTTCTGTTTTAACCAGACAGGGGAATCCTTGCACATCATTTCCAAGCAGAATTGATGAGAAATGAGGCCAATATTTCATCTTTAGAGCTAAATAGATGATAGGAATAGCCTACAGTAGGGATAACTTGGCCTAAATAGGCCTATATGCTGCCACTTTTTTAACTTCTTGAAGCATATTATGTGTTACAGAGAGGTTGTTTATGCCATTTGCATCGAACACATATTTTGTAGTTTTAATAAATACTTCTTTGAAATACATTATGGTCAGATTTCTTATGATTGTACTCAGTGGGGTAGCCAAAAAAGGTCCTTCAGCTGCCAATACAAGCCAATTCCTTCTCCTTTGGAACCTCCATCCCCCAACCATCACATCTCCCATTAGGGTTGTAGCCCTAGCTATTGGCTTTGCACCTCTTCAATGGTCAGAAGGCCCGGTCCGAAAGTCTTAAGAGATTTCTGTCCAATCATTGTCATACAACATATTTGCACTCTTTTGACAAATCTCTCAGTGTCTGAACAATCAATTGAGTGAGGGTTTGATGTATTTGCAAGGGAAGAATGTCTACCGTCTGGATGATTGTCAGGGTAGGTTCTGGTGAAAAATGGCAATTTCCAGCAATCTGAGAGCCTGTTTGGTGACTGATATTTTTTAAAGTAAAGGTGCTACAGTTATCAAAATAGTCTCAAATGAAGCGTAATTTTGTTTTACAACTTCTGTGGACTTACCATGTACACAGAAAAAAATGTATCTCTTCAATGGCTGTGAGAGTGATGAAAGGTAGCAAAAAATTGAAGATTTCAGAAAACTTTTACCCTGATTTCCATGGCAACCGGTCACATGATTTTCAAAATATTGAAGAAATGATCCTACATTCAGGTAGCCCTTTATCGTACCCTTAACCTGATATCTAGATCAATATTGCAGCTTGACTGGTTGGAAAATTATCAATGACGTTTCAAAACAAGTCAGGGAAACTTTAAGTTTTCAGGCCAATACTTGGTGAAAAGATCTGTAGAGATCCGCCACTGCAAACGTGCGTGGATCAGCTCAGAAGACCACGAGGTCTATACAATGTATACATAAATATATATTAGCATCCATAAAGATAATTCAATTGTGATAAAGCCACGCTTCTCTTATCATGTTGTTCTTGCTTTGCTGATTTGTGAATTCTTTACAGATTTCCAGGTAGTTAATCTGATTGGCATGATTCAAGGTACTTCTCAATCGATAACGATTTTAAAGTCCATTAAACTACGCCATGGAGCGTACTTCAAAATACAATAAGCATTCATTGTATTTATGTCAAGAGTCAGCGTCTTATCTTAAGATACAAACTATTGATAAGGAATGCTAACTTGACCGTGTACCTATTGTTGTAGGTTTTACTTTGGTTCCAGTATTCTGTTGATATAATTCATTATCAGTGTCCATTGTACAATTGAGCGGCTGTAGATAAAGAAGAAAAAAAGAAAGAATATGACTTAAGCCAACCAGTCTTTATTTGTAACTTTTTCTATATTCATTGCCAGTCTCATATATATTTAAAAATTGCAGACTACAACATAATATCATACCCCCTTCTACACTGTACTTCCAGACACATGTTTCCCCCTCCGTCCCCAATCTTTGCTGGTGGTGCTAACGGAGCCTACGTACGAGGTGTCTCCTTCTGCCATGATGGGCGCCATATTGCTTCCGTAGCGGATGACAGGTAGGCCAATAGCTGCTACATGTACAAAGAAAAATGATGTTTGTGAACAGCTGTAATCGAAAAAGAGTCCTCCATAAAAACGCCAACATCTAAATTAAGCTGTGGCGTTTTAGTTTTTGGGAGGCTGCTTTATAAAATGAACAGGAAGTACAAGTCCATGAATGCCAATAAGCTCTATGCCTCATTTTCTATGGGGATGTCTCTAAATAAGTAGTATAAGGAAGATATGAAACAAGTACAATTGGCCTAATGTCTTATATCAAAAAGCTAATAGCGATCACTAAAAGCTAATATGAATTGACAATTATTCCAAGTCCCATTTTCACATAATTTAAGGAATATATTTCTTCCTTTCCCCATAGATATGTGAGATTCTGGGATATCTTCAACCCAAGTTTGCCACAACAAGTGGCCGAAGTGAACAATGCATTATGCTGCTCCTACTCACCAGATGGCGCTGTGTTAGCTGTAGGGTAAGTCCGCGGAAAAGTTGTAGCTTTTTCTGGCTATGATATCTTGAATATACCTCGATCCTATCCCTGCAGGCACAATGAAAGCATGTAAAAATAGGTAAACCACACAAATTGTCCGAACATGGATAAGCTTTTTGTAAGGACATTACCATAAGCTAATGACCACATGTACCAGGATGATGGTCTGTATAATAAATAGAGAGGCAGAACTATCAGAGCAATTCAGGTATTTGGTTAAAAAGGTTCGTTGGTCTTGGTGCAGATTGATAATATTTAGGCTGATTCCTGCTTGTAAAGGGGAACGATTTATCTTCACATCACTCTGCATTACACCTTCAGTCCATTGGAAACTGTCATCTGTGTAAAAGTGCATAGTAGAGATATTCTTACAATGCAATTTCCTTATAATGAGTAGGCCTCTACAGATCAACTCAGATAGATCATTATTTGCAATTATTTGAATGACTACACAATTGATCTTTTTCCTCTTCTTTTCTTCCACAGGAACAGGAATGGGTCGGTATCCTTCTGGTTATCCCCCATGCAAGTGTTGTCCCTACAACACTTGTGTCGAATGTCAGTAAGACGGGTGCTGCCCTCTACCAAGGTGGATGCGCTCTACCTACCAGCCCGCTTAAAACGCTTCCTCTGCTACCAAGACCCACAAGACACACTACCCTCCTGCTCAGACATCCTTAAACCAGAGAGGTGACGGGATGGCAGGGCACTGATACTTTACAGAGGACAGCTATTTGTAAACTGTGAATCCAGCCATTCCCTTCTATGGCAACTGACAGATCATGCTCAGAGATCCTGATGCCAGAGATATTCTATGGGCATATCTAATATCATATCCAAAAGAAGAGCCATATGGCATTTATTTCCAGATATTCAACTTTTCTTTTTTGAGATTATAATAGAGCATTTCTTTTAACTATCACCAGCTGGCGTGAGTAACCCGGCAGTGGTTGTGGGTACAGCAGTTATGTATTCATGCATTATGTCGATGCTCTATACCCATGCAAAGATTAGAATCTGCATGATGTACCCATATAGTGCTGCTGAGCTATTTACTGGCACTGGTCATATGATGGTCCTGACAATAACTGAAACCACAGCATTGACCCGTCATCATCTTTAAAGGCAATATGATGCTTTATAAAAATGGAGTCAAAAGGTCTAATCGATTAAAGGCACAATCTGATCTGAGAGAGAGAGAGAGAGAGAGAGAGAGAGAGAGAGAGAGAGAGTGTGTGTGTGTGTGTGTGTGTGTGTGTGTGTGTGTGTGTGTGTGTGTGTGTGTGTGCGTGTGTGTGTGTGTGTGTGTGTGTGTGTGTGTGTGTGTGTGTGTGTGTGACGGATTGTTAATATCGAATTCCTGAGCTGCTACAACAATTTGTAATTGGCAACTATTTACGATTATCTGCGTATAATTGGTCGGAGTGCAGAGAGAAGCATGAACCCCAGCACATATCCATGTAAGCCAAGTATCATATCTTTGTATTGTATAATATGAAAAAGGGGACTATAGGCATTTGAGGTTTTGGGTTCATAAGTGAGCATGCCTCTAATACTTGAATGATATTTATATAATTGGATATTTGCCCCATATCGGATATTACAAAAATTGAGAGCAGAATGTCAGTTGCAACAATATAAATATCTGTTGTGAGAATATTAATTCCATTCCCTTTGCAAACCTCTCAGTGCTAAATCTACTAAGACGTGTGATTCGAATAAAAAGGATGGACAACGAGTCATGGAGAAAAAGAGTCATTAGAGAAACTTTTTCCAGGAAATTGACAAGAGAAGAATATTTTTACCTGCCAACTTTGGGATTGTCAAGTTGGTTGCATTTCAATGTGTCAATGGCCCCAGTTATGGCTTTGGCATGAAAAAGAAGAGGTTTATTCTGCAGTACACAAAATTACAAAAGCTACAGATGGTTGAGGATCCCCTGCTATGTATTCTAAGGAGCTTAATGCACAGAATTGATTAATTGTGTTCATGCGTTATTGAAATGTAGCTTTGATTTAGTGTGCTTAATCAATATTAATGAAACATGGTGTATTTAAATTTAATGCTTTAATATTTCTATACTTACAATGATATCAGGTTATGCCAATTCAATACGTTGTACATATCGAAATGTATTTTCTTGTATTTATGAACGTATTACTTCCTTTAAAAGTTATGTTATTTGGGAATCGATTATTTATGTACCGTCTGACAGTGACAATAAACCTTTATTTTAAAATGGGACTTTTATACGTTTTTCATTCAGTTCAATATGCATATCAATATTGGAACAACGCTAGAAAAAAGAGAAAGTGCATCAATATTTGAAAGATTTCTAGCTGCCCCCTTTTAACCCCTCTAAGGCATGTATCTATGTAACAGAAGGTTTAATAACGTGTGCAAATATATTATTGCATGTTAGTCCAGTACCCGAAGAGTTCAGGTTCAACAAAATTGTAACAAAAGGTTTCTTGATGGTTTTCAACTATTTGGTACCCATTCTTTTCAGGGGAAAAAAGTTTGCCAAAATCAACCTTGGGCAAGTGCCTCAAATCCAACATGGCTGCCTTCAGACCAAGTATCAGTGTCAAATTGCACTAACTTTGGATCTAATCGAGATATTCACCATTGTAATACATCAATTAACATCAGCATGAAAAGTTGCACTCATTTTTACCATGTCCCAAGGTCAAGGTTATCTGGATATGGAAATAGTTGCCAATAATCAGTGAAAAACACTCAATCTAAAACACTCAATCCAACATTGCTGCCTTAAGCTGAGGACATCATTGTCAAATTGCATTAAGTTTGGATCTAATGAAGAAGTAGTATAGTATGTATCTGAACAGGACTATAGCTAACTACAGGATATTACTCACTGGGGATGCAGCCAATCAGAGGCCTCCATTTGGTCACGTGACCTGTGACGTCACTGGACCCCCGTGGTGCATGCCCATATATGGTCATATGACCTTAACTTTGACCTCATTTGCATAATAGGCCATGCCCCCTTGACCTAATTAGGGATTAGTGACCACGTCTCAGCCAATCAGAGGATGGCATTCTGGTTACCATGATAACATGACCTAATTAGGAGATTAGTGCGATCACGTGACCCCTTGTTTGTAAACAACACATGGCCTAGCGACGTGGTCCCTTATTTGTAAACAATGGGGCAGGGCTAATTATGCAAATGAGATATATGATATAAATTTAAAAAAATTTATGTGATGCTGTAGTAGTTTTTGGGTTCTCAGAGTTGATAGTCTGTAGAGCGGTTGGTGTTTCCATGATGAAGGTGGCAGAGAAAGTGTGAGGGAACAAAATTGTACTTTCCCTTATGTACCCATTCAGGATAAGTCTCTTACCTATGGTTTTAAATAGATCAAAGACTTAAAAGAGATTTAATCCCATTTTCACAGAGACCCTCGCTTGGTAGGGTATCTGTCTGTTTTTGATTTTCACCTACCGTTTGCTGTAGGCATGGATCACTTAGATTATTAAGTGCGGTTGGTCCCAGAGGGAAAAGATAAAAGACTTAAAGGGTCTTATCCCATAGTTACAGACATTCTCCTCGGTAGGATTTTCACCTGCCGGGGTGGGGGGCCCAAAGTATTAAGTTATTTTAATATTAGTGAACCCGCCCTAATTAAATTAAATAGAGAAAAGTAGGTATTGCTGTTTCTGATCAACTAGCCTTGCTTAACCAGCCACCATTTCCCTTCTAATTGGAGAGTTCACACAATTCCAACAGTTTTTGAGAGTTTATGATACCTACTGCAATCCAAAATTTGCCCTGAAATCCTCTGGTAAAGGAAGAGTTAAAGTAGTACTAAACTGCTAAAAACCATGCTTGAACGTGACACTAGACCATACAACTAATATTAAAGACAAATGCTGGTGGATGACAGGTAAAGAAGTTGTGTTGATTTTTGCCCATACCTCTGGATATCAGAAGTGTGGTTGGTTCCAGAGGGAAAAGATAAAAAGACTCAAAGGGTCTGTTTGTTTGATTTTCACCTGCCGTCCACTTAAAAGACTTAAAAGAGATTTAATCCCATTTTCACAGAGACCCTCGCTCGGTAGGGTGCGCACCCCACCCCTTTTCTAGTGAGTATGGGGGTATTAAAGATATCAAAGGGAGAAGTTTATTTGTAAATACCATCAAAGCACTCTTGACCTTATCCAGATTGTGTAAGGTAGGTGAAAAAGGAATTACCTCAGGTAAAGTACTTTGATGGTATTAACCTGGTCCCCGTGCGGGGACCAGGGGGATTAAAGATATCAAAGGGAGGAGCTTATTTGTAAATACCATCAAAGCACTCTTGTGTAAGGGAGGTGAAAAAGGGATTAACTCATGTAGTATATAAGATAGGGCGTAGTAGGAGCAGTAGTAGGAGTAGGTACAACGGCAGCCGTAGTAATAGGAGTAGGTGCAACAGGAGATAGGTCACTGGTATGGAGTTTTTCAATATCACCCCTTTTTCCAAAAAATGACCACCAAAAAATTATTTTTTTGACTGATTTCTTATAAACACAAAAGTCAAACCTTCACATCAGCTTGTATGTCCACAGATAATATCGTGCTTTCAACTTGACGCTGATACACTGGCTCTATCAGTTTTTTGGTTGGTGAGAACATTTTTGAACGTGTCTTTATGACTTTTGTATAGTTTAAATTCTCTAAATCTTTAAAATTAAACGTGGGTGAGTAAATTTTAAAGTTGTGTAAGGTAGGTGAAATTATCAAAAAAAAAAGGGTAAAATCCTTGTCCCAACATTGCCACAGAACCATCGTCATTTTCGCACAGATTCCGTGTGAGTGAGTGAGTAATAGGTGTTTAACGCCATTTCGACAGCTATGGTCATATTCATGGCAAGAACGACATTACACAATTTCACAGAGGCGTGTGTCAGTGTCTGCGCATATGTAGACCACACACACCTGAGGGAATAGAAAAAAGGAGAAAATAGATCCTTTTAAGTGGGTTAGAAAAGTCCAGAGATTCCTTGTACCACAGTGTGTACTGTACTGCTTCATTGTAGAAACTACACTGATTCACTATAATGCAACAACAGTGGTTCATTGTTCAGTTTAACGAGAATCCATGATAGGAATCGTGGATATTTTTAGAGTGAATATTCATTGCGAGAAAATTCTGATTAGACATCACTGTCAAAGATGAGGACATGTGTCCATGTCTGTGCATATGAACAGTGTCGCTCCCAATATAGAGTTATGTTTGAGAACTAATCCACAGGGCTACCCTACTGGTGACACCTGGGGATATATACACCCTACTCACTCATCAGGTCTCATGGTCCTAATAGTATCCACACTGAAGGGTACTGAACTGAGGGCTACACCTGACACTTTCTGTATCGCACTTTTGATAGACTTTGCCTCAACTTAGAAAATATAATTATAAAGCTAGTTTTAAAATCCAGGACATTAATACTTTCCATATATCACAGTTGAGATAAGGAAAAGGTGAATATCATTTTGGAAGCATGCTGTACTTAAATGGTCCAATACACAAAAGTGAGGTTGACCATAATCTTTTTGCATTTTCCACTTCTATACATATCCAACAATCATAATCTAAAAGTATTTGAAAATAGCAACAGAACATGAATGATATTTGAGCAGGAAATGAGGCCATAGATTTTGACTCCTAAAGGTCTTTCTTCATTACAGCCCTTTCCCAGAGAATTAAGCTTGGTGACATGTCACTTTTTTTACATTTCCTTCATCCCTATATATAAACCTAATGATATTCAAAGGTATAAGCAAAAATCAACACAACTTCTGATATCCAGAGGTATGGGCAAAAATCAACACAACTTCTATACCTCTCATCCACCAGCATTTGTCTTTAATATTAGTTGTATGGTCTAGTGTCACGTTCAAGCATGGTTTTTAGCAGTTTAGTACTACTTTAACTCTTCCTTTAACAGAGTATTTCAGGGCAAATTTTGGATTGCAGTAGGTATCATAAACTCTCAAAAACTGTTGGAATTGTGTGAACTCTCCAATTAGAAGGGAAATGGTGGCTGGTTAAGCAAGGCTAGTTGATCAGAAACAGCAATACCTACTTTTCTCTATCTAATTTAATTAGGGCGTGTTCACTAATATTAAAATAACTTAATACTTTGGGCCCCCCCACCCCGGCAGGTGAAAATCCTACCGAGGAGAATCTCTGTAACTATGGGATAAGTCTTTTATCTTTTCCCTCTGTGACCAACCGCACTTAATAATCTAAGTGATCCATGCCTACAGTAAACGGTAGGTGAAAATCAAAAACAGACAGATACCCTACCAAGCGAGGGTCTCTGTGAAAATGGGATTAAATCTCTTTTAAGTCTTTGATCTATTTAAAACCATAGGTAAGAGACTTATCCTGAATGGGTACATAAGGGAAAGTATAATTTTGTTCCCTCACACTTTCTCTGCCACCTTCATCATGGAAACACCAACCGCTCTACAGACTATCAACTCTGAGAACCCAAAAACTACTACAGCATCATATAATTTTTTTTTATTTATATTATATATCTCATTTGCATAATTAGCCCCGCCCCATTGTTTACAAATAAGGGACCACGTGGCTAGGCCATGTGGCTAGGCCATGTGTTGTTTACAAACAAGGGGTCACATGATCGCAGTAATCTCCTAATTAGGTCATGTTATCATGGTAACCAGAATGCCATCCTCTGATTGGCTGAGACATGGTCACTAATCCCTTATTAGGCCAAGGAGGCATGGCCTATTATGCAAATGAGGTCAAGGTTAAGGTCACATGACCATATATGGGCATGCACCACGGGGGGTCTAGTGACGTCACAGGTCACATGACCAAATGGAGGCCTCTGATTGGCTGCATCCCCAGTGAGTAATATCCTTAGATTAGCTATAGTCCCGTTCCGATACATAGTATACTACTCTTGTTCTGAAACAGATTGATATATATATAGTAAATTGGCACTTTTAAATCGGTTATAAAAGTGCTAATAGCTCCAATAGATATCTAAAATTTTTGAAATAAGCTCCAGTATGTGTACATCATATTGTGATCCACAGTTCTAACCAGTACACGTCATGTTGTGATTTGTGGAACCAATGTATGCCACAAAATGCATGCCAAAACGTTCTAAAACATATTATATTGAAGGGAACCCTTCCCCATTATACATTGATCTGTTATCAGGTCTGAGCCACTTGGGGGAAGAGAAGACGCCCTGTCTTGGGAAGTGCGTCCTCACTGCCGGGACGTCGGCATCACCCCCCCCCCCCACTAGCCCTCCCCCCCCCATGGGAGCATTTTCTCACAGCTTTCCCTCTTGGTCAGTATAATGAAGGTTGCTCAAGTAAGGAAGGGGAGTTTTTGGAGTGCATTTACAAAGAGCACAATGTTATATGACCTATATACATGACAGTGGCTTCTCGAAAAAGTAATTAAGACATGATTATTATGCTGCTGTGGGAGTTTACTTGAGTATTCTTTTTGGTTTATTGGTGATTCAGTCTTGCCATATCTTACTAGGAATTGAGCATGGGAGGTATGGTGGGAAGGGAACCTAACCATTTTGGTAAAAGTAAACTCAGTATAACTCTGTTATTCCTTATATCTTGCAGATTTGACTAGATGAGATTTGCATCCAGTAGTTCATGTACATGAAATACTTCTAAAACCTAACATCAAAATCACATTTCAGTTATAGTTTTCCTGGTGTTTTGTGGCAGTGAGAAATGAGGATGCTGCCATTTCCCAGTACCCAGGGTGCCCTGAGGCCTGAGGATGGCATCCGGAGTCATTAGGACGCCCTGTGAGTTAGCTATGTCCTATGAGGCCAGTGTTGACGGGACCTGGTTATGACTTACAGCTGCTGTAAAAATCCTCATGCCAAAACGTTCTAAAGTGTATTATATTGAAGGGAACCCTTCTCCATTATGCATAAATACGTTATGGTCACTGTAGAAAGCCTTATACCAAAGCGTTCTAAAACAATTTACAATGAAGAAACTCTTCTCCATTACACATCAATACGTTATGGTCACTGTAGAAAGCCTCATACCAAAACGTTCTAAAACGTTTTATGATGAAGGGAAAGTGCAAATTTACTATACGCGCGAACTCTTCTCCATTACACATCAATACTTTATGGTCACTGTAGAAAGTCTTGGGTCTAAGTGACCTTATAAAAGCCAGATCTTACCAAAACGTTTTTGAAATTAATTAACAATTAAGTAAAAAATTAAGACAACACATGATATTTTTGATAATTTTGAGCTTAATTACAATAATTCAACTGTTACTCTACCTGATTTTGACATAATTGGCAAGCTTAATCAAATACATCACCACATTACTTGGTCATGAATATGACATGATTTTTTATTTTTGAAATAATTAGCTGATTACCCAATTTCAGGACTAATTAATGTGAAGATGCATGTGATTGATAGAGACCAGTTTTCTATTAACATAAATAGAACATAGGTGACATCTTAGATAGAAAAGTATTTCATTCCTCTTGAAGATATACTAGGTTAAAAGTCGTTAAATGAGCAAAATTCCCTGGCATTTGGGGCCCTCTAGCCTCCAGATTACTGGTATTCTGAGGGGCCCTTTTTACTACCCACATCAATACATTTTGGAGGTCCACTGACAGAAAGTACTGGTATTTTGAGGGGCCCTTTTTACTACCCACATCAATACGTTTTGGAGGTCCACTGACAGAAAGTACTGGTATTTTGAGGGGCCCATTTTACTACCCACATCAATACGTTTTGGTTGTGCTAAGCAAGTTTGATATGAAGCAAGTTTAGGTAAACCATGATGGATGAAATTACATGTAGAACATAAATGTTCATGAAAGATAATTAACAACTATGCCTTGGAGTTGTAGTTTATTGGTGTAAGAGGTTCCAAAGAATACCATGAATCTCTGACTCTATAGCAAAAAGCATGTTGGTCATTGTGTTGCATTGGAATAGGTATAGATTATCAACATCAAATAACTTCATACTTCTACTTAGATTTTGTTGGGCTAGCAATTAATGTTTGGTTTAGCAAACTATATGAATATGATATATGCTATGACACATATTGTAGTAAACAGGCAACCTTTAATTACACACAATTACAGTAAGTATATTTGAGATACAGGACATTCATAATTTCTATGAAGGTTGCTGGTACGTGACAAATGACAAATTCAGTGATGTGTTCAAAACAATGTGATCAAGAACATCCACTCATATGATATCACATGACAGCAAAACATTTCCCACTTGGTTTTTTAGGGAAACCAATAAAAACCTTTTTTGATGTAAAAAATACACGTTTTTATGCCAAGTGGGTTATCATTGTACCTGCTTACATATTTCATACATACCTGTATGCTTAATAGACAAGAATTGTCAACTGGTCTATATGAGGGGAAAAAAGTATTACCTGATAAACTAAACAAATCAATACAATCAATTTTAGCAGGTGTCTTGATTTACTTACAGAGGTAATCCATATAGTCAGGATAGCAGGGGTTATGAATATTGGGAATTATATTACTGGCACTGCTGAAGTGAGAGCCAGGAGGGAGAGTTACGCTAATTACAGAGAGCATAGTATTACTCTGCTACAAAACTCTTGAGAGATCTAATCAATTAGCAAGCTTGTCTTGGTATTACAATAATTATATCTACTTTTCAGCCATAACCTATCAACAATGTTTTCCTTTTCCAATGGCAGATGTCCTTGTGAATTATGTCATAAACCATTTTTGTAGTCTGTGTGGTTACCATAAAAGATGTCACAACAGTTTCATAAACCTTTAATGAATAATTATTATTCTCCTACTCTCTGAAAGGTGTATTATGGGCTATTTGGGGACTAAGCTGAAGGGGGGTTGGTGTTAGGATTCCTTTATGTTGGGGGATGTTGTAAGACAAAACCTTAGAAGTCCTCCTCACTCAGCGTACAGAAGTACTCTTTGTCATCCCCACTCAGTGTAGGAACCTCTTCCTCAGGCTCAGCGATGCCATACTTCTCACGTATGGCCTTGGCTCTGTGTGGCACCATATCTTGTGTAGTCTCATCATTGTGAAGGAAGGCTGGTAGGTGGCATACTGCATTCAGAACAGAGGCTCGGATGGGGAAGCCCCATAGGGCATAGGTTCTTACCAGCATTCTTAGAGAAGCGGACGATCCACTGGTCAATCTATGTCGAAAAGATTATAGTTGTAATTTGGAAGCATCATTTCCATGTATGGTTAATGGAATAGTTCTAAAATACTACACAAACATGATGCACCAATTAGGACTAAGTTCTAGAAAGTAAAGGGTAAGATAAAAGTTTAATTTTTTTTCTGTGTTGATTTCATTATATGGTATATGTATCAAGTCATTTGTTCTTCATTTGGAAATGCCTTCAATTGCACAAAATGAAATTGAGAATGTCTGTGATGAATTTCAGATGTAAGTAGAGTAGTCCTATTGCTAAGTGGACATGGTTATATAAATCCCATAATTGTGAGGAGGCAAGTTAAAAGGACAGTCCGAGGGGGATTAGTACCAATTCTGGCCACCAGGGGGACACCACTATGGCCTAAAAGGGGGAAAATATACCAAAAATAGTTATATACTACTTTTTTATGTAGATTACAATCGTCCTAAAGGGAAATTCCCATTTTTAAGGAAGACCTTCCAAATTTGGAATGTAAATAGAACGTTTTTGGGCATTTGAGGGCAGAAATCAGTGCTCTTGTTGATATTGGTTGCCATGGAAACATTATTTTCACTCAAAATTGAGGAATCAAAAAAGCCTATTGGTAGCCACACCCACAAGGATCGGTGTGTTGAAAAGATGGTAAAAATCTGATAATCAGATCAAATTTTATGAGAAAAAGAATGTGAAGAATATTACAATTTCCCTAATTTGCAGAATTATGCCTAATTATACATATCATCTGATATATCTCATGAAATATACAAGGTAGACCTTATTTGGGATTTGAATAGGTCGGTAACCATCTAAGTTAATAGAACCGTAACTCTGAAACTAGCAGATATATTTTCTCATGTAATATAACATTGGAAAGTTCATGGCCTGAATTTAAAAATTGGGGACCCTTTTTGCTTGGCTATACACAATTTACCTTGTCATCATCAGTCTTTGGTTTATCTGCATCACTGAGAGCATCGTATTCCCTGAACACCTTCCTGTAGGTGGCCCAGCCCATGTCACGGGCTAACTGGCCATACACACCCAATGCCACACCAGCTTTCTTTCTCCACTCCCCCTCAAAGTCAGCCCCAGCTGTAAAGTGTAGGAATATCATAGATTGTTTGAAAAAGGTGTTTAAAACTATAGGACTTGAGAATTGTATACCTTACCCATCTTATAGATACATAAAAACATCTTATGAGATTTGTAAATGTTCAGAAAGGTTTTGAATGAATTGAACAGAAATTTGTGGTGCTTAAATATTCCAGCCTTCATGTTTGCACAGAGGTGTGAATATTTTCATGACTATGTTTCAAACCTTGAATATTACATAAATCATTAAAGCAGTAGTTACTGTTAACAGTTACTAATCTACCTTTGAGATAGGATTCCATGTTTGGCCTGTTGTTCTTGAGCCATGGGGCCTCCCATGGTTTGACCCCAGTGACTCCCTCCATGGCATGCAGGGAGAAGATGTTACATGTTACCTCTCCAGTACCCTGGAAGGTCCACATCTTATCCTGCATGTTGTGACCGAGCTTATGAAACACACCCCAGTTCCAGTTCTGACGGAGCAGCGTGGCATTCAGCAGGAAGTTTTTCTGGTATATAGAATTCAGAAGAGATATGGTGAGGTTCTAAGCTTTTATGATCAATTTGATGTATTTCATCATCATTCTAATTACAATGTACACTGTTTTAAAAAATACGGTAGATTTTACAAAGAAACATTCTGAAATTTTATGGTGTTTCACTGTTATTTCTATTACAATGAAACACCCTTAGATTAAGTGATGGTACAGTGAATCTGTGTAAAACACTACGGAAAAGTACTTTTATTTCTTATACGGTGAATTGTGGCAAAATTCAAAGAGTTTTTCACTTTGGTTTATGCACCATGTTATCAAAATGCACCTCAGCTTTGTAGTTTCATAGATTTCTCATAATGAAAAGATAATCTATCTTGATTGTTCAAAGAAGAGTTGCAGAGGTATCATATACACCCATTCTGTGGGAATAGAGAAAATACATAGGCATACCACTGCAGGTCTCTAAACTATCACAATTCTGAGCTAATCTACATTCCTATATTGTGACTCTATCGAGGGCATGATGTGTCTTTCAAAGACTCATTCATAATCATAATGATTGTGTTGTCCTTGCACTAAGATTTCCTGATGAATTGCATGTGGAACCAAAATATATATAAAGATAATATAGTCCATTGTGGATTTACCATGAAATCCTTAGAATGACATATCATATGCTGAATATATATTCATATGAAAAATCAATTTTGGATGGCATTTAAGGCAAAACAGTGTGTTATCAATTACCCCTAGTGATCAGTGGCGGATCCATGATTGTCTAGAAGGGGGCCCAAGACTTGATGAGTGCTGATGAGGTACTATATGCAGACCCGAGCACCGCAAGCCCCCTGTTTGGGGCCCCCTCTACACTTTTCTTTTCCCTCTTTCTTCCCCTCTTTCTCCCTTTTCCCTCTCCGTTTTACTCTTTTGTGGTGGGGGGTACCTGGATCCACCACAGGTAATTGTTTAGAAATAATGGTGAAAGTCCATAACAATTAGGGAGACTTTTGAAAAACGGTGACGGTTAAAAAAACAATAAAAGATTGGCACCCATTGTTGCCAATGATTCTTCGTTTTTCTACGGAAGATTTTTAACAGTGTATCACTAATCTGCACTGATGCAGCCACACCTCGAGCATTAATATGGCTTTGGTGCATTATGCCAAACATTGGGAATTGTGCTTATTGTAGTGCTAAAGTTTTATGCAGCTATGATGGACATTTTGTCTGATATATAAAAGCTATCAGACCATTTTGAATTAAACTGCAGAGAAATGTCTACATTGTGAAAGACCTACCAACAAAAGAAAGATCCAAATGGCAAACCACACGTAGTAAAATTTAAGCCTATATTCTCCCGGTCCTTTTTTAATAGGCCTACGCAATGTTACAGAAATGCATGTATTGCAAGAAGGGGTCTTAGTACCCCTGCACTTTACCCCCCCCCCTTTAGGCAGATCAGTATGCAATCAAAAACGAAGTAAAATCTGGACTCTTGCTATACTTACATGGGTTGCAGTGCCAACATCAAGGTGGGTGCATATAGCCAGCTGAGGGTTGTTCATCTGTCACTACCCACTCCCTGCGTCCAAGTGCCTTGTGCATACCTCGCAGGTCTATGTGCATAGCCATCACGGAGTCCCAGATTTCCATCACTCCAGCAGGGCTGTCTATTTCATGAACAGAGCTGGCTGGCAAGCTGATTCCCATCTCCTCCCCATATATGTCTGCCCACAGTCCTGGGTTCTCACGGCTGCTCTTCCAGTCATCATCAGTACTGGACTTGTTGATATCAAAATAGGGAGCCTTGATGACATTCTTCACGGTGACTCTGACTTCTTCCTGAGAGTCATTGGGACTTTTCAGGTAGACAAGACCACCAAATGGGCTAGTCAGGTCTGTGGTGGTACCTCTGATTGCTTGGTCAACTTGGACTTTGGGCCAGCGACGCCAGTTGGTTGCCTTGTTGTAGAGCTGATCCTTGTGGGCACCAACAACCACTGACCATTTTTGAAGGTTGGATGGGCTGTGGACAACCACCTGCAGGGTCTTACCATGTGGTAGGTACAGCCCAGTGGGGTGAAAGGTGGACGGATTCCTAGTAGCTTTTACAGTGACGATCTCGTCTTGAAGTGCCGGCTCTTGAGTAAAAGTACCAGGAAAGACATTCGTTCCCGGAGGGATGGTTTTGTCATCAAAGCTTCCTCGGCGAATGTAGAGACGGTTCATACATGACACTAGTGCACGCCCCTCTGGGGTCTTCACTGGGTTTGCCTTTGTTGGGATGCTGTGGTAGGTGGTGGTATGGTTCTTTATCATTGTTGTCATGTCCCCAATAAGGTCTTCTATGGCTGTGTCGGGCATGAAGGTGATGGCATTTTCTAAGATGGAACGAAAGGTGACCAAATGACTGACTTCATCTTTAGACTTGCTGATGACATCTTCAAGATGAACATCTTCAGCTTGGTTTCCATCAATGGGTATTGACCCACTCCCTGAGAGATGTGCTGTAGAGTAGCAGACTCCCATGAGCTGCATCAAGGAATCCATTGGGATATCGTCCAATGTGTTTCCTGGATGGGCACTCAAATCGCCCCAAGGGTTTGTTCCATAGATGATACCTCCTCCATTTTTCACCCATTCATTGACTTTTCCCCTAAAGGTCTCATCCCTTGCCTTTGAATCCCTCCAGAGCAATACCTTCGTCCCAGCAGGAACATCATCAAAATATTTCACATCATAGAGGTCGACCATCTGCGAGTTGCTCACCAAAGTGTCCTTGCTGACCCATTGATATTCTTGATGATCTGTGTAAGGTTATCTGCTGGAGTGGTCTTGTTGAATTCTTTGATGTATGAAACTTGAGGGAATATAATGCCTCGCCCAGAGCCATATTCCCCTGCTGCAATAACTGTGTCTGCTGCAGTGCTTGTTAGAATGGAAGAAGCATTAGATCCATAGACTACTATGTTACCTGGAACTCCTAGTCGTGGCAGGTTTACAACATCCTTCAGGATGGCCTCTCTCCAGGCAGCCATGGTCAAGCCTGTAAATAGTGAATCGATATGGCGAAATAATCAGACCAACCAAGTATATGACTGTTTGGTTTCAGACCTATAATGAGTCTGAATACAGAGACAACACATACTGGTAACGTTGCTACTGCATAGATAGACCAATAGACCTATACAACCATCCCTTCCAGGTTTTCCATTTGTTGACTCCCCAAAAGCATTTTTTCCATCAGCTAAAACTCAGGCTTACAAAGAGCAAGGTCCTCATAAAGTTCCCTAGCCGTTGGGTGTTTTATGCCTAGTACTTAATCTTGATGTGATGTTGGTCATTGTACACTTATTATACCATGATTTGGCCATTTTGAGTGCTTTCCAATAATGTATCATATAAAAAAGACCTTAGTAGTTTTTGAGTTATGCTTCTATGAACTTTTATGGTTACTGACCTATCCAAATCACAAAGAAGTTCTAACTTGCATATTTCTCAAGTTATCTCTAAAGATAAGTACAAGTATGCACACAGAAAAAAAAAGATGTTCAAAATCTTAGTTAGATGTTAGACAAAACTTTCAATCAATACCTAGTCAAAAGAACATGCCTAATTGTCTGATTTTTTCTAAGTCAAATACAACTACCCCTTAGTCAAAGGGCCCAACTTGCCTTGACTTGCCTGATTCTAACTAAGATTCCTTGGTGGTTTTCATTAAGTATGCTATCTAGTAATTCAAATGGTAAATGTATGCTCTTAGTATACACGATTCACACCCCACATATTGGAGTCTAATCATTTAGGAAGCTGTAAAATGCCTCGCGTTATTTTCATTTTAGAACCCCTGAGCCAAGTTACTATTGGGTTTACTCAAATAAGAGGTACAACTGTGGATATTATATTTTTTTCTAGATTACCACAGAATAGGTGTTTCTACCTAGTGTATTTAACAAACCATAAACCTATTTGATTTATGTTGTCAAGCTTGATGTTGTATTAAATTGCCTTAGTGAAAGTTACTAAGTGATCATAGTCAGAGTGACTAAGATCCCTTAGTGACAGTGGCTAAAATTAGTCACACATTAGTCAGATGTACTAACTAAGATTATTTGGCCGTTTTGACTAAGTTAAGTTAGACAGACTAAGTAAGATATTTTTCTGTGCACAATTATGCAAATTAGGAATTCTTTATACTGTAAAACCTCCCATATAAACCACACCTGCATATAAGCCATACCCAAGGCTTTGCTTTCTAAAGTGTACATAAGTAAAACCCCACGTATAAGCTGCACCCTGAGTTCCTGGAGATATTATAAACTGCAGCAGAGGTCTGAAATGGTCTAAAAGTTTATACCCAGGTTTTTACGGTGCACTTTTATTCATATAATTATATTGACTCGAGACCTTACAAATAAGTGATAAAGTGCTTACATTTGCCCTAGCCGAACAGACTGAGGTGCACTTTATTTAGAAAACAATGTGAAAAAGAAAAAATTGTAGTGTCTACATGGCGGTAACAATCCAATATGGCATGCACAGAGATGTATGTAGACTACACTGAAGGCCTATGGGCCTATGTTCCGTCCCTCCACTATACCCACAGGAAACATATCCTGTATGTAGGTCACTCTACCGACGGAACGATGGTAGACTGGGGTCAAACTGGTTGTGTATTCTAACTAATATATTAATCACTTTTAATGACCCCCTTTGATCTAGATAAGAATCTGAAACTTAGAACTTAAAACCAATGAATCTGGTAATGTCTTGGCTGGATTTGAACACCCAACATGCGATGTGCTATGAGCCATACCAGCGGGCCAGATTAGAGGAGACCCTGGTGTTGTATGTTTTACTATGATAGCAGCAGCCGTCTGCATCAGTGTCCAGCTCTAGTTTTAAAAGCCTAGTGATATAGGCATTCTATTTCTGTTCACCGTCAGCCCTCAGCCGTATTTAATAGCCGCAATGATAGGGTGTAGTGCGCAGGGTTTTCTACTTGATTTATTGATTTATTAAGGATTTGTTATGGGCAAATCATGGTATAAAGGCATTAATCTTGATAACTTCACCGATATACTACACTTGGGTGAAGTTATATATGTATTATGTTTTATACACTTGATAGGTCAGGGCTCGCACACATTGATGATATGTAATGTGAAACTACAGTCCTGTATTGAATGGTATCATATTAAGGTCAAGCCCAAATATGTGAAAAATGGTATGTGATTCATGATATAAGGCTTTCCAACAGGTTTATACCTAGAGTAACGGGTCCTATTAGCAGACACACACCAAAAAAAAATCTAAATATCTTAGGCTGTTCACCCAACATTTGTTGGAATTGCTAAGGCAAGTTGGGAGTTTGCATGTCGCCAAACCACCAAAGTTTTCTTGGGAGTTTACACCTAACCCTTAGGAGAAATCAGGCAATTTGGCATTCTTCCTAACTTGCCTTAGACTTTTTCATTAACTACATGGACTATTTCAATACCTATAATATCCATTCTTTTATTTTGATTCAATGATAGGTGTAAACTCCACATAGATTAAGACACCCAGAACAGAGCCTCTCCATTTGAGAAGCAAGTTTAATGCCTCATATCATTTTCATTTGCAACCCCTGAACTTAGTTGTTCTGGGTTTGACTCATAGGGCCATAGATGTGGATATATGAGAAAATTGAATTTCCAGAGAAAAGGTGTTTTCATTATTCTTCCTTGCTCCATCAATAACATAATAAACCTATATTCTGTTAAGTCCTATGCCAGGTTGAATGGTGAAGGCTTTATCATGTCAATAGTCATTAGAAGTGCCATTAATTTCACATTTGTAGGCCTTTCCATGATAGACACTTCTCACAAAAGTCCTCATGCAAACCACACTGCCACCTTGTGTAAAGAAATCTACTAACCCTTAGATAAAACTACTAACCCCTAAGCCTGAATGTTGACCCTCGGCGCAGTGCGTACTCGGCCCAAGAACGGGAGTGGGAGCAGCAGCCTCAGACGACCCCTTCGCCCCGAGATCTGATTGGTTGATACTGGAGGGGGGGGGAATACACATACTGCTCCTGTCATAGACAATGGTGTTACGTAATATATGAACGTCCCTTATCTGATTCTGCCTCCCCCAACGGCCCAATACTCACTTATTCATGCACGATAGGAGCGCGGACGCAATAGCACAGAGTGCTTTTCAGCCCCCCAATGCGACAAAATACAGGAGAGCTCCACGCAACCTTAGCCTGCTTAGTATGTGGAGGTACGGAACACATGTCGGCCTTCAGCGTACTAACCCCTTAGACAAAAAGACCGCTTTTCTCTTTTGGCTAAATCAAGCCAGCTTGCCTGAATAGGTTAGTGAATACAACTAACATGTTAGTAAAATATTACTAACATGTTGGGTATTTTGCCTAACCAGTGCTTTTGTCTAAGTTTAATTACCGTAATCTCCCACGTATAAGACGCATCCTGTGTATAAGGCGCACCCTGAGTTGAAGAGAAATCTATAAGGCTCACCTAGGCCTGAATTTTGAAGGCTTAGTACTGTTCTATAGTAAAAGTACTGGCAAAAACCCATTTGGAGTCTCCACAGATCAGCTATGCGACTCCCTATGGGTTATACAGTGCTTTGTAATACCTTACACCCCTTCTCCCCAAAAGTGGTTTGGTCCACCCTCTGTCGTACTGAGGGAGTCCACCCACCCACCACTCACTCCCTCCTGTCTACCTGCACCGCTGTGTGCATACTAGTACTACTACTAGCAGTAGGCAGGCCCTCCCTTCTCTGTATGTAGAGGAGGGGGTGACTTACATGCATGGTTCACACAGTATCAGGCTCTATTGAGTTATATAGAAGAAAGAGTTAAAGTTTGTTCCACTACTAAATAAAGGGAATATTGAGCTTTATTTAGCAATAAATAGGTAGAGAAGTTTGGTTCATTCTAGTACTGTAGGGTATAACAATCTAAGCAGTGTAGCCATGTGTAGCCTCTGTTTCTCAATTGCTGCTTGCTCTATAGGGGAGAGCACTGATCAATTTAAATAGGCTACACTGCAGCTAGTAGGCCTACTATAGAACACAAAAGAATAAGGCTCCTTCCACTATACACTATGTGGCAATCTTTTAGTACAGTTGCTATACTCCTGGATTACTCCACCCAAATAGAATAGAATTTTCCCCCGCAGGAATATAGATATGGAATAGAATAGAATTCTGAAATGGAAGCTTGCCCGCAGCTATACTCCTGGATTACTCCACCCAATTAGAATAGAATTTCACCCTGCAGGGCTATAGATATGGAATAGAATAGAATTTTACCCCATTGCCCTGCAGGGCTATTAATATGGAATTGAATAGAATTTTGCCCCAGGGCTATTAAAATGGAATAGGAAAGAAGCTTGTCCCACAGGGCTATTAATATGGAATAGAATAGAATTTTGCCCCGCAGGGCTATTAATATAGAATAGGAAAGAAGCTTGCCCCGCAGGGCTCTTAATATGGAATTTATTTCCCTACTAAATAAAGGGAATTTCCCCCTTTATTTGGTAAAAAATAAGCCTAAATATACTTCTATATGCAATGAAAACTAGTGCAAAATGTGAGGTTACAAGAATTGTTGCTTTACTACTGGATTGCCCCCCCCCCAGCTCAAATAGAATACTATTTTGTCCTGCAGGGCTATTAAAATTGAATAGAAAAGAAAACTACTGTGTGGTATAGGTCTCCATGGCTATGCCTATGGCTTCTGTAATGTTTACAATATTTAAAGTCTCCATGCACCTTTTAGCCCCCACCCTGCCATGTGGTATAAGTCTCCATGGCTATGTCTGTGGCTTCAGAACCTTTATGATATTTCAAGTCTCCATTCATGCAATCTTTAGCTCCCAACCTGCCATGTGGTATAGGTCTCCATGGTAAGGCTATCAATATGGAATAGCAAAGAAGCTTGCCCCACAGGGCTATTAATATTGAATTAATTTGTCTACTAAATAAAGGGAATTTTCCTCTTTATTGAGTACAAAATAAGCCCAAATATACTTCTATATCCAGTGAAAACAAGTACAAAATATGAGGTTACAAGAATTGTTGCTGTACTACTGGATTCCCCCCCAGCCATTTATGCGGGGCATAAATTATATCTATTTGGGCTGGGGGGCAATCCAGTAGTACAGCAACAATTTTTGTAACCTCATGGCAGGTTGGGACCTAATGATTGCATGAATGGAGACTTGAAAAATCATAAAGGTTTGGAAGCAATAGGCATAGCCATGGAGACTTATACCACATGGCAGGGTGGGGACTTAATGTAGTATGGAGACTTGAAATATCATAAAGGTTATGGAAGCTATAGGCATAGCCATGGAGACCTATACCACAGGGAAGGGTTCTTTTCTATTCCATATTAATAGCCCTGCGGGGCAAAATTATATTCTATTTGGGCTGGGTGGCAATCCAGTAGCACAGCTCACATTTTGTACTTGTTTTCACTGGATATAGAAGTATGTTTATGCTTATTTTGTTTGAAATAAAGGGGGAAATTCCCTTTATTTAGTAGGAAAATGAATTCAATATTCTTTCCTAATCCATATTGATAGCCCTGCAGGGCAAGCTTCTTCCCTATTCCATATTAATAGCCCTGCGGGGCAACCTTTTTTCCTATTCCATTTTAATAGCCCTGCGAGGCAAAATTCTATTGTATTTGGGTGGAGTAATCCAGTAGTATAGGAACAACACTACTACATTGCCACACATTGTGTAGTGGAAGAAGTCTTATTCTTTTAAGTTGTACAGTAGGCCTACTAGCTGTAGTGTAGCCTGTTTAAATTGGTCAGTGCTCTCCCCTATAGGAGCTTAGACCCATATCCAGTGGATCCACCATTTTGAATTTCGCTGGTTATGCCAAAGGCGGCAAAACACACTGATAAGGCATTGTCATGATGGGTACCTTGTCCCTGGATAACATCTACTTCCAGGGACATACTGGTTCAAATCCTATCAGCTTATCAGTGCATGTCGCCAGAACCAGCTCCACTCCCGCTTACACCCAATAGAGGAAGCAGCTAGTGAGTAACAGAGGCTACACATGGCTACACTGCTTAGATTGTGATGCCCTGCAGTACTAGAATGAACCTATAACTAAATAAAGCTCAATATTCCCTTAATTTAGTAGTAGAACAAACCTAAACTCTTCTCTTCTACATTTCAAAATAAAGACTGATACTGTATGAGGCATACATGTCCTATGTAAGTCACCCCTTTTTTCAAGAGTATTTCAAAGCTCTCTTTAGTGCCCAGGTCCCTTTGTACTTTTATATGTTTATGATACTAAAGTGTCCAGCAGAAAATATAAAAATGACAAGGATTTCCTGATTATTTTCCTTATCAATTCGCTTTTGTGGAAAACCAGATGTCTCACTTTTGATAACCTTGGTTGGTCAGAATTCAGTGTAAGCCTCGATGATTGAAATATAATACAATGATAGAACACTTTTCAATCAAATCATGGTATGATAGATGAAATACATATATGTGGTATTTCTCCCTATGTGTGTGTGAGCAGAGAAGAGTATGCCCATTTTGCAAAATCTTACTAATTCAAATACGCGGGCCTGGTGGGCCTACAGAATTGACCTAGAGCTACACTTACCTATCTAGTGTGTCTAGTCTCTCTCTTTTCTCTGGTGCTAGAGAGATAGATAACGGTGCCTGGTTCCCTTATATATCAGTCTGCATTCTATAGATTATGATGATATCATCACATTTTCAATTCATACATTATCACTTCACTTTGACATGATCTCAGCAGGCTTGATGTGTCAGTTAGTCAATATTATAGCTTATGTCGTCTCACGTAATCAGAGATAAAAGGTGAAGTAATCTAATAGAACATCCAAATATGACATGTTGCATTTTTCATGTGTATTTCTGCGAAAATATCTGATAGATTTGATAGCCATGCACATTACGTTCATTTCTAACCCTGTATTATAAAACACATCGTGTACAGAACATGACTAAAATGGCTGTGAGTAGTAAATTCAGAAAAAAACCTTATTTTTAGATACTGTCTGTCAATAGAATGCAATGCAACATTATGTATAGGCAAGTAATTTGAAATGGTTTATAGTCCATTGCAATCACCATTTTAAGAACTTGATATGAATCCGAGGGGCATTTGGATTGGTATTGACGCAGGAGGGTGGCTGGCCCTAGGGGAAAGTTGCCTAATTTGGACCCCCTAAGAACTTTTTCCTGTCCAGTGATTATTTCTATGAATTTGAATGTAAAATTTATACACTTTGTGATGGTACCTTATAGCTTTATGGTGATAGCATATAAATCTAGGAATTCTCTAGTCAGGGTGTGCAATTAAAAATCAAAGGCTAATGGTCCAATTTAGGCACCTGGTTGCCTCAATTGGACCAGTTGGTATCCTAATTTGGACCAATATGCACTATTGTTCTGTATTTCCTTATACTTTCATTATATTGAAAAAATATATAAAACTAGGGAACTTTTGATATATGATATCAGATGTCCTCTTAGTATTTCCATCAATATCATGTGAATCTGCTCCGTACTGGAGTAAGAAAAAGGTTACACATTGATCCAATTTAGGAAACTAGGCCTAGGCCCCACTGGGTGGTCCAATTTAGGCAACTAAATTGGATCCAATATTACAACTATTGTCCAATTTAGGCAACTCAAGCTGGTCCAATTTAGGCAACCTTTCATCATTCTCATTGATAGTTTATTTTCTAAAACATGACAATGGATTTTTTCAAATTTCATTTTAGTCTAAAAGCATAATATGACATTTAAAAATTTGAAAGGATCTTGAACAAAAAAATGTTGCATAGCAACCAGGAGGGCTTAAGTAAGCAGTGACGCAAATAAGATCAACAGGTCCAAAAACCATTTTTCAAGAAAAATGTACATAAAATCATAGAAAAATTACATTTTTGGAAGTTATTAGGAACTTTAATGATATTGACTAAAAAATGGCAGCATTGGAAACTAGTTCCTTTTACTGCCACTAGGGAAAACAAGGGTGGTCCAATTTAGGAGCCAGTCCAAATTAGGCAACCTTCCCCTACATGTGACAACCCTTACCCTTGGTGAGAGGGATTTTCACCAAAAAGTGACCCTTGGTGAGAGGGATTTTTTTTGTCGAAAGTGACCATTTACGGCACTTTCTTTGGTGAAATTTCCGGAAATCAGCACCAATTTTGCAGTGCAAGATTGAAATTTGAGAAAAGTGGCTCTTGATGAGAGGGATTTTGGCAAAATGTGAACCCCAATTTTGCCAAAAATCAGAGCCTTGGTGAGAGGAATTTTGCCCCAAAAATGGCCTTGCCAGCACACCCTTGTCTCAGAAAAATATACTTGTCCTTGTCTTCTAGAAATAACCCAGTGGGCAAAGAATGTTAAGTCAATGTTGAAATGATTTTGATCATGGTTTATCAATGTCATTTCCACTTTGATTTAACATTCTGTGCCCACTGGGAGAGGTACATTTTTTGTGTTATTCTTGCCCCAGGATTCTTGCCCGGGGAGTTGGTGGGCTATGGCAGGCGAAGGGGTGATGGGCGATAGGGTTTCTATTCTTTACTTTGTGGTGAGCCGCCTCGTTATAGTTCTGAGGAGGAGACTGGAGGGGAAGTTATGTTCTTTTGATAATTTAGATAGGGTTAGTCCTGAAGTATAGTACACCCTTGAAATGGGGTGAATCTTTATAATGGGGTTTAACTCGCATTCCAAAATGGGGTAGCTTATAATACCATGATTGAACTCGGGATTTCCACCAGTTATGTTTTTCACCTCACTCCAATCTCCACTCGCGGCTTGAGTTTCTCCACCAGTCCATCTCCACTCGCAATGTTACCATATTCTTGGGGAATAATCTAGTGCTAGCATCAAGGGTAGAGCTTTGTGTCTAAATTCCTATGCCCATATGGAAAGAAAACACAATTGGGTACTTCATCTCCAAGGGTTTTTATTGAATCGAAATATGTGTGCCAATTCAAAGTCCAATACAATTCAGAATCCAACGTCGATTTCACATTTAAATTTGGAAGTCCTAAACATACGCCTTTTAAACAGGAAGGATTTCAATCAAATCAATTCAATGATCAATTCCAATTCCGCATTGTCCATTTCTAAAATCATCGGGTAGTAATTGCACCACATTTCATAAATGGTTTCATACACCCAATCCGGGGTGGAAACACTTTCCATCGTAGGTACAGGTGCGTGCAGGAACTCAGTTACAAACCTTTACCAGTTTCAATCGCAGACCAAGTCCAAAGATGAGCTTGGTTTTCAATCACAAATTCAATAATAATTTGAAATGCCTAAACTTTCTTACAAATATCGATTTCCACATGTCATCATAAACAACATGAACACAAATATCGATCTCCACATGTCATCACGAATAACATGAACTTTAGATAAATATCGATCCTCACATGTCATCGCAAATGACATGAACTTTTGAAGTCCATTATGGTATAACTCCAAGTTAATCAATAATCACCAATGAATATCACAATCACAAACCGTTGAGGTCTTAGAACTCCAGTATGGCATAACCTCAAATCAAATCAATAACTCCATGGTGAGATGTTTCAAGTGAGCATTGAGAATACAATAATGTGTAGTGAGAACCAATGAAAGCTAAACAAATCTAAGTCCTTCAGATGTGTGTGTCTCCTCTATGTATGTTATAAGCAGATCTCTCAGTTGGTGTGTTTGAGATCTCCAATTGAACAAGTCAAAACCTCATCAAATGAAGTCAAGACTGTCAAGTATGATCCTCAATTGAATAAAGTTGTGGACCCAGAATGTACTCCAAAACAGTGGCCAAGCTCCAGTAAATACTATTCAGAACTTCAATTGAATTCTGCTTGTGAACTGCCAAATATAAATTTCTTCCCCTCTGATTCCAGGACAGACCGTGAATCCCTTCTTTTGGTACACAGTCTGCACCCCACCTCTGCAGTGCCAGCCTTTTATACTACCAGACCACCGGTGGTTTTGGTCTTTGGTCACTCGACACCCTGTGGCCATTGACTGCCATACCAGAGGACACACACACACACATACCCACTTATAAGGACTTCACCTCTACCTCTACTGTGGCCACCGAGACCCCCAGGAACTACTTGGCTCCAGTCCAAAACAATGACTCAGCCCCCACAGCCACCTCCTGTATCTTATAGGGCTATAACACACCGCGCCCACTCTAGACTTTACGTGACTGAGGACTTATAGTGACATTATAGCATGTAACTGAGGATTTATAGTAACATTATAGTAACACTCTTTGCTTGTTCCCGGTGACATGTCGCATTCAAAAGTTTCCTGCCTTTTTAGATTAGGCTTTATATAACAACCATTATGCTTTATACAATAACCATTCCTGTATGCTACTGGGATATAGACAGTGTGAAGGAACCTTGTGTCTTTATATTATTTCCAGGATTACTATTGTAACTCCCCAAACAATAGCGATCGATTTGTCGCTCTTCATGATTCCCTATAACTCACAAGGCTCCCCGCAATTACAATCAAGGTCCTCTTTCGGACCTGGTTGTAGCGTCCTTCAGTTTGTTTTTTTTTTAATACACACACACAGTTGTTTTTCCAATACCCGGGTTCCTTCACCTAACTTGTCTTCCCCCTTTTTGAAACAGAATGCGACATACAGTACCTACTACACTATTTTCCATTTGGTCCCACTTTGTTTTACACATATAGTTACTCATGTCATATTTTGCTTTTTTTTTTACATGTACATATATATATATATGTATATTTCGAACGCCCATAGCATCGCAACCACACCCTCATCCCATATATGATCCTCCTATTAAAAATATCTCATTCCCTTGTGTACATACAAACTCCCTAATATCTCTTGTTCATAGTGTTTGATACTTGCATAACAATACTCATACACATAGCCTACAATATAACCGTGCGATACTTGTATCATACATAATCTGTGTTTACATAAAAATCTTATAATAGCCACGACCTTTGTCATCATTGTTACTTTCGTTATTCATTTATATATTTTTTTTTTTTTTACTCAGTAAATTTTGCTTTTGTTTAAAAATATATTCCAGAAATACAATTTATAGAAATACACCTCAATAATTAATTAATTTTAATTTTAATTTTTTTTTTACTTTTAGTTCTTATCACTAATATTGTCTTCCTTAGGTCACTTGTTGTTGATATTGTTCTTTTGATCCACCGACTATCTCAGGACATCACGATTGTCAACTGCAACATCAGGATCATTGATGACACGATAGTCGACTGCAACATCAGGATCATTGATGACACATCAAACTGTTGATAATGTCATCTGTCACTGTTCTGGCTTCGTGTTGCAATTTCATGGGATTGTTCTGGATTTATACTAGACAGTTATGTGAAGCTATTTGAGAAAGGATCACAGGCGTGGACGGATGCGAGTTCACTTTCATAAATGACATCCGCTTATACATTACACACTTCGCGCCACACCAATCAGAACTGTCTGTCCATAATTCCCTGATATCACTTGTGGATTTGGTCGACAGTCTTTTTATTATTCTGCATTATTTACCCCAGTAAAGGCATGGAGTCATCGACACAGATGAGGACAAAGGTAATACGGAAGGTGGATGGCTTTCTGAGCCTTTAATGATCACTCAGATTTTCATCACAATGTTTATGCTGCCCTTCTAGTTCATGTTCATCACGTACAGGTCCTTCTGAAGCACTTGATAACACCTGTTCACCCATGGTAGCTCACATCACTCACTGCTCGCTCAGTTAGGGTTTAACATGCCCCCACCCTGAGGGCGTGCCATTTTGTAGAAATAGAGACTGGCAAGACTGGAAACGTCTGTGGATTGTTGAGCTGTTCCCCGTAGACTTCAGGATGCCCGAGGACACCCGTATTTGGCAAACCCCATTGAGGATGTGAAGCGGAGACAGGGAGAAACGGACGTGTACGTGGCCAGCACCTTGCAGATCATAGCCTTTGTCGTATCAGTGAGTACATGATCAGCACCTCGTAGATCACAACCTCGACGCACCAGTGAGTATATGAGATCAGCACTTCGTAGATCACAGCGTCGGTTGATGACCAGCACTCACCGGTTCCACCGTACAGGTTCCTTTATAACTCGGCTCACAGAGTCTTAACAGTTGCTGTGGCACTTGCCTGTCACACGTAATCCAGTAACAAGGCTCAGAACACCTCAGCTTGACTCTTGATGAATCCAAATGGTTCATATTCAGCCTCCCCGGTGGCTCGATGCTCGGGAAGGCACAACTTTCCCCGAATGTACCACCATCTAAACTTATACATCTTTAGTGACCTAATGCTTGGGAAGGTGCAACTTCCCCGGGAAGGATCATAATTCAACTATGCTCACTTTCTCTGGTGAACTGATGCTTGGAGAGGCACACAACTCTCCCGGAATGGCATCACAGCTCAAAAGACACATCTTGGTGATCCGATGCGTGGAGAGGCACACAACTCTCCCGGAATAGCATCATAGGTTTGGATCCTGTGTCTGATCAGCAACCCTGTTGATCTTAACTTCCAGTGGGTTGGTTCGCATATGCTATCATCTTGGCAAACACAGTCCTTATATAATTGGTACCCAAAATCCAATGGTGGTAGTGAAGTCATATTCACTGAGTTCATACTCTTTAGACACAAGCATGGATTGATTCCTTTTGCAGATGGAAATTTTTTTTTTTAAAACAATAATAATAACTCCCTTTTGTTGTGAGCTTATCGATACAAGCCACATTAGTTAATTAACACTCATTGATTATTACAATCAAGCATTTGATACAGGCAATGGGTAAAAGGATGAGGCTTTGACACAATCGTGCTTTGGAAACCCATACATACACACACACATTTTTTTTTTAACATAGACCAGTATAAATATACTCAAGTTTTTGGGACTTGTTTGTAGTATCCCCTAAGTTCTTATACATGGCTCTCTTCTTATACCTTTTAATAACACAGTGATTCGAGTCGTTTTGATGTAGTGAGGAAGACGTGGGACAGTCTTTGTACTAACATGAGAAAGACGTCTGGCATTCTTTGCACTAACATAAGCACCCATGAAATCAGATCCAGTTAACTTAAATATTGGCACTCGAGATTCTGACTCCCCCAATATCGACAGTGGCATCGAAGATCTCCGTAACCAGAGTTATTTATATCATTCATTCATTTTCCCCCCTTTTTTTTTTAGATTTTCAATATTATTGAAGAATGAGGAAATTATTACACAGGTGTGAAAGAAACTTCATGATTTTGTGAAGACATTAACGACACTGCCGATCATTGGTAACAGAAAGGATGTCCTTCTCACCGACCCTTATGGCAAATGCCACAAGATCACAGGAGATCCCTTGAGGAATACACGGTAACTGTCAGCCAAGTTAGATTTCTTTGAAAATCTGCTCCCCTCGGCATATGCCTCTTCCCCATATCATGACATTCTTACACTGAAATCTACACTCCTCCACAAGATACTTGACATGATATTACAAGGATGAGATAGAAAAAGAAATAAGATTTGCACACAAAGAATATCTGCTCATGAGTTTAACTCCCAAATGATGTACACCACTCAAAAACTGAGAAAAGATGACACGGCTATGCCATAAAAGATGGATACACATCACACTAAGAACTAGAGAATCCAAAGAGAATTGGAAGAGTTCGAGTCGGTCACACAGAGCTAGCTCACACCTTTTGTTTAGCCCGGAATAATACATTCTACTTCCCCCTTTTTTTTACAAGAGTTATGGAATATCATTATTACATGTTTGATTGATGCGTGATCCACACCAGTTCGCATCTCTGATCTCAACTACCAGCCTTTCTCAAGATCTCCTTATGAATTTGATGCTCTTTGGTCCTCTTGATCTTTATTGATCACACACTTTATCCCACACCTATAAAAAGAACTTGCAATTTGCTTGAAGATTATTCTCTACTCTGCTAACTCTGGACCACTGGTTTTATTTCAGAAAGGCCCATAATACTGCACAAGAAGTCTCAAGAGCGATTTACTCATGAATCAGATAACAACAAGGACTCAAGGAAAATGTCTCACTCATGCTACCGATCCTACCAACATTTTCCACTCATTTTTAATAAAGAACATTTATGGGTGTTATTGATTTAGTATATACACATATATATATATACCTCAAAACCTTATTATTGAATGGTGTTTATACCTGGTTGTCTCGTGTAGCAAACAGCCAATTTTTACCACAGAGATCAGAGTTTGTGAATACAGAGTTGCATTAATGATACCCGCAAGAGAGATATTTTTTTTTTACATTGGGTCTTGAGAAGATTTGAAGACAGAGATAGGATGAGAACCTGCTGCAGACAGGAATTCATCAACACCCTTTTGGGGACGACTTTAACCACGTCCTTATGGATGAGGCTGGATTTTATAGATAAGAAACAAAAAATAGTATAGTTACACACCCTGAGCTCTCTTAGCGTTTGAATAGGACATTAGAAAACAGGCAGACACGCCCTTCGAGCATTTCAATCATGGATCACAGTGGGAATTGCTCAGCTTCAATGATGCTGATTTCTTATCACCCCTTGGCAAGCGCACCAGTTCTTTGTATGAATAATTCAGTCGGGTGGCCTACTTGACAGACGAGCAAACCCCTGACACCCATTGTGATGTACAGCACACCGGACAACCACATATTCCATTATGAGCGGCAAGTTAGGAGCTTTTAGACTCACTACACCGGTAAGTGGATCACTGCTCATACAACACTCGGAAAGAAAACAGGCAGAACAGGTACAGTATCGCCGTCAGCCACAATCCAGTCCAAACCACCAGTCATCCTTCCCACTAGAGAATATGCATGAGGATCGCAACGCTGACATGGGGGAAGATTAAGGATACTGTATGGTTGTAAATCCCTGAGTCTATATGACTGCAGATCATAAAGACTGCGCTGTCGAGGATCACAAAGATTGTAGGTCGGAAGGTCACAGAGATGATACACTTGAAGGTCACAAAGATCGTACATCCGGAAGTCCCAGAGGTTATATACTTGAAGTTCATAAAGATCGTGTACTTGAAGTTCACGAAAGTAATGTCTTTGGAAATCATAGAGATCATATATCTGGAGTCTACGGAGGTTATTCACTCGCCAGTCTTGAAGACATGCAGCGGTGATGACTGTGTTCCAAGCATTCATGATCTCCAGGTCTCACAACGCTCTTGATGGAAAAGATTCTGATGACGAGAAGAATTGCGACTTCTTAGACTCACAGTCATCAAGAGAACTTGTTCAATTGTTCAGTTTGTCTGGATGAGTTTGATCCGGTGGCCCCTTTCACTCTCATGTGTCACCCGATCACACTTTACAATAACATTCTTACATGGTAATTTATATCTCAATCCAAATGCCTTAAATACATTTTGGTTTTACGCTCTCAATATAGGTATAAACAGATGTATATATACATATCCACCTCAACTCCTCTCCACACGTACAATATAAGCATTTATTTTTAAACTATTGCTCCCAGTGCAAATCCCGTCCCTTCAGTGTCAAGCTGGAGCACTAAATGCTCATAAATACATCCAACTCACAAGAATGTCACAGAGGAAAAGAAACACAACCGGGTCTCTGGCATGTTACAAAGACACCTATGGCATTTTGCCTACTCCTGCCTCAATATTGGTCGGTCTGACCGGTGCACCAATTTACTGATTTTGTTGTTTTTTTTGTTTGTTTTTTTACACAAAGAACATTCCTTTTACTAAAGGAATATAACTGCCTCTTACTGTTTACATTTGAAGGAAGATACTAGGACATATATATTGTCTATATAGAAAAATGGTTAATGTAGTGAAGAAGAGTTCTACAATAATCCAGAGATCATGCGAAAAAGAATTCATGCAGAAAAGGATTCTCGAGAGTACTCCATTCTCACTTCGGAAGTGAGGACGTACACCATGAAAGTCAATGTCCGTCACAGAGCGTTAGGAACTAATATCTCGGCATAAAGACGCTGTTCTCCACTCTTAATTTCCGCTCGTTTTGTTCTCGATAGACATGAATAGCCATTCGTCGACGTTTGCATATTCTGCATTTCGGCGTCAGACAATCTTGAGGTTGGCACATAAAACACCATGGGCTAATTTCTCCGAACATGCATAACTTCCCTACCACGTACTTCTGATAATATGCATTAACCACTTTTCTCAGTTTTTCGGGAAAAGTGGTGATACACCAACCTCCTCGTACGATACGGGCTGCAGCTAGAGTTTCTAGTGGTTTGACATTGGTCGTGTCCTTAGGTGGTAGAACCCAGTCATAACAATCCAGTCTAAACAAAATTCCTCATCCCTTGCTGATACCTGCCAGGTGTGCCCTATTTTAATGTACTCCAATTGCATTTTGTCGACATTTCTGGGATCCCACGATCCACCCTCTTGGCTTTGACTGACCATTTACTCTCTCAAAGCACAGGAAAACTCTCACTTTGAGATAACTCTCATGATAGATTGAAGACAGAGTGTATAAAGACTAGCAACATAATCCCCGAACAATGGGACTCTAAACTCCTCAATTATGGCATCATAAGCACGCCATCCACAAATTCAAACCTTATAATTCCCAATACATATCCGCAGTTGTCCAGAGAAGAAAACTGTCAACACAGTGAACGTTTCTAAGTCACACGTGCCAGTACAGACAACTCTGGTGTCGCACTCTCTCTCTCAAGTAAGATGACTCCGGCCACTATATGGCATATCGGCATCAACTTCCACTGTTGGCAAGCCTAAGGCATTTGTATGCAAAGACATACTGAAAAGAAAGGAATCCAGAAAGTGAGAAGATAAGAGGATATAAGAACTGATGTCATCACTGGTCTCCCAGAACATGAAACTGGAAAGAATCCACGGAGTGAGAAGATGAGAAGATGCAAGAACTGCCATTCTCACTGGTTCTCCAAAGCATGAAGCTATGTCTCAACCTTCCTGAACTCTGTGAGATGCATCCTCCTCAAAGGGTGGCCCACAACTGACCACTCGATCTGGATCGGCGGTATTTATATACACACCCATGTATCCCACTCTCAGCACCCCGTAGTGCGTGGTCACATTTAACCCGCATGGTTGCAGATGACATATTTCTCATTATAATCGCTCACTCTGAATCTATATATATATATATATATATATATATATATATATATATATATATATATATGTATAAAAGTCTTGGAGTTTCGAGAAAAGAGAGAAGAATACTACTTAGAAAGATTGGACATGAGCAGGAACCAGAGAGATTAGACATGAGCAGGAACCTTCGTCATACCCGACTAGGTAAAGAGGTGGAGAAATAGTGAAATCCTAAGAAGCTCTGGGAGGCTCTGCTCTCTTAGTCCTCCACAACAATTCCATAAATGGCAACTGTTCCCTACGCCATTCCAAAATCTCGAGTGTTATCCAACCTCCTAGGGCACAACACTGCCGAAGGAATTAAGATCTTGATACTGATGACAAAGCCACTCAGGATAACAACACATGTCCATGTACATACTTTGACACCATAGGACACATAACAAGGTCTACCGAATCGGCGGTGCCCTTCCTGAAGCCAGCTTAACTCGATGGTATTCCAGTGGCTCCATGCGCCTCTGGGGCTCCAACAGAAAATTACCTTTCTCCTATGGGGAAATACTATGAATAACAAATTTTCAGAGCTTGGTTGCTTTATCCCCCCCTTTTTTTTACTAAACCTTTAAGAATTCTTCCCCAGATATTCCTACACAAAAGACTTGTTTCTAATAGCACCTTTGGTACTACTCCATGCTACTCACCAATATTCTAGTTAGGCAAGATGGCTGAAAACAATGAACCAGACAGAAGATCACACACTAATAGTTGACATCTTTTAGTGGCTTTTTGGGGAGAATAGTTCAAAGAAGATTACACTATCTCCCAAGAAAAGAACACGGTGACTATAGAGTTGTTCTGCAATTTCCACTTCAAGAACTCCGTCTTCCTGCAATAGTGACGCTGGGCTGCTTTCAGCACCTCGTCAAACAACATTATCAAAAGTGGAGGAGGAGAAGCCCTCACTCAACACATTCAAACCTGACAATTGAGAAACACCTTATGACGATCCGGCATGACCTGATCCTACTCTTTTCTTCTGACTGACCTTGGTCATGGCTCGTTTTCGCATAGGTGGGCCCCACAGTTTACCAACTTCACCAAATCATCAACATCACAGAGGAAAAAGAAAAGGATCTCACAGAGGAAAAAGAAAAGGATCTCTGACACCAGTGGTACTCCACTAGGAATGCTGTATCCCCAGCGACGCTCCATCCTTGCTGGACCATTTCAAAAGAACTCATTTCATAAAACTCGCTCATGCCGCGGTGAAACTAGTCGGTGGGTAAGAAATCACCAGCATTCCTCACACACTTAAAATCCAGGCGATCCTCCCCAGAAAAGAATCAAGATTTACTAAGTACTCTAGAAAACATGATGTTAGAAGGGAAATGCCTATCCATTTTATTTTATTATTATTATTTTTTTTTTACAGTCCTTCCTTCCTCAACATGAACTGGGCTTGTGACAAGCTCGATGGCGTGCTGACCTACAAAGAACGTACCAGACAAGCATAGGACAGGTAAGAATCACCTGTCCGTCAGACCAGGCTTCCCAATTCGTCTGTCAACACAGGCTAGAAAATATCTCAGATTTTCAGTGGAACCCTATCGTCCCGTGACTTATCCACAAAGGATGTCCCCGTGCAATGGGCTGGCACATGTCACAGTTGATGACGACTAAACCCGCAATGGAGATAATAATCCTTTTGGGAGCAAGGATTTTTGAAACAATTAAAGTGGAACAGAAAAATAATTTACATGGATTCAATGGATTTAAGAAACAGAAGAACCTGAATGGATGGATTTTCTCAAAGCATGCTTAAGAACACTATAACATGCCGCTACAATTACCTGGGTCCAAACATAGCCTCCTGAACAAGAAACAGGAGACGAAGGGATCTGCTTTCGAAACAGTGAGATTGCCTAGGAGCAACCTTGCAGTGTCTCCAGTCATTCCCAGGAAATGTTTTGGTAAGGAACCCTCTGGAGACGTCACAATTCCGGCCGACCTTAAGATCAACCAGGCTCATGAGATTCCTCCATTCCATTCCAACACCCATGCCAAAAATTTCTTAAGAAAAATACAAGAAAACAACAAGAAGATGCAAGAAAACATCGTGAAAAATGCAGGAAAACATCATGGAACACCATTCTCACAGACCTGACCCAGGAGACTCTTGGTCTCACCAGACTCCTCCAGATTCAGAGGCAACTGATCACCACCCTCCGGGTTCCAAAGCCATAATTCCGCCTTCCAGGCTCCAAAACCATAATTCTCTCCACCTCCTGCAGTGGGGCAAGCAGTATGACTGGCTAGAATAAATACTTCAGGTGTTACTTCCAGAGGACAATCAAGCTCTCCCTTACTGCAGCTGGCATTCCTTCTAGTGTATCCCGACACCACGGGAACTAGACTGATACAGAAGAAGAAGACATATAATTTCTTTCTTACTATTGTTTATTTTACTATTACCATTATTTATTTATTTTATTTATTTGCTTGATATTATTTATATATTTCCTCATTATTTTTTTTTTACACTCACCACCTCTAACGGTGGTTGCTCTATGCACTCCCATAGCAACACCGAGACATCTCGAGCCCTCGGGAAGCTGCAAGATGGAAGAGAAAACAAAAGATATCGCAGCTGCAAGATAAAAAGAGAAAACAAGAGATATTGCTACATACCAGAAGTTGCAAGATGAAAGAGAAAACAAAAGATATCACTACACACCAGGAGCTTCATCTTAAGGATGGTATCTCAACTGGATGACAATAAACTCGACAGCCTATACTCTCCGGTGATCCTGACGGAACAAGGGCAGTCATGAAAAAGAGAAAACCTTCCCGGTATTGATTGATTTGAAATAGGGCTGACAATCCAGGTTTCTCTGTACACTGCAAAAAAGGTGTTTAAAGATACACACCAAATTTTCTCAACACCCGCATTTAAACACCTAAACACTTGAAGTGTTTAGGTGTTTAGCTTTTGCACACTTGTACTTAAACATCTAAACACTGAGGTGTTTAAGTGTTTAGCATTTAAACACTTGTTTAAACACTTTGCAGTTAAATGCGTTTTAAAATTGAACGCGTTTAGCACTAAAGAAGCATTTAGAAAAGTGGGACAAATAAGTGTTTAAACAAGTGTTTAAGTCTTAAACACTGGTGTTTAATCCCTAAACACTGTTTTTACAGTGTACATAGAAAGAAAGAAATCTCACACTCGACTCACAGTGTTCTCACTCTCTCAACTCCCGCCTATCTACCAGTTCTCAAATACCACAAACCAAAGACAAAAATACCAGATTGTTAACTTCAACACACCCACCTACATATATTTTATTGTATTTATTTTATTATTATTTTTTTTTTTTGCTATGTGGAAAATCCGATAGGATCCCAGGTCATAATGACTGCAAACTTATCATAAAAATAGGTGGTCACTGCTTCCTCTGGTCTCAACTCGCGGGCCAACCTCACTCCAGAATCTTAACATCAAAGAGTTTTGCTATGTGGAGAATCCAATAGTTATCATGTCCGCGGGCCCTCACAGGCGTTGCGTAACCTCACCCTGTGAACTTACCACTCCTCATGATGACAACAAGTCCCGGAGAGGAATCTATTTATCAGACTTGTATAGATAGGGAAAACAGGATGGCTCACTCAGTAGCAACATTCCAGACACGGAATGTCACCCAGATGCTCAATTGATACGTGGATGAACCAATAGGGCCTCGAGTCGAGGACTGGGCTAAAAATTCAAAAGAAAGAAAGTACGGACTAAAAATTCCCAAAGAAAGAAAGTAGTCAGGACTCGTGATCTCACCTGTGAGTCCATAAGACCTCAGGAGTCACTACCATCCTCCAAGGGACATCCCAGACACAGGACATCACCTAGAGGTCTGATTGGTATGTGGACAACCCGATTGTCTCCCAGGACAGCATGCCTGGGAACCACTGAAGGTAAGATGGTCACCGGAACATATGGTCCAACCTGTTGAGTCCGCCATATCCCCAAAACTACAACAAAATTCCAACAATAACACACCTGAAGTGTGGCCCATCAATCATTTTCACTCATGATATGCTGTTGATACAGGGTTCACAGGAGGAACAGTAGAGTACTTCCATGTAAATGGAAATATTCAAATGACCGACATCAGAGTTTGCCCATACAAATAGACAGGAATAGGGATCACTTTCACCTTCTCAGAGGACATTCATGACTTTATACTCATTCTCCCCGGTATAGTTGCACTATGTCCCATTAGAACCATTGTACTTTTCTAAACCAACTCCTTCAAACTTCCTATCAACACAATCACTGACCGGTTGATAGGTATACCTTTCAGTATAGTCACATTATATCTCACTCTACCCACTGTACTTTTCTTCAACCATCTCCTCTGAATTTCCTGTCAGCACGGCCACTGGCAGGTTAACTACAGGCAAATGAAAATTGTTCCGTTCTCAATTATACAGATCATATACCAGAATACTCAAGCACCTCTCGTGCCCACTCTACCTCTCTTTTTGTGGCTGTATATATTAATTTCAGACATCACTGTCCGAACTCTCCTAACCTCAAAATGTTTATTTTATTTTAGATCTGCATAATTCTTCACCTCTCCAAACCGTTTATATACATAACAACATGAGTGTGGCTGAAACAATGAAGATAACAAAGCACAAAATAGACTCTTTCAGCAAGTCTCAGTGGATAATGTAAGGATAGCCTGCAGATGGAAATCAAAGAAACATTAGCAACAAAGGGCAAATATCATTTTGGCCAAGACTCCTACGTGGCACGGTGCACACGCAAATGTCAGTTCATTTCCACACCTCAGATTCTGGAAAAAGAAGAAAAGAAAGATCACGCCTTAAATGCTGGAAAAGAAAAGAAAACTTGAGTGTGATTATTTTAAGAACATGAATGCAAACCCTCCAGAAGGAAATAATGCAGGTTAAGTAATCTCCCGCACTCAACAAGAATCTCCGCTGTCGGCGGATGGCTACCTGAAAAGTTTCTGCCAAACGTTCAAAATGCCCATCGTATTTACAGGCTCTGCAGACGTAAGACACGTCTGTGAGATTGGTAAGTTTCGTTATCTCTGAGTTTCTTCAGATTCCTGATATTAAGCTATATTTTCTACTCGAGTCATATTTCCTCTCTAAGGAAGTACCCCTATCCACAGAAAGTTTGTCACGCACACACTGTATGTGGTTCTGATAATGAATGAAATTCCCTCTCTCAAACACATAAAATTAAAATTCTCTGGACTCTGCCAAAGAAAATTACTCACAAATAAACATAGGTGACAAGCTACACACCATATACAGGACTGTTTAGCGCACATCACAACATAATTGGTTATTCGCACGCCATAAACATTATTGACAAACACATATGTAGCGTAGCTAACAAATCGCGCACTATAAGCAACATTGACAACCAAACAATAATAAGTGGTGCACCATAAGCAACAATGACTATTAAACATCAATGTGGTTAGTAAGCTGTACACCATAGTCACCACTGATAGCTACCTCATAGCATAATCAGTTAGTGACCCATAATACACAAAGTTGGGAATGATACATCATAGCACGTTCAATAAGCCGCTCACAGTGATATAACAAACAATATACGAACATGACGGCACAACAAACTGTAATTTTCAACATAATAGACCCGCTTAACCCTTGTTAGCCTTTTCTAATTTCACCTTTCTGGTTTCACAACAACAAATTTTCAAAGGATCAACCACAGATTGCATCAATAATTTGCATCTGGGATCCACCCTACATCTCCCTTGCTATAATTCTGGGATTTTTTTTTTTATTTAATTACCAGAAAGGCCTCATTACATGTTTCCTACCGAACTCTTCAACTCCCTCCTCAGATATATATATATATGTATAAGATCCATCATCTTCATTTCTTTATGAAGGAACTAAATAAGCTTCTTAATACCACTATAGCAATTCTCAGACACAGTGTCTCAAGCAGCTCAATGTTGCTTTCACGGACATACGAGGTCCTTGTCCGCGAACTACTTTGAAAATGTCTGCAAATTTCATAACTCTGGTACACAAATCTCTTCACTCATTCACACTTTCATGCTCAAGCTTCATCACTCAGCCATACCTTCATGCACAAACTCAGTGACTCCTTCATTCCTTTATGCACAAACTTCATGTCTCATTCATACTCTGCTGCACAAATCTCATGACTCATTCATACCCTCATATACAAATCTCCTAACTTATTCATACCCTCATACACAAATCCCGTTCATCACTTCATACTATGCCGGCTTGTAGTCACACACTTCACGCACCATGTTTTGGAATCACTCACACAGTCCATGAGTCTGTTGAAAAGTTACACACTCATCATAGACATGCTACAAAGTTACACATTCACACCATGTATGTTCAAAAGTTACACATACGCACCAAAGGTACACTCAACAACCACAGGTGCACCATAAGTGTGTTAAAAAGTTACACACACACCATAAGTGTGTTGAAAGGTTACACACTGGCCTCATATGCTCTAAAGCCACACTCATATACCATATGCACATTTATAAAGGTTACGAGTAAGGTTACGTGATCGTGCTACAAAGTTACACATTGACATCATTCATGCTCAAAAGTTACATTTTGACATCATTTATGCTCAAAAGTTACACTTACACCATACAATCTTCATCACACACACGAGGGGGACAGGAAAGAAGAGATAAGACCCCTTTAAGTGGGCTAGGGAGGCCCTAACGTGTTGCCCTCACTCGAGGTTGATGGGCAAATTGAAACTGTCATAGCTCCACAATTTTATACCTACCCGCGCAGCTGTCTCCAAAGCAAAAGTTCCATGATCACTGATCAAATCTCCAAAGTTGTAACAGTCATTGGATGAATCTCCAAAGTTGTATGTCCAGTGGGCAAATCTCCAAAGTCCCACTAAGTGGCAACGAAGTTCCACTAAATAACAAGGATCTCCTTCGCTCTTCACAAGCACAACAGTGAAAGTTTCACATCCTATGATGGAACGCTCTCACTTTCACTCTCACTTTCATAACTGGTAATCCATTGCAGCACAAACACAACACAAGTAGTTCCGCGGCACACAGAGAGAATGTCAAGGTGGTTGGTGGTCAGTGTCGGTATGTCCAACGGCCATTGACCTCCCTTTGCTGTGGTGAGTGTTATGTCTCCCCATGGCTACGCTCCCATTGATCTCCGTGGTGAGTTTGCCATGTCCACAAGCAGCCTCAATTGGAACAATTCCACTCCAGCAAGAATTTATAAATTTCTAATGCTGGGTCTATGTGTCGGTGTCTGGTCCAGAGAAACACGTCCTCTCCCCATGGTGCCTGACGCCCAACTGTGGTGGATGTGCGTCCCCCTGTGGTGGACATGCGTGGTGCCACTCTCTCCAGACGGGGTCATGACCTCATTTGCACAGCATCCCCTGCCCTCGTGTAGTCTGTAATAAGCACCCCCTTGGCGACAATTTGTAGGGTCCAAAATTCGTGTTCCCATCAAATATTGAGGTTATTTAATTTATGTTAAATGTCAATCACTACTTTTGGTTGCTATGTGAATAGGCCTAAAAATGGTTTCTGACTATTATACTCAAAGGAGACAGGGCTCTCACGCAAGAGCACCGTACTTTCCGAGCAACTTCCAGACATCTCCTTATTTGGCGATGTCTTGGCTGCATCCGCTCTGCAGCATTACATCAGCAAGTTGTTTTTTCAACCAAAATGGCGTCCTCCCCAGCAACGATCTCCGTCTTACAGAGAAGTATCATTTTCTTATTATCCCCTCAGTGGTGGCAATTTCCTTTCTTGCCCGCCATTTTTTACTCTAAAAGCTCATAGTATTGAAAGGTCGCTCAATTAATGTACTAAACTTTGACACTGATTAGACCAATAGCTGTGTTATTTCTTGAGCTGCTCAAACAGCTGGTACTGACCGCCTTCCCCTGGTCAGCCATTTTGTTTCAATTTCATCAGCTCACCCATGTCGAATTTTGACCTACCAATTCCAAACTTTTGAATTTATGACTCCCAATTCCCGCAATTTACGCGAAGTCCCTTCTTTTACTGGTGGATGCTTGGGAATTCTCTCCCCCTTTTTTGGCACTTTTCCGCTCCTTGTGATGTCTGGCTTCTTTATATGATCTTTTTAGGCTAGTACTTACGATTTGTAATTCTGCCCCAACAGCAGACCAACCGTCGCTAGTGATCATTGGTGTACCTTTAGGGATCACAGATGTTAGGCCAGCCACCTGGCGTACCAACCTGGCTAGACGCACATTTCCATTTTCCCGCTCCAATTCTCTAGCCAATTTCTTGGTGAGATTCAAATATTTGGGTAGTACAAATCGTCTTGCCTCTGATCGTGCGGTGGTATTAATGGCTCTTAATTCTTGACCCCATTCTATCCAGGCCTCACATTCATAACACCCAATCACCAAATCAATTTCGATGATCAGAGATTTAGAGGTCTCAGCCAGAAATAATTGCTCGCTAGGTACACAAGCCTCACCTATTTTAATGCTTTCCCACATAAAATCGGTCACTATCTGCAAATATAAACCATCGCCTTTGATTTTTCTTTTCACCACCACCAGGTGCCTCCAAAATACCGCGATCACTAATAGGAATATGCCTGCTAAACAAAATGATGCTATCCAACCATAATGGTCCCTAACTCTCTGACAATCTTTAGAATTCTCATGGGAAGCTAGATCTGACATGCTGGATTCTTTCATAAGTGAAAGATTTTTTTTTTTACTTGGCAGACATTTCACTCTCGAGAGACCATGACATGTCTTTCATTTGCCACTTACTGCGCATGTATTAAAAGGTCCAGAGTTACTTTCTCTCATCCCTTCTCCTCCTTCATCTCCAACCTCAAATGGAGATGAAGTGTAAGTTCTCTTCTTTTTTTTTTTTACAGGTCCATTGTTCTCCGGGTAGTTACTGATAAGGTGGTATCAAGTGGGGACACTTAAATTTGTCAATCTTCAAGTTTTATAGTTCACACCCAATGACCAGCCCTCTTTATCTACTAATGGTGTTCAGCTTCCTGCTAAACAAGGACATATACCTCACTAATTCCCTCTTTTCCGGTCACTCTGTCTTGAACTGCTCACCAGCACACCATGGAGTTCAGGAGCATTCTTTGTAAGCCCCAACGTGCGCTTGATAGTTCCTACCTCCTTCCTACCAGAAGACTGCACCATAGCTCTGACCATCCTGTTCAATACAGATGTTTCTCTACAGAACCCTGAGTTCACCATAAATGCGCGACTGGTGCCAAACAGCTCAGCCACCTCGGATTTATCCTATGAGGATGTCATGCACATTTATTCTGTGGGGTACCCAGAGATACCCAACCATTTCCTACGCCGCTGTTGGTTTGATGTTGCCCCTTTTATGGGTGCCCCCGCGGGCCGCTGGCCTCCAGAAGTTTACTCAGTGGTTCCCCTTGCTGAGGCCTCCGTGGTAACGGAGCCCCGTGTTCAGGCACACTCGGTACCATCCACTCCAATAGTTCACACAGCTACCAGGGCCCCTGCCGCTCTGGGAGCTCCTCCTTCATCTCCAACCTCAAATGGTACTGCAATTCTTCATAGTACACCACCTACCTCTCAGCGCTACAATGTATCGTTTGGCTTGGAGGCCTTCTTTGCTCCTTACTATTCCCAGAGTGAGGCAGGCACCAAGGTTTCCAGCACTCCCTTGAACACCACAGGAGTACCCGGTTCCTCGATATCCGCCGCCTCTGTCGGATTCCCACTGGCCTTTCTGACTTCTCTGGATATGACTCCGTCCACCATTCAGGCCATTACGTCGGAGGTGTTATCCGTGGCTTCTCCAACCGAAGTGTTCTCTTCCGCTGCCATCACTCAACGACCTCCAGTAAGCTGACCATCCCCACAGGGACCTTCTCAAACCCTACCGAAACCATCATCAACCTCCTCGGAGCCAGGTACTGGTTCCAAGCGTCGCCACAGAAAGCCAAACCCTCTGAAATTCACTAAGGTTCACTGTCGCTGACAGCAGATGCTACAGTCTTAACCCCTTCTCTCACGTCAGTCTTATTTTCTGAAGTGCTAGAATGTAATCATCGTCTTGTCGACTCAATAGCTTTAGTTTTTGCCCTCTCTCATGAGCGATCAGTGTCCTTTGAACTTTCTTTGTTCAAGGACACTGATGATACCTTTGGACGTGCCCCTCTTGGGGTCATCTTACCTCCTAAGCCCTCAACCTCAGCAATATTGCGTTGCGTCTTTGGACGTGCCCCGCGCGGGGTCGTCTTATCTCCTAAACCCTCAACCTCGGCAACATTGCGTTGCATCTTTGGACGTTCCCACGCGCGGGGTCGTCTTATCTCCTAAACCCTCAACCTCGGCAACATTGCGTTGCATCTTTGGACGTGCCCCGCTCGGGGTCGTCTTATCTCCTAAACCCTCAACCTCGGCAACATTGCGTTGCGTCTTTGGACGTGCCCCGCTGGGGGTCGTCTTATCTCCTAAACCCTCAACCTCAGCAACATTGCGTTGCATCTTTGGACGTGCACCGCTCGGGGTTGTCTTATCTCCTAAACCCTCAACCTCGGCAACATTGCGTTGCTTTTTAGGAACACCCAAACTAAAGCTGACGAGCTGGACTGTAGGTTGTCTGCCTGCCAACACTGCATCGGCTCCATAGGCTTCCACCACCCCCGTCTGTGAAGAGGAGTGGCAGAGTTAGGTGAACACTCCCTACTAGCCTGAGTGCCACCAGATATCTCGCCACCCCTGGGTTCGGAATGTTCATATAGCCTTATATTGGGATTCTCTTCTGAACTGCCATCACTGTTCTCTTCTATCTCAGACAGTTGCTCTATCTCCTGGAGCTCTACATTCTGGGAACATGTACGGTTGTGCCGGTTCATTATAGTCTCTCTCGCATCCCCTTCAGGTTCACTGATCTCTTCTTCAAGATCACTACCACTTTTCTCATCATCTTCCGATGGTATCTCCCGCTCTTCTCTGAGATAAGCTCTCTTCAGCTTATTCACATTTACCAAGTGATCAATGGCCCTCCCGGTTCTCAATGACCGCAGTCGCACTCGGTTGTCGTCTACAGCCTCCTCAACTCTATAAGGCCCCCTGTACCTATTAGAGAATTTGGACAAGCTGTTTGGCACAACTGGGATCATAATAGTATACCAGATCGCCCTCTTCTAGTTGCACAGGTCGGGCATTTTTGTCCAATTGTGCTCTCATGGCCTTTTCATACTTTTTGGTATTCTGCCGAGACACTTCATCGAACATTTCAATGCAGTGCTTGGTTCTCAGGAACCAGTCTCGATCTTCACCTACCACCTCAAAGCCATTGCCCTCAGGATAACCCAAGGCAACATTGTCTCGACCGAATAACAATGCATACGGCGAGAATCCGGTTCTAACACTGATGGTAGATCTGGCTCTCCATAATGCAAGAGGTAGCATATCAGGCCACTTCTCATGATTCTCATCTATGTATACGCCTATTGCATAGTGTATTGTCTTATGTAGGTGCTCTGCCCTTGCATTAACCTCATTCCCATTCGGCTTCCCATGGCTGATCTTGATCCTATGGGCACAACCTAGGCTAGGAACCTTTCCGACACCATTCTCCCTTATAAAAGGGAGACAGGGGACATGGTGTCCTCCATGCTTCCCAGGTCCTTCTTTTCAAAGTACCTGATCACATAGAACTGTGCTCGGTATAGATGGAATACTAACCTTACACAGGCCAGACTGTACATTGAGCCGAGCGCGGTGGCCTTAGACAGTCAATAAGGACTTAATACCATATGCGACCCGACCGATTGGTGACCCAGTCGTTAGCGATCCCTAAATCCAGTAGAATGTATTAGACTCCCCGGTAGGAACCGACGGTCTGATCCGGCCAGATCTTAGCTAACCTGTGCGAACTTCGACCGTTTTCACCAACCTTGCCTGCTCATCGCCCCACTGGGGCAACGGGGTGGAGGCTGTCACCTCCGTACCACCTATAGCCACTTGCCATACACTGCAGAGGGCGTGCCTACTAAACCTCATACAGTGCTTTTTAAAATGGTAGCCCGACTATAGGCCGACTAGACGATACCACAGTAAGATGTCAATTCATCCTTCGTTAGACATGAGGGCCTTCAGTATCTCCCTTGCACTTAAAATGCCGATTTTACATCCTTGCGGGTCCACTATCGCCTGTTCCAGGGACGGCATCAGGGAGCCTATCCCCCTTGCCTCCCTGGGATATTCGGGAACTAGTGAAGCTCTGTTTATACATGAGCCGTCTAGTGATTTCTCTAAATAACTTGGCCATGTAACTAGTTCCTCGATCACTATGAAGTCGTTCCACCTTTCCATACCTGCACACAATTTTCTGCAGAAAGAAGGTGGCAGTGGTGGTGGCGGTCGTGTCTTTGGTGGGGAAGGCCTCCGGCCACCCAGTCAACAGGTCAATAAAGGTCAGTATGTGAGTAAATCCCCCTTCTGATTTTCTAAGAGGTCCCACATAATCTGTCTGTACTACCTGAAAAGGGAACTGAGGTGTCTCCCACATCTTGGCATGTGACTTAAAGTGCAGAGCTCTTTTCCGTAGAGCACACCTTTCACAGGACTGGGCATACCTTGCTGCATCTGCAAAAAGGTTCTTCCAGTAAAATCTCCTGACTAACTTATTGTGTAGAGCTGTGATGCCCACATGACCGCCACAGAAGAAATCATCATGCATCAAGTATAGCATTCGATCTATCAGGGCAGTAGGCACCACCATTCGTGGCTCAATGATAATCTTTTGTCTTGGTCCCTTCTTTTGGATGTTGTCATACCTACACAAAATGCCATGATCGTTTATTCCCATGTGGTCCGACTGACATAAGACAGCTTGCGCTTCGTCCCAATTATTGGGTAACTTGTCATTTAATAGCCATTCCATAAGCTTTCGACATTCAGGATCTTTCCACTGCGCTTGATGAAATTCAGCTGCAGGGATCTCATCATCCATGGAATGACCTTCTTCCAGGGGTACTTCTGTAGGTTTTCCCCGAGGTTTCTTAGTTTTGTCAGAGGGTCCTATGGTCAGCAGTTCACACCCTAACTCTGGCTCAAACTCCTCCTCATCATCTGAGTCGGCTTTATAAGCCCGCTGAAGCAGCGGCACCAAAGGCTGATGATCAGTAACAATAGTGACCTTTCCTCCATGTAACATGTTCTCATGATTTTTCAGGGTCTTGATTACGGCCAAGGCTTCTCGTTCCGTGATGGGATAATTTCGTTCAGCCATATTCATGGTGTATGAGTAATACACTACAGGTCGCATCAAATCGTCCCTTAGTTGACACACTACACCTCCGCAAGCATCGTCAGAGGCGTCGGTCAAGACATAAAAATGTCCTGCTATTTCAGGATGTATCAGCAGTGGCGGGCTTACTAGCACGCTCTGTATTTCCTTGAACGCTTCTTCACATTGGGATGTCCACTCAAATGGAATGCGTTTCTTCAATAGGTGGTTCAGAGGTACCGCCAATTGAGCAAATCCCTTAACCCTTACGTGCCCAGAATAGCAAAAGTGCGCTCTTAAGCATGTATATATGTTCAACAGACCAGCATGGGTTTAATATTCATCAGATTATGGTAATTCCAACACCAGAAGATTCGTAATATCGAGGGCTTTCCAATGCTACCAAATTTGTCTAGGTGCATTAGGTTAATGATTATTAATAGATCTTATTGCAGAAAATAATTAATTGAAAATGGGCTTAAAATCCATTAAAAGTGCGCGCTCTGGCCATGAAAATAATGGGAAAAACACAGAAAATTCACTAAATTCACAAAAATATTGATAAAAATACCAAAAATATTAATAAAATATTTTTCCTGCGATTTTCTCATAGGAATCCAATCATTATACATATCTTTTTCAATTTCCATTAATATACCTTTCTTTGAAATGTCAAAATAATGCTTTATGAATTGAAAATAACCTATTCCCCACCAAAATATAAAAAGAGATTTTCTAGGCACCTTCATCCAAATCAGTCCATTTCAACATCTTGTGTTGTCCTTATTCCCTACTGACTCATATAACACTCTAACCTATGCTTCATATTACATTTTCTGAAAGCTATTTTACTGTCCTCTTTGTTACCATTTGAAGCACATTAATCTGGTCATGATATAGATAATAGTCTCTACTATGTCAAATTTGTTGAATAAATCAGCTTTCTCAAAATAATTCTGGGCACGAAAGGGTTAATGAAACTGTGATAATAATTACACAGTCCCAGAAAGGATCTCACAGTGTGCTTGTCATGAGGTCGCCCAAATTCCTGCACCTTTCGTGTTACTTTGGGTTGAGTGGCCAATCCTTCAGGGCCCACTACATGTCCCAAGAACTTAATCTCGCGTCGACCCCACTCACACTTAGAAGGTTTAATGATCAGCCCTGCGCGGTGTAATGCCTTCAGGACCTGATCGACACTGCCAATGTGATCATTCACTGTAGGGTCAAAAACCACAATATCATCTAAATAGGCTAGGCAGGTATGTGGAGTTAATCCACTCAAAGCCATGGACATTATCTTCGTGAATTGCCATGGGCTTTGTCTCATGCCAAAAGGCATTCTAGTCCACTGCCATACTCCTGAGGGTGACTCGAAGGCTGAGTACTTGCGACTATCGGGATGCAAATCACATTGGTGATACCCGCTCAGTAGGTCTATGGCAGAAAAGATAATGGGTTTCCTGTAAGCTATGTACAGAAACAATTGCCGAGCTGTGGGCATGGGATAAGTTTCATCCTCTGTCATAAGGTTCAGAGTGCGGTAGTCCGTGCATAATCTTGCTGAACCATCTTTCTTTTGCACCACTACCAGAGGGCTCCTCCATGCACTGTCACTGGGTTCAATGATGCCCATTTTGAGCAGTATCTTAATCTGCTCATCTATTATGTCCATTTTGAGTGGTGAATACGGGTATGGGCGGGTGGTACATATTCCCTGTTCTTCGTTCACCTTTATTTTCATGGGGGACCAAGTACAATGACCCAGCTTTTCCATATTGAAGGCAATGGCATCCATATTTTCTGCCAACATCGCTTTAAATTTCATTTGTTCCTCCAGGGTCATACAAGTTCCACCTAGATCCAAATTCATTATCTTCTCCCGTTTAATGACTCGACCAGCACTGTCTTCCTGACTAGTTTCGCTTCTAACGTTGGTATTTGAGACATTCTCTAGCTCAGATCGCACTACATTGATGTCATTCAGCTCAGTTCCTTCTGATGAACTGCTGGGAGTATCATCCCCCAGTGTCCAACGATCCAGGTCTAATACCTGTTGTACCTCCTGTAATTCCAAAGGTGGCGCGTTGACCTCGCGCACATAAGCTAGCACGTCATTACGATCAATAAATACAAATTGATCAGTAAAATTGGCTACTTTTACCCACCCATTCTTGTCAGTATAGTTAAGGGCATACTCCACGGCCACTATAGTAAGCCCAGACGGTTCCAGGGCGACAGTGTCTCTCGGATTGACCTCCAATTTTCCCAAGGTTCAAGAGCAATTATCTGCTCCTGCCTAGGCCGCAAACATAAACCTCGTTTAGCGGATATGGGCGTGCCATTTAACACTCTTACCCTATGCTGATCCGCATTGATTTCTGCTTTCAAGTCCTTGAGAATATTGCGACCTAAAATCATTGGATGTGCCAATATTTTCATTACATGAAAATGATAGTAAATCACTATGCCGTCCAAACTACAGCGCAACTTAATGGTTTCCTGTATCGCACACTGATTTTTGTTTCCCACTCTCACTGTCTGTTGGTTTCCGTCCATAACATCCCATATCACGTCGAGCGGTAAATCATTCCTCAGTTCCTGACTTATAAAACAATCAGAAGCTCCAGTGTCCACCAATCCTTGATACTCTTCCCCCTCAACAATAATTTCCAAAAAGTAAGCGCTTTGCATGTTATTATCGTGGCCAGCCGACCTGTCTCCCTGAATCAATTGCAATTCAATAATAGGTGCAGGCCAGCCCACTAGTTTCCCTGACCATTGCCAGCATGATTGATGGGGCCCTTGGGATCCGGGGCAGGGCCGGTTCGAGCATTTAGATTATGATGGTAGTTCGTCAATAGGGCACACTCCTCAGTACTGTGACTCTGGGCGTCATGTATAATGCAGTACGGTGTGTTGCCATTTGTTCCTACTGCCTCGGCTCATTGCATAGACCTTTTTCGATACTCATCAGCATTTAGGCCTCCTCCTCGTCCACCAGGATTTCCCTGCATACGGTTATTATAGTAACCTTGATTGGCGTATCTTCCCCCGAGACCAAATCCACTCCCCCCTCGTCCAGGATTGTACGGGGGTCTTGACATGCCATACCCTCCTGGATTATAATTTCCAGGAACTCCCTGCATGACATAATTCTCCAGTACTTTACTGAATTAGGGATCGACCTCATCCTCTCAAATCGTTCATAATTCTCATTGTTACCACCCGAATAGGTGGGTATTTTCATGTTAGGCAACTTGGCCATTCCTCCTGAGGCCATAGTGTCGGCTGATTGTTGGTCGCCGGAATCACTGGGTGGTCCCACCGCTTGGGCAGTTTGCTGACACTCCAAGTTCAATAACTGTCGGCCGTGGGAAAAGACAGAGGCAGGTCTGACAGAGATTTCACCCGCACTATCCTGACCACTCAAGTCACTAATGGAGGTATAAACCTCTGAGTGATATGGTACGTTCGCCTGACCATTCATGGAAACGGCCCTAACGCTGGTAGTAGCTTCTAAGGCAATTTGTGACTTCACAGGTGTACGTCCGGTCACCGCATGCGCATAGCAGGATGGTGATTTAATGTTCTGAGGGGTCACAGAATCTGGCTCCACTCCACACTCAGCAACAATATTGCCCAAACCTTGTGGTTCGAAGACCTTAACTATAGTCTGCGATCCGTTCGGGGCTTCGCTGCGATCGTCAATTCGTGTTGGTATCATGTCAATAAAGGCTTCAATATTCCTCACAACAGTCTCTTCACACTTTTCGGATCGTGCCTCGTCAGCTGATACGCACCTTTCTCCTGTCGGCCCTATAGGGACGCGCTGAGAAAATAAAGTGGAGTCTGAATAAGCTCTTTTTAACCCCAAATCCTGAATTGGAGTTTTCCCTACACTCAGCGACTCCCGTCCATGTGCTACCTCCTCCACAGGTGAGGTGGTTGCTCCTGAATTTCCTCCGGCCTCCTCTGATTTTATGAGGCAGCTTTCCTCTCTCTCGCTAGCAAAACGAGTCCCCACTAGACTTCCCTGACGTCTGACTTCTTGCCCATACAAGGCATGTGATACTCTTATTTGTTGCAACAAAGCCTCCGTGGCTTCTCGCAACGCGGTTCTAAACCCACTTAACTCCTCCTGCCTGCGATTAGAACGTTCAGTAATCTCCTCAATAACGCCAACAGTTCGATCCAACGATATTAAAAGTAATATGACCGATATCAAAAGTAATATGACCGTCAGAACATCCTCCCACAGAGTTAGGGTGGAGGGCATTGTCAGTTTCAGAGATTCCTTCCTCTCCTGATCCACTAGTTTCAGCCGAAGCGGTACTAATAATTTCTGGACTCCGCCGTGAGGTAGTTCCGTTGCCTTCCGAGGATTCCAGGTACGTACACTGCAAAAAAGGTGTTTAAAGATACACACCAAATTTTCTCAACACCCACATTTAAACACCTAAACACTTGAAGTGTTTAGGTGTTTAGCTTTTGCACACTTGTACTTAAACATCTAAACACTGAAGTGTTTAAGTGTTTAGCATTTGAACACTTGGTTAAACACTTTGTAGTTAAACGCGTTTAAAATTGAACATGTTTAGCACTAAAGAAGCGTTTAGAAATGTGGGACAAATAAGTGTTTAAACAAGTGTTTAAGTCTTAAACACTGGTGTTCAATCCCTAAACACTGTTTTTACAGTGTACAGGTCCCTGATCCTCCTTGTGACTCACCTCGACTCTAACTACTCACCTGTCCCGCCGTGTCTCCAGATGTAGAATTAAGGTCTATTAAATTGATGCCTCTATCAGAGAACAAAAACAAATGACCCTCAGATGCGACGCGGGGCTTTCTGCCTGTCGTCGTTCTGCCTGTCGTCGTTCTGATAGGGACCTTTCTCCCGTCTGGAGATTCACTAGAGGTCCCACCATACACTATTTCCACGTCGTCGAAAACTTCAGAAAACTCTCCATTGTCGGCCACGGTAGCCGCGGTCACTGATTTAGGAGCTATTCGGGAGTTCTCCTGCGGAGATACGATGGTTAGGTCATCCAAAGTGTCAGAGGCATTCTCCTCTCTGGAAGTGTCACTCGAGAGCCTACAGAATGGTTCCCTGGTTTCTCCAGGTGATCCGGATCTTCCAGATGTATCCTCGAATCGCGCCCCTGGGAACCCTTGTCCTCCTTGTTCCCAATGAGGTCTCGTTTTTAACACTAGTACCTGCCCATTGGGCTGCCAAAGGTCATGCCGACAAGTCACTATAATCCCATACAGGTGTTTCAGTAGAGCCTATCCCTGATGGTAATGGTGTATAATGGTGAGTGCCACGACTCTGATTTTCTCCACCTTTCTCTTCTGTTGACTTGGTATTTGCTATATCTAAATAATCAGTAGACTCAACACTATCAGATACAGGATACTGCTCAATACTACCTGTAGTTCCTTGAATTGACTCCAAATAACTCCCTTCAAGGTTTCCAACTTTTGGTCTCAAATTGCTTTGCCTTCCTGCCGTGATCACTTGGCTTACTTGATGTTGAGAGTTTTTATTCTCTGCAGTGATCTGAGTATTATCCCGATTATCAAGAGAGACTATGGTATTTTCAACTTCGTTAGAAGCCGAAATTTCTCCTAAATTACTTGGTAGTTGTTCTAAATTACTTGATGGTTGTTCCTCTAAATGATGGCTCCGGTGCTGAGTACCCAAGGGTAACTCAGCCTTACCTCTCTTTCTATTACTGGAATCTCCAGAAGCAACACCAATATGAGACGCCATCTGACTTTCTGTTTCTATATGAAGCCTTCCCAGTGATGTCTCTTGGTGGGTCCCCAAGGCTCCAGAGGGAATATTGCTACTCTCTCTAGAATCCAAGGCCTGCCTCTGGATAGCAGCGCCGCCAGTCCCGGTCGAATCCGCCGGTTCGCGCTGGCCCCGCTCCGTCGATAACGGGGTGGATGTGAGGAGTTGTCTTCGTGCTTAAGCCCTAGTTTTCAACAACTCCTCATCAGGGTGATGACTCCTTTGACTCGTTCGGCGCCGTGAGGGGGAGTCAGCACATTCATCCTCCAGGGCGGGTTCTTTTATAGTTGGCAGTTCCCCTGATCTCCAGGCTAAGGCCGTTACTGCTATCTGAGTGTCTCTGGGTCCCAACTGTATAGGATCTGCTGGTCCTCTCGATCGGGTGCTCAATCGAACAGGTTGATCAAGTCTGCCAGATTTTGCTCCCCGATTTCCCGAGGTACCCCTTTCTTGATATGTGCTATTATCAACACCTTCACTCCAAGGAGAAACTATAGCTCCTATAGCTTGTTCAGGTCTTCCCTGGTCTCTACCACTTATCTCACTTCGCTCAACTTGAACATTGCTCACACTATTAGCGGTGCTATTATTAATATGGTCCTGATGATGGTTTTCAATAGAGTTTTGTTCCTCCTCCTTGCTATAACTATCCTGATCGCTCGCATTGGCACCAGCAGAGCCACTTGATAATATATCACTTCCTGCAGGCGTCCCCCCCCAGAGATGTAGTACCCTGAGGTTCCGGGAATGGTGTCTGATTCATAACAAGACACAGGCATTGTTCTCCACCACCTGGGCTATGGCAGGCGGAGGGGTGATGGGCGGTGGGGTTTCTATCCTTCACTTGTGGTGAGCCGCCTCGTTATAGTTCTGAGGAGACTGGAGGGGAAGTTATGTTATTTTGATAATTTAGATAGGGTTAATCCTGAAGTATAGTACACCCTTGAAACGGGGTGAATCTTTATAATGGGGTTTAACTCACATTCCAAAATGGGGTAGCTTATAATACCATGATCGAACTCGGGATTTCCACCAGTTATATTTTTCACCTCACTCCAATCTCCACTCGCGGCTTGAGTTTCTCCACCAGTCCATCTCCACTCGCAATGTTACCATATTCTTGGGGAGTAATCTAGTGTTAGCATCAAGGGTAGAGCTTTGTGTCTAAATTCCTATGCCCATATGGAAAGAAAACACAATTGGGTACTTCATCTCCAAGGGTTTTTATTGAATCGAAATATGTGTGCCAATTCAAAGTCCAATACAATTCAGAATCCAACATCGATTTCACATTTCAATTTGGAAGTCCTAAACATACGCCTTTTAAACAGGAAGGATTTCAATCAAATCAATTCAATGATCAATTCCAATTCCGCATTGTCCATTTCTAAAATCATCAGGTAGTAATTGCACCACATTTCATAAATGGTTTCATACACCCAATCCGGGGTGGAAACACTTTCCATCATAGGTACAGGTGCGCGCAGGCACTCAGTTACAAACCTTTACCAGTTTCAATCCTCATGACCATGTCCAAAGATGAGGTTGGTTTTCAATCACAAATTCAATAATAATTTGAAATGCCTAAACTTTCTTACAAATATCGATTTCCACATGTCATCATAAACAACATGAACACAAATATCGATCTCCACATGTCATCACGAATAACATGAACTTTAGATAAATATTGATCCTCACATGTCATCGCAAATAACATGAACTTTTGATAAATTTTGATCTCCACAGACCCTCACAAATGACATGAACTTTGAAGTCCATTATGGTATAACTCCAGGTTAATTAATAATCACCAATGAATATCACAATCACAAACCGTTGAGGTCTTAGAACTCCAGTATGGCATAACCTCAAATCAAATCAATAACTCCATGGTGAGATGTTTCAAGTGAGCATTGAGAATACAATAATGTGTAGTGAGAACCAATGAAAGCTAAACAAATCTAAGTCCTTCAGATGTGTGTGTCTCCTGTATGTATGTTATAAGCAGATCTCTCAGTTGGTGTGTTTGAGATCTCCAATTGAACAAGTCAAAACCTCATCAAATGAAGTCAAGACTCAATAGGATACCAGTATGATCCTCAATTGAATAAAGTTGTGGACCCAGAACGTACTCCAAAACAGTGGCCAAGCTCCAGTAAATACTATTCAGAACTTCAATTGAATTCTGCTTGTGAACTGCCAAATATAAATTTCTTCCCCTCTGATTCCAGGACAGACCGTGAATCCCTTCCTTTGGTACACAGTCTGCACCCCACCTCTGCAGTGCCAGCCTTTTATACTACCAGACCACCGGTGGTTTTGGTCTTTGGTCACTCGACACCCTGTGGCCATTGACTGCCATACCAGAGGACACACACACACATACCCACTTATAAGGACTTCACCTCTACTGTGGCCACCGAGACCCCCAGGAACTACTTGGCTCCAGTCCAAAACAATGACTCAGCCCCCACAGCCACCTCCTGTATCTTATAGGGCTATAACACACCACGCCCACTCTAGACTTTACGTGACTGAGGACTTATAGTGACATTATAGCATGTAACTGAGGATTTATAGTAACATTATAGTAACACTCTTTGCTTGTTCCTGGTGACATGTCGCATTCAAAAGTTTCCTGCCTTTTTAGATTAGGCTTTATATAACAACCATTATGCTTTATACAATAACCATTCCTGTATGCTACTGGGATATAGACAGTGTGAAGGAACCTCGTGTCTTTATATTATTTCCAGGATTACTATTGTAACTCCCCAAACAATAGCGATCGATTTGTCGCTCTTCACGATTCCCTATAACTCATTGGGTCACTGGTTTTGGAAATCTGATGAAGTGAGACACAAGCAGAGTATGCCAGTATTTAGAACAAAAGCTCTAGTTGTAGGTAGAGAGTCGCATATGTGGTCTAGCTCTTTTTTTCACAAATTTTGCCTTTCAACCCTGATCCAGCACCCAGCCCAGTTCCTAAACTACCGACACCTCAAAATTGTGTGTCTCTTTTTTTGTAATTTTTGAAATGATGCCAAATGGGCCATGTGCTGTCAAATTGCATTACCAAAAACAAAGTGGAGGGGAAGCACATTTTCTTTGTGTTACTTTTGGAAAAGCTTACCTCATTCTGTTGTATGGCATGCCTCCACCCACTTGGCAGAAAGTGTTTTTTAACGTTAAAAAAAGTTTTTATTTGGTTCCAAACATTTGTTTTCAAAGTAAAAAACCCCATTAAAACATGTACTCAAAAATCGTGTTTTTTTTCACGTTCCTATGATGGAGAAACAAACGTTTTTATTTGGTTGAAAATTGGTTGGAAAAATAAAAACGTTTAAAAACGTTTTAAAAACAATTTTTAAAAACCTTTTTTACCCATACGAAATAAAAATGTCTGGAACATTGAAAAACGTTTTTCGCAAGGTGGGCAACCATAAGGTAAAGGCACCCTTATTAGGACAGACACCTAAAGTTGGACACTTGGATTAAATTGCATCATCAGTGTGAGGATTCAGCTTTCACATTGACTAGACATGAAAACTATGATAACATGCTGTCTAATAAATGCAGCATAAAAAAATAAGTCCCTTCATATATGTTTTTTTTTTATAAAAAAAAAAGGGTGGGCAGTGCTCTGCTGCATGATAAAAGTGACCTTGAGTGCATTATAGGAGTGTAGTGCACACCTGAGCAAGGTCACAGTATATAGCCCTATGTAGAAATTCAATGGCCATTATTTGTCTCGACATACCTGGATTGGGTGTTTGATTGTTTGGATGACAATGTAAAAGTTTTATAAAGACAATAGACAACTCTTTCTTCACACCTTGACTGTCTGTTGTTCTATAATGCACCCAGATGCATCCATGCATTATGGAACAGCAGACAATCTCGATGTAAAGAAAATCATTGTCTATTCTCTAAATAACTGTACGATTCAATGGTGTTCTTGTTATAAATCTTGATAATGAAGAATCGTGAGTGAATGGGAAATCTGGTTTGATGTGCAAATATGTTATGTTTTAGCTTTCATGTTTATAGGATTTATACATATTGTAGCGGTGGCGCACCCCGGGCAAGAATAGTATAGGTTCCCTAGGATATGTTACTCCATAGAGTCCTATAGTGCAAGCCACCCCCCTCTACCCCCCCTTCAAAGTAGGCTCCCTTTTGTGTTCAGTATTGAGTCCTATGTAGGATAAGGGGGTTTATAGAGATGTCAGGAATCTTTATCAGAGTGATATCAAATGGAAACAAGGGGCCACCTATACCAGAAAATCCTGCTGAATCCAAAATTTGTGGTCTTGATTCTCAAAATTTGGCCAAAGGTACCTAAAAATGAGGTTTGATGATGAGAATATTTTAAAAATGTACAAAAGTTATATTGAAAATGATTGGAACTTTTTATAGATGCAACATGCTAATCAAAGTCAGTACCTCAATCTACATATCCCAATGTTTGCCTATCCGAACCTGACAAGTAAGGATAGGCAGCCTGAAGGATAGGTAACCTCAATAATATATAGCATGAGCGATAGGTAGATGTATGTGTGAGGTAGACTGTTAAATTTGTTCCTTAGGGGATAGGTTGACTAAGAGATCAAAATGAAGGTTGGTTGTGAGCTATCCCAGCTGATCAAGCTGTGATAGGTAGGAAAGCTATAAAGTGAGCTTGAGGGATAGGTATTGAAGAGGATGGGTAGCAAGGAGGATAGGTAATAAACAGTTTAAGAGATAGGTACAGAGGGTACCTTGTAAAGTGAGCATATTCAAAAGATACATTGGTGCTAGGTAATATCACAGATGTGCCAGTCAAATATGAGGGATGTGCAGATTTGGGGGATAGTCACCATGAGGGATAGGTAAAGTGAATGATAGGCAGATTGAGGATAGATAGACTAATGGTAAGAATGTACAGAGAAGATTAGGTACAAGGGTGAAGGGTAAACTTTAATCCTTTAAGCCATTTGAGAGAAAACCTAATTAAACTCTAGATGTTTCAAGGGATAGGTAGTATGAGTGATAGGTAGACTAAGGGATAGGCAGTATGTGGGAGAGGCAGAGCCATACACAGGTAGAGTACCTGTCAGGTTGAGATAGGCACACATTAGGATATGTAGATTCAGGTATTGACTTTGATTAGCATGTTGCATCTATAAATAGTTCCAATCATTTTCAATATAACTTTTGTACATTTTTAAAATATTCTCATCATCAAACCTCCTTTTTAGGTACCTTTGGTCAAATTTTGAGAATCAAGATCACAAATTCTGGATTCAGCAGGATTTTCTGGTATAGGTGGCCCCTTGTTTCCATTTGATATCACTCTGATAAAGATTCCTGACATCTCTATAAACCCCCTTATCCTACATAGGACTCAATACTGAACACAAAAGGGAGCCTACTTTGAAGGGGGGGTAGAGGGGGGGGGGCTGTTACACTGTGTCCATAGGTAAAGCTCTGAGTTTCACCTCCTATCTATTGAAGCTTCTTGCCCCGGGTCTGCTGGCGGACAACTACTAGTATATCGGTCACTCGCTAGGTGGCACTCAGCACTCTGGAGTCTATAAAACGAGGTTCTGAGCGTCAGGGCAGCCAGTTGGGCTTGAGCTGTTGTAGAGTCAAGACGTAATTGGGGTGGTAGCCCAGCTACAGGAACAACGTTGGGATCGATGATTGACAATTGATGAATGGTGATTGATGACACTGATGAGATAAACAACAGTATTGTATCTGTTCTACTTCAGTCAATAGAGAGCCACCATTTCTTATACAAGTCCTGCACTCCGTCTTCCCTTCACGCAATTCCTTTTCCTGTTACAATATCAATGGCAATATATACATTTTTGCTGATAATTTGACTTGGTAAACCTGAATACATCCTTCACATTACATTATGGGAGTTATTTTTATATGAACCTCAGATTACACCTAAATCCTGACACCAATTACACCTTGTCCTGGACACAATAACATCATAATTTCTATGATCTCCCAATGACTATTTGGTCACAAAGATAATCCTTTATATATACATTTACTCCTAGTCTTGCATATTTATCTGTGTTTGGTTTAACCGATATCTAACACCTAGATCTGATAACTACACATCTACCCATGCAAGTCGTGATTATCTGAGCCTGCAGACCTCCCTCTTACAGTCGTGCAAAATCAAACAGATAAGAGTATCCAGGAGGGAAGTATTGTATTATGCTATATAGCATATTCCACATGTACTTACCAATTGCACTTGTATCAAATAGATAACATAGTCCACCAACTGTAGAGTCATCTCTATACTGTATCATCATAATGCAGTTGATGACATCACGATTGACAAAATGAACCCCAATGAACCCCAATGTCCAATATGGTCAATATGCTTGAGATTCCCCTTGTGATATTCATAGGCCGACCAGCTTCCCGTGTTTGTACCTACACTACAGACAGATATCAGCAAACCAGCCATCCTTCCTGAATGACTGGGTTCTTAGTAGAATGGATGGGCAAATTTTATTGGTCAATTGTGGTGGGGGTTTAAGTCAGAAGATGCAAGTCCACGCTATGTGTATTATACTAAGAAGGTTGAGGTGTGTGGGGGAGGGGGTAGACAGGGTAGCCAATACACTATCAACTTCAAAGAGATTCTTATCTAAATCAAAGGGGCAATAAAACAATTAAATCATTAGCTGGAACACACATCTAGATGATGTGGTGTGAAGGTCATTTCAGCATTGGCTGATACCTGGGTGAGTATACGCTTTGTGACACTCCCCAGGTGAGCCAGGTTAAGGTACTATGAGCAGGTACTGGGGGAGGTTACGTCTTTCGGGGAGAAGCGCTAACGTGGCGCCATTTTCGCTTGTTAAATATGAGCAGGTAAACTTTCAACTTTCGCCGGTACCAGGGACACACTTCCGATCATACCGTTTCTCCTCGAAAGGGTTCACGACTGGGGTTCGGGTTCAGTAGGGCCATCTAGTGTGCTGTCTGTAGACTTTGCGCCGACCATGAGTGTGTAACTGTAATCAATATAAGTTAACTGGGTGCTCAATAATTTCAGGCTGTTACTCTGTCACCTTTCATGAACAATGGTGTCTCACTCTGTCACCTTTTGTGAATATCAGAATGTATTGGGAACTTTTGGAACTGTCTCTCTGTCCTCAATCTTTAAACTCCTGCATCAGCAGTGTCTGTTTTCTTTAACCCCCCTGTGTCACACTGTCACCTTTTACCCATGAATAAAAACAGAAGTCCATTGCAGAAAACTGTATAACATATCATTCATTTCTTTTTCTGATTCTGGTCACATTTGACCCCTGGATTTCGCAATAAAAGACCAAATGCTATGATTTAGTAGGGAGGCAAATTCTCAAAAGAAGCCTAGAAATCACTTCATGAGGGAAGGAATGTTAGGGATATACCCATGCCAGCCTTGAAATGTAGCCCATAATGGTCAACTTTAGGGGTGGATACCACGTGCACAAATTATTTTTCTCTTAAGGACCTAAAGAGGGTAGTCATCATTAAAACTCCTTGTTCTGATGTAACTTAATTTGTAGCCAGTGATGTGGGCTAGATATTCAATTGAAGTATCTACTAGCACACTTTCAGGTTCTAGGACCCCATTGGTGACATCCTGGATTTTGTCAGATGCACACTAGGCTTATCATAGGCCTATTTAATGTCACCATAACCAGAATTCTTTTTTTTTACAATATAACATTACAAATAATGCTGACAGGCATTCATTCTAAGTGGCTATATCCACATTCTTGGGGTCTATAGATCAATAGAAAGGGTAGGCCTATGATGTCATACACATTTGAAAGATAATTGTATTGCAAACCTCCAGAAGTTTTTTTGTTTTTTTTTTGGCAAATGTGGACACTACAGATGAAAATATTAACAATCCATCAAAATTTGGCTGAACACAGCAATATTCATGAAAAAATCACCTTTTCTTGTTGCATATATGTCTAAAGGAGTGTAATGGGAGCATTGTTCATCATTTACTATGCATATACACTAACCTTTACCATAGCTCTGGACAAGGATGCCACTAGAAAAAAATCACTGTTTTCATCATAACTATCTTTGCTACTATGGTTGGTAGACATACATTCCAATTGTCTATATCCACAATCTCAGGGTCTAGGAGCATAGGCGCACTCCTACAGGGTGTCCCACCTGTCCTCAAAGGTGCCGTATCCCTTCCCCATAGTGCTAGAGCCCTCCCTTACACAGCCACATCCCTCCTCTATGGTGCTACATCCCTCCTCTATGGTGCTACACCCCTCCTCCATGGTGCCACACCCCTCCTCCATGTTGCAGCTTCCCTCCTTCAGGGTGCCTCATCCCTCCTCCATGGTGCTACGCCCCTCCTCCATGGTGCCACACCCCTCCTCTATGGTGCCACATCCCTCCTCTATGGTGCTACACTCCTCCTCCGTGGTTCCACACCCCTCCTCCATGGTTCCACACCCCTCCTCCATGTTGCAACTTCCCTCTTCCAGGGTACCACACTCCTCCTCCATGGTGCTACCCCCTCCTCCATGGTGCTACACCCTTGCTCCATGGCGCCATATCTCTCCTCCTTGTTGCCGCAAGTAGTAGTAGTATGTAGGCTAAAATTACCCCTCCCTACAAGGGTTAACTGAGTTCCTGTTCTAAAACCCTAAATTCACCACCCCCTTTTCTAACCCTTTAAGGACCACTTATGTCAACAAAAAGTCGCCCTCACACAGCTAATGTACAACAAATTAGCACGGTCAGTTACACATGGACAAAGCGATTATCACGCTTGACCGCCCCAGAACAAAATGTCGCTCAGGTCGTACAGGGTCGCTCAAATCAGTGCTCAAATGTTACACACTAATACTACTGCCACAACCATCCTCCATGGTGCAACTGCCCTTCTCCAGGATGCCACACCCCTCCTCCATGGTACTACTGCCCTCCTACAGGGTGCCATACAACTCCTCCAAGGTGCCACATTTTGGGAATGCAACCATTGACACTGTGGCTGGAAAAGATACATGCGCAATAAAGTAGATTGAGTGGCCATGGACGTCATGCTTACAAGTAGTCCTTCCAGGATGCTACACCCTCCTCCATGGTGCCCAGCCCCTCCTCCATGGTGCCACATCCTTATCCAGGCCCGTTTAAGTCACTGGACACTCATTGAAGACTATTTCTATATATTTTCTATTGATAATCTCAAATAATTATTAATGATAGCAGTTTCATATAGTAGGAATAGTAAAATGCAAAAAAAGCCCATGCCATGGTGCTTATCATGTAGGCCTATACTTTCATCGTGCACCCATTTAATCAGGCATTTATATGAAATTACCTTAACTATAGAAACAAATGGGATTATTTTTTTCACATTTTGTCATAACTTATATATTGATTCATCTACGAGATTCTCGGAATACATAAAGGACATCTATACAAATATTTTAAGAGAAGAGAAATTGGGGGTCGCGGTTGAAATGAAAAGGCCTAAGTTCTTGAAGCGAATAAATTCTTTCAATAATTTGGGCCTAACCATTTACCCTGTCACCAAATGCTAACTTCACTTTTATTTGTAGGGCCATTGATCATTTAATTTTGAGCAGTTTTTTTCTTTGTCTTCTTCTTGAATGTAGGCCTACAAAAAAAGGTAATAATAATAATCATGCCTTGTTAACCTCTGGAGGGTGTGTGTGTGGGGGGGGGCACAACCTTATAGAATCCTCTTAGGTAGGGTCGGGAGGGGTAAGACGCCCTTAATTTACAACTGTGTCATTTCTAAGGAACTTATTGCTACTTACAGAATATTTTTTACATTAATCAAAGGATGGCATAATATGTTCTTCATGTGCAAAAGCTTGTCAGCCCTGCCTCATAGAATGTTGCGATAAAGCATGTGTGAAAAAAAGTGGGCCTTTTACCCCATCGTCTAGGGTAAAAGGCCCACAGCCTTTGGGGTAAAAGGCCTACATGCATATAAAAGACCATCATAATTGGAATAAATGCTCCAAATAGATTCTTGTCATGAGAAAAGATACTTAAGATAATCTTCATAAGCTACAACTAAGCTTTGGACATAGTAAATAACCTAAAGTAACACTTTAGATATTTCATATTGAAGTTCAAGGGATTACAAGGTAGGATAAGGTAAAATACCCTAGGCGTAATAACATGTAAATGAGCTAGTTCTTAGAAAATAATTGCCAATTAATCCATATTTTTCACACTAATCATGGGATGAAACAAGGTATAATAATTGTGGAATTGTTGTCAGCCTAGCCTCATTGAATATTCCATTAGAATGTTTGACAAAAAGCCGGGCATTTTACCCCGCATATCAAAAGACTGGGGTAAAAGGCCCACAACAAAAGGGCAAAAGGCCCATGGATCCAATGCTAAGATAATGTTTATGTAAAAAGCCCATGTAGCTGTTGAAATAAAAGGGATGGTAAATAAAATGTATTTTTATGACCTACTCTTGACTCCTTTACCTTATAGCACCTCAGGGGGCTGTTTTTCCCTATGATGCGGACGTACGTATATCATATACAGACGTCCGTATCTGATATATTTCAATAAAGTGTATTTCCTCATATATACGGACTATCATGCTCAACATGCGGAGGTCCGTATATATATATATATATATATATATATATATATATATATATATATATATGGAAAAAAAAACCTGTATCTCTATTTCCCTATCTTACGGACTTCGAGAAATCCTCTGAAATGCCGTATGTAGGGTGTCAAATACATGATGGTGGGGTACCCCCTTGTATGTTGTTTTACGTCATACAGACCACCGTATGTCACATGCGAACCCCCGAGAACGTCCGTATGTGTCCGTATATTCGCTGAAAGCCCTTTGTGGGGTTATGACCTATGACCTTGACCCGGAAGTCACCAAAATTTTTTGGGCGCCGATTTTGAACCAGCTCTGACCTGCTCGAGAACATGGTGATTGGATGGATACAGAGAGCCAAAAGGGAATACTACAAGAGGCTAGACCCCTTATCTTTCTTCACAGACCAAAAGTTTGTAAACGTAGTTTTTTAGTCAGTGGCCTACACCCATTTTTCTCTTTCAATTTGCAGTTCTGTGTTGCCTTAAGGTACTTCTCCACTGGGGCAACTTATCAAACCATAGGGGACTGCCATGGCATAAGCAAAAGTGTGGTGGGATACTCAGTCAAGGACGTGGCTGAGTACTTCCAGAGTCACATCACTGATTACGTGGTCTGGCCAGACAGCTTCGACGACAAGAACGCCAAGGCAATAGTTTTCTATAAGAAGACATAGAAGCCACGTTGCTTTGGTATGGTTGACAGGACCCATGTCCCTATTTTGTGTCTGAAAGGTGTGGTGAACGACGGAAATCAGTTCTACTGCTATAAAGGCTATTACAATATCAATGCTATGGTGAGCGTCATATTAAAGCAAGACAGAGAAATTTTTCGAGAATTCACCATGGTTAAATTTTATTTGCAGATCATTGCAGACTATCATGGGTTTATCTTCCATGTTAACGCGGCAAACCCTGGAAGTTGTAACAATATCTATGTTATGAATGGGTCACAGGTGAAGTTCCTCGGGGAGAGAGGTGACTTCAGGGGATATTACCTCCTGGGAGACTCTGGGTAAGTTTTGTGTGTACCAAACTATTTTTGTGACTTTTTTAGTTAACAAGTGTTTCATCTGTTGTCCATACCTACCTATTTATTTATATACTATTTAAACCAATGTCAGCCTTGACTTAATGGAGAAATTTCTTTTTATTTTTCAGGTATGTTCTTACTGATTATGTGTTGACTCCCATTAAATATGAGATTATTATATTTCTTTCGTTTATCACACCATATATAAATATAATGAAAGAAAATATATAAATTAAAGTAAATTTCATGATTTTCTTATTGGATATTAAACAATTCTCATGGAAACTTGACTTATATTCTTTTTAATTCTTGCAGGTGTCTCGACAGCAGTGGGGGTTACCTCTACCATGACCCTCCTACAGCAGGAGCCATAATAGAGAGTTGTGTGTCCCTGCATAATTGTGCTAAAGCGGCTAAGGTCCAGCTTCTGGCCGATTACTTGGCGAGGGACAGCTTCCGCAGGATCAGAAACCCTGTTCCCCAACCTGAACAGAGGAGACGGACAGAGCGTGTGGCCTTTCACAATCTGCGTTTGTCAATAAGTTCTTCATCCCAGAAGATAGAGATGACACAGAGGCGGATGAGGGTCAACCCACTCCCCAAGAGGAAGAGGGACCAGAGGAGGGACTACAGTGTCCTGACCCCGGAGACCTACAAGTGGGACCACAGCTAGCTGTTTTGTTGGACCAGATGAACGCACTGATAGAGGAATACTATGACGCTAACTATCTGCATTGAAAGTTAAAATGGACCAAGACAACTTTATTGTATATAATTGTATATAGTCATTTTGGAGCTCTAAATTTGTGTAAATAAAGGACTACGCTGGAAATCAAATATAAAACATGACGTTTAATTGTAACAGTGAATAGCATGCATTTCAAACTCAACTTCCCCTCTGTCAAACAATATGTATGGTAATGGGTGAATACTCCTCTTGTTTACACCTTAAATTTTTTTTGCCTTGTGTGGCCGTTATGTCAGGAAACCTTATGGCTTAATGTATTTCAAAACATCTTTTCTATTCTTTTTTTTCATGAAATGAAGATGTACTCCTGTGATTCAAACCTACACAGTGTCATGTTTGCAGTTTTGTGTTGAAAGTAAAATAATGACACCGATATCCTGAATAATGCAACAATAAAATGTGTCCGATAAACTTTCCCTAACTTTTAAGACAAGAACCACATGACTTGGTCTCTGTTTTTCCTAACCTTGACATGAGAGCACTGAGGTATCATAATACTCATGATAACAGCCTTTCTTTTATGTGCATTACAATCTTAATTACCAAATCTAACTGTCAGTCTCTTTTCATGGCTTGACAATATAACGTTAGTCACTATATTTTTTGGTAGGCTTCCTTTTCTTGATGATCTTTTCACAGGTACACCTCTCTTTTTGTGTTTCCCTTCATCCTTCTCTGAAGCTGCCTCTGAAGCTGCCCCTGAAGCTGCTTCCTTCTGGTCATTGCCCTCCTTCAGGATAACCTCAGCGTTTTCCTCTTGTCCTTCAACTTCCTCAGTGCCATCTTTAGTGACGATGACAAACTGGTCCTTGTGCAGCACTGAAAAATGGGGGAGGCTGTTGTCTTCAGGATCTATGTAGTTAATAGCTGAAAAATAAAATTACTGTACAATTTCTCATATAAGCCGCAGCTGTTACCAGTATCCAAATCCAAATCAGGCTTCTAGAATAAGCCAAAAGAAGGCTTGCGGCTGATAGGAGAGTATTCATTACAGGAAATGAGGACAATTACTACAATTTTCTAGCAAGTAAAAACATTTCTCCCTTTTCTATTTTAGAGTGAAGTTTGGGTAACTTTCTGATACACGGCTTACTTTAAATTTAACATGTTATCTGTCCCTTTCATTGGTGAAATAAGAAATAATGCCTATCTTCGCCGGGAATAGCTAATTTTCTTTTGCCCTCTCGGTGGTTGAAAAATAACCCGGGGCTTCCCTCGTCCCGTGTTTCATACGGAGGGGTTGTTCCAACTGTAAGAATATGCAAAGTTAAGAAATAAATACCTAGAAAAAAAAAAGAAATTATTTCATTTCTACAGAATGATAATATATGGTAAAATTTAAGGCTGTAAGACTATATGAACAAAAAACAATGAGCAATTTATTTAAAATGAAAACCCATACAGATATTTCCCTTCATTTAGACTCTTCTCGACTTACCAGGAGGAGGGTTTGGATGAGTAAGGTAGGCAGACATAACCAAAGTATCTACTTCTGAGGGAGGGTTCTCATTTTCTACTGTCTCCAGGGCTTTGTGGCAATAAAAGGGAGAGACTAGTGTTACAAAGCAAGGTTCTTGCTAAGTTATTTCTCAAGAAGATCTTCTGAAGATAAATTACTTTGATTTGAATGAAAACTGAAGGGTTAGTTATGTTACACACACATGTTTTACATGCAGGAGAAGGTTATCAAGAAAGCAAGGGTCCACCTGCTGCCACGTACATGCTTCCCTGTTGGTAGTGAGAGGTTAGAAGAATGCCAGGTACTATTTTCTAATTACACTGTAATGCAGAAAGAAACAAAGAAGAAGCTTTGCCTAAAGCTTTGTCTGGGCAAGCATCCTTTGAACCAGGAGACATTACAAAAGATTCTGGAACCATTTCTGCATCTTCACGGGGCTCCTCCTGTTGCTGCTGTACATGAGGTTTAACCAAAGGACGTCCCACTGATAAAATGAACAACAGATAGTTTCATTTATTTGTGAAATATGAAGAACAGAAACAACAAAAATTTGTTTTTAGTTAACACACATATGGATAAGCAAATTAGATGAATGATGTAAGACACTTGACATTTTAGGTTACTCACTTTCACTAAGAGCTCTGGCCACTGATTTCTTGTTCAGTTTCTCCTGTATGTCTGCCAGTTTCTCCAGGTCAGCTACTATGTTGCATAGGTTTAAAGCCCTCTGCGTGGTGGCCAGCTGGTTCATATTCTCACTAAGTCTAGCCATACTGTCCGCCACTGACAATACCCCCACACTTATTTTTCCCTGAGCTTCTTCCACTGACTTACAATGCTTGTCTAAAGCATCCGTCACATTATTGAAAGACTGCGCCATTTTCATTTGTCTTTTTACCAGACTATTAATAACTTTGTCTTGAACAACTTCTACTCCTTCCATAGTTTCCCTTTTTGTCTGTAGGAAGGACAGGTCTCGTACAGTGCAAGTCGATCTGCTCGCAGCCTCATCCAACTTATCTAACACCAACTTGGTGTTTGAATTTATGGCAGTCGCTGATTCCGCCACATGCTTGCAGTAGTTGTCATATGAGGATGTCATTTTCTTATTAGATATAACCAATTCTTGAGTGGCATATTGCATGTCTTCTGAAATCTTAACGGCCGATTCGGCCAGTGCTTCATGAGTCCTCTTTAGTTCCTCTGTCACAAGGTGTGAACTTTCATAGGACGTCTTAATAGAACTGCCCTTACCTGTGTCGACTCCCGCACTTAATATCCCATTTTCTATGTCAGACTGAGCTGGTGAAGAGGGGATTTTAATTTCAGATATGTTTTCGTCATCATCATCATCTTTTTTCTTTTTTTTTTTATCCTGAATCAAACAGTTTTTTTTCTATAAGACACAGAAGTGGAAGCTATTTCATCTATGACTTCCATGGCCTTCATGGCCTGCAGACGCGGCGATGTACAATGTGGAGCTGAAGAGTTAGGTTTATCTTTTTTTTCCCTCCAGAAGTCTTATCAGCAGCAGTTTTATTGATTTCTGGCAATTTTTTACTCAATGAAGTACTAGTCAAGATGTCTGAATCTTTCTTTGAGGCAGCTATGAGTTCCTGGACTTCTGTCTCGGTGTAGAGCTTGGCCTTCTTTGCTGGATTTTCTAGGTTTGTTTGACTAGGCCTTTTGTTGTATTCATTCTCTAGTATTTTATCCAAGTCATCAGGGTCATGCTCAAGAACAGGTGGGGTCACATTTAAAAGACCAGAAAAGGAATCTGCCCTCCTCCGCCTCCTGCCCTGAAAAACAGAAGAAGGTTCTTCCTCTTCATTGTCTTCTTCTTCTCCTTGCTTGTCATTTAACGATGGGTCAGGTAAGAGATCTTTGGGACGGGTATAGAAGGATGAGCTGAGGAGGAATTTAAAGCCCCAGCGGATGAAGAAGGCTTGGAAGCCCCTACCGATGAAGATGCCTTGGAAGAGCCTGCTGATTTAGATGCCTTAGATGTAGAACAAAAGGCCTTGGAAAAAGAGCTTAAAGTTGACGTCTCAGGATGTTGACCTGTGGCAGAGGTCTTCTTCCCCTGATTGTTTTTGTTAGGGTTCTTTTTCTTAATATCCTCTAATTTTTTTCTGAAGCTCCTCTCTTTCTTTCTCTCTTGACTGATCGGCTGCCACTAGGGTGGACAGTTGGACTCCAGTTGAGCCCTTCTTCTCCTCCTCTAAAGACAGTTACATATTTTTAATATATAGCCAGTCGATACCCTTGGTTTAAGAGCAGAAGACTGGCCAGTTGCCGAGGGGCGAGACACAGGCTCTCTTTTATTATGCTGAGTCAAGTTGTTGGAAGCCTCCCCTTCTTCTTGATCATCTACCTCGCTCTCAGTTTCTCCTTCATGTGAGCTATAGGGAATTAAAAAGGGCGACAATTTGGTCGCTATTGTTTGTGGATTTATAATAGTAATCCAGGAAATAATGCAAAGATGCGGGGTTCCTCCATACTAAGTGTCTTTGTGTATATTCCAGGAGAATGCATGAATGTTTGTCCTCTACGCCAAACAAATGCCTTGTGCTGAAATTGGGGGTGCGTCTTATACGAGGGGTACTTTTACTATAGAAATGTACTAAATTAACAAAATTGAGCCCTAAGAGGTGCGTCTTATACGCGAAAATGCTTCTACCAAGAAGGGGGTGCGTCCTATACGCGCAACGCGTCTTCTACACGGGAGATTATGGTATATCCTATAGGGAGAGAGAGGGCTTCTGGATGTGATATGCCACCGGGAGCAGGTAAGAATGCCACTATAGACCTTAGGCCCGATGAAGCTCAGAGTGGGCGCGACATGTTATGGTCCTATAGGGTGCCAGGCGCTGCTGTAAAGGCAGGGTCGGTGTGGTGGACTTTGTCCATGTAGGTCTGGGGGTCCCGGTGATGGCAGTAGAGATTATGTCCTTATGAGTTGATGGGTGTGTCCTCTATAGGTGGATCTGTTAGAATCTCACCAGGCTTTAAGTCCAAAAGGTGTAGGGTGGTAAAAGACCAAAACCACCGTTAGTCTGGGAGTATATCAGGATTGAACTGAAGGGTAGGAGTGCCAATTGTGCTCAGAACTTCAGGGATCCACAGTTCGACCTGGAATCAAAGGGGAAGATATTTATATTTGGCAGCCCAAAAGTAGGAATCGATTGAAATTCTGAATAGCATTTACAGGAGCTTTCGGCCGTTGTCTAGGGTGCTTCCTGGAGTCTTAACTTCATTTAATTGGAAACTTAAGCATTCAAAAGAGGATCTGGTTATTACATAGAGGAACCACACATCAGAAGGATTTAGATTTGATTTGCTTCTCCCTTGGTCTCTCAATACCCATTATTATATCCTCAATGCTCACTTAACATCTCAATATGGAATGGTTGATTTAATTTGGGACTATGCCATGATGGAATTTAACGACACCTGTAGTTTATGATTATGAGATCTGACAACACTCTGTGATTTTTATTATGGAATTTGGCAATATTTCGTAGTCATGGGCTTTGGAGACACTTGGTGGTTATGAGACTTATAAATATTTTATGATTATGTGAATTAAAAACAATTGGCGACGATGGAAATTACTCACACCCTCGATTGGTTATATGATGTTATTGATGAAATGTGGTGGCGTTATTATCTGTGATTTATGTACTTTGACCTGATTGGTTTTGAAAATTGACTGGGCACGGGTTGGAAGGAGATAAATCATAACTGGTGGAAACTCGAGTTGGACTGTATTATAGCTTCCCTTTGAGAACCAACTTTAGCACATAAAACCCCTCTTTCTCCTCTGCCTGCGATAGCCCACATGAGTGCTTGTAGCCTCCTCTGTCCCTGCATTAGAAGCAGTGCCTGGCTCCCCGTCCTCCAGGATAGGAACTGAAAAGGAAAAATGAAAAGAAAAAAAATGAAGGGTATCAAGGAAATATAATTTCAGTCGACTGAATAGCCTTTTTCTCTATATTAATTGATATGAAGAGGATAAATAAGGTATTTGATAGGAGTTATTTTAAAAGCAGCTTCATCAATATGGTACCGCAGAATCTTTACTTCACAATTTCTTAAGTCTGATATAGTATAAGTTTAAACATATGGATGAACCCTTTCATCAGAGAGGTGAGACTCACCAAGAATAACCTCTGTCCCACAGTAGTCACACACTGCTTGTTCCAGGTCTGTGAGGTAATCAGAATTGTCCTTTTGGCCGCTCCCTGTTTTATACCACGCATCTATGTCCTGACGCTGAAAAAAGAAAGGAGGAAAAACTATATTCAAAGAAAATGAATGATAAATTGGGGAGAAAGAAAAAATAAAAAGGAGATTGTTCAAGACCTAAAATTTAATTAATATACTTAAAAACAAACATAGATAAGTAATAAGAAAAAAAGGTAAGAAAATTGGGATTTCAAATGTACCTTCCGCCTGGCATCTTGGGAAAAATAGGTTAATTTGCTTTTACATCCCTTGCCGTCCTTTTTTTGTCCCCCGTTGGCATTAACATAATCTTAAAAGAAAAAAGACACAAACTGTCACAAAGTAGGAAAAGGAAAGAGAAAAATACTATCACAAAGTAATATGTGGGATGAAAAGACATAATGAAAAGGAATAACAAAGAATTAATATTTGATTTCATATATGGAATTTCAAGTATAAAAGATAAAGCAAAATGATTATATCAAAAAAAAATAATTGTATATTTCAACTTACCAGCGAGTTCTTCCCATGCAAGCTTTTTTAGGGTGACTCCATCATCGAGGACTTAAATTTTTTCCTTGCGATACAGGTTTCAGGTGGTTAGCGCCATGGACTAATGCACGAGTTTCATCAGTTTGCCAGTGGAGTGATTTTTTTCCTAGGCGACTTGGACTTCCCTTTGCTTTTAGCATGGGAGGTTGAGGCTTCCTCTGATAAGCACTTCTCGACTTCTTCTTCCTTTGAGGGGCGAGACTGTGAAGAGATGTTCCCAAAGGATGGAAACTAACCTGTTCCCCTTGAGATATAGCCATAAGTAAGGAGGCTGCTTTTGCGTCAAAGTCAGTTTTTGTTCCTGCTCCCCCCCCACGTCACCTCCCTCTGGCCCTGCCCCTACCCCTGCCATGGGTGGCTCCCCTGCTGCCTCTACCAGAGGCAGGGAAATAAGTAGGATCCTTGTCTGAGTCTTTATCCTGGGAACGACCTGACCGAGGTGCAGGAGGAGTGAATTGATTGATTGATTTGTGTTTTACAGCACTTTAGCGGCACTAAGTGGCTATCCCGTGCTTCACAAGTTGATAATCTAACAGAGGAATGTCTTTTTTATTCTGATTCATAGCTCTACAAAGGAGAGAAGTCATGTATGATATGGCCTGTTGGCCTCCATCCCCATCGGACATCTCGGGGGAGAGGAAATCCCCATCATCCTCATCTCCCTGAAAAAAAGAGAGAATTACAGTAAACAGGAATGTCAGTGAGCGTGAATAAATTTTAACACAGAAATTCAGAAGTGATTGAAATATACCCCAAAGAACACTGCATTTTCAGTAAATTTAGGACCTTGGAGACGAGATAATATCTGATGTCCGACAAAAACATGAAGACTCACATGCCTGCAGGACAACTCGCGTATAAGATGGCCCTGATACATTAAAATAACAGCCTTTCCCTGTTCCCCTATCTTCTACAGTATCGGTACAATAAAAAACTTATCCTGACAAAGAGAAGCAAGACAGAGGAAGTTTGTTCCTACGTTACTACAGGCTTTTACGTAAGAAAGAAACAGATGTGACTGCCCAGGACGAAAAAGAGTTACCCTCTGCTCCTTCCCTCATACATAGGCTGCACTGAAAGGGCCTAAATTGAAAGAAAATCATCGATTAACTTACCTCAAAGAACGACATCGCGCTTGGGTAATGTTTTTGCAAATGGCGACCGGAAGGGATATTCTGCATGTATATGACGTCAGACCACGTGACATACGGGTACCCCAAGGATACCCATGGGGTTTCCCGGTATTTAAGGTATGTGTTGTGACCGCGAAAACTCCACCGGATAACGTAAACATTACAAGGTTAAATAAACACAGTGAGACACCTCTACTTCCGGCCTGAACGTCTACACTTGTCCCTGAGTCAGTTCTTCATTAAAATACATGATTATACAATAATCTACACCCTACAATGCATCAAATGGCGACGAGGATAAAGAATCTACGCTGGAGAATATCAGGGAAGTGATTTTGAGCCATTTCTGATCTTCCAAAGTGGAAATATTGGTGAGTGAAGTGACATCAATTTTGGCTCCAAAATTTCACTGCAGCCCCAACATTGTGTAATACTACTACAAACTGCACCTGAATCTGGTTTACAGACTGGCTTCAGACTATCTACAATTTACAAGTGTTGTTGGGAAACAGTGGCATACTGACAATTTTGTAGTGCCAACTTTGGTGAAATTAGTGCCAATCCACAAATACATGTACATTTCTAGGCCTACTGGCTATACCTACAGTGTGTTGCACTATTACTACTAGATCTACATATTCACCATGGCTGCTGCTTACATACCCTTAGACCCTATTCCAAAATTTCTGGATGTGCCTGGCAGACCTTCTATCCCATGGGAGGAGTGGGTAAATTTATTTGACAATTTTCTACAGGCTTCCCCTGACATTGACAAGGTGCCCATAAAAAGGCAAGTGTGCATTTTACTACATTATCTGGGTACTGAAGGTCAGAGGAGGTATACCAAATTAAAAGAACTTCCAAATTACCCAGCTGCAGCCACTGATTTAGACAAGGCAAAATTGAAAATGGGAAATGAGTTCAAAACTTCAAAGCACAAAAGGTCTGAGAGAGCTATTTTCAGGCTGAGGAAACAGAAACCTGGTGAGACTATTTCCGAATTTGTCGCCGCTCTTAGAGATCTAGCTTCTACATGTGATTTCGGTGATTTTCTGGATGAAGCTGTGTGTGATCAGCTGATAGAAAAGGTGAGCAGTCACAAAATTAAAGAGAGACTCTATGCTGAAGATGATCTTGAACTAGATAGGGCCATTCAAATTGCAAAAAGAATTGAAAGTGCTTCAAAAAATGCACAGGCGACAAACAGTTCCACCTTTGATGATACAGTGAACTCAGTAAAAGGGAAATACAAAGGTAAAAAGCAGAATCCTGGTAACGTACAAAAGGCCAGTCAGCAGGGTGCCCCAAAAAGTAAACCTACGAAAGGTAGATGTTATCGATGTGGTTCCCCTGATCATTACGCCAATGACCCTAACTGTAAGGCCATAGGTAAAAAATGCACCAAATGTCAGAAAGTAGGACATTTTGCCAGTGTATGTTTTAGCCGACAGGTAAACCAAGTCGACGATGAGTTACAGCAAGTGGTCCTTACGATTAATTCTATACATGACAGTCAGATGCCACGGTGTGACATACTTATTGAAGGTGTTTCCGTACATATTCTTGTCGACTCCGGTTCCATGTACACTATATTGCCAAAGTCGCTTTACGACTCGCTATTCAGTCACTGTCCGCTACATAAGAGTGATATTCATCCTGGTGGTTACGAGGGCATTCCCATTACCATTCATGGTTTTTTCAAGGCAACCATTCAGTACAAGGAGCGGTCCACTACAGAAAAGGTATATGTATCTAAAAAAGGTGCCGCTATCATTGGTTGGCCTACCCAATGCAAGCTTTCAATTGTGCTTGACCCAACTTTGTCGCAACCAGTTCTACACACAGCACCGAGCTTCGTTGAAGAGTTCTCAGACGTCTTTGACGAGAGTGCGACTAAAGCGGCAAAATACTTTACACACGATATTCGCTGGAAAGAGGGTGAAGTTCCCGTCCAGCACCGAGTGCGCAATGTTCCACTATCCGTACGACCTGCCCTCACCAAAGAACTTCAGAGACTACAGGATTTAGGTATGATAGAGCCTATTGAGGCTTCCGAATGGGTTTCACCCATAGTAATTGCAAAGAAAAGTAATGGCCGCATTCGCATATGTGTCGATCTTAAGGACGTCAATTCGAAAATTGTCGTTGAAACGCACCCCATACCTAACATCCATGAAATGCTTAGCACACTGGGAGATGCTAAGATCTTCACAAAATTAGATCTCAGTTCTGCTAACCACCAGATTCCGCTCACTGAGAAATCTAAAGACATTACTGCCTTCATCACCCCAGATGGACTTTACCGCTACACTCGAGTTCCATTTGGGCTAGCGTCAGCCTCTTCGCTGTTCCAGCGTATGATGCACCATATTTTCAAGGACACTACAGGAGTCCGTTACTTTCAAGATGACGTTCTGGTCTATGCGAAAACCCAGACAGAGCATGATGACATTCTGCAAACAGTGCTTACTCGCTTGCGACACCATGGACTTACGGTAAGCAAGGAGAAGTGCCAGTTCAGAGTCCAGTCGGTTGAGTACCTCGGACATACAATTACACACGAGGGTATTCGACCAAAGGACGACCTAGTACATGCAGTCATGGATGCTCCGACTCCTGAGAACAAGGATCAACTTCGTTCATTCTTGGGTTTGTGCGAGTATATGTTTATCCAGAACTTTGCTTCAAAAGTTGTTCCACTACGAGAAATCCTGAAGAAGGATGTAAACTTCAAGTGGGAGAAATTGCATGACCAGATATTCTCGGATCTGAAATCCGAAATCATGTCAAAACCACTTATACATGCATTCGACACTTCTGACTCTGTTGAGACGATTGTTACTACAGATGTAAGTGGGTACGGTCTTGGTGCCGTACTGTCTCAGGTCAGTGGTGGTTCGGAGAAAATTATTGCTTTCATCTCACGCACGTTGTCAGACGCTGAGAAAAGGTACTCTACCATTGAAAGAGAAATGCTAGCATGCTATTGGGCATCTCAGCGCCTGCGCACATTCCTCTGGGGAATACCCTATACACTACGTACTGATCATAAACCTTTGATTGACATACTAACGACAAAAGGTTTCTCATCCGACAGAACAAGTCCCAGGATCAACAGGTGGTCTGCACGACTGCTTGAGTACAACTTCCATGCTACGTATGTTCCCGGTGCCAATAACAAGATAGCTGACTGTCTATCACGCCTTCCGGTACCAGGATCTCCTGATGAGTTCTGCCATGATTCTCCCATGGATGAGAGTATTGCACACATACAGGAAATTACGAATGGTGTCATTACCGCAAATGAACTGCGGGATGCCGTTAAAAATGACACCAACTTGCAAAGTGTTATTGAGTACACTATATCTTCATGGCCTTCAGTAAAGTCACTTCCAAGTGAGGTGGCTAAGTTTCATAGTGTTGCTAATGAACTGTCCTTTGAGGACGGTATGTTACGCAGAGGTGAGCGCCTCATCATTCCTGACTCACTACAGGCCAGAGTGATACAGCTCGCCCATGAAGGACACTTCGGTATGACAATGGTTAAACGGAGGCTACGCCAGTACTATTGGTGGCCATCAATGGATCGCCACATAGAACAGACTGTGAAAAACTGCACATATTGCATTGCGAGTGACAAACCTTATACTTGTCATACGCCACCACTCACCCCAGTTCTGCTACCCGAGAGAGTGTGGCAAAAGGTTGCTATGGATATTGTTGGTCCATTTCCTAATACAAAGTACAAATTCGCCATTGTATTAGTAGATTACTATTCTAAATGGTGTGAAGTCTCATTTGTCACTGAGGTGACAACTGCCAAAGTCAAGGACTTTCTTATCATGGTTTTTGCAAGCGAAGGTTTTCCTGAATATCTTGTTACAGATAATGGTGTACAATTTTGTTCACGAGAAATGAAGTCTTTTCTTTCAGAACGCAATATAACACATTGCAGGGTTGCTTTGTACCATCCACAGGCCAATGGCCTAGTTGAGAGAATGAACCGTACAATAAAGGAGGGAATTCAAATTGGTAAACTTGAGGGTAAGACTCCTACTGAGGCTGTTGGGGAAAGGTTAGTAGCGTATCATGCGACACCAAATGGTATTACAGGTAAGACTCCATTCGAGCTAATGCGAGGTAGACAGGTACGCACTAAGGTTCAAATACTCCAATCCAAAGATGAAAATGTTCATCATAAAAATGTTAAAGCAAAAGTAGATGCTGCTCAAGCCAGCTATAAGGCAAAGTTTGACAGCAAGCCTGGTGTCAAGGAACACCAGATTGGTGTCGGAGATTATGTCCGGGTAAGAAATCCAAGGCATGTTTTAAAAGGGGGGATGAGATATTCAAAACCTCTAAAGGTGAAACAGGTAAATGGTAATTGTATAATGTTAGAAGATGGTAAGAAATGGAACTCTTCTAGGTTGTGCAAGGTCCAAGTCAAAAATAATGAGTATGAGTTTGATGACTGGTACCACATGGACATGTTGGCAGAAAACGATGAGAACATTCAACCTGTACCAGTTATGCCACAGCAGGCACAACCAGTCCAAAATGAAAACAATGTACCTAGGGTGGCACAGCCGGTCCCTAATGAAAACGTCCAAAGACGTGGAGCACGCATTAGGCGCCCTCCACAGAGACTCAACGATTATGAGACATAAATAACATATAGACTGCGAGTTCATTTTTCATATTGATATCAACAAAGATTGTTGTGCTATGTTTCATTTACTACTGGTGTTGATATTATATGTATTACGATACTCCGTATCTGGTTTGAGAAAGGGAGATATGTTGTGACCGCGAAAACTCCACCGGATAACGTAAACATTACAAGGTTAAATAAACACAGTGAGACACCTCTACTTCCGGCCTGAACGTCTACACTTGTCCCTGAGTCAGTTCTTCATTAAAATACATGATTATACAATAATCTACACCCTACAATACATCAGTATGTTATACAGCTAGTACCCTAGACATGAGAGCTAAAGCCTAAGTAATGGGCCAAAGGGCCCTTTACCCCAAAGGCTTTGGCAAAGGGCGTCTTACCCCTTCCTACGTACCTAGAGCTAAAAAAAAAAAAAAATCATCCCTTTCTAGGCTTGGATCTGAGTGCAATTATCCCCCCCCCCCGTGGTGGGCAAACTAGTCTGAGAAAATGTTCAGCTTCTATTTGTCAAAATTGGTGTATTTTGGGGGTTTTTGGGGAGGCATATACTCCCAAGCATCCCTCCCCCCCACCAAAAAAGTTTCATGTTTTACCTGGGTACATCTAAAGGTTGTGTTCTAGGGGTTTTAAGGGGCAAATTACTTTGAGGAAATTTTCAGATTCAGCCTCAAAACAGTGATTTTGGGGATTAAGGTGGCAAATTGCTGCTAGAAAATTTGTAGATTCAGAATTAACATTTATAATACTGGTAGGTGTGTTATAGGAATCTTAAGGGAAATTGCCCCAGGAAAATTATCAGATTCTCTGTTCTAAACTTGGGTATTGTAGGGGATGGGGAGGAGGCATAGCAACAAAACATTTCAGCTTCTGCTGCTAGATAGGTTATCGGGGTATGTCTTAGAAGATTAAGGTGAATATACACCAAGAAAATTTTGAGATTTTACCTTAAAATATCAGGTTGGCAAATTGCTGAAATAAAATTTTCAAATTTCACCTTTATAATTAAAATTAATGGGTATGCAGCATTTTCATGGAGAATTGCCCCAAGAAAATTGCAGATTCTATTGGTCTATATTAATAAAAATTGGTTTGTTCTAGCTCATTTAGACAAAACATCTCCACATTACTCCTAGAAATCTAGCTCAAAGCATTTGTGCAATTTAGGAATTTTCAGGTTATTCCTTTAAAATCTGAACAGGTATCAATTCTAGAAGATTTGGAAGTAAATTAGGAGTATATTGCTCCAATCTGACAGTGAGAGTTCATCATTGGCTGTTTAGACCCCGGTCCCTGCACTCTGCATACAAATATACACCATGCACGTTACCAAAAGCAGGGGGAAAGGGGGGTATTTCCCGTGGATTTGGGGGAAAAGGGGTGTATGTTATGAGAAAAATCCATGAAAATTAAAAATAGGGGGTTATTTTTTATGGTCAAAGTCAACTTTTTCAGAAAAGGGAGTATTTGGTGAAGGAATATGTTCATTTTTGGTCCTTAAAAGTCTGCACTTTTAGAAATGGCGGGAGTTTTGGAAACATGTCAGTGTTTTTAAAAAAAGGGGTCATTTTAGAGGTCTAAAATTCCTTGTTTTTCAGTAAAAAGGGGTGCTTTTTACCCCCAAAACTCTGTGGTATGGGTAGGATGTTATGAAAGTCCTGTAACAAGCATGGTGTTATATACACAATAATGGCCGCCGAGTAGTGCACACGTACCATATCGGGCTCCGCATATCCCGGATTCTCTACTAGGTTCAGCAAAAAGATCATAGAATCCAACTGGCTTATATGATATAGGAAGTATCAGAGGTGACATTGGACTAAAAGTGAGTACTAGCATTTGTCATTTAGGTGAGCTTTGAGCGATTTCATTTTTGGGCCTTCACGGTTATGCCACTACAAGGGGAAGACATAGGTGACTTACCTGTCAACACCGGCACCGGTCGCGGGCGGAGCAGACAAAGAAAGCGCAGTCTGGGTTCACCCACACTTGATAATAAGCAGCCTAAAAAACCAAAGCCTAGAGCGAAGAAAACAACTGCCCCAAATATGAGCATTACAAATCAAGTAAATGACTATATGACACAGCAAAATTATTCCCAGGGTACAGCTCACCAGCCAAATTTAAATGTTGGCGTTGACTTAGTGCAACCGGGCTGCAGTTATGCCATGCTGCCCAGCATAAATCAAGCAAATATACACTCCGCCCCAATTTCATGGCAGCAACAAAGTATATCACCAAATATGCAACACAACAACATGCAACAGGGCAACATCCAACAATATAACGTGCCCCAAAACAACCCTCATCAAAACAACCACCCACTGAATAACATGCAGCAGCCCAACTCGCAACAACAATGCCCACAGCAAAACAATTCACAGCAGAGCGCCGACCCTGGTCAATTTCTACTAAACACACTAGCAGCAGTTCAAAAGTTACAAGAATCCATGCAAACAACACTAATCTCTATGCAAAGCAACATGGCAACTTCGCATCAAATGAAGGAGTTAGATGAGAAGTTCACCAAGCAACATGAACTACAATCTACAAAAATAGATATAGTGAAAACGGACTTAGATAACAAATCTAAAATTGATGAAGATAGATACAAGGAAGAAATCGAGTTCAGGAATAGCACTGAGGCACGATTTATTGACCAACAGTCGCAAATAGATAAAATATCACAACAATCCAAAACACCTGCAGCCCTAGAGGCTGGTTGGCCCAAGCCGAACGAAGCTGTTATAAACAATAATGCAGAAGCGGACTCTGAAGTATTCCCATACCCAGCCAAGAAGAGAAATCTAATTATTAGTGGGTTGTCAGAAGAGGACAATGAAGTCACCCTACTAGCTGTCTCAACGCTATTTAAAAAGCTAGGTGCCACATACAGAGAAGAAGATATACTAAAGGCCTATAGGCTGCGTCCTAATGATGTGCCTAAACAAGAGGGTACTGATACGAGAATACTGGTTTGCTTTAGCACTGTAAACGCGCTAGAGAAAGCCATGGCCCTAAAGACGGCACTAAGACCTGGACTACAATCCGAATTAAGTGATAAAGGAATCTTCTTCAACAGGGACGACCCTGCTGACGTACGCATTGCCAAGTGGAGATTCAGGGAGATGGCGCGGTACCATAGGAATCAAGGCCGGGACAACATAACCGCCAATGAGCAAGGCATCATGGTAGATGATCACCAGTACACCTTTACTGACTTAAATCGCCTACCTCCAGATGTGTGGAATGATGATGTGAAAAAACATATAACTGAACTTGAAAAAAGCAACGCATTGAGTAGAGCAAAAGGGCGCAAAGAAAGAATGAGAGAAACAAATTGCGGCCTCATTTTCAATGGTCCAAACTCATGTCTTAGCAATCTATATGCATGCACTGTTAAGTATTGTGCACTGAGGCCCGATGGCTATGAGGAATTTGAGAGAGTATTCAGGCCTTCATGTATAATAAGGCGATTTATGGCTCTAGACAAGACCTGGCTGACAAGATCATGTGCGAGACAAATCCCTTTGAAATAAAAAAGACCGGAAAAAAGGTGTTTTTCCTAATTGGACACTCTTGGTGGAAGAAAAGGCTAGACATCATGAGACGCATTCTACAATGCAAGTTTGAACAAAACCCTGAGCTATGTGAGCGGCTACTAGACATAGATCATGTAATCATTGAATCAACATTAGACCCCTACTGGGGAGGATCGTATGTCTTTGATGACAAAAGATGGGATACTGGAAAATTCCCAGGGCAGAACAAAATGGGCGAACTGTTAATGGAACGACGCCGTCTAGAGCGATCAAAGCGTAGCGCTCAAATCCTACTTGACTAGGCCCAACGCTCAGTGTCAGAGAGTGCAAATAAATCACCCACCACCCAGCTGATCAAAACATTACTGCCGAATAGCAGCACACCGTGTGTGACCCATGGACAAGGACGAACAATCTCAGCTGCGCCCAACCAACAGACTATTAGGTCCAAGCCTAATACGGTGACGTCATCACAAAGCGCGGCAACATCAAGCACACAGTCAGTATTACCCTCGATGGTAATCACGCCTGACACAGCACACACAGAGCAGCATATACAACAAAAGAATACGCCTGATAGTGCACAAAAGCCTTTAGGAACTCAAAATGGCACAAGTCCCGGGATTGAGATGGAATCACCCAAATAACCTTAGATGGCAAGAATACCTAAGGTACGAAACTAACTGTGCCGTTATTGGCGACTCTCGTGTACATGGTCTTCACAGATCCATACTTTACAATTATGAGAACCTTATAGCTGTGCGCAGTCATCCTGGTGCTGGCATTGATGACATCGTCACAGAGGTAATTGAATTTCTGAGCGGTCACCCTTACATAAACTCAATATATCTGAGTGCTGGAATTTGTGATCTGACATACCTTGATTGCAACCGTATGGTACAACTTAGAGAAGAGTCCTTAGATGTAACGTCTACAGTGAAACGTATAGAGCTAAAGCTAAGGGATGGCTGTAGGAGGATTCGTTCCTTGTATCCTGGGGTCCAAATTGTAATCACTACCTTGTATGGCATCAATCTTAGCCATAAACTCCGAGGCTTCACACTTCACAGATTACAACCAGTTCTCAATAATATTATTATTTCATTGAATGGTCGGATAATTGATATCAATCGTGAGTCCCAGGTTGCAACACCAAGAATAGAGCGACCCATTCATTACCACAATCCCTTCACTGGCTGGAGCACGAACTATATATGTCTCCATGATGGAACACACCCTGATGCCTGCGCCATTAGCTACATTGGATTGGAAATTGGGCATGCGATGAGTATTAACCGCCGGCGACCAAAACACCCCATAGCCTACGCATAAAGAACTGCAGGGTAAGAAATAAATAGCATGTAATACCGTGACCCTTATGAATAGCTTTCTGATTCATCTGTGACCTTGCTAGAGCTCATAAATAATTACCATGCCCTCATGATGACTTTTTATGTTTGTCAGTATTGGTGGCATGCACTGCACATCACTAAGAACTGCCCATTTCTCGCATAACATAAATGGCTGTATTTGATCATATTATAAATTTAATCTAGAGACTACTCAAGGAGCAGCGCGTAATGAGATCCTGGTAACAGCGTACCATCCAACCACCGGACCCCAATGGCCACCGGACCCTAAGGACTTGAATCGCTAGAACAGCTGCAGCTCATCGTATTCGACGAACTATAGAACAAGTTTACATGGACAAGTGTAGGCAATCGGACAATGCTAGTATCATACTCCAGATAAAGGTAGGATCCAACTATATACTACCCACATCGATGTATATCTGGCCCACTGCAGAACAATTCCTGACTACCACCTACCTGATCCCAGTGTTCATAATGATACCAGGTCAATATGAACTCAGCTAGCACACTCCATTGACAATTGCCCGCACCTATACCTAGATCTACAGAGACATATAAGTGATGTAATAATATACAAACACCATATGGACTGATGAACAATGCGCTTATAATAAATGTTTAACACTACTCCTAGGGACCTATTCCCATCGCACGACCTAATGCATATCCAGCTAGGAGTAAAAATGTTAAATGTGATTAGTGGGTGGCAGGTCAGTTTCTGCTATCTAATCAAATTATACCATGTTTACTAACAACTCAACGTTACTGACCCCTTGTGACATAGTAAGCACATAGACGAATGGGTGTGATCTAATCATGGCGGATCAGTATGCTTGCAGAAAAATTGTTGGATGCTATCCTGCTTGGTGTTACTACTCATTTATTGTTGATCGATTGAGTATATATCACACATCCCACAATATTACGTAAAACACCCAGTAAACTGAAGTATATACCTTTCTCCTGTAACGTCCTATAATGAACCTCAATTGCTCCATTGGTTGCGGAGCCCCAATGGACCATTAATTGGAGTACACCCCCCATCTTGTCCTTCTGTATCAGTCAAGGTTGAGTGTGCTCCCTCGGCTGCTACTGGCTGTCTCCCTGGTAATACAACCCGGGAACTACCACTTCCCCCCCCCCTTTTTTCTGCCCCTGCTTGATTAACAGCATTAAACATAGCTCCATGGAACCAATTGAACACAAAAAGCGACTTATAAGGACGCAGGCTTACCTGGACAGTCTTAAGGGAGTGACAATTGTTACTTGTAACGCTCGAAGTCTTAGCTCTAAAAAGCTATTAGATATTAAATTAAGTCTAGACTGTGACTTCTTATGTATTTGTGAGACATGGCTTAATCAACTGAGTGATGGGGCCCTCCAGCACTGGTATGGAAAATCAGCCTTCAGGCTTGACAGAAATGACCAAACCGGCGGTGGCCTAATGATCTATGTTAATGAGGAATTTAGTCCTTACTGCCGAATAGAATGGAATTTATGCCTAATGGAAGAATGCATAGAACTGCAAACCCTAATAATGACCAAGCCCAAATACAAACCACTAATTGTATTAAATGTATATAGGCCTCCCAACAAAGACCTAGATACCTTCTTTGAAAAACTAGATACCATTATAAAGGACATAGATAGGAATAGCTACGAACTGTGGCTAGTAGGGGATCTAAACATTAACACTAGGGATAGGAACAGCCAGGGTGCAAAGAGTCTTTTTGATAAGTGCCGTGAATATGGTTTAAAACGCTTGAATGATGAAATAACTAGACCTAATGGACACGATAATGGAGGAACTTGTATTGATCATATCATAACAGACTGTGATATAGTGAGTCACTCAGGGGTACTTAATTGCTTAATAGCTGACCATTACAATGTCTATGCATGCCGAAAAAAGCCTCATGAGACCTATGATGAGATTAAATTTACTGGTAGAAGCTACAGGAATTATAATAAAAACGACCTACACGAATATCTAAGTGATCTTGACTGGGGCGAATTCCTCAACACGAATGACCCTGATATGCAGTGGGAATTCATATACAATAAGCTTCTATGCTACTTGGACATAACCTGCCCAGTAAGGACAGTTAGAATAAAGAAAAAGTCAAAGCCCTGGGTGACCCATGAAACAATTGAACTGATAAATGATAGACAAAGAATGATCCGAGAGCTGCGACGTACACATAGTAGGCTGCTTTTGGCTGAAATAAGAAATATAAGAAATAGAATCCAACGGCAATTAGATAATGGTAAAAATGATTGTAGTGTAAGATTGAGAATGGTATAGGATTGTATGGATCATGTTAGAACATTCTAGAATAGTGTAGCATAAGCTTGCTTGTGTGTGGTTCATGGTGATGTTAGTAGAATGTTCTGGAAATATATAGAACACCATGGTATGTGTAGGATCCATCCTTTGTCTTCCCCATAATACAAGAACTTTCTAGAATTACTAAGGCTATGATTTATAAGGACCTCCTTCTGGTTCCCCATTCATTCAACAACACTAAGTCAGACCTGACACATGGACATTATTGGATTACTTGCTGACATTGGACTTTGTACCTGAGGACTATAGAAGGCAATATTCTTTGTACAGGTTACATCAAGGTTATACATGTACACAGGTTACATCAAGGTTATACATGTACACAGTTTACCTCAAGGACACTGTACCTACTACATGTTAAGGACTATATCACCTGTGGATTATATTGTGCTACTGTGACATCTATAGGAAATAAGCATCTACCAGTGGGATTAGATCTCCTATGGACAATTTCTGTGTGACTGCAGGGCATTTATCAACTCTGTGAGAGTACTTATGCACCTGTACCCTGCTGTTGTGTGGATTAAGGAATAAACAGTAGTAAGTTTAACTTGTCACAAGGACTTTGACTCAATTCATTGGCTTTGGCCACTACATTGGGTACAAAGAATAGTCTTCAAGAACCAGGATATTAAGCAAGGATCCCAAGCACATCAACATGTCACAGATTGGTGCCAGGCATAGAGAACCAAGCAAGATGCTGGACCCAGATAGTGTTAGGTTGGAGAAAATGGTCACATTACGCCGTTCAAGAGGTGGCCATGCTGGTGCATTCACCAAGAAGGTCAATGACTTAATGCATAAGATGGACTGTGGTGTTGATTTACCTGATGTTCAAGTGGCACTTGAGAAAGCTACATCTGCATTTGTGCTATTCTCTAAAGTGCATATGGACTACATGAGTCTGGTTATGGACATTGAGCCTTATAGTGCCCTCAATGAAGACACCATATATACCAAACTTGAGGAAAGGTATAATGAGGCCAAGAGACAGTATACCTACTTTGTTGAACAACATCAACTACAAGACAGTATTACACCTCATGACAGTGTGTCCCAGGCTGGTACTGGTGCCACATCAAGGGCTTCACGTGTATCAAGTACCCGAGTGAAGGCAGCTGCTAAACGGGCTGCCCTTGAAGTCAAAGCTAAGGCTCTTCAGGAGATGCAGGAGCTTGAGCTTATGCAGCTACAAATGGAACAAGAAGCTGAAGAGCAGCAAGCTGAGGCACGTCGCCAAGATAAGCAGCAGCGAGCAGAGGCACGCCGCCGAGGAGAACTACAGCGAATAGAGGCACGCCGCCGAGAAGAGGAGGCTGTACGTCAGCAGGAAGAGGCTGAGCGTCAGCAGGAAGAGGCTGAATATCAAAGCAGGCAGAGGGAGCGGCTTCTTGAGCGCGAAAGAAAGAAACTTGAACTACGCCGTCAGCAGCTACAGATGAAGGCTAAAATGGATGCTGCGGCAGCAGAAGAAGAGGTTCTGACCAAGTTCACTGAGTACCCTGATTATACATATAAGGGATCAAAGGTCAGTCAAAATGTTACTGATAAATATCTTGGTAATAGCATTGGTTCTGTGTCTAAGAAACATGTAGCTAGAGTTGATAGTGATGTAAAGTTGCAGTGTGGGGGGATATTTGATTCTACTACTGAAAATGAAGTCTCACATCATCTGGGGGGTCCTATAGGTACTAGTACTGTCAGGAAACGTACCACCTCAAGCTTAGATAAGAATCACCCAGGAGTTGTAGAAAAGTCAATCCTCAACCCCCTTGCAGCCGAGTGGACAGGATCACCTATACCAGGAAATACTGATAGAAAGTCAGATGGGCAGTTCAGCTTTGAACAAGTAGCTAGGATCATTGAACTAGTTAAATCATCACAAGCATCAGTCAAGGATAGTGCAAAGCAGTCACCTGAGTCTGTTCCTAATGATTTTGGTCAAAACAGCCAGGGGACTGGTTATGCAGCCCATGAGTCTCAAATGATGTTACAACGCCAGATGATTGATGTCATCCGTCTCCCAAAGACAAGCCTGATAAAGTTTGATGGGGACCCTATGAAGTACTGGACCTTTATGAATGCCTTTGATACCAGTGTGGATAAGGCCAACATTGAGGCTAGTGATAAACTAACTAGGCTGTTTGAGTATTGCACAGGAAAGGCATTAAAGGTGATACAGCCGTGTGCACTAATGATCCCATCAGAAGGCTATAAGAAGGCAAGAGAACTCTTAAAGCAGAGATTTGGTAATGACTTCATGATCTCAAAGGCATGGATCTCAAAGATTACTGAAGGTCCAGCTCTGAAGCCAAATGATTGTGAAGCCCTGCAGGACTTTGCTGATGATGTTAGGGGCTGCATGGAAACACTACGAGCTATGAACAAGCTAAAGGAGGTAGACTCTCAGGATAGAATGGTAAAAGTCATGACAAGACTTCCAATGTACCTCCAAACTAGATGGCGTAAGGAAGCTTATAGGATCCGAGAGAGATTTGGTGAATATCCAAACTTCCACGAATTTGTGCAGTTCCTTGAGATGGCTGCTGGAGAGGCCAATGACCCAGTATTTGGACATGTAGTGTCAGCAGCCAAAGAACCAAAGGTTAAGCCTTCTGTGCCAAAGAAGAAGGGATCAAGCTACAATGTGAATGCGACAGATACTGGCACTTTAAGCCAAGATGGCAAAACTACACCTGATCCACCCCAGAAGGAGAATAAACCCAAGGAGTACAAGTGTCGGATTTGTGATGCCGATGGTCACAGAGTTAGTGGATGTGACAAATTTAAGAAGATGACCCTGGAAAAGAGACGAGAAGTTGTAAAAGAAAAAAGACTGTGTTTCAATTGTCTTGACTACAGCAATCATAGCTCCAAGGAATGTAAAAGGCCTAGAGCCTGTCAAGAAAAGGATTGCAAAGGGAAACACTCAACATTGCTGCATCAACCAGTAAAGGTCACCACTACTCAGTCCAGAAAGGATGGAGACCAAAAGGAAGAACAGAAGTCTCAAGACAAGCAGGTAGAAGAAGCCAAAAGTTATGCATGTGGGCAATCGAATGTTGAAAGCACAAAGGTCGCCTTACCTATAGTTTCTGTGTATGTCAGAGGGAAAGGTCAGACTAATTACACACGCACATATGCTCTGCTTGATCCAGGAAGTAACAAGACCTTCTGTTCAAAGGACTTGGTCCAGAAACTTGACCTTAAAGGACAAACAACCTGTCTGTCCCTAGAAACCCTTGGTGAAGGTAAAAGCACAGATGCCCTAGAAGTTTCCCTGGAAGTGACAGCCACTACAGGCCCCAAGAAGAAACGCAAAGTGGTTCAGCTGGAAAAGGTCTATGCACTGGCCAGGTTCCCTAACCTAAGGGACAACATACCATCTGCAGCAGACGTTAAGAAATGGGATCACCTTAAAGATTTGACATTGTTCCCGAAGGAGAAGTCAGATGTCACTCTACTCATTGGGCAAGATGTCCCAAGTGCTCTGATTCCACTTGAAGTTAGACAGGGAAGAGAGGGTGAACCTTATGCCACTAGAACAAGTCTAGGATGGACACTCAATGGACCACTACAAAGTGGGAATCCAAAAGACCCTGCTCTCTGTCATTTCATACAGGCCAATCAAGGACCAGAAGTAAGCTTAGAAGCTCAAGTGGAGCAGTTCTGGAAGCTGGACGTGGGTCAGACTTTAGCTGGTAGCCTTCCACAAATGTCACAAGATGACAAAAGAGTTCTTGATGTATGGAATAAGTCTATCCGGCTCAAAGATAGACATTATGAGATGGACATACCTTTTAAGGTTACACCTCCAGAGCTACAGGACAACAAGAAAATGGTAGAAAAACGCCTACAAAGCCTTGGAAGAAGACTATCCAAGAACCCTGAACTTCATAGCCTTTATAAGGCAGGGATAGAAGACTTAGTCCAGAAAGGATATGCTGAACCTGTTCAGGAGGATGAGAATGATCAAGGTAATGGAATCAAGTGGTACATTCCTCACCATTCTGTCACAAGCCCAAACAAGCCAGGAAAGCTTCGAATCGTCTTTGATTGTGCAGCAGAATATGATGGAACATCACTGAACAAACAAGTGCTGCAGGGCCCTGATATGACCAACAAACTTATTGGTGTGCTACTAAGATTTAGGGAAGACCAAGTAGCAATCATGGGAGATATAGAAGCCATGTTCCATCAAGTGCGAGTATCTCCGCAGCATAGAGATGTACTAAGGTTCTTGTGGTGGAAAGATGGTAACCCTGATCTTCCCCTAGAGACTTACAGAATGGCAGTACATTTGTTTGGTGGGGTATGGAGCCCCAGCTGTGCAAGCTTTGCTCTTAAACGTACAGCTGAAGACCACAAGACAGAGTTCAGTGACGAAACAGTGAAAACTGTAATAGAAAACTTCTATGCTGATGACTGCCTTAAATCAGTATCGACTGTGGATCAAGCAAAGAAGCTGGTGAGTGATCTCTGTCAGCTGTTGAACCTTGGAGGTTTCAGGCTCACCAAATGGATCTCTAACAGCAAGGAGGTAATAGAATCCATTCCAACTGAAGAGAGAGCTAAAGAAGTAAAAGAACTTGACCTTGACTCAGCAGCACTTCCTGTGGAGAGAGCACTAGGTGTCCAATGGGATACTCAAGAAGACATATTCAGCATCAAGATCAAGCAGAAGGAAGCAACCTTCACCAGGAGAGGTCTTCTCAGAGTGGTCAGTTCTGTGTATGATCCACTGGGATTTGTAAGCCCATTCATACTTCTAGCAAAGAAGATATTCCAAGATGAGTGTAAAAGAGATAAAGGATGGGATGATAAACTGGAGCCTGACAATGCAAGGAAATGGAAAAAGTGGTTAGAAGACTTGCAACAATTGGAAGAGTTCAAGGTGAGACGTTGCCTTGTGCCGCAAGACTTTGGCAAATGTGTAACTATCGAACTTCACCACTTCTCTGATGCTTCAGAGGAAGCATATGGCACAGCTTCCTATCTGCGCATGGTCAATGAACAAGGAGAGCTTCACTGCTCATTTCTGTTAAGCAAATCAAGACTTGCTCCCATTAAGCACATGACTATTCCAAGACTAGAGCTATCAGCAGCTGTGGTTGCTGTCAAGATGGATAGCCTGCTCCGTAGAGAGCTACGCCTGGAAATCGGTGAATCCATCTTTTGGACTGACAGCATGATCGTCTTACAGTATATCAAGAACACTACCAAGAGGTTCCAGACTTTTGTTGCTAACAGAGTTGCAGTTATCCATGATGGATCATTGCCAAGTCAATGGAGGTATGTAGACACCAAGTCCAACCCAGCTGATGATGCTTCTCGTGGTATCAGTGCCAAAGAAATCCTGCGTAGCAAAAGGTGGAAACAGGGGCCGGACTTCTTGTGGAAGGATGAGTCCCAGTGGCCAGATGTACCTCCAAGATCCCCTGACCTACTAGATGATGACCAAGAAGTCAAGAAGGAAGCCAAGGTGTGTGTCACCCTCACTGAAACAGAAGATCACTTGGAACAAATGTTCAAGAGGTATTCAAGCTGGTACCGCCTAAAAAAGGCTGTTGCTTGGCTAAGTTGCTTTGTTCAATGGCTCAAAAAGGGAAAGCCTAAACTCAAATCTGATCTCAGTGTGGAAGAGCTACAAAGGGCTGAGAAAGACATTATCAGATATGTACAAAGGACATCTTATGCAGATGAGCTCAGAAGCCTAAAATCAGGCAAACAAGTCTCACAAAGGAGCTCCATCTACAAACTAGATCCGTTCAAAGATGCTGATAACATGCTCCGAGTGCAGGGCAGGCTCCAAAGTGCACCAATAACTGACTCTGCCAAACATCCTCTCATTTTGCCAAAGGACCATCATATTGCTGAGCTCATTGTGAGACACACACACGAGTGGACTTCCAGGCACTCAGGACGGGAGTATGTCCTGTCCAAGGTCAGAGAGAAATACTGGATACCACAAGGACGTCCCTTGGTAAACAAAGTGCTACAGAACTGTGTAATATGCAAGAAATTGAGAGGGAAATTAGGTGTTCAGAGAATGGCAGACTTGCCTACAGACAGAGTCACACCTCACAAGCCACCCTTTACCTATACAGGAGTGGACTGTTTTGGCCCATTTTATGTCAAGAGGGGCCGGAGCCAGGAAAAGAGGTATGGTTGTCTATTCACCTGTTTGACCACAAGAGCCATACACATTGAAATCCTGAGCTCAATGGATGGGGACTCATTCATCAATTCCCTGATAAGGTTTATCGCTCGCAGAGGAGTTCCTGAAAAGATCAGATCAGACAATGGAACCAACTTTGTTGGTGGTAACAAGGAGCTGCAGGAGTCAATACAGAAGTGGAATGAAGATCACAAGACAAAGGAGAATCTTCTGATCAGAGAAATCAAGTGGGAGTTCAACCCACCAGCTGCATCCCACATGGGTGGAGTATGGGAAAGACAAATCAGGACAGTGCGCAAGGTATTGAATTCCATACTCAAAGATCAAGTCCTTGATGATGAGAGGTTAAGCACAGTATTCTGTGAAGTTGAATACATTGTCAATGGTAGACCTTTGACCCCTGTATCAGATGACCCAAAGGACTTGAAACCTCTAACCCCAAATGACTTGCTTCAACTAGGTGTAGGACTCAGAGCTTCCCCAGGAACCTTCCAAAAGGAAGACATGTATGGTCGTAGGTGGAGGCATGTACAGTACCTGGCAGACCAGTTCTGGAAACGGTGGGTAAGTGAGTATCTACCTACACTGCAGCTTAGACAGAAATGGTTAGACACAAAGAGAAATATCCAATCTGATGATGTTGTATTGGTTATGGATGAAAATCTACCTAGAAATAGTTGGCCACTTGCCCGTGTTGTCAAAACCTTCCCAGGTAAAGATGGTCTAGTTAGATCTGTTGAGGTCAAAACTGCTACAAATGTACTTGTCAGACCAATTGATAAAGTTTGTTTGCTTGAGTCTGTCACATCATAAATGTCAGATTTGATGTAATATTTGAGTCAAAGATGCATATTGTACCAACATTATAAGAGGTATATGAGACATTGTCATTTCATATTGTATAAGGTTTGTACTATTATCATTTGTTTCTGTTCATGTTTGAACTGTGTTTCTTGATATTGTATGAATAAAGTAAAAGGTTTGTAAATGTTCACTTCTAAGGTTCACATTTAAGGGGCCGGGAATGTAGTGTAAGATTGAGAATGGTATAGGATTGTATGGATCATGTTAGAACATTCTAGAATAGTGTAGCATAAGCTTGCTTGTGTGTGGTTCATGGTGATGTTAGTAGAATGTTCTGGAAATATATAGAACACCATGGTATGTGTAGGATCCATCCTTTGTCTTCCCCATAATACAAGAACTTTCTAGAATTACTAAGGCTATGATTTATAAGGACCTCCTTCTGGTTCCCCATTCATTCAACAACACTAAGTCAGACCTGACACATGGACATTATTGGATTACTTGCTGACATTGGACTTTGTACCTGAGGACTATAGAAGGCAATATTCTTTGTACAGGTTACATCAAGGTTATACATGTACACAGGTTACATCAAGGTTATACATGTACACAGTTTACCTCAAGGACACTGTACCTACTACATGTTAAGGACTATATCACCTGTGGATTATATTGTGCTACTGTGACATCTATAGGAAATAAGCATCTACCAGTGGGATTAGATCTCCTATGGACAATTTCTGTGTGACTGCAGGGCATTTATCAACTCTGTGAGAGTACTTATGCACCTGTACCCTGCTGTTGTGTGGATTAAGGAATAAACAGTAGTAAGTTTAACTTGTCACAAGGACTTTGACTCAATTCATTGGCTTTGGCCACTACATTGGGTACAAAGAATAGTCTTCAAGAACCAGGATATTAAGCAAGGATCCCAAGCACATCAACATGTCACAGATTGGTGCCAGGCATAGAGAACCAAGCAAGATGCTGGACCCAGATAGTGTTAGGTTGGAGAAAATGGTCACATTACGCCGTTCAAGAGGTGGCCATGCTGGTGCATTCACCAAGAAGGTCAATGACTTAATGCATAAGATGGACTGTGGTGTTGATTTACCTGATGTTCAAGTGGCACTTGAGAAAGCTACATCTGCATTTGTGCTATTCTCTAAAGTGCATATGGACTACATGAGTCTGGTTATGGACATTGAGCCTTATAGTGCCCTCAATGAAGACACCATATATACCAAACTTGAGGAAAGGTATAATGAGGCCAAGAGACAGTATACCTACTTTGTTGAACAACATCAACTACAAGACAGTATTACACCTCATGACAGTGTGTCCCAGGCTGGTACTGGTGCCACATCAAGGGCTTCACGTGTATCAAGTACCCGAGTGAAGGCAGCTGCTAAACGGGCTGCCCTTGAAGTCAAAGCTAAGGCTCTTCAGGAGATGCAGGAGCTTGAGCTTATGCAGCTACAAATGGAACAAGAAGCTGAAGAGCAGCAAGCTGAGGCACGTCGCCAAGATAAGCAGCAGCGAGCAGAGGCACGCCGCCGAGGAGAACTACAGCGAATAGAGGCACGCCGCCGAGAAGAGGAGGCTGTACGTCAGCAGGAAGAGGCTGAGCGTCAGCAGGAAGAGGCTGAATATCAAAGCAGGCAGAGGGAGCGGCTTCTTGAGCGCGAAAGAAAGAAACTTGAACTACGCCGTCAGCAGCTACAGATGAAGGCTAAAATGGATGCTGCGGCAGCAGAAGAAGAGGTTCTGACCAAGTTCACTGAGTACCCTGATTATACATATAAGGGATCAAAGGTCAGTCAAAATGTTACTGATAAATATCTTGGTAATAGCATTGGTTCTGTGTCTAAGAAACATGTAGCTAGAGTTGATAGTGATGTAAAGTTGCAGTGTGGGGGGATATTTGATTCTACTACTGAAAATGAAGTCTCACATCATCTGGGGGGTCCTATAGGTACTAGTACTGTCAGGAAACGTACCACCTCAAGCTTAGATAAGAATCACCCAGGAGTTGTAGAAAAGTCAATCCTCAACCCCCTTGCAGCCGAGTGGACAGGATCACCTATACCAGGAAATACTGATAGAAAGTCAGATGGGCAGTTCAGCTTTGAACAAGTAGCTAGGATCATTGAACTAGTTAAATCATCACAAGCATCAGTCAAGGATAGTGCAAAGCAGTCACCTGAGTCTGTTCCTAATGATTTTGGTCAAAACAGCCAGGGGACTGGTTATGCAGCCCATGAGTCTCAAATGATGTTACAACGCCAGATGATTGATGTCATCCGTCTCCCAAAGACAAGCCTGATAAAGTTTGATGGGGACCCTATGAAGTACTGGACCTTTATGAATGCCTTTGATACCAGTGTGGATAAGGCCAACATTGAGGCTAGTGATAAACTAACTAGGCTGTTTGAGTATTGCACAGGAAAGGCATTAAAGGTGATACAGCCGTGTGCACTAATGATCCCATCAGAAGGCTATAAGAAGGCAAGAGAACTCTTAAAGCAGAGATTTGGTAATGACTTCATGATCTCAAAGGCATGGATCTCAAAGATTACTGAAGGTCCAGCTCTGAAGCCAAATGATTGTGAAGCCCTGCAGGACTTTGCTGATGATGTTAGGGGCTGCATGGAAACACTACGAGCTATGAACAAGCTAAAGGAGGTAGACTCTCAGGATAGAATGGTAAAAGTCATGACAAGACTTCCAATGTACCTCCAAACTAGATGGCGTAAGGAAGCTTATAGGATCCGAGAGAGATTTGGTGAATATCCAAACTTCCACGAATTTGTGCAGTTCCTTGAGATGGCTGCTGGAGAGGCCAATGACCCAGTATTTGGACATGTAGTGTCAGCAGCCAAAGAACCAAAGGTTAAGCCTTCTGTGCCAAAGAAGAAGGGATCAAGCTACAATGTGAATGCGACAGATACTGGCACTTTAAGCCAAGATGGCAAAACTACACTTGATCCACCCCAGAAGGAGAATAAACCCAAGGAGTACAAGTGTCGGATTTGTGATGCCGATGGTCACAGAGTTAGTGGATGTGACAAATTTAAGAAGATGACCCTGGAAAAGAGACGAGAAGTTGTAAAAGAAAAAAGACTGTGTTTCAATTGTCTTGACTACAGCAATCATAGCTCCAAGGAATGTAAAAGGCCTAGAGCCTGTCAAGAAAAGGATTGCAAAGGGAAACACTCAACATTGCTGCATCAACCAGTAAAGGTCACCACTACTCAGTCCAGAAAGGATGGAGACCAAAAGGAAGAACAGAAGTCTCAAGACAAGCAGGTAGAAGAAGCCAAAAGTTATGCATGTGGGCAATCGAATGTTGAAAGCACAAAGGTCGCCTTACCTATAGTTTCTGTGTATGTCAGAGGGAAAGGTCAGACTAATTACACACGCACATATGCTCTGCTTGATCCAGGAAGTAACAAGACCTTCTGTTCAAAGGACTTGGTCCAGAAACTTGACCTTAAAGGACAAACAACCTGTCTGTCCCTAGAAACCCTTGGTGAAGGTAAAAGCACAGATGCCCTAGAAGTTTCCCTGGAAGTGACAGCCACTACAGGCCCCAAGAAGAAACGCAAAGTGGTTCAGCTGGAAAAGGTCTATGCACTGGCCAGGTTCCCTAACCTAAGGGACAACATACCATCTGCAGCAGACGTTAAGAAATGGGATCACCTTAAAGATTTGACATTGTTCCCGAAGGAGAAGTCAGATGTCACTCTACTCATTGGGCAAGATGTCCCAAGTGCTCTGATTCCACTTGAAGTTAGACAGGGAAGAGAGGGTGAACCTTATGCCACTAGAACAAGTCTAGGATGGACACTCAATGGACCACTACAAAGTGGGAATCCAAAAGACCCTGCTCTCTGTCATTTCATACAGGCCAATCAAGGACCAGAAGTAAGCTTAGAAGCTCAAGTGGAGCAGTTCTGGAAGCTGGACGTGGGTCAGACTTTAGCTGGTAGCCTTCCACAAATGTCACAAGATGACAAAAGAGTTCTTGATGTATGGAATAAGTCTATCCGGCTCAAAGATAGACATTATGAGATGGACATACCTTTTAAGGTTACACCTCCAGAGCTACAGGACAACAAGAAAATGGTAGAAAAACGCCTACAAAGCCTTGGAAGAAGACTATCCAAGAACCCTGAACTTCATAGCCTTTATAAGGCAGGGATAGAAGACTTAGTCCAGAAAGGATATGCTGAACCTGTTCAGGAGGATGAGAATGATCAAGGTAATGGAATCAAGTGGTACATTCCTCACCATTCTGTCACAAGCCCAAACAAGCCAGGAAAGCTTCGAATCGTCTTTGATTGTGCAGCAGAATATGATGGAACATCACTGAACAAACAAGTGCTGCAGGGCCCTGATATGACCAACAAACTTATTGGTGTGCTACTAAGATTTAGGGAAAACCAAGTAGCAATCATGGGAGATATAGAAGCCATGTTCCATCAAGTGCGAGTATCTCCGCAGCATAGAGATGTACTAAGGTTCTTGTGGTGGAAAGATGGTAACCCTGATCTTCCCCTAGAGACTTACAGAATGGCAGTACATTTGTTTGGTGGGGTATGGAGCCCCAGCTGTGCAAGCTTTGCTCTTAAACGTACAGCTGAAGACCACAAGACAGAGTTCAGTGACGAAACAGTGAAAACTGTAATAGAAAACTTCTATGCTGATGACTGCCTTAAATCAGTATCGACTGTGGATCAAGCAAAGAAGCTGGTGAGTGATCTCTGTCAGCTGTTGAACCTTGGAGGTTTCAGGCTCACCAAATGGATCTCTAACAGCAAGGAGGTAATAGAATCCATTCCAACTGAAGAGAGAGCTAAAGAAGTAAAAGAACTTGACCTTGACTCAGCAGCACTTCCTGTGGAGAGAGCACTAGGTGTCCAATGGGATACTCAAGAAGACATATTCAGCATCAAGATCAAGCAGAAGGAAGCAACCTTCACCAGGAGAGGTCTTCTCAGAGTGGTCAGTTCTGTGTATGATCCACTGGGATTTGTAAGCCCATTCATACTTCTAGCAAAGAAGATATTCCAAGATGAGTGTAAAAGAGATAAAGGATGGGATGATAAACTGGAGCCTGACAATGCAAGGAAATGGAAAAAGTGGTTAGAAGACTTGCAACAATTGGAAGAGTTCAAGGTGAGACGTTGCCTTGTGCCGCAAGACTTTGGCAAATGTGTAACTATCGAACTTCACCACTTCTCTGATGCTTCAGAGGAAGCATATGGCACAGCTTCCTATCTGCGCATGGTCAATGAACAAGGAGAGCTTCACTGCTCATTTCTGTTAAGCAAATCAAGACTTGCTCCCATTAAGCACATGACTATTCCAAGACTAGAGCTATCAGCAGCTGTGGTTGCTGTCAAGATGGATAGCCTGCTCCGTAGAGAGCTACGCCTGGAAATCGGTGAATCCATCTTTTGGACTGACAGCATGATCGTCTTACAGTATATCAAGAACACTACCAAGAGGTTCCAGACTTTTGTTGCTAACAGAGTTGCAGTTATCCATGATGGATCATTGCCAAGTCAATGGAGGTATGTAGACACCAAGTCCAACCCAGCTGATGATGCTTCTCGTGGTATCAGTGCCAAAGAAATCCTGCGTAGCAAAAGGTGGAAACAGGGGCCGGACTTCTTGTGGAAGGATGAGTCCCAGTGGCCAGATGTACCTCCAAGATCCCCTGACCTACTAGATGATGACCAAGAAGTCAAGAAGGAAGCCAAGGTGTGTGTCACCCTCACTGAAACAGAAGATCACTTGGAACAAATGTTCAAGAGGTATTCAAGCTGGTACCGCCTAAAAAAGGCTGTTGCTTGGCTAAGTTGCTTTGTTCAATGGCTCAAAAAGGGAAAGCCTAAACTCAAATCTGATCTCAGTGTGGAAGAGCTACAAAGGGCTGAGTAAGACATTATCAGATATGTACAAAGGACATCTTATGCAGATGAGCTCAGAAGCCTAAAATCAGGCAAACAAGTCTCACAAAGGAGCTCCATCTACAAACTAGATCCGTTCAAAGATGCTGATAACATGCTCCGAGTGCAGGGCAGGCTCCAAAGTGCACCAATAACTGACTCTGCCAAACATCCTCTCATTTTGCCAAAGGACCATCATATTGCTGAGCTCATTGTGAGACACACACACGAGTGGACTTCCAGGCACTCAGGACGGGAGTATGTCCTGTCCAAGGTCAGAGAGAAATACTGGATACCACAAGGACGTCCCTTGGTAAACAAAGTGCTACAGAACTGTGTAATATGCAAGAAATTGAGAGGGAAATTAGGTGTTCAGAGAATGGCAGACTTGCCTACAGACAGAGTCACACCTCACAAGCCACCCTTTACCTATACAGGAGTGGACTGTTTTGGCCCATTTTATGTCAAGAGGGGCCGGAGCCAGGAAAAGAGGTATGGTTGTCTATTCACCTGTTTGACCACAAGAGCCATACACATTGAAATCCTGAGCTCAATGGATGGGGACTCATTCATCAATTCCCTGATAAGGTTTATCGCTCGCAGAGGAGTTCCTGAAAAGATCAGATCAGACAATGGAACCAACTTTGTTGGTGGTAACAAGGAGCTGCAGGAGTCAATACAGAAGTGGAATGAAGATCACAAGACAAAGGAGAATCTTCTGATCAGAGAAATCAAGTGGGAGTTCAACCCACCAGCTGCATCCCACATGGGTGGAGTATGGGAAAGACAAATCAGGACAGTGCGCAAGGTATTGAATTCCATACTCAAAGATCAAGTCCTTGATGATGAGAGGTTAAGCACAGTATTCTGTGAAGTTGAATACATTGTCAATGGTAGACCTTTGACCCCTGTATCAGATGACCCAAAGGACTTGAAACCTCTAACCCCAAATGACTTGCTTCAACTAGGTGTAGGACTCAGAGCTTCCCCAGGAACCTTCCAAAAGGAAGACATGTATGGTCGTAGGTGGAGGCATGTACAGTACCTGGCAGACCAGTTCTGGAAACGGTGGGTAAGTGAGTATCTCCCTACACTGCAGCTTAGACAGAAATGGTTAGACACAAAGAGAAATATCCAATCTGATGATGTTGTATTGGTTATGGATGAAAATCTACCTAGAAATAGTTGGCCACTTGCCCGTGTTGTCAAAACCTTCCCAGGTAAAGATGGTCTAGTTAGATCTGTTGAGGTCAAAACTGCTACAAATGTACTTGTCAGACCAATTGATAAAGTTTGTTTGCTTGAGTCTGTCACATCATAAATGTCAGATTTGATGTAATATTTGAGTCAAAGATGCATATTGTACCAACATTATAAGAGGTATATGAGACATTGTCATTTCATATTGTATAAGGTTTGTACTATTATCATTTGTTTCTGTTCATGTTTGAACTGTGTTTCTTGATATTGTATGAATAAAGTAAAAGGTTTGTAAATGTTCACTTCTAAGGTTCACATTTAAGGGGCCGGGAATGTAGTGTAAGATTGAGAATGGTATAGGATTGTATGGATCATGTTAGAACATTCTAGAATAGTGTAGCATAAGCTTGCTTGTGTGTGGTTCATGGTGATGTTAGTAGAATGTTCTGGAAATATATAGAACACCATGGTATGTGTAGGATCCATCCTTTGTCTTCCCCATAATACAAGAACTTTCTAGAATTACTAAGGCTATGATTTATAAGGACCTCCTTCTGGTTCCCCATTCATTCAACAACACTAAGTCAGACCTGACACATGGACATTATTGGATTACTTGCTGACATTGGACTTTGTACCTGAGGACTATAGAAGGCAATATTCTTTGTACAGGTTACATCAAGGTTATACATGTACACAGGTTACATCAAGGTTATACATGTACACAGTTTACCTCAAGGACACTGTACCTACTACATGTTAAGGACTATATCACCTGTGGATTATATTGTGCTACTGTGACATCTATAGGAAATAAGCATCTACCAGTGGGATTAGATCTCCTATGGACAATTTCTGTGTGACTGCAGGGCATTTATCAACTCTGTGAGAGTACTTATGCACCTGTACCCTGCTGTTGTGTGGATTAAGGAATAAACAGTAGTAAGTTTAACTTGTCACAAGGACTTTGACTCAATTCATTGGCTTTGGCCACTACAATGATCATACCCTCCGTCTACTAAATGAGGCAACCGGTGACCCAGTTAAATTCTGGCGCGAAATTAATGAATTGGTAAACCCAGTTACAAAAAATCTCGATATACAGCTGGTAAATGATGTCACTGGCGCGGTCATACCAAGAGAGGACACAGCCAACTATATAAATGACTATTTTGCCAATATTGGACATAATTTATTCACTAAGTTGCCTCAAAATGGTATCCCTATACCAATCCCGGATATACCAGAAGATGAAGAGCTTATTGACTTAGATGGTATCATTAATAAAGATGATATCCTACAGCTAGTAAATAAAAAAAATGTTGATAAGTCTTCTGGATTAAAGGGTATCAACAGCATGGTATTAAAAGATGCGCTTATTTACCTCATAGATGAAGTAGTAATCATTTTCCGAAATAGCATAAATGAAGGCATCTTCCCTATAAGTTGGTCAAAGGGAACCTTAGTACCCATTCCTAAGAAAGGGAATCTTGATAACATCAAAAACTGGCGCCCCATCACTCTACTGCCGCTGCCAGGTAAAATATTAGAAAAAATTGTCCATAAGATTCTGTCAGAACATCTCGAAAGAAACAGATTACTTTGTAAAAACCAATATGGATTCTGCCCCAATCGTGGGACCAGTGACGCTGTATTTCATGTAGTAAAGGACCTCCATGACAGCAGGGATGACGGGCTAATAACAGTAGCCTGCTACATTGACTACTGCAAAGCATTCGATAGTGTCCATCATGCCAAATTAATAGAGAAAATATGTAAACTTAGAATTCATGGGAAATTGAAGAAGTGGTTGATGGCCTACTTAGCCCATCGATCGCATGAAACCATAGCAAATGGCCATCTCTCAACAGAAACTGCAGTGCGCTTTGGAGTACCACAAGGGTCTATCCTAGGGCCTCTATTATTTGTATTGTTCATAAACGACTTAGCAGATGAGATCCGTATTAGTAAATATGCCATGTCTGCTGATGACATAGTCATCTATGCATGCGCCGAAACCCAAGAAAATGCTGTGCAACTACTACAAGAAGACCTAGATAGGGTTCAACTATGGTGTAACAATAATTATATGACTGTAAACAAACAAAAAACAATGTGTATGCACTTCGGATCCTCGCACAAAATAAAAAACTTGCAAGCGCCGCGACTATTATTCGGAGGAGAACTATTACCCACTTGCAATTCGTATACATACTTGCTCACTGTATCTCCTCACATTGCCAAAATCAAAAAATCCTTGGGTAACCGCATATACAAACTGAGTAAATTAAGGAAATCTATAACCCAGGAAGTCAGCATAAGAATTTATAAAGCTATGATGTGTCCTGTGATTGACTATTGCTCTTTTTATACTGGCAGCGGCCATGTAGCCGAATTACAAAAATTACAGCGCATGCAAAATTCCGCACTAAGGATATGCCTTCAGTATCGGGTTAGGCAAATTAGTGTTGATGATCTCCATGTAGGTTGCAAGGTAGATAAGCTTGAAAAAAGGAGATCAATCCAATTGATTAACCTGATGTGGAAAAAGGCAAAGAATGGGAAAACATAAGAACCAGGGGTAACAGAAAACTAAAATTTGCCAAGTGGAGGGCAAGAACATCCTTCTATCAGAAATCACCATACTATAGGCGCGTGGAATTATGGGACAAGCTAAGTGCTGATACACAAAGGTTACCAACTAAGCGCAGGTTTAACCGTATGGTCAGAACACTGATCTTATAGTATACGCTCTATGGTCAAACCAAACCGAACCTTCATCAATCAGACTGACATTCTCCTTATGTTTCTCCTCTATATCTATATGTTATGGATTTGCTGTAAATAATATATCACCTTTGATCTGAGTAGCAATTATTCGCTCACAGCCAGGCTATGTATCCGTGACTGGCTGCGGAAAACCGTCCTATAGGGACGAGCATGCTTAATAAACTAATAATAATAATAATAATTGATATTGAGTGCAGGGACCGGGTTTAGACCTTAAGGGGGTCTGAAATTTTTTCGGCCCCCCCTTTTATTCTATAGTCGCGCGCAGGCTTTTTCGCTGAAAAGGGGCGCAATTTTTTTTGTCCCCCCCCCCTCCTAAGAGGGGTCTGAAATTTTTTTGTCCCCCACAAACCCACCAACCCCCAACCCCTGTGTTGTTAAAAAATGACCACTCCCTAAGGTGAAATAACATTTTATCAGTGTTCTATATAATCATTTATGGGGATATTGGGCATTATATTGAAAAGATCATATTAAACATTGGTTCTAGTTGGAATATTTATGAAATTCTTTCAAATTGGGTGATAATTCAAAAGTTCATAACTTTGGTTCTAGTTGGAATATTTACAATTTTCTTTCAGATTCAGAAAGCCCAGATTGTCCCCACTGTCACTGTCGCATTTATCAAGCTCTCTGTCGCACTTTTTTGCGACATTGCGACAGCTGCCCACCCCTGCTGGCAGGCCTGGATTCTGTGTCCTCAGCAACTGCTGGCGTTCGTCTGGCGTTCATTCATTCATTGACATTGTTGAGCCATCCTGCCCGGTGGTGGCGCTCCAGTCGCCTGAGACTCGTTTACGCATGTGTGCCGCCATATTGTAACAGGGAAGAGGAACGAAGGACAGGGAGGCCGACAAAAAAAGGTTGTCGGAACAAGAGAATACATTGGGACTAATATTCACAAAGCCTTTCAGATTTTGGATCTTCCAGTCTTTTATTGTGTGGTAGGTTTGACTTCTTAAATAGCCAGTAGAATAGATTTCAAGGCCGGTTTCTTCCGCGCTCACCCGGGTGCATAATTTCACTCCCGACACTGACTCTGAGTGAAGGGGCTTCAGTCTTTGGACATTTGCAAAAATATCTGTCAGTGCTGAAGTGAATCGACTCGAATGACCAGTTGATTAAGAAAATAAATGTGTTCATCGATCTCTCATCTAGCTTAGGAGATTAAGAGTAACGTTAAATGGCGTTGTGAATGAGTGGGGCTCTCTCAAAAGTGGGAGTGTCACCCGTTCATCCAATTTTCGGAATTGGGCAGACGATTCCCGGGAGTCGACCACTTCTCTCTCGGCTGCCCCTCTATCTTCAAATCACAAATGGTGTCACACAAACGCCGCTGACTGCACCCAATTGACACCAAAATGCCCATCAACATAACTGTGACATACCTACTTTATTACATGGTGTACTGTTGGGTAACATGGGTGCTTAACAAGGAACATCTACGTATTTCTACTTAGTCTTATGAAAATAGACCAGTCTCACGAGGCCTGAGGCTGAGGCGAAGTTCAATCATGTATGGATACCATGGTTTCCCCCCCCCCCCCTGGAGAGTCACATATGATATCAAAATGGACAAAAGGCTAGATTTTGTCTTGTGGTTTCAGAGCCTTGTTTTTCTTTCTGACACTGAGAGTGGCATACCTTTATAGGGGGACTTTGCCTTTCATAGGTATGTGAATGAAAAAATGTAAATGCTTCAGACCTACAAAATTAATGGATAGTCTTTTTGGGCAGCATCTAAGAAATAACATGCTTTTGGAATTATAGCTCTATCCCTATTTTCAGGGGAGTTAGAAAGATCTTAGTGAGCCCAAGTTGGGTGAATTTTGGTTATGAAATTAAACATTACAAAGAAGGATGCTGTGTGATCATAACCTATATTTTGCCAAAATTTAAACTGAGATAAATCATAACAAACTATATATCACCTGAAAGGCAATAACCTTGCGGACATATGGTAGGCACTTGCATAAACCACTGCCGCGTCCGCGCTGCGTGTAGCGCCGTTACTGTTATCAAAACAACTTTCCATGCTGCTACATTACAAGCAGCAGATAATAGGGGCTGTAGGGGTTTATATTTGGGCTAGAATAAAAGTTAATATACCAAATTGAAGCTTAGAATTAGGCGATTACAATGAGAGGTGTATATTTGATGTCCATAGAATATTTCTGTATTGTGATAGTTTTTTAATTATTTCTTATTTTAAAATGACCAAAATTAAGAAAAAAAAAAGGTTCGCCAAAGTTCACCTACATAGTTGTGTTTCTACATATCCTAAGTATATTCCCTGCAAATTTCAAGTCTGAAGGAATAAGCCCAACGAAGCCCCAGCCATAACAGTTTACCCTTGTCAATGCAGCTTCAGTGCAGGCAACCTAGTCCTAGTCTACCTAGACACTGGGACTATAGCATAGTATAGGGACTGAGCCATTCTATGGGCATAGAATAAAGTGTATATTATAGATATATTAACATCCCTTTGATGTTGTTTTAAAAGAAATGGTGCTTATGATGCCTTCACACCCACTCACACTTCTGAGGGGTGTGAACACATCTAAGAGAAATGCTCACTTTGATACCTTCACACCCTCTCACACTTCTGAGGGGTGTAAAACACATCTAAGGGAAATGCTGTTATCTTTAACATTTGTTCTATTATGCTGTAGTGTATTAGTAAAGCATGTCTCCCCTTCGAATTCCGGGGGATTAATTATTGAGTGGCTCCTATAGGGAGCCTAAGTCTTGTGATAAACTATGTCGTAAAAAAATTTCTGATTTGGAACTAAAATGACCAATATTTGAATTGACCTGGAGGCCCACCATATATAAAATTTTAAGGCTCAACTCTCATTCTTAAAAAAGTTATGCTAGGCTTAAAATATTTCCCTATCCTTCAAGCCTGCGGGCGATAATATGCTGAGCTCTGAATCCGCCCGCACGTGACGTGACTTCCCCTCCCTATAGAGCCCCTCTATTCAACATGGTAGTATCAAAATGAAAGCCGTACTAAACTGGCCCACAGTAATAATTGACCTTCTCTTCTAGGTCAAATTTATTCAGAAATGGACATATACTTCTAGGTCAAAGGTCAATGTACACAAACACATTGACTTTTGACAAATACATTTATTAGTCCAGACCCTAGTAAAGAAGTTATCTACAATGTACCTTTCCCTGGTAATCCGCATTTCGACTTGCCCTATTTCAACTAGGTTGATCTATTTATGAACTGACCTTATTTTACTAGGTCAAAGGTCAATACACACAAACTTGATAGGTATCAAAATATGTACCTCTTGCTGTTGGTGCTTCATGCAAAAATTCAGTGTTATATCTGCAATTTCCTATGAATTGCAAGAAAACAATGTGATTAATTAGGTCATGCATGGATTAATCAGGTCAAAGGTCAAATTTAAGGTCAAGATATATAACATGCATGAGAATTCTGATAAATGAGAATACATTAGGGAGCATACAGATTCTCATCTCAACAGGTCCATTGTGTTCAGGTACTTAGCTATGTTTTGGCTTCATAGCCTGACCTTAAAGGTCAAAGGTCAATTATAGGTTCATAGAGGTTGACCTTAATATCATACATTATCATTTATCAGTAGGATAAATGTTAATTCTGATGGCAAGTACACAAATTATGAGAAACCTCTGGTAGTTATCATAGTTTGAACAAATTGACCTAGTTAATTAGGTCAAAGGTCAATCATAAGTAGGTCACAGGTCAAATAGGCATAGAGGAACAAGGGCACGATATCTGAATAATATATACTAATAATTTCATGCAAAAATATGAATTATTGACTGAGTTATGTTAAAAAAAACTCTTTCCTCTGTGTATTCTGGCCCTATCCGGATTCCATTTTGATAACAGTCCTCTTATCAGCTTAACCATTGTGTCAATGGGGATCAAGTGTCCATCATTTTTGGATCTTGGATTAAGATTGCTCGGGAACTATACACAGTAGAAAGACAATCTAAACAGATCTGAAAAGCTGGCAATGAGCTCTACAGGACAGGGCCCATAATCAAATGTTTCAAACAATTTAAAAAATTTATGCAAGTCCCTACATATGGCAGTTTAAATGAAACTAATTTGACCTATAGAAGCAGAGATATGATTTTTTGAAAATAAAAAGTATTGGAAAACAGTGACCCACGTCCGCGCTCATAGTAGCATTGACGTTCACATACCTACCTTTCATAGCATCTTGCCTAGTCCTAGGGCCTGGACCTTGCCAGTATCAATGTAGAACATGACAATGAATTGGCCTTGATAAAAAGGTCACTAGCCTGAAGACTAGGTTATTCTAAAGGTCTCTAGACTATGGATTGAAAATGAGTAGAAAATATTCCCTAAACCCTCTTCAGGTTTGGACAACTGTATATAATAAATCACATAGACGTAGTTCAATTGAGTTTCTGGTCGACATTTCGATGTTTGTAGATCTTCATCAGGACTGGTTTAATTAAAGCCTCCACACAGGTTATTGATCTCTGGAGCCCTTTTGCAGGGTCCTTTGGGTAGCCTACCATGGTAACAATAGGAGTCAACAATGATGTCATAGATAATGTCCAACACTCAACAATAAATTCAATAAGTATATTGTACTTTGTAGCGGCACTTAATTTTTCAAGAGAAAATAATAAAATAAAGGGTTCGGCCCTAGGTGGTGGTTTTTTTTACCATTTTTATGTAGAAGTTTTATATTGTGCTTTGCAATTTTTTTGAAAGATGCAGTCTCTATTGATTCTTTCTTTTCAGTCAATACACATCATGTTGTGACCATTATAAGATCATATTTATACCTTACTCACTTTAGTCAAACCCTAATGCCCATTGTGTATTCCAGTCCCGTATTCAGTTTATTGACCGTGTTATCTCGAGCCATTTAGAGCTCAAGTCAAGTAATGTCTCTCAACTGACATTACTACATGTGTACCATACACATACAGGGATGTAAGTCTTCAGGATTTATCAGGATTTCCTGATTTCTGAAATTTTTGAATGACATTTATTTTCCTTACATGAGTGGTAAGGAGGGCTGTTTGTGAAAAATAGAAGGCTTTTATATAAAGTAAATTTATGGATCCTGATTTTTGCCTATTCGTGACTTACATCCCTGCACATAATACAGACTTACAATACACATAACAATCTCAAGGCGGCAGATATTTTGCTCCAGGGTTATGATCAAATAAATCTTACAGATATTTTAGTAAGATTTAACTAAAAGGTTCTGCAAGTTCGAGACAGTACTTTTTAGTATCATTGGACCAGGGCCAACACACTCACAGGAACTACCGTAATCTCCCGCATATAAGACGCAGTGCGCGTATAAGCAGACCCCTAACTTGCCAATGGCTGTTTCGTGTATAAGACGCACATCTTAAGGCTGAAATTTGTAAGATAATTATATTTCTATAGTAAACATACCCCACGTATAAGACGCACCCCAAACTCAAGGCAATTTACCTCCCGCGTAAAAGGCCCAGCAGCATTTTGTTTGGCGAAGAAGACACATCTTATACACGAGAGATTACAGTATAGATAATATATCTATAGGCTCAATGTGTGTGCGGGTGATGAGGATACAGTGTTAACGCAGGCCAAAAGACTTCGCATTTCAAGGTGCTGATGCAAACTTTATTGTAAATGACTTATACATAAAGAAGGCTTTAATAAAATGATTGATTATGAAGAAATAACAAAAGATGGCGGGCTCTATCTCTGCTTCTTATCAAACAATTTGAAAAAAAAAATCTTGCCATTAGAAATATTATATGAGATAATGGCAGGCCATAATCTTGTCTGCATCCCAAAGCCCTTCTTCGGTCATTTAGATTCTACGCAGGCAAAAAAAAAGGCAAAGGTTTTTAAGATTCATGCAGAGTGAGGTGCAATTGCTGCAATTGGAGAGTGTACACATAATACAGCTACATAACCTTAAAGTGTGACAGACATAGTATCCAGGCCAGGGTCTATTACGGGACCTATAGCTTAGGTAATTATGAACTCAGCTTTATAATGCTGAAAGAATTTTTCAAATCAGTCTATTAGAAGCAAAGATATGGCAATTTGACTGAAGTTGTTTTATATTCAAACATTTTCCAAATACTTTTCAGTTAAAGGAAGTTTATTAATATGGAAAGCTTAAATATCAGTATCCACATGGCCTGCACGAGAGGGAAGTGGCCTGCGTAAGATGCCATGACACAGGCCACTTTGGCTCTCCATCAATAAAAAGTTTTCGACAACACTGCCCATCATCAGTTGATACCTTTTAATAATCAGGGATGAAAGAGTTCAAGGTTTTCCTTGATTTCAAGTTTTTTTTCCACTCACTTAAGAAAAATAAGTTTTCTTGAAAATCGTCTAAAAACAGGATAAAGGAGTCACAAATTACCTCCAGAGGTTGCATACATGCACACAGTCAGGTCCCACAACACTGCATACAGTGGCAGCATGCCAGTATTTAGTTCAAGCTTTTCAAGGATTTTCAAGTTTTTCCTTGAAAACTTTCCCCTCTATATTGGTGTTTGTTCCACTCTTCAGTGTAGTCTTAGCATCAAGCTATAGTTCCTATGCTAGAAGAGTATCGGATAGTATACCCCTTTTCTGCGCGTTATGCTTTCACCATGTAACTATATTGGTCATATATTCCCTGCATCATTTGACCTATCTGCATACATTGTACTTGGACCATAGGTCGTGTTGTGCAAAAGCACCACTACCAGGTGGTGCATATTTTGGGTATGCTATCCGAACAAGACCTTAGAAAACAGCTATACAGTAGCATTCTGAAGGGATCCTAGATCATACTCTGCAAAAGGGCCATAATGTGCACATTTTGGGTATAGTATCCGAACAACATCTTGAAAAACAGCTTTTCCTGTTATTTGAGGACAAACTACATCCTTATACTGCACCCCCCCCCCCAACCAAAAAAACCCTGTAACACACTTATGGATGGGACTGGAGGGCATATACAGTGCATTTAAAGTGGTTTCCTTTTTCAAGGTTTTTTGTCATTGTTGACTTTCATCCCTGAATAATATATGAAAAAAAGACAAAACAAACTTGATATCCTGATAATGATGGCCATAATGATAGCAGTATATTTTACATCAGTAGAAAAATAACAACCATACATCAATGATCAATAGCAGACTAGTCTTCTAGCTCCTATTGATTTATTGGCTGACAAGTTATTAGGCTTTATATTGGCTTCATGTTGTTATCATAAAAGCCAATTAACTGTCCTTTAGCACCTATAGAATAGCCTCGAGGTCACCATATCAAAGTATAGGGTTAACATTCCTTACTCTATGACTTGAGGCTATGGTATGTAGTGTAATGTTATCAGGACCAAAATCAATAACAGTCCAATGTCTTCACTGTTAAGTAGTGTGCCACTTCCTTGGGTCTTTATGTACTCCCAGTCAATTTTCCTTTGTATTTAAACTTAAAAAGAGGGCATATTTTACATACAGAATGTACTGTCAGGCTGGTCCATTTTACTGTTCCGCAGATGAATTATGAAGTGACTGGTGATTTATTTACCGCAAATTTGTGTCATGATATTACAACCACATCATACGCTGGTAAAAGTTGTTATCAATTGACTCCAGCAAAATATGACAATTTGTCAAAAAATAACGCTTAAATATCTGTAATTTAGTGTTAAACCCAGGTGCAGCTTTCAGTAATATCACTAAGATCTCCTGTGTGCTGTAGTGTGTTTAAAGTTATAAAACGGCTGGCAGTGCTCTGCTGCACGATAGAAGTGACCTTGAGTGCATTATAGGAGTGTAATGCACACATGAGCAAGGCCGCCATAGCTGTAAAGAAGTCAAGGGCCATTAATTGGTCTAGACATACCTTAATTGGGTACTTCCGTGATTGAAATGAAATGTACAACATTTTATAAAGACAATAGACAACTCAGATGCATTCGTGCATTATAGGACAACAGACAGTCTTGATGTGAAGAAGATCATTGTCTATTCTCTAATTATAGTAGGGGTGAGTGTATGCTGCAACGTATTAGAGTGAGCAAACTACTTCTGTGCTGCAGTGTGTTATAGTGAGTAAACCACTTTGTGTGCTGCAGTAGTAAATCACTTTGAGTTCTGCAGTGTGTTATAGTGAGTAAACCACTTTGTGTGATGTAGTGTGCTATAGTGAGTAAACCACTGTCTGCTACAGTGAGAAAACAACCACTGTGTGCTGCAGTGTGCTATAGTGAGTAAACCACTGTGCTACAGTGAGTAAACAACCACTTTGTGTGCTGCGGTGTGCTATAGTGAGTAAACCACAGTGTGCTACAGTGAGTAAACCACTTTGTGTGCTGCAGTGTGCTATAGTGAGTAAACCACAGTGTGCTACAGTGAGTAAACAACCACTTTGTGTGCTGCAGTGTGCTATAGTGAGTAAACCAATGTGTGTTACAGTGAGTAAACAACCACTTTGTGTGCTGCAGTGTGCTATAGTGAGTAAACCACTGTGTGCTACAGTGAGTAAACAACCACTTTGTGTGCTGCAGTGTGCTATAGTGAGTAAACCACAGTGTGCTACAGTGAGTAAACAACCACTTTGTGTGCTGCAGTGTGCTATAGTGAGTAAACCACTGTGTGTTACAGTGAGTAAACAACCACTTTGTGTGCTGCAGTGTGCTATAGTGAGTAAACCACTGTGTGCTACAGTGAGTAAACAACCACTTTGTGTGCTGCGGTGTGCTATAGTGAGTAAACCACAGTGTGCTACAGTGAGTAAACAACCACTTTGTGTGCTGCAGTGTGCTATAGTGAGTAAACCACAGTGTGCTACAGTGAGTAAACAACCACTTTGTGTGCTGCAGTGTGCTATAGTGAGTAAACCACTGTGTGTTACAGTGAGTAAAAAACCACTTTGTGTGCTGCAATGTGCTATAGTGAGTAAACCACTGTGTGCTACAGTGAGTAAACCACCACTTTGTGTGCTGCGGTGTGCTATAGTGAGTAAACCACAGTGTGCTACAGTGAGTAAACAACCACTTTGTGTGCTGCAGTGTGCTATAGTGAGTAAACCACAGTGTGCTACAGTGAGTAAACGACCACTTTGTGTGCTGCGGTGTGCTATAGTGAGTAAACCACAGTGTGCTACAGTGAGTAAACAACCACTTTGTGTGCTGCAGTGTGCTATAGTGAGTAAATCACAGTGTGCTACAGTGAGTAAACGACCACTTTGTGTGCTGCGGTGTGCTATAGTGAGTAAACCACAGTGTGCTACAGTGAGTAAACAACCACTTTGTGTGCTGCAGTGTGCTATAGTGAGTAAATCACAGTGTGCTACAGTGAGTAAACAACCACTTTGTGTGCTGCAGTGTGCTACAGTGAGTAAACAACCACTTTGTGTGCTGCAGTGTGCTACAGTGAGTAAACAACCACTTTGTGTGCTGCTGTGTGCTACAGTGAGTAAACAACCACTTTGTGTGCTGCGGTGTGCTATAGTGAGTAAACCACAGTGTGATACAGTGAGTAAACAACCACTTTGTGTGCTGCAGTGTGCTATAGTGAGTAAACCACTGTGTGCTACAGTGAGTAAACAACCACTTTAGGTGCTGCTGTGTGCTACAGTGAGTAAACAACCACTTTGTGTGCTGCTGTGTGCTATAGTGAGTAAACCACAGTGTGCTACAGTGAGTAAACAACCACTTTGTGTGCTGCAGTGTGCTATAGTGAGTAAACCACTGTGTGCTACAGTGATTAAACAACCACTTTGTGTGCTGCGGTGTGCTATAGTGAGTAAACCACAGTGTGCTACAGTGAGTAAACAACCACTTTGTGTGCTGCAGTGTGCTATAGTGAGTAAACCACTGTGTGTTACAGTGAGTAAACAACCACTTTGTGTGCTGCAGTGTGCTATAGTGAGTAAACCACTGTGTGCCACAGTGAGTAAACAACCACTTTGTGTGCTGAGGTGTGCTATAGTGAGTAAACCACAGTGTGATACAGTGAGTAAACAACCACTTTGTGTGCTGCAGTGTGCTATAGTGAGTAAACCACTGTGTGCTACAGTGAGTGAACAACCACTTTGTGTGCTGCAGTGTGCTACAGTGAGTAAACAACCACTTTGTGTGCTGCAGTGTGCTATAGTGTGTAAACCACTGTGTGCTACAGTGAGTAAACAACCACTTTGTGTGCTGCAGTGTGCTATAGTGTGTAAACCACTGTGTGCTACAGTGAGTAAACAACCACTTTGTGTGCTACAGTGAGTAAACAACCACTTTGTGTGCTACAGTGAGTAAACAACCACTTTGTGTGCTGCAGTGTGCTACAGTGAGTAAACAACCACTTTGTGTGCTGCAGTGTGCTACAGTGGGTAAACAACCACTTTGTGTGCTGCTGTGTGCTACAGTGAGTAAACAACCACTTTGTGTGCTGCACTGTGCTACAGTGAGTAAACAACCACTTTGTGTGCTGCAGTGTGCTATAGTGAGTAAACCACTGTGTGCTACAGTGAGTAAACAACCACTTTGTGTGCTGCAGTGTGCTATAGTGAGTAAACCACTGTGTGTGCTGCAGTGTGTTAAAACGAGGTACCGTAAATCCTCGCGTATAAGACCCGGTTTATAGACCCATTCAGACACAGATGGCGGGAGGGGGCTGGGGAGGGTGTCACCTAAAACCTCCCCAATGCTTTTCCCAAATGTTACAAGGTGTTAAAGGTACGCAGAGGGCCCTCAGATGACAGTAGCTCTTTGAATTATGAAAATCCATCAATTAGAACAAACGTTGTGTCATTTTGAAAATTTTAAGCAAGTGCTCAGCAACAAAGTTTTTTACTGAAATAGTTTGGGCAATATAGGCCATATCAAATCTAAAATGAAGAAAAAAATGTTTTCAGGTAAAAAATGAGGGTAGGTGTGACTTATAAACAGGGTTTGTACAGTGGAATGGGTCAAGTTGGTGAATCAGAATGGTGCTTTTTGTTACTGTACTTGGTGAGTTACTGTTCAGTGACATACCTCACGATAATAGCAGGTCTAGTTTGTTGTGTGTCGCTTTTATCTGTGACTATCTCAGCCGGATTAACATAGCTCTGTTATCTCATCCCATATAAGTCATGATGTAATGTTGATTGGGGTCAATCGCTACCCAAACCATTCATTTTTAGCTCCAGCATATGCGATGGATTAACCATTGGGAACACTAGATTTAGCCTTGACAAGTACTAGTACGTGAAGTGGTCAACAAATCACATTGGATCCAGTGTGTCCACTTGAATCCACTGGGCATAAAGGCGCAAAAAAAGAGTTGTGTCCAGAGTTGTGTGCCCAGCCATTTGACTCAATCTCTAAGCCTAAGGAAATTTGTGTGTGTGTGTCCCAGACACTGAACAGTGATATATTCAGGCCTACAGTAGGACATTGAACAAGTCTCACACTTTTGTATGACTTCCTACAGTTTTACGCCCAACAAATTGACCCTCCCTCATTTGTGTATATATATATATATATATATATATATATATATATATATATATATATATATATATATATATATATATATATATATATATATTTATATATTTATATATTTATATATTTATATATATATATATATATATATATATATATTTATATATATATATATATATATATATATATATATATATATATATATATATATTATATATATATATATAATAAGACACATGATATCTCACCCTCCAGGTAGTTATCAGACAATATATACCTATTAGGGTCCATGATACCCTGTATTAGTCAGCCAATTTCTGCTTTTCATCTATACAAAATCGTTTTAGATTACGACAGCAATCAGTAGACATTGATACGGCCATTTACAAGGCTCAGTAGGCATATTAATTCACGGTGACATACTGATATCTAACAGTAATCCCAGCCCCAAGAGGCTCCTTATCAGTGCTGATTGCAGATTATTCTCTAGCCCATTCTCTTATCAGGAGAGTGGAAGTAAGGTAAATGGATGTGCCTTACAGTCAGGGTCACCACCTCACAGGGGAAACTGAAAATGGGAAAAACATGAAAACTGGGAATTTAACTCCTTTTTTTCAGAACAGGGTTAAACAAAAAAAAACAAAAAAATAAAGAGATTTTCAGACCCAACATAAAAAAAAAAAATCAATGCATAAAGGATCATTAGAATAATTACGGTATGTCATTATCACTTCTCAAAGGAGGGGATGTACCTTATAGATTGGGTAAAATTGCTGCTTTTCATTAGCACCGTAAAACTGAGTATATAAGCTGCGGCTTATGGACCTTTTCAAGTCATAGTGCGGCTTATAGCATTGCCATGAACTCAAGGTGTGGCTTATACAAGGGGTTTTGAATATTGACTATTGCAAAGAATTGGAACCATTTGAGGCCCCTAATGCGGCTTACAGCATTCTCCCAAAGTCATTTACGGTACTAAACTGGCCAAAAACAAACCCCATATGCACCTTACAGATTTTCTTTGAAATTATGGTGCATCTTATACATGGGATGCACCTTAGACACGAGGTAATGTATGACGCCTGGGGGAGGTAGCTCCAAGCTTCCCATGGGGGAAATTATACCCTACTATTGTACTAATGTATATCCACACAACTTCAGCAACAGACTTTTAGCATTTTCTTAAAGGCTGTATTACCTCGCTTAGACACAAGAATGAAATCATGTATGGGGTTTCCCTCAACCCAGGGTGAGCTTTTTAATAATGCAGACTACACCTTATGTATCTGAGGTATTGCGATAGTATTTTCTATACTAACTGATACATGTTGATTTTCAGGGGCTGGGGAGGCAGAGGACAGGTTTGATGGTGTGTAGGCGGCATCCCAGGGCCAGCGCGAGGCGGCGGTAGGCGTGGCTCTGGGCGTGACGTCCCGCCGCGCCGCCATGCCATCCCTCCCGAAGGCCGGGAGTCTGCGGGACCCCGATATCGCCGTCCTCTTCTCTACAGAGGACCCCGAGAAGATCTTCAGCGACCTTCGGGAAATTGGGCATGGCAGCTTTGGTGCAGTTTACTACGTGAGTACAAGAAAGATTTATGGGTTACACGATGCCTTACACTTTTAGAAATTTATGTTTGCTTATAGTCTCTTGGTAAAGATAGGTATCGGTCATCTCTTAAAGTATTTGAAGACGGAGAGCCGTATCTCTATAGAATTGTTACAGACATCACTTTAAAGTAAAATCTTTAATCATGTGTATGCATTTCGCAACACACAGACTTAATAGCTTTTAAGAATCTGAATGAATAGAAACCCATACTTCACATTTGTATCATCATTCCTCTCTTCACTCAGGCCAAAAACAATGCCACCAAAGAAATTGTGGCTATTAAAAAGATGACGTATTCGGGCAAGCAGTCTGCAGAAGTGAGTATTTTATCGCATGGTAAATACGTTAGAATACAGGGATGTCATAGAGTTTGCATTGCAACACTGTATTACACAGCAACTGTGTAATACATAGGGTGCGTATAACACAGCCTGGTCACATGACCTCTCTGATGACGTCATAGATTCAAAATGGCGCTGTAAACAAGTCATACGCACATCCTGTACAAAGCAGGTTCTTTTTTTTTTATTTAGGTGATAGTAGATGATGTAATCGTGTCAAGATGATCTAAGTTGACAATGTAACCATGATGTAAATGCAAAGGAGCACTCGTGGTAGTCTGTGGGAGAGTTATCGCACATGCAGGATCGTAGCAGCATCATGCGACGCGGCGACGATCCTGCGCGTGTTTAACTCTCCCACAGACTACCACTCATGAACCTTTGCTAATATATTGAATACTAGTAACATAAATTCTCTCGTATAAGCCGCAGCTTATACCAGAACCCAAATAGAAAATAGGCTTATAGTAACATCCCAAAGTCATGGTGCTGCTTATATGAGGGTATTTGACACTATAGAAAAGAACTAAAATATCAATGTTCAAGTCCTAAATGTGGCTTATAGCTCATCCACTAACTCAGGGTGCGGCTTATATACTAGGGATGCGGCTAATTCGAGAGAATTTACTGTATTTGTGTTATTCGGACAATTCCTATTGTAAGAGATAAAACAGATGGATTTGTGAACTGTCCACCTTCCCATTTGCAACCAGGCAGTTGGCACGATTGACAACACTATTTTAGACATAGGACATATATATGTGTATGTGTATTTTTCCAAGTATTCATAATGGTTTTTCTGTTCTTGTGCAGAAATGGCAAGACATCATCAAGGAGGTAAAGTTTCTGCGACAGCTTCGCCACAAGAACACAATCGAATACAAAGGCTGCTACTTACGAGAGCACACAGCATGGGTATGTTACCCTTTTTAAAATCTTTCCACATAATTTTTATGCTCATATACAGTGTTTGCAGTAAAAGATGACTTTGGGAAAAAAGTAGGGATACAGTGCATTAAAGAAAGTTTTTTTTATGATTAAAATGGTGAATTTCTTTTACAGCTTGTGATGGAATATTGTCTTGGATCAGCGTCAGACATTATAGAAGGTCAGTGGAGTCAATATTCACATCTTCTTGATATACAACTTGTTTTTGACATTTACTTTGTCAAGTATTTCAGTAATGGCGGCAAGAGTAGCCTTTAGAATTAAGTCCGGATTCAGATCAGAGTTACAGATCAGTTGATTTCCAGGGTTCCCGCATGTCAGGGAAAATAAAGTGAGCATGGAATTTCATGAAATTCTGCTTTTGCTCAGGGGGAATCAGCCAAAATGTATCACTTCTGTTTAAATTGAGACAAGTCTCTAGGGAGAATTCCAGAATTCTTCCCAACAAAGCACTTTTTTCTTTTGGAAAATTAGGTTTTGATTTACAATCAATAACTTGCATTAGCGTTTGTAATTATTTTTCTGATTAGGACCTTTGCCATAGATTTAAGGGTTAGCATTAGCAGGTCATATTCCATGACATTATTATAATTTTGTCACGAAAATAAGAATCTAAGCCCGATGTACATTTGTATAACCGTAACAATGGTATCTATAGTGTACTAAAACAGTGGTGATATGCCTCATTTAGTCCACAAGCAGCCACTACGTGAGGATGAAGTGAGCGCCATATGTAAGGACACACTAGAAGGTCTGGTGTACCTACACAGTCTCGGACGGATTCACCGAGATGTAAAGGCCGGCAACATCCTTCTTACAGAGTCGGGATCTGTCAAACTAGGTAAGGGATCTGTCAACTTTTGTCTGTGATGAATTATAAACTGATGTTATTAGGGGTTTGATTCTAGTAACTGATGTGACAAATACATGTTTGGACTGAATTAGATTTTTCAATATTCTAGAATACTATTACAGTAACAACTTTTTACGTGCATGCCAACCCTGATATAGAGCTGCTGTCAAGTAGTGTGGTCCTTTTACTTTGTCACTAAGAATAATTGGTTATTAGAGTGTGGTTTTGCTGATAGAATTTGTAAAGCTCTTATGTAACCACACTCTTATGGGTGCTGGGGTCTGTTTCTGGATTTTGTAGAGGTATGGCATTTCCCAGGTCTAATTTCATGTAATGAGGAATAGAAGAGCCAAAACATGTGTTCTATTGTTCTCTATAATAGATAAGCTTTCCCTAAACAAGTAATTTTCTTTGTTTTCTATCATTTCTTTAGTATAGATTCTGCTTAGGAAAAGAAAAATGCCATAAAGATCTTCCTTCTCATAGACCTCAGTGTTAAATCTTGAATATGTAACACAAGACAAATGCCCTTTTCATTAGGCTCATCTATTCTTATCATGTGCTAGTTAACAACAAAAGAACAAATCCTATTCTCTTTTCTTTTCCTCAAATCATCAATATTAAAGTATAAAACAGGCAGGTTAATTAGGAGTTAATTTTCTCTCAGTTTGGTGAAAAATAGATTGTGGTATGTGTTTACAGTATGGGTAATTATTGTCCCAGCCGCTGTGTCTACAATGTTAACCTGTCAGAAGTAGCTGCCAATCATGCTGGTGTCTTGTTGAGATTTTGCTACAAAGTAATAGACAGACTGGCAACTCCAAATATAGCTGCAGTACATGCTGACATGACCTCTTAAAGGGCGCACACCCTTTAGACTATGAGCACATACAAAGAGATGTGGTCCGCCAGTCCTGGTCCTGGGCTGGGGACACATTTCACCATTGTTATTATGACAAACCAGTATTCACAAATGATACACTATTGGCACTAGGACATTAGGAATGATGTTACCATTGAAACTATGACTTGGGAACTTTCAAATGATACACCATGGGAAAGTGACCATGGGCAATTTGGGAAGTGACCATGGGGAATGGGGGAAGTGACCCTAGGGAATAGGGGAAGTGACCATGGGGAAGTGACCATGATCTGAAATCCTTTTCTCTTTTCTTTTCCTCAAATCATCAATATTAAAGTATAAAACAGGCAGGTTAATTAGGAGTTAATTTTCTCTCAGTTTGGTGAAAAATAGATTGTGGTATGTGTTTACAGTATGGGTAATTATTGTCCCAGCCGCTGTGTCTACAATGTTAACCTGTCAGAAGTAGCTGCCAATCATGCTGGTGTCTTGTTGAGATTTTGCTACAAAGTAATAGACAGACTGGCAACTCCAAATATAGCTGCAGTACATGCTGACATGACCTCTTAAAGGGCGCACACCCTTTAGACTATGAGCACATACAAAGAGATGTGGTCCGCCAGTCCTGGTCCTGGGCTGGGGACACATTTCACCATTGTTATTATGACAAACCAGTATTCACAAATGATACACTATTGGCACTAGGACATTAGGAATGATGTTACCATTGAAACTATGACTTGGGAACTTTCAAATGATACACCATGGGAAAGTGACCATGGGCAATTTGGGAAGTGACCATGGGGAATGGGGGAAGTGACCCTAGGGAATAGGGGAAGTGACCATGGGGAAGTGACCATGGGGAAATGACCATGAGGAAATGACTATGGGGAATGGGAAAGTGACCATAGGGAATGGGGAAGTCACCATGGGTTATCAGAGAAGTGACCATGGGACATCAGAGAAGTGACCATGGCAAATCAGGGAAGTGACCATGGGGAATCAGGGAAGTCACCATAAGGAATTGGGGAAGTGACCCTGGGGAATAGAGGAAGGGACCATGGGGAAGTGACTATAGGGAAGTGACCATGGGGAAATGACCATGGGGAATGGGAAAGTGACCATGGGGAATGGGGAAGTGACTCTGGGGAATGGGGAAGTCACCATGGGGAATGGGGAGGGGACCATGGGGGAAGTGACTATGGGGGAATTTGGGAAGTGGCTGTGTGAAATTAAGGAAGTGACAATTGGTAAGTGACCATGGGGGATTGAGCAAGTGACCATGGGGAATGGAGGAAGTGGCCATGGGGAATTGAGGAAGTGACCATGGGGAAGTGAACATGGGAATTGAGTAAGTGACCATGGGGAATTGGGGAAGTGACCATGGGGAGTTGAGAAAGTGATCATGGGGAATGGAGCAGGTGGCCATGGGGAATTGAGGAAGTGATCATGGGGAATTGAGGATGTGACCATTGGGGAAGTGACCATGGGGAATTGAAAAAGTGACCATGGGGAAGAGACCATGGGAATGGAGGAAGTGGCCATGGGGAAGTGACCATAGGGAATTGAGGAAGTGACCATGGGGAATTGGGGAAGTGACCTTGGGAGGGACCTGCTGTCTGTCACAAGTGTTAGTTCTCTTATAATACATAATGCACCTATTTTCCAAAACATGTTTTTATTTGATGGAATTTGAGGGGAATCATACATTCTATAATATTAATGCACAAAACCACACTCTATTAGTATACAAGATGTTACTATGTGCCTGCTGTAAATTTAAAGTGTTGGATTTTATTAAAAAAATGTTTTAGCGGATTTTGGGTCGGCGTCGCTGGTTTGCCCGGCTAACTCGTTTGTGGGCACGCCATATTGGATGGCTCCTGAAGTTATCCTGGCTATGGACGAGGGGCAATATGACGGTAAAGTGGACATCTGGTCACTGGGCATCACGTGTATAGAGCTGGGTAGGTACCCGTATACCATCATCCATAATATGACGCCCCTTTTTTAGGAAGCATTTGCCAATTTGTTCCAATACACTACCTAATATTAGAAGGACCCTGATGAACTTTGATGTCAAATAAAATACATATACCGTAATATCCCGCGTATAAGGCACGTCTTATACGGGGGTTTTAGTTCTCATTGTATCCAGAAGGGGGACTCCCAAGACCTTTCTTTTGATATGTTACATGCCCCCTTAGCCATAACAGGATATATGGGGGCCCAGGGGGGTCCTTGGGGCCCAAGTTACACATAGGTCTTTGAATTTTGTAAATTCATTCAGTAGAACCAAAGTTATGAATTTTTCCTCTTTTTTTTTGAGAATTTTCCAAAACTCTAGGTGCGCCTTACACGCGGGAGATTACAGTAGTAGTGCATTAATACTGGTCATCCAGATAGTATGGCTCTGATGGAAAAAGGTCCCTAGTTCACTTAAAGGGGTCTATATCTCCACTTTCCTATCCACTCAGTGTGTGGTGCACAAATGCGCTTGCAAAGACCCATTCTTCTGTGAAATTGTGCAATGTAGTTTTCTCTCACCATGAATATGACCTTAGCTGTCGAACTGGCGTTACACATCTATTACTCACTCCTTACCGTTTTATTAGGCTCTTTCAAATGATATCTTAGTAATCAATGAAAACCTTGTAAGTTAATGTAATTGTATATCCTGACAGCTGAGCGCAAGCCTCCACTCTTCAACATGAACGCCATGAGTGCCTTATACCACATAGCCCAGAATGACTCCCCGCGCCTGGCGGGGGGTGACTGGTCCGACGACTTCCGCGCCTTTGTAGATCAATGTCTGAGTAAACAACCCAGCGATAGACCAAGTGCGCAACAACTATTAACGGTAAGATTGATCTGTTTTAGGTCATGTGTGTCTGAAGTTTCTCAGTGTAATCTGTTTCAGGTCATACCATACACTGAAGTGTCTCAGTGTTGCTGGTTATTTGAGTCCAGACATGGAGTTACTGAAGCTGTTTATGAGTTGTACTCCTGTATCAGTATTTACTGCTGTATTAACTGTAGCTGCTATCTCAGCTTACAAAGCTTAATATAGGGAGGCAAGGATGAACATTGTATCAAGTTTCTGTAACTTCTTCCTGGGTACTTTAATTCTCTACATTTATACATTTCTCATAACATCTTCGCGGGTTGTTAACAAACCATGCTTACTGCACACAGGATTCATTTGTAACACGTAAACGGGCGGGCAATGCGCTGCTGGACCTGATCCACCGTACTAAGGATGCAGTAAAGGAGCTGGACAACCTCCAGTACCGCCGCATTAAGAAAATCCTCATGGTGGAGGACCAGCAGCCAACAGACGGCCAGCCCCAGAACGGGCCCCCACAGGATGACTACACTGAAGACTCTATCACTGTAAGTATACCGTTATAACTCCTTGCGGGGTGTGCAGTGATTCAATGCATTATGCCCATTAATCTGCATGAATGCAGCCCTGGTACAAACTAAAAATTGTTCATTTCCTGCTGACAGGAGGACTGCGCAAGTAGTAAGTCCAACAGCGTGGCGAGCCAGCAGAGCATACAAAGCATCCAAAGTAGTAGCGAAGTCTCCTCCTCGTCGCTCAACAGCCTACCAGGCACGTCGGGCTCTGGAGAAGACGACGTCACCACTTTCTCATCACGTGCGCGGCGGGTAAGTACCTCAATGCTTTTGTCCTTCCACATTCCAGTGATCATTGCAGTCGAAAGGGCCCATGTGTGAAAAAATACCACTTGTGGTAAATGAAAGTTATTGTGGGAGGAAAAAGATCAACTTGTTTATCTTGGTCATAGACGATTGCCTGAAATGTCAAAAGGCTGACATGGCGCAATGGGCTATTATAGAAATCATTTTGGGATAAATGTTGGGATGTTTTTATTATTAGTCCGATTGGTCAAACAGGCATACTAGTAATGAAATATTCATTACAACTGAGATTGAGAAGCAGCTGTTATTGCAAATGAAGCCAGCCCACGGATGTGTATTTCCCATCTGATAGATCTATAGGCGCCATGTATGCCAAGTTCAGATGCTCTTTTATTTCAGCAGAATTTTCTTCTTTAACACGGGATTCAAAACAACTATAGTTATCAAATTTCAATTATGATAGCGAGAGGAGATTACTCTGAAGACCTCATATACTCTACGAATAACATGAAAAACAATCCTAAACAAGAAACAGTATAGTATACCTTCAGTGTGTTCTTTTGTCTGGGTAACTAACTTGTGTTGTTAACTAAGGGAAGGTGTAGGATTCTTACCGAGGTGTCAGTCTTTGTTCTATACTAAGGCCTATGAGGTAAAGGCAGATAACATGAATTTAGACAGATAACATTCGTTGTTCTCATCATGTATATTCTCGAATGTGAATACCATCTCTGAAAGGGATCTAGTCGAATCAGCCCCTGAACTGGTAAGCAATTGAAAGAAAGATGACCGTAGGACTTGAATTGTTCGCTATAAGTGTGAGAAGAAAAACTGACGTTTCTGCCAGATTTGAGTGATTTGATGTCACTTCTGCCCCTAACCCTACATAGTCTCTTCTTCTTCTGTCCCTGCCCCAGACTCCGGAACCCGGGAAATCGCTGTCGCAAGTATGTCACTTTTTCAGCCGCTCAGCTTGTTTCCGAGGCCTCCTGCTTTCCACCCCAGTGCAATTTTTTCTTTGTTCTTTTCCCCTCAATTGTTCCTTTGGAGGTTACCGGCAGTTTATTATTTTGAATCTTTTTATTTTCTCTCACAGATCTCCCTTGTTATGGGGGGTCGTGCCCTACTGTGGAGCTATACTGTCAGAAAACGGCCACACATTCTTTACATTGGGGTTTTGGCGAAAAATTAAGAAAAAGTTTGAGCTGAATAGCAAAGGCAGTAATTGGAATGTGTTTAATCTGAGAGTACTGTGAGAAGAACAAAGACATTCCTTGCTCTTACATTTCAAGTCCAGGGGAAAAGAACAAAGACATTTTTTAAACGACCAATTTGTAGGAATTGTTAAAATATGATGATTGAAGTAAGGAATACACCCCTCATGGTGAAAATAAGGGAACTTACTTTGAAAGTGTTTGTGGTCAAAGCAAAAGATTGCCAGACCTATTTTCTCAGTGTTGTAGACCAGAGTTGTATTTCCTTATAATGGTAAGGGAGGTTGGGAGGGGGAGCAGGTGCCTGGACTTGAGCATACATTAACTTGTGTGACTATCCATATATAGGCTTGGATTAGGGGTCTGACAGGTTTATATGCATGAGTGGTAATCTGATTGAATGTTTCAAGTTGTTTACAAATTGATATATCAAAGCATTATGTTTATGACAGGGAATGTGATACAATATTATAAATATATATGGTTTTGATGAAAACAAGGGAACTTACTTTGAAAGTGTTTGTGGTCAAAGCAAAAGATGATTGTCAGAACTATTTTCTCAGTGCAGTAGGCCAGAGTTGCATTTCCTTATAAGGTAAGGGAGCTTGGGAGGGGGGCAGGCGTCTGGTCATTAACATACATTATAGTTGTGGGTATATCCATATATGGTCCATATATGACTGCATCATTCCCACCAGGAATTGCATCATTCCCTGGTGGGAATGATGCAATCCTGTTTTTCCCCCACTTTCTCTGCTCTCTTGTTCCACGGCCCCCATACTGGTAACTGGTTACCATTTGGGCTGCTCTCACTTAAAATTGCTGTCTAGTTTCCCTTGGGTTACATGCCCCATTAGTTGTAGAATTTGTTTTCAATGTACTGCATATAGTTATCCGAAATGTTGAGAATAAATAAGCATTAACACAGAATGATAGATACAGGGAATTGTAAAATCACATAGATATTTTTAGCCCTTTGTAGACAGACCTGACTCAATTTGCCAATGGGGTCATGCGGAGATATCAGATTTGTTTGACAGTTAAATTTGCCGGTATGATGCCCAGCTCACAAAGTAGTCCCTTTTTACCAGTAAAATAGGCCAACCGGGTCAGCCCATTTCCTTTCAACTTTAGATTGGAAAAATAGTTTTGACACAGATAGGTGTTATTTCATTTTGATTGAACACTGCTTTGTTCTGTGGTCAGCTAAGAAGAGTTCACAGATATGGTTAATCCAAATGACACTTGCAGTTTTGTATGAAAGCCACCCCACCCCACATGCCTACGTCCCTGCCATCTTCCAGTTTTCTGTTCGAATCCTAGTTGTCTGGTGTAGCGTCTCTAATTGCATTAGTGTAACTTGATCGTATTTCTTTGTTCCAGCCAAACCGAACTAGGGTAGTAGTAAGTATAGCACCCAGGCGACTGTTATCAATGGTGACATGCATTTGTTAGCATCGTGACGGCTTGGCTCCTTGGCAACGCTCTCAATTGCATGTCTGCAAATATGTCCTTTTTTTCATTTATTTTTTCAATTATGTTTCGTGGAAAACAGAACAGTACTGCTTGAACCCCATATTCCAAAGTACAAGTCATATTTTGACTAAAAAGGCAGTTCTTTCCAAGTAATGCGACTAAGTAACTTCCAGAGTTAACAACATTAGACTTGGTTTTGAGTTATTATCATTAACACGCATGGAACATGCAAAGGTCATAAGTTGAGTTAAGTGTTTAAGTTGCCATGGAGACCAGTTGTTTTTGGTTGAGTGGTACCACCTGGAGGATTTTAATGGGGCTGCCCCCTGGTGTCAAGTTTGGTAGCAAGATTCCATACCAAGGCGTGTTACTCCGTCACCAGCTCCGCTGCATGAATATGAGGTTATGCGATCCACCTTATGACTAACACAACCCGATTGCTGCTTACATGAACTTCATAAATGCCTAAGTTGAGAAGTAATGCTATGAAAATCTTTAACTAGAGCGAATTGAATCACCCCCTCTCCCTTCAACATATTTTTGTTACTTCAAATTTGGAAATATTTCTATTATTCTGTAAGAGAAAGAAGATTTTGAATTTTGTAATCATATGTAAATAGTTTACGAGAAAAATGAGCAATTGTTGTGGTTGTCCTGGGATGATTGCGATAGCCAATCAAATATTTCACATTGCAGTTGTCGATGATGAACGCACTTGACAAAGTGCGGACACTAAACTTATTAAAGTAACTCTCCCCTGCGCATCAGCACCATAATCACCATTGCCATCCAAAGAGCCCTGCTATGGGAACCACTCTCGGCTTCTTTTATTTCCTCGATTTCTATTTGTTATGGCCACGAGGGCTTACTCAACTTACTCAAACACTACACACTGCTTCACATCGGGGTGTCAGGGATTCCTTTGCACTCAGTGATTTAACATAGACTTTACCAACTCTGGTCTTACTTTGTGTTTCTCATCCACTACCACCAACACCTTTTGTTTGGTTTCCTACTGAACTGATTTTGGTTAGAATATTGACTATCATATACATTAAATGATACATTGTACATACATCTGTGTGACAGATTTATCACCCTTTTTGCACCGTATATAAAAGCAAATGAGTTTTATTTTATTTAGTGGTATGAATCTCATGGTATTTCTCGACCATAAAATATGATATTACCAAATTGTAGAAATGTATATGATAAAATAGATCGGTGCCCTTTCAAGACCAACAGAAAATGAAGCTTGGCTTAATGCCCATCATATAGCATTGATTTGTGAACAGGTTAAAGCAAGTGTAGTTTTATGTAATGGCCACAGCATGGGTTGATGTGCCTGTGCATACACTCATAGATCCCCAAAATTCCTGCGTCTGAAGTCTTGTGTTTGTGAAGAAGTGCATCATCGTGCATAATCGTACAATACCCGAAACACCCTCCCCTCCTGTCGCTCACCCTTCTCCACTTCTTAACAAAGCTCTCAATATTCAACAAATCTCATATAACATACATACACTTCATTTGTTATCTTCACTTTTACCACATGAGTTGTTTTAGGTCGACAAAATTGCTTTGCATTGAAAAATACAATGTAAGTCACTTTAGGTTAAGAACAGAGGCAAGCCTTTTTTTCACAGACAGAATACCAGCTCGTTCACTTCTGCCGATAATGTTGAATACAGTTTTGCTAGGATAAGGCTGAGCTTTTTATGTTTAAGTGTATCCCCTCAATGTGCCCCACATGTTTATTCTATCTAGGTACATTCTATGTCTCCCTTTTCTTTTAGTCTGATAAGCTCTCATTTTATAACAAAGGGATGATGGGTATGGCTTTGAAAGTAGATTTTTTTTCTTCAAATTATTCTTTGATTAAAATAGATAAAAAAAAAATTAGAAAAGGATCTAATGAAAGATAATTGTTTTAATACTTTGATGGAAATGCTTCCAAAATTGTCAAATGACCTTTTTGTTGCTATACATGTTGCTGCTTGTCCAATATACAGGAAATGAAGCCGTTGAGAAAACTTGAGGACAGCAACAGGGTGATAGAGAAACCTCACAACCTTAGCCGGTCCAAGCATTTTTTTGTAATTCATTTTTCATAGAATTTCATATGTGTTTTGAATAGTAGTCATAAAGTGTAGGATGAAATTGGGATTTGAAACAATATCATATTTTATGTTTCATTGCCCATACGAAATGCTATCAATCATTTAATCAATGCGTTAAACAGTTGTATGGTTGACAGCTAGAAGTTGATATAAGCATGTAGGGAACCCATACCTTGTATTGTTCGCATGTGCGCTCAATGTTAAGGTTAAGTGTTCAATCCTGTCTTGTGAAGCATTTGTTGTTTCGTCTCTGGCTTCGTTCAAGTAGATGTGCCTATAACCGGTGTCATCCCAGTCGCTTCACTTTTCCTGTCCTTGTGCGTTGTGATGTTAAGTCTTTGTCCCAGTATTAGACAAACAATTTAAGGCTTGATGAAGGCACAATCCATTTGTCTCTATGTAAATGGATCCTAGAAAATTAGAAAGTTCAAGCATAGATGTTAGTCCAAGAATGATTTTTAGCCAAGGTTTTCCCTTTTAACATCTGCACCATGTAGCGTCTAGTTGATTCTTGAAAAGTCACCGTCAGTCATTCTTTTACCAATTGTATATGAGTATCCCAGTTAATCTCAACCTGACAGAAAAGTATGGTAAAAGTTAATTCATTTAAGATAATTTCTTAACAAATACAATTTCATGAAATAAGGAAAATACTCACCTGAAAAAAAAGTTTGGCGGAGAAGTAAATTGATCGGAGTATAGCTGTGTATGTGAGATCTAATGTTATACATTAAGGTGGTGAAGCAGTGTGTTTTGTGTTGCAGCCAAAATCCTTAGTTTCCGTATACATTCCTACCAAAGGCCGCCGCTCACGAGTAAGTTTCCCAACCTGAGGCTAGGCCGAGCATGCTGTCTGCTTGAACTGATTTTTTTTTGTTCCATTTGAGAAGTGTGAAGAAAATTAGATGGGCTAGTGAAAAAATTATCTAGTTTGTTAATTCAGAGGAGGCAGAATTTTTCTTTTCTTTTAACTGCAGAAGCAGAAAACGAGTTTTCTTGTATGTAGGGTGTTCTAACTTGCTGATGCTTGGTTGCCCCCATATTACGTGTATGTATGGGCATTGAGGAAGTAAATTTTGTTATCTGATTCCATCAATTAGGTGTTCTGGAATATTGACTGATACTGATGGCACCTTAAATCTATTTAAGTAATCTGATTCAAATTGTGAATCATGTTGATTCCAGCTCACTTCTTGTATTTCAGTTGATCATCCTCAGAATTCATTCTCATTAAATCACCTCATCACCCCCTCCAATCATTGCCCCTAGAGTGTGGAAAATTCTGGTCTGAAAGAATACCTCTGTATAAATAACCACCTCCCCACCAACCAAGGCCCTATGATACTCAGATATGCTAATTGATTTCAGTATGTAGGGCTTTTACTAATTGCCCCTCTCCATGGTTCTCTTTGCAGCCGTCAGGTGGCAGTGCGAGCGGAGATGCTCAGGCCAACAACTTCGCAACAATTCGGACGACGTCCATAGTAACTCAGCAGCAGCGTGAGCATGAACACGAGAACAATATGCGGGAACAGATGACAGGCTACAAGCGGTTACGGCGTCAACATCAAAAAGAACTCCAAAATGTGAGTAGAGCACACTTAAAAAATTATTAATCTACTGCTGGTATAAGCAGGCCATGGCCTTATGCTACTACAGATCGAAGAGGGGCGTGAAAATGACTGTGTCTCCGGCAGGAGGGGGGGGGCACAAATAATGTTGACTGCTGCTGAGGGGGGCATAAAAACATTTGCATCTGGGCAAAAACTCAACCCCTCACCCCCTTTTGATAAATAATGATCACTCCCTAAAGTGACTCCAAAAGGGTTAATGCTTCGGGTAAAGACATAACAATTAAATGATTATTTTTTAGCTGGAGAACAAGTTCCGTCAGGAGATGGAGGAACACAAACAGCGGTTAGACAAGGAGTATGAGTCGCTCTCCACCACCTTCTACAAAGAGTTAGACAAACTACGGTTAAAGCATCAATCAGAAATAGATAAAAAAGTAAGTGAAACAACTAACTTGAATTAGTTGCTCGACAACCTAAATATAACATGTAACTTGAATATTCCAGCAATCAGACAAAATATACGTGAATTCTCTCGTATAAGCTGCATCCCTCGTATAAGCTGCACCCTGACTTTGGGAGGAGGCTATAAGCCACATCTGGGGCTTGAAATTAGACAGTTTAATACTATTCTATGGTGTCAAAACCCCTCATATAAGCCGCACCCTGACTTTGGGCTGTTTCTATAAGCCTATTTTCTATTTGGGTTCTAGTACGAGAGAATTTACGGTACATATGTATATACATATGATATAAAAGGGACAAAATTTGATTTTTGATGTGGTCTCCATCATCTTTAACTCGGAAGAGTTATAGGCACCACCATGGATTAAGACGCGTTTGGGGGTCCCCAAAAAGAGTCAGATATGGCCAAACTTCAAAGCATCAAAGAACTGTAATTTCACAAAAATATGTTCATATATAGGTAGAGTGATATGTTGAGATCATGAATATTTTGAAGGGTCATTAAATAAATCTGTGATGTTTGCACAATTCATGGATTACAAAATGTTGTATAGAAAGAGCAGAGAGGCGATGCTTTGGCTCTCCAATGCTGAAGAATACACATTCCATTGGGAAACCCTTTGTATACCTTTTTTTCCTGCTCTTTTGGGGTGTGTTTACTCCAGTGCTGATGTCATGCTAGTTGGGATAGCTATACTACAAACCTACCAGCCCTCCTCTTCCGAGTTACGTGTGACTATGGCGCATTCCTCTAGTTAGATACCGGTACTATAAGAATCTGCCTAATTAGTAAACACCCTTGGGTGAATTCTAACAAGACTTGAAATTATCTGAATTATTCACAAGTCAATTTTGTGCATGGTTTTAGATGCGGAACTCGTCGAGTCATGAGAAGAAGTTGACGCGACAGATTCAGCAGCAGCAAGAGGCGGAGATGCGCCACTTTGTCTCACAGCAGCGTAAAGATTATACACGCAGCAAAGAGATGCACAAGAAGGTAAGGCTTTTCTTAATAAGATACTAGTGGATCTGTTGTACTGAGCACAGAATGATGGAATAGGAGTATTATAATGACAAATACAGTGGACGCCCCAAGCTTTAACGTTCAAGTATATGAGCTTATTTTCAGTTTGTTAAATTCAATGTATTAAAGGTTCAGGTAAAATGGCATCCGATAGTGTTCTGATTAGATTGCAGATCGATTTCTCAATGTCATTCTCATTCTTTGCTTTTCAAGAGCTTTGATGATTCAACGCCAAAGAAATCCCGAGAAGAGTCTATCCGGAATCACAAAGAGTCCCTGCAACACCAGCAGCATGACGCGGAGCAGAAACTTCAACGGCAACACAAGGACTTCTTAGAACTTGAAATTCGCAAGTTTAGAAGGAGAAGGATATTGCAATTACATCAATTAGAACAAAACTTGTTGCGAGAGGTAAGTTACTGTAAATTTGGCTCACAAACCAGACACTACATACAAAACAACCTGGGCGTTACGGATCATAAGTTAGTTGAATTGTCCTCGAAATTTTCTAACCAATGAGTATGTGACAATTCTTATACCATTTGCTTCAATGTCTAAATATTTCCCATGTCTACCGACAATAAGGGATCTCTGGAGTTCTATGCCTCAGGCAAGGGGAGCACTTCAATGTGTGAACAATTGAACAGTTAGTTCTCTCCAGAAGATAGTACACATGTATTCATGATCTGTATAATTGTGGTGAAAATTAAGTATGATACTTTCCATGTTATGTAGGAGCTGAATAAGCGGCAGGCACAGATGGACTATAGTCACACAATGTTGCTGCGGCACCATGAGTCGACACAGGACCTGGAGTACAAGCAGCTCTCCTCCATCCACCGACTACGCGATGAGCAGATGCGCAAACAGCATCAGACAGAGCTCTCCAACCAGCGGGAGTACACGGCCCGCGCCGAGAGGGAGCTTAAACGGAAACACTCCATGGAAGTGAAGCAACAGCCAAAGAGCCTCAAAGTGAGTACAACGTTTCCGAGTCTAGTTCATTCTATTTTTTCTTTGACAGACGAAGCCTGAAAGCTTAAAGCTCATAAACTATATTTAGACCTCAGTGTGTAATAGATGTTGATTTATCATTTTTCACAAACAATTCCTTTTGCGGTTTCCCCTGAATATCGATTCATATGGTCTTTGAAAATATGTAAATAGATAGGTCTACAAGAAATAAAAAAAAAAGATTGCGCCACCTATTATTCACTCCTTTTTCACAGGCCAAAGAGTTGCAGATTAGGCGGCAATTCCATGACACGGTGAAGATTCAGCAGAAGCAGTATAAGGCGCTAAAGGAGCAGATCCTGCACACGACGCCCAAACATGAGCAGAAGGCTGTTATCAAGAAACTCAAGGAGGAACAGATGCGCAAGATGGCCATGCTCGGGGAGCAGTATGAAGGGTCCATCGCAGAGATGATGCAGCAACAAAATGTAAGTACATCCGATAAATGACGCAGCTTCAGAGCACATTAGGCTTTTGAGTGTATTACCTGAAATTATTATGAAAATAGATTTTTTACTCTATCAGGCAAAAACTAGTCAGAAGCAGTTGTCTAAATAAAGTAGTTGTCTTTTTTGCCTGGTATTAGTTATCATAAGTAAATTAAGTAGTAACGATGAGTAGAGTACTCTCTTCACTGATTCTCAGTTGTGTGAAATGTAGATCTGTGAGTTTGGTTTAGAATGTTGATTTTTGATTTTTTCTTTTTTCTTTAATGTATGAAGTACTGTCCTCAGAATGATATTTACTATTGTACATGTATTTAAGATATTGTTTTATTTGTTTGCTGTTTAAATCTTTCGATTGGATGCTGGTTTATTTTGTGCGTTTTCTTATTTTCATTTTAAAATACCGTAACCTCCTGCGTATAAGGCGCAGCCCCGTATAAGGCGCACCTAGAGTTTTGGAAAATTCATAACTTTGGTTCTACTGAATGAATTTTCAAAATTCAAAAACCTATGTGTAGCTTGGGCCACCCCGGACCCTCCCCGGACCCCTTATGTCCCATTATGACCAAGGGGGCATGTAAGATTTCAAAAGAAAAGTCTTGGAGTCACCCTTGTGGATGCTTTTTTTTTCTTCTTTTTTTTTGCCAGTCAGTCGCACCCACCCTAGCTTCGTCTTGAAGAACACCCTTGTAGATGCAATGAGAACTAAAACCACCCATATAAGATGTGCCTTATACGCGGGAGATTACGGTATCTTTCATTTTAGTACTCGGCATTTTACAATTCTTAATCATGCGCTAAATTGTCAGCAATATGTTGCTAACTTATTTCTTAAAGTCCGAAACAGGTTATCCAGTCGTACAACCTGAAAAGTATACAAATTTACATCTCTGAATATACAGGGATGTGATTTCTCCTCCAATTGGAGGGTTTTCCTCCAGTTGGGAGCCAAAATCTTGACCCTCCTGGTTTCCCCAAATCCATTGAGAAAATATTTTACTGAGGGTGGGGGGGTGGTACTAAACAACTGCACCAGATTGCACCATTTGGCCTCTAGATGTTCAAAAATTTCTAGGGCCCGCCCCCCAAACCCCCCATTATATGTACAAAGATCCTTTTCCAAGTCAATTTCGTGGCATTGAATACCCTATATTGGGACTTTAAAAAATCTTCCTACATTTGGGCGATTTTCAAATCACATCCCTGATATATCAATCATTCTTTGAAATAAATTTTCTAAACATCCAATTCGATCATTCATCTCATAGTTTCAGTCATCCATAGATACGATCACTGCTGTGTCGGGCAAGCAGAATATAAATAACTGGCTAGCTGTTTGGACAAGCAGCGTTTGAATACCTGTCCAAACAGAAAAGAAAGGACCTAAAGCCCGAAAACCACAGGAACTCTGCTAACTTTTAAGTACTATTAATGGGGGTAAAATGAACCAAACCGAAAAAAAAGGAGTAACAAGAAAAAAATATCGCTTATAGAGCTGTGCTGTTAGGACGTTATTACCCATGCTCTGTCCAACAATCGATCTGCAAAGCACCCTTGTTGTTATCTAGAACAACAACCGCCCTATGGGGGTAAAATGGCATCACACGGTCCGTTCGACCCCTGGCCAAACTGACTTGCGTTAGTTACTTGAGTAACCTGCCGGGTTATCGGATTGGCTACCAGTCTGTGACATCATAAATGGGTCAGGGCAGGTTGTTGTGTAAGTTACAGAGCCTCAGACCTCTGTTTGTATCCCACAGTGCACCATTCCTATGCTACAAAAAGATGTCACATGACTTCCTGTGACACATGTGTCTGGGTCTGGCCTTACTCAAGTAAACCCAGTTGCTAATTGGAGCGGAACTCCGTAAGTTACGAAGCCAGGGGTCGAACGTACCGACAGTTTTGGTATGATGTTTGCCATTTGATATACACCTGCCCATCCTGTTCCCTTGAATAGGGAGTGGAGCGATAACATTTTCCAGGTACCAGACCAGAGGGTACTTGGCAGGTCACTGAAGACATGGCTATTCCATGCATGTATTTAGACATGTCAGCATGAAACTAGATTTGCAAATTTTAGTACAGTTGTTTTATATATTTATGTAAGATTTTGATTTTAAAAAAAAAACAAAAAAACTTCTCACATGAACAGATATGCCTGACATTTTCAAGCCCCCAGTGCTTTACTAAAAGAACAAATTGAGAACAAATAACTTCTCAGTGACTTTTAATTTGCACACTTAGGGTGTGTGTTTCTAAGTAGAAATTACACTACATAGTGTACTGGGATGTCTGTTTTGTGAGAAGTTTATACTTTTAAAAAGTGTGTAAGCCACGTCGTCCAATAAATGATCACTTGACGAGTCAGTTCCTGACCTTTTTTGACGCATGTTTGCCTGTTTTACATTTGTCAAAACGTTCCATTTCATTAATATCACCCAGTTTGAATCCTTCTGGAATTAAAAACAATAACATTTGTTTTATGTGTACATTAAAGGCATTTGTAATAGTTAGTAGTCATTCAAATACTTTTAACAAATCCTCCCAGTTTTAGAAACTGATGATCCAATCATCCTTGAAGTCCCACTCATTCCCTCGTCTCCCTCCCTCCCCGTGCTAAAATTTGGTGTTTGCTGTGAGCAGGTAAAACTTGACGAGATGCAGCTGTCGGAGGCGACAGAGCAGGCGCAGCGCCTCAAAGAGGAGCACGACCTGCTGCTTGCTTACCAAGACAAGATCTGGCGCCAGGCCGAGGCCCAGCGTCAGCGCGAGTCAAAGCAACTGGAGGAGCGCGTCTCACTTAGACGAGCCCTCCTCGAACAGAAGGTGTGTGTTATTACTATATATTGAGTGTTATTAATGGTTTTCATTTTTTCTTCCCTTTCTCCATAACTTTGTCACCGTGCGTGGTATGTGGTGCGTGGCGTGTGCAGATTAAGCTGGATGAGGCTCAGCTGATTGAGGCTAACGAGCTCAAGCAGCATCTGAGTCAGGAGCTGGAGCTGCTCATGGCCTACCAGAGCAAGCTGCGCATGCAGGCCGAGGCCCAGCACCAGCGGGAACGCAAGCAGCTCGAGGAGCGGGTATCACTGCGCCGGGCGCTGCTAGAACAAAAGGTAACACGGACAGCTGATGTTCTACGCTCACCAGCACCATCTCCTACTAGGGTTAAGGTTCTCCATGGCCGGATGACGCTTCACCAACACCTCTAACCCGCAGTATTTTATGTTTCCGTTGTCACAGTTTCTGTGGCGATTTCCTTATGCTTTGCACATCTTACAACCCCATGCTTACCCATACTTACATCAGCTGGAGCTCGGTCTTGCTCTCAATAAGAACTCATTACTGCAGGGATGCCACTTTTCCTAACTTTTTAGGAAATCCGAATTTTGGAATCCATTTCCTGTAGGCATTTCCTATTGGGGGGTCCCGAAAATTAAGATGATTTCCGAATTTTCATTCACCAGTGAGTGTCATCCCTGTTACTATAAATCCACTGCTCGTCATACTGACATCTATGAATAATAATCTGCCAGGAGGAAAGTTGATTCATGATCTTTAACATTGTGAGATGAAATCGTGACAATCATCTTACCGTAAACTCCCGCGTATAAGACGCGTCCTCTACGCCAAACAAATCCCTACTGGGTATTATAGGATTTCCTCAAGTTGGGGGTGCGTCTTATACGAGGGGTAATTTTTACTATAGAACAGTACTGGATTTACAAAATTGAGCCTTAAAATGTGCGTCTTATACGCGAAAATGCATTTGCTGAGTTTGGGGTGCGTCTTATACGCGCAGCGCGTCTTCTACGCGGGAGATTACGGTATCTTTAATACCTTGCCTGTTCTGCAGTTTGAACAGGGACTTTTGTTAAGTTTTACCCAGCCCAAAAGTCCCCGCTTCTCTGTGACACCTTTTACTATAGATAATACTATTAAGGTACAGTTTATATGTGGCTTTATGGTCAGGTAACACAATCTCATTCCCTACTCTTCTCAAGCCATAACTCTTCATACATAAAGAATGATAACCCAGCATGCCTTTACTATTTAATTCACCAACCAATAAAAATCGACTTGTTACATTACATCATAAAATTGTCATTTTAACTGAATCGCTAAAAGCCTTCAGTCTGTAATCTGAATTACGTGTACAGACTTGAATTGTTATCCCATAAGGTAATTGGAGGTTTGTGTTTTAAACCCAAACTTACCCAACCCTGCATTACTATGTGCATCTCTATCATGGGCGTGGAAAGCAGGGGGGACATGCCCCCCCCCCCCCCACACTTTTGGCCAACTCCTCAAAAGGTCAAAACTAAAAGGTCAAGCAAAGGGAGGTCAAAAATTGCAGAAAACCTCCCTGGTCCCACCCACTCTGAAACTGCTTCCCACGCCCGTCTATGTATTATGCATCTCATTGTACATGCATTACTCTGTGTCAAGGGACATGTTTTATAGCACCAAAATTACCCTTGCTCATACAAATTGAACATGTCAAACTGTTGTACATAAGTGCCAAGCACCTACCAGTGCACATTGTCTCAGTTTGGGAGAGCCGGCTCGGCATAATCCGCTTTGTCATTTCAGAGAGGAAAATAAAATAAATCAAAATAATGTAAAAAGTTGATAGTGTATATGACCTCAGCAGATTTAGAAGAATGAAATGTCATCATATTGCAGTTCTATGACTAAATTGTTAAATTTGCATACAGAAAATGTGACCATAAGTATTGAATCTGGTGTTCGTTACCATGTGTACTTATTTGGTGTTTTTCCCACAGATGGAGGAGGAGACCACCGCCTTCCAGCAGGAGCGCTCAGAACGCAACCAGCAGCTGCTGGAACGTCAAGGACGCGGGGTGGAGAACTTTGACCTGGAGACCACTACCATGGGTCTAGACGCCATGCACATCGTCGAGGCAACACAAGACACGTACCAAGACGATGACCTGGACAGTGTGCGCGGCTCAGTTCTCAGTCTCACCCCTTCTACAAGCTCCAACTCGTTCACGCATACCAACACCCATATGCTGTAGTCGGCGCGCCACCCGCACCTATGGGCTCTATACACTATGGTGGCGCCACCTTCTGACATTCCCACAAAACTCGTTGTTGGTGGTGCCATCTCTGGGTGCTACCGAGAACTAGAAACCTGACTACTACGACTACCGTGTCCAGGAGTGCTAGCTCTCAGCCTGAAACCACACCACCGCAGTGTACACACTATTATTAATTTAAATCAGTCATTGTTGGTAATAGTACTGATGAACCTTGTTCAATAATGGAGTGATTAATGTTCTTATAATGGGGTGTGAAACAAAGGGCCAAAAACATACAAGCAACTTATCATTATGCCAAATTATATTGGTGTAGCTACTGACAGAATTGGTTATCGATAAACACGATAGAATTGTTAGCGATTTATTAATACTCTTGTTTATAAAAAGAAGGGAAGTATTCTAGTGAGAGATTAATACAGTTTTCTTTTTTGTACGTGATCCCCTGCAACAGGAACATTGCCCTATTTATAAGACGAAACCAGTCTTATAGGTCCTCCCCAATGCTGTAGATTGTTAAGAATTCATTTCACTGGTCAGGATAGAAAATGAGATGCATAGTCTTTCATTATATAATGTGCAATATCTCTGTTGAACTTATTTGATATGTTAAGACGGCATCTTTTCTGAAGAGCTTCAAAAGGCACCTTCCCACAAACCAAGAACCCCAAATGTGTAATATACAAAACTGCTAGTACCTAGAAGGCTGAAACCTTTTGGTACATGTACCTTTTGACGCAGATGAAAGGCTTAAAACAAAGGCCCCTCCCACTGACTGTAATACAAAAAAAAAATGATAGATTAAGTGTGGGAAATGTCATACAAAACGCTACCCTATTGGTCATGTCTGGGCATGCAGCCTGTTGCTACAATATTGTCTTTGGGTGTAGCTACAAATACATCTCCTGGTTGCTGCGGAGATGTTTTAGCGCTAAGACCATGTGATTATAACCTTGGCCGCTACCCCTATGTTCAAGGTACATGATACAAAGTTAGTTTACAGCAGGCCAGCAGCCCAGGTCTGCCTTCCAAACTGTGATGGAGTGTTGTCAAGAATGGCACTACCTGCAAAGGGTAAATCGAGAATGTGAGAGACTGTCGCCTGGGGGAAAACGGTATTATAAAAGTGAATGTGCTCAAATAAGCGAAAAGACCAAATCGACCGGCAAAAGACCGATCTACATTTGATAGTTTCTGTATTTTTGGTTTGTTCAAGTTGTTTATTTTAAATGCCCACCAAAAATTATTTGCAGAAGTTAATTGTGAAGTAGTCAGATTGTGTTCAGGGCAAAGCCGTTTCTCTTGAGCGGCTTGTAGAAAACTAATAAAATGAGGTTCAGTGAAATATTAAATGTTAAAACGTGCATTTATTACCCTTTGTCCTTAGAGAATAATCCCAATGATGTAGATACTATTAAGACTGCTCTCTTTCCTTCTTAAAGACGTAACCCCCCACCTTCATATTCTGAGATTCGAGGAAATAATTATTATAAAAACTTTGCTGGTAAACCTTGTAAGATAACAGTACTTAGGATGCGCCAGGTGAAGCGGGTGTTGGTCAGTGTTGACCGTCTGTAATTTATCTTATCGTTTACTCCGTTCCTTTCCTGTACTATTTGTAACATGGTATTTAGATGGTGCAGTGCTGGACGGTATCACAAGATGCTGGTGTATCTAGCTAATATTAAGAATACTGAAAAAAAAAGATATTGTATTAAATGATTGTAACTGCATTCCGATCGAAAGGACGATGGGGTGTTTGTACAAATGCTATTTTAGCAAGTGGATAATAAATAATTAAATAATAAATAAAACCAAACAGGATGTTGAGTGATTTGGAGTTAATCAGCTCCGTGGTTAATTTGATAGTACCTATAATTGATTATATTATATAATAATGAGCTTGTAGTTAGTTACAAAGGCGCTAATGGATATTTCCCCGAGTGGCTGTACTCAAGTAGTACATTCAAGCTGCTGGCACCCCTCCCCATATAACAAGTAACCCTAGGATTCTGACCTGTAAGGATTTAGTTGGTACACAGTATTAAAGGTCATGTAATTATGTAAATATTTCATTTTGTACATGGGTTGGACATATAAGACTTGCGAAGGGAGGGGCCTTCCTAGTTTTACCAATAAATCCCTCAATAGTGCATAGCCCAGCCTGACTGGGTTAGGACTATCTAACGCTTGGGACTAGATCCACGCCAGCTTGAAACGCAACATGGTTCCCATTGTGTTAATATTAGTACAATTGGTACACGCATCTCCCCTAGTAATGTACACAGCTTGGTATATATAGGAAGTCATGTATAGATTTTCATGTTCTTTGGTATCAATTTAGGAGAAGTACACAAAAATAATGCCTGAAAGTAAACCGTTTCACGAACCATGAAACGAAAAGAAATTGCTAGTTAACACCTTGCTCAAATGCCCTTTAATAATACCAGTTAATAAGATATCAAGTAAAGTCTGTGTTATGGCAATACGGTGTACAACTTGTCCCAAGACTGATTGGAAGTGGCTCTTCTCCATACGCTATACATAAACTTGCAGACTGATGCATTGGACTAATGTACCGATCGACAGTTTGCACATATATTTGCTTGAGCACACAAGTGAAGGATACTGCGATTATTTTCATGGGAGTTTTTTAAGTGTTGCCAATTATATGAAGGTTTCATGGAGTATTTTTCGTAAGGGTTTTCAAGATGATCCGAGTTGCGAATGAGTTTGTCCTAAAAGTGTCATTTATCGTGAAGTGTCTGATGATATTCTGTGAAAGTATGTGTACATGCATATTCGTCTCGGTTTTCAATTGGAGTGTATTGTGTGTGTGAGCGAGATGAGGACATGATGCGCGAAAGGTCCACGTGTAATGCATGGAAGCCCCTTGTTCAAATAGGATCGTTACAGGTTTCCAATTGTTTTTGTCAAGTCTTCAGATGATCCTCCTTAGTCATAATACAGTTCCCAAATACATGCTATAGTGAGACATACTAAAACAACGGGCACATGATAACTCCTACTGTGGCGGTTTGGCCATCAGGACCAAGTTCTATGCATGTCAACAGCACATAAAGGTACCACACAGTTCTTATTTAATTTGTTAGCTCAAAGGATTGTCCATATATGAGAGAACTACATAAATTACTATTGTGGTCACAAACTGCCCCCTTTTTCGCATTTTATCAATGGAAAGACTTTATACTAACAAACGAGTGGGATATTTGTTTTTGAATAATAGAAATATCTCAAAAAGCAAAGCGCATGTTCAAGTGCTACCAGAAATCTGGAGTCTACAAGGGGGGTTAAATTACCGCCTTAAGTTGTAGGTTATCCATTCATTACCAGGTGTCCGACCGTATAAATGTAACAAATTATATATAAGAAAAGCCTTAGCTCACATCATCAAGTTCCGAATAGCTGCTCCAATAGCGGCCAATACCGCAGAGGGTGATTGCATATCGTACTCCATAGACAAAGCAGTTAACGTATTCTAAGTTTGGATGCCATACTCTGTCTCCACAGCAATCAAGTAACACTAGGTTACCATAGCAACTGAAGCTTTTATACGTACGTGTAACCTCCTCAATGATGCTGAACTAATAACAAGTGTAAAGAACTGGTGAATTTCTTTTATAAGGAGAGATTGTGAAAATACATGATTAATGTATGATAATTTTGTCTTTGTTGTTTGTTACCTAAAAATACCCGATTTGAATCTACAGCATTCAACAAAGCAACAACAAAAAACTATTCTAAACCATACAAAGCCGTAGAATATATCATTTTGCTAGAAAACTTCATGTTCACAATGGTGGTGAGCAACATATACCCGGTAGTCACCTATACCAAAGGAGCATTAGGATTTTTTTTTTAATTAAATTGTTACGGTCACAAAATATAGGATAGCATTTTGCAATGCAAGTAACCCGAAAGGGCACTAAATCTCTTCTTTTAGGCCCCTTCTGATACTAACCTCATGTTTTCTTAGAGCGTTATCACTCTCAATGGTTAAGCCTATGGAGAATGCATCCATTATCCCTCGTATATTTCATTGGCGAATAACTCCTCTCTTGGCGAGTTAAGCATTACAAAACAGCAGCAGGTCTTGAATAAGGATCCATATTAAACATATAAAGGCATGAGACACTCCTCCATTTTGTTATTAACAGAGATGTAAGTCAGGAATAGGCAAAAATCAGGAAGCCATACATTTACTTGATATAAAAGCCCTCTATTTTTCACAAATACCGTAATCTCCCGCATATAAGGCGCAGCCCGCGTATGAGGCGCACCTAGAGTTTTGGAAAATTCTCAAAAAAATGAAAAATTCATAACTTTGGTTCTACTGAATGAATTTTCAAAATTCAAAAACCTATGGGTAGCTTGGGCCACCTTGGACCCTCCTGGGCCCCATTTTGTCCTATTATGACCAAGGGGGCATGTAAGATATCAAAAGAAAGGTCTTGGTGTCCCCCTTGTGGATCCAATGAGAACTAAAACCCCACGTATAAGACGCGCCTTATACGCGGGAGATTATGGTAGCCCTCCTTACCACTCATGTAAGGAGAATAAATGTCATTCAAAAATTTCAGAAATCAGGAAATCCTGATAAATCCTTAAGACTTACATCCTTATAATCCAGCTGTTATAGCCCCACAACTCGATTGTCTCGCTGTCTGCCATTTTGGATATGTTTGTGCAGTTCGACCCAATTTCCATGGGTATTTGGGTCAATTCTTTTTATCTTTTTAATAATACATATCGATTCAAATGATATCCTTTTGCCGTTCTTTTTCATATTTCTATATTATAACACTGAATAATTGGGGGAAAAAAATAACGACCATTTTTACGACAATAGAGACGTGCGCACGGATCGAATTACGAAAAATTCATCAATTATTTGCACCACTCCTGACCAAAAACGCGGGAATATTTGGTTTTTCGCACCCCCTATGGGATTTAACATAGGGCTAAAAGCGTCTTAGTTTTTTCCACTGTTAGTAGTGTCTTAAAAGTTGCATTTTTACCCCGGCTCTTATAACCCCTTTCGGGTTAATGAATACAATGGAAGACACCGGTATGGACAGATTTAATGCCAGATGGGAAGGGGCTTTGTGAATTTAGGGGTGGGGTGCCCCTTTTGAAAAGAGGGCCCTTAATGGGGCACCAAAACTCTAACAATTTTCAAACTGGGGGAGAGCGTGTCAAGACCAAAGATTTGGTCATTTCAAGAACTCATTGCGGAGCATTTTCAGGAATAATTCCACATAATCACACAAGCCCCTACCCCCCCCCCCCCACCAGCTGGTAACAGAGCCTTGGCGGACGTACCTCAAGTGTGCCCGGGATAAGCTTATGTTAGCGGTATTGCTTATATTCATGAGAATTTGATTGACAAAACAGTATGCGACTAAGATGTGGCTTCTATTCTAATTGAGGTGTGCCTTTTATGCAAGGTGCGCCTTATACGAAGGGTATTGCATTCTAGGATACGTCAATATCTATAAATAATGGCGCCTGTAGACCATTCACTTATAGATTAAATGAACCCTAGCATTGAAATGCAATAATGTGGTTTATGTAGCTTTAGGGCTCTATTCCTACATGAATACGCTAGTACCAATCTATCAAAATGGGAGAACATTACTTAATAAATCAGACAATACCTTAAAGTATCTTTACAAAAATATAGCTTTATTTATAAATATAATTATATCATGTATTGCACTCGAAAAGATTTATGTATGATTTGGCTTAGCCAAGTTCATCCGCCCAGTGGTCATCATCGCCTTGGTCTTCATCAGCCTGGAAATGATGAAAACATTACCATAGGTTTAAAATCATATGTCGTGGTTGTTACCAGAGATGCCACTCACTGGCCGACAAAAACCAGGAAAACTGAACTTTGGACACATTTTCCCAGGAATTTAACATAATTTAATACAGAAATCTTGAAATGAAACCATGAATTCCTGGTAAACCAAGAAAAGTGGCATCTCTGTGTTACGAATACTCTTTGTACAGGGTCTGGGATTCCTCAAGAAAACCTAAAAAAACAACTCAGATATTTGGACAGATCCTATGAGGAAATATTTTAACGGTGGGGGTGGGGGTTGCAATAGACTCCTAAAGGAATGGATATCCCATATATTTCATCTCAAATACCATGCAGAGAAGGGATTTGTGAGCTGAATTTGAATTTTTCTTGAAAAACCCAGTCCCTGTTATGCACGAGGAGGATTGTTATTACTTTCGGTTACAAAGGGTACAGGTACTTATTATGCAGCATGGAAATGGATTTTTGTTGAGACTTCCTTCACCAGCTAGCCTACCATACTACATTGTATCTACAGTATACACGATATAGCACACATCCCAATATCAGTTACACCCCCTTCACCAGAAGCTATAAAGCTGTTTCCGACACTAAGATCAGCATGTGAGTTCAAAAGAACCGGCCATACTAACGACAGAAAGGGGCTAGAAAAAGAATGTACATTTGTATAGATGAAGCAGATAACTAAAGAGAAGTGCTGTAACAATTTTGGTATAAAGATGTGCCCATAAAACCATAAGCAATATGTATAGTTTTGAATGAAATGTCTTTACCTTATTCTGAAATTGAAATATAATAGCAATTAGCAACATGAAAGTAGGACTGGGCGGGGGGGACACGGCAGTAGGTTAAAAAGACTGAACACATAAGAAAGCGATAAACTGAATGGTGGGGACAGAGGCAAGAAAAATGTCAACCCTTTTCAGAAGTATAGCTAAGTCACTAATGACTATGGCCTAAATAGGGATATTTTAACACACTTGGGCAAGAGTCCACAAACATAATATCACCGTCCTATTGAAAAAATCCTCCTGCGTCCTAAATGACTGAAATTCTCGATGACGTGTGTAATATAACCAAGTACAATGTCAATGAAATGCCGAAATTCCTAACTCCTCAACTACCCAAAATGATGCTAAAATTGGGGTCTGCTTCAAAGATGAAGGGTATCCCCAAAGGTTAATACATACTGCTTCTAGGTTGTCCTTGCAGCCCAGTTTGTACCTAATGAGGTCACCCCAGAGCAGCGCCCCGTCGCAACGCGGACACTTTCCGTCTATTGGTACCAACTGGTCCGTACCCTTGAGGAATTGTCTGGCAAGGCACAGCGTGTGGGATATCATGAAACATGTAGGGTGGTAACAACGCAGTACTGACTCTGTATCCTGTAAAATAACACACAATGTATGGGACATCATGAAACATGGTAGCACACAAGCAGAATTTATACTTAAGGCCATCCTAAAAAAAAAAAGCTTCCTGCCCAAAGGATGCGACTTTTCAGAACCATGAGGGAGGGAGGGAGGGATAATTGTTTTATATGAAAAACGTTTTTTTCATAAACATGGTAAACAGGGACAGCATGAATCTGTCGTCACATTCAAATATTGCTGGGTTGGGAATCTAGAATCTTGTGCTATTAAAGAGAGAAAAAAAAACACATAATTTTCAGAGCTCAGAAAAAAAATCTTGTCTAAAAAAAAAGCTATTCAGGCCTCTGGACAGGAAACGAATACATCTTTAAGGGTGGCCTTAAAAAGAATATATCTAACTCTTGATGTCATACATTTTATTGTCATACCTTAGTTCGCTTGGAGCAGACTGCACACCGTGGTACGCCCAGTGTCGGTAGGTCATCACAATCATCCTGTGGGGCATCATCTTTCTTGTTCTTTTTCTGTACAATCTTCACAGGACCATAAGCGAGTGCCATATGGATCGGCGGTTGAGACTCTGGAGGAAACTCGCGCACATACTCCTGAAGAATATCAATGTTTACTCATTTTCTTTTTCATTAAAATATTCTTTAACAAGATAAAACATTGAGGCGAGTGAAAGCTGTAAAAAAATTAAATTCTTGACAATACAGAGCATGTGATACGTTGACCAACTTATATTTCTTTTTGGTGAAAGACTGATATATTTCAATTTCTATTACCACATCTTTTTTTCAATTTGAAAAGACCCAGTTAGAAGATGAAAAGTCGACTGACCTGTTTTAGCCACCTGATGGTGAGAGGTAGTCGGTCCCACGGTCCTGTCCGGAGCATCATACACAGTATCCGGACCTTCAGGTCATAAGCAGTCTCCTTCTTCTTTTTTGATAATCCTATCATATTTTTAAGTCGTCGTGATGTAGTTGGATTTTGCCATGCCCACTCAAACCGCAGTGCCGCAATCTTGTTGGGGAAGCCATGCACAATCATCGTCATATCCCTGTTGGTGAAAGATATTAGGGATACGTTAGATTTACTTTCAGCCGTTCAACTGACACAATTCGACCTGACACAATTCACTCCATAATACAGTGAGTTGGGTGCTGATCAACTATCATGCTAGACCTAGGCCCCAGGCCCGATCCATCCAGCCTGAGATACTATGGGCTGGAGTCAAACCTTTACTTGCGATTTGCACCAGGTTGGTGGTGCAAATTTGTGTACCCCAGTAAGGCACAATACACGTCCTGCTTCAATCAAATTCTTATCTAGATCAAAGGGGGCAATGGAACAATAAACTGGAATACACATCCAGTGAAATGTAGAGGTAATCCCAGGTCAAGTGAACTGGTATAAATGAGGGGCTTCCAATTTTTCCACACTTCTGGCATAGGGGAAGATTTTGACCATTGTCGAGGGGGGGGGGGTTAAGAATTGGTAGGGGTAATGAAGTCCTAAGAGTAAGAGGTCAATGTTTGGCCCCCGCCATGCCAGAGGTGTAGAAAATTTCCGTGCCCCCTTTGTGATCTATAGTAGTGGCTTTGTGGCCAATAAGTTAATAGGACTTTGGAGGCCAAATCTTTTACAACCCCTTAAAAGCAGTCAAAAGTTTTTAAACCCGCCCCCCTCAGGAATGGTCAAAACTTTTTGCTTCCCTAACCACCCCACCTCTAGGGGGAGGGGGGGGGATCAGGCTCAGCGTGGCGGAATTAATTTTCCATATACAATGTACCTTCGTCATTGCAAATTTGGCAAAAAAGACGTGACAAGGGGGGTCAAAAATGGTCAAATTTTGCATGACGTCATTTATGGATGGCCCCTAGAGTCAGTGTCAGAGATGCCACTTGCTGGCTGACAAAAACCAGAAAAAACCGGATTTTCGACATCCTTATCCAGGAAATCAGCATGATTTAGTTAAAAAATCTGGACCAACCAAAACCAGGAATAAAAGTGGCATCTCTGCAGTGTTCATTATGTATCAACATCAAGAAGGGGCGTAAAAATTTTCAAGCATCCGCACGAGAAAACTCCCCCCCCCCCGTGAAAGATCACTCCCTTACCCACTCAGAATGTATCCCTTAAGGAGACCGCCTGCAGGCGGCCCCGACTCCATTGGTAGTTAGGGAGAGGGGCGCCGATCCGATCGGGAAGATCAAACTTGGTTGATATTGTCAGACTGGATTGGACGTCCACGCAGACGCTCCCGATCATCAGGATCGGCCAATCCAGTTGGTCCTGTCCTTGGCCCCCTTTAGGGTGTGATCATTTTCTAAGAACAGGGGGGGGGGTGGGTGGTGGGTTTGCACACTGACATGCAACAAACAAATTTGACATCCCCCTCTCAAGGGACCCTTTTATCCTATAGATCTAGTAACACTGGCTTTTTCAGATGAAATTATTTCAACCCACTGACTAGGAATAACACCCATGCACTCACTCCCGCGAGTCCCTATCTGTCACTATAGTAAATCAATCGATATGATTTTCTATTTTAGGGCTCTTTTCCACTGTCAAAATTAACTGTATACTTGTACCAAGAGTAAAATAACCAAGGAATCAGAATTTGTGAGTCATTTTACTCTAGATCCAGTCATTAATTTAATATCTTATCAGTTCTCAAGGGGTATTGGTGTGCGCAGGCTGAATTTCTATAAAACCCTGAAATATAAAATGCTGATATTTTTGTTAATTCTTGGTCAATTTTTACATTTGAGACCTCTGTTGAAAGATTAAAACATTATCAGTTTTCGAGGATCTTTAAAGGGAGTAGACACGATCTACTCAAACGGTACCTGGTGGCAAAATGAAACTGCCAAATTTGACAATCGTTGCTCATATTCCTAATTTATATGACATAACCCTTCTTTATCAACCCTTTAGGTGTGATACATTAGCATTCTATACATTCTTATCACTGGATTTCATATTTCCTGTACCGATAGACTCCTATACTAAAGGAATTAGAAATATTTTTAGTTTATTCAGGAAAATTTCAGTTTGCTTGTGACCCCCTACCTTTTGCTTCCAAAATAACTCTAATGATCTCAGATATAAATACATGAGGTTTGGTTAAGAAATTGTTAGAAGATTTTTTTCTATGGAATTAAATGTGGGAAAACACAAATTCTCATAGGTGAACATAGACTAGTCAAGACTACCAAACTTTAATACCTTCCAGTGGAAAAACGGACACCGTGACCTATGGTTTTTATGTCTTCTTTATCTTACCTAAGCATCAATCTAACATCCCTAAAAGTTACTAAGAGAAATTGTTGGGTCAATTTTGAACCAGCTGGATCGTGTCTACTCCCTTTAATCAGCCATTTATTATCTATTAGCCCAGATTAGCCCAAAGCTAAAGAGTACAGGACAGTTGAGTAAAATATCCAAGAATTTCAGGTCAGCTTATCACATTGCCATTTAGAAAATGTTGACTTTCCAACATGATCGATAATACTCATCTTAATAGTTCCTTTTGATGCAAAATATAGCTCATTAAACGCCAAACTGTTGTGTTTACAGTGGTGTAATTGGATACCCTAAATGATTTTTCAATCAAATTTAACTTGAAATTAAGTAAAGCAAGGTCTGAAATATGTGAGAACCAGTGCAGCCTGTGCGCAGGGAGCTGGGACTGATAAGACCCACAATGGCTGGGAATCCATTGACAGAAAATATTTTAGAAACTCCACATTCAATCTCTCATAACTTCTGTTCTAATACTAATAGGAAGACAGCATTAGATTACTCATGTTGCCAGCTTTCCACTGGTGTAAAATAATTCAGGAGAATGCAGAGGAAAATTTTGGCGTGTTTTCCCTACAGTCACTGACTGTCACCCCCCCCATCTCAGTCTCCGAGGGATTGATAAAAATTTTGACCCCCCTCCCCCCATCGGGCAAGGGTCGAAAAATTCTGCAAGCCCCCCGGCTTCAAACCCACCAGCTCCCCCCCCCTCCAATAAGTAAAAAAATTATCACTCCCTTAGGGAGCATTCATTATTTATGGCAGGGGTGGGGGTGAGCAAATTGAGGGGGGGGGGGGGCCATTTATTTTCAGGGTATTCTTAGGGGGGGGCCAAATATTTTCAGGGTATTCTTAGAGGGGGGGGCCATTTGTTTTTTACCTATTCTTAGAGGGGGGGCCATTTATTTTTAGGGTATTTATCCAAAATGCTGCAAATTTCATCACCATAAAATGTCTTTTAATGTATCAGAGACTCCTTTTGAAAGATTAAAGGTAATCAAATTGATCCAGTTCAGTGAAATCTAATTGGATGGAACTGTATTCAGAGATCTTTTTCAATTGATCAATACCAATGTGCATTTCTTGTCGATGACTACCAGTACAAGCAGCTACAAGACCACCTGAATGTGTAAGGACATGTTATAAGGCACATCTCATGTGGGTATTAAGTCGACCCTTGCTTCATCAGATTTAAAAATGCAAGGAAAACTGTCTGGGGAAGCAAATTATCCGAGGATGTAAGTCCAAATATAAAAAAAAAAAAACATAGAGATAGTTGAAGATCATCTGTCTTTTTAAACGGTCGAGGAAGCAAGGGCCGACTATAAGCCCTGGGTCAAGGTTAAACCCAATTGGCAAATGTTGGGATTTAAAAGTACATACAAAATATCCTGTGGGTGAGGCACAGATTGGGTGAAAGTTGGAAAATTAAGTACTGTTCTACAATATGATATCCTAGCATACCCAGACTTTAGGAGGATTCTTTGTGGGCCTGACTGAAGGAGCTATCCTTGTGTATAATCTCCACCTTATGCATGAGTTTTTACAGTAGTAGGTCTACTATTCTACACAAAAATACCTTGTCTATAAGGTGTATCTGAGTTGAGACCAATTCTATCACCTATCCCTTGGAGTCTATTAACCCAATGAGGGCAGAAGACACATGAGTTATCTGGCCATGGGGGCAGCCTTTAAATTTCCTAGGAGTAAGGCCCTATATTCTATTAAATGCACCTGCACTAATAAGCGCACCCCTCGCCTTTTGGGCTGTAAGCACACACCCCTTGTGTCAAATCATGCTAATGTAAAAGTACAGTTTTTTAGAGCAAAAAAAAAGGTTTTTAGACTTTAGGGATGTGCCTTTTGGAAATGATTTTTTGTTAAGGTTTCGACCATCTTATGATAAATTTTCAGCACCGCTGCGGTTATTAGAATGAATATGGTACCGTATTCAGTCCCCGCACAATTCCTATATAAGGAGGCCTACATGATGTCGACTATAGTCGATGCTAGACCCGCCACGGTGTTGACTATAGTCAATGCTAATCATTAAAATGTTAAAGTACTACTCCCATGAATTATAGCTAAAAGAGGTATTATTATATGTATCACACAATTTATAGGCATGGTTTTGGTATTTATGTTAGATAAAAGAATATTCATGGAAGATCGTCATTGGGGGGTAGTTGGATCGGCGCCCAACTCACATACTTGTTGTGAGTTGGGCTGCTCTCTGGGTTCAGGTTCTGAGATGTCGGTGGATGCAACCGGAAGTTGGAAATACTTTGTTTACATGTGCTTATCTGGCATACTCAGAGAAAACCTACACTGTAATCCAGCAAGGGGATTATTCGTTATACTAATCTCAAGCAATTGGCAAAAAATGAAATCGAAATTCCCCATATATTAGGAGCTACACCAGGGCTTTTGACAGGATTTTTTGCAATGCGCCAATTGCACACTTTTTAGCAAATACAATGCGCCATTCTGTAAATGAATGGCCATTCTAGCCATTTAAATGCGACATTTAAGCATTAAATGCGTGTATTGCGCACTGCGCAGCCCTGTCAAAAGCCCTGCTACACTACATAACAGTTTGCCGAGTGAAGCCATGCGTTTCCGCAGCCGCCATTTTGTTTTGATACGTTTCTCAGTGACAACCCATTTTAAAATTTAGTTTAGAACAGGTTAATTTTATTCCACCAAGAAATTAGTTTAATCTCTGGATAAAGAGGATGTTAAAGTATATTTGAGCAAATATAAAACTAGATTGGTTCAGAAATAAACTCAGGAGAAGTGCGCCATGTTGCATGGCGCAAATGGATAGATAAATCTCAAAAACTGGTGTACAGGACATCGGAGACCCCCAGAAAGGGGTCGACAGCGGTGACAATTGGGGGGGGGGGCTTTATTTTCAACCTATTCTTGAGGGGGGGGCCATTTATTTTCAACCTATTCTTGAGGGGGGGGCCAAAAATTTTGGATGTATTCTTTAGGGGGGGGCCTTATTTTTGACCTACGGTATTCTCTTTTGCCAAATGCTCACCCCCACCCCCGCCATAAATAATGAATGCTCCCTTACCATGGCCCCCGTCCACTGGTCCTCTTCGCGCCACCCTTGTCTGCGCCACGGTTGTGCTGTTGGATCCTGCGATTGGGATTTACTGTAAAACCTATGTATGTGTGGCCTTTATATCTAGGATTCCGACAGTACAGCAGATATACCCCATAGAAATTCTCTATTTCGTGTGCCATGATGTGTATGCACTTTATGTTTTCGTTTTATCAACACTTTGATAGCGTAAACCCCGCTCAGATCAGTGCAGAGAACGGCCTGGGGTCCGGAGAGCGGTTAGAACGGCGTAGACTCCGTACATGCAGAGTACGCCGCCATGACAGTTTCTGTCCCTGAGAAATGTTTCTCCCAATTATATTTTATTAAATTCTCAAATTTGACTATTTTTGGGAATGCACCATGGCTCGAGATCGAGTGTACACTCTGAGGTGTACACTCTGAAGTGTACACTTTCAGGGTTAGAGTAGTTTAATATAGGGAGTGATCATTTTTTATATATAAAAAAAAAAGGGGGGGGTGGCACACAAATTTTTGACTGCCATCTAGGGGGGGCTCTAAAAAATTTCCGCGCAACTGTTTGGATGCCAGCTGGGACAATGAAAAAATTGGCATTTGGGATTAATAGTGAACCAAATAATCATACTCCAAGCTCTAATAGAACTAGAGACAATTAAAGGGCTAAGGATACTGTCCCTACGCCGTAGAACTATTTTTGCCAAAAATGTCTTTGCATCGAGGCTATTTGCTTATTTTTTAAAGGACGATTGCGAGTTTGCACTACACCAACTCCTTGAGAAAGCAGTTGTACACATCCCCTCCAGAGTGTACACCTGAAAGTGTACACCTCAGAGTGTACACTCGAGCTCGAGCCATGCTTTTATGATTTTTGGAAGTAAGAAACCTAACAAGTATTTTTAAACGGTTTAGTTTCATTATCCCACCCTTTATCTCATAATCCGTATTATTTCCACGCCTTCGGCCCCCAGGAAAGAAGAGTTCCAATTGCTTTCCCGCGCAGAGAATCCAATCAAGATGGGCCTTCAGGCTTCAGCACTGATCCTCTGGCACTGATCAGTGTTCTTGTCCAGACGTCGGCACTGGTGGCCAATGTCCAGCAGTTGTAATGATTGCAGGCCAGTGATTTTTCAAAAAAAAAAAGCTTCCTACCGACTCAGTTGGCCAGTGAACTGTCCCTCTCTATTACATTTACACTCTAAAGGTCTATACTGCATTTGATAGGGGAAAAAAGCTGAAAAAATGCCATAGATTTTCTTAGGGAGTGATCATTTTTTAACAACCCCTTGACCGGGGTCAGAATTTTTTCAACACCTCTGATGGGGGGGGGGTCAAAATAATTTCACCTGTTTTCAGTGGAAAACCCTGCGCATTACTATAGGCTAAAGGGGGACATTCAGCGTGATTTTTGTCCCTTATGGGGGGGGGGGGTGAGGTGAAAAAATTTTATCCCCTCGAGAGGGGGGGTCGAAATTTTTTCCGCGCGTCCGTGCGCAAACCACCAGCCCCCCCCCCCCGTAGTTAAAAAATGATCACTCCCTTACCTCAGGAATGTTAAAACTGAATCTATTTATGTGGTTTCACGTGTATAGAAGAACGACAACTTGTAGATGAATATTGCTAGTAAAGTGCCATAATATACATTAGAGTTTCATATTCCCGACTTTTTCTTTTTATTATTCCTTTTATATATAAAAAAGGGGATTTCCATCAGCGAATCCCGGGCCAACAGCTTAAGCAGTGGGCCAATGGATCTGTGAGGCTACTTGCCTTGGTGGCCAGTGACTAAAAAATTCTATCCCTTAAAGGGAGTGGTCATCTTTTAAAGATCCTCTTGGGGGGGTGGGAGGGCAAAGAATTGTCACCACTTCTTAACCAAAATGTCTGCTTGGGACTAAAGAATGACAGGAGAGGGGGGGGGGATTTCAAGTTTGGCTCCCGCATGCAAAAATCCACCACCTTTCCCCTGTTCAAAATGACCACTGCCTAAATCAATTGATTTAGTGTCAATATTTGGAGGGGCTGTTTATACACTAGAGGTCTGAGCTCAACTTTGGGAAAATATTTTTTAGGATAAACCTTGATGGAGATTTGGCCTGATGGGAAACTGAAATACTTTATTTTCAGGGAAGGGGATATCAAAACTAAAAATACGATTTTTTTTTTCACATTTAATTTCACAAGACATGACATTGAACAGTACGTGTAATGACGTTTGAATTCTACCTTTAATTTCTTTCGTAGATTACAGAAAATCAAATTCCTCACATCTAAGAAATGCAATAACATGTTCAGGGTTATATCAATTTCTTGTACAATGTGGCAAGTTTCTCTTCTTCAATTGCCTTTGGGCTTTCAAAAAAGTATATTTGAAAAATTTCGATTTACAAATTTATTCAACTTTACATTAGGCCTATCATGGCATAGTGATGGAGACCAATCTTAGTCTGACTTAGCCAAGTTTGCTGATTCCAGGCTAGAATTGTTCAAGAAAAAAGTTCCAACTTTCATATTTTACATAGAATATACATTGAATTCAAAACTTGCTCTATATAGATACACAATATCTACATGAACACAACTGTTGACTGTGAAAAGTTTAAACAACTTCCATCAGCATAGACTGATCATTCAGCGATGAGAGAAGAATCCACTTTGAGCATTAAACTTGTACGGACGACTTCTCTGGGGACCTCTGTAAAATCAAATAAGCACAATGAGTCCCAAAACTATGGTGTATATTTAAAAAAAACAAATGGCGGTTAGTATCTATCTTATTGAATAACTTTGATTCCTGAATTCCCCATGGCACTAGTTCTCTAGAAGATCTAGTAAAATTTTAGGAAACATACAGGCATCAGGAATGAAGCACCTGGTGATACAGGTAAAGCAGCATAAATGATCTCGACACTATTCTGGTATGTTAAATGTTCGTATCAACCCTTTACAGCATCGGTAGAAAGACCGACTCAAAATATGCAAGCTGCAATGTAAAAGCAATGCCTCCAGTAGAGGCACATGGAGTGTCCTTACTGATGGTGAACTCATACCAGAAACAACCAGGCCTGCATATCAGGACAGTCTTAGCAGCCAAGCCACATGGATGACCTGCACACCTGTGTGTTAATCATCGTTTGTGTATGCCTGCTCATATATCCATACCTTGTGAGACGCGGGAATATTTTTTCCTTAGCAAACTCAACCGGTCCCTCACAGCTGCTGTTCTCTGCCTCTAACTCGAGGTACACGTCCATACACATAGCGAGACGCTGCAGCTGATTGGTCAGTAACTGACCATGTGACTTTGACGTCATCAACTCCTCATAGTGAATGTTCACCTCTGCCTCAACGTCCTGTGTTTATGAAATACAAGCTAATGAGTTAATTGGTCCTAGTCTACATGTTAGCACATGAAATGCTTTAGTTAAGGTGGGTCGCTACCATTGAAATTGAGCCTACTGCACAGGCTCCTGCGCATATATACTTATGTTCATCAGAATGAGACCATTTTTGGTGAGCACATACCTTTGTACACCCTAAATGTCTAAAAAAAAAAAAAAAAAAAAAAACACTTCGAGGGATTCTGATCAAAATTGTCAATTTTATTACAATTTTGAATTTTGACATATTTATATCTGAATTATTTTCTTCATTCTCTGATATTCTTTTGAATCTTACAGTTATACCCCTCATATTACCTAGACAGTACTTAAAATGTGATATGCTGCTCACAATGGTTGAGGGCATATAATGAAACAATATTATGCCAAGGATTTATATATTTTACCCATCATGCAGTGCAGGAGTTTTGTCAATTCTTTCCATCTTTTTAACTTCAATTGGCCAAAATTATGCATGGGACCCTATATCAAAGTGACTGTCATTTAAAGGTACAAACAACAATTCTCAGAAAATACCAATAGTAGATAATTCATCATGTGAAGTTTCATATCTTTATGTTTGATGAGCATTACAGGGGGAAAAAATCTCAAATATGAGACATTTTTCTTATTATTATTTTTAGGTGAAAATCAAAATACTTTTATTTTAGACAATTCAATATTAAAAAAGTAGCATGGGACCCCCTACTTTTCTTTTCAATATCGTATTTTAGATGGGATAAAGTACATCTAAAAAATAGAGGATTTTTTAGGGACTTTGATTCAATAGTAGCAACCCACCTTAAGTCAATCAATCAAGAAATGCTCTCGGAATATTCCGAATTTATTAAGAGAAATTGATTATACATCTCTTATATTGAACTGCTTGTCTGTATGATTTTCTTGTGACTTTTCCCCATTTCTCCCTACAACAAATCTCAATCTCACTGATAGTGTAGTTTAATTGGACATACCCTTATATGTTCATCATTAAGGTTGGTGCGTGTGGTTTTCCACACAATGCTGACAGCAAAGACGGGAGGTGTGGTCGGGTAGTCAGCGCTTACCACCACTTGGAACGTCATCTTGGCTACAAATATAAACCAACCTATGTATCGAATCCTGAACGTTATCGAAAAATCCCTACTTCATAGAACTGATATATAAAATCATGAATGCAACATAGATGCTTCCATATGTTATTATGTAGGTTTTGTATGTATATCCAAAATTAAGTTCCATCTTATCATGCTAGAGGTAGAATTTTATATTTGAATTTTCCATGTGCTTTTATCAAGACAAGAATGTGGAGAATGATGGGCTAACCTGATCCACGCTCAAAGGTTCCATAGAAGAAGATATCAGAAGGGGAGGCAATTCCAGCTGCGCGGATAGACTCAGTGTTCGGCAGAACCTGGTTAACACAGTTTGGATGACAATATCAGTATATGTGGCAGAGTACTATAATCATGACATCATAGTACCTACTTATATCTGGATGTGATACCGTAATCTCCCGCGTATAAGGCGCATCCCGCGTATAAGGCGCACCCAGAGTTTCAGAATATGGTCAAAAAAATCAAAAAATCATAACTTTTGTTCTAATGAATGGATTTTCAAAATTCAAAAAGCTATGTGCTGTTTGGACCCTCGTGACCCTCCTGGACCCCAAATGCAGCAGATGAGCTTATATGGGAGTGTAACATATCAAAAGAAAGGTCTTGGTGTCCCCCTTGTGTATCCAATGAAAACTAAAACCCCCCGTATAAGACGCGCCTTATACGCGGGAGATTACGGTATCTTCCTAAGATATTTTCCGGAATATCACATGTAAGGGGACTGTTGTAGGGAATACTGTGACGCAGTAGGGAACAACAGATTTTTTAGAAATCTTCTAACATAATGACTAAAGTTATATTTCAAAAAAAGAGAAACTGTAGATTACAAACTTACAGAAAAATCCTCATATGTTCCACGCTTCCACTCCCTAAGGCGGGCAGAGATCTTAGCTGGAAAGAGTTTCTGGTCTTCATTTGCCACAGGAATAGTACATCGCTCTGAAAACAATGATGTACAGGTATTAAATGTCTACAAAAACCCACCAATGTACCAGGTATCTTTAGATTTGTAGTACATGTGTGTGTAAGCTATCATTTTGAATAAAAAAAATCATTTTGAATCAATTGAGATGACACTAAATTGGTTACCTAGTGAGGCAAGCTGTTTCAGTAAAGTCAGGCGTGATTCGACCCGCTGGCGGACACGGCGGATGGTATCCTCGATGGTGCTGGCGCTGAGTGAGGACTGTACGCGTAGTTCAGGTCCGCCTGTAGTAGCACCTTGTACCTCATTAACAAAGTCCAACCCACACATTGTCTGCACCCATTGGTATGGACGTCCTAACTCTGACAAGAACTGGGAGAACTCACCCATCCTGAAAGTGTCAGAAGATATTCTGTAATTTATTATGTTTGTGTGCATGTCAGACAAATGTAGGCCTGAGCAAGGGATGTGCTACCTGGATCACTTGTTGCTTTCTGTTAGAGGTCTCAAAGGTGATATTGATGGAATCTATGACAAGTTAGAAGTACTTTATAGTAATGGATCTTTTAGTTCCCCTGCCTCATTAGTATGGTATATGATTGCTTAGGCCTTGATTCATGGTATATAATTACAGCAGGGAAAAATATTAGTCCCCCCCTCCCCCGGCCGAAAAGAGAAGGAAATGAGAAATGTAATGTCCTTCGACCATCAACTGAGTTGAAGACCAATGCTTTTTCAACGCTCTTCTGGTAGCTTAGGTTATATTCATTGCGAGGAAACTATATTAGGCATTAATTGATGGATGAATATGCATGTCCGTGCCCGACCCATGTGCTTGAAACACACAGTGGAGACAGAAACGTTGAGACAGCTAATGACTTTTTAAAGATGGACTTGGGAAGCCCTGACCATGAACTAAAGATGCAAGCTATGGTTACAACAAACTTACCCGAATTTGTTAAGGATAAACTCGTTGGCCGGGTTGGGGCTTGTGTTGCCATGATCACCGGGATAGAGACTACTCAACACTTGATCCGAAGCCAACAAGTCTCTGTAAAACCATAGAAAATTTAACACCAAAGAGGTAACAGAAAGAATACACTACTTCTAAGGCCAGTGTTGCCATAACACACAATGAATAACCCGTAATGTATTCAATACACATTAACAGAGTAGCATAAACAAGCTGTGGCCATATCATGAACTAATACATACTCTAAAGCTCTAAAACCCTGTACAAACACATTAAGTCAACTCACCCGCCAGTAATGCATGATGAATCTGATTTGATGCTGAGGTTCACGGTCACGGTGACAATCTGTAGTGATGTGATGTAGTAGAACATCAAGCTGAGGGAGTAACCATCTGGAGAAAATGGAAAGAAATGTGAGACTCTACCATTCAGCCACTGAAATTCAGGTATACAACTCCAAAGACCTTCAGCTGAGGATGTAACTAAGTTAATGATCATGCACAGCAAATTTCTGTCAACCTTATATGAGTGATTGCATTATCCCGAGGATGTCATATGGGAAAATCAAATATCTTTCTGATAAGAAAGAAGTTATCCTGTAGCTCTTCATGGGAAAAAAATGGCATTAAATCATATTGGGTCAAAGACAGTTTACCTTTGGTTTTGATGATCATCGATATAGACAAAGGGTGCTTCTTCAATAACTTTTGTTTCTTCTGTCCAAGGCGGTCACTCGACCCTCTCCGGTGGCGCTTCTGTTATTGAAAGAATAAACTGGTTTGTTTAAAGACATGAACAGTGGGAAATTACCTAATACAACATTGGTATTCGAGTCTCATTTAAGGTAGAGAAATGTGTAATATATCTTCAATTAATACCTCATGGAAGACTGAAATACTGTGTGATTCACATAACGCTACCGAGTACTTACAGCATCTGACTTTTCTTGTTCCTCTTGGTCACTGTCACTCTCTTCCTCTGCAAAACGGGCAAATACAGTTAGAAATCCTATACCCAAGTCAAATTGAATAATGTACGCTCTATTTCATGAATTTTATGGTGTTACGTTCAAGCTTACGGTTGAATAAGTGCTCGTCTTGTATAATAATCAGTGGTAGGACAGTCATGAAATTTATCCTAAAGCAATACTAAAAACAAATCTTAAACTAGACAGCAATTAAAAGATAGAGGAAAAAATATGTAACAAAGTAGTACTTGTATTGGGGACTGTAGTTTAGACTGATCTACCTTGAAAAACATACCAACATCCTCCTCCCTTACAGCATGCCTGTCTCATACAAGACTAAGTATGAGACTAAGTCTAAATCTTTCGACTTGCAAGTACCAATTGAGTAAATACTCCTCCCTTACAGCATGTCTGTCTGAGCTATATATAGCTACAGCAATACACTGTATAATTATAATAACATGAAATATATCACCACCAATCATCCTTAGGGGAACATCCAATCAACTACAGAGAATAGCCAATCAAGGTAGTGAACTACCTAATTAAGACATGTTTAGACATGAGGTAGTTCTCTCTATCTAATACACTATCACTCAACCTAGCTATATTCCAAATCCTACATCTGATGCAATGTCATTGTCACTGTTGACAACTCATAATAACCAATAGTCTGGGTTTGATGGGTATGTCTAAACCTATCAGTGCTGGCTGTGATTGGCTGTGCAGTCCTAATTACAATGTCTCTGTCATGACCACTGCCTGTCTTGCTATTCATTAGACCAATTTATATCACAACTGGCAGAAAATCTATGTTCTAACCATAGGATTTTGTTCATGATTTCGGGATCCACTTCTATTATCAATCCCCCTTCCATACCAAAATTCAGATCTACACCTTTTCTAGATTCTGCTGTGCAATTACTATAGAAATATATGGAAAAAACACAAAGTTCAACTTCCCCTCTCCACTGCCCAAAATTGGGCCACAGGATTTAACTAAAAAATAAACAACATAATGAGAAAACACTTCTGTACACTCGATTAAATTTTAATAAACTTCTATAGACCAGTTTTATCACAAATGCCATCAGACTAATTACTCCTTTTTCTTGCCAACCCCCTCTCATATAATTGGGGACTGACATCATAGTTATTTATAGCTGCAACGTTACACTGACGGTCCCCAATAATAAGCGCTTCTCCCCCAATCTAATACCACTGGAGTGCTTAATCACGACGAAAATGCACATTTATGCTATTCATGGGTTTACTTACCAACATCTGAAGAAGTGTTGCCCATAGCCCTGGCTACATCTACCTCTCCCTGAACAGTCACCTCAAGGTTTTTGTCTGTGGTAAGAATAGATGTGTTATTTCACCGACAGCCAAACAAAACTACCGTAATCTCCCGCGTATAAGGTGCAGCCCGCGTATAAGGCACACCTAGAGTTTTGGAAAATTCTCAAAAAAAATGAAAAATTCATAACTTTGGTTCTACTGAATGAATTTTCCCTCCTGGGCCCCCTTATGTCCTATTATGACCAAGGGGGCATGTAAGATATCAAAAGAATGGTCTTGGTGTCCCCCTTGTGGATCCAATGAGAACTAAACCCCCCCCCCCCCGTATGAGACGCGCCTTATACGTGGGAGATTATGGTAATTGGATAAACAGCATACCTAGTATAACTTCAAAATTACTGAAAAAAATACATTATTTAAACATATTAAGTGGACATAATGATAATTACAGCCAATCAATCTTATTGTTTACTTTAAAAACTAAGTTTGTCACAATACAATAAGAAGGACTCACCACATGCATCATGATAAGCTGTAGCCTGCATGTAGAGGACGTAGAGAGGGCGGGGCAGGTACCGGGCTGCACGGTGCTGCTCACGCACCTCATCAAACGGCATACCCAGGTACTCCTGAAAAGTACATGAGGAGAGTTTAACAGGTCTTCTAAGGTCAAGATATCATATATGAATCGGCACTAAACCTGTCAATCATTAAATGTTCTCCTTCTCCTCATGGAGTACAAGTATCAGTAATTACCTGGACAGGTTTGGTGGAGGCCAGGACGGCCCCAAGTTTCGGCTGCAGACTTTCAAGGTATTCACGCTTTTTCTCGATCTCTCCTGCCAGCTGTTTCTTTGAAGACTGTGCCTCTGTTAGTTTCTCTGACAGCCTGAAACGGGAATAGCACAGACATAGCTACATTTTTATTTTCATTCTGTTCAATATGTTTAAATAAACCATCAATATGTCCACCTGACATTAGGGCTTAGTCATATCTATTACCCGGTATGTCTATTCTTTCCTAATATCAGAGATGCCCACTAATCAGAATGTGACACATGTGTAAGGTTTCTAAATAAAAATCAATTTACCGTTTCCTTTGCTCCAACTCCCAGTCCAGTCTGGCCAATGTCTGCTGGTGAACATCGGTCTTCGTCACATCCTATAAACATATATTACAAGTGGAAATTTCAATTCAAAGCCTGTTTTTGTAGATATTACCTGTATGATATAACCGTCATCCTTATTTTTTTCAGAATGATGCAAAAACAAGAACGCCCAATAACTGACTGTTGATTTATGCTAGTCGTTCTTTAAGTCTATGGGGAGGATATGACATGAAAATACCGATACACCATGCTTCTACATTTGAACAACTTACCGGCTTAGAGATAGTTTCTGGGGCAGCATCATAGAACTCCTCAATAGGAACAAGGTTAATGTCCTCGTCCTTAGATCTGAAAATAGTAGAGGAGTAAATATACATGGAAATAAAAATGTTGTCCTTCATGTTCCTAGGTTTGCATGAACTGAAACCATCAGAGTAAATTCTGGTGGATATTTAAACTTACTTGAATTCTAGACACTTGTTGATTTCTTTCTGCAAGTGCATGACTTCATAGAGCAGATTTTGTAGCTGTAGGTGCTGCTGGTCTATCTTCTGTTTGGCCTGTAAAATGAAAATAAAAATTTCATCTATCATCTTTATGTACAGTCCGTGCTGACTTCTTGCATCATAATCGAACAAACTAAAACAGATGAAATTTATGATTTCATGGATTTAGGAATAAATGCTTGCTGGAAACCATTGTCAGAGTTCCCAGCCATGTCACTCACCTCATTAGTTCTGTCCCTTTCCTTTTTACAGCGCATGTGAGCCATACGATTCAGTTTCTTCAGTGTGACAAATTGTAGTGTACCATGTATGCGCTTCTCTTCCAAGGCTTCCTGTAACGAAGAGGATTATGAATGAATTAGTGTAGATAATTAAAAAGTCGTGTCCAATATTGCACAACAGGGTCACCGTTTTAACTGACACCTTGCATAACACCGTATGACATTGAAGTATTACTGGTCAACCGTACTCACAAACAAACTATATAATACAAAGAACATAAATGATTAAAGTTGTGGTATAAAAAAAGATCTTTGAGTAACTAACTTCCTATCAAAGATTTTTTATCACATTTAAAATCTTAATGAGTGCATACTTTGGAAGGAGATGGCTTGGATCGGATGGTGTGAATGTCCGCCATAACTTTTTTTATTTCTTCGCAGGACTGGTTGTGGTACTTGAGATCTTCTGCCACTGGTCTGTCACCAACTTGTTCCTCTTCTTGATAAAACATATTCTGCAACAGGAGACAACCAAACTCCAATGATCGTATGACGCTTTCAGTAGTACCGTAATCTCCCGCGTATAAGACGCGTCCTCTACGCCAAACAAATGCCTTGTGCGTCTTATAGGATTTTTTCAAGTTGGGGGTGCGTCTTATACGCGGGGTTTTCCAACATCTTATTTGGGAAAATGCGCCGATGACAGCTTGAACTCATAGCGCCAGCACCGCGGCAGACCGGGAGGTGTCAACGCGCTTGGCGGGTTCAAGCCGACCGTGTGCCGATGACAGCATAGACTCAACAGGTTGACAATGCGGTGTGGCTTGCCGGGGTGTAGGGAACATGTGGGCCGATGACAGCATCGACTCATAGCGCTAGCGCCGCGGCAGACCGGTAGGTGTGGACGCGCTCGCCGGGGATAAGGCCCACCATACGCCGATGACAGCTTGAACTCATATAGCCAGCAGCGCGGCAGACCGGGAGGGGTCGACGGGCGCTCGGCGGGTTTGACGCCAACCGTCACACCGTGCGCCGATGACAGCATAGACTCATAGCGCTAGCGCCGCGGCAGACCGGGAGGTGTCGACGCGCTCGGCGGGTTCAAGCCGGCCGTGTGCCGATGACAGCATAGACTCAACAGGTTGACAATTTTTTGGGGGTGGAGGGTGGGAGGGGGGGGTGCGTCTTATACGCGAAACCCCCCCTGCTGAGTTGGGGGGGCGTCTTGTACGGGGGGTTTTTTACAAATCGATTCAGAGGGGTTGGATGCGTCTTCTACGCGAACCAGCATACCCTGAGTTTGGGGAGCGTCTTCTACGCGCACCGCGTCTTCTACGCGGGAGATTACGGTACATTATATATAATAATTGTACATAACAACACAAAGAGACCAACAACTTTTATCCTTTTTTAAATTTCAATTTCATGGTGAATATGAGATTTCACCAACCCACAAGCGGGCAACAAGATGTCCTCAACTTATTGTTTCCCCTGTGTTGTCGGGGAGGTAAACTTCACTTTTACTACCCTAATACCCCGAATACTGGATATCTGGAAAGCAGGGACAGGACAAGAGCAGATATATCGGAAGCAGGCGTTGGAACATCTAGGAAGCAGGACATTTTGGGTGCTAATGATAATATCCCTCTTTTCATACAGAATTTGAAAAACAAGCCTAGTGACACTGTCCCTAAGCCGCAGAGTCATGGGCTGGCAAAACATGCTTTTAACTCACGAAAACAATTAATTCTAAAAGTTCTTTGCTTCCAAGATGTCTGCTTCTGACCTGTCCCTGCTTCAAATGTCCAATTACCAATACCCCATGTACAGAGTTGTAAGTCAGCTATCGATAGAATCCCTGAAAAGTTACTAAATGACCCTGAAAACCTACATTTCAGGGTTTTTCTATAGAGGACAGTACTTTGAAACCCCTGTTTTCAGGGAAATCCCTGATCACTTATATCTCTGCATGTATAAGGGGCCATCCATAAATGATCTCATGCAAAATTTGACCATTTTTGACCCCCCCCCTTGTCATGTTTTTTTGCCAATTTTGCAATGTTTAAGGTATATGGAAATTTAATTCTGTCATGCCGGGCCAGACCCCCTGACCCCCCTCCAGCATGACGTCATTTGTGGATGGCCCCTAAGGCATCCCTTGTGCACCTTGAATATCGAACCAAAGTTAAGGTTGCGCCTTATATAATATACTATAGGCAATATTTTACATGAACCTCTTGTATCACTATCAGGTACAACCTCCTCCACTCCGTACCGACTGTCCGGTAACTCGACACCTCGGAAGCAAAGACAGGTCAGAAGCAGACATCTCAAAAGCAAATCATCATCAGCAAACATTCATTTTCAAGTTCAGAAATTTACCATTTACAAATTTATTGATCAACGTCGTAGGGGCAGTTTCATTAGGATTGTTGTTTTCCCTAGTTCTATAAGAAGAGGGGGATATTATCATAGTTCCTTTTGCACCTGAGATGTCTTTGCTTCTGAGATGTCCTCTTGCTTGCTTCCGAGATGTCTGCTTCCTATCTGTCCTCTTGCTTGCTTCCGAGATGTCTGCTTCCTATCTGTCCTTGCTTCCGAAGTGTCTAGACTATACTAGCATGTAGCATATAGGACAGTCGTGCATTTGACTGTCCTATAAAAAATATACACTGCTTCCACGCCAGGGCGTGGAATAAACGCGGCGGCAGACTGCTTAGCCCAGGGCTCCCCTCACACATCCCATAAACATTTCGTCGCCATGCTGGTCTTCCGCCCCGGTGACCGCTCGTCTCTCTGAACACTCGCTATTTTGGTATTTTCTCGCCATGGCTGGCGAAAATGATATCTCTAGGCCTTGAAGAGGTGCCTATACTACTATCACTGTATTGAGTGGGACAGGCTCAAATCGCTTTTACAAACCTGTTATGAAGCCATTGCAATGGTACGTGTATTCCTCTCACCCATTCGGCCATGTTTCTACTGTCTCCACCTCTTTGTCAGCAGTTCTGTTCACAGTGTCAATCTCTAAAGCACAGACCTACGGCTATGGGAGTTTGGTGCCAGCTTGCACCACATCTCAATTCTCGCAATATGTCACGAGATATTGATACTTGAAACGGTCTTAATCCTAGCGTCTTACCAGGAAAATGTGTTACTTCTTTACCTTTTTTTTTTTCTATAATAATACATTGTTTTGCAAAGAAATATAAGGTTTAAAATGAGTGCCAACATGTTCCCCTTTACTTCCACATAATTAGAATAAGGGATGGTTTACATTTCTTACTTTTCAGGCGGATTCTGTGAGCAATACCATCAAGCTTCCAGGGTGTCTTTGTCTAGGTACCAGCTACACTGCACTCAGTGTAGTAGACTACAGTACACTGTAGCCTTCAGACTACACCTCACCATGACTTCACTCAGTCTCAGGATACTGATGTTGGCGACGGTAGTGACAACCGGGTACTAGTCTGAGCCAATCAATGCATAGTGTTGGTAGGTACTTTGACATCGCCACTCTGGGGGCTGAGAAAAGCTGGCAGGCTAGATTGGCACTTTCTACCAGGTGGGAGTGTGGCCGATATTCGCGACCTTATCAATATCGCCAATTTGGGGCCTTATTAGACTGGTTTCAATATGTTTCAATAGTTATTCTTGATGGTTAGATATAAAGCTAACCACCAGCGAAATTGGGGAGAAAAAATTCCAATTAATAAGCATTTTACAGTAACTTGAATATAAAGGTGATATTGAAGCTTTGAAAAATACATTAAATGATGGAGACACCAAAATAATACCGTAATCTCCTGCATATAAGACGCGTCCTCTACGCCAAACAAAATGCTGGGGGGTCTTATAGGATTTTTTCAAGTTGGGGGTGCGTCTTATACGAGGGGTAATTTTGCTATAGAAATGTACTAATCTTACAAATTTCAGCATTAAAATGTGCGTCTTATACACGAAAAGGCATTTGCTGAGTTTGGGGTGCGTCTTATACGCGTAGCGCGTCTTCTACGCGGGAGATTACGGTAACACCAGACACAGCTTTAGGGCATAATAATCTACCAGGATATGAATTTTCATGTATGTACGAATCTGCCTACTGATACTTTTGAGAGGACCAAAATATGAAACATTAAAAAGAAATTGCTGTGTACATTGCTGCTATGTTATGATTTTTTATTAGAATTTTATCCCTACTTGGATTTAACTTGCAAACTAAACAAAGATATCCTATCAAAGCTATGATCCTAAATATTCTAGAAAACTAACTTTTATGTAGATGGGACCACGAGAACATTGCTTTCCGGGTCCTTAGATATCAAGTGGAAACAGAAAAATGGCACCTGTGCATGCTACCACACACTGGGCCCACTGTGCAGCTGAACTCACATCACAGATATTATAACACCTTTCCTACCATTCCTATAGTGCTACTTGCCGTAATATTTTGGAGACTATTTGCCCTGTATATCTGGTTCTATATAGAGAAGATAAAAACCTAATTCAAGGAGAATTTGAAATATCTTAATGAGCTCTATCGCATGTGGCCACAGACATCTTAGAGTATTCGGTTTTAATTTTTTGTTGAAGTGCCAAGTGTGGGGTTTCCACACCGTCTGCCGCTCCAAGATCGCTCTCCTACCATCATATGCCTAGGGACCGGTGGGCAGGTCTATCAATGCATCGAATTTCAATGATTGACGGTAGTACCGTCTGAAGGGCACCGCAATTGGCGCAAACGGCCTGTCTCGATCATCTGATCGGATCAGATCATATCAAACATGTTCAAGATCTGTTCTGACTCAATGAGATGGACGTCCCCGCTCACAGTCACTGTGTGCGGGGACGTCAAGGAGGAGCGGGAAATGGTCGATTCGCTCTTAAACCTATTCGCTCTACATACACATTCGCTCTACTCCCTGGACCATTCACACTAGTTCTAAGGCGTAGGGACAGTATCACTAGGGTTGTCGTTTTTTTTTTCAAATTCTATAAGAGGAGATGGATGTTATCATGGTTTTAACTAAAAATCTAGTAGGGCGAATGGTCCAAAGGGGTTAGTCACAGATCTGAGACCCTACGTTTTAGGGTCTCAGTGATCCCCTCATGAGAGGCTGAGGTTGTCAGTGGGCCTGTGCGGTAAAACCGGAAGTGGAAAATGCATTGTTTACATGTGCTTGGCTTGTATATTTATGAATGGAATTGATCAAAAACATAAAGCTCGATTAATCTTTAGGCATATATCTAGATTTTCTCAAATAATTTTACCTTATCTCCAGATATTTCATATGCTACATGAGCTAGAAGTTTGCCGAGAGCATTTCCTAAAATCCAACATGGCGGCCATGTTATTTCTCCAGTAAAGAATATCAGGATTTTTAAAAATGCAATTTAGGCAGGTTAAAAAATTCGCACCTGATAGAAATTGATTGTGGTGCAAGTTAAAGGTTCAAACTATCCAAAAATATAACTTATATTTTATTTCAAGTAGAAATAAACACAGGAGAGTGCGCCTAATATGCAGGCGCATACAATCTCAAAAACTCAGGCGTCAGTATGCCCATCTCACAACAAGTATGTGAGTTGGGCGCTGATCCAACTAAAGGGGGGTAGAGCGAGTGGTCTAGGCAGACTAGGACAAACTGGCAGTAGGGCGAATGGTCTATAACTCGGAGGAGCTCTGACACTGTGACAGTGTCAGACTCAGAGCTCCTCCTTGAATACTGATCCAGTCAGATATACTCCGTAGACACTCTGAGGGAACCTCAGAGACCAAGTGTGTTTGTTGTAGTCTGTTTGGTCAGCCAATCTGGCAGAGTGGCCATTTCTCACAGAAGTACTTACTGTCAGGCCCAATGCTTCCACCAACACTTCCCTCAATGTATATCCAAAGATTCACAATACACAAAGCACTTGAAATACTTGTGATAATTAATAATCCAGGTGATTTTCAAATCTCCCTCCCTAACTCCAAATCATTGTCGGCCATCTTGAAGCCAGGTGTAGCCACCTAGTGCCAAAAAGACTACACTATTCTTGCAGGGCTCGACATATTGGTTTGGAGATTGTGTGCCCACTGGGCACAAGGGCCAAAAAAAAGTTGTGCCCAGCAGACAAGCTCTGTGCCCAGGACCTTTTCTTTCGATACTCAAAATATTAACATATTTAGCTAAATGGCACACATATTGTTTTATGATAAATAAAAAGATTTTATTTCATCTCATCTCTAGTGAAACAACTTTCAGAGACTACTACACTCAGATAATCTCAGCAGTGCTGCATTGTGCTGATGTCCCAAGTAGCTTTTGGACAGCTGTGCCCATTGGGCACAACTTGAAAAATATTTTGTGCCCAGAAAATTTTTTCTGAGTCACGGGCATTGGGCACAGGGATTTGTCGAGCCCTGTCTTGGTTGGTTGGCCCTATGTTTTTAAGAGCAGGTTAACACCAGGTAGCACCCCAGCATGTTGACAATGGAGGCCATCGAGGTAGTGATATCTAAGCTCAAGATAAACATGTCAGATTTATTGGATATATCTCATGTTTCAGTCAATATAAGCTGATGTACATGAAAACTACATGTTTGTGAATAGGAGGGACAATTTCCAGGAACTGACAGTGAGTACTTAGTTCAGTCTAGCCATGTGTTTGTGCCACTATAGACTTGGATCCTGCCTGTGAGCAGGCAGGTATTTCGGCCTAGTCAGATAGTGTGAACGGGACAGGCCTGGCCCGCCTAGTGACTGGTCTAAGAGTTGAAGTATCCCCCCCCCAAATAGTCAAAGAATACTTACCATTACTGGCGCATGTTTTACCTCAGAGGCTGAGGTCTTCACTTTTTTCACGTCTGGAGTTCCTGTGGCCGGTGAACCAGCCGGACTGCCACTGCCAACAATGCTGCTACTTCGCCCTTCAGTTTTGATGGTTCTCCTGCGTTTTGTCTCCTTTTCCTTGCCATCTTTCCTGTCTTTGGGATCTCTACTTATGGTAGACATTATATGCAAGCGTTGAAACTCGCGTTTTAATCAGCAAATTAACTTAAATTATAAACTTTTTTGCGTTTTGTGTTCTTTGAGCGCAGCTCCTTGCCGGTTCCGGTTCCGTAATTTGAGAGTGGGAAAAGTTGTCTGGATCTGCAACCACGTTACAACGGGTTACATCTCAACTTTAAATATTAATCCTTGGTTTATCCACGCCTATACACGCCGGCTCGTACAATATAAAATATACAAGAGTACCATTTATTACCATCTATCTTTTCTCAGGAAATCATATTAACTGATATTTTTCAAGGAGCGATAATACAAGATTTTGTATTGCGCCACCTGAAAAGTGTCCTCTTTTTCGCCCACCGTTCTCCACGGAAAGAAAATCGCACAGGCGGCCGTGGAAATGGCGCCTGAAGCCGAAAAACCCTTCTATACGAGCACATTGCTCCACCTTTCGAGATCACTAGCATGTTTAAAACCAGCACCATGGGAAAGGGTAAGAATTAAGCTCATTTTCAACGAGGAATCACCACTGTCTTGGTCACCCTTCATTGCTTCCTGAACATGTTTTGAAATTGGCTTGGACATGTTTGATTTGTTTATGTTTACCCTCTGCCTCTGATTCTGAGACTGAGTGGCCTCTTTCCCATGACCGCCCCCCCCCCCCCCCACGTTCCCCTGCCCTTGGGATGTGCCCATAATTAGGGCAAGGATATTGGGGTAGCTAGCAACCTCCTTGAATCTTGATTAGCGAGTGATTATTTTTTAACAACAGGGGGGGGGCTGGTGGGTTTGAGGGGGGGGGGGTCAGAATTTTTTCAACACCTCTGATGCCCATGATAGGGGGGTCAAAATAATTTCACCTCTTTTCAGTGGAAAACCCCGCGTGTTACTATAGGCTAAAAGGGGACGTTGTCACATCTATAGCCTTATATTGCTCAGATGGTGATAGATTGTTATCTGTGATTCACAAACCAACCATACGACGCCATTGCTTGAACCGGAAGTACTTTATTTTACGACACTCTCGACCCTCGAGACTTCCGCCCGCTTACACGGATACGACATCACTTTTTTTTTTCAAAGTTCTCAAGTTACAGTTTTATAATATGACAATTATGCTTTGATAAATGTTCTGAGGTTACAAAGAACAGTACTCGTTATACTTTATGACATAACAAAACCGTCGAATTTCTTTGGCACAAATTTAGTACGTGTTGGTCTTGGCTTTATCGGGGTTGACTCCACCTCGACTTCAGGCACAACTTTGGCACGTGTTGGTCTTGTCTTTATCGGGGTTGACTCTACCTCGACTTCAGGCATGTCACCTGATGGTTCACCTTCGATAACCTCACTAGGTATATATCTCTTAACCTGAGAGCTGTTTCTCTTATACCTTGCCCCTTCGGGACTTTCTACCGTTACCTGGCTACCAGCCTTTGACACCACTGTGTACGGTTCGGGAATAAACGGCGTTTGCAATTTGTTTTCGACCCTGTCCCTTTTAAGTAGAACACTATCCCCCAAGTCAATGTCTGACATAGTCGCGTTGCGTCTTCTGTCTGCTTGCATTTTTGACAAGCCCTTTTTTTCAGCGTCTCGGTCGCGAGTTTCTAAGTCAACTACATCCTGTCTCAGTTCAGGGATCTTAGTTCTTATTTTTCTGCTAAATAAAAGCTCCGCAGGGCTTTTCCCAGTTGTTGCGTGTGGGATAGCGCGATAGGCGCTTACGTATCTAAAAACTTCTTTCTTCCAGTCTTTCCCCGTAGCATGGGCGATACGCATCCGCTTCTCAAATGAATGGTTTTGTCTTTCGACCTCACCATTTGCTTGTGGCCATTTAGGCGTTACTCTATGGTGTTTGATACCAGATTCTTCCATAAAATCTGCAAACGTTTCAGAAATAAACTGCGGTCCGTTGTCAGAGAACAATGTCTCTGGGAAACCATGCGTTCCAAATATCCATTCCAAAGCTTCTTTGGTCTCCTTCGCAGTGGTTGATTTCATGATTTTATACTCTATGAACCGACTATAGTAGTCTACTACCACTAGAATAGATTCTCCACTTGGGAGTGGTCCCAAGAAATCTACCGCTAGGTCCTGCCATGGACCAGCTGGAAGCGTTGTTGTCCTGATTGGTTCAGGCGGGTCTGGTTTACTGGTGATTTGACACCCGTGGCATGCTCGGCAGTACTTTTCTGCCTCTTTCTCCATATTTGGCCACCAGACCTTAGTCCGTAGATTCTGTTTAGTACCTACTATCCCAAGATGTCCTTCATGCGCTAAGGCTATCACTCTTGGTCTTAGCTTCTTGGGTATCACAAGTCGAGTACCTCTCAGTACTACATACCCAATGGCACAAAGCTCTGAGCTTATAGCCGCATAAATCTTACTTGGGCAGTCGTCCCATTTGCCGGAGTCGATGCATTTCCTAACATCGCTCAGCTCTTCGTCCTCAGCGGACTCTCGCTCTACTTCTCGAGTAGTCATTGCCTTGGGTGTGGCGTTCACCGCTACAAATCGCACATAGCTCTCTGTCTCATTGTCTTTCTCAGTTGGTCGCTGAGTCTTATGAGTTAACAGTCTTGACAGTGGGTCAGCTATGTTGGTCTTCCCTGGTATGTGTATTACCTTAAACTTATAAGCCTGCATTCGAAGCACCCATCGCTCTACGCGTGCACATGGCTTCGACTTAGGTGAGTAGATCACCTCAAGCGGCTTATGGTCAGTGTGGAGCTCAAACTCCAATCCATAGATGTATGGATGAAACGTCTCGCATGCCCATACCAGAGCCAATGCTTCCTTCTCTGTCTGAGAGTACCTTCTCTCTACATCAGTTAGTGCTCTACTGGCATACCTGATAACTCTCTTCTCCTTCCCTTGGACCTGCACCAACACGGCACCTAATCCTACTGGACTTGCATCTGCAATCACAATAGTCTTAGCATTTACGTCATAATAACCAAGGGTCTCGGAGCTTGCCAGCAGCTTCTTCAGCTTCTCGAATGACTTGACTTGCTCAGGACCAAAAACAAAGGGCTCGTTACTCCTGGTCAGCTTCCGCAGGGGCTCTGCGGTTGAGGCGAGATCCGGTATATATCTAGCACTGAAATTAACTAGGCCAAGAAAACTTCTTACTTCTGTTACCGTCTCGGGCTCGCTTGCCTCCAAAATGGCTTTCACCTTTTCCTTTGTTGGATGCATTCCAGTCTGGGTCAGTCTATGTCCCATGAATGTCATTTCAGTCACGAACAGTTCAGTCTTGTCCGGGTTAGCGGTCAGTCCATGTTCTCTCAGTCTACCGAAAATCTTTGTCAATGTCTCGTAGTGCGTCGCTACGTCAACAGTGTGTACAACTGAGTCGTCAGAAATGTTGACCACCCCTGGAATTCCTCGCAGGACATTCCTAACAATGCGTTGGTAAATCTCGCTAGCGGTGTTTATGCCAAACGGCATACGTTTGTATCGGTACAAACCGGTGTGGGTTATGAACGTAGTCAGGTCCCTCGATTCTTCGTCTAGCACTATCTGATGGTACCCCCACTTTAGATCAATCTTAGAGAATACTCTACTCTCTGTCATATCTTGTAGGGCTTCGTCTATGGTAGGAATGGGCTGTCGTTCTCTAAGTACCGCTTCGTTAACGCGCCGCATATCTACGCATAACCTAATGTCGCCATCAGACTTCGGGGCTATAACAACGGGACTAACCCAACGGGTCGCTTCTTCGACGGGCTCAATGATATCTTGATCAATGAGGCTCTGAATTTTTGCTTCGACCTTTTTTCGCAAACCGAACGGCGTACGTCTCAAAGGCTGGGCTACAGGCTTCACAGTAGGATCTACAGTTAAACTGACTGGGTCGCCCTTCCATTTACCAAGGCCGCTAAGAACATCTTTATTCTCCTCTCTGACCCTTTTCCTGAGGTTCTTTACATCCCCCAGACTACAGTCAACTTTATTTACCCCTATTCCGATTTTCAGAAGACCCAATTTCTCAGAAGATTTTCTTCCCAGAAGTGATACCCCGTCACTTTCAACGACTACGAACTCCGCTTCTACATTGCGGTCCCCCACACATGCTTTAGCAATAAAAGTACCCGCAACCTCTAACGGTTCGGTCGATGTGTACGTGAACAATTTCTTCTTTGTGGCTTTACTCTTACACAAAATTTTCTGTTTCTTACACTGTTCCCACATTTTCCGGTCAATGATGTTACAATCGCTTCCAGAATCTATGACAAAATCAATGGATACACCTCCAACATTAACAGAGATCATCTCACCTTTTGGTTTTGCTACATTTACACAGAAGTTATAATTGTCAGGCTCATCTTCCACCACCTGGTGGACTTTACCCTTTTTGGAACCTTTCTTACCATGGGGCTTACATTTGTCACCTTCCTTACTACTGGACTTTGGACATTTGGCCTCAAAATGGCCCTTAGCCTTGCACTTTCTACACTGTTTGTGCTTGGCCGGACATTTATCATCCCCAGCGTAGTGACCCTTATACCCACAGTTGTCACAATTACCTCCCTTCTCTTGTGCATTTCTATAGGAACCCTTGTGATATTTGTCATAACTGACCTTATTAACACTCTTTTCTTTTGCCCCACACATGTCCGCTGATTGGGATTCAACCGCCTCATGTGTAGCTGCAATATTTAGAGCTTGAGTTAAATTAAGGCCTGCCCCTTTCTCAAGGAACTTTTTCTTTAGTTTATCATCCCGACACCTCTCCACTACTTGATCGCATATATAATCGTCTTTGAGATTACCAAATTCACAACCTAAGGCTAGTTTCCTCAGTCTCAGGGCAAACTGAGCAACTGATTCATTGTCCTCCCTCTTAGCCTTTCTAAATATATGTCTCTCGTAGGTCTTGTTGGTCGGTACAACAAAATGTGTTTTCAGGGCAGCAACAGCCTCTGCCCAACCCTTTGCATCCCCAGTGTTGGGTAGTGAAGCGAAGATTTCTCTCACCTCAGCACCAGCAGTATACAGTAATAGGGCTCTCCTCTGGGCCTTATTGTCATCCTCATCTGCTTCAATAAACAGTCCTCTGCTGTCTGCGTATGCATTAAATTCCTCTATATAAGCCTGCCACCTTAGAGACACTGTAGATGCATCCCCTGACACATCAAATGGTTTCATGCCTCTAATGTCCATAAATTCTGCCATGATGAGAACTGTAATCTACCACACAAAAATCACACACGGTAGGAACACTGCAATATCTATACTATATATCACATAAACTAAATCTCACTGTGTCGCACACCTAGGCCTATATATCAGTGTCACTGAAATAGAATACACATTAGTAATTGCAAATACACAGTGGTAAATCACAATAAACAGTACCACAATAGACCTAGGCACAGCTGAGTCAATGGTTTAAATATAGTATAGTCTATAGGTTGAGTTCCCTAGAGTTCAATGTGTGTGGTGTCCAGTCTCTATACAGTTCACAGTTCATAGGCAGAGTGGCAGTTCATACTCACAGGTCTTGAATACACACAGCACTGTAGACTTGAAACAGCTGACTGACCCAGATTAGACTCCAGCCTGGAATGCAGGTCATTCCCACAGACTAGCACAGTGTCTAAGTTTCACTTTCACACAATGTCAACAAAAGCACAGGCAGTTTCAGTTTTCAGGTGCAGCAGGTACAACTACACACAAACTGTAAGCACACTTGTAGATCTACTACTGGTCAAATCCACATCTCCAGCAGCAGAATAAACATCTGTCTTTCATATACTGTACTATACATTCACAGTGGTCAGAAATCTATCCCCCACCTTGTGTACAGTGTCCTCGTGGCTTCCACCCTTCATGGTTTTCAATGTTCGATTTCTTCCTCTCCAAAGGGTCCCAGTGGTCAGAATTATATCATCCACCTTCCCTAAAGAGTCAGAAGTTAAATCCTCGTCGCCATTGTCACATCTATAGCCTTATATTGCTCAGATGGTGATAGATTGTTATCTGTGATTCACAAACCAACCATACGACGCCATTGCTTGAACCGGAAGTACTTTATTTTACGACACTCTCGACCCTCGAGACTTCCGCCCGCTTACACGGATACGACAGACGTTCGCGCGCGATTTTTGTCCCTTATGGGGGGGGGTCGAAAATTTTTTTCTGCGCGTCCACACGCTAACCCACCAGCCCCCCCTGTTGTTAAAAAATGATCACTCCCTTATAGGCCTTAACATACAAAATGTGTTATAACATGTTTTAAGCTTCAGTGACTGCAGGTCATTAGTCTAGACTATTTAAGTCTATCAGTAGGGAAAACACACCAAAATTTTCCTCTGCATTCTCCCGAATTATTTTACACCAGCAGAAAGCTGGCAACATGAGTAATCTATTGCTCTTTCAATTTTCTTTCTACTACTATTAGAACAGAAGTTATGAGAGATTGAATATGGAATTTCTATAATATTTTCTGTCAGTGGATTCCCAGCCACTGTGGGTCTTATCAGTCCATGCCCACTGCACACAGGATGCACTGGTTCTTGCACATTTCAGACCTTGCTTTACTATATTTCAAATTAAATTTGATTGAATAATCACAGAGAGTAACAGATTACCGTATTCATTCCAATAAGCGCACATGCTCTAATAAGCGCACACCCCACCTTTTGGGACCTCAAATCATGCAAATGCAGTGCAAGAACAAAGATTTGGGGGGCAAAACCAATGATTCTGAGGACAAAATCAACAATTTTTTTTGGGCTTTAGATTGTGTGCTTATTAGAATTAATCTTTGTATTGATGCTTTGAGCATCTAACAATTAAATTTCTGCACATGTGCTCTTATTAGAACAAATACGGTACACCACTGTAAGCACAACAGTTTGGCAATTAATGGGCTATATTTTGCATCAAAAGGAACTAAGATAAATACTACAGATGATGTTGGAAAGTCAAAATTTTCTAAATGGCAGTTTGATAAGGAGACCTGAAATTCTTGGATTTTTTACTCAACACTCCTTTACTCTTTAGCTTTGGGCTAATTTGGGCTAAGGGAGTGATCATTTTTTAACAACAGGGGGGGGCTGGTGGGTTTGAGGGGGGGGGTCAGAATTTGTTCAACCCCTCGACCAGGGGGGGTCAGAATTTTTTTGCCCCCTTCACTAGGGGGGGTCAAAATAATTTCACCTGTTTTCAGTGAAAAAGCCTGCGTGTTACTATAGGTCAAAAGGGGGCGTTCGCATGCGATTTTTCACCTCCCGAGGGGGGGTCGAAAAAATTTTGACCCGTCGAGAGGGGGGGCTGGAATTTTTTTCGCGCGTCCGCGTGCAAACCCACCAGCCCCCCCCCCTGTTGTTAAAAAATGATCACTCCCTAATAGATAATAAATAGCTGATTAAAGATCCTAAAAGTACACACTTTTGTGGTTATCCCTATATATTAAGTTCAAAAAAGTTATGCAAATATTTATTTTTGATATTTTCGGGTTTAAGTCAAAACTCTTCTGAAATAAATTCAATCTGATATTTCATTTGTTCTCCCTCTATGGTAACTGGTAATGTCTAAAGCTTTCAATAGAGGTATCAAATGTAAAAATTGACCAAGAATTAACAAAAATACCATAATCTCCCGCGTATAAGGCACATCTTATACGCCAAACAAAATGCTTTGGAGCACTACGCCGACCATGTGCCGATGACAGCTTGAACTCATAGAGGCAGCAATGCGGCAGACGCAAAACAGCCCCCCTATGAGTTGGGGGGGGTGCCTTATATGCGGGTTTTTCCATAAATCGAGCCAGAAGAGGTAGGTGCGCCTTCTACATGAAAAGGCCTTCTCTGAGTTGGGGGTGCGCCTTCTACGCGAGCTGTGCCTTCTACGCGGGACATTACGGTATCAGCATTTTATATTTCAAGGTTTTATAGAAATTCCAGTCTGTGCACATCAATACCCCTTGAAAACTGATAAGATATTAAATCAATGACTAAATCTAGAGTAAAATGACCCACAAATTCCAATTCCTTGGTTATTTTTACTTTTTTACAGGAATATAGTTAATTTTGACAGTGGAAAAGAGCCCTAAAATAGAAAATCATAATGATTGATTTACTATAGTGACAGATAGGGACCTGTGGGAGTGGGGGCAGGGGTTTTATTCCTACTATTAGTAATACAGACAGACTAAAAATAATTAGAATCTGGTAGCCTCAGCGGCTAGGGGTGCTGCTTAGGGACTTGCAGTGAGAGCTGTGCAGGGGGCCTAGTCAGACATAATCCCAGAAAACATGTACAACTTCCTCCAGACAAGGGCGAAAACCAAATTAACGCTGAAAACAACTAAAAGAGAATCTTTCCAAAATTATGTTAAATCTCTCCCCTTGTCCAAATCCATGAAAAAGATCTGGCAAGCAGTAAATAGAATGAAAGGTAAGGCCAACAATCCAACAATACACCACCTGAGAGTTGGGGGCGAACCCAAAAGAACAAAGCAAGAAATTGCAAATGCACTGGCGAACCAATTCCGCAAAACCTCGTCAATTGAAAACTGCAGCCACACATTCCTGAGACATAAAGAAAGAGAAGAATTACACAAACCCAACTTCTCCTCAGATAATAAAGAGAACTATAACCTAACTTTTAACATTGGTGAATTGAAACATGCACTGAATGGCTCAAAAGACTCAAGCCCAGGACCGGATGAGATCCACTACCAAATGCTGAAACATCTCCCTGCCAATCAACTGAACCTGCTACTGGATATCTTGAATGATATCTGGGTAAATGGGAAATATCCCAGATCTTGGGCAGAGGCATTGGTCGTACCCATCCCCAAACCAGGAAAAGACCACAGTGAAGCCTGTAACTATAGACCCATAGCAATGACAAGCTGCCTTGCCAAAACTATGGAAAGAATGGTGAACAACCGACTGATGTGGTACCTTGAGTCTAATGATCTCATGAATCCACTTCAGTCAGGATTCCGGAAAAATCGTAGCACGACAGACCATCTTGTCAGGTTAGAAAGTTACATCAGAAAGGGATTTGCAAATAATGAACATGTGGTTGCCATCTTCTTCGACCTGGAGAAGGCCTATGACACCACATGGAAACATGGAATCCTGAAAGACATTCACAAACTAGGGCTCCGTGGAAGGCTTCCCATGTTTGTATCAAAATTTCTTGCCAACAGAGTATTCAGTGTACGCCTTGGCACTACTCTCTCAGACAGAGTAGAACAAGAAATGGGTGTCCCCCAGGGTTGTGTCCTCTCTGTGACCCTGTTTGGCATAAAGATTAATGAAATAACCAAAAACTTACAAAATGACATCAATTGCTCTTTGTATGTGGATGACTTTGTCATTTGCTACAGATCGAGGCATATTCAAACTATTGAAAGAAAGCTTCAACAGGCCCTGAACCACCTTGGAACCTGGAGCTGCCAAAACGGCTTCAAGTTCTCACAGACCAAAACCACCTGTGTCCACTTCTGTCGCAGAAGAGGATGTAGAGAAAAATCAACGCTCCACCTCCAGAACACGGCACTTGAAGTCAAAGAAGAAGTGAAGTTCCTGGGGCTGATATTTGACAGACTACTCAACTTCAAACCACACATCGAATACTTGAGGAGGAAATGTCAAAAAGCCATGAATCTCCTGAAAGTGCTTTCCCACACCGACTGGGGTGCCGACAAAGAAACATTACTGATCTTATACAGGGCCTACATCCAGTCAAGACTAGACTATGGCTCTATCGTATATGGATCAGCTTGCCCCAGCTACTTGGACAGGTTGAAGCCTATCCAGAACCAGGGACTTAGATTATGCCTGGGGGCATTCCGTACATCTCCAGGAAAAAGTCTAGAGGTGGAGGCAAAGACGGAAACGAGGCAGCAGATGAAGCGGCAAAGTCAGCACTGAAACTGACACCTCGAGAAGTGCCAATCCCACACACGGACCTGACATCAACCATCAAGAAATATGTGAAACTGAAATGGCAAGCTGACTGGAAGAAGCAGCATGAGAACAAGCTACACTCCATTCAGCCTCAACTGAAAGGAAAGGGTGAAAAAAGAAAACTATCCAGATCAGACGAAGTGAAACTAACACGTCTACGAATTGGCCACACAAGGCTTACACACGAACACCATCTGAAACGTGAAGCCCAACCAATGTGCCAACAATGCAAGACTGAACTCACAGTTAAGCATATCTTGCTCAACTGTCGAAGGACTGCAAGCAACAGAAGAAAATATCTTAAAAATGCAACAACACTGAAAGCTGTCTTCAACACAATAGAAACAAAAGAACTCCTGAACTTCCTCAAAGAATCAAACTTATATAAGTACATATAGATCATATATACATATAATTTAAAAAAAAAAAAAAAAAATCGAAAAATGGCTGGTCCGTCGGTGTCAGGATAATGTGACCGACCGGGTGATGTGTCTACAGTTTGCGACATGTTACCTGCGTGAGGCAGCACGATAAAGAGGGGCCTTGAGCCACGAGTGGTATTTCACCGCTACGAGCCGTGTCCCACTGCTACAAGCAGACTCATAAATATATGCACGCGCGCACACACACCCACCCACTCATATGCGCAAACCCGAGGTAGGCCTGCAGCCTACCATTACTATTGAATAGTTTAAAATTCTTGAATGTCTGAGTTCCTCGATGGCCCCCGGACGTAAAACTAAACAAACAAACAAACAGACTCCCCAGACACTACTGTAGAACCTCTTGTCTGAGGGAGTGCTCTTTAACACCTTTTTCAGGTTGATAGTCATATGTATAGAGAAAAGAAAGGGCTATCCAACCATAATATAACACAAGTATTTTCATGTGAGAAAAAATTACATTTGGATATTGTTAAAAACACAGTATTTTCAGAATATTCCCAAATCATGAAGTTATTACAGAGCTCGACAAATCCCTGTGTCCAGTGCCCGGGACACAACAATATTTCTCTGGACACAACTTATTTTTCAAGTTGTGTCCAGAGGACACAACTACCAAGCCAGTGTTGTACATTGACCCAAGGGCTAAGATACAACATTTTCCTGCTGGAGACAACTTTGATTTGCCTTTGTGCCCAGTGGACACATTGGTTTGAAACTGATTTGTCGAGCCCTGTATTAATGCTACTGGTTGCTACTCAGTAGTTAGGCTGGACTTTACTGTCAATGGACTATTCCGGGTTCTCCACCATCGTGTCAACGAACCGTTACAAATGGGTGAAGTGATAAACACTGAATCCAGAGAAGTTCATTTAATCCTCTTTATTGCACAGCTGACATGAGTGTTCATACAGGTGGTAACAATGATACAATCGCCAGTATCCAAGCTCTGTCCTTGAGCCTATAGCTCAACCTGTCCTAGGTCCTGATATGAGGTATAGGTATGGTGTGGAGAGATGTAAGGTAGAGATACTGGGAGCTGCTCGTGCGGGGTGTTATATACTCAGCTGAGCAGCTCCCAGTAATGATGGCGTCTGCACTCCGTCAGGTGTAACCTTGGTGGTGCAATACCAGTCGGAGAGCAGCTCGCCACGTGGACCAATGAGGGACAAGGGTTTGTCATTCAGGTATGCCCTGGTCCCAAAATAGCATCCACTGGTATGTCGCAGTACCTCCAGTGGGGTTGTGGCCGAAATAATCCGGTTTGGCTGTCATGACATCCGTGTTGGGAAGACGTGTGAGCAGCTCACTGCATCCCACTGGAGGAGGTGGGGTTCGGTGCTTTAGTGACCCCGCCTACTATAGAGTAAATAGATAGGGGCAGGTGGTAGGCTTGTGGACAGAGCTGGGGCCTGTATGGCCAAGAAATTTTTGGAATTTTTCAAAAACTCCTATTAGAAGTAAAATTAGGGTTTACAGGGTGTTTTGGAAAACCTCTAGATTTTGGATGTCTTTGGTCACAACTTCTGAGCTCTATTATAATAGAAATGTATGGATAGCAAATCCTGGCATTTACTGACATATATTTCATCATATCTCTGGTTCTATGATAGATAGAGACAAAATTCCAAAAGATTTAGATTCCCTTGCTCAGGCTCTATCCAAAAGAACTGGTCAACTGTGGTTGCCATTCGATCCAATTTTTTTCTGGGGTAATAGATTCAAGATTCAAGCGGTCATTATTTATCAATGCCAACGCCCCCCACCCTGGACAGCAGTCAGAATTTTTTGCGCCCTCCCCCCATGTTTCTGCCACTCTGGCGGGGAGAATTTTCGCGCCCCCATTTGATCCATAGTAGCATGCAGACTTTCTTGCTAAAGAGAGGGTTAAATTTTTTTATGCCACCTCCTCTCAAGTTACACCCCAACTCAGCCTCTCAGGAGGGGTCTGAATCAGATTTCTATACACTAATTCTGCAATTCTGTGAGAACGAAATGAGATATCAACATGATTCCAAAAGATTTAAATTCCTCACACTGTCCTGCATGACACAGACACAGGGGACAGCAGTAGATTTTAGCGCCCCTCTTTGAACTAGAGTATAGCGGGGACTATAGTAGCGCACATGTGTTTTTTTTTTTCTGAAAAGAGGGTGGATTCATAACCCCCCCCCCCAAAGAGGAGTCAATAGTTTTTACGTCGCCCCCAGCAAAGTCAAACCCACCACTGACACACCCCCCTCCTCAAAAATGTTTGATATTGCCCGACTTGATCAGACGTCTGCACAGAGGGGGGTCATAGGGATTGAGTCAAACCAAGTTTAGCCTAAACTTCCTAGTATATCAGGAAAATAAATATTGATCTGTGCCTTTCCTTATTCCAGGTGAGCCGATTGATGGCACACTGCCCCCGGGAATCTTCAAGTGGTGTTTTCCGGTTGGATCAGCGTGGACAGGATGCGGTGTTGGCACTTGGGGTCTTCTTCCTAGAGTCAGATCTTCAGGTAAAATATATCATATACATGGTTATCCAGCAGTTCTAGTATCATTTAGTAGTTAATCTTCACTTGATTACCAGTATTGATTCATGAACATATACAAATATCATTTTCAGCACGTGGATGAGATCCTTCCTTATTTTCTGTCTGTGCTGCGAGGCCTGCCCAGGGCCCAGTGGGCGTCTACCCCAAGCACTGACCACTACAGTGAGTATATTGACCCCTTTTTAAAGGTTAGCTAGGGATATCATATATTTATGTATCATGGTGGCAAAATGACATAATGTGCCATAGCATTTTGCTGTTCGTGAAGAAGAAAGTATTTTATGATGCTTAGTACTGTATTCACACGCAGATCCAAGTAGCAAATATGTGTAACTGTAAATGATCTTTACTACATCTGTGGTTTGCTGTGATTATTTCAGAGCTGCCAGTTAGTGAGTGTTTCAGCTTCAGTCTTAACACGCTGCTCTCCGATATTGCATACAAAAATGCAAGCTTGCAGACCCAGGTAAGTGAAATTAATATGGTGTGTTCATGGTACTCTTCATGCATATATGTGGTCATTTCTTTGCCATAGACATTCTTTTAAATATAACTATATTCAGCCAAACAAAATTCACAGTTGACACTTATGGAAATCATAATAAACCATAATAATGTGTTCTTTGTGTTTTCTTCTTTTTTTCTACAAAAAGTTTACCTTGAATGTATTGACTTTCAGATCCTCAACACCCAGCTGGAGGTATTCCAGGTGCTGGTACGGTTGGCGCAGGGACCCTACGACATCCAGAAAAGTGAGTATCACTAGCATCTTGATTATTCCTCACCATATTCTACATTAAAGCAACTCGACACCAATTTTACACAGGTATTGTCAGCCAAAATGCGTCTTTTTCCACAAGAAAAATTTCCTTTCTCTTTTATCAAACTATGGACCAAAGGTTTTACTTCTGGTAACTGTGTGGTTTATCAATTTCAGGTATTCTATGCCGTCAGAAGATCCCCATCCTACTGGGTATGGCACGTGCTATGGGGAGGTGCCCCGGTACTCGGACCCCTCTCTTTTGCCTGCTTTACCCACCAGAGCCGACACCAGTACCACCTGTGCCGCCTGTCGCAGCCTCTAGAAGCGCATCACCAAAGCGCCCATTCAGCAAGTTCCGCCCCATCATTCCCCGTACCCTCTCTTACAATATGATCACCTCTGAATCCACCCGTAACCCAAACTACAGCAGCCATCCTGATCTGACTTCTTTCCGACAGCGCTCACCCTCACCCATAGAGGTAGGTATAAGGTCTATCTATCAATTTTCATTGTTATTTGAAAAGAGGTATTAAATGGGATGGAATAGTACAGGATAATGAAAGTTGTCAGAAAGTTAAAGAAGCACAGTATTATGTTTTAAACAAAAAGTCTCTCAAAAAGATGATGTTAGAAGTAAAGAGAAAATGGAAGTCTTTAAACAGACTTGACCTCAGTCTGTTTTTTTTTTTAGAAAGATTGCATCCTGTTAGGCCCTGAAAAGGAAAAAAAGGTGCAAATATTGATCAACTGTATCCTTGTGTTTGGCTTGGGATTATTATCTGATTGACTAGACGTCAATCAGATACTTACTTCTATCTAAACCTCACAATGTCTCCATGAACATTGCATAGGTGGTACATTATAGGACAGTGAAGCCTCTATAATCTATGGTGCAGACAGACTATATTCCGAGGGCTAACAGCAGGTTATTTAACCGTAGGAATAGAGTATTGATGTTGTTACACCTCCTAGTAACCCTCAATCATTTAACAGGCCACCTACATATAATGTACAACTATACATAGGCTTCATTACCATAAGGTTGGTATGATGTATTAATTAGTTTATCTTAAAGGGTTAGTGAGTTCTCACCTTGAAACAAACAAACAGATTGGTCTTCCAACCAGTGATTATTTACCCCTACAGGGGCACTTACATATTATATGCATAGACTGTATATATAAGCCAGGGCCATGGTACATAGAAGTCAATCAGAACTTGTGCCTTTGGCACAGACTTAGACATTTTACATTTTTCCTATTACAGGTGCATACTTCGACCATACCCCAACCAGACACCATTGACCCCACGGTGCACTACTTCAATAAAATAGGATCCAGCTTCACCCGTAACGACCTACAACAGATCGGTGAGCTGTCCCCCGCTGACACCGCACTTGAGTTCTCCAACGCACAACTCCAGAACATCCTTGGACTGGTACTTGATTCAGATTTTATATGCTCTATATTCAGATTTGACTTAACATATGAAATCCATGACATCATATAGGTGGCTATAGTTTTGTCATCTGTCTTTTAGAGAGCCTCAGCCATCATGTAGCCAGTTAATTTTTTTATCTTTCAGTGTAAACGCTTGATGAACAAAGAAACCCTTACAGGTTTGGATAACATCGCAAATGAAGTCGTTGTGGTAAGTCTGAGCTTTTTGTTACTGCAAATACTTGTGGATTTTAGTCATTTCTTTTATACACTTGTCCTTTTAAGGACTTTTTTTCAACACCTTTCCAGTGTCTGCGAATTGATATGATTGAATACACGTCTAAACCACCCGATCAAATTTATTACAGACTGCGGGGACTACTCTTCAGCGTTACCCATATGTTAGTTTCAGTGAGTCCATCAGTCTTGTCTTAGTGACACTACTCCGCGACATCCTACAGCAACACAAAGGTATTCCTTCACAATCTAAAAATGTCATAAAAATTAAAATTGTAATACCGGTAATGGCAATTCATGAAGTAAATCCTTAATCTAGCACAGGATTGATCCTTCGACACCACTTACTGTCATACAAAGGGGAACACAATGACTGACATTGTATCTGCTTTTGCAACAAAGTGCTAATGTGATAATCGTAGCAGGAATGATTATTAAAACTGATATATGGCAGTTCAGTTCATATCTTCGGATACGACCTAGGCCTTGTATGACACTGTCTACCAGGGCTGCAGTGCTCTGCTATCAGGGGCTGCAGTGAAGCCTTCACTGACATATCTAGACATAGATTGATGCTTTATCTATAGAAAGGCAGTGTACATTGTACCAGAAGTTATTCTTAGTAACATTTTCCAGTTACATCTCTTATATCAAGCTCTGTTGGTCTTCACATTTTTATAATCGATACATTTTATGACCTGATACTTCACCTTTCAGTGCTTCAACCTCTGGGTAATAATTAAGGTCTTCTTGACACCTTCACTGGCTGGTCATGACACCTCTCAACACATGTGTCTTATATGTTTCTTTAGCTTGGCTCTCAGTATTCTAAAGTATTTCCTTTTTATGTCTGGCAGTCTTCTTTGAAACATAACTTTATGGGAAATCTAAATATAACCAATGCAGGAACCCCAATTCAGTCGGCCAACTTCCACGATTGCCTAGTATCACCCAGTTATTCTTGAAATAGAAGTTTCTACCAAAGTGTACGTCAGGCCCACATACCCACAACCTACTTAACAGTTCACTAGTTCCGTTGGTAGAGCCACAAACTTCACATATATGATGGTAGTGTGCTCAATTCCCAGTCGGCTTTGCAACTTAAATAGAATTTCGAAAGCTTACTTCAGTTTTGATGGCAGAGATGGTAGTATGTGCTAGATGCAGCACTGCTCCAGTGTTGTTCAAGGATCTGCCACCACTCTTTGCAGGGTTACTGCTGGTCGTTGTCTTTAACCTTTAATGTCTTTTGTTGTCATATTCCTCCACCTCACATTCATTTCTACACACTATAAACTTGTAGTGCACACCTTTTCATATCACACTATAAATTTGTAGTGCACACTCTTCATATCACACTATAAACTTGTAGTGCACACTCTTCATATCACACTATAAACTTGTAGTGCACACTCTTCATATCACACTATAAACTTGTAGTGCACACTCTTCATATCCAATAATAATGCACCATTATATCAGCATTTATAGATAACTATTAGTGTCTAGTTCAAACTATCAAAATGTATCCTCTGCCTTTTCTGTGTATTCCTGTGTATTCTCATGGGTTTAAAAATCATTGAATCTCAATCCCCTCCTTCTATGTATATATGTATAACCACAAAACCTTTGTACAGAGATGCCACTTTTCCCGGTTTACCAGGAATTCCTGGTTTTGATTCCAAGATTTCTGTATTAAGGCCACACCAAAAAAATAAGTTGGTCTACGGATCACCCTCTCCACATTTTCGGAAATACATTTTTTTTTTTCTTTGAAAAAAATCTTGTCTACGGATTTTGCTCGCTTCAGTTTCTAAAATCCGTAGACCAACTTATTTTTTTTGGTGTGGCCTAAATTATTAAGCCAATGGTCCTTGGACCTATTGGCTTTTACTACGGAGGGTATGGGTCTGAGCTTAAAAATCACCAGATCCTGTCTTCAAAGAAACCCTTGCTCAGAGTAGGAACAGGGGGTGGATTATTTCCAGTCTGAAGAGTCTATAGCCTAGAGTCAGTAATTCCCTAACATTTTGTAGTGTCAATTTAGTCATGAGTGTTCAGGGCATAGAATGCTCAATGTCAGATCTGGGAATATCCTGTGGGTGTCACATACACATAGCTAGCAAAAGATTCTTACCTGTGATGGAAAGTCTGTAGTGGCCCTTCAAGAATGTTTATGACACTAGTGACAATAGCCCCTCCCCCTTCAAACAAACAGAATACCAGATAATTACCCAGTGTTTACATATCTCCCACCCCTCTAACACCCCCCCCCCTCATACACACACATATAGAAGAGAACCTCTGTCCACCACCACAACAGCTATCATGGTCACTGGGTGAGGATTAGCACTAACACCCCCCACCCACCCACCCACCTCACACATATATACATACTACTGTAGTACCTGCTGATATTTGCCGTCAGCACAGTGTCGTCAACTCATTGTTTTTGTACCTTGACATGGTGCATGGATGCAGCCCTCTCCAGACCTAAATATAATAGAGACCATTGGCCTTACAACTCCGTTGTATAATCCTGTGGCATTGCCCCCTCGTGTTAAACTCCTGGGAAAATGTGCCTAAAGTCAAGTTTTCCTGGTTTTTGTCGGCCAGTGAGTGGCATCTCTGTTTTGTAGCCACTTTATAAAACACATTCTATTTACTTCCACGAATGTTGTGTTGGCAATAATTGCTACATACCCCCCTTGTATCAGAGATGGAAGTCTTCAGGGATTTCCCTGATTTCAGGGATTTTTAAATCCCAAAGACCTATACATTTCTATATAAAAGCTGTGTTTCAGGGGCTTTATTTTGGGAATTCCAGGGATTTTTGTGCTGAGTGACTTCCTTCTCTGTTGTATTAAAACCGTTTTACAAAAATGAATCATACCAATACAAATCAGGAATGATTTTGTCAAGGTTATTTATGCTGCCTCATATTAATGAGTCAGATATGTAACATTTTCACATAGATAGAATTATGTTAAGAATAGTACATACAAAACACTCACATTGACTACCTTTTCAGAAACAAAACTATTTTGTGTAATGAAATAACCAATGTTTTTCTTGCAGCGTTACATGCCACATTTACCAAAGAGGTGCAGGAGTTTGTGAAGACTCTTTACGCGGCAGGACAAACAGTGCTTCAGAACCGAGAGACGGGCGGCGATCACCACTCTCACAGCTCCACACTTAACCCGTTTGCACTGACTGTACACAGTAACGTGGCTTGTATTGAGCTGCTCCTCTGGGCTATACGCGAGGAAACAGGTCAGTGAGCAACTCAATGTGCATTACATAAAATGGATGTCCTTTCTGCTTATCATGTAGAGCAATTGACCTTTCATACTCTAAGGTTTTTGGATGACAACAACAAACCTTTATGATAACTGGTCCATTAACTAGTGGCTGCATCAGCACCAATGGTTTTTAAGAGTTTTGACTACCTTTTTTCACATTTTCTGTTGTCTTTTTGATTTCAGAGGCAGAGAGCCTGTGTAATCGTCTTATGGAAAAGATTACCACTGTACATGACCACAAAGTCCTGGTGGCACATCATCCGCTACTTCTCGCCTCACTCCAGGTAATAATCCATTACACCGTATTAGCAAGGATTGTAAAGTATAGGATAGGTCAGTCCATACAGTCCTATAGTGAAGGCCAACCCCCCTCTACCCCCCCCCCTAGGGGACATTGTGTGTTCAGTATTGGGCCCTATATAGAATAAGGGGGTTTATGGAGCTATCATGTATCTTCATGAAAGGGATACCAAATGAAATGAAGAGACCATCTAAGCCAAAAAATCATGCTGAATCAGAAAATGTTGGTCTTTTTTATCAGAATTTGACCAAAGGTACCCGAAAATGATGTTTGATGAGGGAAATATTTTGAAAATGTACAAAAATGATATTGAAAATGATTGCAAATCTTTAAATATAGAACACATAAATCAGAGTTAATACCTCAATCCACATACCCAAATGTCTGCCTATCTCTCAGTCAGGCAAGTTCTGGGCCTGTGCATTATTCTGCCTATCCCACATACAGCATATCAATTGTGTACCTATCACTCATCCTGCCTATCTCTTCAATCTGAAACATCTACAGTTCAATCTGGTTATCTCTTAAAAGGCCTAGCTTATAATGCTTACCCCTCACCTTACCTTATCTCATTTGTTCCTTATTTCCTTTAGTCTACCTATCCTCAATCTGCCTATCATTAGCGCGGCGACTAGTGAGTACTACTCGTGAGATGAGTAGACTAGTGTATGGTTCACAGTCGCCACGGTGTAAGGGATAGGGAGGCCTTGCAATCTATTTTTGTTTGTGGCTCCTCTGCTATGGACTATTCCTGCTCACTGTTCTAATGTAATAACAACAGTGTGTGTACTTTACTTCTCAGTGAAGGAATTTTCAGAATATATCTCATACTTTTGATTTTATTCGCAGATAAGACATTTCATCATTTGGAGCCCTATGGCAGATTAGCATTAGAGCATTTTAAGATTCAGAAATGCATCCCTGTAGCCTTTGTTTTAGAATTGTTCGTTTTGAAACTACTATATATATGTAGTACAGGTTTTATCTCAGTGGGTTATGGTACAATTGGATCATATTTTCTGTATTTGAACAAAGTATTCACTGTCAAAGATCTCTATGGAGAAATCAGTGCTAAAGTGTGTGTTGCCATATGTGCATTTTTGTAAATCGGAGGAGGTTGAAGTGTAAGGCCACCTTGTGGAACTGCTACATTCTTTTCTGTGTAAAATTTTTAGTTTACATTGAAATAATGCTATCTCAGAATATGTATCTACTATTGGTGATGAAAGATTAATTTGATTACTCCTTTCATTGTATAAACGATTTTGTGGAACACTGAAAACATGTATGTACACCAGGCTACTTACACTGTGCTCCCCCTCTACAGAGAGGTGGAGTGATCTGGCCGGTTTGCTGACCACTGGCCCATGACAGGTACAGACTATTACAAGTTATTGGCAGTTGGGTGTGTGTGTGTGGGGGGGGGGCAGAGCAGGCTCCTGGCAATCTGAGACAGTGTACACTCATAATGACACACCTGTTGACTATGGCATTGAACATTGAATAAGACAGGTCCCTGTGGCAGCTGAGTGAGGTGCATGCAGAATGGACAGTCTACAGACTATTAGTACTTAGCTGCAGTGGGCAGTTCAGGTTGAATGTGTGCTATATACTACCAAAAGCCCAGATGATAGTATGCCCTATCTGTCTCACCAACTGAAACTAGACACAAGATTACAAGTCGCCACGCCATGTCTCACAGGACTATTCTCTACTATTGTATTAAAATCTACAACACTATGGTTTTATTCATTTTACCTATCCCTCATGGTGACTATCCCTCAGACCATCATGTTTAATGTGCGCTGTTTGTCTGCTATATAAGCCTTTATTGTTTAACGGTACATTCCTTACCATGTCTACTATTTCAATTTTACCTATCCCTGATAATGCCTATCATGTACCCTACCTATCCCTCATTGTGCCTATCCCCCCAACTCTGCACATCCCTCATATTTGACTTGCATATCTGTCCCTAGGATGCATGTTTTCTTTTTTTTACGCTTGCTCATCTTACAAGGTACTCTGTGCCTATTCCTTAAATTTCTAATTGCTCATACTGCCTATCCCTCTTGCTACCCATCCTTACCTATCCCCCATGCACTCTATACAGCTCTCTTACCCATGTCACCTCTTTTTACCTACCTATGTCACAACCAACCTTTATTATGATGACCATTTCTTAGTCACCCTATCACCTAACATGCTGGTTACAGTCCACCTTATTCATACATCTTCCTATCATTCATGCTGCATATCTTTCAGTTTACCTACAAAATGATATGAATAGAGGATAGACAAAATGGGGATAGGTATATTTCACAAGGCATAGACCTGGAGACAGGTGGAAGAAATTGAACTAAAGCTGAGATATGTATAGAGAGAGCGGGTTAGATTGACTGAGCTGACATGGTAAGAAAACCATATGGAGAGCATGAGGGATAGGTATTCAAAAGGATTGGTAGCAAGGGGGATAGGTAGCATGTGCAATATCTAGTTTGAGGGATAGGCACAGAGAGTACCTTGTAAGATGAGCAAATGTAAAACAAGAAAACATGGGTGGTAGCAACAGATGGGCAAGTCAAATATGAAGGACATGCAGAGTTGGGGGATAGGTATAATGAAGGATAGTTAGGCTTTATGATAGGTATTGTTAAAGATAGGTAGGATCAAAATGATAGGCATGATAAGCAATGTAACTGTTAACCATTAGGGCCTAAATAAACAGATGAACAATACAGTTTAAACATGGTGGTCTTAGGGATAGTCACCATGAGGGATAGGTAAAATGAATGATAGGAAGATTGAGGATAGGTATACTATGGGAAACTAGGACCAGAGAAGATTAACTAAAGTAAGGAGTAAGCTTTAGTATCTAGGTCTTTTGGGAGATAGCCTTACTTCAAGATGCTTTGGATTTAAGAGATAGGCAGTATGAGTGATAGGTAGACTAAGGGATAGGCAGTATATGAGATAGGCAGAGTAATGCACAGTTAGAATACTTGTCAAATTGGGAGATAGGCAGACATTTGGAAATGTGCATTGAGGTACTAACTCTGGTTTACGCATGTCTATAAAGACTTCTCATTATTTTGAATATTATATTATCTTTAAAATATTTTCTTCATCAAACCTCATTTTTCGGGTACTTTTAGTCAATTTCTGAGAATCATGATAAAAAATTTGGATTCATCATGACTTTCTGGTCTAGGTGGTTCCTTTTTCCCCTTTAGTATCACCCTGATAAACGAATACCACAGCTCCATAAACCACCTAATCCTCTACAGAAATCAACAATGAAGACACAGGGGCACCTAGTTTCATGGGGGGGGGGGGTAGAGGGGGGTGGCCTATCACACTATACCCATAGACTATGCTCTCAGTGACCTCTCCTATAGTATAAGCTTCTTGGTATTAGTGTGTAGATAGATCATTAGATCTATCTGCCTAAAAATGGAATAAGTGATTAATCAGTGACTACCCCTGGTGTGTTAATTAGAACTGTTACTTCTTCAACCCACCTCCACCTAGTGGGGGAAGCTTGGACTAACCACACTGCTCAAATATCAGTGACTGTTGAGACCCAGGAGAGAACACACACACCGGGAGTGGAGGATGGACTACAACTGATCTACAATTGGGAAAAAAAAGATATTCTGTTGTTTATGTAAGGCGGGTTGGTTAATTTAATGGTGTGAAATTAAAAGTGCCCAAATCGTATCCATGTCTTCCTTGTGTATTAACTAATGCATTAACAGTTTATTAATATACAAAATGTATGTTATAGCAAGACTTCTCACACTCAGGTTCGATATACATAGGCAGATATCGATATTAACTAAAGTCTAATTCTTGTCTACCTCGGTTTCAGACATTGGGCAAATTGGCTGAGAAATTCACCATCCTTTCGAACACTGTTGTGGTCGCCCTTCGTGATTTTCTCGTCACCCCATCTCCTATTCTGAACAAACTTAACAAATACAGCCATGGCGCGAGCACCGCAGAGAAAACCACCAAGGCCGGTATGTTCACTATATCAGTGACCGATGACTCCAAACCATACAACTCTTTGTCATCCAGTCACAGAGGGAATCGGACCAGAATGGCAGAAATCCTGGAGAACCTTCGCGATGCTGCCACGGAGAACTTGTGCAGGTATGAAGTGATTGAAATTAAAAAAAAGAAAAGATAGATCCAATTTAAGTACTGGTAGAAGGTCCTCTGCTTTTATGCTTCTTGTGTAGATCTTGGTTACATCAGATCTTAAATCTCATTTCAGAGCACTTAAGGCAAATGTTAAGATTGAGACGGACTGCGTCCAGGCTGCATTAGCGTCACTTTCTAATCGGCTTTACACAGCAGAGATCAGTGACAGGTAAGTGGTATTTGTCAAGTATCTATTAAGTGTCCATATGGTGGTCAAGTCAGACCCCTGGTGTACTCAACTGTCGTTGCTATTGTCTATTGTTCATGAAATAACCTTATTTCTATTCCTAGTAACCTTCAAACCTAAGTAACTGACTAATCTATCTGAAAGAAAATAATGTAACCCTATAAATGTTGGTGCCTTGTGTTATCAGAGAGTCAACACTCATTTCGCTGAACACCATCCTCACCTTGGGCCACATTGCGGTAGCGTTGAAGGATGTACCTAAGACAGTGGAATCTGTCCTACAGATCTTCCAACAGCGGTTCTGCTCCCCACCGTCAGCCCTTGATACCCTCATCATAGATCAACTTGGCTGTATCATCATCGCAGGATGTGTGAGTAGTTTTGATTGACTTTTTTTTTTAAAAGAAAATGAGTTAATGGGAAGAGATCATGTAATCATGGGTAGTTTGGAATCTGTGTGTTCACTGGCCATGGGTACAAAGTTCTGGAAAAGTTCCAGCCCTCTGACTCACTGTATAATCACTGTTTGAAAAAAGAATGTGCACAGAAAAATATTTTTGGATCTTTGGCACTGGATACAGGGATTTGTCGAGTCCTTGTAGTACTAGCAAAAACTGAAATATTATATTAACATTGGTTTCTCTGTGTGTTTAGCCCCCAGGCATGTACCAGGAGATCATGACCATGTTCAACATGATCAGCGTAGAGAGCAGCTCTGCCTACAGCAAACCTGCCGACGACAACCCGCACGGATACAGGTAGGACTTTGTACCACTACCGGTAGTTAAATCAAACTAATATGGCCCTCACGATACAGTAGTGAGATATTTAAGTGTACCATTGAGTTTGACCTTGATACATAGGCCACTGTCCAGCTTGATCTAAACCAAACTTACTTTAGCTTGACATTTGTTGCTTTGCTGAACGTCAATTCTTCATTATGTCCTACTACTCAAAAGTTGAATTCTGGCTGCCATGACTTTATTTCTGTGTGAAATTACAAATGACATGTCCATGTTGCAGACATGTGTCGCTGGCAGTGATAAATGCCTTTGCTAACATTGCGGCTAACATCCAAGGTGAGGCAGCCTTAAACGAGCTACTCACACGTCTACTCGAGCTGTTCGTGCAACTCGGCCTGGAGGGTAAGCGTGCTAGTGAGAAAACTCCAGGAGCTGCACTCAAAGTGAGTACGATGTTTTTAAAACTAAATCTAATGACAGATGATATGGGATATAAAATCTTTCTAAATAGGGGACTACATAGCACAGACAATTTTGGATGGAGTGTCGTTGATCATGTATGAACATAAAATTGTATTCGTTTAGGTATATCATGATCCCATTCACAGATGGACAAATGATGTCTATCTATATGAAACTCTTCATATTATCCGTGCTGCCTGTTATACATGTCCATTAATCTCACTTGGCAAATTCAGAATTGGACATGAAATGCAGGAACTGACGCCAATATAAAAATGAAAAGTAGAGAAAATTTCTTAAGGGGAAAGGGAAGTATATGGCTTCAAGATCGTCGTATGAGTTATATCCAGAAAGATTTCTTTTTCCTTTCTTTTTCATACATTAATTGTCGATTTATCTGGCTTTGATTAGAGCTTATAAATATCCAGGTCACATTTCTCAGTTAATATATAAGCACAGGTTTCTTAAATGCATGTTTCCAATTATCACCAACACTGAAGCCTTTCTACTTTTATACTTGAATTCACTCTGGGCACACATTGACTAGTAGTCTCTGTACGGTGTGATGTGAACCAGATTACCAAACTACCGTAAATCCTCGCATATAAGCCAGGGCTTATAGAACCAAGGCGGCTTATAGAACGTGTCCAAAGTCAAGGTGCGGCTTATATTGGGGTACTTAAACCTACAGAACAGTTTAAAAAAAACAAAAAACAACTTAACTTTAAATGCCTTGGTTGCAGCTTATAGCTTCTCCCAGAGTCAGGGGTGCAGCTTATACGCAGATGCAGCTTTACGTGAGAATTTACGGTACATGGTATAGACAAGAGTTACACCAGCATTCTCTTGTTATAGGTATCACAGTCTGTCAAATATTTGACAAAGACTATCTCGAAATGTGCTTACACACTTTCCATATAATAAATGAATGCCTGCTGCCAAAAAGCAGAAGAATAACATATAGATTATTTCAATTAAATCTTTTTTCTTCATGCTACTTTAACCTTTGCCCTTGTTCCGTTCTGTGCCAATTTATTTGGCATATGAGCAGGCTGGACCCCAAGTAAGTGTCGCAGACTGAGCCAACTTAGATCTAGACTGTCCGTATGGCACCGGTAGATTTGGTTTGTATGCATCGTTCTCAGACGCCATGCATTCTGACTGAAAGGAGAAATAACCCATTCGTATATGTGCCCCTCCTTTATAAAATATTCTCTGATTGTTTTTTTTTATATATTTAATGTGTATCTTAGTATATCTAAATAGTCTTTGATTGTTATAACCATTGCAATAATCAGGAACTTTTCTAAAGTTCTCTCCCCGCACAATCTAATTAGAATTAGCATTTTCTAAGCAAGTGTATCCAGTGGACTTAGTGACTATTTGCTCGTTGCAAGTTTTTATTATTTTATGTCATGTTTCGTGAATGGTGAATGCGCAGGGACTCTGGGCAGAAGATTATCATTTGTCCCTTTTGGATTATTGAAATTTATGTCAGTTCTTGATTAGTGCTGTACAGTTTTTGTTCTTTTTTTCATTTTTCTCTAAACTTTATAAGCATGATCTTGAAATTTAGTCTAGCTCGCAATTAGGCTTTCCCACTTCAACAAGATAAAGAAGGCACTTCGCATGACTTCCGTGTCAACTGTAGGTTGTTGGTCTCTGATGAAAGAGTCAGTGCTCTGCAGTAGCTTCAATGAACAGGAAAAGAGATAAGTGTTTATATTTTTGGAGGCAGGAGGGAGATTTGTCCAGCAATTCTAAAGTTCCCAGCCACCCACAGGAAGTGTATCTTAGACTTTCGGCACTGAATAGAATCCCCAAAAGAGGGGCTGCACCTTATAGAGCGCGCTTATAGAGCGCGCCCACTGAATGTGTATCCATGCTGTCGTTGGCCATTGTGGAAATACAAAATATAAACAAAAGCACCTGTGCATACTGCACTGAACCTACTGCCAGTACGGCAAAACTTTCCAATTCCACATAAGCAGGGATGAAAGTCTTCCTAGAATCCTAAGAATTCCTAGATTTTCAGTTTCTTGAGATAAAAAAAGAAAGAGGCATTCTATGTGCTTTTTTTCCTATCTATTTCTATCTACGGTGAAGGTGGTTTGTCGTTTTACCCTCTAAACTAAAGGGAAAATAAGGACTTTGTGCAAGGTAGTATTTCATCATATTGGCCGCTGCTTTACTACTACTGCCGATCTTGCACGGAAAAGTTTTCCACTTCCACATGAGGTTTCCAACACTTTTTATAGGCCAATTTTGATAAATTAGGTATGGTTAAATCCGCATGGTCTATATCTAAAATCGGTGAAGAGGATATGTAGTTTGAATTATAAGAGCACGAGAAAAAGACCATTTGCTAGGGTGTAATACATCATCACAGGCAGGCACACTAGCTATTGCTGAAGTCAAGATCACACACAGGGCAGTTTCCAGTTTTACATACATTTTCCCCCAACTTTTGGGCATTGCCAACCCTGAGTGCAGATCACACACAGGGCAATTTCCAGGTTTAATTAGGTTTTCCATCACTTATAATTGGTCAATAATAACAAATAAGGCATGTTTAGATGCACATGGTCTATGTCTATCGACGGTAAAGAGGATTTGTTTTTGTGCCGGGTAGATACCAGGGGCGTAGGAAAAAATCATAAAGAAGGTGGGGCCTGAGACTGAGTATGTTTGAGCCCCCCCCAAAAAATTGCCTAGAATTCATAATAAATTGAACAAGGAACTAAAACTTTGCATCTCAAATTAGAACGGTAATAGTAATAGGATAGGGAAAATGAGAGCCTGGGCCCCAGATTAGATCTAAAATTCACAAAAAAATACTTTTGTATACAAATTTCATATGGGTATGTATAGGCGCTTGAGCGAGAATTCAAGGTGGGGCCCCCACTGAGCCCCCCCCCCCCAATGAAGATTTGCTTCCTACGCCTCTGGATACTGAAAAAAATAGCAATTTTAAGTAGTGAATCATCACAGTGCATTCCCTATGGGAGAGTAGGTCGGGTTTCCAGGGGAGTTCCTCCATGCTACTCTGCAGCAAGGAATGACGTCACGTGGGCACGGACTTACCGATGTTGCAAGTGTACCAGTGGGTGCTACTAGCATACGGGTAGTGCATGCAGGTGTGACTATACTCAGTACACTGCAGCCACCAGCTAAGGCCTAGTTAACATGAATTCTCGCGAGATTTGCTGCTACAGGGGTCAGATGACACTCTATACATGGGTGAGTATCCACACCTGTAGGTGTGAAGATTCCACACCTGGAGGTGTGATGAGTGGTAGCCTACACCAAGCACATCTTTGAAGCTGTGATTATACATTCTTAATCCACTTAGCAGCAGGGGGGGGTGATTGGACCACTTAATTTGGCAAACCAAGCCTCCCAGCACCCGCCCCGAAAATTCGATGATCTCCTGCTGGTAAACCGAGCCCCTCAGCAGGCCTTCACCCGGAAACCCCACTGGCAAAGCCTGTGAGGCCGGCGGAGCCGCTGAGCGCGGGGGGGGGGCAGTTTAAGAACTACTAAAAGCTGCTCACCTTCTTCTATATATCAAGCAGATAAGGTTTCACATACATAAATAATTGGGGCAATTGTGTATGTAGGCCGGGCGCGTTTCGCGTACACAACTTTTTGGGGCAATTGTGTATGTAGGCCGAGGCCGTTCCACGTACATAACTTTTTGGGGCAATTGTGTATGTAGGCCGAGGCCGGCGGAGCCGCTGAGCGAAGTGCCGAAAAACCACCGAGGTCCCCGAGGACATGGATCTTGGACCAGGGATGACCGCCGCGCCAGGGCCCCAGGGGCGGCCCACCCCCTAGCCGTCCCGGGGTCTGAAACTACTACAGCAGAGGTATAAAAGACTCACCTGTGTGCCATTTCGGCCTGTAAGGCCTCATCAGAATACCTGGCAGACTCCAGCCTTTTTATGTCCTCTTCAACAAGCTGTATTTGAGCTTCTGTAGTTTCTAAGTCCTTTGCCATTTTTTTCAGCCTCTCTGTTTTCTCCGTTTCTGGGTATGCCTTGATCGTTCGTTCAGTTTTCTGGCCAGTTCTAGACGGGCTTTCCCTTTAGAAACATTAGTTTCCTTAGCCACCTGCTCCAAAAATGAGAAAACTCTGTTTTTTGGCCTGTCTACATCCATATTGTCACACAATGATAATCCTGTCACGCTGAGAGAAGCTTGTCACACTGAGAGAAACTTGTCACGGTCTGGGTGGTGTGACAACTAGTGTTCCTTATAAACCAACAACTGCAACTCACGCATCCTGTTATGACTGTGTATATTCCAGAACATGCTAGAAGGCTGATGCAACCATGTGTTGATGGTACATCATTGTGGTTTGGGACAGGAAGTAGCAGCTTATAGCTAGCTGCGGAGATAGGTTACTGAGTAACTGTGTATGGAGGCGGGCTGCGTGGTGTTGACACCGCGTGCTGTCGCCGCTTAAAGAAGACTAAGGTGCACCCAACTTCTTCATGAAGCTGGCCCTGGCCTCGTCCCGACCTCTCTGAATAAGCGAGTTTTTTGTCTCCTCGTCTAACACTGGAGTTTTGACCGCCGCATACACTTTTCGGGATCCAGCCCGGATCTCTTCCCTCATCTGGTTGTACTTGCTGACCTCGCCAACAATCAGGCGGAACTCTTCATCTGAGATTTGGCCATCCATGAGTGCGGCCGAGACGTGGTCTGTGATGGTATTCAGCTTGCTCTCTGCCAGGACTCTGATCTCGTCATGCTTTCTGGCTTTGACTGCAAGGCGGCGGCCGGCAAATTTTCCTGCCACTCCAAGGGCTCCACATGCCAGGGCTGCGATTTCAAGGCCCAAGACAACTGGAGCCGCAATTATAGTAGACAGAAGGCCCACGCCACCGATGCCCATCCCCATGCCGGCTGTAAGCAATGCTGTGTCAACGCCATCAAGAGCATTAACCCCACGGCGGTATTTGTTGTGCAGTTGGCCTCGTTTATCCCTCTCGTCCTCAAGGCGCTTTTTTAGTTGTGAGATCTCCTGTAGCCTGTAGGACTGATCCCGGGGAGCGGCCGATGTACCATCAACATATCGGTCTGGCAACTCTGGGTAGAGAGCGCCCGATGTACCATCAACACATGGGGCTGTCGGAGTCACTGTCACTTGCTTCATTGTTCATGTTTCATGACACCAATGTGGTATCTACAAGTCGAGTTCAATTAGCAATGAGACACAAGCGCTCGTGACTCCAGTGTTGGTGGAGGCTGTTCTGAGATTTATTATGTCTCCTTGGGCCAGTTCTAGGGGTGTTCCGAATGTAATAGTACCAGAGAATTGGCCTGCGGGCTTGGTCACACCATATGACGTGTTTTCCACATCGTTGACCACAACATTGACGCTGGCGGCGCCGGTGGGTGCGCCAGAATTTGTTGTTGCAGCCAGACCCATACGAAGGACCCTGCCTGCGGCCAACATGGGGTAGCCCCGATATGTGCCTCCAGATGCACCATTGCCAAAGGACCACTCATATTCGTCATTGTTCAAAGGCCCATTTTGTTCGGCCCACAGTGTGATTACGGTCCGGCTGTCCATGTATTTTTTCGTGGCCGCGTCTTGCAGGTCTGCGGGGTCTTGCAGGAACTTGATGAAGTTATTATTCATAGCGATCCTTCGGTAAAGTGTCACTTGATTTTCAGGGCCGGGGTCCCCCAGCTGGCACACCAGCTCGTTGTTTATCTGGACCAGAAAGCCATCGGTCGTCTGCATCGTAACGGGTGTTTGGTTTTGCGGCGGGGTGACGACAGCAAACTGCAGCTGGTTTTGCAGGTTCCCGAGTGGCAGGGAGAACCCTTTTCCCGCCGTGAGGTCATCACACCCTAGCAACCTGACAGTATCAGATCCGATGCTCATTCGCAGGTCACCACTCATGGTGTCGCCGGCTTTCAAGACACGGAGGCCGTCCTGTGTGTCGATGTAGCTTTTTGTGGCAGCGTTCTGCGGATAGGTGGGGTTTTGTAGGTTCTTAACAGCGTCCTGGGCCAGACCGACAGCTTGAGTCCAACTGGTGGCCTCATCACCTTGGTATAGCGGTGGGTATGTGGTGGGCAGCCCGCGCACCAGATTTCCACCCATCTGTAGGGCGCCGCTCATGGTGTCGCCGGCTTTTAAGACACGGAGGCCGTCCTGTACATCGACGTAGTCTTTTTTAGCATAGCCTGAGAGGGCCTCTTCGTCAGTGTTAGTCCCGCGGCAGGCCCCAGAGCCGAAGATGCTCATGTTTACTCACGGCAAGCGTAATGTGTATCGGGAGGTCGTGGTTGGAAATTGCCTTTCCTGATGCATCTCTAATAGAGACCTTTAACTCACTTACCGTGTCAACCCGAAGGCGTTTATATTCCGGGCACTCCACACGGACCGTGCCAATATCCCCGAAGGCGTGGCACCCTAACCCTATGCTAGTTAGGAGTGTTGAGGGAGCCCCGTCAACGATATTTTCAGCTGTGTTAATTTCTCCCAGGTGGATCCACAGCATTTGTCTTGTTGCGAAGTTTATAGCGCGATCGCCTGTATACACACCAGCGTTGAGCCAGACTCCACCCAAGCCGTCGTCCAGGCCGAGAAGCATCAGCAAGCCGTCCGACAGAAGGACTTCCCGCCCGTTGGCAACAGTCAGGGTTATCAGACCATTCACCTTATTCACCTCTAGCGTGTGCGTGGCACTGGGACTAGCCCCCTCGAGGGTCTCCTGGAGCTGCACAAACCCGTACAGGCCAGGCGGGATGTTGAGGGTTTCTTCTGGCCCCCCATTACTTCTCCATGAAGACGTTTCCCCCTGCTCGATGTTGTACCACCCCACCGCGAAGGTGATTGACTTGAGGCCAATGCAGAGGTGCCCATCACGGTTGTCGATATATTGCTGGAGGGGGACTGCCTCCCCCCTTTGAACGTTCGAAAGCGTATGGAACATATCGGTAATATGGGTTCGAATCCTTTCAGGTTTAACAGTGAAGCCAAGTACCAGCCAGGCCCCCAAAAAGCCGCGGCTCGCTATGTGGGCAATCTCGCAGAAGGCCGAATTCAGGTTCAGTCTGGCGACCCGCAGAAATGGTTCGGGGTGAAGTATCCCGATGTCTTTGAACGCTACCTTCTGCCTTCGGTGTCTTCAGACAAACTGATCCAGGCTTGGCGTTCAAGCCCGATGCAGTTCTGGCAGAACCAGCTTAACTTCGCCGTTTGGTGCGCCACCGCAGGCTGTGGTGTTTCTCTGGAAGACCATTTGACCGCCGCCGATGACCTGCTGCAGTCTGTCTATCGTTTCCATGTATATTACCAAATATGCCGTATACTGGTAGAGATACAGGCCCCACTACACCAGGACAAGGCATGGGATGCGGTGAATAATCCCTATGACCGCCGGGGGTACGAGAGAATTTGTAATGAATTTGGCGTCTCCCCACACACTGATTGGAAGGTCAACAGCCCCAACCAGGGGCTCGGGCAAGTCTACAACTACTGGACTAACAAAGGCTATCACCCAGTTGGTGCTGGGGAGTATGACCCGAGCAGAATGTCGTTTACAGCACAGACAACAAAGTTGTCCACGTAGATTTTATCAAGCAGGACGCCGCCGGGGCAGACAAGGCCTGGAGACCGTTCATATCAAGAGAATTTGTAACGAATTTGGCGTCTCCCCACACACTGATTGGAAGGTCAACAGCCCCAACCAGGGGCTCGGGCAAGTCTACAACTACTGGACTAACAAAGGCTATCACCCAGTTGGTGCTGGGGAGTATGACCCGAGCAGAATGTCGTTTACAGCGCAGACAACAAAGTTGTCCACGTAGATTTTATCAAGCAGGACGCTGCCGGGGCAGACAAGGCCTGGAGAACGTTCATACTTAACAAGTCGGATGGTTTTACCCACCCCGGGGTCGAGAGGCTGAATAATAGCATCAGGACTTATGTATGGGCTATCCTTGGCTCCCAGTCCCAGACCCGTACTGGCATTCTAGGTTCCGGGACAGCCTTTGATGCGCAAAAGCAGTTTCTAGCAAATATCAAGGACGCTATCTCATCCCCAGTGGACCTCCCCTCAGCAATAAGCCGCTACCAGGATGTTCTGCAGTATGCTCGCTCCGAGGTCAACTTCTCCTTTGGGACTGGCCTATACATGGCTCCAAGCAACATGCTTCTCCGCGTAGGTAAGGTGGCGGGCTACAACAACTTGATCATAATCGCCACAGATACCCAGAACCTGGGCCTGAATAGCGCCCTGAATACGGTCGACGCCCCACCAGACGCCGCAAACCACACTGGCGAAATGGGTCTTGTTCAACCACAACAGCCACCAGCGGTCCCAGGGACTATGACACATAGTGTCACAGAGAGCGTGGCGGGGAAACAGGCCGTCGGAAACTCGGATCACAAGAACGAAAAAATAGCTCTGGTCGTCGGCGGAATTTCAACTGGCCTACTAGTGCTTTGGCTTCTTAGGTAGCTCTGCTACCCCAGCCACTCGCGTGCTGCCACAAGCAGTAAGCCTCCGACCGCCACAACAACGGCCCACAAATTTTCGGCCAGCCAGCCTGCAGTTTTCCCGAGAAGGGTTAAGAGCCAGGAGACAATTGAGCCAATAATACCTGGGAGGGCGGCGGCCGCTTTACCGGCTAGTTTAGCCAGGACTCGCCCGAGGCTCTGGAGGTTCTTTTTGATCCACTCCCTGACCCCCTCCCTTACCAGGCGGCTGTGGTGGGGTTGGTGTGGAACCACCAGTGAGAGCGAGGACCAGCGTGCTTATTGCCATTCCTATCGCGGTGAGGATAGATGCAATTGTTATCCCCTGCTCACGGAAGAGAGTGCGTATGTGCTCAGCAAGTGTTGTGTCTTCGTGCAGGATCCGGTTAATGGTCTCATGCATACGGCTGATTTGAGAGCGGAGGGCCTCTCTGTTGGCTGCAGCAGCCTCAAGGCGGGAGGCCCTTTCATCCTGCAGTTCACGCAGGCGTTCGGCAATGCGGCATCTAGTAAACTCGTCAATGCCATCCTCGTCGAGCTTGCGTCTCTCCAAGGCAATGTGATCATCCAGCTCCGTGAGCTTGGCGAGGTTGTTTGTGAGCTCTCCCCGGATGCTCTGCAGGGCCCAGTCTAAGCCCCGTATTTCACGGAGGTTAAGCGGGGGGTCATTGATCGTCTCGAGAAGCTCGTCGACCTGAGTATCAGTGAAGGTTGTTTCCAAATTATGGAAGGCATCCGAGGCCTCATTCACGGTCTGCCCCAAATCTTGAAGCTTGACTGTGTCCATGGAACCAGCCACCTCGCCCAACTCCTGGTTGGCTCTGCTGAGGGCCGCAACCGCCGCAGCTGGCAACTTTTTTTGCTCCGGCTCCAATCCAGGAAACCCAGGTCCTGGATCGCCCTCCCCCCACCAGGCTGTCTGGCCACAGTGCTGAAAGCGAGGGGTCTCCCCGTCCTCAAGCTTACAAGATTGATGTCGGGAGAGGCTTCCAGGCGCAAGCGGCCATCAACTAGCACAAATTTGGTTATATCCCGCCCCAGGGATGGAGTGAGCCCTTGATCAGCCAAGGTATCGTAGTAGTTATCCACCGCTGTCTGAAGGAGTTCCTGTTGCAGAGACTGCACTCTGGTACCTGCGCCACTCCCGTCGCCAATACCGGTGTCATTTACGAGAAGCGGAGCTACCTCTTCATCGTCGAAATTATCGTCACGATCAAACACGGGGTTATCGAAGTCGATGTCATCCATGATGTTCTTATATTAAAGATCGGATCTTGAAGTTCAATACCATGGCTTCAAGTGCATACGGACATAAGCTTAACCCATACCGCCGCCTCCGGGACCCCTTGGGGGTAAAGGCAGTGCGGCAGTCAGTTGTTGTGACCAACAACCCCTCGACGATCGACCAGAACCAGCAGCTACTCGTTCGGTTTCCGAATTTGGGGTCGAACTACGTCATAGTCCCTGGGACCGCGAGGTTGGCGTTCACTATCGCGCTGACCTCGCCCGATGCCAACCAAACATTGGTCCAGAACATCGGTCGTGCCGCCGTCAAAAAGACCACAGTCAGGATCAGCGGCAACGAAGTCATGTCGATTGATGATAGTGACGTCTACCACTGCTACCAGGACCTCTGGAAAACAGCCCGGGAGAGGGAGAATGCCCAATACCAGGGCATTGACACCACGGCCAACAGAAACGCGACCAAACTCCGTGTCGGCGCAGGGGACGGTGTGGCTGTTGCCGCCGACCAGGCCATTGCAACCGCATATAGCAACCGATTCTCCACCCCCCTTGATTTCGAGCTGCTCGAGTCCCAAATGCCCTTCTACCAGTCTGCCCTGAGGGACCGTCTCGAATACGAGCTTACTTTCAAAGACTACAGTCGTGTCATACAGGCCACTGGTGATTCCAGCTACACCATCGAGAATATTAGCCTCGAGTACGATATGGTCACCAACGCAGAGCTCGCCCGGATGATCCGGAACCAGTACGCCGGCCGCTTGGCGATATTATATGATTGTGTCTTGTGCCACCGAAAGATTGTTCGCGATAAAAGCGACACCCTGTGGAACATAAATCTTAACGTCCCGGCGCGTTCCATGAAGGGAATCCTGCTGCTCTGTGAGGACCCTGCGGCTGCCTTCAGTCGCGACACCGAGGCTTTCTACAACCCAAAAATAACCAAGGTGGAAGTCACAATCAAGGGCGTCCCTAATCAGCTGTACAGCCAAGGCCTGCGTTCATACCAGATGTGGGACGAGGCCAGAAAGCTTCATGCAGGCGGCTCCAAGCGGCACTCGGCGGTAGCCATGGCCGCGAAAGACCTTGCTCTGGCGGATGTGTCTCTATCCGAGTACTTGACTTCAAAGTACTCCCTGTGGCTGGACCTCCGGTCCACGGACGACGACCAGCTCCACGGCACAGGGCGTCGTGTCGAAAACGCCAGTGAGGGCGTAACAATTCAGATCACAAAAACGGCAGAAGCTGCCGGCGTACTGAACATCTACTTGTACGTCATAATGGATGCACAGCTCAATATCGAGAATGGGCGCTTCGTCTCAGCTCTCTACTAGATTGGCACTACCCTCCACCCCCCACTCGGCGATCATTTGCGGGCAAACGGGCTGCGGGAAGACAGTATATGTCTTAGACCTTCTCGAGGGTCTCTATCGCGGAGTCTTCCGCCACATCGTTATCTTGTGCCCCACCATCCGGCACAATGACACCTACCAGAATCGCCTATGGATCTGGGCAGACCCCGAGGTCTATGCCTTCGACCCGGGCGAAAGGCTGCACGACTGGCTTCGTGCATTGTACCAATGCTTTCAAGGGGAGCCGACCTTGTACATCATTGACGATTGTAGCGCCAGCAAAGCGTTAACGAAGAAAAAGGATGCCCTCTCTGAACTCGCCTTCTCTGGTCGCCACGCACAGCAGTCTGTGTGGGTACTGACCCAGAAATACAACTCGGTCCTCAAGGACCTGCGAGAGCAGACCCAGTGGGTGGCCTTATTCCATTGTAAGGACCGCGACTCTTTCGAAGAGTGCCTCCGGGAGAATGACGTGATAGCCACAAGAGAAGAGAGAAACGCCATTAGGCAGAAACTCGCGGGGAAAAAACATGCAAAGCTGCTGTTAAAGACTGCTCAGCCAGCTGCATATCACCTGCTAGACTGATCACACAATGTGGATATACCTGCTGCAGTACTTGCAGTACTCTCTCTCTCTGCTCACCCTTGCGGTTGTCTTATGGGCTGCTCGCAAATATATTAGAGCTCGGCGGCAGATTCAGAATCTTCTCTCTTTATTGGTCATAACCGGGAAAAAAAGCATGCGGATGGACGATTTAATTGACGAACTGCTCGTTGATGATGGTGTGGAACCACCAAAACAGCCAGAGCCTGCAGACTCCACATTAACAGATGAATCTGGTGCCACAACAGCACAACGTGAGAGGCTGGCCACAATCGCAGCAGGGGGGCAGGCCAGACAGTACCTAGGAAAGGCCTGGACTGTGGAAGAAATCGACTCATTAGGCGAAGACGAGGTCGGGAAGCTCTACGCCCGCTACGAGGCAAAACTGGGTGCCGCCATGACAAAAACGCTGGGGCGGGCTGCCCTACAGCTGTATACAGCTGCGGCCAGTACGTTTCTCCCGATTCCGCCCGAGAACCAACAGCCTCTCATGGCAGACCTTGAGTCCGACCCGTTTGTCGGCCACGCGCTTAACAGTACTGTCTGCGAGCTATACTACCGCTAAGGGAAGTTTCTAGCGCCGATCACCGCTGCGCTGACCACGATGAAGTACTGTCAATTTGGACATCAAGTCCCTGTAGGAAATATAGGAAATGGAGGACCACCCCACCGCGAAGGTGATGACGTCACCCACACTGGAGACTCCGGTGTTGAGGGTGACAGACCCGAAGACCGAGACAACGCTGACAACCAGCCAGTCGCCTAAGCAGAAAGACCCCAAAAAAGTTGCCGCGGGGCGTGCTGGCGCCGCCGCTAGGAAAGCTAAGCAAGCGCACCTCCTCGAAGAGCTCAGGAAGGCCAAAGAGTCTCAGCGGAATACGGAGAACACTTCGGGTGCCCCACCGAAGGAAGACTTCGTTGCCGCCGGCACGGCAGTTCCGAAGGAAAAAGATGATGCAGCAGCAGCTCCGGCGCTGCGTACGTCTACAACTCCTTGGATCATAGGGGCAGCAGCTGGACTGGGGCTGACCTACTGGGCTGCCTTGCAAGGCGGTGTGCTGGCACATGTAGATCCTCCGGCGTTGCCACCAAAGGAGTCCGCGAGTACGCTCACACCACCAGTGGATGGGTCTGCTCAGCAATTAAAGGTTGCACAGAACCCGTTCTATATGGAATGACACCATGGCTACTCCAGCGACTGATGGAAAAATGCTCGTGAACGTGCTGTACCACAGTGCCGTAGTAAGTGGCCTGGCCATGGGCTACGCCCGACTGGGGAAGGTGGCTCTTGGTGGCCCACCTCCCAAGCTAGACTTCACCCCCCGCGATATCGGGATGGTGGTCGTTGATGTTGCGCTTGCTATGGCGACTAAGGACATGCTAGTTAAACAGGGGCTGATCCCATCAGATATCATGAAGTAATGGCCTCTGTTGCGTTACTATTTGGGGGCGCCCTCGTAAATGCTCTGGCATTCAGCGGCTCTAACTACCTCTTCTCAATGTTAAAGAGCTCTGGCGTTGATGAGGAACGAAAGCGCCACGATGAGGCCGTCGAGCAGCTGCAAGCTGCCCAGGCTTGAATGGTCTCGGCGGCGGACTGAACACCTTGACTGGATCAACAAAGAGCTCCGCCGCCAAAGCCATGCAGTTCAGACTTTCCGCGACGTTGACGCGGCAATCCGCGAGTACGCTCACATCACCGGAAAAAACATCGGTCCCCTGGACCCCGAGCCCCAGCTCTCTGACTTCTACACGCCAAGCAATGACCAAAAAGACCGCGAGATTGCCTTCGTTGTTCTGGGGATGGCTGCAACCGGCCTTGTGGCCTATGAGATCTCAAAGAAATCCGCCAAGTGATCCGAACTGACCGTGCCGGACTGCTAGCAGCAGCTCCTCGCCGTACGGCAGGTACGACCTTAGTAGTGAGGCGGATTCAATTTTCCGCACAAATTTTTCTGCATCTCAGATACCAACACCTCTGGTGTTACAGATGGGTCTTCCTGAAGAGCTCTACTTCGCAATGTTGGAGGTGGGGCACTGCGCTCGCCGCCACAAAATTCCTGGTTCTCTGGCCCACACAATGATTGATATTGCACAAAAGTCCCTCGAGCTCTGGCGGCGGGATGAGAGGGCTGCAAGGCGTTTCGCTGCAATGGTGTTGGCAGGCCCAACGAACCTCCGAGAAACAACTGGGCAGCTGCCCGGGCCTGTGGCATCGGCGTGTTGGAGACTGCTAGGGCTGGTGGAATCAATGGTAACCAATGGTAACATTGGCAACTCTGACAGACACACAGTGTCAGTGTCAATGGACTCTCGCCTAACAGCAATCTATTATAGCCCCAGGGATCCCACGCCCGAAGTTCGATGTGCCCACCCCCAATGAGGTGCACCAGGCCGACCTCCTGTTTCTCCCCCACGATCGCGTGGGGCAAAAGACGTATAAGTATGCTCTTACAGTCGTCGATGTCGCCAGCCGCTACAAGGAAGCTGAGCCTCTTACAAGCAAGACCGCAGCAGAGGTCGCCGATGCCCTGTCTCGCATCTACAAACGGGGGCCTCTGAAGTGGCCCAAGCTTCTCCAGGTTGACCCTGTACGCGAATTTATGGGTGCGGTGAACCAGCTTCTGGCAAAACATGGGACCGAGGTCCGGCGCGGGGGGCCAACCTGCACAGGGATCAAGCCATCGTTGAGCGCTGGAATCGAACGCTGGCTGAGCGGCTATTCAAGCACCAATATGCCGTGGAAATGCGGCTGCCCACAGGAGAACGATCGGCTGAGTGGGTGAAGAGGCTGCCTGCAGTTGTCTCCGCTCTTAATGGTGAGGCCACAAGGCTCACCGGGAAAGCGCCCAAAGACGCGATCAAGAGCAAATCGGTCGCGCAAAAACCCTCTTCTACGATCCCCGGCCGCTCTGTCGGCGTTAAGGAGCAAAAGCTGCCTTCGGGAATTAGCGTGCGGTATTTATACCAGCCCGGTGAGCTCGAAGGTGGGCGGCGTCGCGCCACTGACCCCGTGTGGTCTTTGTCTATTCACCAGCTTGGTCGCTCGGTGACCAAGCCAAATGAGCCCGTGCTCTATTACCTCGAGGACGGACCGTCTCGCGGCTTTGTCCGCGAAGAGCTTCTTCCGGTGCCCGCAGACACTCAGCTGCCTCCAGATGGGGTCCTCAGACGGTAAGAGCCGCAGCCCCTCTTTTTCGGTTACACTCAAGGCACGCTAGCCGCACGTTGTCACATGTATGGCCCTTTGTGTTGTCTAGGCGGTCGACGCTGAACTGGCGGCTGTCCTTCGGGGCGTAGCACCACAAGAGCTAGATGTTGCATGCGGCGCAGCGGTTGCCCTGGGCCTTCTTAAGAGCTTTGATGTCCTTCAGGCGGAGGTTGCACTTATGCCCCTTGGCAGCGTCAACGCGCTTGTAGGCCTGAAGCTTCTGGGCGATGTTTTTCCGCGCCGTGGCCTCGTCGTAAGCCGGCGGGGGACTGCCGTCACCGTCTGGTGGTGGACAGCACCGGGCGAGCTGGTTGAGGTACCGGACTCGAGAGACAGCAAGGTATGCGAGGTTGCTCCACTGGATGTAGTCGTCGACGATCCAGACCTTCTGTGGGTCCTCAATGGTCAGGCCCTGGCTGCTGTGCACAGTAAGTGCATAACCAAGAGCCCAGTCTTGCCCCCACTTGTCATCGAGGACCTCCTGTGCTGTCTCTACGGACACCTGCACGATGTCATTCAAGACCAACTCCTCCTTGGCCGCGTCTGGACCCGGGATCGTCACAAGGACGTTTTGGCGACGAGTGTCCCGAGGCCGGTAGAGAAGGGGGACTAGACTGGGCTTGGTCGCGTGGGGCCTTGCGAGTGACGAGGATCAGGTCGCGGGGGTTCCAATCGTCAACAAAGTCGGTCCAGCCCCGGCACTGGGGTAGAGCCTTGCGCATCTCCTTGCACTGGACCCTGTCGGGCTGCAGCCTGATAGCCCGCTTGAGGGCCTTCAGCTTGTCGCACCTGCTTCGGTGGTCGACAGTGATCTCTTCGTAGTAGTCGCAGCGCTCCTTGAGCCAGTCGTGCTGTGATTCCCCCGCAATGGGCGGTGGCTGCCCCTGGTCACCGCAGCAAATGACCTGAACGCCTCTCTGGTTAAGCCAGTCGAGGAAGGTCTCGAGCACGGGCCTGGGGACCGTGCAGACCTCGTCCCAGATGATCACCTGGGGAATGTACTTCTGACCCATGCGGTCCGGCGTCCACTCAGCCTGGCCCGACCACCTGAAGAAGCTGTGGTACGTCTGTGCGTCGACCCCCCTGGACCTCATCTCCTTGGCCAGGCGATGGGTTGGGGTGAAGACGAGAGGCTTCCTCCCGCGGAACAGCTTGTTGGCTCGCGTGGTCTTACCGGAGCCTCCACCACCGTTGAGATAGCTCAGAGCATGCCTGGTGAGCGGGTCAGCGTGGGACGGTGCGGTGCTGTCCGGGACGTCGTTGCTAGCGCCCCAGTGCTCGGGTTTGGGCTCGTAGGCGGCGTGGTCCTGTGGAGAGTAGATAGTCTCGCCTTTGTCTCGCCACTGGGCTGGAGCGACGTCTTCCTTATCAGGGGGGTGCGCCGTGGGCTCGTCGTGACATATGAGGCAGGTCCTACAATATCCCTTAGGATGCTCAACGGGCGGCACATAGGCATTAACGCCTTCGAGCTTGTGGAGGGCTGTTTTGCGGAGGTATATGCTGTCAGTGGCGACCCTGACGGCCTCGTCGGGGGTGAATCGCCTGAGCATCTCCAGTAGGTTTATGTGGGCGTAGGCAAGCATCGAGGCCCGCAGGTGGGCAAACTGGGGCTGACTGCCGTCGTAGTATGTGAGGATCCACCCAGCGGGGCACCGTTCGGGGGCACCTACCAGGGTCCCGCTCTGCCGGCAGTCACGAACGAGGAAGTCGAGCTCGCCTTGGTCTGTCACCAGCCTCCGGGTGAGGCGCTTGCCGTCGGCTTTGGCGCCCTGCGTAAACTTTCCGATGACAGAGCACGCCTGGTCCCTCGAGTCAGGGAGCCACACCTCCATCTGCTTCTCGAAAGCGACGATGGCCTCGGCCACCTCGAGCTTGGTCAGAAGGCCCGTCTCGACCATGTAGGCGAGAAGAGCCGTGGGCGCCCATTGCTTTTCCAGGAAGTGCCTTCCGAACCAGGCCGCCATGACAGGGTGGAGGCGTTCCATAGGAACAGCAAATTGCCAGCTGCGAACCTGGGCGAACGCGGTGCCGATGTCCTCGGGCAGTGGGCCGTTAATGGCGACGCGGGCCATTCTGTGTTTTGGGTGCCCGAACCTCTGGAACCATGGAGAGGCTTCCCCTTTCCCCTGGAATGAGGCTGGGTAGCATGCTTTCATGTCTATGCTAGCCACTTCGTTGACGTGGTAGTCGGGGGCGTTCCAGAGACCGCCGTGGCCGTGTTCCACGCACGCAGCTTGCACCATGTCGAGCAGGTTGACGGGCGTGGGCTTCCAGACATTGTTTTCGCGGGTGACGACGCTCGCGGCGTGGTTCTCACCGAAGACCCTTGAGGCCAGGGCTTCGGGATCCTCTGGTGCTAAGTGGCGGCACGCCTTAAGAAGACTGTCGTGAGTCTCTTGCGTCCTGAAGGCCCGCCCGTCCTCAAGAACGAACTGGTCTACCGTGAGGCGCTTTTGACACTTCGTGTCACCTCCTCCGAGGACCCAAACGGCCTTGGGCTCACCTTGTGTGGCTTCCCGGATAGCTTCCCACACGTCGCCTTCATAGATGACGACATCGCGGGCATGGGGGAAGTGAAGATCAGCCCCCCAGGCGTGACCGTTGTGGAGCGTGAGCTCTACTGATCTGTGCCACCCCTGGTACTTCCCTGAGTTGTAAAGGTCAGCTCCAGTAATGTCCCGGACGATGATGGCTGTCTTCAGGATCCTTTCCAACCCGGCGACGTCCTGTAGGGTCGCCCCCCCTTCGTGGACTCTGGCCTCCCACTCCTCGATTTTCTGGCACCTTGCGGGCGTGAGGCCCTGGCCTCGGTTCGCACCTTCAAAGTGCTCGATGACTCTCTGGGCGACGCAGTTAAGGTCTCCATCTCGCATCGGATCGAGGTTGCCTTCGGCGGGCTCACGGATTGGGTAGAGGCCGTAGACAACAGCGCTGACCGGGTAGGCGTTGGCGTAGTACAGTTGGTCAATTCCCTCGAGAGCGCCAGGTTGTGTTTGGGGGGTAACCTCAAGGACGTTGCCACCCCGGGTTCGGCCCTGTTTCAGGGGAGCAAAGCCGTCTTTGTAGACCCAGACGTCCGGGGCCTGCTCGCGGAGAAACTTGACCTTGACGACAAACTCGCCTTCGAGTTTGTTGAGGACCTCTGTGGCTCTTTTTGCGGTCAGGGTGTAGTTACTGACGATGTTGCCGCCGCGGATGCTAATGTTGTCGTCCACGGCGACGTCGCCGAGTTCGTAAGGGTCGGGAGTCTCCTGCCTCCAAGAGCTGAAGACGTGGGCTGCACCCTCACGTTGATGTTGGGCCTTGGCTCGCCGCATGAGCCGTCCAGCTTCCCCTTCAAGCTGCCCAGCACTTGTTGGCGTGTCTAGGTCGAAGTCGTCGGCTTCTATCTTGTATAGACGATCAAGCTCGTCAGCTTCGATTTTGGCGCCCTTTTTCCGGGCGTTGTGGGCCTCAAGCTTGGCCTTGGCCGCATTGTAGCGGTCGAGAGTCTCGTGGAGGCCCTGAAGGACCAGCCGGGACCGGGGATATTTTGGTCGAACGCCGGTTGCGGCTTCGAACTCGTCTCGAAGTAGTCTAGCCTTTGCTGCGTGTGCCATGTTGGGTGGGTATACAACACGCAAGGTAAATATCTAATGGGAGATTGTATGGCACGGAGCTGAGCCAGCACCAGATATCGGGTAGGTATACTGTATGCACGGCAAGTGTCTAAATGGGATTTCATGTTGCACGGAGCTGAGCCAGCACCAGATCAAACCTTACTCTTGATTTCTGCTCAATCGCATTATGTTGATGGCGAACCTTTTCCCGCCCACAGGCCCGACAGAGATGAATATCACTTTGAAGTCCCTTCCCACATGAACTACAGGGTACTGGGATTTTTCTGCCTTTGCGAATTTTAGCCAGGTGAATCTTGCAATACTCCCACAGGCAGCTTTTCCCACACCTATGCTGCTGGCCAACCATAAGCCAATCACAGTGATTGTGACCCTTCATAGTACTGGTAATCTGAGTCATTCGGGTATACCTAAGGCAACCGTCTATCTAAATGGGGGTTCCATCTGCAACAAGCTATCTGGGCTGCGGTATTTACTTCCTGGTCATGTATGTACTGTGAAGCCCCTGGGGTGGTACGTGGTACCATGGGGGGTGTGACGCCGGGCCCGGGACGGCTAGGGGGTGGGCCGCCCCTGGGGCCCTGGCGCGGCGGTCATCCCTGGTCCGAGATCCATGTCCTTGGGGACCTCGGTGGTTTTTTGGGACTTCGCTCAGCGGCTCCGCCGGCCTCGGCCTACATACACAATTGCCCCAAAAAGTTATGTACGTGGAACGGCCTCGGCCTACATACACAATTGCCCCAAAAAGTTGTGTACGCGAAACGTGCCCGGCCTACATGTATACACAATTGCCCCAATTATTTATGTACGTGAAACCTTATCTGCTTGATATATAGAAGAAGGTGAGCAGCTTTTAGTAGTTCTTAAACTGCCCCCCCCCCCGCGCTCAGCGGCTCCGCCGGCCTCACAGGCTTTGCCAGTGGGGTTTCCGGGCGAAGGCCTACTGAGGGGCTCGGTTTACCAGCAGGAGATCATCGAATTTTCGGGGCGGGTGCTGGAAGGCTTGGTTTGCCAAATTAAGTGGTCCAATCACCCCCCCCCCTGCTGCTCACTTTGATCTAATTTCTGATTCTTAACAGCACTTTTGTGTGCAGGGTGGGAGAGAGTGGATTCCCACCAGTATGACGTCACTGACCCCTACAACCAGCATAAAGGTACATGCTCATAACCAGCTTCAGCTAGACACAATGGAGCCACCTCCGACTGGCTAGGTCGGAATAGGCGTGGTATATTCACATTAGTTAAGACTAAAGTGGTCGGTCTTGCATAAACCCCCAGTTTCACTTTATGCATCTTCTATCAACTTAGGGTGTGCCCTATACATGGTCATTTTCCTAACCTTTTCAGAATTCCGGATCCCTGTAGGCATTTTCTATGAAACATAGAAACAATTAGTTCCGGTAGGAGAATTTCCGAATTTTCAGTGATCAGTGAATAACATAACTGAAACTTCAAATCAGCCATGCATCTATGCATGGCGAATATATGTAGAGGGGAGAGTAAGACATTAGTGCTTACAAATATATTACTGTTTTATCTAAATCGGATTTGACAGATTCTTACCAGATGGAGAAATTTGGAAGTAACTACCGTATGGATGAATTAGATTGCACTTATGTATGTTCATGTTTTGGTTACATTTACTAGTTGATGAGAAAAAGTTGTGATCACAGAATTAATGTGTACCACTGATTAATGAATTAGCCATAAGTTTTATTCCCCACACCATAGGCACATGCGTATTAGAACTAGCGGACTTATCTATTATGGTACATCATGTATATTGGATACCGGCTCTCTCTACATTACCAGTGCCTTCGGCTATATTGTATTTGATGGAAAATGCCACTGGGCTATAGTTTGTTTAGATATGTGAATAGCCCATTATGGGGCGCATGATGCCTCCAGGTTCATGTGTATTGGTCGTCACGATCCACAAGTACAGTGCTCGGTCCACTACTCATCAGCGCTGCATTGGAGTATCATGCCGGACCTTCAGGGCTGACACGCCCATAGGGATGGCATGATGCATTGATGCAGCCCTGGCGAGTCACTCAACCGAATTCCAATGGGCATGAATACATGATGTACACCTGAAAGTGTCATCGGAGCAGAGTATGTTGTACTTCTATTGAGAATCGAGCAGCACTTTGTAGTATGGGTCGTAAATCAATATATAGTGTCTCATAATACAGTGAATAATGGGCTTGTGTTGCAGGCGTCCAGTTCGGCAGGAAACCTTGGTGTTCTGATACCCGTTATTGCCATGGTGAGTATCTCCAGAACTGTATAAAGAAAACACTCCACATATAGCAATCTTGCACATAATGTACTTTGTAATGCTCGATATAGGAGGAGTAATCAAACGTGTGAATATTTAGTAAAAATTACATACTACTTGCAAAACAATTTTTTATAAAGTTTTTTAACTTCAGATAAAGTATATTTATATATTAAGGATCAGGATTTGTTCGTAAGCACTTACCATCTTCAATAACATTTCCAGCTTATCCGTAGAATGCCGCCTATTGTGGACCCTAAGCCACGTATGCATAAACTATTCAGAGACTTCTGGTTGTACTGTGTTGTTATGGGCTTCACAACAGAAGAATCAGGTCAGTTCAATACATTTACTCGCGAATACATTTCAAGTAGGTTACAGTATTTGATCACGCTGCTAGAATGAAGTAAATCAGAGATGGTAGAAAAAAATACACCATGCAGCTTTGGTATACCATCCTTAGAATACTAAGAAATTCTAATAAAATTGACCAATTCTATATTATAATGTATCACTAATAAACTTTTTTTTGTATGGTTAGAATTACCAGAGATAGACCTCCCCTATATAAATCAGTACATTAAAAGAAGAGAGAAGTGTTTTGTTTAATATTTACACATTGTTTTCCAGGTCTCTGGCCACATGAGTGGTATGAGGGTGTATGTGAAATCGCGACAAAAGCACCACTCCTCATCTTACGCGAACATCTGCGCTCGGAGCTCCAGTATACGTCGGTGCTTAAGAATGACCAAGTTGCTCCGGTATTTAACTTTTTACTTCTTTTTTTACTGTAACATACTTTTGGTTGTCTGGTATCCAGGAGATTTCTTAATGTGGTGGAAAAAAATCAATATGTACCAAAGTTGATTTACCCAATAATAGAATAAAAACTATCATGTTTCATCATTTCTCATGAGAGAAAAAAACAGACTTATCAGGAGGCTCCACATGGAATGAGCTCAAGATGGGGGGTTCGGGTAGGAATGGGGGAATCCGAAGATTTATGCTTTGTATAATAGAAATGTGTTTGTTTTTGTAGGCAGAGTTGAACCGACTGCGGACTGACATTTTAACGGTCCTCGAGTATTCCACAGATGTAGTGCCCCTGGTACAGAAACTTAACTTCGCCCAATGCACCTATGTGCTATCTGTGTACAAGCTGGAGACACTAAGGTTAGTCAAATTCTAAACAATACATAATTGCTCTGACACTTCTGCAGTAATTGCCATTGTGTATTTGATATTGCATTAATGAATAATGATCATAAACTTAGAAAGTCATTACACTTGAGCCTTTATCATATGCCTGAATATGAGTCAGATATATGCTTTATTTTGGAGCATTTTCACAGGTACATCATGCGCCTTATTGATTTGGACTCCTATGTTTATACAGTATTTCCATTTAACAATTGCACCTTCTCTTGGCAGAATTACAAAGAGTAATGACTCTACCGCCTTCCATGGCCTCTTCAGCTACCTTGAAGACAACACCATTATAAAGGACAAGGCTGGTAAGTATCGCTCATCTTGTCTAATGAGTGGTTTAACTCAGTGTCTTTTATGAGCACAAAGTGTGTCCCTGTCTTTTAATCACTGTAGCTGTGAAGAATCCTCACCGAAGTTTGTCACACTACTTTCTATCGAATGATGACAATGCATAGACTATTAAAACCAACCTCCTACACACATGTCAATGGGGTCTCCTTTCAGTGGGCCATGGAATAGTAGACTAGAAGAAAAGCATATTCCCAACTAAATATTTCAAGACTGTCAATGCTATGTTTGTTCCTGTGATTTCAGGTATGTGGCAGTGCATAGCTGCTGTAACTGACAAGTCATACAAGATATTCCTAGAGACCAAGTCAGACATGGTAAGTTTATCTAAATCTATGTTTCTTTCCAAAAAGATACTCTATATACCTCCTCTACTGAAATAAATGTAACTACCTGTACATAAAAAATATCTAAATGCATCTTTTGTCTGACAGGCCAAGACTGAAGTTCGTGAACGTGAGTTGGAGGTACACGCCCAGTTCTTGCTCGTTAAGTTCAACCATGTTTACAAGCGAATCCGACGCGTTGCTGACAAGTACCTATCTGAACTCGTAGACCGGTAAGCATAGTCTCATTATCGTTTTCAAAAAGGTTCATGATTGCTTTAATAGCAATGTAGTCTCCAATTGAAACTTAATATTTGGAATCTAGTATGCTCGAAATAGAAGTCTTTTACCTTTTCACAACATTTGCCATGTTTTGTCTCCTTGACCTTCAGATTCCCCCACCTGCTGTGGAGTGGAACGGTGTTGAAGACAATGTTGGACATTCTACAAATACTATCTCAGTCACTGCAGATGGTAAGTTATAGTCTAGTCTACAATTTCTTCATCCAGTTTTCTTATGTGAAGTGTCCCCATTCGGTCCTGCAGGCCCGGATTGATTTTGGCAGGATTGAATACCTCAAGATAATCATTGTCAGGAAAGAAATAATGAAAAAACAAGAATTAACTCACTATTTTAATCATTTACCTCTTTAAACCTTAACAAGCAGTAAAGTCTTTTATTTTAGGTTGTAAAAACCTTAATAATGGTCCAATTTGCAAGCCATAAAAACCAAAGTGTAGCCCAAGGTCCAAAGACGACAGCCCGACATTCGGTCCAGCAGTCTGGCAATTTCCGCCAGCCTGGCAACAATTTTCTGGCAAAAGCCGCTGTCTGACGAGTTTTTGTATTGACTACATTATGTCTACTTCTATTTTAAGGATCCCAATGAACAAGCGCCCGAGCTGCTTATCCCAAACACAACGTACAAGTTAAGAGTCATGGACACAATGGCAGACAGAGAAGTATGTATGACGCTCCTCTAAATGAGCACATATATTACAGTTCAAAAGTGTTATCAAAATCTGCATACTTGGTACGCATATATGTCTTGCATATTTTGTGGTAAGATATTGTGATTTAAAACCTCATAAACATCTTTTATCATGAATGTGTATGTACATCATAAATATGTAAATAATCCTTCACATACAATCCGTTATTCAGAACACCGTGAAAGATTTTGCGGCACGGAGTGTAGGTATTCTCCAGGAGTCAATGCGTTGGGCCCCGGGTGCAACACGCTCACATCTTATCGAGTACCTGACTCAGATGGACCACTCCACACAGGGCCTGTACCAACATAGCGGACTGGCGCTAATCACAGAGAGCGTCCTGCAGTACGCTGGCTACAACAAACCCTCCCTACCCCTCGGGGTAAGTTGCTAACCTAGCATTCTCACTCGCATGGCAGACAATTCTTTTGTTCAGATATTGCTGTTTTTCAGGAGAGAATGATTGGTTTGAATGTGGCTTCATGCATGAAATACACATAGCATCGCTGTCTTTTGACATGTAATATTGCATTATGAAACCTTAGTGGGTTAGATTGCTGTGGAGGACGATTTATTTTCAGGCCCATCGCTTTATTCACAAACTTTGTGTTACATTGCTACTTGAAGGACAGATAAAATGTAAAAGGAATATCTAAAAATATTCTAGGAGAAATACAAATGGCCCTTTTTTAAAACCTAAACAACAATTCAAATAGATTTATGGTCTGGGATGTTTTGATATATGATGTATACATGCACAACACAATTACTGTATTTAAGGACAAGTACAGACAATATTTCAAACCTATTGATTGATTGATATACAAAGCAGTCAGAAGTGCAGATATATAAGGTAGAGGAGGTAAGGACCTGTTATAAGTTTTTCGGTCGCTTTCCCCGACAATCCCAAATCAAGGTTCCTATTGGAGGTGTCCCCAAATCGGTCAGGGTGACAAGGTTCACGTAGCTTCTCTATTATTTTAAAGAATATGTTTATTTCTTCCAGAAAATGAATTTATGTAGCATAAGAGAATTACTTCCACACTTTTTTAGGGATATGCCTAGACCATTGAAGGGTCGATGAGGAGAGACCTGAAAATAAATATCCCAGCATACAAGCCCAGAAAAACAAATTGGACCTGCGTTGCATTTCACACATTATTTTGTTCCGTGTACTCAGTTTTGGTTTGAAACCTGATTTAACCCTTGCAGGAGATTTATTCAAAGAAAAAGGAAGTCCCAGGACTTAGGAAAGCCCCCTCAATGAAAGATCTGTCGCGAAGTCTGAGTAAAAGCCAGTCTTTAAAAGACTTGATCTCAGCCTCGGTGGTAAGACCATACAACTCCGCTGACTCAGGGTGGAATCACACTCTCATATTATAACCAAACGCTGTCTAAACTGGACCACCCATTCCATTAACAACTTTAGCATTACAAGAACTTGGCTATATATTCCAGGTCGCAACGATAGATGTCGTTGCGGCCTCATAGGAGAAGCGCATGCGCAGATCCGTAGATTTCAAACTGCATAAACATTTCCATGGAGGAAGGTTCGTTTGGCAGCTACAGCTACAATCTGACTCTCTCTTAGGTAAGTTTAAACTATCAAAACTCCTTAAAATTGTCAGATCTGTTTTTAAATTGGTCATACTTGGGGATTGACTCGAAATTTTAGGCAGTTTCAACATTAAGGTAGCGATGAGGTTTTTCCCGCGCTTGGGGAAGTTTTGTTTGTGGGAGTTAATCTGATCGTTTTCGAACCAATGCCTAGTTGATCGCTTTGTTTAACAATTTAATCCTTAGTTAACAATCTAAACTACCCTTTTCGGACAGTTTTATCAAATTTCTAAGGTTTAAAAAATTCGCAAAATTTTACGACATAAACAAGAGATAGAACCTTTTTGCGGCATTTGTTTTGCATGCACTTCTGGTGTCGTATGCGAAATCTGGTCACCGAAGTTCAATTCTTTCTAAAATCCCACTTTGCCGAAATCCTAGTTATAATGTGTAGGGACAGTATCATTAGGGTTAGGTATTAATCAAATTCTATTAGATCTTGGAGGATGTTATCATGGTTCTGTTCCTTCTATTATAAAAATACTTTGCTTCGAGGCTATGAAAGACTTATCACTCTCCAAGCAGATAACTATACCTGTCAGCATTTAGATTACAGGTTAAGGAGTCATTTTGGAGACTGACCGACCTGATTTCGCATGGACCAGATTTCGCATGCGACACCGGTTCACGATCTTTCGTTCGTGAAGAATTCGCTATTCTTTGTGCAATATCTCTTGTTTTTATTGTATTTCTGGCAGATTTAACCTCAAATCAGTGATTTTCATGCTTTTTCTAGTAAGGCCTGAGCTGTTCTACAGTGTCAACCTGTCTATGTATGGACTGTGATTGAAGGTTTCTACTTCCACATACTATTTTAGGGAATTTAGGAGGGTTTCTGCTTCCTATATTCCTTATTAACCTCTTGTTCTCCCAACTAGCTGAAGATGTTCAACCCACCCTAAGGCTTATATAAATGATCTGTAACCTTGGTTGACTCTTCTAAATAAGAAATAATTATTTTATACCCTTGCACTGGTTATTTTGTCACAGATATGCTTCTTGATGGAGTTCAGTCTGTTGACCCACCTGGCTATGTTCTGAGCTGGTGGACTTAACCTATGGTATATTAAAATTATTTTCTTCCTGGCAAAAGTCGGACCGCTGCAGGTCTCCACATTAATTTCTGATGAAGTGGCATTAGCCATCCTGTTCTCACAGACTGACTTGTGAATGAAATGGCTGTACACGTATCAGGGAGGTTACCTACACGATTAAGATGCTGGACTCTGTGCTTGCTGTACAGATAGGCCACTGTTTTAGAATTTTGGGTTCAATTCTTAATAATAACTCCAGGATTAACAGTCCCGGCCTGCGGTAGGACTTGTTATAGGAGTTTGGGTGTACTGTGACCTTGACACCACCAGATGCTGTGGCCCCTGGCGCAACACTGGTAAGTTGAATCTATTTTCAACAGTTTGAATTTCTTCTAGAAATTTATGACCTGCCTCCCCAGGGAGGGCAGAAGTCTCAAGAACGGTGTCAAAATCAGGTTGTATAGGTTGTGAATCGTAAAATAAAAAAAGAAATTTAAAAATTATGTATACCTAATGCCGAAAAATTTCTTATCTAAAGAAATTTCACAGTTGGTCACTTGCAAGGTTAGGTGGTAACTTGAGTAATCAAAAACACCTACACCTTATGCCCAAAAAAATTCACATTGCTGTGAATTTGTGTGTAATTGTTATAAAAGCTTATAACAGACCGATAACTTATACAAAATTTCTTTCGAATTTTTGCAGATGCCTGTTAAAGTGCGCCACAAGTTGACAAGAAAGTCAAGACGGTTAGACAACAAACAACTGTCATAAATACCGTGATGAAGCAGGGTGACAGTTCGAAAGTGACAACTAAAGCCCAGGTCTATTGTCGTGCTGATGAGATTGAGGTGCTGGGCTCTGAGTCAATTGAAAGTCCGAAAAAAGGCAAGACCAGAAGGGTAAACACACGCACTGATGACTCGAAAAAGACCAGAACATCTTCTCCTAAGTCAAAATCTCCTCCTGTGTTGGAGCCAGCTGATAAGCAAAGGCCCAAACAAGAACCAAAAACTCACCCCTCAGATAAGGCCAAGCCTAAGCCGAAGGTGAAGCTAACCTCCAAAAAACCTACCAGTATAAAGCCGGTTTCTTCTTCTGAAGAAGAAGAAGAAGATGAGGAGGAGGACGTAGAAAAGGAAGACGAAACCGATGAAGGTTCGGAGTCTCCAAGTTCTCCAAACCTCACTCAAGATCGAGTCATAAGAAACACAAAAGACACAGAAGGTCGCGCTCACACTCTCGGTGCAGACGCAGGTCTCAAACTAGGTCACAATCCCGGTCACGCTCTAGATGAGGCAGGTCATGATTGAGATCTCATTCACGATCAAGCAGACACAAATATAGATCCAGGTCGAGGTCTCGTTCAAGGTCACGAAGATCCAGATCCAGATCTACATGACCGAGCTTGAGATCAAGGTCTCGCTCAAGGCAACGCTCGAGGTCTCACTCTAAGTCACGTGGATGTAAAAGCTCTAAAGGTCATCCAAAAACCAAGAAACGCTCCCGACAATCCCCTGTTGAGACAGAGAAACATCCGGAAAAGAAAAAGAAGCAGAGCAAGTCCTCTGACGAAGATGACTATACACATGAAGATGATAAAGAAGACTCTAAAGACCCTTTTGAAAGGTCAAAAGAGCGGGGCATTTTCGGACAAGGTTGAGAAATTCTAAAAAGAAAGTGGTCCTAAGAAATCTGCAGCCATAAATACTGGTTTAGCTGCAACCATACAGAGACTGTTGCTGAATGCTAACGCTAAGGATTCCAAACAGGTTACTGAAGAATATCCGCCACCAAAAAACGTGTCAGCCATGGTGGTACCACCACTCGAAGCTTCCATCAAAAAGAAGTTAGATAAGAAAGAGACTATTTCGGACAAGTACATGTGTACATGTACATGCGTGTACATGTACATGCGATTATCCTGACAATAACTCTTATGGTGGAAAAGTTGAATGAATGTGCTAAAGGCGCCATCGACTGCTTAGAGTTGATGGCGTATGCCAACAACATCTTAGTGAGACGCAGAAGAGAAAATCTTAGGCACAAGATTCAAGAAGATATCAAGTCATGGAAGCCCCCATGGGAGGGGCCACACTGTTCGCAGAGGCAAAGTCTATAGTCACTGAAACAGTGGAGAAGCGTGAGTTCACTAAGAAAATCTTGAAGCTTAGACAATCCACTACTAAGAGGCGAGGTAAGAAGAATTACCAGAAGAAATCCAGGTCGAAACCGCAAAGGCGGAGGAAGTCACACCAACTATCAGAAGAACCGAAGCAACAACAACCAGGCCAAGCGCGGCGGTCACGGAGGCCCCTCAAAACGAGGAGGGAAAAAGTAGAAAAGTTGCATAGTTCGAAGGACTCTCTACACCTTCAGATCACACTAGATAACTTTTTTGGTGGGCAGACTGTCCCATTTCTTGGACAATTGGAGAACTATCACTAGTGACTCTTGGGTATTAAACAATACGGGTGGTATTGAAATCCCTTTTACAGCTACCCTGCACCAGAGACACGAACTGCGACCGTATAATCTTAAAGATAACGATCCGTGTAAGATTGACCTAGAAATAGACAGAATGCTTGCCAAAGGGGTTATCAAAAAGATTGAGGATGAAGAGGGCCAATGGGTTTCGTGCATCTTTCCTGTTGCAAAATCTAATGGCGACACTCGAATCATCCTGGATCTCAGGACTGAATAACCTTGTACTATACGAACAAATGGATAACTTGGAAACAGCTATCAGCCTGATAGAGGAGGGTGTGTATATGGCATCTATTGACCTCAAAGATGCATACTAACCTTCCCTCTCAGGAAGGTTAGTATGCCTCCAATCAGAAATATCTAAAATCCATATGGAACAATGAGCTTTTTCAGTACCGTGTGATTCCCAATGGAATAGCTTGTGCCCCTCGAATATTCACAAAGTTACTAGCACCAATTTTCTGTAACTTGCGCATACAGGGATTTATGGCTTCATTGTAGGTGAAACATTCTCTGAATGTAGAGAAGCCATAACAAAGTTGGCACACTTACTAGATTCTCTAGGCTTTTTAGTTCACCCAGAAAAATCGGTCTTGACACCGTCTACCTCCTTGGAATTCTTAGGGTTTCTAATAAATACACAAGATATGACCGTGTCGCTACCTCAGAAAAAAATAGATAAAGTTCAGAAGGTAGCATCAGAAATCCTGAACGCCTAGCATTAGAGATGTAGCTGGATTGGTGGGCATATTCAATGCCTATTCCAAGGGGGTAGAATATGGTATGAGTCACTACAAGGCTCTAGAACGTTGCAAAAATCGAGCGCTTAAAGCATCAAAGGGAGATTACGAAGCCACCATGACTTTAGACAAAGAAGCTAAGAAAGAAATCAGATGGTGGTTGAATAATTCCCAAAATCCTTGCTTAATTCGTAATTCTACTCCAGATCTCACCATTGACACAGATGCCAGCATGCAGGGTTGGGGAGCCCATCTCAGTGACCATACCATAGGTGGGCGATGGTTGCCGGAGGAAAAGGACCAAATTAATGTCCTTGAACTCCGAGCAATCAACCTAGCTCTGCATAGCTTAGGTCGAGTCATGGATACCCACATACATGTATGTACGGATAAAATGACGGCCTTGCATTATGTGTCAAAGATGGGTGGAGTGAAATCTCACAGATATGACAAAATTGCTCGGCTCATTTGGGGTTGGGCTGAGGCAAGAAGGTCCTGGATTATGGCATCCTTTGTCCCTGGTATTTTGAATATCAAAGCGGACAGAGCATCCCGAGTCTTTAAAGATAATCTAGAATAGAGCCTCAATGATCGCTATTGCTCCTGGATGCCAGATCCAGGAGCGTCCCATTTTGACGCTTTCACCATGTCTTGGGAGGGAATTGACGCTTATGCTTTCCCTCCTTTCAGCATGGTCGCCAGAGTCGTCAGAAAGGCCAAAAGGGAGAAGCCTAGAAAGATGATTTTGATTGTTCCGGACTGGCCGGGAAGAGCCTGGTGAATCATCTTGTCAAAAGACACGAAAATTTAAAGATCTACCCTTGTCCATGAAACCTGGAGTCAAAGGGACGAGGGGGTTTCATACAAAACATCGGCCTTCAGGCTTTGAAGTTGTAAAGCAGGATTTGATCCAAAACCAGGGGTGCGATCGGAGAACTGCTGAATTTTTGCTAGAAAGTTAGTCTGCTGGCACACGGAAGGTGTACGAAACATACATGAGCCAGTGGGCTTTCTGCTTAATTGCCGTTCATTCTTAGGAATGAACGGCTATAGGAGGGGACCCATTCTTAAATACAAGCTCTCATAGTGGTGCTTCCTCGCTCTCCATGTATAATCCTGTCATAGGTACAGTATTGAGTATGCCTATACCTGGATTAAAATCTGCAAATCAGTCAAGCATAGAAGTGGTGGCAGTGGTGGTGTTGGTGGACCTGTTATTGTAGACCCTGGGGACAGAGTGGTGGTAGCCCTGGACACCTCAGGCAGAGCCATGGTATATAGTATATATACCCCCCCCCCACCCACCTCTGAATAGTGGTGGTGGCTGTGCTCCTGTGGTGGCCCCATACCTGCCTGCCACCACCTCTTCAAATGTTATCAGATGGATATTAGTGACCATTGAAAGACCTCAACTACCTAATTCTATTGTTTTCCATATGTGTCTGCCATCTTTGTTTTAGGATACACAGGGATCCAGGCCATACATGGTCAATTTTGATCTTCAAAAATTATCAGATGGGTGTTAGTGACTATTGGGAGACCTCAACTAGCCTATTTTATTGTTTTCCATGTGTGTCGGCCATCTTTGATTTAGGAAACACAGGGATCCAGGTCATATATGGTCAATTTTGATCTTCAAAAGTTATAAGATGGATGTTAGTGACCATTGAAAGACCTGAACTACCTAATTCTATTTTTTTCAATATGTGTCGGCCATCTTTGTTTTAGAAAACACAGGGATCCAGGCCATATATGGTCAACTTTGATCTTCAAAAATTATCAGATGGATGTTAGTGACCATTGGGAGACCTAAACTAGCCTATTTTATTGTTTTCCATGTGTGTCGGCCATCTTTGATTTAGGAAACACAGGGATCCAGCTCATATATTGTCAATTTTAATCTTCAAAAGTTATCAGATGGATGTTAGTGACCATTGGGACACCTCAACTAGCGAATTTTATTGTTCTCCATATATGTCGGCCATCTTTGTTTTAGGAAACACAGGGATCCAGGCCATATATGGTCAATTTCGATCTTCAAAAGTTATCAGATGGATGTTAGTGACCATTGGGGGACCTCAACTACCCAATTTTGTTGTTTTCCATGTGTGTCGGCCATCTTGGTTTCAGGAATCACAGGAATCCAGGTCATATATGGTCAATTTTGATCTTCAAAAGTTATGAGATGGATGTTAGTGACCATTGAAAGACCTCAACTACCTAATTCTTTTATTTTTTTCAATATGTGTCGGCCACCTTGGTTTCAGGAATCACAGGGATCCAGGTCATATATGGTCAATTTTGATCTTCAAAAGTTATGAGATGGATGTTAGTGACCATTGAAAGACCTCAACTACCTAATTCTTTTTTTTTTTCAATATGTGTTGGCCATCTTTGTTTTAGAAAACACAGGGATCCAGGCCATATATGGTCAACTTTGATCTTCAAAAATTATCAGATGGATGTTAGTGACCATTGGAAGACCTCAACTAGCCTATTTTATTGTTTTCCATGTGTGTCGGCCATCTTTGTTTTAGGAAACACAGGGATCCAGCTCATATATTGTCAATTTTAATCTTCAAAAGTTATCAGATGGATGTTAGTGACCATTGGGACACCTCAACTAGCTAATTTTATTGTTCTCCATATATGTCGGCCATCTTTGTTTTAGGAAACACAGGGATCCAGGCCATATATGGTCAATTTCGATCTTCAAAAGTTATCAGATGGATGTTAGTGACCATTGGGGAACCTCAACTACCCAATTTTGTTGTTTTCAATATGTGTCGGCCATCTTGGTTTCAGGAATCACAGGGATCCAGCTCATATATGGTCAACTTTGATCTTCAAAAGTTATGAGATGGATGTTAGTGACCATTTAAAGACCTCAACTACCTAATTCTTTTTTTTTCAATATGTGTCGGCCATCTTTGTTTTAGAAAACACAGGGATCCAGGCCATATATGGTCAACTTTGATCTTCAAAAATTATCAGATGGATGTTAGTGACCATTGGGAGACCTCAGCTAGCCTATTTTATTGTTTTCCATGTGTGTCGGCCATCTTTGATTTAGGAAACACAGGGATCCAGCTCATATATTGTCAATTTTAATCTTCAAAAGTTATCAGATGGATGTTAGTGACCATTGGGACACCTCAACTAGCTAATTTTATTGTTCTCCATATATGTCGGCCATCTTTGTTTTAGGAAACACAGGGATCCAGGCCATATATGGTCAATTTCGATCTTCAAAAGTTATCAGATGGATGTTAGTGACCATTGGGGGACCTCAACTACCCAATTTTGTTGTTTTCCATGTGTGTCGGCCATCTTGGTTTCAGGAATCACAGGAATCCAGGTCATATATGGTCAATTTTGATCTTCAAAAGTTATGAGATGGATGTTAGTGACCATTGAAAGACCTCAACTACCTAATTCTTTTATTTTTTTCAATATGTGTCGGCCATCTTGGTTTCAGGAATCACAGGGATCCAGGTCATATATGGTCAATTTTGATCTTCAAAAGTTATGAGATGGATGTTAGTGACCATTGAAAGACCTCAACTACCTAATTCTTTTTTTTTTTTCAATATGTGTTGGCCATCTTTGTTTTAGAAAACACAGGGACCCAGGCCATATATGGTCAACTTTGATCTTCAAAAATTATCAGATGGATGTTAGTGACCATTGGAAGACCTCAACTAGCCTATTTTATTGTTTTCCATGTGTGTTGGCCATCTTTGTTTTAGGAAACACTGGGATCCAGCTCATATATTGTCAATTTTAATCTTCAAAAGTTATCAGATGGATGTTAGTGACCATTGGGACACCTCAACTAGCTAATTTTATTGTTCTCCATATATGTCGGCCATCTTTGTTTTAGGAAACACAGGGATCCAGGCCATATATGGTCAATTTCGATCTTCAAAAGTTATCAGATGGATGTTAGTGACCATTGGGGGACCTCAACTACCCAATTTTGTTGTTTTCAATATGTGTCGGCCATCTTGGTTTCAGGAATCACAGGGATCCAGCTCATATATGGTCAACTTTGATCTTCAAAAGTTATGAGATGGATGTTAGTGACCATTTAAAGACCTCAACTACCTAATTCTTTTTTTTTTCAATATGTGTCGGCCATCTTTGTTTTAGAAAACACAGGGATCCAGGCCATATATGGTCAACTTTGATCTTCAAAAATTATCAGATGGATGTTAGTGACCATTGGGAGACCTCAACTAGCCTATTTTATTGTTTTCCATGTGTGTCGGCCATCTTTGTTTTAGGAAACACAGGGATCCAGCTCATATATTGTCAATTTTAATCTTCAAAAGTTATCAGATGGATGTTAGTGACCATTGGGACACCTCAACTAGCTAATTTTATTGTTCTCCATATATGTCGGCCATTTTTGTTTTAGGAAACACAGGGATCCAGGCCATATATGGTCAACTTAGATCTTCAAAAGTTATCAGATGGATGTTAGTGACCATTGGGACACCTCAAGTACCTAATTTTATTGTTTTCCATGTGTGTCGGCCATCTTGGTTTTCGGAAACACAGGGATCCAGGTCATATGTGGTCAATTTTGATCTTCAAAAGTTATCAGATGGCTGTTAGTGACCATTGGGACACCTCAACTAGCTAATTTTATTGTTCTCCATATATGTCGGCCATCTTTGTTTTAGGAAACACAGGGATCCAGGCCATATAGCTCACATAGCCATTATCAGCTGGGGGCCGCCATTAGACCCCGACGGCACTATGACTAACACCTTCAGCCCCGACTCCGCAGTATATGCCAGGGATGCCTCCCATTGGTCAATAATACAATAGCCATGTGCCGTATATGGTCAACTTCGATCTTCAAAAGTTATCAGATGGATGTTAGTGACCATTGGGGGACCTCAACTACCCAATTTTGTTGTTTTCCATGTGTGACGGCCATCTTTGTTTTAGGAAACACAGGGATCCAGGTCATATATGGTCAATTTTGATCTTCAAAAGTTATCAGATAGATGTTAGTGACCATTGGGACACCTCAACTACCTAATTCTTTTGTTTTCCTTGTGTGTCGGCCATCTTGGTTTCAGGAATCACAGGGATCCAGGCCATATATGGTCAATTTTGATCTTAAAAAGTTATCAGATGGATGTTAGTGACCATTGGGACACCTTCACTACCTAATTCTTTTGTTTTCCTTGTGTGTCGGCCATCTTGGTTTAAGGAATCACAGGGATCCAGGCCATATATGGTCAATTTTGATCTTCAAAAGTTATCAGATGGATGTTAGTGACCATTGTGACACCACCACCACCAATACCACCACCACACTACTCCCAACCCTCACACACATTCCTTATTTGCATATTTTAATCCAGGCATAGGTTTACTCCATACTATAGCAATGGGGCAGGATTTTACATGGAGAGCGAGGAAGCACCACAATCAGAGCATATATTTAAGTATAGGTCCATTCCAAAGGCCATAGAGTTCATATATAATGATCTTTTTTCCTTGGATCATCATAGGAATATGCACGGCATTACAGCATTGCTGTGTTTACTTTCCTGAAAGTATGTTATAGATTAATAAATTGCAAAACACACAACATATGAAGGGCTTTTAGATTCCATATTAAAATAATATTTGTTCTGAAAATTTTGATCTACTATCATATTAAAAATGTTGTAAATCAATTCTATACTTCTTAGAACATGATATGAATATGCACGGCATTACAGCTTTGCTGTGTTTACTTTGCCGAAAATATGGGATAAATTTCTAATCCGGGAAACGCATTGCAATTTAACTGCTTTTAGAATTGATATTAAACTCAGAATTGATCGTCAAATTTAAATATGAAACCCTAATATCTTGATCATAGATGACAGATCCTAAATTGAATCCTCTCAATTGCATCCTTAACACGGGCCTCTTGATCATAGATCTTAGATTCTAAATTTTCAATTGAATCCTTAACATAATCTCCTAACCATGGACCCCTTGTTCACCAGGTCTCCTATCGCTCCCCTTCCCCTTTTGAGGTGTGCCGCTTCTTACGGCTCCTTTCAGAAAAGGGCAGGGCTTTTGGCACCGTTAATGCCGCTAGATGTACGTTGTCGTTTTTAGTGAGAAACCTTGACAACGGGGCGACCATGGGTACCCATTACTGGGTACGTAGGGCCATCCAGACCACCTACAGAAGGAATCCTCCTTCTCCCAGATATACCCAGTTCTGGGATGTTAGGCAGGTCTTCAACATGTTCCGGCTTTGGGGTGCCAATGAAGACCTGTCACTCCAGTTGTTGGGTTTCAAACTTGATTCTGCTAGTCACTGGCCAGAGGGGTCAAGTCATTCCAGCGCTTGATCTCCGAAATGTGTTCTATTTGGCTTCGGGATCTGTACGTTTCATTTTAAAGAATAATGAAAACAGCACGTATGGGGGAACCACTCAAGGAACTGTTCCATGAGGAGGAGACTCTGTGCGTTGTTTGTGCTTTGAAACGATATGTCCAGATCACAAAGCCATTCAGGAGGGACTTGAAATAGCAAAAGAAACATTTGCTCTTCTTGTCCTACATTAGACCACATAAAGAGATCTCGCACGACACCTCTAAGAGGTGGGTCCTCGCGGTACTTTCCGCAGCTGGAATTGACACCAGGGTATATCCAGCTCACTCCACCAGGGGTGCTAGCACTTCTGATGGAGGGAGACTCAGTGTATCCACTGCTGTAATGCTTCGCCATGGAGATTGGAAAAACGCCAAGACCATGGCGAAACACAACAACAAGCCCATAGCGAAACCCAACCCTCCTAAATCACTTGCTAGAATTCTCCTGGAGGACTCGATTGAGTGACTGGGCTAATTGATTGATGCTCCCCTAAGAGGATACACCTCAAAAGGGGAGAATTTTTAATAGCTTTTGCCTGAGCTCTTTTTTTTTTATGCTAGCACTATGAATAGGTGCTTTATATGATTAAATCAATTAGCCTTTTATTTGGCATTGTTTTTTGCCATTTTTTGAACCCGCAGATAGAGTAAATAGAACTAACTTTTTCATTTGATTGTCAAAGAACAGCTACTTTTTCTTGTCAGCACCTGACTATTGTGCAATGTCAGGTGAATAAAGTTATTCATTTTTTCATAACATTCCTGTGTTACAGTCCTATGTGGGAATTAGTAACATTAGATAAGATAGGACTATGGAAATGGGTAGTGAATCAGCTGAACTTTAAGGTCTCCTACGAGGCCGCAACGACATCTATCGTTGCGACCTGGAATATAAAATTAATCGATACTTACATGTAAGTTGATGATTAATTGTTGTTCCAGAAGCAACGATAGATTGTTGCGGGGTACATAGGCCCACCCATCCTCCCTAGGATGAATAGATTAGTGACAGTCAGGCATAATCATTAATCTACAATATTCAAGCATTTGTGAATATAATATCTATATATAGATCTTATTCGACGATACAATTTCATCTATATACATACTATTGAAAAGAATAGATATTTGATTTAATTTCCTATGTACCTAAGGCGAAATTTCTTTCAGCGATTGATTCACTACCAGCCGACGTCTGAAATCTACGGATCTGTGCATGTGCTTCTCCTATGTACCCCGCAACGATGAATCGTTGCTCCTGGAACAACAATTAATCATCAACTTACATGTAAATATTGATTAATTTTATATTAATATCCTTAAGTACCATGCGCCACCTAGAGGAAAAGATTGTACTGCAGAGATGCCACTTTTCCTGGTTTACCACGAATTCCTGGTTTTGATTCCAAGATTTCTGTATTAAATTGTTAAATTCCTGGGAAAATGTGTCCAAAGTCCAGCTTTCCTGGTTTTTGTCGACCAGTGAGTGGCATCTCTGGTACTGGATCCCTTTCTAATCAACCCTTTAAAGGCTGCTTAGTGCTGTAATGTACTATGTCCTTGAGTCATCATTATACAGCCCAGGTGAGTTACTCACGGGTGACATTTATCCATAATACCAACCCGTAAGTAAATTTGCGGAGGGCTGGTATAACGCACCAATACAGTGCTGGTGAGGTGACTCATCAGCACTGTATTGGTGCATCATGATAGCAAGGGAATACCAAGGAGGCATTATGTGGCCCCTAAGGGATTAATGGCAGAAGTTGTAACTGATTTCTCATATATTGAATTTCTGTAGCTAGAGTTCAGAAAACCCCCTCCATGTGGCGCTTTGGTCTGTGTAAGGCGTGAACCACTTGCTGCTATTTACCGCTGTACGAGTGTGTGTGTGACAGGTTTGGCTTGTCCTATTGTTTGCTTCTATTACTTAAGTTCATTCTAGCAACAGTCCTCGCCATCAGGTTTATTGCGGCCAGGCCCTTCAGAGACCTCCATCATCTTCTTTTCTATTTTATTTTATTTATTTACATGTATATAACTGTAAAACTTAAAATGATAAATGATATCTTTGTGCTAGGTAATAAGCTATTCTGATTTGGTTGTGAACAATACTACTTCTGCATAACTGAGTGAATATGTCGCGTTCCGGAGTGTGAACTTACCATGGCGTGCAGTGTGAAACGGGGGCAAGGTTGAGTTCAATGAGTTAATACAACGCACTGATATTGATAGTAGCATAAGTCTATATTTGCAAATTCAAGATCATACTATAAAAGCTAACTCAAAATAAATGCCCTTAAATAGAAAATCCATTCAATACCACACAGCTTCTGATATTATTTCATTATAACCAAGAGAAATCTCTAATGTTCACTACCGATGCTTGTAAATAGTTATTTTCACTGGCCTTCAAACTTATACTCCCCTTACAAATTAAGTACTGGGTCTTTTTATCTGTTTCCAAAAAAGATCTCTTGAAAGACCAGAAATTATAGTTCTTAAATGAATCAATTAGGATGAATTAATCACAAACGTCCTGGTCATTTTGATTTTCATGTTGAGAAATTTGATGTCTGTTCTTCGTATATTTACCAGTGAGATAGGTCGTTCAAATTGAACACATAAATCCAAAGTTGTGTAAATGGCAACATAGAAGAAATCACTTTTCGGTAGTTCTACCTTAAAATATAGGACATATCTCTTTTAGTTGATAGGTGATATCCCCCCCCCCCCAATCTTTGCCATGAGCTCCAAAGTGCGTGACACCATTTGAGACAATGCCCTCTCTCAAGTTAAATAGTCTGATACATTCTTACAATGGATCCACATTATAAAACTAAGGAAAACAATTTTTACAGACCCTACTTTGTCATTTTAACAGACCAGCAGCCTTGACCGCAGACCGACTTGTGTTAAGAGCGACTCGTCAAACTTCATGGCGCAACTCACCATTCGCAGTAGGTTCTTAGGAGAGGTAAGAGAATATTATTTCTTATGTGCTCGCTGTGATGGGTGGGCATTCTACAGTATTTCTGTATGGCGTATCGGTAAATGACTTCTGAAAACTTGATGATGGTCCTGTGAAATGAATTACCATATATCTCCTCATCAATGAAGGTTGGGGGGGGGGGGGAAATCAAAAGAAAAAAAAGAAACTGGGAATTCATGTCCTAGATAGTCTAGATTGTGTTGAAGTAATGCATAATAATAAAGTCTATTTATATTTGCCATTTGTCATAGGTATCCGGGATGCAGATCGCCTTCCAAAACTCGAAACATGAGCTCGTCAACCTCTTGTGCAAACAGCTTGAGACCACCAGCGGCACCATCGGTATGTTATCTGTCCATGTGCTAATGGTGTTAATGGTGTAAAGGAAATAAAAAAAAAACAATTATAGAATCACGGATGATCACAGCTATATCACAAGGACAAAGAAATATGAACCTTGGCGCATCATGGTACCTTTCAGGGAGTGCATCACCCCTTTAGTGTCAGCATGCTGCTAGAATATTATCCAAAGAGGAGTTAACAACATGAGTTTGTCTAGCTCAATAAGAACCTTTTTGTTTGATTGCAGATGCAGAGAACTTCAAGCAGTGCCTGTTTAGAGTAACGGCACTTCTGATAAATATTGGAGGTAAGTGCAAGTTTAATCATTGATATATTTAGAGGTTACCTCTCCAGGTGTTATTCACTCAGATAACAACTTGATATCAACCTCTAGCCTACCATCTACCGGTACTGATCTTATGGATACTTTCTTTGATGTAGAGGTTTCCAATTTTGTAAAAATTCAGACTTTTTCTAATATAAAAAGATGTGACGGTTGTGTTTAGGTCTAGACCGTCAGTTACTGCACAGCCTTTGTTGGGCACCTGTACGACACTTCACTGACTCGTCTCTCGAGGCGGCTGTTGCATGCTGGGAATGGCTGCTGGCGGCACGTCCCGAATTAAGTCTGCAGGTATGTAAACAGTGAGGGCTACAGGATATAGCATGTCAAATATTTGTATAGTTATATTTATAGCAAGTACCAGGTTTTGACCTTCATATGGTCTGTGGGGAATTTTCAAATTTGTATTATTTCAAACCTTAAATAGCTTTTCACTTTGATTTTAATTTTTATGTATTTGGACAGTTCATCCAGGAGATGGTGGCAGCTTGGCAGATGACGGTCGACATGCGGCTCGGCATGTTCTCACAGGACAAACCCGCACCCAGTCCCCTCACGATCTCAGAGAGCACAAATCCGGCTCCACAGCCACCGTTTGTGGCCCCACACAGTCTCTGGACAAAGGTATGTGGCACAGAAAGCCTGCTTTCTAAATGGGAACTAATGCTGGGTTTAGCCAAAATGTGACAAAGAAAATAAAGATTTTAGTACCAGTAGTATGTATATGCATTATCTAGTAAACACCTGAGGAATTTGTGTGGAGGAACAATAAAAGAGAACAGAAAACATTCTATATAGAAATTGAAGAAAAAGCACAATTTAGAAACTTGTACATGTATATTGCAGTTCCTTGTGGAGCGGGTGGAGATAGCCAAGTATTGCCGCATGGACCAGGTGGATGTGTTTGCAACCCTCCTACAGAAATGTCTCAGTATCGGCGTGGGACGGCCTCACTACATCATATCACGCCATGTCGCCACAGTTGGACCCAGATTCAGGTGACTTATTGGATGATAAACCCAGCCTATCTATCAGTATCTAGGCATAAATCATAATTGAAGTCCCATATAAAATGAAATACTTTCGTTAAACCTTATATGTAAGCTGCTCACATGTAAGCCAGGGTCATACTTAAGGTTATAAGGTATTAACTTCTCAATCTATGTGATGCAATTACTCCTCCTTTAATGTGGCATAAACTTGTGATTCTGTGAAGACTGACATAAATTAGTATCTTCATGGACAGGTTGTTGACAATGGGACTGTCCCTGCTACAGGGCGAGATTCTACCGAGCAAGACCGCCAAGAGTGTGCTTCGTGAGCGGATATACTCTGCGACGTTAGACTACTTTAGGTACACTCCTTTCACAGCTACCACTTATTGAACATATTCATTAACCCACTAAACTCGAGGGGGGAAACCCAATAAATTAACACGTTCACATTTTTAAAGTAAAAGGGCTTTGCAGAATTATGATATTGAAAAATATGTTTTAAAAAGGTTTTATATCCTGCCATGTTATATAAAGTGAAGTCTTTTATCCCTTAAGTGTTGCCCCGAAGTGTCCCACGCAAAAGGGCATAGACCTGCGAGATGACATCCTGGCACTCGTCAAATTCTGGCATGCGATGCACTCGGACAAAAAGTACCTCAAATCTGCCGAGATTTCTATCTCAGGTAAGGAAGCCTCTTGTCAGTGTTAACGTGATAGATATCTTGTGCATGATGAAACCATTTCTTAATTCCTGACTGGTTTACTGAGAATAATCGAAGGATGCCAAATGCTAGGATTTTAGAATATTATGAAAATGCATGTGTTTAGAAGTTGACTTGCATGGATGGCATGCTAACCCTCCCTTATTTTGTGGCCCCATAGTGTACCTCCTCCAATTCCTCCTCTTCCCAAAGTCCTCCCTCCCTTCCCCACTGTTATAGCCTTAGAATTAGTGCATGACTGACCAATGGTGTCTTTTTAAGCCTGCAACCCTCATTGACCACCTCCCACCACCATGTGTTAGACCCTATTAACATGCTACTCCATTCCCGACCTCGCTGGCTATCCTAAGTTGATAACAGCCATACCACCCCCCCCCCCCAACTCTATATAGGTACATGACGTTAGGACCCTACATGGGTATTTCCTTGTTTTAGTCAACCTTCAGAATACCTGCTCCTAAGTTTGCACCTTGTGTTAGAGTATGTTGATAGCTCCCAGTGTTAGTCAGTTGTCGGTGCACGTCCACGGCCTCCGCCCCACACACACCAGGGTTCACCCACACCGCCATGCTTCTTTTTAAATTTCAGGCCTCTCTGTTACAGACCATTCCACCCAACAGGACCTTAGCCCCAGCTCCCTCAACATGCCTTCCGACTTCCGCAGTAGTTCTGCTGATATCGGCTACAGCAGCGCCAGCACGCGGTCCCAGCCACAGGGCCAGGGCTGGATGAACACCCTATCTAACCGATCAACTTACTCCAAGCGCTCCTCAGGTAGGCCAAGGACTTATAAATGAGCAGGGATTTGTTGAATTATGGGTACATCAGTCACTGAAAATATGAGTTACTATAATAAACACTGGAAAAACTATTGTGCATCTTATCCACAGATGTTTTTATGCATGCCATATCACAAGCTGTATAGTTTTTATTAAGGGCCGCAATTATGCCTCCATATAACCTGCATTTACTATCAGGTATCATAGCTAAGGGCAGGGGGAGAAACTGCTTAACAAACGGGTAGGGCACTATGGTCTTGTGTATCTACTTTAGGTACGCGTCGGACGCAGACTGCAAATGGAACTTTTGTAAAGGATTACATGAAGAGGAGAAATCTGATTCTATCTCTGGTGGTATGTATCCCTAAAGGTCTACTCTTTTGTTTCTTTATTTCTATAAAAAAAAACAGTATCACAAAATGAAAGCCTCATTTTTGCAATGTCTCCACAGTGCCCATTGTCAAAGAATGTTTTTTATTTAAAGAAAAAAATCATGTTCTTCAAGTACTTATGACTTTGCTGTCTATAGAAAAAAGTAGTGCTCTCATACTCCTGGGACAGATGACAAATATCCTTGCTGACCAACATTGACTTCATGCTCAAAGATTCTCATATCTTGTAGAATTTTATAGATAATAAGATATGATACTTTATATGCCTATGCTGCTTTACTGTTGTAGGCTAATGAGGTAGAGCGTCTGGTGACATGGCACAATCCTCTCGGTACCAGTGAGCTAAACATCCCTGGGGAGGAAACCATCGCTACATGGCGCAGTCAGACCTTCAACGAGAAACAGTGGCGAGAGACGGCCCGCCTCGCCTGGGACATCGCACCTGCACTGGCTGTATTCTTATGTTCAAGGTGTGTCCCTAAAGCTTGGCCCACGTGTTGAATTTTGTTTCTGTCGAGTCCTGGTATTCAAATTAGTAGTTTAAGGGCCTCATGGAGAGAGGAAAATGAGAGATATAATTAAGATGATCTTCCAGACCTACCTATTAATCCTCTTTAGGATTGTCTTTCATGTTATATCAGTACTTTTTCATTTTGTGTATGTATAGGTGGGAAAACTCTGATGCTTTGCTGAAGGAGGTGACGCGCCTGGTGAGACTAAACCCAGGCGCCGTGTCCCACATCCCAGAGGCCATCCACTACCTGGTGACTGCACATAGTGTGGAGGCTGACGCTCCCGAGGTGGGTTCTAAATCTAAGTGTGCCTCAGTAACAGTGTGAACAGTGATGCATGCCATGTATTACTACTGCCATAGATTATCACAATTACACCACACTTTTTGTGTGAACAGCATAGGGACTATTGCTATAAGCCATACCTATGGATATTCAGGGGAGAATTTATATCTGGCAGAGATGTTACCTAAATAGATGTAGTCTGAGTCTTATTGCATGTTTTGTTAACAATGAATCACTCAAAACAAACTGAACCTTAAATGAATGGGCCAATGAATGTTATGACAACTGTAATTTATAGAGATCTAATCGTCATCCTTCATGTTTTATTGTAGCTGACACATATGCTGACTTGGTCAGCTGTTTCACCAGTGGTGGCGCTTTCATATTTCTCCCGCCAGTATCCCCCTCACCCGATCACAGCACAGTATGCAGTACGTGTACTACGCCAATACCCACCGGTAAGAAACCTAATTCAAATCAGAATAAATCTGCTGTAAGGGAGTTTGTTCTTCTTTGTGATCATTAGTGAGCAGAGAATACGTAATAAAGGAAGGGATCAAATGCCAACATTTATATATTTATCAAGGACATGCGAAGTTGACCTTCGCTTTGGATGTTCTAACATGTTTTTACCATTATATTTTATGTTCTGCAGGAGACACTGTTGTTCTACGTACCACAACTGGTGCAGGCAGTCCGTTATGACCATGTGAGTAGTACTTAATTCGTTTTGATGTTTGTATATTGTAACGAAGCTTGTGAATACCATTAGTCGAGAATTTTGAAAATCTAAATTCCGTGTCTAGATAAAATCAACCTTCTGATAGATAGTTACAAAAGCTAGCCATTGCTGGTAGACAATGTGAACTAGAAGTTGGCATGCCTTAAAATTTCTTTCCAAATTCACAATTAATAAACAAGGAATAAATTGTCCTGCCTTATATTTGAACAAAGATGGAATTGGAAAAGGAAATATTACCTCCCAAAAGTAATTAAGTGGCAGTAGATTAGTGATATTTTATACAAATTAGTTCACTTGTTTTACATTAGATGGGGTACGTGACGGAGCTGATCCTGTGGGCGGCCAAACATTCACAGTTACTCGCGCACCAACTTATCTGGAACATGAAGACCAACATCTTCAGGGACGAGGATAGCGCTGAGTATGACGGTGAGTCTCTCATGGTGTCAGACCTGGCATCTACTACTGGGTATTTACTCTGTGAACTCCACCATTAATCAGACATAAAGGATATCAAACCGTTGTTAGAAGTCTGACTACCACATCTTTGTCAGATTGACTGCTGTAACGTATTGCCACTCTCCGTACACATGAGAAAATGGAGCAGAATCACAGTTCTAAGCAGTTCTCCCTCTTAAACATTTAAGGGCATATCATTCGACAAAGCATCATGCCCCGTGTTCAGCGTGATGCAAGAATTCAGCCCTGGCGAGTACTCGCTACATCCATATATGATACATCATACCGACCCTGGAGCTCTGATATACATGTAGCTACATCAACTCCAGAAGATGTATCATGTATCAATGCACTGTCTAACCTCAAAGGCTAAAGATCAGATATTTCTAAGTGAACATTTACTCACTTCGTTTAGGATATGAATTCATTGATAGAATTCTATCTATAAAGGTCTGTACATTTTATGGTTCACTAACTTTCAGAACAAATCGGAGAGCATCTGGAGAATATGATCGAGCAAATTAAGACCTCCCTCTCCGGACCAGCACTTAAGTTCTACGAACGTGAATTTGACTTTTTCTTCAAGATAACAGATATCTCACGTGTAATCAAGTAAGTAGGCAAAACTTGCACTTACAGAATAAAAATCAACTTTGCTATTGATAATACAGTGGTTTAAGCCAACCGTGCACATAAGTAGCACATTGAGTTTGTAAACATGTCCCTTCCCCTTCCTTCAACCTCCCCCGGTACGTTGTTCTTAAAGGGGAGTATTGATGGGGGTGTTAGGACCCCCCCCCCCCCTTTGTGTCAGCTTTATGCCATGACTTATACACTAAGGGTATGCGTATCACACAATGAATTACAATCTTCATGGCTGAATTCATACACCATTCACCATCCAATTGTCTCCTTTTTTGTGGTGATTACAATATGGAGGCTATTGTTTTACAGGCCATTCCCGAAAGGTCCAGAGAGGAAACGCGAGTGTCTGAAGATCCTCAGTCAAGTACAACTCCAGCCGGGTCAGTAACAGTAAATCATTGTTTACATATGATAAAAGAGAATCTCTCTAAAGCATTCATCTTGTGTAAGATTTCATGAAAGTCCCGTCATTTTACATTATCCTTCATAGTAGGTAGTAAAAGTTCATTAATTTCGGGACAGTGACATTCAAGTTTGGAAGACTTGGTTTGATGAGGTCTTGTGTTCATGCAGACCCGAGTTTCAGTTCAACATATATCGATGATCATTGTTCTCGTACCCAAAATATGCATAAATATTGAAATCAATACATTCACAGGCTGTTACCTGCCATCCAACCCGGAGGCAGTCGTCATGCAGATCGACTACAAGTCAGGGACCCCCATGCAGAGGTAAGTACCCGTAAATCTCCGGTCATAAGCCGGATTTTTTTTTCTATTTTGGGCCCAAACCGGCTTCTAAATTTTTCCCAAAGTCTCCCCCTGGCTTATGACCGGTTTTTTTTTACTATAGAATAAAGAGAAAATGGTAAAAATTTGATCCCAAAACCGGCTTTTAGGATTTCCCTGAGCTCTCCCCCCGGCTTATGACTGGGGCCGGCTTGTGACCGAGGATTTACGGTATATGATATTGCCATTATTGGTGTTTCACAGTCAACAGATCAAAAGTAGTCTCTCCGTAATTACGTCTTCTCTTAGAACACATTTGTGGATCTTATCCTTTACTGATAAATGTATTTTGGTTTTAAGTGCGGCCAAGGCTCCCTTCTTGGCGCGTTTCAAGGTACAGCCGTGTGGTATAACACAGCTGGAGAACATCGGTATGCGGGAGAGTATGTCTCCCACCGAAGAACGAGACAATGTAAGTGACATAGTCACAATGGAAGCAGAGAAGTGGCAGGCCTGCATTTTTAAGGTGAGCCTACTAATGGAGTACTCAATACCCGTTAGATATTGATCTCTCAGAGTTACACAGGAATTTTGAAATAAACAGGGTAATCACTAGCCTAAGAAATTACTTTGATATAAGCAGATCCCCCTTGCAAAAATAAAACGAACTTAATATCCAAGGCGCCATATCTAAAAATAAATTTGCTCAATTCATGTGGCAGGTTTAAGATACCCCAGCACAATAATTTGTGTTCTCAGATTATTTTATTTTCAAATGATGGATACAAGGTGAAACGCTTTAATCAGAATATCATAAATTAGATACAATCACATTCCTCTTGAGAAAACTGTAATTTAAAACTCACCGGTAATTGTCTTACATAACAGGTGGGTGATGATGTAAGGCAGGACATGCTTGCCCTACAAGTAATTGCCATCACCAGGAATGCTGTGCAGGCGGTTGGGTTAGACGTCTATCTGGTACCATACCGCGTGGTGGCCACTGCACCCGGGTGTGGCGTCATTGAATGTGTGCCCGACAGCAAGTCAAGAGACCAGATAGGCCGACAGACAGACATCGGCATGTACGAGTACTTCATTACCAAATATGGTGACGAGAGCACGCCAGAGTTCCAAGCGGTAAGTTGAAATTGATTTTAGAGGATTATTATTAGTGTGGATACTACAAAACAATGCCTATAATAATTGAGGAATATTTGTTTACTATGTAATTTGAGCAAAAATTGCAACATTTTTCAGGCACGACGTAACTTCATCGTGAGTATGGCTGGATACAGTATGCTCAGTTTCCTGCTACAACTCAAGGACCGACACAACGGCAACATCATGCTCAACTCACAGGGGCATATTATACACATCGGTAAGTATTCCGTAAACTCCAAGTCCCACTCGGCTATTGCTTGGAAATCATGATGAACATTTGGTCTGTTGTGCAGAGTATGGCATATGCAGGAGGTATCTGACTTGGTAGCCATATTTAATGCCTCGATTCCACGCCATAGTCCAGAGTAGCAGTAGATCTATGCTTGAAATGCTAGAAACTAGATGACTGTTTGAGTGGATTTCAATGGATGAACACACTGGATATTGCTAATATCTACTAAAGCTCATTTTAATCTGAGTATTCTTATTTTTGATCCTGGGTAGATTTCGGCTTCATGTTTGAGAGTTCGCCCGGCGGAAACCTGGGCTGGGAACCGGACATCAAACTGACGGACGAGATGGTGATGATTATGGGTGGGATGGATGCTCCATCCTTCAAGTGGTTTGAGGAACTTGTCATTCAGTCCTACTTAACTATTAGGTAAGTTCTTTATCCTCCAACCTGTTTTCTTTTGCTATTAAAATAGCAAAGCTGTGACAGTTAATATCTGTAGTCCTGACTCTTACACCTGAGTATTTCTAAATGCATGCACGATACATAGTAGGATAGACATGATTATAGTAAAATATACTGGGTAGTTAAGGAAATGAGAAGGAATAAAATGCCATTAGGTTAATAGTGTACCTGAAATGTTTGTAAATGGAATAATGAATTTGATAAGATTTTGACAACTTTATTCTAACTTCACTACAGACCTCATAGAGAAGAGATTATCTCACTGGTGTCCTTAATGCTGGACACTGGCCTGCCGTGTTTCCGTGGAAACACAATAAAGCAGCTTCGGGCTCGCTTTGCCCCACAGGCCGGTGAGCGGGAGGCTGGCAACTACATGCTGAAGATCCTGCGTGAGTGCTGTTTGAACTGGCGTGGCAAGACGTACGACATGATTCAATACTACCAGAACCAGATCCCGTATTAATTGAGTGTGTGCTGGGGGGGGGGGGGGCAAAGTGTTACTGGGCTCACTGAAAATGGTAGGATCATTATATGTGTTGGTGAAGATTTGAGGTTAGTTTAGTTGTCAGTCCTTTATCCCGGTTTACGTTTTTATCAGATAGCATCAGAGTTATGTAATAATCATTGTTGATGATTTGGTGAATATTTATGGTAGTCAGTGCTACGTAACTCTTTTATGGTGAGATGCAAAGGGAGGAATAAGCTTACCAAGATGCCAGGGATGGTTATGTTCTGTGATGTAAATAGAGAAAGATTTAGGAGGAAGCTCTCGTAAGATTTCAAACTCCAACAGTTGATAAACTATTGATTACCTGAATTTTGTTATACTTATTGTAGTTGTCATATACTTAGACATGCCATTTCTATTGTAATGTTAGCACTAGAATGACAGGTCTCAGGCAATGTGCTTAGACAGAGACAGATGTGTATTAAGTAGAATATAGTCCCTATGTCACAGATCTAGCCATACTTGTACACATAATGTACGCACCTCTTAGCTGCCAGTTTGGGTGGGTTTACAAGTGAATAGATTTTTTCCATGTGACTTTGTACAAAGTTTGTGTTATTGTGAAATGAAGGGTTTAATGTTACAAAGAAAACTCCTATTGCTACAATAGCACTGCTTCCAAGCTTTGCATTCCAAAAACTCAAAGGGACAGGTGGGCCTGCTGCCCTTTCTCTCCTGTATTCAAAAGTGTTATCTGCTAAAGATAGTTCTGAATGTATTCCAGTCTACAGCGGATTCAAGTCACATATTTACTTTGTGTGACTGACAGTTATTCTATTAGAGAACGACTTCTTTCTCATTCTGTAGAAATGCTAGACTTTTGTGAGAATGATCAAGTTGATACTAATGATGGATACTTTTGAATACAGTACAAACCATCTTTATCTAAGAACAAAGGATAATGTGTAAATACTGATAAAATCTGTGTAATATAATAATGTTTCCATAAGTTGTATATTGTTTTTTGTAAATAGAAGAAAATTCAACATTTATTATCATTACCGTAGTGTATATTGTGCAAGTCCCTGGTCTTGAAACCGGTTTGTTGCCGTTACATGACATTTAGCATTGCCAAAGACCTCTGAAATTGTTAAGACGAAAAGCCATATTTCAGACACTGGGTACAAAACTGTCCATAAAGCTTGTTTCTTGCTATCGTTATGCCCATTCCATAGCTGATATCTTTGTTAATCTGTCCTTGAGATATCTTCGGATATATCTCTGTAAATATATATAGATTCGCTGTTTTCACATTTGCTTGTATTTATAAAAGGTCTCACTTCCAACACTTATGACGGAACCTATATGGTGAAAATTCCTCAAATTTTCTTTGATTAAAGTAATGATTTGATTTACATTATTTACTTTTGGTCCTATACAGTTCTAAATTATTTTTGATATCTTCTCAGCTGTGTGGAAAGGCAGTTTTCCTTTGGCTAACCCAAATGATAGAAGGCAGTATAGCAATGCATTTAACACATATTACCAACATATTCAAGGCAGAATCTATTGAATGTACAGCACGATGAATGTGATTTAAAATATATTATTTCCATTTTCCAGAGTTATCACAGCAATTGTTGCATATTGATCTTAAGTCTGTTATGTTTGTCTGTGATACACTGTGTTGTTATGGCCGACATATTCAATAGACGTGTTGGCTAGTGTCGTGGTGTCCAGATACCATATACTGATAGTGTAGGTTTAGTCAAATGAACAATACTGAACACTATTCATGTGTTCTCTTGTTATCAATTGTTAAGTCTAGTATAGAATGTGTATTTTACTGTACAGGAATACCACTTTCTAACTTGGTGAGTTATCCCTTACTTCCTCTGGGATTTCTGCAGTAAATTATAATGATTTTCTAGGGAAAATTAATCTCTACAGCAGAGAGTAGTACCATAGATTGGGACGTTATACAATAGATTAGATAGTCTGTTTAAGGACACCATGCACGTTCCTTTTCAAGGGAAAATTCAATTATAACAACCATCTATACACTTTATATAACAAAATGGAATTTGAAATAGATTGATTAAGGGTCTATGTGAGCTACTTTTGTTGGTATGATGAGAATCTATTCAAAGGCCTAAATTAAAAGTATGAGTGGTGCCCTCTTATGGGTAGTGTCTGCACAAGGGTACTGATGACGTCATGAGTACCCTTATCAGTGTAGGCAACCATGGTCACTCAGGGGGGCTGAGGTGCCCCCTTGACGGAGGGTGTGGAAACACTCACTGGGAGATAAGACAAGAGCTGCATCTGTCAGACGACTCAGCAAAAATGGGAACATTTCTGAGAAGAAACAAATTTTGTCACAATATTTTTCTTTACATTGATGTAACAAGTTAAAAGTATGCAAATATTGATTTATCCCGAGATTGAGCGATTCGTGCATGGTGACCTTTAAGCTTACTAGTGATATATATATATATATGTACCATGATATATGATGGGACAATTCACTGTTGACAAAATGAGAAAACTAAAAGATATACACAATAGATAGGTCTGTTGATAAGTTGAAGAATTAGTAATTAGATTATGTAACATAATATCTAAGAGTATTATAAGGACCTTCTCTAGGTTTTAAGTAACCACTACCAGTAATAACATTATTCTCCTGTCTGTGCAATATAAAGATAAGGAACAACTTATCCCTCACACACTTATCTTTGAATTTTGACTTGTAAAAGTTGAATTTTACATTTAGTGTCAGATAATGAACACGATCTAGTCTCTTTGCACTTGTACCTATGGAACGAAAGCAATTGATATCAATATCATATACGGTTAAGTGTCTAACACCATTTATCTCAATTGTATTGTACAAAATCATTTCTCATTTCTTCAGCTTCCTACACATTTCTTACAGGTTCTTTTCTTGCCGGCATAGTTTGTGTTGTCACATTGATATATGCACAAGGACGGCCTTCAGTACATAGCGTATTTAGTATTTTAAATCTTTCACACTGCAGAAAAGCGTTACTTAAGTACTAGTACTTTAGTTGTTACTGCACAAGATGAGAAGTCAGTGGTGTGCTGTGTTTATAAGTCTTATACACAAGAAGTCCAGATTAAGGAATGAAGAGTATTTACTTACATGTACTTACATTCACATAATGTAGGTTGAAAGTGAAGATGGTGATTATGAAGGAGTAATTGTTGAGAGTGAAGCGATTCAAGGAATAGTAGTTCTTATCACAGAGATATGGTGGGTTAGTAAAATATGGTGTGCAATAAATAGAGGAAGATGGACCCGAGATAATGGTGTTCCAACAAGCAATGTTACAGTGTTTCAAGAATAAAAATGAAACTATGTTATATCGAGTTAATTGTGGTTCGTTCATTCATCTCATAGATTCGTCCATTAATCTCATAGATGCATGCGGTCATTCCATTACACATACCGTCGTGCCGTGTCTAGGTGCCCCAGTGGTCTTTAATTTGGGGGCCTCAATTTCCCGGTACTTATATAAGACCGTTGCTTATTCAAGATCCAGTTTTACTGCGTTAGAGATATTTCAGCACCCCTTTACCATGGGTGCTTATACAAGACAGGCGGTGATTCAAATACCGGCGCTCAAACAAGATGATACAGTAGATTACATTGATAGCTCCATCAACAGTTACAATGTGTATAGGGCATTAGCATATTAGGCTATGGAGGCCGCCATCTTGGTAAGGCCCCCGACTCCAGAGCAGGGCATTCTGGGTAAATTTCTTATCAGCCTCAGAACAATGGTCAGTGATAAGACTGATAAGCTGCATCCTGCCCCTCATCTTAATCATCCACAGTACCACTCCATTGTTTTAGGTGTGAAGTAAGGTGATTACCCTGATAGGGAGACAATGGCCTGATTGGCCCACCTGTGGTATTCAACAGAAAATTCAATGATCCATTGCTCTTTTTTTTAAAATAACTAATCGATTTCTAGATCATCTAATTAAAGCTGTTGATACGGAGAATCCATACATATAAGGGAGTGGTCATTATTTATCAAGAGGGGGGTGGTGGGAGGTGGTGGGGTTTACGCCCCCCTCAACGGCAGTCAAAATTTTGATCTATAGTAGCATGCAGGCTTTTTTGCTAAAAAGACGGTGAATTTTTTTAGCCCCCCCACAAGAGGGGTCAAAATTTGTTTAGCCCCCCCCCTCGGGAGGGGTCTGAAAATTTTACGCCCCCCCCCCCGTTGATAAATAATGACCACTCCCTAAATTATAGAAAAATCCCATGGATAGTAATTAATTGGCAGTTGGTTAAACTAGATTACACAAAGAGGCCAAATGATAAATTAGCCCCCGACTACATAAGCCACCTAGCTGATTTCCATAGTACTAGCAATGTGCTAATCCCGTATAGATTGCCCTTCTAGCTTGCACAATCAGCACAGCTACAGTAAATCCCGGTGTATAAGCCCCACCTTAAAAGACCTACCAGTCGTCGCCATAGCTACCTTCTCAAGTGAAAAAAAAAGCTGGACACGTCAAACTAAAGTTTAGGGTTCAATCTGGTGGCTTTTGAGGATGGCTGACTGATAGCAGATACTCTCATCCCCCCCCCCCAATGGTTCATCGGATCGCCGGATGTGGACGAATCACAAGATTTTACCCTGGTGGATCTTTGAAAAAATGATAAAACTTATGAGTTTGCAGGTATGAATCTTAAGAGGGTGGTATGAACCCCCTTGCCCCTGAAGATGGTGCACTGGCGGAATTGAAAGGGGGAAGCTCCCTCCTCTTTGCTAGTGCCCCCTTTTCCACCCCATAAAGCAGCGTTTGCACACAAATCCCATAGAGTAACGGAAATCCAGGGGCTAAAAGGGTAAAGAGTTTAATTACATACAATGCATTTTGGACCCCAAAAGTTGCACAAAAATAGGGGGTGTGCCCCCTCCTTTTAGGCCGTGCCCCATCCTTTTCCAGATCCTGGATCCGTCACTGCTAGTGTAAAGGGCATCTCAAATGATAGATCCATTCATTAGAATAGGGCTATCTGAAATACTTTGGTGCACATATACTGTTGTGAAATGGTTAAATATGTATAGAATAATAACACTTCATGGATGTAGAATGAAGCAGTTTTATTACAGAATGTACTTTATGTACAGGATCACAAGAAGCATGGGACAAGAAGGCTTGGCAGCTGACTAGAAACAGCCTCACATACTGAACATAAACACCCATCTCTCATACCCTCTATCACCAAGACCTTATAGTATCTATAATATCAATGGCATTCTATTGTCCTTCGGCTTTGTGTAAGATGTATGGCTGTTTGGAATTAGGCTCGTGTATACTGTCATGTTTCAGAGATATAGCAATTTATTATCAAACCCTTCCCAGTAATATCAAGAAGAGCAAGAGACATACTGATGTGTTGAATATTGTTCTCTAAAACACATGTCGTCAGCAACTTTCCTGTACTTACAGAAATATCATGCTTGATTTAATTTATATCAATTTAACACCACAGTAGTTAATTTAAAAAAAACAATTAAGTAACTTCCGCAAAATCCAAATGAAAAAAAAAGATAAAAATAATCAGAACCCTTATTTTTAGCTAAATCTGCACCCCCTTCTTACATTTTATTTCTGAATTCTAGCTCATCACAAAGAGCATACTACTGTATGGTCCAAAGACGAACATTTGTGGTCGACAAAAAAGTGAAGCACATCAATTCTGTAGACCCACATAGTAACAGCTTGATGTGTGTGAGGGGCTTCATTATGGAGTCAAGGGTCACAAAGGACAGTGTCACAGTAAGCACTGTCACAATAGGACCACTACCAGCATCTCTGGTAATTAGACCTAGCTGTCAGACTATGTATTGTATACACCACTCACCTTCTTACTCAGCTTATGCATACATTTTTTATATGTTTGTGTTTCCCATATAATAAAGATACTTTACAAGTCTCATAGACATGAGTTTTTTGTTGTTGTTTTTGAGAGTATTTTCATTACAGAAATTTTAAGTTGACCTCTAAACTTACAGAGCGACAACAAATTCTCGTTCCATGGTGGTAATATGAAGGGCCACATCTATGCAAAAAAATACTATTGAATGCGAGAAAAATTCTAATCCATAAATGTGTATTTGTGGATTGTTCTAGTTCTATTTGGCACCTATCAATGTTTTTATCTATCAAATGTCACAGCGCATTGCATGTACCCTTTTGGTTTCAAAATAAGCTTATATAGTAGGTTATAGTACAGATCGGTACACTGGACATCATAGCGGACCTCACTTACAGGCTATATACTGACACCACTGATTTTCAACAAGTATAAGTTCAGTCAATGTATCAAGCAAACCACGAATCCTTATAATGTTAACCCATTGAGGGCTAGTGTCGACTATAGTCGACACCATGGCAGGCATAGCGTCGAGTATAGTCTATGCCCATTATATAGGATTAGTATAGGAATTGAAAATAGGCTCGTCCTCTAGGAACTATACTTTTTTCAGAGGCTGTCCCCATGGCCAGGGCAACAAATTTTGCTCTGCCCTTAAAGGGTTAACAAGCAACATGTTACCAAGGCCATATTGAATGAACTAGGAAAATGTGTGTACAGTAAACAAGCAAACGAGACATGCTCATAGTACCTATTGCAGTAGCACTGCAAAACGCAAGTATACCTCAACTGGATATACTGATACATTGGTTTTAAGGTATTTTGATTCTGGACGCATATTTGTATTAATAGTGCAATACAAATGTACCTAAACCAAACCACACTGACCCCGATAATACTGCCGCTCTTCAGACAAACCAAGACACAATTACATGTTTAAATAGAACTTTACAAATTTCAGCATTGATACAGAATATAACCAGCTTTACACATGAAAAAAACATGTCAGAATTGGACGTACGATAATAGATGCTTTCAATCTGATATCAGGTTTCCCACCTCTCATAAAGTTAAGCAATCACTGTCTACTTATCAAGGCCATGACAGTGTAGTTTTTTTTTTGTCGTGTTTTTTTTTTATGTCATATAAAACTGAGTTTTTAATATAGGGACGACCACACCAGTGATTAATTGATGTGTTTTGCTATGTAGAAAAATGGGGATGGATCGTGTGTGTACTCATATTAGATATGCCCCATAAAATGACGTTACATGTATTGATAAGAAACCCTCCATTTTCAGCTGATAAAGGTGACTTTTACATACATCCTAATTATCACGAATCAAATGCCACCAGGGCAACATAAAGAATAACAAGGGAGGGTATCATGTACATGTTATAAGAAAGGAAAAACAGACAATACAATTACTTTCTAAGGGTTTGTCAAAACAGGTACCCTACGGTGGTCAACATTTTGAAATCACCCCTTCATTCTGATTCTTTAAAGTTTGTTCGTTTCAAAGTAGATACGTTGTATGTTGATGTAACAATTATATCATTTGCCTTTATAGTTTTAACATGGCCGATTCTTCAAACGTGACATGTGTTCTTCTCATCCAGGCATTCATTTCAGACACTGATAGGTTCAATTACTCTTATTTAGACTCAAGAGTGTTGTCGTATATACCAGAAACTGAAAGGAAATTGGCCAGGAAAATTTAAATAAAGAAGTAAAAATGGTTTCTGATGAGACAATATTTCTATACTCTACGATAATAAAACAAAAGGGAAATTCAAAATGTATAAAAAGTCTATGTAGGATGTTTTCCAATCTCTAGAGGCTAGACTTTCATTTTCTGTACCTATCACTCCCTATTTTAACCACATTTCAACAGAAACTATCAAATGGGTGGATTTACTTAATTAAAAATGTGACAACACAGTCTATAAATAAGCAAACGCTTTCTGGCTACATATTACATACAGAATACTATTTACACTACCATCCACAATACATATAATATTATCACTAAGCCTGGCATTGATAAAGATGTGAAAAATAACCTATATAAATGTATATCTACTGATCATTTAATTTTTGGTAAACCCAATACCTAATTAATAGAGCTTTTTTTTCCAACCATTTACAGTTCATAGATTTCTGACATGTTATCAGTAATCCTACAAGTAGTAACAATGTAATGTATTCCAACATATTGATATGCCAATAAGCATATTCTCCATAACCAGTCTGTACAAAGGTTAATAGTTTAATAGGTGCACAGCCCTGCTTTGTTCTTCACTGAGCCCACCTTGTTTTATCAGCCCCATCTAAACAAGCAATACCGGTAGTATAGATGTAGGATCACTAAGAGGTGTCCTCAGAAAAGATTAAAGCAAAACTGCGCTTGACACTGACAGTACAAAGGGACAAAATGAAATGCTGAATGTTTAATTTGGCTGCCTGCTTGAAACCGACACCTCATCGTGGTAGGTAGGCACTTGGGTCTGGCATGCCGTATATGGGTTTTGTCGGGTAGGGTACATTGCTCCCACCCCAGTGGTTGCTGACCGGTGGTGTCCCCCAGCTGTTCATAGGGGAGGCAGCAGCAGCGGGGACTGGCGGGGCAGGGCGGGCAGGACCCCGGTGACGATTACGTAGTATCTCCTGCATCTTTTCTGACTTTACTTTACGGAGATGTGCAAGTTTGCGCTTCTCTGTGAAGCGGTCAATGAACTCCTCTATTTCAATATTCCCATCCAGGAAAGAGTCAGCTACCTCCTGGATAAAATATGATGAAAAAATAACATTATCACGGATTGATCATTCAATATAGATATGGATACAAGATGTAATATTTTCTTACAATATCTGCTTAATGACACAAAATAATTCTCACACCTGCCTCAAACATACAACTGTAGGAGAGGCTTGAGTATAACTCTAATTGGTTATTTCCTACTGGTTTAAAACTGCATGAGTAAATTACCTCAGATTCCTCCTCTGCCTTGGCTGCTTCTGTCTGTAGCAGCGCTAACGTTGTGTCAAGGTTATGCTGCTCTGTCGTATACTCTGTAGAAAAAGAACAATGTTGACCTATGATGACAGCAAAGTGACGTAAGGCATAGTTTTGAGGCTATCGGGTTGATACATCACCGAAGGGTCGGTATGACTCATCAATACAGCACTGGCCATCGAACTACCATAAAACACAGTCATAAGCCAAACTACCCACAAGTCATAAGTCATAGGTAGAGTTTGATAAAATGTCATAAGCCGGCATTGAAGGTCAATTTTCTATTTTTTCCTATACAAACATACCCGCTATTGGAATACAAACCCCACTAGAAATGTCGATGCATCATGCAGTTTGATACTAAAGCAGTGGCGGATTTAGAAGGGGGGGGGGGGAGCGGGGGCATGCGCACCCCCCCCCTTTTTCCCAGTACTTAATAGCTTATTACATATTTTGGGCCCCCAATTTGCTGAAAATAGGGCCGCGCCCCCTCCTTTTCCAGATCCAGGATCCGCCACTGTAAAGAGTCATGTAGATGTAGCTGTTACATATATTGGATAGAAAGCAGGTTGCACTTACGTAATTTTTGCTTGTGTTCATCAAACTTTTTCTGGATCTCAATTGCTTGCTCATATGTCCGCGCCAACTGTTGTTTGGCTTGTTTGAACTTGTGCTCTCTGGACAAATTATAATCTGCGAGCGATTTGTTTGAGGCCAGTGAAGTTTCTTTTTCAAGCTGTATGCCTTTCACCTGAAAATTGAATGGTGTGTTACTGTATTTACACTATCATTTTTCAGAGTGTTTTATTACACAATCTAGATGTAAATATGCGAGGATGTCTTCAAACACTAAACTTGGTAAAACACAAATTCACCCGAACAGATAATCTTATTTGGCATCACGTAGGGATGCCTTCTATGGCAAAATGATTATCAAAATCATTTAAGACATGTTCTTATAGTTGGGATATCTGAGATGAAGATACAACGCTAACCTGTTGTAGATCACTGATAAGGGAGGTCAGTTTGTTGTCATCGTCCAGGAGTTGTTGGAGTTCCTGCTTGTTGAGGTGCTTCAAAATTCCCATCGCTGCATTCTCATCATAGTGTGTGGAGGCGGATGCCGATGATGAAATCGAGCCAGAACTCGACTGGTAGTTGGAGTACATGACGATTGTTGATGAACCAGCTAAAACACAGGAGACTTGGTGAGTATAGGGATATTGGTGTACAGATAACGCATCTAAAATGTTGATTATGTTAACCAATGGCAAATAACCCTTTCCCTGACCTGACTAGATAAAGCGAATCAAACCCGGTACTGTACCGTGTACGTATAAATCCAGACTAAAGTAAAGCTTGGACTATGTTGGTGTGCCCAGTGACTGTCCTATGCAGATACCGTATCACGTCAGCCTCATCTAATGTCTCTGTGGGTCAGAGCAGCCTCCGAAGGTGCGATATGCAGAGATGAAAGTGACTGAGCTCAGAAATCCCTGAAATGGTCAATTTAAGCCCCTAAAATATAGGTTTTATACAGGAAAGTATTGGTCTTCGGAACTTGAAAATCCCTGAAATCAGGGAAAACCCTGAAGACTTCCATCCCTGCATATGGCGCCGCTCCACTCAGCAGTCAGAATACACATCCACTAACTACCCCTAATTAAGGGATTAAAATTGTATTACTCCTTAGAGCTTAGGTAGGTATGTGAAAATCAGTGCTGCTGTGAGCATGGACGTCGTCACATAAAAGTGTACCAGATTTGGGGGCTTAGTGCAGGGGTAGCTCTCAGTTATCATCTTATAAGTAATGGTGGTATTGGCGCTGTAGTGTACCTCTGATTTTTGCCAACAAGAGAACAGAATTTCCTAAGTCCTACATTTTGATTTTTTTTACCTACTCATATTGGTTGATTTAACACAGCCGTAATTAGAACAATGTCTAAATAAAGTTAGATATAGTATATGAAGAAACTTATACACAGTAACGAAAATATATAGTACATATATAGCATCATTTAAACCCCCTATGTACCAAATATAAAAGAAATCTATCGATGATAAACAGATATCTAGGATCCGCAGGATTTAATAAGTAATTATTTTCCCCGAATTTCAGACATTTTCCTCACTTTTTTGTTTAAAAAAATGCATATGTCAAGTTGTAGACATCAGACAGGCATAGTAGTACCAGCATTGTGTACGCAACGTTGCTGGCTATTAGAAAATATAAACATAAATAGGGTAAAAGTGATTTAAAATTCCAGTAAAAATGTCACAGAGCATTCCTCTTTGTACAGTTTAAAATCAAGACAAAAAAAAACAACAACTTTAAAAAAATGTTAATAGCTCAGCCAAAAATGATGATAGAATAAAAATTCCAAAACAAAAGCATGTCAATTCTAAAATGTACCGACTAGTGTAATCTTGGGCTTGTCACTTGATTCCCTAAGTTACACAGTCACAAACTGCCACTCACTCAGTCACTGACTGAGTTAGTCCTAGGCTAGTGTGAGATAGGCCGAAATACCTGCCAGGCTGCCTGCTTACAGGCAGGATCCAAAGGTGTCTGTTGGTAGTCTATCTACTCTGCCAGATTGGCAGAGTGCCCAGTTCACACAGAAGTACTTACTGTCAGGTCCAATGCTTTCACCAACACTTCCCTTAATGTATATCCAAAGATCCACAATACACAAAGCACTTGAAATACTTGTGATAATTAATAATCCAGGTGATTTTCAAATCTCCCTCACTTACTCCAAATCATTTTCAGCCATCTTGAAGCCAGGTGCAGCCACCTAGTGCCAAAGAGACTACACTATTCTTGGTTAGTTAGCCCTATGTTTCAAAAGGAGGCTAACACCAGGTAGCATCCCCAGCATGTTGACAATGGAGGCCATTGAGGTAGTGATAGTCACTGTGCGCGACTCAGTTAATGACTGAGTCGCTGGGACTGCCCTAGCTAAAACTTGCAGGTGCTCTAGAAACAGCAAGTTTCTAAGAATAACATTTGACAGAAACAAATCCCCAACAATCAGCTTATAATATTGACAAGAGTACCACCTTAGTTTTGCTGTCTGTGAGTGGGAAGAGCGTCTTTTGTTGGAAACCTTTAGATCGCACCTTTTTCCAAGGTTTGGCACATGCTGTGTGGGCTGCAACAGGTAGCTATCAGCAGGTGCATTATCTACCAGACAGGAAGTCAATCTCCACTCACCAAGCAGATTCTCATGGATAACATTATTTCATGAATAACACCTCTGTTGTGAGACCTGAAACCACTTCAATCATGGCCGACCGTGGCAGCTAAACTTGATGTGAAGGCTAACAGATTTGCAAGAACCAAATAATCTGGGCCCCTGTATGAAAGGTTTCTCACAAAATGGCAACAAACATGTCTTAGGAAGCCATCCTTAAGAGGAAATTGACATAAAAAATTATATCCTACAATTCCAGCCACCTGCCAAATTAGCCCTATGCAGGAAGCCTGACTCTCCCGTTAGGTAAGAGTCAGCGCCCGCCGGACAAGGTAGTGATATCTAAGCTCAAGATAAACATGTCAGATTTATTGGATATATCTCATGCTTCAGTCATTATAAGCTGATGTACATGAAAACTGCATGTTTGTAAATAGGAGGGACAATTTCCAGGAACTGACAGTTAGTACTTAGTTCAGACTAGCCATGTGTTTGTGCCACTATAGACTTGTATACATCTTGGATCCTGCCTGTCCTGCCTGTAAGCAGGCAGGTATTTCGGCCTAGTGTGAGATAGCCAGATAGAATGCCAGAATAAAACTTATGAAGACCATGATACAGGAATAAACGTTAATATGCAGGTTTCTTGTCTTACCATAACACCTCATAAATCCCCATTCGAATGGTTTTGTACTTACACTAATTGTATTTTCGGGAAATCAAGAGAAAAGATCGAAAATTTACATCCAACAACCGGAAGTCCTGTAGGTCAAACAACAATAGTATCTGTTGTCGTTATTTTCCTATCAAAACATATTTCGTTGATATAATTTAATATAATTCATTTCATTATAGACACAAATTTCTATACGTTTCACATAACATGTGAAGTTAATAACTATGAAATATTGAGATAGTTGCATCAGCCGATGTGTTTTGAGTCGCCGGATCGACTGCGGATCGACTAAGAACCAATCAGCGACGAGTGAAAGTAGTCCGACGTCGCGAGACTTATATTCGTGCCTACATAAAATCATGAATATTGCAGATTTTCTAATATATCTTAGATTCCCCAACACAAAATAGCGAGTGTAAATAGAATTATCCCATGTTGATATGATATAAGCTATATTCTTCGATGGACCTCATATTCGTTGAGGTACTAGTTTATCATACGTGGTTGGATACGAATGAGTTGCTTGGTTTTTAGGATGTCGCAAAACTTATTCTTTAGCCTGCTGCTTTAGCAGACGTCACAGTCACTTTATGAGAACGTGTTTGTCACGCCACACATAAAAAAGGAGCCGGTGTTTACATATGTCTTATCAGGAATATTACTTCGACACAGATTCAAACAAAAACAAGATAAGCTCCATATCCGCCTTAGACTACAGTTGTCCATCATGGATCCCAAAGGAGATGCCAAGGCCACATGTTTGTGGAAACCAGACCCAGCGAAACAAACAAATATGTCAAGATTCAGAGAGAGGATAAATCAGAAGTTTGGTCTTAGACTCAGTAAGTGACTCTTCTGTTTGTTCACTGGATCAGTGTTGTCACTTGAAATACATTTACAAGCTATCTACAACATAATTTGGTCCACATATTAAACCTTATTTCCACACAAGCCTGACTAGGACTACTCACAGCATGTCACAGGCTACTGTATGTTGCAAAATGTGCCACGCCCCCCCCCCCCCCCCACCCCATCCCCCCACTGAATTATAAAATAAGGGAGTGGTCATTATTTAGAGAATAGACAACGACTTTCTTCACATCAAGACTGTCACGCCACTCAGATGCATTCATGCATTATAGAACAACAGACAGTCAAGATGTGAAGAAGGAGTTGTCTATTGTCTTTATAAAACGTTGTACATTTCATTCCAAACAATCAATCACCCAATTATGAATTAAGGTACGTCTAGACCACAGAGATGCCACTTTTCCTGGTTTACCAGGAATTCCTGGTTTTTATTCGAAAATTTCTGTATTAGATTATGTTAAATTCCTGGGAAAATGTGTCGAAAGTCCAGTTTTCCTGGTTTTTGTCGGCTAGTGAGTGGCATCTCTGACTGACCAATTATTGGCCCTTGACTTGTTTATAGTTTATACAGCTATGCTGACCTTGCTGAGGTGTGCACTACACTCCTATAATGCACTCAAGGTCACTTCTACTGTGCAGCAGAGCACTGCCAGCCGTTTTATAATCTTGAATAGACTCTTCTAAAGAATAATATAAATATACAGGTAAATCTTGGAGAAACTCCCAACAAATACGGATGTGCAAGGTAAACTCATACACAGGTTTTACGGAATTGTATAAATCTGGCCAAGTAGTCCCCATGGAGCCTCTGTTTGAACGTCGTAGTGCCCTGTGATAGATGATATCACGTACATGATGTACAACAGATACCATTTGACCATAACATTAACAGTTCAATCACCAACTGTGTACAGTTGATGGTGGTCCAACCATGACCCCCCTGACTGTTATTGAACTGTACATGGCCTATGTGTGTGGTAAAAGATCACAAGATGTGGGAGAGAGTTTACCCAGTTTACCGGAGACAGTTCACCCTGATTTTGGGTAAAATTGTCAATTCTTTCAGAAAACTACTATAGCTCGATGCAGCAAGTTGGGAACCTGAGTGTTTTCCAGTTTTGGAGGCAGCTGTGCATGTAAAATGCCTTCATTCAAGGGACATTTTTGTATATGATGCACAAGACAAGTCTTGTGTATGATTCTATCTCAAAAATCATAACAAAATATGAAAATAGAATCATTTGCTATGCATTATTCCCTCATAATACATGTCAGACTAGACAAAATGACCTCTGTAGGTCCCATATGGGCTGGAAAAGCACCATGCTCATAAATGTCTTCATCATTTTCAAGATAAGAATATCTGAAGACCTGAACAATGTGAACAGGTCCATGGTGCAAAACCCTTTTGTTTCTATAAAATTCCATCATCCATTGTTGTTTTGACCTGATGACCCATTGAAAACCATATTGAAATGCTATTAGAACCCCATATAAGGCATGTGAGCCCTATTATAATGCACTCTTGAGCTATTTAGCTGTAAATAGCAACAAAAGCGTTGTCGGCACCAAAGACTAGAATCATAAGATGTGGCTAATTCTTCTCACACTTATTGTATCACTTAGATATTTAATATGCCTTTAAAGATGATCGAGTAGAACATAAAAATGGATAATTCTGGTATCAGTGGGTGATCATGCACCCATATATGGTGATCTATGTGGTCCCACATAAAAAACCAAGCAGAAATTTTGCTGAAAATCACAGTTTTTGCAAACTAACAAAAATCACATGTCTCCCATAGTGTAATAAGCCACCATAGAGGTAGGGGAAAAAAGCATACTCATTTATAAACTTGATGGGTCAGTATTATGCACTATCTATCAAAAACTGATGGTTAGAATATTTTTTCACAAAATATATAGGGCCAAACTTTGAAAAACAGCGATTTTTTTAAACTAATGATTTTTAAATTTATAATTTGTACTTCAGTGGTAAACTGTGCACTATATTATTGTAATACCATCTACCCTGGCCTGAAAGCAATGAGTTTCATCTTTTATTTGCTGCAAATATTATGTAAATCGGATAATTTTTGGCTAAACTACAGCATTTCTTAGCGAAAATTCAGGAAAAACTAAGTTTTAGGTTCCCAACTTGCTGCATCGAGCTATACAAAGAGTTAAGTTGGCCATGCATCTCCAAGTCAGCATGGTATGGACATGCTCTTCTAGTTTCTAGAAATGGCTAGAAAAGGACAATTGCTGTCGATAATAGCGATACTATGAGAGTGATTTAGCAGTAGGTCTCATCTTTCTATGACCTCCATGCATGGGCCTCCATGGCTTGAGACTTGTTGGATTCTTGCCAAATTGATTCACCATATGAAGGCGTGGCACAAATGCAGGCCTGTGATTGGCTGCACGTACTATTCTTCAGTACCTACCCAGTACTGGCTACAATACCTATGTATGTATGAGGTTGGGGGGGGGCTGACATGATACCCTGATGGCTGTCTATAGAATTTGATATTCATGAGAGTAGGTTTGTTAACTGTCTTTGTTCCCGTAACATCAGGGTTTAGAATGGGTGTACATCTCAGGCATTACAAGGGCATTGATTTGCTGGATATTATCATATCAGTGTTAGGTCTGGCTAACCTCATATTTGATTTTATATACCCTATAAGTTATATATCTCGAAGCTAGAGGTTACAGGACTAAGGACACCGCCCCCCCCCCCCAACACCGGCACAAAGCTTAAACGAAAATAAAGATAAAATAACCTCCTTCCTTTGCATGTAAATTGCCTCTTAAGGGCAAGAGCGGCAGGGGCCTAGTGGCCATTCTGTAAACTAATCATTTAGCTCATTAAAGCAGGGCTAGCACGGAAAATATCATTACTGGTACCTGATCAAAGACACGCCAGAAATTTGCGGGACCCAGCGAAAAATTTGCAACGGTCTCATTGGTCAAGAGGTGGTCACGTACTTGGGAGTCAGGTATTTAGATAGAAACTACAACACAGGTCTGGGATCTAGACTGGTTGGCCATGACAGTGTATTCAGTGTGAGGTCAAGGACAAACAACTCTCTGCAGCATACAGATGGTGCTGGCTTCTGATTGGTCAATATTAACAGGACTAGAAATAATCATTCTAGGTAACCAAAGTCTTTAGAAATATTATATAGATAATATTTTGACATATTATAACACACGTGACTTGCTAAGACGGGTACGTCTTAGCCGTGCTAGCCCTCCTTTAAAGGTCACCATGCACAAAAAGCTCAATCTCGGGATAAACCAATGTTAACATGCTTTTAACTTGTTATATCTATGTAAAGAAAATTGTTATGACAAAAGTTGTTATTTTTCATAAATATTCCCACTTTTGTTCTGTGGTCTGACAGATGCAGTTCTTGTCTTATCTCTCAGTGAGTGTTTTCACACTCTCCCCAAAGGGGGCACCCAAATCACCCTAAGTGACCATGGTTGCCTACACTGATGAGGGTACTGATGACATCATCAGTACCCTTATGCACACACTATCCATAAGGGGGTACCACTCCTGTTTTTATTTTAGGCATTTGAAGAGATTCTCATTACACCGACCGAATAAGCACACATGGAGCCTTAATGTTGACATATCAAAATATTTCAAATTCCATTTTGTTATATATAAAGTTATTATTGTGGAATTTTCCCTTGAAAAGAAACGTGCATGTTGTCCTTTAAGAGCTATCTGGCATTTTTTGAAGCAAGTTTCTTTCATTATAAGTTCAAAAGTTAAGTCTAGTGATGTAAGTGTACATTTTTAATAGGTTTGAAGAAACTTTTACAAAATACTATGAAACCCCCCTCTGACTGTCGTCCATAGGCTTATGCAATATGGTGCCCACCCCCTTACATTCACACTCACCTTGTAAAAAAAGTAGCATTGGAACCATATGATTTTACATTTCTATCTTGTTTAGAACATGTCAACAGACATAACTATGGTTTTTGAAAGAAATTGTTTGTCCAGTTTGGTTATATTCGCACAAATCCCTCTGAAGTCTGAACTGGATTGGTAGTAGCCCATTGGACCCCATGTTAAAGGGTTCTCTCGATGATGGCCGGTAATAATGAAAGTAGCATTGGTACCCCAACTTTTTATTTCACATTTCAATTACACATCATGTAAAGAACAAATATTGCAAGGCACAAGGAAATCCTTTGTCAATTAATTTTTGGGTCACCTGGAGTCCTTGTCCTTAAATATGTGATTGATTGTTCTCATAGTTATTTGGGGGAATTGTTCTAATTAGTCTTGGAGAATGGCCCAAAATGGAGCAATGTTAAATTACACGCAGCCAGGTGTCTTCCACTCTATCCTTGTCATATGGAGGTCATGACAACATGCATTGACCCCCCCCCCTCCCCGTCCCCTCCCCTTCCATGTACATAGAGCTGAGTGTGTAAATCAATGGTGACCACAAGGTGGACCAGACAGGGGCCCAGGTTTATGTGTACTGTGTGTGCTTGCCTCCAGCCATACCTGACCCACATCATGTCGGCAATAATGTAAAATGGCATAATACTATATACTGGTATGTAGTGGTGGTAAAATTCACCGTGAGATACTAGGACATACTATTAGCTTATAGTCTCCATCTTTCAATCATGTTATGTTTGATACAAAAATATGAGGATACTGAAAAAGTAATCAATGGATAATTCATGACAAGTGTGTGTTAGTGAAGGATAATTACACGAGGGCAAAGCCTTTAATTATCCTTTGCTAACACACACAAGTCATGAATTATCCATTGACTACTTATTTTATTCCACGATACCAATAGATAATCAATAAAATATCAATAAATTCAAGTTGAAAACAAAAATTGTTCACCCTCCCCGGGACTCGAAGCCAGCCATTGTGTGTACACGATCGGTACATACACCTCGGCGCCCGGCAGTGGACAGTGACAGTGCCGGTCTCGGCTTGGCATTGAATGCGTCTCAGTTATGGTAGCGGACACACGGCGAAAAAAAGATGCGCCCAGACCGTGTTAGCCTAGATCTACACCTCGTCACCCAGCAGCGGACAGCTACAGCGACCGTCTCAGCTTGGCTTGCTTTGAATGCGTCTCACGGTTATGTTTGTGTACAATCGGTACATACACCTCGTCGCCTGGCAGCGGACAGCTACAGCGCACACGGCGAAAAAAAGATGCGCCCCGACCGTGTTTGTGTACGATCGGTACATACACCTCGTCGCCCGGCACCAGACAGCTACAGCACACACGGCAAAAAAAGACGCTCCCGGACCGGGACTCGACCCGCCAACCTCTAACAGCTGAGTGCAATGCGCCAACCCCTAGACCACCGCATCTCCTCCTTCAGTGGCCGTCACGGCCTGGATTGATTTGAATGCGTCCCATGGTTATGTAAACACGATCGGTACACACACCTCGGCGTCCGGCTAGGCTTGCTAGGGGGGTCACAACCCAGAATGCTGGGGATTTTCACACTTTGAATGTATAGTAGTTATATGTGAGTGACCTCCCCGGGCTTTGTATCATATCCAGACCTGGTTCTAGCCAGCCACTTCCAGTCAGTCCCTGTGGTTCAATGCATAGGGAGTTGGACTAGGGATCTGAGACTGCAGGTTTGAGCCCTGCAGGTTCGAGCCCTGCCCTGGCTTTGAAAATTTCGTGGGTTTTAACATGTAACATATGACATGTAAGGACATGAGAGGTGTGCAGGTTATCCATGGATAACTGCATGGCATGCAGGTTATCCATGGATAACCGCACGCCTTACAAAATTGATGCTACAGCCTTCATGGTGTGCAATATTGACAGGTATGTACATGGGAATATCCAGGAAAAGCACTGAGAAACCCAGAAATCATGGAATAATGAGAAATAGGCAAGATGGTTTTATCGTAATACGTGAAGTTTGTAATTTGATTGTTCTTTCAGGAATGACAAAATGAACACCTCATCAGGTAAGACCAAAAAATAAGTCATTTGTTTCAGGTAACATGCTGAAAAAATTAGGTAGGGTAGGTCGTTTTTTTTGGTTTTTTTTTTGTAAATTTTTTTAACTGTCACAAAGACTCACACCGAGTCATGGCGAGTCACGGACAAGTCATGGCGACTCATGGAAAACTAAATTGACTGAAAACCTACCTAAAAACCTATTATTTCTTCAAAAATGGAGAGAAAAAATTAGGGTCGGCCCTGTTTTGCTAGGTAGGGTTGGGTTGGGTTACCTGAAACAAACAATTTTTTTTTTGGCCCAACGATACAAGAATACATTTCCCACTGTTGTCTACAATATAAGCATCAACTGATTAAGAATTGTTTTCCATTATTTTCAGAAAATTACAAGGAGTTATACAATTGGTCAGTTGAGAACTATCCAGAATTTTGGGGAGAAGTGTGGGATTTTGCAAAAGTGAAATGTTCGAAGTCATACAACAAGGTAGGCTACCATTCCATGAATTTGTTTTATCGTATTGAACTATGAACACAAGGACGATCTCATTTAATCTTATGGTTGTCGTCATTATGAGTAATAGGTGTTTAATAATACTGCTTGATCAGTCTGGTCATTATGTCTATATCTGTCTAACTACCTGCATCAAATCTTGTCATAGAACATGTAAGTCTATCTCACATCCTCTTCCTCTTACCCTCTACAAACACAGAACTGGCTAGCTCTTTTACGTGCATATTTGCATCCTTGTATTGTTTGCTTCCCTGTAGTTATTTCTGCTTACTTACTGCATCTCCTTTGTCATTCTCACTGCCTATCACCCCACCTGTTATCCTGCCCCTCCCACATCTTCACTCCCTATCACCCCCCCATCCTGCCCCTCCCCCCAATTCTCACTCGATCCCTATTACCCCACCTCCCATCCTGCCCCCCCCCACCAACCCTCACTCCCTATCACCCCACCTCTCATCCAGTCCTTCCCACATACTCACTCCCCATCACCCTGTCTGTCTGCCCTCTCCCTACCCTCACTTACTGTCATCCTGTCTGTCTGTCCCTCTCCCTACCCTCACTTACTGTCACCCTGTCTGTCTGTCCCTCTCCCTACCCTCACTTACTGTCACCCTGTCTGTCTGCCCCCCTCCCTGCTCTCATTCTCTGCCGTTTCCCTACCCTCACTCCCTGTCACCCTTTCTGTCTCCCCTCGCTCTACCCCTCACTCAGTCACTTGTCTCTCTGCCCTCTCCCTACCCTCACTCACCGTCACCCTGTCTCTCTGCCCTCTCCCTACCCTCACTCACTGTCACCCATCTGTCTGTCCCTCTCCCTACCCTCACTCACTGTCACCCTGTCTGTCTATCCCCCTCCCGACCCTCACTCACTGTCACCCTGTCTGTCTGCCCTCTCCCTACCCTCACTCACTGTCACCCGTCTGTCTGTCCCTCTCCCTACCCTCACTCACTGTCAACCTGTCTGTCTATCCCCCTCCCGACCCTCACTCACTGTCACCCTGTCTGTCTGCCCTCTCCCTACCCTCACTCACTGTCACCCTGCCTGTCTGTCCCTCTCCCTACCCTCACTCACTGTCACCCGTCTGTCTGCCCTCTCCCTACCCTCACTCACTGTCACCCTGCCTGTCTGTCCCTCTCCCGACCCTCACTCACTGTCACCCTGTCTGTCTGCCCTCTCCCTACCCTCACTCACTGTCACCCTGCCTGTCTGTCCCTCTCCCGACCCTCACTCACTGTCACCCTGTCTGTCTGCCCTCTCCCTACCCTCACTCACTGTCACCCTGCCTGTCTGTCCCTCTCCCTACCCTCACTCACCGTCACCCTGTCTGTCTGCCCTCTCCTTACCCCATACTCCATGTCCCTCTCCTTCTTCTGCTACTTTCTTACCCGGCTAGGCAGCTCCACTATGAATACAAGTTTGAAACTAAACCTGATGCTATTTCGTCCACCAGGTGATAGATCCATCTGCTAACATAGCCACCATACCTCAGTGGTTTGAGGGTAGTCTCCTCAACTATGCAGAAAATATCCTCAAGTATGATGACGACAAGACTGCCATCTATGGCTGTGGTGAGTGAATAGTGTGCTGTTATAGTTGTTGATCAAGATTGTCCTTTAACATTTGATACAAGTAAGAACCGTTTGGTGATTGTGTGAAGTGCGCTTCATAATAATCTTATGCACTCTGTGTACAAATTTCAATTAAAAGGGTGAATAAGGATGGATGGGAGTGGGGGATATTCTGTGGTAGGAACTGTGCACCCCAGTTGTGAAGGGAGGGAGTGAGGACCTAGGACCCTTTCGAAAGGTCTCCAAAACCACCACCACCCCTCTCACATTTCACACAATGTTTCCACAATAAGTTATTTAGTTACTACCAGATAATAGTACTTCAAGTATGGCCTTATACACTCAGTACTCTAGAATGATGCTAAAATAACGAAGAGATCTGTGATATATGTAGCATAATAAGTTCCTAGTTTGGTACTAGTGTGATAAATGAAAGTTTGAAATGAAGACATGCCTATGAAGTGATTGGTTGCCTTACACTGCATGTGGTATGCTAACAGTAACTTTTGTATCGGCTTAACTAACCTGTTTCTAACACCTACTCAATTTTTGTGTAAAACTCAGCTGAGGAAACACCAAAGTCAGATGGCATACGCTATGAAAGGTATGCTAAAGGTGAGTTCGATAAAATAGCATCTATCAAATTCTTGATCCCAATACCCCTTCTGATCCCCTTCATCTACCTTCTAATAGATCGATAACCTCTAAGGGCCCTGGAATAGTAATTTGATGTAAACCCTCTGGGTGATCCTTTGGCATGGCACCTTTTCTTGGTGCAACGGTCCAAAGCCCTAACGATTGACATAAATTAAAGAGATATTCTACAAATCACAGCTAGTATTTCATCATCAGCTGGATGGGAACCCTGATTTCCTGCAAGTCTCTTGGTAACCTTTCATTTCATCTACCAAAAGTGATCATTTCACCACTCACATAGTCTAATTAATTCAAGTCACATGTCACACTATCGAAATCATATATGTGAAATTTCTTCGAGGTCCATTTCACCCGGAGAATTGTGATGACTGCCGAGTTGCTTGGTGAATTGACCATTTAAAATAAAACTTCGCATACGGTAAATTCTCTCATATAAGCTGCGGCTAGTACCAGAATCCAAATAAAAATTAGGCTTATGGGAACGGCCCAAAGTTGGGGTGCGGCCTATATGAAGGTATTTTACACTATAAAGTACCGTAATCTCCCGCGTATAAGACGCGTCCTGTACGCCAAACAAAATGCTGGGGGGTCTTATAGCTTTCTCTCAAGTTGTGTGTGCGTCTTATACGAGGGGTAATTTTACTATAGAAATGTACCGGGTACTAATCTTACAAATTTCAGCCTTAAAATGTGCGTCTTATATGCGAAAATGCATGTGTTGAGTTTGGGGTGCGTCTTATACGCGCAGCGCGTCTTCTACGCAGGAGTTTACAGTAGTACTAAATTAGCCAATTTTCACGCCTTGGCTGTGGCTCTAAGCTTTTCTGAAAGACAGAGTTGCGGCTCATACAAGGGTGCACCTAATACGAGAGAATTTACAGAACTGTAAATTATCTCATCTAAGCTGTGTCTAGTATTAGAACCCAAATATAAATTAGGCTTATGGAATTGGCCCAAAGTCAGGGTGCGGCTTATACAAGGGTATATCGTCGCCTTAGTGCAAGAAGTTTGTAACTGCATTTTTTCAAGTTTTGTAGGAGAGGCAAAAGAAGGGAACATTCCACTAACAATAGCACAAAATGCAAACAGCAATATTGTACTGGGGTGTGGGCACACATATCATAGAGCTTCAGTACTTTCTTAGTAGCTAGATAAATAAGCAAATGTCCACGACCAGTGAATAATTTTGCATCGTATTCACCGAGGTGAGGCTGTCCGTATTCAATGATGCCTTATAGGCAGAGTTGAATGCTACCAGTGAATAATTTTGCATCGTATTCACCGAGGTGAGGCTGTCCTTATTCAATGATGCCTTATAGGCAGAGTTGAATGCGGACAGGCCTCACCAAGGTGAATGTGATGCAAAATTATTCACTGGAGTGGACATTTGCATTTATGTCATGGCCTAGGGGGTTATTTTGCTTTTAAATAAAGAAAAACTGCTCAGATCTGTTGAAAATCCAAGATGATGGACACCCATTGAATATAGCCACATTGTATTCCATCCCCCCCATTGAATACGGAATTTACAGTACTATTCTATAGTAACGCTCGTATCTGCCATGACATAAGGGTCAATTGGCCACTAGCTGGTTCCGGTGACACACACTGATAAGATGGGACCAGCATGTCCCTGGAAGTTGGTGTTATCAGTGGGTTTTACCTCAACCAGCGAAATTCAAAATGGTGGCTCCACTAGGTCTCCATACTGAGTCCTATACATGATAAAACAGAGGAAACCTCATTTTTGCCAAAATGTCAGTTACAACCTGCTTGCACTAAGGCGACTATATGTCACTATAGAATAGTACTAAAATACGAATTTTCAAGCCTCAGATGTGGCTTATAGTTTCTCCTGAAATTGGGGGATGAGGCTTATACCAGGGTGCGGCTTATAAATATGAAAGATAATTATTATTCCCCTACTTGTACAACTAACCCACTCTCCCACACCCACAGAACCTGAACGGTGTAGTCTGGATCAAATTGATGCCCCCCAAGGTAAGAGGACCCTAACTCCCACATCCTCACCTGGTGGCAGTAAACGGTACCGACCCCTAGCGGCAAGTCTCAGCACTACTTCCTCTCTACCTTTTCACCCAGGATGCAACTGTCCTACCCAGAGTGAGGCTTTATCTTAAAGACGCATGGGTCTTATCTTTGCATGGAGTTGGCGTTTCATTTATTTCATTCTTCCTAATGTGTTTATGTAAAGTTTTTTCACTTTCTTCAAGTTATCACCACTTTCTCATATGTTCTGACTCTGATATCAGTTCAGGTAGAAGATAGTTGGTGTTTTGAGGTAAGTAAAACTAGATGTGTGAATGTGTTGTAGATCAGCTTGCACTAAGGGAGCGTTCATTATTTATGGCAGGGGGGCTGAGAATCTCGTTTGGCAAATACCTGAAAATGAAGCGTCCCCCCCATGTGAATATCCCAAAATGAACTGCCTCCCCCACAGAAATACCCAAAAATGAATTGCCCCCCCTATGTGAATACCCCAAAATGCAGTGCCCCCCCCCCCCCCCCATTGTGAATACCCCAAAATAAAGCGCCGCGCCCCAATCATTACCGCTCACTATAATACATTAAAATTGATTCCCTCAGTAGAAATATCCTAATATCACTCTTCCCCTTAGCACATGAAATGGCACTTTCCTGTGCTAAGGGATTTTCCTTTGAACAACAATGCTGGCTACCTGATATACCATATAGCACCTTACTATGTGTGCATCCCTTTATGTTGCTGCAAGCTGGTGTAGTAGAAGGTGTAAAAACGCCTGTAGACACAATCACTACCAATGGTGGTACCACTTACAATTATTGATAGTTGCCCCAATGGATGCCATTGTAAGTCCCCCTGTATTCTATTTCATCCGACATACTAAAAAAATTCTGCCCCCCCCCACCCGCTCAAGGGGTCAAAATGTTTTTGACCCACACCTGAACAGCCAAAAAGCGTGTGCGAATGCGCCCTTTTAACCTATTCCGATGTAGCAGGTTATCCCATGAGCATGGCCATTGCTGGAGCTTGTTATCAGCACGTTCTACAGATAAGACCTACCAGATGGGTACCAGTTGGTCCCCGAGAGGACTGCAGTGAACAGTTGGGATAATCTCATTTGCTAATAATTAAACCCGCTAAGTCTGTATAGTAACATGTGGGCTTTTTCGCTGAAAACAGGTGAAATTGTTTTGACTCCCTGGTCAAGGGGTCGAAAAATTTCTTAAAAATGATCACTCCCTTAGCCCTCTGTATTCTGAAAATACATACTTGTTAGCAGGTAAGGGGAAAGGGACATCCATGCGGGGGTATATGGATGATCGTTTCTGTTTGCCAACTCATGCTTTTGAAGTGAAAATCTGCAAATTTAAGTACACACGAAAATGTCTTTTTTTGCCTTTTCCACGAAAATTCATACACACAAAAATATCTATGTTTACAGTAGATATTCTGAATTTGGGAGAATGCTATAAGTTGCACCTGATACCTGATAAGGTTCCGATTGCCTAATAAAGTCTATACACCACTTTCAATGTAATTAGCGCACATACGCTAATAAGTGTACACCCCCTCTTTTAGACTAGGAATTACTGTGAAACCCTGTTCATAAGCCAACCTCAGTCATAAGCCAGGGCTAGAGTGGGAAAATATCATGAGCTGATTTCGGGTTGAAATTTCAAGAGGTTTAGAAAAACTAATTTATAGCAATAAAACTTGGTCATAAGCCGAGGGAGACTTTGGGAGAAAATGATTTAGAAGCCGATTTTGCTCGAAAATAAGAAAAAAATCTTGCATATGTGCCCTAGAATAAAATATCCCCTGACATGAATGCCCTAAAATGAAGCACCCCCCCTACATGAATATCCAAAAATGAAGTGCCTCCCCCACAGAAATACCCTAAAATAAAGTGCCTCCCCCTCGCAAATGTCCCAAAATGAGCTGCCCCCCCCCTCGAAATGCTCACCCCCCCCCCGCCATAAATAATGAACGCTCCCTTAAACAAAGATAGGCCCAAAGCTACTGCATGATAGGTAATCCAATTTACTGTTAACACCCATTAGGTATTTTGATTTGTTCTCATTCTCGTGATAAAACCATAACAAAATCTTCACATACCTAAGAAATTGAATGTTTAAAATTTCTACTTCTGGGTATTAGATTAGCTCTGCACTGCATGATAGAACTACTATGAATTGAATCTTTTCATACACACTTCATGTGAATTGCCACAGGCCTGCATATGTGCTATATGCCTACCGTTCTATCTCCAGTTGAAGGGACAACAAACTACAAGACACGGACATTTGCTGAACTCAAGCGCGATGTTGCAGTATTCGCTATGGCCATGAGAAAAATAGGGGTAAAAAAGAATGACAGAGTTGTAGGTAAGTTTTGAAAAAGTAAGAAAAAATGTCTAATTTGAAATTGAAAATGTCCTCTTTTTTTGTAAATTCGGTGTACTCATTGTTAGACGTGTGTGGATTATGCATCAATGTAAGAGGAAATGCTATAACATTGTCACCTTAAATTAATGCAAGAAGGTTGTAACTGCATATGGATACCCAGCTTCTTGCACTGAGCTGACGTCATGTCCATGGAGTCAAGTTTACTGAAATAACATTGGTGTTTTTTTTGTGTGTTTTTTTTTAAACATTGGTGGTACATATCTCTGGTGGTTAGGCTTTCATGGCATTGATGTTATGTCTACCATCACCACTCCCAAGGTGTGTTGATACATTGTCATCATGTATTACATGTATGTTCTTGACAGGCTATATGCCCAACTGTATCGAGGCAGTGGAGGCAATGTTGGCAGCGGCAAGTATTGGGGCCATATGGAGCAGCACATCACCCGATTTTGGAGTCACGGTTAGTTCAGCGTTCTTTGTTAGATGTCATTAACAGACGATATTGTATGTATATTGAGTTTACAGATCATGTCAACAAATGATTATATACCTTGAGATATGTTGGGAAGTCTTTGTTTGATAAGCCTCTAATGTATTTCACTCACTTTCACTGTAGGGGGTCTTGGAACGATTTTCCCAAATCGAGCCAAAAATCATCTTTTCTGTGAATGCCGTGGTATACAATGGCAAGGTTCACAATCACATGGATAAACTGGAGAAAGTTGTAAAAGGTGAGGAAGTAACATTCTACACATTATTGTATGACCTTAACACATCAGTGCCACATGAATTATCAAATGTTAAATGCATATCAAATTAACAAATATAACTATAGTATAAGAATGCTTTAGCTTGAGAAGATAACCACGAACTGCTCATCTCCAATATCAGGGGATCATTATTGAGCTGATAATATGCATGTATAACACCAGTAGTGCAACCTGCTCCAGGCAATGAAACATGAAAGACAAATTCTTATTTTGGGCCAGTGGATTTTGGGTTTTATAACCCTAAGTCCTTCATAGTGGAGCCATTTCATTATAAAATCAACCCTTCTTTTTATAATGTGCTGCAGGTTTACCAGATTTAGAGAAGGTGGTCGTATTGCCTTACGTTGTAAAGGAAGGAGAAAGGGTCAACCTCGGCAACATACCCCATGCGTAAGTGTTGGCTCTTCTCTGTCATATCAAATATGTTCAAACAAAATCTATCAACTGTCAAGTGTTTTTTTTTTTTTTTTTCTCTATTATTTTGAGGTAAAACTTTATGCAGTCTGAAAATGTTTACATATGTGGAGATGATATAACCTATACTTTGACAATTTAGGAGAAACGCGGTGTTTAGATGTGCTATGCCTATTTGATATTAATGAATGGACCTGGCTAGTGACTTGAAAAATGAAAGTGTATACCGGTACATGTATAAAATCAAGGTCCAAATTCTGAAGCTTGAGGATCTAATGCAGACTTGGTGCTCCCGTGGTTCTAAGAAAATATAAATGTCAATCTGACCCCTGTATATGTTGTACTACTACCAGGTGTCTAATAGAGGAGTTCCTCGCCACGGGTCGCACGGAGGACGGAGCAGCTCCAGAACTGATGTACGAGCAGCTCCCGTTTAACCACCCACTCTTCATCATGTACTCGTCTGGTACCACGGGTGTACCCAAATGTATGGTACACTCAGCGGGGGTAGGTCACTCTGTAATACTCTATCATGGCTAATGATAAGTGAGAAGAACTTTTAGTAAGCAATGGCGTCGTCAGACATGCTTGGTTTACGAGTTTTGTATGAATTCCTACCCGGTCCTCTGGAACTTCTATATTGTTAAATGATATCAAACTCCACAGGCACGTTTCAAACGTCTTTTTTTCTGTCCATGGAGTGGAATCTCTGTGATAACAGTAACATTGGTCAGTAAATACTCATTACTGAGTGTTTTACACAGTTTGTATTGACATTGTAGGGCACACTACTGAAGCATCTAGAGGAGCACGTGCTTCAGGGCAACATGACACGAGATGACATCATGCTATACTACACCACGGTAAGCAATCGTTCACATTCTAACAATGAGAAAGGGTGGGTCTATATCATTTTGACTCCTCGAGGGAAAGGGTGGGGATTTCCATCTCTTTTAGGTGCAAAAGTGAAAAAAAAATGTATTCAGGACTCTTGGGAGGCATTGAGAAATTGACCCAGAGTTGGGTAATAAATCAGTAAAATCAATGATTGACCAAGTCCTTCACGGTGTGATCTAATTTCTTATCTTACCATACACAATTGCGGACAGACGGGCTGGATGATGTGGAACTGGCTCGTGTCGTGTATGGCCGCGGGAGCCGGTATGGTCTGCTATGATGGATCACCACTGGTGCCCACGCCTACCATCCTCTGGGACCTCATCGACAAAATAGGGTAAGTCAGATACATACATGTACAATGAATAAAAGAAAAAGTCTTTTGAATGTATTGGATTGTATGTTATGGTTTTTGAAGTCAGATAAGCAAATGTTTTTCGTGCCTAGAGGATGCATCAATCGTAGCCGGGTAAGCCCTGTTGAAAAATGCAAGTGGGAAAGTATGAAAGAAGGCTCGGGTTATGATTATTTAATAGCACAATGCATTTGGAAACTGATATCCATTTTCCCCATTCAGGATCACAGTTTTAGGAACCGGTGCTAAATGGCTTGCCGTTTTAGACGAGAGGGGCGTAAAGCCACGTAAGTTTGTCATATTCTATGGTACAATGGTCAAAGTTAATGCTTGATAGGATTAAATGATACTTCAAAGTAAATTCCCTGCGTCAAAGCTACATGTGTCAGAGAGGGTTTATCTAAAGGATTTTATTCTTTTGTGAAATATGTAAAATTGGAAGCAGTCTTGAACTGGCCAGTGCATCATACCTACAGTACCTTGTAAGGTTGGAACATGATGGAAAGGTGGCCATTAAACAACATATGTACCTGAATATCAATGCAGCAGTTGCAAGCTGATCAACAGGTTCACTTCAGTGATGTATCATGGCAACTCTTTGATGTTTTCAATGTATTTTATCCTGTAGGAGAGACACACAGCCTGAGGACACTACACAGCATCCTGTCTACAGGATCTCCACTCAAACCACAGACCTTTGACTATGTCTACAATGATATAAAGAAGGACCTTGTACTAGGATCTATCACAGGTCGGTACATCAACCAGACTTCTAATCCTGAACCCTTTAAAGGCTGATCATTGAGGTTGAGATGCATGAATGTGCCGCCCTGGCGAGTTACTCATTCATTCATGCATCACAACAACCCTACAGGGTTGATACACTCTCAGTGGTCTGGTATGATACAGCGATGAAGTGCTAGCGAGCACACACTGGTGCATCATACATAGAGGGCATGATGCACTAATGTGTAATATATTAGTGGCCATTTTGTTGTCACCATGATTGCATGCAGTAGCAGCAAGTGCCTGAAATATCTGAAGTGTGAACAAAATCTTAATGACGAAATTAAAATCTATCATAATTTGTTTTCTTTTAGGGGGCACAGACATCATAGCCTGTTTCGCTGGACAAAATTCAGACATACCAGTGTATCGGGGAGAGATCCAAGGCCGAAACCTTGGAATAGCCATGGAGGCATGGAACGAAGAAGGTATGGTATAGAAATTGATTTTCTTTTTGCAAAACTGGATATGAAAGAATATATGAGATTGTTGAACATGGTTTGTAAAAGGTTGATGGCTCAAGGTGGGATTGGAGGGCAAGGTATGCTTTTCACAACACTCAATAACAGGAATGATCCTTACACATTCTGTATACATAATAGAATTGTATTGTCTATAATGAACCGTGTAATAATACAGAAGTATATGTTACCATGACCAGGTGAGGCAGTGTTTGACCAGGCAGGAGAGCTCGTCTGTACAAAGCCATTCCCGTCAATGCCGACACAGTTCTGGAGAGATGACAAAGGGGCCAAATACCAGAAAGCTTACTTTGAAAAGTTCCCAGGTATGTCATATAACATGATAAGCTATTGTAGTTTCCTTCTGACTAGCTTGCCATTTTGACCTACCATAGCGCCGGTGCGTTTTCCCTTAAAGGCCGATACTAGTGCTTTAATGTATCATCAATTGGTCACAGTCAACACTCAAGGTTATGACTTATGTTCAGTTCTTATTTTCTATGCATAAGAGATATTTCAAAAGATGTATCTACTCACCCTGAAGACTTGTTCAAAACATGGCAGTTAAGAGCCAATTTAAACGTTAATACTGCTAGGTCTTTGTATTGATAGTTAGCTTTACTTTTGTGCAGGTGTTTGGGCACATGGGGACTTCTGCCTTATTGACAGTGAGACCGGAGGTGTCTGGATGTTGGGTAGGAGGTGAGTAGACACAACTATTAGCCTATGTTTAGAATAACATAATGCCTCAAAGCTTCAGGTCATTATGACATCAACGAGTGCTTATTTGCCAGCACTGCATTCCTCCATGAAAATCTAAGCGCTATATTGTAGTATAGCACTTGGTGTTCCATACTTGGTGAACCTAATCAATGTTATACATACATACGTAGTATATGGTGATGTCTATCTTTGCATGACTTGTTGCCATATAAGGCTCATATGATATTGTTTCTTTTTTCCCTCTAGTGATGGTACCTTGAATCCAAATGGAGTTCGCTTTGGCAGTGCAGAAATATACCAGATTGGTAAGCTGAGTTGTTATCTTGACTGATTTCATGTTATTTGTGACTTTCTCCCAAAGTGCTTTAATCTTATTACCTTTTTTAAAATAGATTTTAACAGTGACACTTTCCACTGGCATCGATTTTTACCCATATATTTTTCTCTCTAGTTGAGGCCTTTAAGGAGATATCTGATGCACTGTGCGTGTCACAGCGCAGCAACAAAGATCACAGCGAGGAGCGCGTTGTGCTGTTCCTGAAGATAGTGGATGGCTTCAACTGTGATGAGTCGCTAATTAAACGGCTACGGACAGATATCCGGATGCAGCTCTCTGCCCGACATGTCCCAGCCATCATCCTACCCACAAAGGACATTCCTGTAAGTCACTTCTTCTCATTTAAAAAAAAAAAAATGCAGAATTGAGGCAAATTGGATTCCACTGTTTTATCAGTGAAGTGGAGGTAGGAGGGGGGAGGTTGGATACCAGTTTTCCTCACTATTAAAGTATTTGGTTAAATAAACTGGCTAAGGTGTGTTTTATTTTCCGTTTCATGTTTAATGTTTATTGTATTAGATTGTGATACTTCCTTTTGTTTAAGATTTATAAAGTTTCACTTTTACATGTTGAACAAGTGTTACAAATTGTTAATTCAAACAGTACACGATTAGCGGTAAGAAGGTAGAAGTGGCCGTCAAACAGATCATCGCTGGACAAGAAGTAAAGGTCCGCGGGGCATACACTAACCCCGACTCACTGGATCTGTATAAGGACTTACCTGAATTACAGGGATTCTAAAACAGGAGTCAGGCAAGATCAAATACACAGGGATGTAAGTAATCAAGTTTTATCAGGATTTCCTGATTTCTGAAATTTTCGAACGACACATATTTTCCTTATATGAATAGTAAGGAGGGCTGTTTGGAAAAATAGAAGGCTTTTCTATCAAGTAAATCTATGGCTTCCTGATTTTTGTCCATTCCTGACTTACATCCCTGAATACACATGGAATGTGTGCTAATACCAAGGAAAGTGCATTTATTAAGCTTGCCTGATTCACAGGAAGAAATTGTAATTGTATGATCTAATAGATCTGAGCACACTTGATCTATCCGAGGATATTGGATCCTATTTATCTTGGGTTACCATTTGCGTGCCTTTGAAATCCTTTGTTATAAACCGTGCTGGCATGATGTATAAAGATTCACAGACGTATTAACATAAGAAACTGAGGAGTCAGCTGATCAATTTATGTTGAAATGAAGTTTGGTCCAAGACCAGCTTTCTGAGAGAGACCATTGAAAAGATTCTATGAGATAAAGTAACTGTAGATTCGAAGGGAGAAAACTTTGCTGCCTCTCACAGAAGTTGTTTGCCATACTGTTCTTAGGAATAACTGCTTATCTATAAATATGTGCCATTGAAAACCAATGATTGTTAAGTTTATTTCTGTTGATAGATAATGTTTCATATTCGTGAATGTAAAATGAATGTACAATGCGACGGTAATGTAGATATAGGTAAATATCTGGTCATTTGCAAATCATTTGTGTCTTTTGGTAGCTTAGGTCGTGATACTGTTGTGAATATGTTCCAGTTTACAGAACATTGGGATTTGTACTTTGAAATGTACTACCAGTAGTATTACCCCCCAGTAAAGTCATGTTGAGGTGTAACTATGCAAGCTGTTGAGAATTACCGTAATCTCCCGCATATAAGGCGCGTCTTATACGCGAATCAGATCGAGGGTGCGCCTTATATGCAGGAGGTAAATTGCCTTAAGTTGGGGGTGCGCCTTATGGGGGGTATTTTTACTAAAGAACAGTACTAAACTGACAAAAATCTGCCCCCTCAGGGGTGCACCTTCTACGTGAAACAGCCTTCTCTGGGTTGGGGGTGTGCCTTCTACGCGGGAGATTACGGTACCCTGGTACTATCAAAATGTGATAAGACCAACTGAACATGATGGTTATCTGTAGAACAAAATGTGTTGAACTGAGGTTGGCAGCTGCGGTCATTTGAAGATGATAAAATTTATTTTTATTTTGGGTTAGTGATCCCTTTTCTGTTTGATTTTCCCTTAAAAGGGGAGTACATGTACAAGACTATTACCCAAAAATTTCGCAATCATAATGTACTATACACTGTAATACTTTTGGGTCATAACTCTGTTTATGGGATAACACCTTGGGTGTATTGATTAGTATTTATTTACCCTCTTGCCTAATTATTTTATTGACAATAATGAAGGACTATGTTTATAAATCATGTTTCTGTATTGTGTGTTGACCATTGGGCTCCAAAGTCCATTGCTGTTTATGGCTATACAAATAAACGAGATGAATATGGATAAATGAGTACAGTCTTTTATAGGTCATACCCCATGTACATCCTCCATAAGTTTATAAGAATTAAACAAGCTGCATATTAAATTAAGATAAATTGATCAGGTGTTATAGAAGCATAGGTTTTTGCCCTTTTGTCTAGCCTTTTAATAATACACTCATAGCCCCAGGTACTTGCAAAAGGCAGGCATTTAAAACAGGTCCTTAGTCGATTTTGAGGTTTGCCTATACAGCACCAGATGGCACCACAGTCCAAAGCGGCCAGTAACTGTGTTAGGATGGCTGGTTTATATATACCCACAGTGAACTTACTGAGTTACTCACAGAGTCACTCACTCACCACTTCTGTTACACACTGCTCCACACAAACTGCTCAACTTCCATGTAGCCCCCCCCCCTCCCATATGGCCACTCCTCAGTAGGAGTTTGGGCTGATTCACATGTGTTAAATAAAGTGCTATAGTACAGCTAATCTCCCACATAGAAGACGCGTCTTATACGCGAATCAGATCATGGATGGGTCTTAGGGAGATTGCCTCGAGTTTGGGGTGCGCCTTATACGCGTTTTTTTTTTTTTTATTATTATTATTATAGAAAAGTACTAATCTTACAAAATTCAGCCTTTATGGGTGCGCCTTCTATGTGAACCACCCTTCTCTGAGTTGGGGGTTCACCTTCTATGCGAGCTGCGCCTTCTACGTGGGAGATTACGGTATATATAATGCAGGAGTTATTAGTTTAACCCTTTAAGGGCAGAGCAAAAATTGTTGCCCTGGCCATGGGGACGGCTCTGAAAAAAGTATAGTTCCTAGAGGACGAGCCTATTTTCAATTCCTATACTAATCCTATATAACTGGCGTTTTCTTTGAAAAAAATCTTGTCCACGGATTTCGCTGGCTTCAGTTTCTACAAGTTTTCTCTTTGTGATGTTTGGCAAAATTTAAAAAAAAATAAAATGTGTTCGCTCATCTCAGGTTCCCAGCAAGGATTCCATTGGACGCAAAAAAAAATTCTTAAAAAAAAAAAAGATGTAATTTTTCCTTATGATATGTTACACGATATTAATGAAACAAATATAATTAAACGTATTGGTTTAAACTCAACCTGGTTGATACTTTGCAAGTTTGTCGTTTGCCTTAAAGATTTACTCTGTATTCATAAAGGGCATTTCCATATTTGTAAATATTGGACGTAGGCAGTGGTAAAAAAGAAAATGGAACTTTGTGAATTAAGATTATGCATAATGGTATAGATCCTTACAGGTATAGCTTGGGCACACATATTAAAAAAGCCACATCGTGGCCAGATGCCAATATCTTTACATCGTGGAGTTTTATAAAAAAAAAAAAATAAAAAATAAATTCTAGGGGTAAAGTAAATCCATCTTACAATTATAATTTTGGTGGCAAGGAGGAAAAAAATCTTGATTAGAAAAACTGTTGGAATATCATACTGCTTGACAGGGAAAAAAAACAACATGAGAAACGCTACTCAAAAGAAATATGTATAAATACCCGGTACAATTTATTTCAATACGTTATATAGATCAAATTACATACAGCAGTACATGTATAATTGCACATTTCATTATGCTTTGTAATTCTGTCGGATGAACGTCTGTTGTCAACCGGCCAGACCTTTTATCAGGGCACCAATAATTTAATAATCAAGTATGAATATTCTTGACTGTTTGGCAATCATGAACCTTTTAAATAATTTATACCATTTTAGTTGTATTACAGCGTATACTAAATATCAATATCTCGACCGTATATCTTACAAAATTAATAATGAATCCATAAAGATATTTCAGCTGCACAAAACTTAGTAATCTCACTGAGTTTTTTTTTAGATATTGATTGAGATTCTTTGTGATTTAAGGGGAATAAATAGCAAAAATATATCATGTATGAGTCCCAGAATATATGTGAAAATAGATAGAATATCAGGGATAAATTTAGAACCCTACCATAGACAGTGAGGAACATTGCACCTCTTAATATGAATCGTATATCTCACAATTAATGTAGGCCTGCATACAAATATCATAGGATCGTAATTTTTTAGTTCTGGCTCAAATTCAGTTAGCAGAATCCAATCTTAAAATGTTTAAATGACCCAAACCTCTGATGTGTACATATCATCATAAGGCTACAGTGGGCTCTGTCAAAACATCTTAGACTACTGAAATGAAAATGCTCTCGTCTTTCCTGATTCCCATCTCCTTACTATCAAGAGAGCAGCCTTCTTGATTACTTAAATCATATTTATAGAGATTTTGCATTTCGTAGAAATCTACCTTAAAGATATCCGTAGGTGCAGAGAACACAGTCTCTGATCTGAAGACCTGAACCATTCACTCTCCCGCACAGTACAACCATAGTACTGTCTAAACTGTATATCCACAGTTTGTGTTAGGAGAGTGACGTGAGTTACAGGTGGTAACCCTATATATATCCCCTCACCTTCCCACTCTATAAACTGCACCCTCCCTCCCCATCCTGACTCTTACATCCATTAGGTGCCTGGGATCCAAGCATACCTGGACGAATCCCTCAACTATCAATCCTTACCTAGGAATTGCGTGTAACCATTAACAACTGGGAATCCCTTAGAAAAAGACCAGGCCGCATAATCAGATAAGGCAGCTCATACCTAAAGGTGTTTGCAATAGTAAGACAATACCACCCTTTTCTGTATGATTTCTATAAACGGTTACAGTGGCAAGGTAGCATGAGAATGGCATTCATGTCATATTCTACACTTACATTATTAAAAAAAATTAGACAAACACAAAACGTTAAGGAGATCTGTTCTTTGTAGTGCAGTATTTGGGTTTCATAACAATAGTCACATTGTAAACTCTTAGAAATTTCTCATGACAATATTCAGGGATTATGAACTCAACAATAAATATCGAAAAGATACTGTAATAATATTTGATAATAACTACTGTATTTTTTTTTTCAGTTGAGTATTTCAGACAATACCTATACATGAGTATCAGTGATATCAACAATATGTCCTGACAAGCCTTTGTAATTCCAGAAAAATAAATTATTCTTTTCCTGTAGACCCCCTGAACACTTATACATGTATCTAGAAAGAACACACATTTTGCACCACCTGTGGCCCATGCCTGACTAGATACCATCCTTTTTGAGGCACTTATTAAGGCACTCAATCCCAATATTTGTGATAGTTAAAGCTAATACCAAATCTCAATGTCTCCTAATAACTTAAATAAAACACTCGTCAGAAGCTCAATAAATAAAGGACTACTTCTAGTATAAGGGCACAACTCACCAAAAATAAATAATATTAAAATGCACACAACAAATAATAAATAGCCTACTACAATGCACACGCTCTATGAATATAAATACTAAATCTGATATTATACATATGAAATAGATATTCCTACCATATGTCTTATGATAACGACCATGGTGATCGACTACCCATGTATGGCAATAAGCCAATGATATATCAGCGTCCTTTACCTGAACGCCACAACATTTTTTATAAAGTTTTCTCTTTTTTTTTTTGTCCAGTGTCACGATGTCAAGTAGCTATACAAAAGCTATATTTCAGTTTAACAAATTACCTCCTTGTAATATGCAGTGACTGACATGGGTAAACCTGTACTTGGATTGGTATATGATTGAAACTAATAATTTACTCAGATTTAACACATCACAGTTTAGTTATTCAGTACCCTGAGATGATAATGATTATAAAACAGATCACTTTCAAGTTTAGTGTTGGAAGACATCCATGAATTTTTCATCTACTTTTTATTATTTTACATTCATCTAATTAAAGTAAATCAAGTGACATTTGATACTGTAGATCTTGCCTGAATCATTATGCATACTGCTAGATAAATACAATATTTCTTGAGTTATAGCACCAGAGATCTTTCTGAACGCAATACTAATTCTTCCTACAAGTATAATTAGGACATAGCATATCATTAGAATACAACTCATAATGTAAATTCTTGGATATCCTTTTCACGATCTCCTTTACAAATCTGGGATTTGCCTTCATGAGATCACATGGGTACATATATGGTACGTCCATCGGCCGACACCTGTTTTTGCATTGCATGCTTGGACTTCATGTGCCAGTTCATCGAGTTCCGCTGCCGGCATGAATAATTACATTGCAAGCATTTGAGTGGCCTTTCATCTGTATGAAGCATTTTATGTACCTTTAAGTGTTTTGCCTCTCTAAAAGTCTTGTCACACCCTTGGAAGTCACAAACGAGTGCTCGTTCATCAGCATGCGATGCCTGGTGGCTGGTCAAGGATGCAGCGCTATCAAAGGTGCGCCCACAGCCCTCAACAGTACAGGGTAGGGTTGAAGTGGATGAGGTTGTTGATGTGGATGCAGCTAATGCTGCTGCAGCTGCCGCACTGGCTGCTGCAGCAATGGCTGCCTCTTGTTGAGCTTTCAAATGCCGGCGTTGGATGTGCAGCTTCAGAGCCTGCTTACCAAGCTCTTTATTTTCGCAGTTGGAATAAGGACATGAGTATGTTGGAGACGCGTCACCGGCATGTTTCATGACCAGATGTTGTTTAAGTCCATGGCGTGAGGAGTACTCGCGCCCACACCATAGGCACACATATTCCTTGACATCAGTCACCTCCCTGTTATGTGCCACAGACATGTGCGATTGGAAATCAGTCCGAGTGTCCGTATTATACCCACAGACTTCACAGTAGAATTTGAGGATTTCGTCATGCTCGACAAGACGATGGGACCACATCTTCTCCACATTCTCGAATAACTGCTTGCAAATCTTACAGGTGTGGAACTTGGTTTCTGTAGCATTTGGGGTTTTGTTATCGGAACCTTGGCCAAAGCCTGGGAACCTCATCCTCAACACATTGGCAAAGAAGTTGGCTTCAGAAGTAATCCCCTGCATTGGGGCAACCTGGGCTGACAGACCACTTTCATCTGCTTCAAACCCATCCGCACGGAGAGGCAATGTCAAGTTGAGTATGGAGTTGTCCTGACTGCCACTACTGGCAGCTGGTGGGTTGGCATTGTTGGATTCTGAACCATCCTCAGTGCAGCTTTCATCTGTGCTTGATGGCATTGGAGACTCAATTTCATCCTCAGTCTCCAACTCCTCCATGGCCATTCCTCCATTTTGATACATAATTTCTTCTTCAGTGTACACAGTTGAGTCTCCATTGGTGTTGATTGCCTGGCCAGATTCACATGATTCAATAACAACAGTGTTACTGTTCATGTAGATGGTCCGGTTATCAACTGTCCTGCTCTTTTCTAGTCCATGTCGGGTTTTCATATGCCAGTTCATTGATGTCCGCTGCCGACATGCATAGTCACACAGCTTGCACTGCATTGGTTTCTCATCAGTGTGTCTAAGGCGGTGGATTTTGAGGTGTTTCGCTTCGCGGAAGGTCTTCTTACATCCCATGTAGTTACAAGCGAGGGGCCTCTCACCAGTATGAGACATGAGGTGGTGTTTCAGCCCATCTCGCTTGGCATAGTTCTTAGTACAGCCATTATGTGGGCACTGGTAACGACGTTGTGAGGAGTTCTCGTTCTTATGTACACGGGTTCGGTGTGAGAGGCAATCGCGCTGGTTCGTAAATGTAGCCTGGCAGTCTTTTATGTCACAAGTAAACTGTCTCTCTGCTGCCTCATCATGCCTCACCATATGCACCTGTAACCCTGCAGGAGACCTCAAGCACTTGCCACAAACCTTACAGGGATACTCCTTGTTCTTCCCCTCCGAGCGTGTCCTTGTAATCTCATCCTTGATAGTGGGGACCCCATGTGCCTGTATGCAGTGTTCTTGTAGGGTCTCCTTTGTGGGTGCACTGAAGTCACAATAATCACATCGCTCATTGTAAAAGTCAGCATGCTGCAGAGCATGGTCCCACATGGCATCTGCAGACTCAAACAACTGTTTACACACCTTACAGCTGTGATATGTAATACAGCAATAATCAGCCTTCGCTCTCTTTCTTCTGGCTTTTCTTGCTGTTTCTGGTGCTGGTTCCTTTCGTTTTAGTTCAACACTTCGCAGAAGCTCTAATTTATCAACACTGTGTTCAATCTCTTCAGTGGGTCCTTCAACTTCTTCATCAGCTTCTGCCAATGTGATGGGATTCTGTTCACTTCCATCTCCACTAACCATATGCTCTGCTGGTGCAGGGTTGTTCACTTCCTTATCTTCTTTGGTGTTCTTTATCTTGGTCTGCCACAGTTTGGCTACCATACTGTTTAACCCACCAGACTTTGCCTTCTTTGCTGCTTTCATAGTAGAAGGTTCAGAGGTATTGCTATTTGTGCTAGAGGGCCTACTCTGGGGCCCTGAATGGGCAAAGCTGTCCTTTCCTTGTTCCATTGAGACAGGGTCCATCAATGTGTCAGGATTCTTTTTATTTGATAGATCTAGAACAAAGTCATCTGGTTGTTGTGAACTGTCCAAAAACTCCATTGTTGTATTGCTGAAGGTGGTACTAGCCAGAGATAGCCTCTCAGCTAAGGCTGCTTCAGACTTGGAGGTATCCATTGACAAATCTACAACACAATTGTCATCTTCATCATCTGCGGTAAAGGAAGTGCTGATAAAAGCCTGTTTTCTGAAGTCACTATTGTCAAACATGTAAGGCTGAGTTTTGTCTGGGCCTAATTGCTGCGGTTGGATGTTAATCACATTACCCGTGCTCATATCGACATAGTGTGGCACGGTTTGTACTGGCGGTTGCTGAGCCTGGGGTGGAGAGTGTACCTGTGGCTGTCCAGATACCATTTGTGACAAGCCTGCTGATTGGCTGGTCTGGTAGTCCTCCAGCTTTACCATTGTGGGAAGCTGCATACCCATGTTGGTCATGGGGCTATTGAAACCTGATGTATTGGCAAACCTGTTCGTTGGGCGGATTTCCCCTGGTTCCAGGTCCTCCACAGGGAAGTGTGGAAGGGTCATACCTCCCCCAGTTTCATTAGGTTCTTTCTTAACTTTGACAAGGTCATTCTGTTCTAGAGGGCTAGGTAATGGGGCCACCTCAGGTTTCTTCTCAGTCTTGATGTTAGAAGTGTTTGCCTGTGGAAAAGCAGGGTATCCTTGGAAGTTTGGGATGAAGGGCATATTGTTGGGTAAGGTGTGTGGCTGGTTGGGGTCCCTCTGCTGGTCCCCAGACATGATCACAGGCACATTGATATACACATATCCTGGCATGGAGGTCATTGGCATGGTGGATGGCATGGGAGCAGGCTGAGAGTCTGATGGGAACGGCTGAGCAGCATTTGGAGAGTACCCAGGGACAGACATAGCCTCAGCTGGTGATGACATTTGCTGTAAGGCACCACCATCCTGAAGGTTTCCCTGAGCGATCTGTTGCTCGCGATCACCCGATTTGTGTTTCCCTCCACGGGCCTTCCGTGCCAGTCCTCGAACTACTCGGATGTGCTCACGGAGTGCATCTTTATGGTCAATCTTAGCCTCTCCCTGTTGTGGCAGTATAGGTTCATTGACCTTGCCAATACCATGGATGACATTGAGATGTTCCTTGAGTGTCGCCTTTCGGGCAACTTTGACATCACAGATAGGGCACTTATTTTCATTGTGTATCAGTTTGTGTTCAAGTAGGGCCGCTCTGTTATCATACAGACTGCCGCATACCTTGCACTTGAACAGTGTGTTGTAGCATGTCCCACGGCGCTCGCTCTTCTTACGTTTAGAAGGTGTTAGACCGTTCTTAGCATCAAGGCGGAAGTCAAACCTGCAGGCCTCAAAATCCATCTCATCTTTTGGTTTCTGAAGTTTAAATCTGAAAAATAAAAAGAAAGATATAATTACCAAGAGGAACAGGTATGTTCTCTGTTATGCCTGCATATATTAGAGTTACAAATACTTGACTATTATACCCCATAACCATAAAATCACAAGGGCTTGTGATCCTGAGTGAGAGCGCAAGCGCAGCACCATTAATGTTCAAGGCAATTACATTATTTTATTTTTTTAGGGGGGGAGGGGGAAACATCCCCCCATATCCGAAACGGACACCCTAGTGAAATGGGGTTCTCAATTGTTCTTAGGGAGTGATCATTTTTTAACAACAGGGGGGTCGGTGGGTTTGGGGGGGGGGGTCAGAATTTTTTCAACCCCTTGACTGGGGGGGGGGTCAGAATTTTTTCAATACCTCTGATGGGGGGGTCAAAATAATTTCACCTGTTTTCAGTGGAAAACCCTGCGCGTTACAATAGGCTAGAATGGGGCGATTTTTGTCCCTTATTGGGGGGGTCAAAAAAATTTTACCCCCTCAAGAGGGGGGGGTCGAAATTTTTTCGCGCGTCTGTGCGCAAACCCACCAGCCCCCCCCCCCCTGTTGTTAAAAAATGATCACTCCCTTATATAGGCAGTTAAATAGATAACGTCAATAGTAAGGGAACTTATATACCTTCTCGAGAAATTTGGGGACATTCTATCAAAAGGGCAAATATGCCAATTTCCCTACTTTTGTAGGAATTTCCCGCCTTTGGGATTCTGTATGAGATAAGGCCCATGCGCCAATATCTCTTAGATATGAACCTTACATGGTAAACCCTATTTTCAATGTTTGCAAATGTGTGGAAGAATTGTGGAATAACTACTGTAAAACCCAGCGTATGAGCCGCCACTTGAGTGTGTGAGGAAGCTACAAGCCACAGTGTGACACTAGGGTATAGAAAAGGTTAACATTACTTACGAAAGATAGTTAACACTTATATTTAACATTACTTATGTAAGTCTATGTATTTAAAACCCTCGTATACTATAAGCCGCACCCTGAGTTCAGAGTGAACCTATAAGCCGCACCAGAGGCCTGGAATGGTCTATAAGCGCCGCGGTTACATGCGGGTTTTTTACAGTAGCTCTTTGCCAACAATATAAAAAGATTTGCAAAGAGCATCTTTACACTTAAAGTGAACTTTATTTCATGGAGAAGTATTTTGTAGCTAAGATATTGGTGTCCTGTTATGTTTGTTTGTACTGTTTATATAATGCACACAGAACCCTTTTCACAGCTAAATTGTGTCACCATAGACACCAGCAATATTCCTTTGAAGTGCCGCTATTTCATAATCCTCATATAATCAATTAACACTATATTATAACAGTACGCCTGTTTAAAGGGGGAGTAGATTACTTTTTCATCAATCCCCTTCTATAGGTACCATGGCCAGTCTAGCCCATACTAGAGCCTGCAGCAGGCGGCCACCATGGAGGAGAGGAGGATAGATATAGGAGGGGGCGGGCAGGCGCGCTGACACTTATAGCCGCAGCACCTGGTACCTTATAGGGTAGGAGCAGCCGGAGTAGCTGCTGCCGACCACCACGTGCTGCTACAGGGAGCAGCTCATGGAGCACAGGAGCGACTCCACCACCAGCTCCCAATGTCTAAAAGTAACCCCGCCACACGAACTATGGTATGAAGGCTGCTGGTACCCACGTACACATGGTCCCCAGCTACTCCACACACCGTCACCAGCCGATAGGGGTGGGGGTGATTTTTTTTTTCATCTTCGGGAGGGTGGGCGGTGGTGAAAGAAAATGATGAGTTGAGTAGGTTTAGGTTACAGTACCGGCAATAAAAGTACCGGATGGATAACAGGGAAAGTTAACACCATAATTGACCACTTCTGTATACCCCCCCCCCCCAGGTTTTCAGTGGTACGAAGCATTTCAATTCTTTTAAATCTCACAGAGTTGGCACTTTTTCTCCTTTTTTATGACTATAATGAATTTTCCTTGCAAAATAAGTGACAAAAAAAAACTTTAAGACATTTTATCAATCAGGATGTTCATTTCTGTCTTGACTCTTGAGTGACACCAGCACCATCAATATGAATCGGATCACAGAAGATAACCACCAATTTATCAGAGATAGAGTATAGTCCTTGACCAGCTTAGAAAAGTTGGCCCAGGCCATGTGTACAGTATGGATATTTGTGTGTGTGTGTGTGGGGGGGGGGGGGGGGGGTAGACGGTAGTGACCCAGGAGTCAGTAGGACACACCCGCGTGCCTCCCATGCCCATGTATGGTAGGCACGCGCCTTGCACGTGTGGGGCTGGGTAAGGGAATGTGCGTGCACGTACTGCTACCAAGCCCTGCTTCCTGCCTCTCTGGGTCTTTGTGTGGGATGGGGGATGGGGAAGGATTATACTAATTCTTTATGTACACTGTCATAAGATAAAGTCCTGGGATAAAGTAAAGCCAGGAAAGTAAACTCACAGAACCCCATGGCATGGTGTGTCTGTGTGTGACCAGCATTCTTGTACACCTATGTCTTTATAACTACTTTCCTTACAATAATTAAAGTTAGTTAGAATTAGAGAAAATGTTTAATTAGAAATGATTCTAGAATACCTGTGCTTGGTTAATGTCCCATTTCCCCCCTGCACCTTTTATCTTCATAATTAGAATTCCTCAGTGACGATAAAGATCCTATTTCTCTTTGACAACCTATCTGCAGCTCCTATCTCTTATTTCCCGGGTACCTGGATTGAGCCATGATGCAAAAATGTAGGGAGTTCTCACATGACTCACAGACAGTCCTGGAACCAGGTATGGAAGAATAAAAAGTGCACCCTTTTTTAAAAGCTTAGGATAGAAAAAGAGGCACGGTGGGCTCTATACTGCGGAACTGTGCACAGTCTGAGTAAAACAAAAAAAGCGGTGACAGACTCAGAGACAGACAACTCTCCCATCTGGCTCCTAGCCATCAAACATATGGTCTGCTGCCACATTTATAAAGACACATAAAAAGTGGAAATAGAACAGGGAGGAAGGAAGAAAATACAAAGAAACTATGGAGTAGCAGGAACCACGTGTTCATGGAAGCTGCCATCTTAGTGTGATTTTACTTGCCTCCACAGTCTATTCTTATACATAAACAGAAACTCCATTATATAAAGTCTCCAAGTTTTATATCTGGTGATAAGTGGAGATTTTGCAGTGGGGCGGTGCGCTTTCTTTAAGTATTCACAATCATCTCAATTGAAGCTTTTACAACAGTTCTAATGCACCATCTTCCAGCGAAGTGAATATGGTATAGGCCTACAGAATCCTACAACACACTTAGTGTAAAATTTATCTTAAATTGATAAATCTTGATCGAAGATGCGGACTGCCCTTTAATGTAAACAAACAAATGGCTAATATTTTATATTAACCATGATGTATTGATGAGTCTAGGTGACTAATATTTTATATTGATCATGATGTATTGATGAGTCTAAGGTGACTAATATTTTATATTGATCATGATGTATTGATGAGTCTAGGTGACTAATATTTTATATTGATCATCATGTTTTAATGCAGTCTAGGTGACTAATATTTTATATTGATCATGATGTATTGATGAGTCTAGGTGACTAATATTTTATATTGATCATGATGTATTGATGAGTCTAGGTGACTAATATTTTATATTGATCATGATGTATTGATGAGTCTAGGTGACTTATATTTTATATTGATCATGATGTATTGATGAGTCTAGGTGACTAATATTTTATATTGATCATGATGTATTGATGAGTCTAGGTGACTAATATTTTATATTGATCATGATGTATTGATGAGTCTAGGTGACTAATATTTTATATTGACCATGATGTATTGATGAGTCTAGGTGACTAATATTTTATATTGATCATGATGTATTGATGAGTCTAGGTGACTTATATTTTATATTGACCATGATGTATTGATGAGTCTAGGTGACTAATATTTTATATTGATCATGATGTATTGATGAGTCTAGGTGAGTACTCACTGCAGCTGTGCACATGGTGCATCATTCCGACAAAATGGACAATCCCACTTGGCATAAAAACGTTTATTGTTACATTAAAAAAAATGTTTTTTATTGGTTTCCCTTTTGGTTATTTGGTTAAAAAACGTTTTTTGCCAAGTGGGATTGCACTCAGTGGCCCTTTAAAAGTTAAACCTAACATAATGATATATGAATGATATATGCGTTATATAGCGGTATTAGTATCATTTTGCAATGGAATCCTAAAATGAGCAAGGTCTGTTGTGATATTGGAAGCACAAAGAAAGAACTTGGAGTGGGACTCCTGATCTAGCCTACCCTAGGTATGATCCTATGACAGGACAGGAGTATATATATATATATATATATATATATATATATATATATATATATATATATATATATATATATACATGGAGTGAAAGTTACTTTTACCCTGCCCAGAGACAGACACACAACCACACCGTATACACAGTACTGGTATACAGACCACCCTCCCCACCCCACTCAACCCCAATACACACTGCATATACACAAAGCCATACATACGTGCATACCCGGGCGTGCATACATATATACAATATGCATGGGTAGCATAAAATATACAGAGTTTTAATTAGAAAACTAGACTCACGTGAAAAATGACATATCCTGACAGCCTTTCACCACATCTCCTCCCCTGGTATCCACAGACAGCTACCCTCAGTACAGTCCTCCTTACACTGTTGTGGTCTATAATACGTATGAGCAGCTCCCCTCCACAGCGTCCTCAGGCCGTGAGCAACTCAGGGACTCCCTCCCAGCTCCTCCTCCACCACCACAGCTTGTTCTAAATTTAGATGAGCAATTCGAGGAGTGGGCTGCCGACTTCCATAAGCGAGAGGAGGGACTCAGAAGGGAGGGGAAGGCAGGGGCAGTGCTGCAGTGGCTGTGGTTGGTATATAGGGGAGGGGTGGGTGTATATATGTTGGCTTTATATATCTGTCCAGTGTTATACTCCTACTCCTACCAAGGTGGGTGCGTGTATGGCTCACTGTACAGCTATAGCCTCAAGCACTCACTGCTACTTACAGATCTGTGTATACAGGGTTGTGCTTTTTATGAAAGTCTCACAAGAAATGGAGAACTTGCCATTTCCTAGAGAGAAGGACTTTTTTTCTTAGTTTTCTACTTCTGATTTATTTCTCATTTTGTTTTCATTTTCATTTTATCTTAAACTTTAAAGTCAAGATAGTAAAATTAGTCTAAATGAAATATTCAAACATAAGACTATTCAATGATTCCCTCAAAAATAGCAATTAACTGTGATCACATTCCTGTATGTGTGAACCCATACAAGAACCTTCATCAGCCATTAAGCTGTAAAAGCAAATAAAGATACTTGAGTGAATGTTTTCTTTAAATCAATCTATATTTTTGTTCAAGTATCAATACTAGCAGTAAGGCATTTTATACCCTTCACACCACTATTTTAGAACAGGTGGGTTGAGGAGTGAGATATGTGGCCACTTGTGGCAGCCCATGGAGGGTTGTGGAGTAAAGGCAGGTAGGTAGGATCTGACGTGTGAGTAGTAGTCTCCCCCTCTGAGACCAGTTTGAGGCAAGGTAAGGATATTTTGGGCTAATGTTGGTACTGCTCACATATATACTGAGACGTAGAACTATGGTTTCAAAGAGCAGCTCACAAGGGTTGGGTGGAGGGTCCCAATCCACAGCAATAACGTTAAACATAGGGTCACATTACCACTGACCTCTAGTTCTCTGTGGGCTTATAAGGACGTATTATCTATCTTGACCCTTGACACTGAGTTTAGTCATTTAAAAGGCGATATTTGCTGAATTACATTACACTAATAATAGGAATTTGGAGGAAAAGAATATGTCCTATGATAGTTGCCTTTTCAAAATATTTTACCAAAAATAATACCCCCTAAAATCATTGACATCAATGTACATTAAATCTGAGAATTAAGGATAACAATGGTATTTCAAAATCTCAAAAAGTTAATACAGCCTTTAATTTAAAAATAAAAGCTGTATGATAATCACCTACATTGGGTTGGAGTTGTAGTAATATGCAGAGTTAGGGTTATATAGAAGCAGTGTGTCTGTCAGTATAAGACTAGACTCTGAGCGCATTAAGCTGCACCACCAGGAGGACAGTAATAGAAACTGGTGCAGCAGGAGCAGGCTAATAAAAGGGGCACTCTGGTCCCCTGTGCTACACAGGGAATCCCTGCACTACCTCGGTATGCTTTTTTGGGGTAGAAATCCCACCTGGCAAAAGCACATTATCTTAAACTCAGTTAAAGTTTATAGTGTGTTTTAGGGTTTGAAGAGTATGGAAACTTCTTGCAGTAGAAAAAAGTGACCTTTCTGACTCTAAAATTAATTTTAGATTCTATTCTTATGTTTGGTTGAAGTCCTCACTCAAAAACAATATAAAGAGAAGACAAAATGATGCACATATTCAGAAAAACAACCAGTACATTGATAACCCAGAGAATACTGGCAAGTGTAGAATTGTTAAGATGTGTAAAGATGATCTCAATGACATTTATGAAGAGTGTGAATACAGCTACAGAATCACCAAATATTAGAAGCATTATTGCTAAACTCCGAACTGACAATAACTACACTTGACAGCCTGTCAAGAAGATATAGAGGAAAAAACCTCTCAACTCTATGTGTGTATACTGTAATACTACATTGTAACATCCCTAAGATGAGAAATGCGCGGCTGTCTTTGAAACAAAATACCTAAAGTTTGTTGATTACTATAAAAGACACAATGACACTAGAAAACTCTCCCAAATACTAGCAGTGGCCCCATATTGTAAATCATCTAAAAGGCCAGGAGCTGTGAACTGTATATATTCGTATATAAAATCTGTCTACAACATTGTAAATGAAAACCTGGTGCTGACATAAGTGTACATTAGTCAATAAAGCCATCTTGAATCTCCTCAAATGGCCAATATAGGGAGGATCTTTAAAAGACACAGTTTTCTTTCCAGCAGGAGCTAAACTAATAGGCATTCTATTTCACTCTATATTTTGGACGTTGCCTCTACCAGCGCCCCCCTTTATATCCTATCCTTAGTCTGCAAAGTATGTTTTCCATTGTCAGTAATGCACTTAAAAGTGTAGGGTGGCAAAACAACCAGTATCGTAGTACCCTGCGTATAAGGCTCTCCAATGTGTAAGATGCACCACCAGTGTGCACCAGCACCACCATGACTACTACATTCCATTAACAGAAAAGTGCACCCCATCATCACGGACATGGTGCACCCCCACCACCAGGGACATGGTGCACCCCATGAACAGGGACATGGTGCACCCCATCATCAGGGACATGGTGCACCCCCACCACCTGGGCCTCATCTCAAGGGACAAGGTGCATTCTCATTGCCATTGGCGGTGACAATTTTATAGCGGTACCACTTCAACCAATCTGGGTCAATATTTCATTGTCATTGTGTTGCATCAGTAGCCTCATAATAAGTCCAAGATGCACCAGCTGGCCAACAATCTACATGGTACTGCAGCAATGGGATGCACAGGCACCATAATCACCATGATGCATCAGCACCATCATGATGTACCAGCACCATCATCATGCACCAGCACCATCATCATGCACCAGCACCATCATCATGCACCAGCACCATCATCATGCACCAGCACCATCATCATGCACCAGCACCATCATCATGCACCAGCACCATCATGATGTACCAGCACCATCATCATGCACCAGCACCATCATCATGCACCAGCACCATCATCATGCACCAGCACCATCATCATGCACCAGCACCATCATGATGTACCAGCACCATCATCATGCACCAGCACCATCATCATGCACCAGCACCATCATCATGCACCAGCACCATCATCATGCACCAGCACCATCATCATGCACCAGCACCATCATCATGCACCAGCACCATCATCATGCACCAGCACCATCATCATGCACCAGCACCATCATCATGCACCAGCACCATCATCATGTACCAGCACCATCATCATGCACCAGCATCATCATCATGTACCAGCACCATCATCATGCACCAGCACCATCATCATGCACTAGTAACATCATCATGCACCAACACCATTACCAGTACCATGCACCAGCATCCACCATCATGATGCATCGGCACTAATATGATGCATTTGCACCATCATGATGCACCAGTTCCACCATAATGCACCAGTGCCATCATAATGCACCAGTGCCATCATGATGCACCAGTGCCACCATAATGCACCAGTGCCACCATGATGCAACAGTGCCATCATGATGCACCAGTGCCACCATAATGCACCAGTGCCACCATAATGCACCACTGCCAGCATAATGCACCAGCGCCACCATAATGCACCACTGCCAGCATAATGCACCAGTGCCATCATGATGCATCACTGCCACCATAATGCACCAGTGCCATCATGATGCATCACTGCCACCATAATGCACCACTGCCACCATGATGCATCAGCACTAACACGATGCACTGACGCAATCATGATATGTAACTACTATCATGATGCAACCATACCAAAATGAGGCACCAGTACCATGCACCAGCATCCACCAGAATGATGCACCAGCACCATAATAATGCACCAGTACTGTCATGATGCACCAGCAGCACTCTGATGTACCAGTACCATTGATCATGATGCACCAGAACCATCATGATGCACAAGCACCATCATACACAAGTACCGTCATAATGCACCTGCACTATCATGATGCACTTGCACCATCAGGATGCACCAGCGTCATCATAAGGCCATTTAATTATAATAACTTGGATTATGGATCTGTTTTTTTTTGTTTTTTTAGCTTTTTCAACGAAAAAATGTTTTGCCTCTGGCCGTTGGTCTTTTTCAATATTCAGGGGTAAAAAAAGAAGAACATTGCAGACCAACAAACGTCAAATTTTATCTGACATAGGCCTGTTAAAAATCTAGCTTTTAGTGGCTAAAAGGTACATTTGGTGCCCAAAAACGTGACTTTGGCCGCCTTAAATGTTGACTCAAAAAACCTTAATCCAAGTTATTATATAATAACATGGATAAAGCCCATGTGCTTATTCAGGCCATGACATGTTATGATGTATGGCATGGTATGTTATAAATAAAAATTAGACTATACTTTTCAATATATATGCTCAACGACACCACAGACATCATCTTGGTATCCAATCTTATGATTGGCAGATTCAATGGGTAAACTTTAACAAATCGTAAATATGGGGGGCATCGAGGCAATGAGGTTATATAACCCAGTAGTATCCTTGGTGATAGAGTGAATATAGTCTATACCTATAACCAACACAGGAATACACAGTCATAGATAGAAATGCCTAGACTAAACAAAGAAGATGACGCAAAAGTACTTACTGCATTGTTTTAAAACCACCGTCACCATCAGAACATCGATATGTTAATCCTCATTATGGCCTTCACAACGGGGAAAGGGCATATATGTAGTATGTCTCTATTCCATAAAACACCAGTGCTTTGTGTATTACTCCCTAGTCCCGAGGCTGTACACTCTATACTGAATTAGAATATATATCTGGAGTGTTCTGAGGTACACGTGAAAGGTGAGGTGCTCTGATGTCAGGCTCCAGGAAGTGAGTCGCTCACCCTCCCTGCAGGGTAGGTGAGTGTATAAGGGACCCAAGCACAACTTCGCAGTCAAGATTCTCTTTGTGTTGCTCAAGGAGAAGTGGGGGTTGGGGGGGGGGGGTTGGAAGGGGGAGGGGGTGAAGGAGCTGGAAGGGGTTCGTCCCAGATAGGCCTGGGGGTATGGGTTGGGAGGGGTGGGGTGAGGCTAAATTTGGAGGTCGGGACGGATACGCTGTGCCGTCATCCCGTCTGGTTTTAGAGGAAGGCTGGCATGTGCACATCCTGGGGGAGTTTGGGAATGGGTCGGAGTTTGTGTACATTGGGGCGGGGGGGGGGGGGTCTTAGCGTTGAGGCAGCACACATGGACCCATCCATTTGGGTTCAGGGTTTCCTGTATTTAAATCCCATCTGCGCGTCGTCCCCTTTACTGGCCCTGCGCTCTGCACCTTAAGCATTTCCAAGAATGATTTCTAGGCAGTAAAAATCTACTGCGTATGTCGGTCTTTCCTAGAAACCCCACCTCAAATCTCGACACTATGTACACACTAAGTATAAATACCTCACAAAATATATAAATCATATTTGGTATGGAAGAAGTTTGGTTGGTTAATAATCTAGTGGTATAAAGGACTGAAGATTAATTATCTCATTTCATAAGCCTTGAATGAGAGTTTGGGATTTTCGATATATCCAAACAAAGAATCCTCACAGTAGGCACGTTTCCAGGGGTCTTCCCCGGAGTACTGCTGTCCTGACTTGGCCCTGCATAGCAACTGATAAAGAAAGGCCCGGCCAAAAATATACGCACGTTGGTTTCCAGTATCATTGTCTAAAAACCCAGGGCCATTAGATTTAGGTCGGATTTCTGAATTTCAATATTGTCACAAAACGACCAAAACAACGTTAAGAGTCCTAACCATTAATTCTAAATTTATGTGACAGGAAAAGTCTATGTGATTCCAGCCCCCCCCCCCCCCTCCCCCAACCGCCTGAATAGATTATAGGCAGTACATGTGCATACAGAGAGAACACACTACTCCTAGAAATACTGCGTCACACTCACTTCCAGGCATCCCCTACCAGGTAGTTTTTAGACTCCGTGCGTTTGGGTCATTTTTACTATCTTTGTAGGCAAATGCTTCATAAAAACTTAAGATCTAACTTTAAGTATCTCCAATTAGTGTGTTGCCTATATAACTATACTCGAGTAGGCCTATACATTAAATGATTAGGCCTGCACCAGGTATAGGGCCTAAAGAACACACATGTATAACGGATAGTTACATGGGTACTTTTACAAATAATGATAACAACCTAATGGGCGTCATAATTTGTTATATGTGACTTGTCTGCATTTTCAGCCTAAGTAGGCCCAAATTATACAAACGATTCCAGTGACCTGTAGTGGGAAGGGGTCTTAATAAATAAAAAGGTCTTAACTTTGGTGACGTCATTTGTGTTGTTTGACTGAGTATACTTTCCGACTCATATTTACATCATATTGCATACTATTGGCATATTTTAGTTTTAATTTACCTTATCCAAATTTCAATACTGCATGGTCCACCCACTCCCGCCCCTATCTGTTTATTATGAAGGCCTCCAGGGCAGGGAAGGTATCATGTTACCATGGCTACCAGTAATGCACCCGGCATCTCCGTCCAGAACCTCCAGGAAATCTCCTTTCCCGGCCTGAGCTGCGTCCCTCCTTCAAAATACTCCAGACACGTGGCCACATTTAGGCACTCAGTATACCTCTGTACTCGTGTCTCTTGTTATACTAAACCCCGGAAATAAAACACAACTTATGTCTTATCCTGTCTTGAATAAGGGAATCACCCCATGGCATTGAGCTGCATGCTACATGTTGTGTGACAATAGAGATGTGAGTAAACTCACCTTGATACCGTGAATTGCTCCTCTGGTTGTTGATATCCACGGCACTGTACTGAGAAAAACTGGGTCACACTGCTGGGAGTCACTCAGTCCCAACAACACGTCAGTGGTAGACTATCATAGGTGTAGGCTATCAGAAGGGCTTCTTTTCATAGGTAATCCTCCGGTAAAGCCTTGTTTGTCTCTCAGTAATTTTGATCTTTTAGCAATCTTATTCTGGGGAGGACAAGAATATGTGTATGCGCAGCTCTGGAACGCTGGAACTTGTGGGAGGGTGGTTCCCCCACAACTGGCCAAACTCTAGTGGCTCATGGACTAGACCACGAGGTCCAACTCTATAAAGTCCATCACTTTCAGAGCACCGGTCCCGCCCCATGCATGTTACCCCCAGTCAAGGGTTGCTAGGCAGCAGTAACCAGATTCCAGTAGGCTCAGGATGAGGCACTGAAAATGCATTCCTCTAAATTTAGCCTCTGGGATTATCATATTTCCTTCTATAGCTCTGGGCGGCTTTACCATATTTGGGAGCTGGGTGCAGAGGCTGTAGTACTTCGAAAGCACACTAGGGGGCGTCTAGGTGAAGCCGCTTAGATTAGAGGCTACAGGCTGTCTCTAGAGATTGGCTGACCAGTCGTCTGATGGGAGTGACAGTTCTCTTGTTATAAAGCACCTAGGCAGTATGGTAGACTGGCGGCAGTCCCTGAGCCCTCCTCCCAACACCACTATACCCCACATCCCTCTCCTCTCTCTGTTGGGCTCTCAATTCACTATAGGTCTTCTTATTTTTTTCTGTTTAAAACTTTAATTCATTTCAATTTTTATTTCAATTCTCTGGCATTTAGATTGAGAGACTGGAGCAAGTCTAGCAGTATGGGCAATCAACTCTCGCATTTTCTTTGAAACATTGGCCTCGCAAAATTACGGGCCAAATTAGAATTTAGCTCACCATCCTTTATCCCATACCCTATCCAGTATAACCTGGTTGGGCCGACAGAAGAACTGTTTTAATAGTGTACCTATAATGCGATACCTTTGGGGCTTTTTTCAATCTTTGCTGTAGTGATTAGCCAACATCAATGGAAATATCGATAAGTAATATCTATAGATATATTTGAAATATTTAGTTAAGTTTGCAGATAACCACTTCCTTCCCTATTAACGCTCCTTATCATCTCAATGAGGGGGGCTATTTAAGACGTACAAGTGGACATACAATAGACGGCGCTGTTGTGCACGATGTGCCTAGGACGTGGTGACTCTTACAGGCATGTGGGGCTTTGGTAATCCGACACTTCCGGCACGTGGCACAAAGACACATAAACCACATGGAAGAGAGTACATACCGGGATTACATACCCTACCCTCCTTACTCACCACCTTGTGGTGCCAGTTTGGGTGTCTTCAGGATAAGTTAGGTGATAGGTTGGGGGCTCGGTGTCGGGGGGGGGGGGTCAAAGTGGAGTAGCTTCTATACTTCACGACGGTGACTCCACATTTTGAAGGTAAACTCTGAGAACATTTCTAGCAATTCTGTTATATTGAAATTGAATTGTCATTGCTATAAGGACATACATGTAGGCTATACCCCTATGTAGGCAGGATGAGAACTCTTGAGGCTAAGGTTACTAAAGTTGGACTTAAGTTATTGTCTTAATCTATTATCATTTCTGAAAAGATAAGTACCCTCGGTACATGTACAATGCAATGAGTCTTGTTTGATCAAGTATTTATTGAATATTTATAGGAACCATATATTTAGAAGAATATACATTGAATGCAATTTAGCCAAGGAATTTTACCTTTATATTTACATAAAGATTTATACAATGCTGCATACCATACCTCGTTCAGAGTAATATGCTTATGATTTACGAAAAAAAAGTAGTAGCTCTAAATCTCATAGCAGTTTGATACTTTTCTCAATCATTTTTACTATACGTTATTAGTAATGCGATTAAATGCAGTTTTGTACACTTAATTGAAACAAATTGTGACCTGCATGGGCAGTTGGGATATACAGAGTAACACGAATAAAATATAATCAATCGACAATGTTACCGTTGTGTATTGATTGGTAACATCATGAGCGACAGACATGGTTTGGATGTCTGTTTCAGATCTTAAATAACTTCTTTTTTTTCTTTTCTACCAAGAAATTTACCATATGAATTCCTCCATTCTGAATCTATTTCAGCTATAGATGTAAATCTCGCACTGTAATCTACATAATCTCATCTTTTCCTCTGTAAACAACCATAATTTTCCTTCCATAAATGAACATTTGGATCATCCTTTCATGTGCTGAGGGTACCTGCACCGATGCCGAATCCCACACCTTTGGGCCCGAAGAGCTTACCATAGCACCCTAAAAGGAAGACAGATGATTGTGTATTATTTTTGGTGCAAAGCTTTTGGTTTTTGATACTTTTTAATGCTGTCATGATACATTATTATGTGTAGTATTTTGTTTAGTGATGTAAGGGGCCTCTAGATATTGATATTATCAATATTCGAAATTCAGAAAGTCTGCCATCATGGTAGACCTTGATAGACTTGCTGAATTTCGAATATCTAAAAGTTTAAATGTTCAATAGATATGCAAATGACATTTCTAGACCAATTCTCTCACAAATTACAAAATCCATACCATTATAACAGAGAGTAAATGGGACATTTTAGACCTTGCAGTATGAGTCGACTGATATGTATACCTTTGCAGTAGATGTCTCCCTCTTTGTCATTCAGAGAAGTTGAATCCAGTGACTTGTGACATTCTGCACAGTTAAAGCAGGACTTGTGCCAATTCTGTAAATGCAGAAAGTAACTGCATGTATGAAAAATTTCATCATTAATCGTGTCATCATTGAGACACCATATCGTGACCTTAAATAGTGCAAGAAGGTTGTAACTGTATCTGGGTCAACAAGGTAACAGGTACCTCAGTGAGGCCCCTCATGGAGCTACCTTTTACCCTGTTGACCCAGCTACAGTTACAACCTTCTGCGACGTTTTGTAATATATTAAAATATTCCCAATTTTCCAATCATATTACACTTTAAATGAGACCGTCTGAGTTTGTTGATTGCATTTTTGTAAAAAGTTATATACTCACTCCACCTGCTCCAATTTGCTTCTCAGCATCATAGACCCTCCTTCCACAGCGCGGACATCCTCCTTCTACTCGGGCTCCTCCAGCAGCCCTTGCAGCAGAGGGTCTATTCCTATAAAAGGGAATGTGCTTTAAGTTTGATGAAATGATAATTAAGATTGCAAACTGCCGACTCTCTACTAGATATAAAGATACTAAATGATTTAAATCTGTTGCATATTTGTATTATTTTCTCTGTAATCTTAGACCTAGCTAGGTAAACTATCAGTTGCTTATACTTTTGTCAATTGCCAATAGCTCTGATATCAAAGCACACATTACTGAATGGACCAGTTTAAGTTATTATAGACCTAGTAGATTAGAAGATATTGTAAGAGACCTACTTGTCAGTATCACCACCCTCCATGCTGAGAACACCAGCTCCCTGACCAAACCCATATCCCTTGGGACCAAAGTTCTTGCCGTGGCAGGCCTTGCAGAAGAGCACACCATCATGTTCAGTTACTGTGGTACTCTCCAGGAGTTTGTTACACTTGGCTGTAGATTGCAAATAATGATAATTTAACCCACAGTATCTGTGATGATGATATTAATATTAATTCGCTTAACTGCCTAAATCTACATAATCATGTTATAAATGAGCACTCGTATACAAGGAACAGTCATTCAAGTAATGCGATCGATGTTAAATTACTAAGTGATTAACTGGAACGTAAATTTTCACCTATAATTATTTTTGTTTGGAAAATTCGACTGGAGGCATATATTGACAAGACAAAGTAGACTCACAGCATTTGAAGCACATGATGTGAAATTTCACCCCAGCAGCAAGACGAGATTCGTTGGCATAAACTGACTTGCCACATTTGGGGCATTTTTCTGCTGCAGGGGGTTTCCACGGCATCTTGAGAGTTCTATCTTTGATGAGATAAAAAAAAGAACAATTCTTATTGAACTCAAGGTTTTATTTATATATGCATTATTTTCCACCTAGTGCTTCAACTTATTTGTCTGTTAAATAACCCAAACAAGAAAAATGCTTATAAATAATATATCGTATGTATCATATATGGGTTACTAAATTGCTCTAGATCTGTCAGACTGCAATTATGTATAAAGAATAAGTATGCCTGCTGTGACCTAGACGGAACCATCGCTAAAGGAGCGATGGTAAGCGGTGGCACTGGTGTTGTGGTGGTGGAACTTTCAGAGTAGTTTCCCAAGCCCCCAATGAAAACTGGGTCCCTAGTCTTAACTGGGGATGGTCTTTGATATCTCAACTCTAGGACCTACCTACTTGTTGTGTATTGTTTTGAAATGTAAAATCATATGCCAAGCCTTTGCTTTTTGTAACGTGATATCTGGGGCCCAGGAAGACTAGGCTGAGCCCTCTGCAGACCCAGTGGACATCAATTGCAGGGCCTCTGAATGAACATATCAGGGCCCAGTTAGCTGGGTAGCTGTGACCCGCGGGCCTTGACCCACTAGATGTGACATGCAGGAGTTTTTTTTCTATTTTGTTTGTGCTATATTTTTATGCATCATGGCCTATTATCCTCTATGGTGGGTGGTGGTTGATTAAATCAATATTGTTTTATACAACAGAATTTATAGAGTTGTCTTTCCCAATTTACAAGATGATATTACAGAAAGGAAACCAAATAAAATAATCTAGTGTGACTAGTATCCTTCTAGCTAAACCACTATGTATGTGGTGTCTAGAAACTAGGATGCTAGTATCATTTTCTGGTTGACAAGTTCTTGGTGAAAGGAATGGCGTGATACATTATGCTGGCTGTAAGTGCCGCCTATGTGTGGTATGTTTTATATGTTTACAGTCTGGGTGGTTTGTAACTGATAAACCCACTGCCCTCACATAGCCATGCTTCAGTGCCCACCATGAGGCCATCCACAAATGACATCATGTTGGAGGGGGGGGGGGGGTCAGGCATGGCATGACAGGATTAATTCTCCATATACATTCGGTATTGTAAAAAAAAAAAAAATATGATAGTGGTGTTAAAAATGGTCAAATTTGGCATGGCGTCATTTATGGATGTCACCCATGTCGGTTAAGACCCTGTAGGGTATGGTGACTCATATCCATAGGAAATACCTACCTCACATTTATTTTAAATGTAGTATAGCCATGATAAAAGAACATTATCGTCTGAATCTCTGAGGTTAAATAGGGGAATTATTACCTGATTAATGTCCTTTTCCAAACAGATTAATTAGGTCTAAAGTCTGTTGAAGTCAATTATACAATCAATTATGTTTTACTGTGGCAGGATTACATTAACCATCAGTTTGCAGCCACCAGTTATGTGCGAATGTTACACAGAGCATATAACAGATAACTCGATGATGATAACCATTAACTACTCTACTGACTTAACAACATAATATTATATGTATATATAAAACTATACAAAATGTAGTGTCTACTGATTAATCATTTAGCTAACCCATGGTGACTTTACAATGTACAACACTGGGTGTAGCTTTAAGGTATATAGGGGATATAGAAAAACCTACCTGTATCCTGAACAGTTGGTAAATAATAGGAGGGGGGAGGAGGTGTTGGTACTGTGCTATGTAGGGTGGCAGTGGCAGTTGTGTGGCCCTCCTATAGAATCACTGCCTTGTATGGTGTTCATACATATATATGAGAACTACTTGGTCTGTGTCTGACCTACTGGTGATCTGACCTCACACACCAACATAAGTATCAGGATCCACTGTCTACACTCTCCTACTCCTAGTATTAGTCAGTCTATTAAGGGGACATATACGTATGAAGAGTGGACGATTACACAGATATTATCACATTCTATTTTATCTACTGGGATACAAATTATGGCAATATTATACATTGTAGATAAGAGAACTATTCATGATGCAATGTTAGTCGATCCCATTGCTTAGAATTCCTCCATCCTCCTCAGTGGTATTTTAACCTATCGATGGGTATTTATCGCCATCCAATGAACTATCAAAACTTTAATAAAAGTGACCTATAGTTTTATTTGGTGTGTTTTAATATGATGGTATAGTTTATCATGATATAAGATCATTTATGATATGCAAAGTACCGGCAAAGTGCCAGGAGCTAGGAAGATCTATAGAATGCAAGTATCATGTATTTATCAGGATTGGTCAGATCTATACCTTAGACCTTGTTAGTAGCAATTAATCATAAGGTGGGAGGGGGATAACTCTACTGCATTGGCCCTAGGTGACCTGTTAGGCCCCTAGTCTCAAAATGCCCTATCCCTCAAAGGTTTTAGGAAAGGGGACGTTTGAGAACATAGTTTAAGCTCTTTGACTTTCTCTTCTAGCCATCATGCATGAGTGCAGTAATTGGTAGAGTCACATCTACAATGACATTTTTCTTCTTCTTTTTATTAGACCTGGTCAGTTATTAACATAAGGGGTCTTATCTGCTTAAAAAAGACTAGTATATAAGTAAAAGCTCTTGGCATATCGCACTGGGAATACATGATAACATGTAGTGTAATTGTCACCGGTTAAAAAAAGGGAAGAAAGTATAAAGGGATTGAGGAAGTGAAGTAATATGGACATAACCAACCAATTCCTGCAGGTGAGTTATGGTTGGTGAGGAAATGAAAGAACACAGAGATGAAGGACAAGTAACAGGCTGCCATCTGTTAATCATACACGGTGCTACTGCTAGGCAGGCTGGGATGGGACAGGTAGAGAGGATGTCTGACAGGAGGAATGGATCAGGTGGACAGGCTCTCTGACAGACAGGGATGGGGAAGGTGGACAGGCTGTCTGACAGGAGGGATGGGACAAGTAGACAGGCTGTCTGACAGGAGGAATGGGGTAGGTAGACAGGCTGTCTGATAGGCTGGGATGGGTTAGATAGACAGGCTGTTTAACAGAGAGGGACAGGTTAGATAATCTAGATAGACAGGCTGTATGGCAGGAGGAATGGGTCAGGTAGACAGGCTGTCTGACAGGAGCAATGGGGCAGGTAGACAGGCTGTCTGACAGGCATACAGGGATGGGATGGGTAGATAGGTTGTATGGTAGGAGGAATGGGGCAGGTAGTCAGGCTGTCTGACAGGCATACAGGGATGGGACGGGTAGACAGGCTGTATGCTAGGAGGAATGGGGAAGGTAGACAGGATGTCTGACATATGGAATGGGACAAGTAGACAAGCTGCCTGACCGGAGGAATGGGACAGGTAGACAGACTGTCTGAAAGGAGGAATGGGACAGGTAGACAGGCTGTCTGAAAGGAGGAATGGGACAGGTAGACAGGCTGGCTGACAGGAGGAATGAGTCAGGTAGACAGGCTGTCAGACATGAGGAATGGGTCAGGTGGACAGGCTGTCTGACAGACAGGGATGGGGCAGGTAGACAGGCTGTATGGCAGGAGGAATGGGACAGGTACTGACAGGCTGTCTGGCAGAAGGAATGGGGTGGGTAGACAGGCTGTCTGACAGGGATACAGGGACGTGACGGGTAGACAGGCTGAATGGCAGGGAGTGATGCAGCCTCGATTATCCAGGCCCTACTTCCGCTCATACCTGGCTCCATTTACAGGCCTGGACCGACTTTTACTTGTGAGTAGTGACCCAGTTAAAATGGGCAATCTAGGGCGCCCATTTTCAGCTGAGGTAGGCCAAGAGCCAAGTGAGGGTGTGTGGTCTCTTGTGCACCCCCTTAGCAATAAACAGCTCCCATGCACAGTGCCTCTGTAGGGGGAGGTTATATGTGATAGAGAACCTCTGCAGAGGTGGGATTTATGGCAGTTATCTGCCATATCTGCCATAACTCCAAGGAGGTTTTCTCACCTATACTCCGATATTTAACAATGGCAGAGCCAAATAGAGTTATTTTCATCCTTTAATTTGTGATAGTTAAGTGATTATAAAAGTCATTTGCAAGTGGAATAGTGAGGGATTTGAACTTGCATGTAGGGTAGAGGCACCTCTCTCTGATGAACAAGTGGTGGTCATATTTGATCAGTGTACCTATAAATGTCTTAAATTATAAGGTGTATTACATCAAGAGGAACTTGATATATTGACATTTATATTCCAAAAGTAAGTTTTATGATTGGACTCACAACATATGAGTAACTGAACTGTAAACTTTTTGTCCTCAGGGGATCAAACTGTACCTATAGTCAGACACCTCACGGTAGAAATGAGCCTACATTCAGATAGCAAATTAGCTCATCCATAAAGAAATATTCCATCCCTGTATGGCAGCTACAACATACTGGTATATAGTATGGTACAATATAATTCTAGCCAGCATGAATGATATTACTGTTCACAATATCCATATTATTTCAACAAACTTTGAATGGACATTGGTATGGAGCTATAACATATTAATCAAACAGACCAGTTGTGCATTTCACTAGACATTTCCTATCATCAGAATTAGTAAAGCAATATATCATATAATCTAGTCCATCTATTCTTCACTTTTTAAATACAGGGACACATCAATATATATGCATAACATAAAATATGTGGAATGTTCATATTTATTCTGGAATTCAATCCCAAAGGTGTCCGATTTTGGTATCTGTCCTTTACCCTACTCATGTGCTATTAGATGACAATTTTATCTATGATATCACCCAACTTAATCTGATAGTTCTCCTAGTATAATGGTTATCATGTTTGACTCTCAAATGAAAACCCTGTGGGGTTGGATCCCTAGCACAACTTTCTATTTTTTTTAACAACTACTTTAAAAAAATGTTGAAATTCTGTAGAAATATATACTGATTCTATGGTAAAGGGCCACCATTCAATTAAGGGGGCAAAAGAAATTTACGATTCAGATCAAAAAGAAAGGTGCAAAATAAAATGCCATGTCATAAAAGGATTCAATTCTGGGTCTCTGACCTAACCAATCTACTATTTTTACCAGGAATCAATGTGCTTAATTTGACACATGATATATCTTCTTAATCGAAAAGTACTATTAGAGGTTCAGTATACTCATCGTAGTCAATCTGATGAGCTACGGTCAACAACAGTCTATAATCAGGTAGACAAACTGATCATTTAAATGTCTCAATGGTAACCTTGGGTCCTCAAACTGACTACCAAAAACTGTAGATTAGGGTTTACATCATCAACTTAAGGACCCTCCTCAGTGGTGAAAACTTTCAGCTTGCACTTGTAAGCCTGCTATTAAAATAATTATTTGATCCATAAGTGGCACATACATGCCTCCTAGTAAGGTAGTTACATATTGTTATTCTGAGTTCACTTGAGGAGGACTGAGGGATTTTAATCTCTGTAAACCTAGGATTAAAGCAAATTCTCTGAGTCCAACCCAAATCTACAGCTTTAGGGCCTTCAGTGTAATGCACTTCTTCAAGATAAAGTTTCACATCTATATAGAATGGTATACTATACAGTGCAGTAGATGTGTAGTAGATATAGAAAGCACCCCAAGGTCTACATGGTGGTGTACGTGACAAAGAAGTGTCTCCCAGGACCCACCTCCTTTTTAGGAGGTGTAAATGTTATGTCTAATTTCTCCTAACCTATGTACCCTCATATAAAAAGAATGGTGGCAAATGCATGCCACACCTTTGCAGTTTACTTTCTTCCATGTTTTATGGCCCAATGGCTGACACATACTTTGTGAAATGACAGATTGTAATTGTACCTCTCATTAGAAGCTACTATGGTGCCAGGCACAGCAAAGGTGAGAGGAGAGACATGTTGCGCGTGTCAACAATGGAATAACAATATCAGTAAACAAAAGTATTCACTACTCCTGGGTCACTACTACTTCCTGCAGGTATCATAGCAAAGTCATACGTAGGTATCACAGTAATATGATAATTATAAATTGCCTTTGGTGGTGCACAGTGACAGTCCCTTTCATTTGGCTCTTGGATTATTGTGCACTCAGCTGCATGGCACAGGTAGTTAGCAGGGTGGGAGCAGTGGGGGCATAGTGGTCAAAAGTAAAGGGCTGGCCCAGGCGGTATATTCCAAAACTGCCTGGGGGTCAGAGGCTGAGAGTGATGTGGAAGTGGAGCTGTCTGACACAGTGACAGGGGGTGGCAAACAGTGTAGCCCATGTGATGTTTATAAAAAAAGTATAAGAATAATCGGTGTGTGTTTAAAGACGCACTGAATCGCGGACCTAGTTTCGACGCCGTTAGCACTGGGGTGGATGTGGCCAGCTCAGAGCTCCTTTAAGACATGTATTAAGATTTAAGAACCTTTTTATTTTTCAGGGGCATGACATTTTAAAATTGATAGATATTTCTTTTGTTTGGGAAAGTGCTTTTTGCCTATATATTTCAAACTGTGTTCATTTTAAGGATAGCTTGATTCAACCAGTGAATCAAGCTCTCGTTAGGCCCAGCCTAAGGCAGCCTCACTCATCCAGGGCCATATTTAGGGCCTGGACCAGTGTCTACTTGTGACTTGGGACAATATAAAATGGATGTCTGCGAAAGCCCATTTTCACCAAAGGGAGGCCAATGGCATAAGTCGGAATGATTGAACTCTTGGATACCCCCTTAGCAAGCAAAGTGATAAAGGTATCACAGTGTCATGATTAATTGCCTTTGGTGGTTCACCATGGCAAATCCTCAGATTGGCTCTTGGAGTAATGTGCACTCAGCTGTAACCAGGCCCTTCACTGCATGCCAGAGGCAGTTAGCAGGGTGGCAGCAGTGGGGGCATGGTGATCAAAACTACAGGACCATCCCAGGTGGTATATTCCAATCCGCCTGGGGGTCAGAGGCTGAGCCTAATGCCTTCAATTAGCCCAGTCATAACTCTCACTTAATATTGGTTCTGACATATTTGTGCTTAATTCTGTCGTGACAAGGTATCAGCCTTTGATCATGACTGAGCATTACTTCTTGTCCATTACATACCACTGCAACCAAGTAGTGGCTATGTAGTTATGTTACGATATAAGTTGGATAGCTAGTCTAGAGTTGTGTGCTATACTTCATATTGTCATTAGGACACACTAGTCAAATTAGATAGTGTAGTGTTACTATATCTCATACTGTCTTCACACCATATACTAGTCAACATGTTGCTCATGGTTTTAAAAGACAGAGCATCTCAACTTATTTATTGGTGCTGCCAGATTTGCCTGGTGCTCACATCCGCTGGATGAAGTATTAGGCCCACCAGTAGTACTTTTGTGTTTTACTACAAAAGTACATAGTCAAATGCTAAGTTGATCTATTTCTATTTAAGTTATTTGCATTAATTCAAGTGTAAACTTATTATCACACTTGTAATGTTACACTTGTAATTCAGTGATGCTATTGTCGGCTCCTTTCTTTATTTCCTTTCCTTTACCTCTGATAAGGATGTGAATAAACTAAATTGTAAAATTGTAAATTGGTTCATGACGTCAAGTAATTTACTATGCAAATATCATTCATGCACTTATAACTCAGAGTTTCACCATTTAACTGAATGAGTTTGAGATCTGCCATATCCACAGAAGATTTCGCACTGACAAATTCTTGACGCGCGAAAACATGAAAGGTGCGCCGCCATGCGGCATTCCCAAACACTAAAGGGAATTCCCATTTGCCTCGTTTTCACCCAAGGGTATCTCACCAGTCTATTTATAGAAAGGTACATGTATATCGACTCTCAAAGCAGTGGAGCAGGTGAGTAAAATTTGTCTCCTTTACCACGTCATTTGCATGTTTTTCCACCTATGTAGCTTTACCCTCACATAGACCATGTTCGCCCTTTATTATAGAATAATGTAATGAAAATGTCAACCTAAGGAATCAACACCAATCACACTTTAATATTTGACTGTCACGTGTGTGTGAACTGCACTTCAGTCTTCACTGTGTCTGTGGCACTGTGCCTGAAGGCTGAAGCCTGAGGCTGTGTCTGTGAGGGACTCCTTGAAGTTGAACTGAAGCCAGTGGTAGTGTCAGTGACAGTGCTGTTATCTACCGGTAGGTAGTATCTTGAAAGAACTCGGGTCACACCCACTTCAGTTTCAGGTTCAAAAGGAGATTCACTGACAGCCCCATATGATATATTGCCACTCTTGAAGTTCGAGGGTCGTGGCATTTTTAAATTTTTTTTTATTAATTGTCATTCATCTCAAAAGCAACATAATGATCTGCCTGACAAAATTTTGGAGAAAGACTACATATGTATGCGAATTAGGCATTAAATGGTACAATATTTCAATATAGTGTCGTCCTCTGGGATGACACTGAGTGTCTGACAATTTCGTCACTCCAAGTCCAAGGGCCCAAATTGATAAATTTGATTGGGGCTACCTGTATGACAGTATGAGAGCTAGATGTGAGCACGCACTATTACATATAAAATTTTGAAAATGGTTTGAAATCTATATGATAACTTGGCTATGACATATGTAGATATATTTGATGACTTTTCAGATCTGTTTGAATTGTCTTCCTATCTTACATACCGGTTGATCCAAAGAAATCCACAGTTGACACTGGTTGAGCTGGACCAGATATTGCACATGTGACCACAACCTGCTGCACAGGCAGGCAGTGCAGTCCTTTTTCACCCTAGGCCCAAAAAAATAAATCATTTGTTTCAGGTAACATGCTGAAAAAATTTAGGTAGGGTAGGTCGGATTTTTTTTTATTTTGTAATTTTTTTTAACTCCCAGAAAGACTCGACACGAGTCACGGTGACTCTTGAATGAGTCACAGCAACTCAGGAACAACCAAATTGACTGAAAACTTGCCAAAAAAAAATATTATTTCTTCAAAGATGGAGAAAAGAAATTTTGCTCGGTAGGGTTGGGTTACCTGAAACAAACAATTCTTTTGGCCCTACCAGAGGCCCACGCATGTGTATGGGACAGAAAAAATACATGAGTATCCCATGTCTCTTCGGGCAATGCTCCTCATTGACCTACACTTTAGCCCTTTGCAGGGTTAGTTGACAACATAATATCCAGTGCCCTCAGGTTGCAAATTCCTCCAAATCACATTATTTCATGAACTGTCCTGTAACATGAGTGATCATACCATCACCAAATGGATAGTTCCTATCTCTCCTCAAGTATGATTATAATCAGATTGAGCACCATTCTCTTATGATGGAAACAAGACCCCAACCACCCTCCTAGTCCAAACATTAAGGACAGGAGGGCCCTCAGAGTGAGATAGATCCCAGGAGAAGGCTCTGAGAGAGTGCATAACAAAACCAGGACCTACACGAGAGAGCAGCGCTTAGTTTCTGCAAGTGCTTACTAGAGGGTTAATTGCTCACACCTAGGCATTAGGGAGAACTCTGTCAGTACACAATCACAATGTGACACCCAATTCTATGCCTATGGTAATTTGTAGGTACCGTTATTAGAATATACCGTAATGGATTTTGTCACCTAAATCTCACAGGGCGAAACTGCTACAAGGTGATGAAACCCAGGTGACTAGATTAGGCACCTAATTAAAACCGAATACTGTAAGATTTCTATGGCCACATGCGTTAGAGCTCATTGAGACATTTCAAATTCTTTTTGAATTAGGTTTTTATCTTGTCTTGAACCAGTGATACAGGGCAAATAGTGTCCAAAATATTAAGGCAAGTAGCAGTATAGGAATGGTAGGAAAGGACGCACCCCAAACTCAGCACATGCATTTTCGCGTATAAGACGCACCTCTTAGGTACCAATTTTGTAAATTCAGTACATTTCTATAGTAAAATTACCCCTCGTATAAGACGCACCCCCAATTTCAGTACATCCTATAAGACACACAATGGATTTGTTTGGCCTAGAGGATGCGTCTTATACGCGGAAGATTACGGTAATATCTGTGATGTGAGTTTAGCTGTATGGTGAGCCCAGTGTGTGGTAGCATGCACAGGTACCATTTTTTTCATTTTCCACTTGATATCTAAGGACCCAGAAAGCAATGTTCTAATGGTCCCATCTACATAAAAGTTAGTTTTCTAGAATATTTAGGATCATAGCTTTGATAGGATATCTATGTTTAGTTCCCAAGTTAAATCTAAGAAGGGATAAAATACTAATAAAAAATCGTAACATAGCGGCAATGTTAAGCGAAATTTCTTTTTAATGTTTCATATTTTGGTCCTCTTAAAAGTATCAGTGGGCAAAATCGTACATAGATGAGGTGGGGTATCTGTACTGCTAAACCAGCCAAACGGTCACTATGCATATTCCTCTCTAGATTCTATGTGCATATGGAGAAAAAAATCAGGATAGGTAGGATTTCCAACGAATTTCTTCAAGGCCAACCGACAATTTACATATCTTTTGACACAAATTCGACACACCGGCAAGCTCCAGATATGCCAGTGAGGAGGCTTGAGACTATAAAATGAGTAAAACCATATGAACGGGGGAAAAATACATGTTTGCAATTAACTTTCAACCTGTTTTGTTATGCTTACTTTGTTCAGATATAAAATAACCATGGTGGTGCTCAGTAAGATCGTGGAGGACCTGCCATCAGAATATGGCTATGTGTTGTTTGTCGCGGTCGGTAGTGGCTTCCTCAACATGTGGCTGGCCGGCAATGTGGGACGTGCCCGCAAACAGTACTCAGTACCTGTAAGTATCCTGTGTAATGTTATTCCATGGAAACGTAAAGGGACAGTAAATAAGATGGAGATTTAATCTAACTAAAACATATCTAGTGGGGAAAGAATCTAGGTATTTCATTTTTTGTATCCTGATGAATGATGCATAGGGCCCAAAAATCTATTCAATTAAGATCTATATGATTCAAAGCAGAACATACATACATTGTGCATGCACATATTCAAGATAAGCCGTTTGATTGCTTTATGCCGTTATTGTTGACGGGAGACCCTCTGTGGATGATTTATAGGTGAATACATGGTGAAGTACCTTATCTATTTGTCTTTTTTTATAGTGCATTTATTATTGACCGATCCACTACATGCTGTAGTGATAATAAAAGTCAGTCAACTGTGTGGCTTTGGGTTTTCGATTTGGAACTTATATATAAAATAACAGTGATGAGAGGCAGTTATGGTATTTACAATGATCGATGAGATCACAATGGTTCAAAAGTACCGTAAACTCCCGCGTATAAGATGCGTCCTCTACGCCAAACAAATGCCTTGTGCGTCTTATAGGATGTACTGAAATTGGGGGTGCGTCTTATACGAGGGGTAATTTTACTATAGAAATGTACTGAATTTACAAAATTGAGCATTAAAATGTGCGTCTTATACGCGAAAATGCATGTGCTAGGTTTGGGGTGCGTCTTATACGCGCAGCGCGTCTTATACGTGGGAGATTACGGTATGTTTGTTTCACGCTACCTCCTTGCCTCCTTACAGAGGCCAAGATGACATATTTGGGACAAAAATAATAATAATGAATAACAGAAAAATAGATATATACAAATAATTACAGTAAATGGCGTTTACTGCCAGTTTGACCGACTTCGTTACTAGCCCTACTTGATTGACTGCATTCTAGTGATAAAAAAAAAGTACAAAAAGTTTACACACAAAACACAATAGATCAACATTCTAATCAACATTCTAATCGGCGCACTATGGAGTTGTCATTACAGAAAAATTCTTCTTTCATGGACTGATATCAGAAACCTGGCCACACAGTTACATGATGCTCTAGTAGACCGCAGACAATCCATCCAATTGATAGATTTAACATGTCATCATGAGAAAAACAGCCTAGTCTTCAACTATGATTGAATCAGACAGTATGTCTTCATCTAGTTGGTCACTGACATTATCTGGTCTTTTACTCTTCTTGTGCAAGTCTCTGATTCTTGAAATTCGACTTTTAAACTGTTGTTTCGTTTCACTTTTTTGGAACCACTCGTCAAGGTTGTTGATGTTTAGATCACAATCTTTATCTAATCTCAAGTACATACATGCATCAATTATAAGGTAGCTTGACACACACATACTTTTGACACCCCCGAAAGATTAGACATTAGATTTCCCTTACATTTTGTATTGAATTTTCTGTATTCTCGCTCGGGAGATTATATTCAATTAAAGGCATACATACACTAATCTAGTATATCATATAGCACTGTTTATAGGCCACACAGCAGATCACAGATACGTGCAACACAGGGACTTTCCCTGACATGTCTCACTGTATTAAACATATACTACTGAGGCATGACTTTTCCATACCTAGATTTGTATTTAACTTAACTTTTTCAAACCTTCATATATGTGTGAGCCAAAAATGCTAGATGTGTTATTTGATTATAAACAAAAGTATAGTCTTTCACTTTCAATGCCAAGATATAAACAGCAAGTTTTGATTTTCCCTTTCAGTACCCAGATATGTACAGCGCAGAGCATAAGGAGTTTAACTGTGTACAAAGGGCACACCAGAACACGTGAGTAGCCAAAATATTTGTGCAATATAGAATCACAATTCCCTGTTGTTCGAAAATAAAGACACTTCTTCACTCGGAGACCACCCAGGTAGCACAGAGACATTGGCATAACGTTCGTCCGACGTTGGCCAAACCATCCGCTTTACATAGGCTGCCCATCCTGGTTGGCCAGGGGCCGACCATTTGCCGATGTCCTGCCAACATTGGGCCAATGTTGGCATTTGGTTGGCAAATGCCACTGGTCGGGCCTACGTAGGCCTGATGGGCAGCCAACGTCATCAAATTTTTGTGTGCTACCTGGGCAGATGCTTTGAATGTACCGGTATTGTCTGTTGAAATTTTATTAAACATCGTGATTGTACAAATGTGTTATTCAAATGTTACCCCATGGCTCTTCCTCCAAAATAAGAAGGGGCTTCCCTAGCCTGCTTAAAAGGGACTATTTCTCCTCTTTCCTATCCCCTCGGATGTGTGTGGTGCACATATACGAGGGCACTGAAACATTCTTCTGTGAAATTGTAATGTAGTTCTCAACATAAATATGACCTTAGCTGTTGAAATGGCGTTAAACATCTATTACTAGTTAAGTCCCACTGCTAGACTGTTGATGACAAAGTCAGGGGAATTTATTTAAAAGAAAACAAAATTTTAAGTTCTTTGGTAATATTGTATTTTACAGACTTGAGATGTACCCGTCATTCCTCTTCTACCTATTGACTGGAGGTCTCGTCTTCCCGGTTAGTATTACAGTGTTATCACAGCATGGAGGGCATGGTAATGCTAAACCTAGGTTGTCTAAGTTAGTTCATCCCAAAACCTTTACATTGGTTTCTTTCCAGAAGTTTTAAGTTGAATAGACATTTTTTTTTCATTTAGACACTCCTGTTTCCTATAATTATCACATAAGCCAATAAGGGGTTCTTTTTACATAAAATGTCCGAAGAATAACCAGATCATAACCCTTAGTGCAAAGCTTCCATAGCATGAATAACATGCTGAGGTCTAACTATAGAATCTATGAGGGGCTCATTTCTAAGTCCATATGAAAGGCTCAGCAGTTTTGCAATACTCTTTTACTGTTATGCTTGTAGAGAGTGACCGCTGCGGCTGGAGTCTTGTGGATTCTTGCTCGTGTCCAGTTTGCCCGCGGATACTACACAGGCAGTAAGTATATCTTTGTGCATCACTAGAAAAAAGCCCCATAGACTTCTCATATGGGCTTCATGATTTCTGGACCTTGCTGATGTCTTCACACATTCACATTATTTGAATTTCAGCAACCTCTACTACAGCGTTCTTCTTATTCTTTGTTTTTGGTAACACATAGAATATATTTAATACATGCTGTGACTTTGACAGGCGGCTATGTATATAATTCACGATTCCTCCCTCACTCAGATCCTGACAATCGGAGACGTGGTGCGTTTGGCCTATTCGGAATGTTGATTCTTCTGGGAAACACATGCGCCTTGGCTGCACACAAACTCCAGCTGTAAGTATTACAATATCATAGACCTGCCATTCATAATTATGAACCATACTCATTCTAAAGAACACACATGCTCTGATAAGTACACACTTCCCTTATTTGTGGCCAAAATGTACACCCCCTGCTTAGGGATGTCATTGACATCCCGTTTTTGTCAATTTCGATTATCACGATTTTTGGTCTCGATATTCCGATTTTTCCCCCGATTTTATTATGTAAATGAGCCTTGATCCAATAATCCCCAAATGTTTAGAAATTAGTGGTGGGGGAGAAAGGAAGCAATCCAACTGCTTACAGTGATGCTAATTCACACTACCCCAAACATCATTACGATTTTGATTAAGAATTTGGAAAAATATGACTACTAATTGTAAAGGAAATCATAGCAAAATAATGCTAGCTTATGATGCATTTATACATTGGTATTTAATGATTTTCTATTAATATGTACATGTATGTATGCATTACTAGGGTAGTTGCCATTTCGAAGGCTATCAAGGAGGATTGACGACATCAACCACAAAATACACACTGTGGGGGCTTAATTGATGGGAGGTATAAATCAAACGGGACAAAATCCACAGTTTGGTCATTAAATGTTTACTGTCCTAAGAGAATTATGAAAATGCAGGTGCCCTCTAGCTCATTGTATTCGGCACCCTGTAAGGTTTTATTTTATACCAAACATGCCTATACAATATCATGTCATGAGATGTCAGGGGATTCAATTGATCTTTTTGCATTTTTTTCAATGAGACATTATAATGTATCGATATAATGGCAATGTCGATACGATATTACCTATTTCAATAATGCCGATACTTCGATATTGTGGATATCAATGACATTCCTACCCCTGCTCTTGAAATATGTAAATCAAATAATAGTTGTCACCTAAAAAGTAAAATGAATAAAGGAGTGGGGCTAATTTTGGGTTGACGGTGTGCACTTAATAGATCAATTTTTGTTTTAGGTTATAGATGATAGATCAATTTTTGTTTTAGGTTATCCACATCAAGCATGATATGCACACCATCTTAAGTTTCTGCTACATCTAGCTTGACATTTCCAGATTCTCAGGTTAAATTACCTCCACCCGACCAGTTTTACAAAACTAGTGCTTTTTTATGTGGCAGACTTTTTGTGTGTATTTTTCCTCTCCCCATAACGCTTGTAGTAGCCCATCATAATACCCGACCTATAAGGCGCACCAGCGTATATGATGCACTCAGGGTTTGTGGATTTGTCTAAAAAGACTTTAAATGACATAACTTTGGATCTACTCAATATACCGTAAACTCCCGCGTATAAGACGCGTCCTCTACGCCAAACAAAATGCTGGGGAGTCTTAAAGGATTTTTTCAAGTTGGGGGGCGTCTTATACGAGGGGTAATTTTTCTATAAAAATGTATCTTACAAATTTCAGTATTAAAATGTGCGTCTTATACCCGCAAATGCATGTGCTAAGTTTGGGGTGCGTCTTATACGCACAGCGCGTCTTCTACGCGGGAGATTACGGTACTTTTTTTCATGTGACGTCACACACCTGCTGCTGCGCTATGGTGGAGATGAGATTTGATCTCCATGAGGTCCCATCCATGTCTCCACAGTGAATTTCCACTGGTACAAGAACTTGTGTACACGAACTTGTTTTCCTCGCAAATTAGTGAACCAAATGAATTCAACCTAGGGAATCGAACAGTTAGATGCGGTATACAGACAATCAAAGTGAAGAAATTCGGCAGTTTGCTATGGGCCCTTGTGTGTTTGAATGTTATCATGTTCTTTACTTTTCAACTGGCCAAGATTTTTTTTCATTGGATGGGTGCCCAGGAATAGATTGCTTCAATAACTAAGGTTCATCCGAATTTGATCTGGCAGGATGCCTTCTGTTAGCGGCTGTGTTATATGGTTCGTAAGGTGGCCATGGGTGTGTCAAAACTTCTCTTGAAGAGCACAAGGCCCAGGGTCTGTCTGCCTTAGAGAAAAGCAAAGAGAGAAGTGCGTGTAAAAGTGTGTCTAGCGTGTTATAAAAGTCCTAATCTAGCACTAAGCACTACCGCAATTCGGTTATACATTTGGGCAGCAGTGGCTAGCAGCAGCTCCAAGAGGGAGATAGGGATGAGCTTAATAAGATATTTATTTGGGTCGACCAACAACTGAACAAACAAAAATACATTTTTTCAATTAAAAGATGTGTTCTTAACATCACACAAAATGGCCCATGTGCAAATGACTTCCAACCCCTTGGTGAAACAGGAGGGCAGTACTTGGTAAAAAAATGTCGACCTTTCCCAGGGAGTTTTACGAGAAAATCTAAGTCTACCTGTGGTGTGTGTCAACATGAAATTTCCACTCCGTCATCACGATGTGGGAACTACTTTCCTGCTGGCCATGGTTACTGTGAGCAGCAATGAAATGGCATGTAGAAATGCACGTGCTAACAGGCGCATCTAAAGGGGGTGTGGATGGGGGGTCCCCCAAGTCACATGTCGATTTTAAGAAATGGCCATGTCACATGTCACTTAAATCCCCATGTCACCTTCAAGAACCTATCATGTCCCATGTCAAATTTAAGAAACCACCTATGTCATGTCACTAATTTTTTCCTTATGTCACTAATGCCCATGTCACATGTCGATTTTAAGAAATGGCAATGTCACCATGTCGAATTTAGTGGTCCACATCCATTCTATCGAATTTAGTGGTCCACATCCATTCTATCGAATTTAGTGGTCCACATCCATTCTATCGAATCTAGTGGTCCACATCCATTCTATCGAATCTAGTGGTCCACATCCATGCTAAAGCCAAAGTTCAGTCATAAAACATGTTGCACTGTTCTGTAGTCTTAAAATCCTCGCATGTAAGGCACACCACTAACTATAGCTGAAAAGTATAAGGGGCACTAGGGATACAAGATAAGACCATCAGTTAAGGTTTCTAACTGGCTTATTATTCTATGGTCTTAGACAGACCATAGGATACTTACAAGAACCATGTTCACCGATGTTGAATCGCCCTTCTAGTGTAGACTTGCTATAGCCTAGCCACATATTGCCCTTTTTTTACTCATAGGATTACACATAGGGTTGCACAGGGACCAACCTATCCTTTTAATATTGGCTGTTAGTGCTTGGACAAAGAAAGTCTACTCATCCTGGATATAGCTGTGAAAACCCATTTCAACCCTTTTTGGGTGTCTGTTTCTTTAGGGGTATACATAGGGCAGTGCATAGGATTTATGATGCATTGATGTACACTGTGATCCTTACAGGATTAGCAGGCTGTCCAGGGGCCGCACATACTTCCCTATGATGCATTGATGCACTTTAACCCTTTATGGATGGCATGATGCATTGATACACAGTCAACCCTTTATGAATGGCATGATGCATTGATTCACTTTCAGCCTTTATAGATAGCATGATGCATTGATGCACATTTAACCCTTTATGGATAGCATGATGCATTGATGCACATTAACTCTTTATGATTGGCATGATGCATTGATGCACATCTAACCCTTTATAGATAGCATGATGCATTGGTGCACATTTAACCCTTTATGGATAGCATGATGCATTGATGCACAGTTAACCCATTATGAATGGCATGATACATTGATGCACTTGAACCCTTTAAGAATGGCATGATGCATTGATGTACTTTAACCCTTTATGAATGGCATGATGCATTGATGCACAGTTAACCTGTTATGAATGGCATGATGCATTGATGCACGGTTAACCCTCTATGAATGACATGATGCATTGATGCACTTTAACCCTTTATTGAAGGCATGATGGATTGATGTGCAGTTAACCCTTTATGGGTGGCATGATGCATTGATACACAGTTAACCCTTTATGAATGGCATGATGCATTGATGCACATCTAACCCTTTATAGATAGCATGATGCATTAATGCACATTTAACCCTTCATGGATGGCAAGATGCAGTGATGCACATTTAACCCTTCATGGATGGCAAGATGCAGTTATGCACAGTTAACCCTTTATGAATGGCATGATGCATTGATGTACTTTAACCCTCTTGGATAGCATGACGCATTGATGCACAGTTAACCCTTTATGGATTTCACAAAGCATTGATGCACATTTAACTCTTTATGGGTGGCATGATGCGGTGATGCACAGTTAACCCTTTATGAATGGCATGATGCATTGACACACTTTAACCCGTTAAGAATGGCATGATGCAGTGATGCACTTTAACCCTTTATGAATGGCATGATGCATTGATGCACTTTAACCCTTTATGGGTGGCATGATGGATTGATACACAGTTAACCCTTTATGAATGGCATGATGCATTGATTCACTTTAAGCCTTTATTGATGGCATGATGGATCGATACACAGTTAACCCTTAATGAATGGCATGATGCATTGATGCACTTTAACCTTTTATGAAAGGCATGATGCATTCATGCACTTTAAACCTTTATGAAAGGCATGATGCATTGACACACTTTAACCCATTAAGAATGGCATGATGCATTGATGCACTTTAACCCTTTATTGGTGGCATGATGGATTGATACACAGTTAACCCTTTATGAATGGCATGATGCATTGATTCACTTTAAGCTTTTATTGATGGCATGATGGATCGATACACAGTTAACCCTTAATGAATGGCATGATGCATTGATGCACTTTAACCTTTATGAAAGGCATGATGCATTCATGCACTTTAAACCTTTATGAAAGGCATGATGCATTGACACACTTTAACCCATTAAGAATGGCATGATGCAGTGATGCACTTTTATCCTTTATTGGTGGCATGGATTGATGCACAGTTAACCCTTTATGAATGGCATGATGCATTGATGCACATTTAACCCTTTATAAATGGCATGATGCAATGATACACAGTTAACCCTTTATAAACGGCATGATACATTGATGCACATTTAACCCTTCATGAATGGCATGATGCATTGATTCACTTTAAGCCTTTATGAATGGCATGTAGCATTAATGCACAGTTAACCCGTTGTGGATAGCATGATGCATTAATGCACAGTTAACCCTTTATGGATAGCATGATGCATTGATGCACAGTTAACCCTTTATGAATGGCATGATGCATTGATGCACATTTAACCCTTCATGGATAACATGATGCATTGATGCACATTTAACCCTTCATGGATAACATGATGCATCGATGCACTTTAACCCTTTATGAATGGCATGATGCATTGATGCACAGTTAACCCTTTATGGATAGCATGATGCATTGATGCACAGTTAACCCTTTATGAATGGCATGATGCATTGATGCACATTTAACCCTTCATGGATAACATGATGCATCGATGCACTTTAACCCTTTATGAATGGCATGATGCATTGATGCACTTTAACCCTTTATGGGTGGCATGATGCATTGATACACAGTTAACCCTTTATGAATGGCATGATGCATTGATGCACATTTAACCCTTCATGGATAACCTGATGCATTGATGCACTTAACCCTTTATGAATGGCATGATGCATTGATGCATATTTAACCCTTTATAAATGGCATGATGCAATGATACACAGTTAACCCTTTATGAATGGCATGATGCATTGATACACATTTAACCCTTCATGGATAACATGATGCATCCATGCACTTTAACCCTTCATGAATGGCATGATGCATCGATGCACTTTAACCCTTTATGGGTGGCATGATGCATTGATACACAGTTAACCCTTTATGAATGGCATGATGCATTGATGCACATTTAACCCTTCATGGATAACCTGATGCATTGATGCACTTAACCCTTTATGGATGGCATGATGCATTGATACACAGTTAACCCCATAGGGATAGCATGATGCATTGATGCACAGTCAACCCTTTATTGATAGACAAGGCATTGATGTGCAGTTAACCCTTTTATGGATGTCATGATGCATTGTCAGCAAATATGTCAGTAATAATGCACTATTTGTCAGCAATTAGTCAATTTATGTTAGTAATTACTCACTTTTTGTCAGTAATTAGTCCAAATATGTCAGTAATAATGCACTATTTGTCAGCAATTAGTCAATTTATGTTAGTAATTACTCACTTTTTGTCAGTAATTACTCACTTTTTGTCAGTAATTAGTCCAAATATGTCAGTAATAATGCACTATTTGTCAGCAATTAGTCAATATATGTTAGTTATTACTCACTATTTGTCAGTAGTTGTAAAAATATATCAGTAATAATGCACTATTTGTCAGCAATTAGTCAATACATGTTAGTAATTGCTCATTATTGGTCAGCAGTTCATCAACATATGTCAGTAATCACTCACTATTTGTCAATATCTGATTGAATATTGAAAATTGAATTGAAAATAGCATTGAAAATTGCATTTAAAACTCAGGTCTTTTAGGTCTTAAACCTAACCTGCTCCATCTTATAACAACACTTAGTCCACATATGTCAGTAATTACTCACAATTTATCAGATATTAGTCGAAATATGTCAGTATTTACTCACAATCTGTCAGCAATTAGTCAATATATAACCAAGGAATAGCCATTGATTCAATTGTGTATCCTCCCTTTCTCACAATTTTTTCAGATATTAGTAAAAATGTCAGTATCTATGGACTATTTGTCAGCAATTAGTTAATATATGTTAGTAATTGTTCACTATTTGTCAGCAATTTGTCAATATATGTCAGTAAGTACTCACTATTTGTCAGCAATTAATCAATATATGTCAGTATTTACTTACTATTTCAGCACTAGTAATTGTTCACTATTTGTCAGCAATTCGTCAATATATATATCAGTATAATTTTAGTCACAATTTGTCAGCAATTAATCAATATATGTCAGTACTAAGTCACTCTATATCAGCAATTGTCAATACATGACAGTATTTACTCACAATCTGTCAGCATTTAGTCAATATATAACAGAGAAATAGCCATTGATTCAATTGTGCATCCTGCCTTGACTGGTATGTGTCAAAATATGTCAGTATATATGGACTATTTGTCAGCAATTAGTTAATATAATTATGTTAGTAATTATTCACTATTTGTCAGCAATTAGTCAATACATGGTAGTGGTTACTTACATTTTATCAGCATTTAGTCAATATATGTTAGTAACTGCTCACTATTTGTCAGCAATTAGTCTAAATGTCAGTAATTGCTCACTATTTGTCAGCAATCATTCAATATATATTAGTAATTACTCACTTTTTGTCAGCAATTAGTCGATATATGTCAGTAATTGCTCATAACTTATCTGAAATTAGTCAATATATGTCAGTAATTACTCACTCTTTTTCAGCAATTAGTCAATATATGTCAGTAATTATTCACTATTTATCAGAAATAGTCAATATATGTCAGTAATTACTCACTCTTTGTCAGAAATTATTCAGGATATGTCAGTGCTTAGTCACTAGATATCAGAAATTAGTCAACACATGTCAGTATTTACATACAATTTGTCATCAATTAGTCAATAAATGTCAGTATTTTACTCACCTTTTGTCAGCATTCAGTCAAAATATGCCAGTACCTCCTCCTATGTCGGTAATAATGCAGTATTTGTGAGCAACTATTCAATATATGTCAGTAATTACTCACTATTTGTCAGCAATTAGTTAAAGCATAGTTTAGCATAGCACATAGAACACAGTTGCCCATAGATCATTTTAGGGCAATGCCCTATCCTTAGACATTTTATATAACTCTAATCTGACAGGATTCCATCATTCAGCACATGTGTGGCATGGTGTGTGGATTTTGGAGTGAGGAGGGTATTCGGCACGTGGCAGTTAATGTTCAAAACAGCCTGGAACCTAGTGTTGTATACATTCGTCAGTCGGCGTATGCCCACCAACTCTGGCCTACAACCACTAGCTGACACTACACAAGCCAGCCATAGTTCATGATAGGTTTGCCATAAAAATATCGGCCAAAATATCTAGGGGTGTGAAGGTCATAGAATTTAAGTTAACCCGAGCAAAATTCCTACTTGACAAGTTTCACTGTTAGCTGCAAGAATGAATAAGTCGACTCAGTGGCTCTGAAAGAGTGGGCCTGGGGCTTAGTTTAATTTAACTGACGACCTGAGAAATCACTGACGATCTGGTCTTTAAACTCCTCAGCTTTTTTTTTTTTTTTTTTTTAAAGATCCATTTGACTCAAACTTGTGATTTGTCTAGATTCAATGAGATCTCACGTTATCATTTATGAGGGGTGGGGTGGACAGATTTTTGTTGTCAATGATATCAAAATAAGCCGCTGATAGGGCCTGCTCATATATGGCCACTGTGTCCGTCTTCTGTCCTGTTACAGAGTGCAAGTGTTAGTGTTACCAAATACAAGTGCGCTGGCTTTGGCACATCATACATGTCTTGTCCTTCACTTAGACTTTTAGAGATAAGATCTCTTTTAGTGTTAGCTTCAGACTCACACATAGATTTATCATTACCGATCCAAGCTGTCCATTAGTGACCAAAAGGTGTGGGAGCTTCATTACCCAAGTCTCAAGTCATGTGATTTGAAACTATTAAAACATACTTTTAGAGTGTTTTAATACTTCGTCAAGGCACTGCTCATTCTGCTAAGCTTTCTTCATTTACAGTATTAGTTTATTAAACCTTCCCCCAAGTTTAAGTATGAGGATAGAAAAAGAGTAATATGCGAACAACTTTTACATACTTTATTGTCTGAAGAGTGAGCTAAAGGAATCGTCTTTTCATTCACCTAGGGGTACTAGCTTTTCAGCTAGTACTTATGAAACTGGTCTTACAATGGTTTTGTTCATAGCTTCTCTTGTCCCTGGCCTGTCTTTAAAGTTACTCTACAACTCCTTTTCCATTTTCTTGTATTTTCAGGATCAACCTGGGTGAGTGATCGCCTCATAGCGGCCATGGTATCTAAAGCCAAACAGAACATGTCATCATGACGCTTGGACCTACCCGGGTGCTGCCTGTATTTCCAATTACACATCTCCTAGTGTTACATACCCTTCTTACAGACTTGTACTATAGCTACAGTTATGATAGAGAGAAATTTCTATGATCTCAGAGTTAGAATAACGATACTCTCTATGGTCACTAGAGAAAAATCAATATTTTCTTGGAAACGCATGCATTTATTCAGTACATCCAGACTTGAATTTGGAAGACCAATGTATAAACTATACAGGTTTCAAACATTTGAGCAGGGCTCTAATGGTGTAGCCTAATTCTATCCTATAGCATCCATAGTACAAGGCAGATAGGATAAGCTTAATGGCCATGCATTTCATTTTATCTATTATATGAACATTCTAGTCAGCTGTTCCATAAAATCTTTCATATTCTTGTAATCTTTTCGCTTTATGAACGAATACTATACATATAGTAGACTGTATAAAGAAGATGCCACTTTTCTTGTTCCTTTCCTCTGAAATCCAGTGTGCCATTCTTAATTATTTACAGATGTATTTAATCAATGGCCATCTTATTTGCAATTTCCTAACAAACGAGTGGCATCTAATGAAAGTGATGATGATCAATGTGCTTGAAATATTATGGATATTTGCAGCATGAAAAGGGGCAATTAAGGTCCATGTAGGTTTAATATACTATAGATTATTTCATTCTGAAAGTGGATTTATAGTGGGATTATCAAACATGTTTAAGATTGGTTGCTGTGATAGGACAATTGATTAGGTGAGAAACCGTTTGGTATCTTGAAGCTAAAAGATATTCCAATGTGAAATCATATTTGTGTATCTTAGATATTGTACCGATAATAAAACAGACATTGTACCGATAATGAAACTTGTAGAGCGATGAGACGACTTCTTAGTATCTTGACAATGACGATATAGATTTTAGGAAATCTGTTCTCGATAATTCTTTTCTAATGCTTCTAAGGAATTTAACTACTGGATATTCGCTTCAAAGTATGTGACAATCACGTGACAGTCCACTTATGTGTAAACACATTAACCTACTGTCTATCCTCTATTGTAATCTCTTTGCAAAAGATGCTACGATCAAAAATTTCATTATGATTCAAAAGATCTGTGGCCATGCAACTATCAGGGATGAAAGAGTTCAAGGTTTTCCTTGATTTCAAGGTTTTTTTCACTCACTTAGGAAAAATAAGTTTTCTTGAAAATCCTTTGAAAACAGGATAAAGGAGTCACAAATTACCTCCAGAGGTTGCATACATGCACACAGTCAGGTCCCATAAAACTGCATACAGTGGCAGCATGCCAGTATTTAGTTCAAGGTTTTCAAGGATTCTCAAGTTTTTCCTTGAAAACTTTCCCCTCTACATTGGTGTTTGTTCCACTCTTCAGTGTAGTCTTAGCAGCAAGCTATAGTTCCTATGCTAGAAGAGTGTCGGATAGTATACCCCTTTTCTGCGCGTTATACTTTCACCATGTAACTATATTGGTCATATATTCCCTGCACCATTTGACCTATCTGCATACATTTAACATTGTACTTGGACCATAGGTCGTGTTGTGCAAAAACACCACTACCAGGTGGTGCATATTTTGGGTATGCTATCCGAACAAGACCTTAGAAAACAGCTATACAGTAGCATTCTGAAGGGATCCTAGGTCATACTCTGCAAAAGGGCCATAATGTGCACATTTTGGGTATAGTATCCGAACAACATCTTGAAAACAGCTTTTCCTGTTATTTGAGGACAAACTACATCCTTATACAACCCCTACTGCACCCCCCCCCCCCAAAAAAAAAAAAAAACAACAACAAAAACACACAAACCCTGTAACACACTTATGGAATGGACTGGAGGGCATATACAATGCATTTAAAGTTGTTTCATTTTTCAAGGTTTTTTGTCATTGTTGACTTTCATCCCTGAACTATAGTACCTTCCGTTTAAGATAGTGACTATTTGAAAGGGTCCAGTCGTTTCTAATGAAACAGCCTCCAGGGGTAAAAGTGGTTTACTTGTCAATGTTACTGGTAATAAAATTCCAACACAACTGTTGACTCAATGGTTTATTTCATTTTTTATATAAAACACATTCTCATATACACCACATTATTTTCTGAATACATGGTTGTTCAGTCTTTCAGAAGATGAGTCCATTGGGATTTCTGTAGCATTTTCCTAATAACGAGGTCTCTGGAAACAACCTTGAGGTTCATCGGGAAAAACAAGTTTATAACTAAGTTCATGCCTCTCAGTCTATTTCATAAATCACGGAGCAAAGTGGAGATGATCACATGATTTGTAAGCATTCTTATAAAAAGTATCATGTGGAAAAGAATTCTTCTCCATACATGTATAAACCAGAGCTTATTACGGCTTTGATATTTACCTGAAATACAACTTCCAGTCGCAAATGCACAACAAAAATAATTTGCTCTTATGGCTAGATTATATAAATTTTCACAGCTCATATGCCAGCACTCTATTATTGGATTTACTGCCCTGCTTCTTTAGTAACCAAATGATACTATCGATTCATACGATGAGGCGTGTTTGAACTTCCTACTGAGTTATCGCTCTGAGCAAAGTGATGCGATGGGGCTTCATGATAGGCATACAACCAGTGTTGTATGCAACAAATAACGATTTTATTGGGCACTGTACTAAGCCATGGTCCCCAGTGAAGAGTTCATTATTATTAATACCTGTTTGATTCAGTCATTTCAAGGCACCGTGCACTTATGCATTACTATGTACCAAACTTATCTATCTTGACTAAGTTGACTTCGACAATAACACGCATTAACAAAAGTAGGACTTCAACAACAGTACAAAACACTTCACTTGAATTGATGTCCGCACACTATGGCGCAATTCAACACATCGGCTCTGCGGATCAATCTGTGGACAACTAAATCATGCATACAAACTTAAGTTGGTACGTTTATAAGTCTAGACTTCAAAAGTGTTTCTTCCACACAACTCAAACGTCCACGTATGGTGTACGTACCCCAGCAGGTACATAATTCTGAATGGTTCTTTCCTATAGCAAAATCGTCCAAATCCTTCTGGTACACTTTTATAAAATATAGGATAGCATTTTGCAATGCAAGTAACCCGAAAGGGCACTTAATCTCTTCTTTTAGGCCCCTTCTGATAGTCAGATACTAACCTCGTTTTCTTCGAGCCTTATCACTGTCAATGGTTAAGCCTATGTGCAAATTCATCCATTATTGCTCACGTTCTCCTGATCGGCAAATAACTTCTCTTGGCGAGTTAAGCCCTCCGCCATGTCAACAGGTCTTAAATGAGGGCCTATCCTACCAATAGACAGAGTGGTGGACTCCAAATCAATCGAAATTAGCTGTAATTGAACATTTCCATTGGTATTTTGAAACCAAACTAGCGTCTCCTTCGCCATTGTCATATGGTACCCTGGGCATGCGCGACCCAATTTCCATGGGTATTTGGGTCAATATGCACCACCTTGGGTTTGGGATGCGAATTTACGACAGGGCGAAGATGCAATTTTTTTTAATCTTTTTAATAATACATATCCATTCAAATCGTATCCTCTTGCCATACTTAATCATATTTCTATATTATAACACTGAATTATTAAAAAAAAATATCTAATAACCACCATGTTTGCGACAATGGAGACGCGTGCACGGATTAAATTATGGCAAATTCATCAACTATTTGCACCACTTCTGCCCAAAAGCGTGGGGAAATTGAACAATTCGCACCTCCTATGGGATTTAACATAGAGCAAAAAGTTTCTTAGTTTTTCCCACTGTCAGTAGTGTCTTAAAAGTTGCATTTTTACCCCGGCTCTTATAACCCCTTTCGGGTTAATAATGCATACAGCAAACAACCACGAGGACAAATACATCTATCGGACAGGAGGACAAAGAACAAAAAAGGAACAGAACATGAAATTGGTATATGAAGCCGTGAAGTTGATCTCGTCCAAACGTGTCGACTTTGCCCTTTTTATGATTGCGGTTGATGCTATGAAATCCCATTGGCTGTTTGACATCCTATCACAACACGGGTGATCAACAATTGCGGCCCGCTTTTGTCCTTTATCAAAATGCGCCATACAAATGTCCCTCTCCTGTATTCTCGCAACATGACATGGAACACTGTCTTCAGTTGTTGTAGAGCCAATTGTCAGTTCTGCTTGATTCCGATACTGCCAGGTTGCAGAGAACATATGTGGCAGACAGGGGGTGCTTGAAGGGAGATCCCCATCTGATTGTCCTAAGTGATCCTATCCAGTTAAGGCCACACTGGAGCAGACACAAGTCTTGGTAGTTTGTGTTAGGGTTGTCCTAACAGTTATTAGTCAAAGTCTCTATTAGTAGCCTAAGTATGACGTGTGGGTCACAAGTTGAGGGAGGAGAGGTAGGCCGTCTTGGTGCTGACAAGGTGTCGGACTTCTTTTACACTGATCTCGTAACTCTCTCGCGCTTTAACCAACAGGTCACTTGCCAACTTTGCATCCTGCGGCAATAAAAGGTTTTTTTATCAAACTTTACATTTAGCTACGAACATGCATGTATTTGGTTTAAAATATTATGATTCATGCTACTATTTGCTAGATCATTGGTTCCACAATATCAATATGCTATTATGTAAGCGATGGTTCTAAGTTCTAACAGAAAACTCTCAAAGTAAACCATACTGAAAGTTACCTCTGTGTTGTCCTTATCCCCTACAGTCATGGTACTGAGGTGCCCAGACAGTAACTCCGCATCCACTGCAGTGAGCGAGGTGTCTGCTTGTCGCGCTACCTCCACCAGACCATGCACTAACTCATTAAAGTGGCTAAAGGTTGGCGGCTGTAAATAACATATCATAGTTGTAAGAAACAGGAAATGACATACATGGTACTTAAGTTAGAGCTTTAATGTCAAAGTTGTTGGATCATTCCAAATTTAAGCCATGACGTGAATATGGTAATTTCCTTTTCTATAGCAAACAAGTTTCTCACCACATACATTTTGTACTACACTCAGAGTTCTCATCTGAATATCAATTACAGTTATTGCACATTATGCCTGACCATTGTCGCTATATTGAGTGAGTAATAGATGTTTAACGCCATTTCAACAGCTAAGGTCATATTCATGGTGGGAACTACATTACACAATTTCAGAGGAATGTGTCGGTGCCCACACATATGTGCACTACACACATCTAAGGGGATAGGAAAGAGGAGATATAGACCCTTTTAAGTGGGCTAGGGAATATTGATGATATGACATACAATGAATAGATACAAGGGCATACCAGTGGTGGCGGGTTGGCGTCTTTCTTCTTTTTATTACGTTTGGCAATGGGTGCCTTCAGCGGTTTAAGCATCCTGTGACATGCGCCAACCACGATTGTCATGTGACTCAACAACTGTATGGGAGGGAAGAAAAAAAATCAATCAGTTATACTTACTATGAAATTGATAAAACAATTATACAAACTAATACTGCTGAAATGCTTCAAATCAATCAATCTTTTTGTAGAGTCTCATTTAACAGCGTCAGAATTTTCATTACCAATAATCTCAAATATGCACTATTTTGAATTCACTTTAACTAATTCTATGTAGAACTCACCTCTGCTGTATGTACTACTGCTTCTAGGCCTTGAGGGTCGAAGGACGTGACGTCATTGTCAGACTTCAACAACCTACTACATGATTCTGTCACAAATCCTGTTCAAATACAAAAAGTAATTCATTAATCCTTGATTCATTCATTGAATATAGTATTTGGTACTTATATTTGACTGGCAGTTTCATATTTGCTATACAGATTTTAGTGCCTAGAATTAATTTTAATGGTCCCTTACTCTCGGTGCTTATTTGAGACCCAAGTGCTTAAACAGACAAATATGGTAATTCACAATTTTCTTAGACAACAGATATCTAAAATACTGGTACATTCATAAAGAGTAGCTTATCTATAGTCACCTTTTAAGTCTTTACACAATGTTTCCATTTTCTCTTCACTCGTCTTATCTGCCTTCTCCAGTCCTCCTTCCCGCAATGTGTGAACATAGAACAGTGTGTCTAATGTGTTGAGTAATAGGTAGGCGTAGCGTCCCTTTAGGTATGAGTTGAGCCTTGTCGGGGAAGGACCACACACTGGGTACTGGAAGTATGTTGTAACTAATTGTAAGCCCAAGCAATAAACTGACTGAGGGAGACTACTTCAATGTGCATCCAATGACATGTATTCTAATCTTATCTGTGCATATCAAACAAATCTTAGCATTACCGCCACGATACACAATTAATGTATTGATGGACTTTCTTTTGATGAAAAATCTTTTGAAGTAATTTTGCAACTGAAAACTCCAAGCCAATGAATAAGAAAAGCTGACATCCTGTACCATACCTCTAATGTTGGCGGTGACTTTTCACACTCTTTAAGATGTGTGCGTAGTTCGCCCATCAGCCCCTGGAGAACGTCGGCCATGTTGGCGGTGGATGTTTCACCATTGCCGACAGAGTTATTGTTGGGGACAGCGTGCTGCGTGAGTAATACAGCGGCTGCCAAACAGCGCAGGGTGAGATTACGCACCTTGAGCCAAGCCACCTCCTCCTTGTATGACTGCTGGATTTGTGCCTCGGACAATGTCCTGGTTAACATAGACAATAATGCATTGTTAAGTGATGAATTTAATATAAAATTAATTGAGTACTTACTTGTAAGTGTGAAGATTAATTGTTGTTCTGCGAGGCAACACCAGGGGTGTTGCAGAGTACACAGGAGATGATGTCATCGCTTGGCGCCAGTTTGTAGCATGCAGACACTGAATCGTACTGAAAAATAAAATACACAGGAAAACATACTTTATACTTATAGATCTAGTCGTATTTCATTATTTGTAGATTATAGATTATGCACCTGCAGTAATATATTCATCATAGGCAGGATGGGAGGGCCTGTGTACTCCAGGAGACTTCCAAGTTCTTAAATGGTAAGTATACCAAATGAAATGTCTAATGCTTTGAAGTTCATACACCTTCTTGGTGTGGCAGTGTATGCCCGATATCATATATGATTATATCAAGTCTGTGGCAAATATAGAAACATCAAAAAGCCCAGTGAGTCTGCACGTTCCAAGCCTGGCAGACTCAAATTTGCACCAGCTAAAAAGAATCCTGGCCAGAATCTTTGGAGGCTAGGGGTTCTCAATTGGTTTGTTGTAATGCTTCGACATGGTCTTGGCACTTTTCCAATTTCCATGGCGAAGCATTACAGCAGTGGATACACTGAGTCTCCCTCCAGCACAAATGCTAGCACCTCTGGTGGAGTGAGCTTGGTATACCGTGGTGTCTACCGCAGCTGCAGTTAGTACTGCTAGGACCCATCTCTCAGATGTGTCCATATGGCTTGCGGTAGGAAAGAAAGAGTGAGGGTTTCCTTCGCCCTTTCCTGTCCTTCCTGCGTGACTTTGTGACTTTCAGGTAGCACTTCAGGGCACATGTCACGCAGAGGTGCTCTTCCTCATGGAACGGTTCCAAGACCAGTTCCTTATGGGGCTCACCCATATGTGCTGTTTTCATTAAACCCTTCAGTAAAAACCTTACTGATCCCGAAGGCAGCCAAGCCATGTTGCAGAGATCTAAAGCTGGGATGACTTGGCCCCGCTGGCCCAAAACTAGTAGAATCAGCGTAACTAGTTTGAACCCCAAGAACTGGACAGCCAAATCTTCATTTGGACCCCAACACCGGAACATATCGAAGACCAACCGTACATCCCAAAAGGTGTTGTATTTGGGAGACTGTGGGTTCCTTTGATACACTGTGCGTACAGCCCTGCATACCCAATAATGGGTGCCTATTGTTTTCCCATTATCGAGATTATTACACAGGACTGATAACGCACAGCGTGCCGTTGATGGTCCCAAAGGCTTTGCCCGATTCCAAAAGTAGTCTGAGGAACCTGCAGACTTCAAAAGGGGTAGGGGTGCGCAGTGAGACCCTGTGTATCAGGCAAAAGGTGTTCCACTGGGACAGGTAGGTGGTATATACTTTCTTAAACCCAGTGGACCAGCTTTCGAACAGGAAGCGTGCTGTCTTCCTGTCACACCCCTGGTTTTGGATTAGATGGGTCTCTAAAATCTCAAAACCTTTAGGGGGGCCCTCCCTAAAAATCCCGTTGCCTTTTCTTTTGGGGACTAGGTTCCCTCTGCCAGAGATGCCACTCACTGGCCGACAAAAACCAGGAAAACTGTACTTTTGGACACATTTTCCCAGAAATTTAACATAATTTGATACAGGAATATTGGAAAGAAAACCAGGAATTCCTGGTAAACCAGGAAAAGTGGCATCGCTGCTCTCCTTCCTGAAACGTTTAGAACTTCTACTGCATTTTAGAGGAGAGGGAACCAAGCCTTTAACGGCCAGTTTGGTATCACTACTACTACTAGTCTTCTAGGCCTTCCTTGTTCGATCTTAATCACTCGCGGGATCAGGCTGAAAGGAGGAAAGGCATAAGCAATAATACCTTCCCAGGGCATTGACAGAGCATCAACCCATGCAGTATTGGTCACATTTGTGATTTGCTCTGGAGGCAAAAAGATCCCAGTCAGGCTTCCCCCATTTCCGGACTATTCTTCGGTATATTCTATCCGCCAGACTTCACTCCAGTTTGTCATTTAAACACTCTCCATGCTTCAACATTGATAGAATGTATGAATGTATGAAAAGAAACCAAAAGAACTGATGCTACAATGTTAGAGATAAGTTCTACTTCTGGTTACACCTCATTTGTGGCATTCAAAAAAAATAAGACGCGCCTTATACGCGGGAGATTACGGTAGTGAGTTGTTGGCGAATGCCAAGAGTTCTATTGCTTCAAATGCTGACCCTCCTGTTTTGTCGCCATCGCCTCTTTCTATGACTTCTTGAAACAGAGGGAATAAGGCGGTCATGGCACTTTGGATGGCATGTTGGGTTTTCATAAGTTAATTGTCCGGCTGTATGTACTTTGTATACTCTTTTTGTAGCTTTTTGATGGGTGGGTCGATTTCGGGTATGACCATAGCTGATACATTGTTGGGAGGCGGAAATTTCTCAACTATAGCGTCAGCAGCCTCATGATCCGTAGATATGAGTATTAGTCTCATGACTAACGTTGCCAAAGACTTATCTATTTTCTCAGACTTTTTGGGCTATCTGTTTTGTCGATAGCTGTCTGAGCTGCCTCAGCGAAGGCTCCAGATATTTTCTTTTTAAAGTCTGGTGCTTTTTCTTCTTCTTACTCTTTTTGTCTCCATCAGAGCTGGATTTTGAACCTGAGTTATCATCTTCCTGCCCACAATCATCAGTGGTACTTAAGTCGGGAGACAAGTCAGAAGAGGAGGAGCGTTTTTTGCCTTTGCTCTTCTTAGACTTTCGTGAGTGACTGCAGGACTTATGTTTCCCCTTCTTATGTCTTCTCTCGTGAGACCTTGATCTACGGCTTCGTGATCTGCCATGTCTGCATCTAGATCTAGATCTCGAGTGGCGTTTTTTTCTTATAATGTCTGTGCCTACTATCTGATCTGCCCTGCCGCGAGATCTTCCGTGGCTTTGGGATCTACCCCAGCTGTAAGATCTTCCTTGGCTTCAGGGCCTACCCCAGCTGTGAGATCTTACCCTACTGTAAGATCTACCGCGACTGTGAGGTCTACCTCCACTTCTAGATTGGCTTCTAGTGCGGGACCTTTCTCTGCTCTTACTATGAGATTTGGCTTTAGCAGGAGATTGAGTCTTACTTCGAGATCTACCCTTACTGGGTGACTTTGTCTTACTGCAAGGTCTGCCCTTACAGGGTGACTTGGTCTTACTGTGAGACTTGCCTTTACCAGGTGTTTAGCTTTTACTGTGTGACATACTCTTGCTAGCCGATCTGCTCTGTCTGCCAAATTTTGCCAGTTTTCTCAGAACCTTTTTTGTCGGGTCTTGATTTACCAGCTTTTTTGTCTTCCCCTTCGTCATCGCTGATTTGATGGTCTTTGCTTGGCTTTTTAGACTTTTTCTCCTTCGAGTTTTTGTCTTTCTTCTCTCTTTCGAGGATTTACCATTCAGGTTTATGCCACTGACGGACGCAATAACTTGGTCAATTATGTCCGTCTGCTCTTGCAGGGTTACAACCTTACGTCTCACTGAGTCCCATATGCGAGGCATCAAACTGCAAAGACCAGAAAAATTGCTAAGTGAATTTTTCGGCATAAGGTATAGGTAAAAGCTGTTTTTCTATTCACAATTAAGCTAAACCAACAGTGACACTTTCTGAGACTTAACCCCCCTTGGGAGAGTCAACAAGTTCTATCGTTTGCCCATAAATGGTTAAACGGAGGACTTGGAATAACTGCTAAGGCTTACAAAGCAGGAGCACCTAGTGTTTTGTCACTGTACACTCACTCTATAAGTCAAAGACCACAAGTCTGCAATTCCAGGTCTGGAAAAGTCATTTGGAGGCAACTGTTAAATTAATAACAGTGATAGCTGTGTCATATGACACAGCCTTTATTGTGTAAGTAACCTTCCTGTACACTATCAGTGATTTCTATCATCCAGCTTGGCATGATAAGAAATATGAATAACTGCCTGGATTTCATTAGAAAGCATAGCAGAGTCCAACCTTGCCCCTTGGCCTATAGGTGAAGACTTTTATGTACTGGGCCCAATTTTTTAAACAATGGCTAAGTGTAGACTTAAAATCGGTTAAGTCTCACTTAGTTAAGTCTAGACTTAAAATGAGTTTTTAGAACAAACTTAGTAGGAACTAAGTGACACTTAGCTAAGTCAGACTTAAGTGCAAATATTTGAACTCTCTTGGCACAGGAGGTAGGAAAATGAGGTTTTAAGTGTCATGGATTTGCAGCCATATTGAAAAGGAAACTGAAGTGAAGAGTCAAAACTTAACATTTTCGTATAGATTAAGTGTTTATCTAGCCTTATTTTGAAAATTAATCGACCAAATGATAAAATATACTGAATATTCCCTTAATTTGTGCTGTAAAGGAGGGTTGTCAAGTTCTTAAGTCAGACTTAAGGGCTTAAGTCAGCTCTGAGAGCTCACTTAAAGTTAAGTCTGGACTTAAGCTAAGTCCAGACTTAGGGATGTCTAAAAAATGCATTTTCGAACATTTTTAAAGTTCAGACTTAAATCTTGCTAAGTCTACACTTAAGTATAGACTTAAACCTTTAAAAAATTGGGCCCTGGGCTTAGAGAAGCTTTCAAATATCTAAGATTGAAACCCCCAGCGAGCTGGTTTGGTCAACTACCTGAATTACACAAGGAAGCATTGTAGCGACATTTTATTTGATACGAGAAACCTGCTCAGTGGAACTAGAGGAACTCACCTTAGTAGATGTGTCACTATAGTGACAGCATCTGCCTCTGTTCAAGTATGTTTAACTTAATGTCACTCACAACAAACAAGTAAACACATAGCCAAAAAGGCATGAAACCAGTTTAACAGAACATCAACAAGTAATAAATAACCCTAAATTCTATTAGAATGCATTTACTTACATATCCAGTCTTTTACCAAGTTTAAAAATTAAGAATAAAATCATTTAACTCATCGATAATGGCTTTGTGATCGTCCCGCATGGGCGCCGCCATGTTTTTGTCGAAAGTCGGTTCTAGAGGTGAGACTGGAATGTCGTAAAAGTGCCGTCAAACGGTTCTAACCTTTGTTGGTGTCGTAAAATTGTGATTTATTTAAAAAATGTAAAAAACAAGTTGAAACCCGTCAATCCATCAATATCTAAGGGTATAAGGTCGTCAATGATGAAATATAATTCGTCTGGACCTTTGATTGACGAGTAGAAGACAGTTGAAAACATCGTTCGTCATTCCGGTCCAGGCGATAATGAGGGCATTGCCTGCATCGAGTCAGAAAGTTAAGATTCTGACAAATATTCGCTCCAATCGTCAGTATGATGAAACAGGTGTATCAACTCATCAAAATGACGACTAAAAGGGTTGTATTTAGAGTGTAAAATGTAATTTAACTCACCATTAGTCGTCAGTGTTGTTTACTACAAACTTCTTCCTTGCGCATGCGCGTCGGAACTGGTGCCAAGCGATGACATCATCTCCTAGGTACTTCCTGCAACAAATCCCCTGGTGTTGACGAGCAGAACTTTATGGGTAGGTCACAAAGGTAGTACACCGAAACCCGCTGGCGCTCTCAGTGCCTAGTGGCCGCTAGCGCTATATGGCACTGATATCACGCTATTTGGATCCGCCAAAAGTGGCTGGAAGTGGCTTGAGCCTCAAACCACCCATTTTGTTCTATTTTTTCAAAAGATTTCTCACTATAACTACTGTTCAGTTGTATTTATAGGTTTTGACAAGAATAAATATTTTAGCTACCCAGTAGTAGAAATTTCTATCATATCCCAATATTTATCAGTTTTTATACACAAAGGTTTGAGACTACAGGTGCTCAAATCAAAACAACCCAAAAGCAAGATGGCCACCAACAGTTTCTCAAGGCCATTCTTGACTTACTTTCAGCAGGTACAGGTCCTTTAGATGTTGGAATTAAACAATCATTTCTTGTCTAGAGCTAGATTACGACCATGAAAGTATCCTCGTAAGATTCAAATATTGTGGGGGCATCTGTTATATGCCAAATTGGAATGTAAACAAACGAATTTGCTACGCACGGACGTAGTGAGGGTCACGGGAGGCGAACACAGCGCCTTCTGTATCCAGGCGCAGTGGAAGCACGGCCGTACAAAGGTAGTACAAGCCAAAGTCAGGACTGTGAAGGGAAGCGACATGATCTGGAACAATCAGTAAATGTAGAATTGACAATAGATACCTTGAGATGGGGTCCCATGTGAGCATGACGGTCAGGTCGCGGTTGTCTCGTAGATCGTCCCATACAGTCTTATCATTGACAGGGTCAATCTCCATATACGACAACATCCTCTCTGTCACCTGGTGACTAGAAAAGTAGATAACCAAATGTCTATTATTCACTTATTAAAACTGTTTTGAATGTTTATCTCAATATCTGAAAATATCACAAACATGAATATCAAAGTTAAGGCCCATCGTACATACATACCTAAAATGTTTAAGGGTAGCGCTATTTCACAGCCCTAAGATATTATTGGCTTCTATGTTCAAAGGGCTTATTTCTATACAAATTCCTATATATAACAAGATAGTCTCTTAGCGGTATGGGCACGGTATGGCCAGTGATAGGAGTAGGTGGAGGGGTCTGTTGGTGCCCTGGGTAGTTGTACTGTGTTTACTTTATAGGAAAACGGAGACGTTCCAGCTTACTGCACATGGTATGGGCAGGGCTAGGAGTAGGTGGAGGGGTCTGTTAGTGCCCTGGGTGGTTCTATTGTGTTTATATCACATATTAACAGCTTTTGCAAACATAGGGCTTAGTGACGGGCAGTGCTAGGAGTAGGTGGAGGGGTCTGTTAGTAGACTTACTAAGACTACCAACATTTGTCTACTACCTCTGAAATACATAGGTCCAAGATGTGTCACTATAACTGAGGCATTGAGGCTATTGAGGCAAGCAAGTCTATGTCCTGTGGCAAAAAAAAAATGGCGCATTCCTTTGCAGTTCTTCCCCTATAATCAAATACTTTATTGGCAAGCCAATTAATAACTGCTAACTCCGGACTATAAAACAACTGGGCTCCTCACCCCCCCCCACCTCTTGTATAAGTCATGAATGAAGGCTATGCCATGACTCTCCTTAGATCTAGACGAATCACAACATTCACCCAGGTAGACGAATCATTGAAAGATACCCCAAGATACCAATACCCCTGTAGGAGGGATTCTTCCAAATTGAACTGAAGTCATTCTCAGGGTTCCCACCATGACGGGTCATGGTTTTAACTGACTTTTACCTGACATTTATCGGCTTTTACCTGACCAAATATTGGATAATTCACAAGGTTCATGAAAAAAAATCATCGGCCCTGAAGCGAGGATGTTTAAGCCATTTTGCAAATTCACATAAAATCTTGACAATCACCCCCTTAAAATAGTAAAAACATCTTAACTGACTTTTCCCAAAAATATCTTCTTAACTGACCTTTAAAGAAAAATGGGGTTAACTGACTTTTAACTGACCAGTGGGAACCCAGATTCTGCCCTCTTTTTAATCATGCCTTTAAATTGTATTCTTATTTCAATTGCTAAATTTATAACATCAAATTTTCTCAACATGTTGGAATTTATATGTTCAAGTCTAATGCAATGTAATTAATCCCTAGGCAATAAATGTTTGTTCTTACCTTGTGGTTTCTTGGGTCAGATCAAGCATCAGTCGCTCAGCTGTGGCATTTGCAAACTGCAATGAGTTTTGTAACCGTTCCCGGAATAGTACAAATTCATGGATCTGTAAGGGTAAATGGACAGTAACATTCAATACAACTGTAATGGTCATGTCTTATCAAGGTAGTGTGGAGGTGCAGAGGGCCTAACACCCGTCCTCTGAGTTGTTTCTTTAACGGCTATGGATTACAAAAAAAAACTTTCCGAGTTAACAATACAATAAGAAGAATGAGTGTACACACGTCTTCCACCTTTATCTACACTGCTTTTACTGGCAAAAATCTTGCCCTGTTATTGAGGAGCTTCAAGATCCAACACAAACTTTAATTCCAACCACAAGTATGTGACTGTTGTTGAGTAACAAACAACACCGTAATGAAGCTAACACAAGGGTCTAAGCCTACCTACATGGGATGCCGCCTAACAATGAAGCAAAGAGATATCGAATTACATTTTCTTAAAATATGGGTTATAGGAGTTCATATACATGTTTTTTTTTGTTTTTTTTTTAACTTATTTCAGTCAATTCAAATTGAATTTTGAAGTATCTTACCTTTGTGAAAGATCCAAATTTATAGGAGGCCGTTAGGTATTCTGTTGTCTGAAAATATGAAGTGAAAGCTGTGTAATTGGCAAATCAATCGGTCATCGGCATGAGAATGTAACATACCGGTATTATATAGTAATTCCTGATATTCATCCATCATATCTGAATGGGGGGGGGGGGCTCCCCATGGAGGGGTCTGAAGATTTTTTGCACCCCACCTTTGCTTAGTAATGTGCTGGCTTTTCGCTGAATGTGGCGAGCTTCTTTGCTTATACTAGCCATACATCCTGCCATGCGAAATGATCTTCTTCGCTTCAGCGTCGTGAATCCCCTGAGAAATACTGATTCAATACCACACCATTTTAGCGAATCATACTCTATTAATTAGTACTGCTGATAATCCTGGCTTTTGAAACAGGCATGAGATATTAACTGCAGACATTGTTCAGTATACTTACATCTTTGTGGTTGACAGTGAAGAAGCGAAGCATTGCTCCATAGATGGACGCTGCCGCATTGAAATGTCCAAGTCGACATAGGTGGTTTACCACCGTGTACCTACAACATATACAAACCATTAATAAGTGAAGACGAGAACATATTAAATCTTGTGTTAGATATATATTTAAAACATTTTCCCCAAACCTCTGACTGTATTTGACAGTTACAATGCATGTATACATGTAGCTGCACTGGTGGCGATTAAGGCTTCTACGCAAAAGGAATACTGAGATTATTTCCACAGAATTTTTTGGGATACTCTACTTTTTAATCTAGAATGAATATTTAGGTGGAAACGCTTTATTAGGTTAGAACATCAATTAAAGCTGAATTCACAGAAGACACACATAATGTATGACACATCAGATTGACAACACCAAATGGTTAAAGCTAGCAATTACACACATCCACATTCATCCTAAAGACTCAAACGTCTAAAGTGACCGACAACACACTAATATGACAAGGCACTGAACAAAAACCAAAAACATGTACGTAATGAAAACACCAGACCCCAAACAAATGTAGACCAGGTTTGAGGGGGGGGGGGGGTGCGGGCTGTCACCGTGGTACTCTTAGACTGGTTGTGATAGCTTGTTGATTTTTTTTGCCCAACTTCTGTTTTATTTCCTTTTTTTGTGACTGTGCAATGTGTGTAGTTCTATAGAGGTGCAGCCCCAACCAGAGAGGAGATAATGTGGCTACAAAGGAAGGGGTGTGTGTGTCCTAGACTAAACCAAAAACCCAATACTTAACTACATACTCCATGCCTGTCTACTTACCCCATGCTATCGTTCAGTATGTTTCGGATACGCATATTCTCATACAACACAATAGAAGGAGAGCAGCAGCCTGCAAAGTAGACAATACGCACTAGAGACGGCACATTTAGTGCAGGCGGGAAGCAACCTGCACATACTCACCCAAGAGAGTCGGTCTGAACATATTTAATCTCCATGCTCTCGTACAACTTAAGACACGAGCCGACACAGCCTGAAAAACACACACCCAACCACTGCCAGGTATACAGTCTGTTTTCTGAAAGTTTCTATAGAAAGTTTTAATAAGATATTCAAAAGATTTGGATGTAGGCGATAAGATTTAGATCTTGATGTGTTTTTTTTTTTGCTGAATTCTCAATTGTTGAGTCTTCTGATGCAGTCTTCTGATGCAGTACTGTCTTTGGAGTCAATTAACATAGAACCAGAGAACAAATGTTCCTTTTCACCTTCAAGAATCAGCCTTTCAGTACCTCATGCTGAAATATCTTTCAGTACATCATGCTGAAATATCTGTTCAAAAGACCTCTGTTCAATATTTCTATCATTTACAACATAAAGCTTAACTTACCCAGATAAGAGTATAACCTAATTAATAGAAGTTTGATCTGGAAGTTTGATGGACTATTAACAAGTGCCCTTTCCAACAAGACGATCGTTTCCCACAATAACCGCTTATCACCTGAAATAAATATCAATTCACATTATGTAAAAAGGAATAACTTTGAAAAGCTTTTTGAAAAATTGGGAGTAATGGTTATTAAAATATGGATTTGACTACAATAATGGATTTGACTAAAAACTTCTCTTTGATAGAACCATCTATATTGTTGTTCACAAACTCACCGTTGTTATGGTAGACTTCGACCCTGATGTGACTGGCTAATACCAAGTAGTTGTCGCTATATTGGAGATCTGTCGGACTTAATCCCTCACCTTGACAAAATATAAAGGAAAAACTTGTAATTTTTAAAATGGATTACATAAGAAATGCAATGCATAACGGGAATTAGATGTTCCATCCATATGATTATACAACATTTCGCTATACCTGGCTGGTAGTAGATGGTAAATCAGTCCAGATCTATGTGCTTTTGACCATTTCCGACAAAATGTGGAAAGTGGCTCTAAATCCAATTCTATTTTATGTAATAACCTCTCCTGCCATTATTGCAGTGACTATTTTACTGCACTAGATGATTCTTCCATGAAATTTCCCCACATCATCCAATTAATATCATACTTTAAGATTTTCTTACCAAGTGATAGTCCTTCCTTGTATCTTTGTATGAGTATTTGTGAAAAGACGAGTTTTTCTTCTTGTGACATTTTGTCGTGAAGACCGCTACAATGTGCTAGTTGTACCAGACTTAAGTGCCGCTGTAACGTCTTGGGCTATAAACAGACAGAACATATAAATGAGACCACTTCCCCAGGCCCTCCAGGGCTTTAAATTGCATCAAGCCCATTATCCATTATAATGCATGATGAAGCCCCATGTCGACGACTCATCAATGCTTTATTCATGGAGCATAACGCACTTCTTGAAGGTTCAGCGTGGTACACTCTTGTGTCATGACACATCAATGCAGTAACTCGGCGGCACCGCATTGATGTATCATACCACACGAACATGACTTTTAGCATAATTCACCCTTAAGCGGTTAATGGGACTTCAAACGGGGATATACATGTATATACATTTTTGTATATAGACATGTATTAAGGTACATCGGTAAGATACCATGTGGAAAGTCTTCTATTCCATGTCTTTATATGGGAAACATTTCCAGCAAATGGATATAATCATACCACATAAACGAAAATGTCACTTACATCTTGGGCGAATACGAGATCTTTTGATTGAGTTTCTAGATTTAGTTCAGCACTAAGATCATCAATGATCTGGAATAAAAAGCGTATAGTCAGTGGAGCAACAAGAACAACATTTAATTGTAAGGGTGGTAAATACTCCCAAAACTTCCTCCTATAGTCTCGTGTGAAACTAAAAATGGAACATTTGAGATGAATTACTAGGGTGCCGACATGTTTCGGTCTTTTCAGACCTTCGTCAGGGCTAGTTTTATTGAAAGATTGAACTTCTAGAGCTTAAGTAAGACATTTAATTGTGTAGGTCTATCGTGTAAAATACATTGACTAAGCAAGAACAATCTATACCCCTGACGGCAACATGTAAGGATTTTTTTATGGCCTATAATGCCCATGTCAACTCTTCAACTGAGATTTACCATGGCAGTACGTTTTGGCTTTGATAAAAATATCTATACCGTAATCTCCCGCGTATAAGGCGCAGATCGCATATAAGGCGCACCCAGAGTTTTGGAAAATTCTCAAAAAAATGAAAAATTCATAACTTTGGTTCTACTGAATGAATTTTCAAAATTCAAAGACCTATGTGTAACTTGGACCCCATGGACCCCTGGGCCCCCATATATCCTAGTATGGCTAAGGGGGCATGTAACATATCAAAAGAAAGGTCTCGGAGTCCCCCTTTTGGATGCAATGAGAACTAAACCCCCGTATAAGACGCACCTTATACGCGGGAGATTACGGTAGTATATAAACTTGTAAGTCATTTATACCTGTTGTGCTTGGTCGGGGGAGACGAGGTGGAGGAATAGTTTGAGGTCAGAGAAGCAGCAGGGCCGGTCTCCAAACCTAGTCAGGTACTGCCGCATTAATGTGTCTGCTGAATCTATACAAGACAAGACAAACACATTAAATATTATAACAATATACTATGTATGTTAAACTATGGATTCGTAGAATGAAATTCAGTCGACCTCAGCGTGTTTATAGACTCCCTGGGGGACCAAAGGAAGTAGTGAGTGAGTAATAGATGCTTAATTGCATTTTGACAGCTAAGGTCATATTCATGGCGAGAACTACATTACACAATATCACAGAGGAATATGTCGGTGTCTGCATATATGTGCACCACAGACATCCAGGGGATAGGAAAGAGGAGATAAAGATCCTTTTAAGTGGGCCAGGAGAGCCCACCTAAAGGCCGGTAATGATACCATCATTCATGGGAATCCACCGTATACTGGGTACATGTCACAAACTAAGGAGAAGTGATAAAACATGTTTGCGGCCTCACCTACGTTATCAGGCGCTTTCATGTCATGTTCTTTTAGTGCTTGGTGCAATTGGAGTTGTGCGAGGTATGGCCCCCGGGGCACGTAGTGCATGGAGCCCGCTGTCTCCAGCTGGGAGTCCAGGAATGATACTACCTGATCTACCGTGTGGTCTGCTATCAACTCCGATGTTGTCCTGAAAATCGACACAGCACTGGGATTAACTTACACTACTAATCACTTATCATAGAAGTAGTAATGAATTTTTTTTTGCCATTGAGACCTCAAGAATTTAATTTGGCCAGCATTGGCTTTGTTCTTTTTAAAGTCTTGGGATAAAGTATATACAATGGTTCAAGTATTAAGGACATTTGATCAAAGTTTTCTAGTAACACAATCTATTCCTGCATCTTTTTCATAGATTACTGAAACAGTATCTACAGCTTACCCATTTTCTTCTCCTGGGGTCCACTTGGAAGATATCAAGGCAAAGGCAGTCTTGAAGTATGCCTTGTAGTGTGACCAGTCGTCGTTACTGTGAGAACAAAGAGGTATCAATTTTCTAATATTGATAGTAATCAGCTACTAGTTAGACAGCGAAGTCAAATATATATGGGAATTTGAACAACATCAGTCTATATATACTTATTTTACAAGGGGTCATTGGTTAGGAGATTATGTTAAGGATTCAATTGAAAATTTAGGATCTAAGATCTATGATCAAGATATTATGATTTCAAATCTAAATTTTAGGATCAATTATCATGATTTTTTTTCAATATGGAATCTAAATGCAGTTTATTTGCTGTGCATTTTATCATTTAGAAATTTATACCGTATTATCTGCAGAGTAATGCACAGCAATGCTGTAATGCTGTGCATATTCATATTAAGATCAATGTTGCTGAGATTGCATCATGCCATTCAAGACATGCCCTTGAATGTGGTGCTTGCTCGCTCTGCATGTATACATAATCCTGTCCCACAGGTATAGTATGGAGTATACCTATACCTGGATTAAAATATGCAAATCAGTCAAGCACAGAATAGTGGTGCTTTCCTACTGTAGGAACTGTTCAACACCTGTTTTTTACAGTGTAGGGAGGGACAATGTAAGTTCAACACATGTGTTTTACAGTGTAGGGAGGAGAGTGTAAGTTCATCACACATTTTTTACAGTGTAGGGAGGGACAGCAAAAGTTCAACACACACTTTTTACAGTGTAGGGAGGGACGGTGTAAGTACAAAACACATTTTTTACAGTGTAGGGAGAGACAGTGCAAGTTCAACACATGTTTTTACAGTGTAGGGAGGGGCAGTGTTTTACAGTGCATGGAAGGACACCAAAAAATCAAACACACACTTTTTACAGTGTAGGGAAGGACAGTGTAAGTTCAACATCTGTTTTTTTTAGTTTAGGGAGGGACAGTGTAAGTTCAACACATGTGTTTTACAGTGTAGGGAGAGACAGCGTAAGTTCAACACATGTTTTTTTACAGTGTAGGAAGTGGCAGTGTAAGTTCAACACACATTTTTTACAGTGTAGGGAGAGACAGCGTAAGTTCAACACGTTTTTTTACAGTGTAGGAATGATTGATTGATTGATTTGTGTTTTACAGCACTTTAGCGGCACTAAGTGGCTATCCCGTGCTTCACAGGTTGATAATTTAACAGAGGAATGTGTCAGTGCCCGTGCATATGTGCACCACACACATCCTGAGGGGATAGGAAAGAGGAGATATAGACCCTTTTAAGTGGGCTAGGGAAGCCCGTACAGTGTAGGAAGGGCAGTGTAAGTTCAACACACATTTTTTATAGTGCATGGAGGGACACCAAAAGTTCAAACACACACTTTTTACAGTGTAGGGAGGGACAGTGTACGTTCAACACCTGTTTTTGACAGTGAAGGGAGGGACAATGTAAGTTCAACACAGGTGTTTAACAGTGTAGGGAGGAGAGTGTAAGTTCATCACGCAATTTTTTAGTGTAGGGGGGCCAGCAAAAGTTCAACACACACTTTTTACAGTGTAGGGAGGGACAGTTTCAATAACTATGAGAGCTTCATTCATGCATCATGACGACACACAACACTGGGGGGGGGGGCAATGACCAGTGCAGAGGATTATGAGGGAGCAGTGCTTTGTATAAGAACACAGGGCTATTCCTGTGGCCTCTGCCACTACTTCAGTGACCAGGATTCACCACCAGCACCACCACACTACTCCCACCCCTCACACACCTTCCAAGGACGGCAATAACAGGTCCACCACCACCGCCACCACTACTACCACCAACAATAGAGTAGGAAAGCACCACTATTCTGTCCTTGACTGATTTGCATATTTTAATCCAGGTATAGGTATACTGCATACTGTAGCTATGGGACAGGATTATACATGGAGAGCGAGGAAGCACCATTTTGAGAGCTTGTATTTAAGATTAGGTCCCCTCCTATGAGGCCGTGAGTTATGAACTCACGGCCAATAAACTGCAACTTACATGAATGTACTTACTTTTCTATAAGAAGTTTCTTGTAGGCTCTGTTTGCTTCAGCCCATCGCTCTAGTTTGACGAGTAGCTCAGCCTCTTTTGCCCGCTGAAACCGTGGGTCGCTGGTCAATTTATCTGTGGGACAAAGATTGGAAGATAGCATTTAACATTACTTCTCTATCAAGGGTAAATGCTGTTCCAGAAGCATTCAAAAACAATAAGCAAGCAAAGCTCTTTTTGTTTTAAATCTTTTGTCTCTGTGATTATACCTACCTCCTAAGGGTCCAACCACCACCTTGAGTGCTTCTTCATATTTCTCCAGCTCTTCTAACACAATTAGATACATTTGTACCTCTGCAACAAAAACACAAACCCTTAATTCATTTTTTTATCTTATTTTTTTTTCAATCTTAAAGGGAGGGGGTGTATTCAAACCCTTTAAGATCCTTTAAGGGTTTCATAGCCGATTTATACACATCAACTAACTGACATTGCTTTGGATCATCAGAATATCCTCAAAGGGCTACTGGTTATATCGGGAATTTCCTTACTTTTTGACAATACTGAGTCAACAGAACTGTAAAATGGTGAAATGCAGGAAGTAAAGGGGAGCCTGTCGTACCTAGTCAGGATTCATGAGATATTTCCCACTTCCAGGTGAAATGAACTACCGGTACCAGTACTTCTTATTGTATGAGTAGTCTAATTCTTCTACTAGCGTGATATTTACAATGACAACTTTTATAAGTACCGTAATCTCCCGCGTATAAGGCGCGTCTTATACGCGAGGTTTTAGTACTTCCTGGATCCGCAAGGGGGACACCAAGAGCTTTGTTTTGATATGTTACACTCCCCTTAACTCAAAAAATGACAGAGGGGGTTTCAAGGGGGTGCGGGTGGCCCTAGCTACACATAGCTTTTTGAATTTTGAAAATCCATTCAGTACAACCAAAGTTATAATTTTTTTATTTTTTTTGACAAAATTCTTCAACTCTAGGTGCGTCTTATACGCGAGGTGCGCCTTATACGCGGGAGATTACGGTATATTATTAATATTAGTTTTTTTTTGGTTGAAGACAAGACCACTAGTAAAAGTAATTCAATACTAACCTGCCTCTGCCTCTATCTTGTTCTCGGCCACATATTTGGATGCCATTCTCTCGGCTAGAGGGAGGTACATGTTCTTAGCCAGCTTCTTGTCCATGTGGGCCTGAACGGAGGATAGGGACGAGATAATGTAGGTAGTGAAGAAGTATAGAATGAGACAAAAAATTATAAAGAAAATATCAACACTTCACACCATACTTATCAACATTCAGGGATGAAAGTCAACGATGACAAAAAACCTTGAAAAAGGAAACAACTTTAAATGCACTGTATATGCCCTCCAGTGTGTTACAGGGTTTTGTGGTTGGGGGGGGGGGAGGAGGCAGTAGGTGTTGTATAAGGGTGTAGTTTCTCCTCAAATAACAGGAAAAGCTGTTTTTCAAGATGTTGTTCGGATACTATACCCAAAATGTGCACATTATGGCCCTTTTGCAGAGTATGTCCTAGGATCCCTTAAGAATGTTACTGTATAGCTGTTTTCCAAGGTCTTGTTCGGATAGCATAACCAAAATATGCACCACCTGATCTACTGGTAGTGGTGCCTTTGCGCAACACGACCTAGGGACCAATTACAATGTTATGTATAGAGATAGGTCAAAGGGTGCAGGGAATAAATGACCAATATAGTTACATGATGAAATCATAACGTGCAGAAAAGGGGTATACTATCCGACACTCTTCTAGCATAGGAACTATAGCTTGCTGCTAAGACTACACTGAAGAGTGGAACAAACACCAATAAAGAGGGGAAAGTTTTCAAGGAAAAACTTGAGAATCCTTGAAAACCTTGAACTAAAAACTGGCATGCTGCCACTGTATGAAGTGTTGTGGGACCTGACTGTGTGCATGTATGCAACCTCTGGAGGTAAATTGTGACTCTTTTATCCTGTTTTCAAAGGATTTTCAAGAAAACTTATTTTTCTTAAGTGAGTGAAAAAACCTTGAAATCAAGGAAAACCTTGAACTCTTTCATCCCTGAACATTTCTTTGGAACTAAATCAACATTGAGAATCCGCTTCTATATATTGAAGACGTTCATTTAGAACAGCAAAGCCTATTTCTCATCACATCAATTAATTGCATTATAAGAATCCCTCACCTGCATGACAATACTCATGACGGCCCAGAAGTAGTAGGGGTTTTTGGCGGGTCGAAGTCGGTGTAGTTTCATGGCGGTCTGCTGTTGTTTCTTGTAGTCACTGAGCCGCACGTAGGCCATGAAGAGAGCAGAGAGAACCTCCTCGTTGTCCGGCCGCTCCCGATGGGCATTCTCATACATGTCTGCTATCAGGTCCACTGTATGCAAAAACATTAACACTTTGACTGACTGATGAAAAGTGCAATTGGATCTGGAACTTTGTTGGTTTCATGTAAAAATGAAATTGAAAAGAACTTGAACACAAATTCAAGACAATGAAAAGCCCATACAAGAGTTAAAGCAATCCATATCCAATTTCTTTAGCGTCTCCAATAGGCCCTCTTGCATAAATCTGCTGCCCTCCTATCAACTCACTGACCAAACTGATGAATATGAACTTACATTTGTGCAGTTCACGGTAGGCGATGCCCATGGCGAGCAGCGTTGACTCATCCGTCGGGCTCTGGGCGTGCACTTCCTGCAGTAGCTGTTGACTTTCATCATGACGCCCGAGCCGCAGGAGTGCTAGCGCCTTCAGTACCTGTAGGCATAATATTCTTTTCTTTATGTCTATTTTCTTTATTCTACTCTAATTAGAGGTAATAGTTGACATCAATGTGTGATATCATGATTTGCATAAAGCCTCCATTGAGACTTAAGTGACTGTGCATCCAAATTAGAACTACAGTATCCGACAATCTTTCAAAAGTATCAATTTGTAATATTTCAAATACCTCAAATACTTGTTTATTTACAAACCCAAACTCTATCTTTAAGGCTTCCCATTTCAAATAACTACAATCTTAGATGAGAGGTGTGGGGTGGGGCGTGGCTGTATGCCTAAGGGGAGTGATCGCTGGTAGATGGGGCGTGGCCCTCTGTCAAAGTGTGTATTTAATGTCACAAGACTGTATAAGCCAGCAGTATAAATGACATGTATCCTGTTCTCTGATACATCAATTGTTAGCAGCTGTAATTTCCTCTACACCTACCCAAGGAATCTGTCTTTATCTCTATGACCAACCAGATCCCCTTCGATCAAGACACACCCCCGCATGGACACACATCCCATCCTCTTACCAACACTTTAAAACCTATCAACTCTCTATCACATCTTCTATGACACACTACCAGTACCGTAATCTCCCGCGTATAAGGCGCGTCTTATACGGGGGGGGTTTAGTTCTCAGTGGATCCACAAGGGGGACACCAAGACCTTTCTTTTGATATCTTACATGCCCCCTTGGTCAAAATAGGACGAAATGGGGCCCAGGAGGGTCCAAGGTGGCCCAAGCTACCCATAGGTTTTTGAATTTTGAAAATTCATTCAGTAGAACCAAAGTTATGAATTTTTCATTTTTTTTGAGAACTTTCCAAAACTCTAGGTGCGCCTTATACGCGGGGTGCGCCTTATACGCGGGAGATTACGGTATCTTTTATTACGTAAAACCTTACTAACAGGCCTTACACGGTTGATGGAACGGATGCCCCCCCCCAATCCCAGACATTGATTGATTTATTGAGGTGCAGTGGTCAATTCACAACAACACGATAACCCAATTCTTACCTTGGCACAGAGGAGGTCCCTCTGCTTCTTCAGGACCTTATCCGCCTCTTGTAACGCCTTTTTGTTGTTTCCATTGTCCAGGCAGTCTACAAGGCAATTTTCAAGTATTTTGATAAAATCATATATCTACAGGTAATTTTTTTTTCCCCGGTAACATCCTGAAAAGGGGCTAAATTGTAGGTCAAGCCTAAGGCTTGAGTCGAGGTGGGATATTCCTCAGAGACCTGAAATAGTGGTCAATAAACATTAGGGAAGAGAGATATTCTAATGTGGTCAATAAACATTAAGGATGAGAGATATTCTAAAGTGGGATCATGGTTCCTTAAGATGGGATCATCGTTCCTGGGGAGCAGAAAATGGGATCAATGTTCCCGTGGGATCATCGTTCCTTGGGGTCATCGTTCCAGTAACCGAAATAGTCACATATTCTGCTGCTGAATCCCCTGGGCTAAATCCACATGAATGTCATGATGATGAGTGGGCTTCAGGAAGGGTAAATATTTACTGCACTGGCACTGCCTGTCTGTGCACTAGCCATTAGGCCGTGATCGCAATGTCTGATCCAGCTAAATTGTGGACTTCTCTGGATCTACATAAGATAGAAAGACAGTTCAAACAGATCTGAACTTCAGACTGAAGTAAGAGTTATCAAATAAATCTAGATTTATATATACCGGTATCCTACAAATTTTGACAAAGTGGCTTAACGTCTTTGTCTTTGAAAAAACTGTCAGTGAACCATACCCACAGGTAGAGGAATAGTTTTCTTCTTTTGCGAACAAGCTTACAAGGGTCAAGGCTCTGCCTCTGGGCACATGGAAAATAGTTCAAAGGAATGGAGGAGGGGGGGGGCACAATTTGAATACGACAAAATTTAGGGACGGGCGCCCATGAACCACTCAGCCTCCCTGTATATCTGTCACTATAGTAAAGTGAGCAGTCATCAGGGTCTATGTTTATGTGGTTTGCTCCTATCAAATTCAATGAAATTCCTCTATCTTATGTAGAAAAGGGCATAGCTCCAGAAAAAACATAGTCATTTCCTTTTGTAATGTATGTTGTTGGACGGTGTACCGCTCCTTTTGTAATGTATACTCTTTTTCATAACAGGCCGTGTAGTTGGTCATATTTTCCGTGAGGCGAATAGTTCTGGGCCTGACACCATCTCTCAAAATTGTTATAACTATACTAATTCTTACTCAATTAAGATATCCTTGCAATGATCTGAAGCTAAAAATACAGGTCTTTATAATGTAGCTTGAAACAAATGAAAATTTAAAAAAATTCCCAAAAAATCAGAATTTTTCCCATTTTTCAGTATTTTTTTTTATATATGAAAATTTCTCTCATCTCTTTAAACCCCCACCAAAATGACCAGAAAAAATGTGCTTATCAATAATCTGAAATAATTTTTAGGCTATCTATTGGCGCCAATGTGCTAGAAGCAAAAGAGTAACAGTGAGTTTGGCAAAAAAATAAGGAAAATCCTGACCTGCAGATTTGACTCCAGAACGATGAATTTCATCTTTCCCTCAAATTTTAGGCTAGCGCTAGTACATATTTTCTGTTAGCCAGTCTGGCGATTTTGCCTCATTTTTGATTAGCCAGATATGTAATCAATTAGCCAGATTGATCACTACAAAGGTAGTGATATTTCGATATGATCATACCTTTTAAATATTCCACTCCACTTTTGAATGGGGGTTTACATGCAGCTCAGTTCGGTGATAGATCTCCACATAGATATGGATTTAATATAAGGCTATGCATTAAAGGTTTCATCCACGTTTCTGAAAATTTTTGGTATTTTTTTCATGATTGAAGAAAGTGCAACATAGACCTTGAAAATTGTGTTTGAAAGTGGACATGGCCAGCTACTCCCAGAAACATTGAGTAGGAGCTGAACCATCATAGAGGAATTGCGATAGAAACATATCTAAACAGATATTAAGCAATTAAATCATAAATCAGAAAATGTTTTATCAAGATTTTTAAAGAGAAAAATCACAGAAATGTCATATTCATTTGTATAAAGAGGGGATGTGCATGACTGGTTTTGTCATGTTAAAAGCTTTCCAACAGTATGCTACACTCCATATATCATATTCCCAGTGGTGAATTGGGAGAAGGATTAGCCAGTCTGGCGAATCCAATGGGAAAACGGTTAGCCAAATTATGGCTTGATTCGCCACTGGCGATCTGGCGAATGGCTAGCGCGAGCCTAGGATCATCCCCTGCTCAGATTTTTATAAAACTTATATTGCTGTGAGTGGCAAAGTGTCTTCTTTAATATGATGTTTTTGGTTTTCTAATATCTTGATCTGGTGAAATATAATCAATAAATATGTATGCCAAAGTCAAAAATGCACTGCCCTCACAGGCTCACAGTGCAATGTGTGCGGTGCTGATTGTCCTATATTCTGCTCAGTCAGGTGAAAAACCATGGCAGAAAAATATCATTTAATTCTATCATTAAAATGTTTATATCTTTGGCTATGGTATCTCAATTTTCATAATTCAAAAAGCATTCTAGTATTGGTAAAATCATGTCAGACTTGTCAACAGTGTAACTTATTATTAGATTATCTACAAATAAAATTTCGGATGCCCATCCCTACAAAATTGTATACAGCAGACTCAACTGACCATGACTGTGATTGTTTATAACTGACGCATAATCTATTACACTAAATTCTGGGGTACCCGCCTGTCACTTCTCCAAGACAAGTTCTTGTCAACGCTACCGCCGTACCGGCCTGTCAGATCCCGAGAATCGAGATCGAGCTGTCAGGGCGCCGTTCCGGTAAGACCGCAAAGCACATCACACTGCCTGAGTGTTTTGCATTGCATCGTATAGTGGGTCCTTTGCATTTAGAGTTTCATATTGACTTGCATTAAAGTTCAAATACGCTTCACTTACCGTAAATAGGCCGCAAACGTCTCTCATTCACATCCACATGGCTACGAGCTGACATTTTGGACTCGATCCGACAAGCGTCACTCTCCAACCGTATGTTGTGTGACTGTTTGCCCCAGGCTAAGACAATTAGTCGGAATATGCTTGAAGATTGAGCTGTTACCGCGATAGTTGGCGTGGTATCGTGAGATTACATTTCGCGAATGAATCTAAGCACAGATTATGCATTTTTGTGATATTCAACGCAAGACATAATATTGTACCGGTTGGGAATTCTTAAACATACCACACGGGTTAATCTTCTATATATTTTCTTTCAATTCATTGTGATTTTTTTGCCTTTATGCACTATTTGTTTGCCGTACTACAAACGCGTACCCATATCTCTGGCGGGTGTGGCAGGTCACTTCCGGCCGCAGCTGACAAACTAAAATTTGCAGAAAGGAGCAGTGAAGCTACATTTTCCTTTTTTTTCTAGTCCTTTTCAGTTGCAAACATCACTGTTTCTAGGTATACGGCAGCCTGTATGTATAAGTACTTGAGTAATTCTTAAGCACTTGCCAAGATGAAAGCTTCAACTGTGATGATCACGATTTCTGTGATGGTGGGTGTGGCTGCATTTTTTCTGGCAGCCAAAATTTGTGAACCATATCGCAACCAAGTCAGAGAAAATGTGCCTCCACAAGTGAGAAAAATCATGGACAGGGCTTCACATGTAATAGGGGAAACATATGCGAAGATGTTTGCGAAAGAGGGAGAGGAAAAGGGTGAAAAGTTATGTGGAAAATCTAAAGAGCGTGTATTCACCAAGGCAGAACTAAAACAATATGATGGGAGTGACGACGACAAACCCATCTATCTTGCCATGATGGGTAGAGTTTATGATGTCACAAAAGGCAAGAGACATTATGGAAAAGGTGGTGGATACAGCTTCTTTGCAGGTAAGGTATTCATGAATGTCATTTCGCCTTCCGGTATATGCCGGATCTATATGATTACTGTAGTGTAAGGTAAAGAATATAGTAGGGTTGTATAAATTGTCATAAAATAAAGTTTGTATTTTCTGGTGTATATCTGTGACATTGAGAATGTCATAGTTTATAACTAAATGGGTTAGAATCAAAGTACAGTAAAGGTATGTTGATGGTTGTATGTTTCAATGACCTAGTATCATGTGGTAAGCCTACATCAGCATTCTTGGAACATATACACTGGCTGATCTCATGCCTGCTGATGTCATATTTGTCTCATGTGTACCACTCAGTGTGCTTACTTCATCCTTTTAGCTGATATTATCAGTCACCTGTATGTCTCGCTATCTGATATCAGTCCTACATCATACTTCTGGATGATGTCAGACTCTGATCTCAGCCTTTAGATAGCATATAAAAGCAGGTCCCTCTCTTCCCTCCTCAATCACTACATCTGATCTGTGCTGTTCACATCAACCCTATGGACTTCCTTGCTGATACCTGAGGACTAAGAGGAGGCAATATTCTTTGTACAGGTTATTATACCAGATTGCCCTGAAGGTTATATCCATGCTAAGGTTGGACTACTGAATGTTATTGCACATAGTTATGTTCAATGGACTCTATGCTGAAATGTTATATTACCTGAGGACATTTGTGCATTACTATGTGCTACTGTGACAACCATAGGAAATAAGTGTCTACCAAAGGGGATTAGGCCTCCTGTGGCTACTTCAGCAATAAACCTGTCAACAAGTCAACTTGTAACAAAGACTTTGTCTGCAATCATTGGCCAAGGCCACCACAATTACCAAAAAGGTGACCCTTGTGATATCATTTTAGAACATTTACAGTGCTGGGGTCTTGGTATTTTCGGGCCTCCCCAGCCCCAGGCCATCTTTAAAAGGGGTCTATATCTTGCTTTTCTATCCTCTCTGAGTGTGGGTGGTGTCCATATGCGCAGGCACTGGCACATATTCGTTCCTTGAATCTCCTCTTTCCTGTCCCCTCTTTCTTACATGTATCTGGTGTCCATATGCACGGGCACAGGCACATGTATTCCTTTGTGACGTGATGTCTAATGTACTTTTTCCGCCATGAATATGACCTTAGCTGTCGGCTTGGCGTTAAACAACCATTACTCACTCACTCACTCACTCACTCTTGGTATTTTAAGGCTGATAAAATACAATATTAACATTCATGACCTAATGTAGGCACTGACCTATCTGCTGCCACAGCTGTAACCTCACTTGTCTTTCCTACAGAGAAGAAAATCATTCTCCACACTTAAGTTGAACCAACATTTAAAAACCATTTTATGATATGAAGATGACATAGCACATAAAAAAGAATGGTTTGCATGCATTCTCTGGTTAAAAATGGTCTACTAAATGTTTAGATTTATTTTTTCTAAAGGGCCCCCGGATGTTTGACAGACAGCCCCAAAATTGTGATGCATGGTTCACTCAGAGATTCAATCCAGCTTCCCACTGTTAGGGATTTCCCTGTTTTCTAATACTATATCCTATGTATAATATATGTTTTGCAATGGGTAGGTATGATAAAAAGAAGTGGATTTGCTTTTTGAATGAAGTCTCTATGTCAATTTAAAGGGAAATTATGACTATTCAAACTCTCGGAAAGGACCCCACAATTCTGTCGCGATTCTCGTTGACCGTTAAAATGGGGGGAAAACTTAAGTCTAAGTAAACCATTTTGAATTATTATACAGGGATAATATCCATCAATATCCATAATATTAGGCATAATCTAGGATCTCAAAACAGAAAATCATTAAAAATAGTGATAGAAGTGAACTACACGGCCAAAAAGAGATTATGTTCCCAGGTCTGATATATTAAAATAGACAAAAGAAAAAAAAAACAACTATCGAATTGATATGCCAAATGTGTCGTTTTATGACCTCTTCCGTCCAGTATTAGGGAGTGGTCCTTTTTTTAACAACAGTGGGGGGGGGGGGTTGGGGGGTTTGGGGGGACAAAAAATTTCAGACCCCTCTTAGGGGGGGGGACATAAAGATTTCAGACCCCTCTTAGGGGGGGGGACACAAAATTTCGCCCCTTTTGAGCGAAAAAGCCTGCGCGCAACAAAGAATAAAAGGGGGAACGGAAAAATTTCAGACCCTTCCGAGGGGGGAGGCGGAAAAATTTCAGACCCCTCTAAGGGGGATGGAAAATTTTTTGCCGTGCATGCGTCGAATTTCACCAACCTCCCCTGTTGTTAAAAAATTACCACTCCCTTAGGGAATAGTCATTCTAATAATAGCTTTGAACAAGGGGGGGGGGTAGGATGGGGCAATTTTTTCTACCCTCTCAGGTGGGGGGAGGGATCAAAATGATTTTACCTGTTTTTAAGCACAAAAAAACACTCACATATGGTACTGTAGGTTAAATGGATGCCCGCTTCCCCTTATTATATCAACATTATTTTCATGTGATGTATAGCAGAATGGCTTCAGGCCAATTCTTTTAGATCCTTACCACTACAAGCAAAAGCAATGTAGACTAATGCAACAAAACAAACAATAAGCTTACCCTCTTACTGGGTACCATAAGAGGGTAAGCTAATTCCCGAAGTAAATGACATATCAGGAGACCATGATAAGTACTGGGCCTCTATGAAAATATTTCTATTGTTTTACCCCTCTCTATTGATATTTGCGTTAAAGCAATAGAAGGAATATTGATTGGTTTTCATATATAAAAATGGCTTGTCTTACATTCGCACTATGAAGGCTATAGCATTAGCTCCCCAAACTTTCGAAACTGCACAATACTTTATTCTTTGCCCAGGCCGCGATGGAACACGTGGCTTTGTGACAGGGGAGTTTGACGATGCAGGTCTCAGAGATGATGTGGAAGGCCTCTCAAATAGGGAAATCTCAGACCTCAAGGACTGGATGGGATTTTATGAAAAAGACTACACATATGTTGGTAAGAGGTTTATAGATTTTCTTCATTATGTAAGAATCTTCATCGCTTGTATCATCTTATTCCCCTAATGCTTACCTTTTCATGGACATTGGTGTTGATCAAAAGCTGAAAACTCTGTTATAATGATTTAAACATTCCCTGATCTCAGATGGACAGGGGCACTGAAATGTTCTAATGTCACCCTCTTTGGCAGCACACTCTTATATTTCTTCTCAAACACATGTAGTTTGTCAATAACACCATGTTTTATATTACCTGGCGGTTTCTCAACAAGATGAACTGTATGTCTTCCCATTAATTTTTGTACTAGGTCTTCTCGAGGGAAACTTTTATGACAAGTGTGGTAATCCTAGAGAGACACTGAAGAGGGTAGATGAGAGTATAGCTGCATTTAAAGTGGAGAAGAAGCTAGAGGACGATGACAACAAATTGTATCCACCATGTAACTCAGAGTGGAGCCAAGCTGCAGGCAGTAGACTATGGTGCTCAGATAGAAGGTATGTCTGCTGTTTAGGGGATAATTCACTTCTGATCATTAACATTGTTCGCTATAGAGGGGATTTAAAGGCTTAAAACTTCACACCATATCATCATTTAGCCACGTCAAAAAAAAAAAAGCCATAGTCTGGAGCTATACTCGTAATTTATGGTCTGGTACTAGGTAAATTTAAGATAGAGATTATACGTCTTAGGAGGAAACAAGTGACACGGACCACAACGTATGCGATGAAAGCACTACTATTGATACGTATGTGCTATACAACTGTACTCATATTGAGCCATACTGATTTATGATAGCAAGGAGTGGGAAGAGATTTTAATATTGGGTGAAATTTAGTTACTATGGAGTTAGTTCTATATTCATATTTACCTATACCCTTTCTTTCCTAATCAGTGGCGGTATTGAAAGGGACTGGATCGGAGTACCACGGATCTATAAGAAGCCAGGGCAGGCGAATACTCGCTGCGCATGTGTGCGGACTCATGGCTCGCCTTCAGACGGCTCCTATCCTAGCGGGACCAGGGGAGACCTAGATAACCCACAGTTTAAGGAGTATGAAGGATGTGAACCAGATTCACCATCGTGTAAACTTATAGTCAAATAAATATCACTTGTTTATGAGAGAGAAATAAAGAAGAGTAACCGAACAAAAATTGTAAATAGGGAATCGTAGATACTTAATTGTAAATTGAACATTCCATAATTATATTGTATATCTCGAATTTGATTTTTTCCTACTATTACTACTTTGTTCCTTTTATCATTATTGATTGTTCATAACGGTAGAATACGTGTGATATCAAAGAGTAGATGACTATTGACATACGAAAAAAGCATGAGCGATGTATCCCCATTGAATTTCAATTATACCTTGATAATACGGAAAGCCATACTTTTCCCTATAAATTGAAAGAGATTAACCACAGACTTTCCACAATTTGATATGCTTATATACACGCATGGAGCTCAAATGTGTGCTGTGTTTCAACAGGAACGGCTGACAGGTTTTCTTTCAAGATGAAACACTGTGAATACATTGTCGGAATGACTTCATATGATGTAATGGTATAGACTTTTCCTAAAGAAACCCAAAGTTATAAAATATACCCGTTAGTATGCAGGGATGAAAGAGTTCAAGGTTTTCCTTGATTTCAAGTTTTTTTTCCACTCACTTAAGAAAAATAAGTTTTCTTGAAAATCGTCTGAAAACAGGATAAAGGAGTCACAAATTACCTCCAGAGGTTGCATACATGCACACAGTCAGGTCCCACAACACTGCATACAGTGGCAGCATGCCAGTATTTAGTTCAAGCTTTTCAAGGATTCTCAAGTTTTTCCTTGAAAACTTTCCCCTCTATATTGGTGTTTGTTCCACTCTTCAGTGTAGTCTTAGCATCAAGCTATAGTTCCTATGCTAGAAGAGTATCGGATAGTATACCCCTTTTCTGCGCGTTATGCTTTCACCATGTAACTATATTGGTCATATATTCCCTGCATCATTTGACCTATCTGCATACATTGTACTTGGACCATAGGTCGTGTTGTGCAAAAGCACCACTACCAGGTGGTGCATATTTTGGGTATGCTATCCGAACAAGACCTTAGAAAACAGCTATACAGTAGCATTCTGAAGGGATCCTAGATCATACTCTGCAAAAGGGCCATAATGTGCACATTTTGGGTATAGTATCCGAACAACATCTTGAAAAACAGCTTTTCCTGTTATTTGAGGACAAACTACATCCTTATACAACCCCTACTGCACCCCCCCCCCCAACCAAACAAACCCTGTAACACACTTATGGATGGGACTGGAGGGCATATACAGTGCATTTAAAGTGGTTTCCTTTTTCAAGGTTTTTTGTCATTGTTGAATTTCATCCCTGAGTATGAATTCATTAGCGACACCAATGCTCTGATACACTATTCTTTGTCTCGCTTTGCATCGTTTAGCAGTGCGCACCATCATTTCTTCATACATTTTGTAAATATTAACTGTCTGAATATTATTGAGCATAAATCATATATACATGCATATTTAAAATTCATCGTGTTCATATGAAATACCCATGTTACTAAAGAGAAGGGGGGGGGGAGATGACAGAACAAATCTTTTGAGTACGCGTTAACACGATTACTGGTAATATTTGTTTTATTCACGGGTCCCACATTGTATGATGAAGTTACAAAATGTAGTGATAGGGCACAGATTTCAGCCAAACTCATGAGACCCGATACAACATTTTTTCCAGTGCCATAAATGTATGTAATCTAATGTTCTCTATTGCACAGAATCAGGTTATATTGTACCAATTATCGAGGTACCACTCACGGTGATATTTAAACAAAATGTCTATTTTTCTATTGCACACAATGTACATTTCTATACAATCTGCTAATGAAGTGCCGGGTAATCTTTTCTACCATCACCACAATGATAAAGAACAACAAAAGTGATGTTCCAAATATCATGATGTTATTACAATTTGTACTTGCCAATCGACTGTGGCCATTATCATTTCTGGATACAGGGATTAATTCTGTCAATAAATGTAATAAAAAGTGGATCAGCTGCGTTCTATCAATATTTGATAAAGAAGGAAGGAGGGCGTCCACGAATGACGTCATACTTCCCATCAACATGAAACTGACATGTAATGTCTTGTCTAATGATCAGAAATGATAGAAGGATATATGTTATCCAAGAAATTCTCAGTTGTGTAGCAAATCTTAATGATAAGTTATGCACGGACGTTTCAAATTGCCTCTAGATGGAGTCAATGTTCCGTTCATGGACGGCCGTGTATATAACCAATTTTAAACCATAAAAACCCCTTCTGAAAATTCCCAAACTTTCCAAAATGGTTTGCATAGCATGTTTGCATTATATATATATATATATATATATATATATATATATATATATATATATACACCGTAATCTCCCGCATATAAGGCGCGTCTTATACAGGTTTTTTTTAGTTCTCATTGGATCCACAAGGGGGACACCAAGACCTTTCTTTTGATATCTTACATGCCCCCTTGGTCATAATAAGACATAAGGGGGCCCAGGAGGGTCTGGGGTGGCCCAAGCTACACATAGGTTTTTGAATTTTGAAAATTCATTCAGTAGAATCAAAGTTATGATTTTTTTTCACTTTTTTGAGAATTTTCCAAAACTCTAGGTGCGCCTTATACGCGGGCTGTGCCTTATACGCGGGAAATTATGTTTGGGGCCCCCTCTATATACTTTTGGTTTCCCTCTTTTTTCCCCTTTGTTTCCTTCTCCTTTCTTCTTTTTTTTTTGGTGGCGGGGGGGTGGGGGGGAGGCCCTCTGGGCCACCCCCTGGGACCGCCACTACACAGGATAAACAGTCGATTTACCTAAACAATTGAAATGAATAATGATATCACAAATATGTAAATGTCTAAGAAATCTTTATTATCTAAAGAGTCATCATTGTGATATAACATCGACGCAACAAGTTAAATGCATAACTTATATGTGCTGAGGTATTTCATTTATTGAGGGATTTCATTGATCATTCAATAGAGTGTGTACCTCTATCAATATCACAGTTACAAAGGTTTAATAATTCATCACAATACATTCGCAGCAAAATAAGATTAAGGTCTGACATTTTCTGTAACTTCATGGATAACACGAAAACTTGTCAATAGATCCTTACTAACATATTTCTAGCTAAAATATCGTCTAGACTACTTTCTGGAAAGGGATTAACTCCTCCCCCCCCCAGTTGCTATGCATTATGTAAGGGTATTGAATAAAACCCACTGATTTTGTTACATGTACACTGAGTATCAACCATATAGCAAAAATGTAAGTAAATTTTATCATGACATTTTAAGATTTGCATGCATTGTTTTGATTAAATTTGCATAAATTTTGATAAATGATATGCTAATGAGGAAATGATATCCCCTAGTAAACACTGCAAATTAAAAGAAATATAAGGTAATATCATGTATCAAGATAGCAAAAGAGCCAGTATTTACAGGCATGAGTACAAAATCATTTAATGGGAATAGTTGTGATCATCACAGATAAATTACAGACATATAAACATGCCTTTATCATACAGCATAATAAATACAAAATGTATGTATCCCTGGATTTCATTTGGTAAAATCTGTACAACAGCATTGCTATTGAAACTATGTAAGGTTAGATACATGATAACATTAATAGCCATCAGGAGCTCCCCCTTTACGTCCATCAGAGACGGCCAGGAGACATTTCCTTGTAAAACAGTCTGCGCCAGTGCAGGGCTCTGTACAAGTATCTACTATACTTCCTACTCGTGCTAACATACCATTCTCCTTCATCACATGACCTTTCGCCTTCAGACCTGATATTATTTCCTGTGAAATGAAGAAGAGAAATTAGCTAAAACTCCGATACTGATACTACATTGAATCTATTTTCTAACACTTTAACTTTTCTCTTTCAAAATCCTATGGTACATCTCATCCTTTATTTCTTGAGCTATCAAGTACAGGAAACTACAAATTCCCTGATCTATGAAATTCATGCCATAGATCTATACAATATCCATGTTCATGTATTTATGAATAGGTTTGTGTTCTAATTGCAATTAAGATAGAAAATGAAATGAAAATTCTGTATCTCACCTTGTCCAAATGTCCTTCATAGCTAATGACATCTGGAACTAGTTGATGGTGAATGCGGGCTGCATCAGTGGCTTCTCTCAGGCCCTTTTTAAGGTAAAGATGTTGTGTTGCAACCTACAAAAGTTTAAATATCAGTAGTAAGTACGATCTTGTTAACTACGTATTACAGTGTCATATGAAAAGCAAGCTGTCAGTCCATCCTTGCAACACATTTTCTGTGTATCTTAGACGTTACACTAACTCCTTCTAACCATGACACTTGTAAGCATAGATAGAGCTTTATAGATATGTCAGCCTACTTTTAATTGGCGATAATATATCGCGAGATTATATAAGGACCAATAACAATATGTCACACTTACAAAAGCTGTTTCTGAAGTTATCTTTGTGCCTCCACTTGCTCCTGTCACAAAGACTAACTTCCCGTTGCCATCCACAAACAGGGAGGGTACCATAGATGACATGGGCATCTTACCAGGTTCAATGAAGTTGGATGGAGAGGCAGGCACCCCAAAGTCATTCACTGTCCCAGGGGTGGAGAAGTCATCCATTTCATTATTAAACATGATACCTGTCCTCTTACCACGTACCTTGGAGCCAAAGCTGTGAAGGAAGAAAGTTATTTTCAAATGTGTTCCATGTGGCTCATATTTACTTGTCTTGTATGGATATGCATGGATTTATATGTTTTAGTTTCGTGAAAAGCTAATTACACGAGGTATCATTACCCATATATATATATATATATTAATGTTGTGTGGGGATCATATACTATACAATTTTTAAAAGAGTACTCCATATAAAATTTCCAACCAAATGACCCTCCAGAGATCCAAAGGAATAACTGCGTGTAGCCCCTTTTATCCAATACCAGTAGACCTACTGTATTGAGGATACCAAATTGATGAATGAAATGAGAATTTAAGCACACAAGCATATAACCATTAAACTCATAACTTACTAATGGTTAATGGTCGAGGTGATAGAAACAGCACTACCATCTGGTGCCATCACACTTAAATGGGATGTACCAGCATTAGAAAACTCAAAGGAAGGTCCATAATAATCTATATCCTGAGTGAAGGAGTCATTTATCTTGGCTTTTATAGCACTGACATAGTCATCTGATGTCAGGTTTTTAACCAGCTGTAAAACAAAAACAAACCTCCTCATTAGACTCTTCAAACACTTCACTTCACATAAACGAAAACAGCACATAGGAAGGATAAGGAAGGGGGGGATGGAAGTGGAGAGAACAACTGGAAGAGAGAGAGAGAGAGAGAGAGAGAGAGAGAGAGAGAGAGAGAGAGAGAGAGAGAGAGAGAGAGAGAGACAGACAGACAGAGAGACAGAGAGACAGAGAGAGAGAGAGAGAGAGACAGACAGACAGACAGACAGACAGACAGACAGACAGAGGTCTTTAATGCTCAAGGCCCATTTGGAAGTAACTAGTAAACTAGCAAAGGAGATGTATGACTGACCAATCATAATGCAATTATCATATGTGAATATGTTTTGTAACCAATAGTTTTACTTACATCTGTAGTATCAACAAACTCTTCATCTCCTAGTGCAGACCGCTTAGCATAGGCAAACTTGAGGATCTCAGTAAATCTGTGGTATGTAAGGATAGTCTTGTCTGTGTCTTTTATATCTTCTGGGCCAAAATCAAAACCTGTGGGGAATCCAAATGTAAAAAGGTGAATAACAGGTGGAATAAAATTTAAGCAACTGATAAAATGAACAGAGCAGAATACTTGCATATAAGCAGCAATTATAGTGACGGGGGAGATTTATCCATTCTGTAATTTTCTGAGTCTAATTTAATTAACTGATAACATTGATATCAAAGCTGTGGTATTCCCTATAACATACGGTGATCCATTGGAAATTAGGTACTTACTGTCCACTAGTCTCATAGCAAACTGTAGAATGAGTCCACTGGCAGGGGCAGTTGGGGCATAAACGGTGAGGTTAGCATTGGGTAAATGGGCTTTCACTGGAAGCTTTACCCTTGGAGTATACCCAGCCAGGTCAGCCAAGCTTACTATGCCCCCTGTTAACAGTAAAAGAGAAAATCAATCAATCAAATGGGTTATCAGAAACTTATACCCACTCTGCCTTTATCATATCTATTCATATTGTGATATCTATGTCAAACAAGGATAATATGGACTTTCAGTTGCAAATGTTCACAATTATCTTCTCATTGTTTTCCTGGTAATATAGGTTTATCATATACACACCTGCATCCTGAATGTCGTCAACAATTTTGTGAGCCAATGAACCATTGTAGAAACTGAAGGGGTCCTGTGCAATAGTCTTGAAGGTCTCAGCCAAAGCTGCATCAGTGAAAGTATCTCCTTCCTTCAATGGTGTGCCATCTGTTTTGATAAATATCTCTCTGAAAGTTCAAGAGATGTGCCTTACTTAGTACAATTGTAGTTTAGTCTATAATGGCTAGTGATCAAGGAACCTGTTGTGCTTTTTCTTCATGACTGCTTGCAACTATTTGAATAGTTCCATCTTAGTAAATGCCAGTTAACTTGCCTTGCCAATTTATCACATGTGTTTTATCATAGAATACAAAGGAACCATCTATTTTCCTCAAACCAATTATATGATACATTTGATTCAACTTTACCCTTATAAAATAAATTATGAATACTTGAACTGTCATATCAAACACAAGATAAAAAAAGGGAAGGCTCATGGAAATGTTTGTTTTATAACTTACTTAAGTTGGGGGCTATTTCTGATGATGTCTGTCTTTGAAATGATAGCACTAGCCAATGAGGGTCCGACTGGGACTCCCTCCTCCAGCAGCTGAACTGTAGGTAGAACCAGGTTCTCCCAGGGTACAGTACCATACAGTTGCCAGGCACGGTACAGACCCGCTACCTCTCCAGGTACTCCAATAGCCAAGCCACCTGGAAAAGTTTATTATTGGGTATAATTACTTCATAGTATGCAGTTGGAATAATCATATCTAACGAAATAAGGGCATCCATCAGCTTGTAAAATATTTTAAAACAGTTATACCCATTATAACCAGAATACTTATAGTCTAAAATAGAGTACATTCTTGTAAAATAGCACAGAGATTGGCCTTTGATGATCTATTCCATTCCACAAGCCCATTGAAAATTGAAAGGGTGATTCATTTTATAATCATATCTAAGACAATGTTTATAATCAATGTATTATTCCAAATGATGTTTAATACCATAAGATTTGAGGGAAGACTAACCTGTTGTAGACTTATCTGTTTGGTTGACATACATGTCTTTTGTTGCATTGAGGGGTGCCCTCTCTCGGGATATAACAGTGTTAACTTCATGTTTAGAAGAACCATGAGGCCTGAAAGGAAATACAGAATCATCACTGAGCCATACTTCTCACAGAAATAAGAGAACTACAAATCCAGATTTGTCTACTTGTTAGTAGCATTGATTCATAATGAACCTAACTCACTTTGCAAGTATTGTCATGAAGAAGCCTCCACCAATACCACAGCTGTGGGCATTTACCACACCAACACACAGGACGGAGGCAATGGCTGAGTCAACTGCATTACCTCCATATTTAGCAAGGATACTCCTGTAAGAGAAATGGTATATTGCTTTGAAAGAACATAGTAAACGCTTTTGCTCCCAGGTATGTTAAACATAAGTATGTTAAACATTAGCTTTGTGTTATAGAGAATTATAACAGATAGATCTGAGCTTTGGTGATAACTGCACAGAGAGAAGAACACTGATCGCTTTGACGCATACTGCACAGGTCAAAATTTGTCTCCCACATGACATGTATGAAGGCATGTCAAATGAGGTTGACGCTCTCATATTTGGTTCGTCAACTCCACTTGACATGCGTAATGAAGAAACGTCACATATTTCTGATCCATTCACCTGAGTGCTAGGTAATATTTGATACAATTATGTAAGGGTCAGAACTTCTACTTGACTAAGGACCTCTATGCAGTACATAAGACAAGGGCATGGAGATGCAAGGCAATGCCATCTGTCTCCATGTAATGAAGATACTGAGATTATAGACTGTGGGTTAGCATACAATCTTTTGGTATTTTCACTGACCCACACAAAAGGTGTCTAACCTCCCCAGTTGAAGGATTCAGGATTGTGGCTGTCTATTTTGATATTCAATAACAAATGCAAATTTAAGAATGAAATAGAATTCACTGTCATCCATTGATAGTATTTACAGACCTTAGTGATCTATTCTTCATGAAAACAAAATGACAACAAATACATCAAATGTCTCAAGTGTTGGAAGTACCTCTTGGTAGTGATTAATCCTGGTACCGAAATGGTTGTTTGCCCCATCTAGTAGAATATCCTAGAACAATTATTTATGTCAAACCATCACATGTCAAGTGCCTTTGACATGGCCATGACCCTAGTCAACTCACAGATGAAGTGGCATTTTAAGGCATGTCAAATCATATGAGGATTACTGTGTGCTTCAGTTGTCATGGTGACATATGTGCACATGTCCCAATGACATGTGCTCTCTGTGTCAAATCAAGTTGACATGGGTATACATGTCACTTTGTCAGGAACACTTTTTTCAGTGTGCCATATAAATGTGTTTTGGAGAACACCGATTAAATATTGGCACAATGCAAACACCACTCTACCACAATGATAGGACTGGGTCAGGCAGAGATAAAAAGACAATACTCAAGAATAGAAGGAGGATTTGTATAGGAAATGAAAGGAGCAACAGAGAGGAAGTCTGAAAGCTAAAAGTGGGAAGGAAGGAATTCATATCAAAGGATGAAATTCCTATCAAAAATAGAAAAGATACTCACGTTCCTATTGTGGAGCAGATATCGGTGTGGGTCTGAACAGCAGCATAGCGGAAGTTACCAGATTCTGACTCTGGGAACACTGGTGTCATTACTGTACTACTACTATCTCCTCCAGTACCTGGTGGGAAGGTAGGACTGCCTCCATTTGGTAATGGCGGGGTGCGCAGACCCAGAACCAGACCAAGGGTTACACCGCCAAGGACGACCACCACAAAGACAGCAGCCCCGATGAACTGAACACGAGGGGAGATCCTGGATAATGAGAGAGGACAGAGACATTGTAAGACTTTAAAAGGGTTATATCTTATATTTATTCGAGGTTGTTATAAAATCAATTATTACACGATTCCTGTGATTCTAAGTGTTTTTCCTGGACATTCCCATGCACATACCTGTCGATATTACATGGCATGATGCATGCATCATGACTTTTGTAAGGTGTGCGGTTATCCAAGGATAACAGGCACCCAGTGCAGTTATCCATGGATAACAGGCACACCGTACATGTCATATGTTACATGTTAAAAGCTATGAGAATTCTATTTGCAAAGGGCAGGGGTCGAACCCATACCCTACTCATCCCAAATCCAACTCCCTATGCAGTGCATCACAGGGACTGACGAGAAAGTGTGTGTGTTTGCCTGTGTATATATATATGTCATAGGTTGGGCTTGGTTAGGAGCATGTGCAAGATGAGAATGGCATTGTTATTATAGAGGCAATCACACCAGTAAGACAGCGAGACAAACTGCCGACGTGTGTACCGATAGTATATTGGTCAGCGAGTCGCACTGCAAACTGCAAGCACAGACGTTCGCGTCCAGGCCTGGTCCACCTTTTTGGCTTTATAGAAGATATAAAGCAGACAGTAGCATGTCAAGTCCCGGTCCTGGCATGGAGGTGAATGATTTTTTTATTGAATTTATTGATATTCTATTGATTATTTATTGTTTTCATGTAATAAAATAAGTAGTTAATGGATAATTCATGACTTGTGTGTGTTAACAAAGGATAATTAAACTCGGGCTGTGCCCTCGTTTAATTATCCTTTGATAACACACACAAGTCATGAATTATCCATTAATTACTCGTTATGAGCAATCTTACAGACACAGGCATGTACGTACGTCTCTCATGCACCCCATCCCGGAAATTGGAATTCGTTATTCATACAAATTTAAAATATCGGAGATGCTATTTGGGGATGGGGGGGCAATATGCAGTCTACATTTTTTTTATGTAGGTCTATGAAGAATATAACACCTTTCATAAGCAACTGCAACAAACATGTAAAGGTTGTTGGTTCTGTCAATTATCACATAGGAAAAAAAAATATAAGCCATCATCCGACCAGCTTAAATTGAACTCGATCCATCAGCTCATTTACACTTACTTGAGAAACATGGTATGGTAATATTTTCCAATAAATTATCACAGTCCAGTATCTCCAGGGAAAGAATGAATGTAAATAGTCCTCCTCTATGCCCTCTTTCGAACTCTATGTGACTCTAATCAACAACCTAGTGAAACTAAGTGAGTGCCTCACATAGCGGCTCCATATATACCCCGAATACCTGAACCCTCAATGCCTCACAGACCACATAGCAGGAGCTGAATGGGACTTCCCGCCAAAACGTCACATTGTGGACGGATGTCGTCTGCTACAGCGACACTTACTATTTCCTTATGGGAACGGGACTTGGGAGACGACGTCATCAATACGTGCTATAATACAGCTTTAGGCCCCTCCTCTCTCACCTGACCATCCCCTCTAAGCTCCCCTAGGTCCCTAGATATTGTCACGAATTTAGTGGTTTGCCACCTCATATTTACGTCCCAGCTGATGTGTATTCCTTTATTTGGAGGTGTAGTATTATGGAATGAGTCTGTCTTACATCAGGATGTGTAATCATTGCTTTAGGGCACATTTCTGAGTTCCAGGGACTCATTTATCATTTAGGCTATTATGTGTTTATTTTCATATCAATGGCATGCTTTCGCATTCATAGGTTTTTCTTTTCTTTTGGTGTTTAGCTAAGTTGATATCACTCTCAAGAGTTCTACCTCCTCAAAAGGTAAAGATTATAATAAACAAATTTATTATTATCTAAATCCATCTTGTTAAGATTTTAAAAAAAGGTTACACTTTACTGATGATATTGACTTACATTGTAAATTATGTGCAAAGTATCGATTTGGTTGTTTTGGCACATTATATTTCCTTGGTTTATTCATTAAATATGTACAATGGATGAATTAGATTTCCTATAAGATAGAGGGCTACATACGAAATTATAGCTACGAACTCCTCATAAAGATGAATGTAAAACTCATTAAAACTATGTTTCCTTTAATTAAAGAATAAATTCCATAAAGAAAAAATTGTTTATATATACTTCATGTTCCCATTTTTGTCAGGCAAATGATCCTGGTGATATACAATACCAAAATTGATTTCTAACGGAATGCTCCAAACACTATTTCTGGTCTATTGATCATATTCTGGTAAAGTCATATAGCCAGGCTCAAGATATCCACATGCTTAGCCCCCAGCCCAGATATATGCTTACACACGAGCACAAATGTCATCCTAGATATGGTTTCCAGGACCTTTAGTGTCTTTTGCCACTCCCCAATGCCCACCACATTCCTAAATGCAAGAAGAAAAATGTATTCACAGTTAGCAAATAACGTATGCATGAACGTATACATATCTCTGTTAAGAAGGAAGACTTATTGAGCAGCGTGCAGATCCCCACGGTCTTTGTATATCTCAATCTTTTTGGTCACTCCTCATAATACAGTACCTGGACAGAATAATGTTATTTGCTATTGTTTAAAAATTTCTGCATCTACAAAAGTGATTAAATTGTGAATATTGAGAAAAGAGAATCTAGCATTTGTAAAAATGTTGTTCATGTATACCATAGGCCCAGGAGTCAATAGCGTAAACATCAGTGGCATTTAATAGGGGGAGAAGTGGTACCACCTTCCAATGAGAAATAAAACAGATGCCTTCTAAGTCCTGTTGATCCCAGTTGACAAACTTCTTTATTATGCATCAGTATTATAGTGTTGTTTTTGTTTTTGTACAATTTGCGAACGTTGTTTCAAAATGTTTAAAGGCCTAAAAACAGTTCCATTTCCAAGGTAACCAAAACCAGTACGTTTTATTAATGTTACAACCGTTTATAAAAGTGTTTCTAAAAATGCCTTCTTTCTTAACTATTGTGACGTCCAAACCACTTTTATTACAAACATTGTCTATAGGCCAGAAAAACCCCTTAATAGACGTAATGAAAATTCCTAATAGACGTTTCTAAATGTTACAATTTTTTTAGAATGGGATTAAGCCCCCCGTGGAACCAGTGATGTGAAGTTGAACCTTCCGACTATCTACAAAAAATGGGTGGGTACTCTTCCAGGAAGCTGACATCATTTATAAGGTGGTTCAGGATATGTACCAAACCACCTACTACATCCCTGTTTGTATACTGTTAACTAGTGTTACAGACCCCTATTCTGCCCCATGGATTACCATATATAGACAGCTGCACAGAGGCACATTAGGGAGTGATCATTTTTTTAACAACGGGGAGGGGGGGCAGAATTTTTTCAGCCCCTTGACCAGGGGGGGGGTCAAAATAATTTCACTTGTTTCAGCGAAAAAGCCGGCATGTAACTATAGGTTAATAGGGCGAATTTGAACTTAATTTTCGAGCCTTCTGGGGTCTATCTTTTGACTCCTCGAGACGGGGGGCAGAATCTTTTTAACACCTCTGCACGCAAATCCACCCCCCTGTTGTTAAAAAATGATCACCCCCTTATATCACACAAATATGCTACTAATGCAAATGTGAAGGAATATCAATGCTAAAATGATTAATGTGAATTGAAATAATCATAACAAGACCACCTTAGGAAATTCGATCTTTTAACACAGTGTCAGAGATAATGCTTTCATGGAATGGTTTTATCAGTTTTTATCAATTTGCTAGTCTTAAAACTGTCATTTTATATAAAGTATTTAAGGCCATACAAGTCACGTTTAGCCCTCCACTCCGTAGGAAACGTAAGTTCAGGATGTTATGATTCCCACTACCCTATCCATATGTAGGTAGTTGATCTTTTTTTTTTTTTTCAGGTGATCTAATCGATACGAGTTGACTAAGGTGTCCATTACAAACACTGCCCAAAGTATGATCAGAATTAGCCATATACATACATTGTCAGTTATTCCATTTGGATAAAGATAAAACGTAGAGTACTTGCATCATCAACTTTTAGTGATCCAATTATACTCTTATAGAAATCCAGTGTCTTAGTCACAAATTCTACAGTAGCCTAGAGGCCAATGTGGCTACAAAATGCACATGTATACAGTGATTCAGAGAATACATGAAGTCAGTAGTCACTAATGTCCATAAGTAACAATTCCAAGACACATTCTCCTCATTGGTCCTAATGAATGGCTTCTAGTTAGTCCCCGGCAGGCCTTATTGGTGTTAATGATTATTGTATATTAGATTCTGCTCCTTTCTCTCTGAACAGATAACCACACTATGACCTTTATACAGTGTGACTCTGTCAAGATGAGGATACTAATGGGTAACAGCAACATGACATCGTACTTTTACCACCTTATCTAATCTATGAGTTGTATGTAATCTGTGGCTATATATAGGGTCACTACAATGACTAATTGTTCCATTTACATATACTATTGAGTTATAGAGGTATAAATCAATATGTTGACTTTAAGATAATAAAATAGTTCAATTAAAATCGTGTACCTTCAAAAGAAGGTGTGTTCGACTACAGACTCTCAAAATCTATCTAAGGTCAGCCTTTGATTTGGCAGGTAACCTAGTGGAGCATGAAACTATCTTTCTGGCCTCGTTGATGATAGGGAGTGATCATTTTTCAACAACAGGGAAATGTGGGTTTGCATGCATATGTGCAAAAGAATCCCCCCGCCCCTCGAGGGTCCCGAAAAATCACGCATGAACAAGCACTTATAGTAAACAGGTTAAATCATTTTGCCCTCCCCCCCCCCGAGGATTGAAAAAAATGTTTGACCCCCCCGGTAAAGGGCCTAAGAAGATGATCCGACCGCCCTCTATTAAATCCACAGAGAAAGCCCTGGCCAATGAAAAAGTCATCACTGAAGATGGGTTTAGGTCATCATTTATCACGGATGAACTGAGATCTTCACTTTCTGTCACCAGGGGGGTTTATTTTATAATGATAGGATACGTTATATATGATCCACATGTTTTGATTTGTAGCTTAAACTAATACAATCCCGGAACATATCAGTAGACTGATATGTTCATAACATAGTCACCTCTTTGAAATATCATATAAAGAAGTATGAGGATTGACATCTACTGGTAAAATAAACACTGATGTCGCATATGGAGCCTACTTCAGAAGGGTAGACAAACTCCCAATCAGGCCTTAATAATCGGGGATGGGCTGAAGGTGGGATAGTTCCAAAGGTTACAGACACCCTGAAGTAATCAGTATTGATTACTTTTTTTGTGTATAGAGGCTTTCAGCGCACCATCCCCCTGTTGTCAGAAAATTATAACTCCCTTCGGCCTATTGGATAGAGGCTGTATGCAATAGAGGTGAACGGAGGTTGCACTTATCTATTTTGTCAGCTGCAATATACTAACACTCAGAGGTGCTTGTCTGATCATATATCGAACTATAGGCATCATGCCCCTAATATATGGTCAGGTATCAGATAAGATAGGGGACGCTATATTCAGTAGTATTCTATTGATCCTACCAACCGAGCAAATCTGAGATGCTTATCATAGACATAGGACAAAATAAGTGTTCCTAACAGAAACCTCATGTAATTTTGTTAATTGTAATAAAATAGGGTTTATGATGAGACTGCAAGAAAGGCGAAAGCAACCATGTATTGTATACCTTGACTTCACCATATACACAATCCAGCTATGAATAAAAAATGAAATTAAAAAAGGAAAACTGCAGATGTTTAGTATATACATGGCCCTGAGCCATACAGGTTTCACCTACCACCTTTATCATCATAGCATAAACCTTTGTTTGGGTACCTCGGCCAGGCTGCCTTTGCCCAGGTAGTTTAAGTAGTGTAATAAGCACAGAGGTACCAACCAATGTAATGGACCTTCAGAGGTTTAACTGCTTCTCCGCTTACACAAAATTAAAATCCAAAACAGACAGACAAAGCACTGCAGGATCTTTTAGATAGTTGAAAAAGACAGGAATATGTTATTCACCAAAATATGTGATGATCATATTACATACCGATGGTGCACTAGCAGGCGAGCCTTCAGGTGTTCCTTCCACATGAGTACATGGAATATGACTCTCTCTTGATGTTCATTTATAGGCATAAAGCCTATGAACTGGAGAGGGTTCTACATGTGCGAAAACAACATAGTCACAGTGCTTGGTCCGAGATCACCATTGTGTGTGCCTGCTCCACCCAAACACCCAGACTCTGGTCACTATGACTCTAGATGTAAGCCAGGACAGGTAGAGGTATATGTGAAGGTAATTTCCTAAATGAGTAATCAGAAAGCAGGTGTCCATAGAGAGGACATGTTTAGGTGATGCTGAATGGGACAGTCCCTTGATGCCCTTAGGGTAACGTTAGCATAGATATGGGTGGAGGGTGACGGGTCATCACTATGATACCATACCCATGCAAGTATAGGTAAGGACTAGGCACAGAAAAGAACATAGGTTAGGTCCATGGCATCCATAGAAGTCACATATGTTTTTTTTGTTTCATTTTGAGGAATATGTAATTAAGATTTGGCATTGCCCTTTACAGACATAAGGTTTCACCCTTTAGAATGGCATAATTACCCAACCATGAAACAAACTTAAAAAAAAGCAAAATGACAAAGGACCACAAGTAAAAATGTGGGAAAAGTTTATTATGTGATTGCACATGTATTCAAATTAAATGAAGCAAATACTGAGTATCACATTTTGAATTTCAATACACCTGGTCACAGGAAGTCATTAAGTCGAGTTTTTTCCTGTTTCTCTAATGCTAAAATACGAAGTGATATTAGATATCTTACATAATATATTTCAAAAGTGTTCAAAATAGATCTTGAGACATCAGTTGTTTTTGATTAAATACGTCTAATTTAATCTTTGTTAATGACTAAAGAAAATTTACCCAATAATTGCCTGAGTTTCATTTGACATGAAGCAATATACTTGGTAACATTAATAGCCATCAGCCTCTTGTCTGTACAGATGTCCCCTAAACTCCCTATGTGGGTTAACTTCAAAATCTCTTCTATCCCATGACCCTTTGCCTTGAGGATAGCTGTCTGTCTGTCTATTCATCTATTTATTTATCTACTTTTCAAATTCCTCTTGAGGGAAGAACTTCTAATAATTGTTATACTCTAATGATAGATTTTCATCTTAATAATGTCCTACTTACACATCCTCATAGTTTGGCTGCATGGGCAAGATACACAGGTATTGATAAACCACTTATCTGGCCCCATTCTATACCTTTGTCAGGATTGGTTGTCACGATGTATCAAAATGACCTTATCTAATCTGTAGATAGCTCCACTGTGACAGTAGTTCATGACTTCCATCACCTACCTATGTTATACAGAACTTATGAATTGTGCTTTATTCGAGTAATAGAATATAGAACGCTTTAGAAGAAACATGGTGCTTCTCCAAAGGCATATATATATATATATATATATATATATATATATATATATATATATATATATATATATATATATATAGGGAGCAAATTTATAATGGGGTGGGGGTAAAGGTCGTGTTCGGGCCGCCCACCTTTCTTACGCCAACGCTTTACTCTCTGATACCAAACATATAATATGTAATTATCATTAACGCCGTTGGTCTCTTTTTTTAATCTGAGTAATCTAAAGACCGTATCTACACCATAGTGAAGGGTGAACAATTCTGCGTTTTGCAGCTAATGGTTATTACTGCAAAACGAAAAAAAAAAGACCAGAAAAAAACCTGGTAAATCATTTTGCTCCCACTCCCGAGTAGGGAGGGGTGTTAAATGGCAAATTTTGCCGTTCGGTTTCGGGGACAGGCTCAAACTATGCATTTGGACCAAAAAGCTCGGGAAGTAATCTTTTTGGACACCCCTACCCCCCCCCCCCGTATGTTGGGTCCAAAGTTTGCCCGTATAGTGGGAATACAGCCTAAATTGAGACTTTCAGAATCCTAATCAAACCTCATTATAAACTCTGGAAAGTGGTCAGAAATTTTCAGTTGGGACCTAAAGAGACCCTTAGAAGCCATATTGTTGTGATAATTAGGGTATAAGCTGTCCTGGGAAGGGGGGTCGGCCTTGCTAAAATACCGATAAATCAGCTATTTTGGAGGTATTATGTTATATTCAGTCCAGTTTGTGTTCAGCCATAATACATAAGAATGAGATCTGATTAGGCAGTGTAGACTGGTATTAAGCCCCTTATAGAACAGGAGGGGCATATCCAGGAGGGGGGCTAGGGGGGCACATGCCACTCCTAGCCCTGTGGAGGGGTGTCGGCCTTGTTAAAGTACGGATAAATCAGCTATTTCGGAAATATTTGGTTATATACAATCCAGTGCTTTTTCTGTCATCCTACATCAGAATTTAACAGTGTAGATTCTCCTGAAAGGCCATAATATAATGTTCATTTTTATCTCAAGTACCCAAGTGCCCCCCTTGCCCATCCCTATACCTATCCCCAGACAACCCATTTCAAAATATGCAGTGTATACACTGATACAAGGCACATCCACATATTGATTGCATCATATCATTGAGTATGTATGTGAATATGCTTTTCTACTTCCTTGGCCTTCCTTGTTCTGTCAAAATAGTTACATGAAAGAAAGGGGATGGTGGTTTATCCCCCCTCCACTACTTAATCATGTACCAGTACGTTCCATCTAAATCCAAAGGAGCCAGATTGAATATAGTCATTCCAAGAATTGACTAAGATCGAAAGATGCATGACACATATAGGAAGAAAGACCGCAGGCAGGGGCACCCTGCCATCTAGATCCCCACCCACCTACCCATCCTCCTTACGCTTGCAGACTTTATGTTGTAAAAAGGGAAGAATACACACATGCATCCCTTACATGCTCTTCCTCTCCTTATATCCACATGTAAACCTATTTTGTTGTAGATGCTAACACATAACCTTATGATTCAGGCTACACATAGAAATACTACTACACAATCAGTAGGATGGGCATATAAACCACCCTTGGGGAGGGGAAGTGGGGTATCATGATCGCTTTTTGATGTATTAACCATACAGAATACTGGGAACCATCAACCAAATACACTAATCCACTAGGTGTATGTAGACATATTCTTCCCCTATGTTTCTATACTCTGCCTCATATACTGTCCTTCTGAATTCTTGCAAAAATTGATGGACTAATGGGTACAACTGTATAATATATTAGAGATTGTTGAATGTGGGGGTGTAGGGGTGTCACACTGTGAGTATTAAAGGGGGTTTGGGGGCATCTCCCCCAGAAAAATGATAAGAATCTAGGCATTCTTTGCTGCATTTTAAGGCTAATTTGTGGGTTCATTACATAAGTGTACCCTGATTTCTAGGTTTAGGGGGTGGGGGTAAACATATTCTGGCACCCCATATCTGGGATGTGGGGAGCTATGCCCCCTACCCCTCTGCCTCTCCTACACATGGGTAAGGAGAGTGTGGGTGTAACACAGTGTTCACTGCCTATCATAAGATAATATTGTCTTTATTGTGATTGCATGGGGGTTGGTTGGAAGTGGGAGCTTGGATATTGGAGGGGGGGCATCATCGTGGGGGATAGGTTTAGATGAGGGCTTCTACAGGGGTGGACCCAGAGGGGGTGACTGGGGGCACAACCAGGAAAATTTGGTTAGTGGGGAGCACAGACAGGCTCCAAGAGCAGATATTCAATAGTTTCTATAGTCATTGCAAGTCCATTTATAGGGGTCTAGGCGAGGCATGTGCCCCCTAGCCCCCCCCCCATATCTGCCCCTGTTCTAAGGGGCTTGAAACTGGTCTACACTGCCTAATTTAATCTCATTCTGATGTATCATGGCTGAACAAGAACTGGATTGAATATGACCTAATGCCTCCAAAATGGCTGATTTATCGGTATTTTAGCAAGGCTGATCCCCCTCCCCACGGCAGGTTATACCCTCATTATCGCAACTAGATGGCTTCTAATGGTCTCTTGAGGTCCCAAATGAGTATTTATGACCACTTTCCTGAGTTTATAATGAGGTTTGATTAGGATTTGAAATGTCTCAATTTGGGTTCAAAAAAAATTATTTTTGTGATTTCCCGTGTTTTTGGGTCCAAATGCAAAGTTTGAGCCTGTCCCCGAAGAAAAGTAGATTTATCACCCCCCTATCCCCAGGGGTTGAAAAATGGCTCTTCCCCCATCTTGAAGCCTGGTGTGAATACACGATCTAACTAAAGTTACATACTTATGTATAAGATATAAGGTAAGTTCAAGCTCCATGAGCAGAATACACATGTAGACCTGTAGCATTGGATAATATATATCTGTCACCAGATGATCTATAAGTCATGTTCTTGATAAGGCAGATAAGGCATGAACTGTTATTCGGTAGTACTCTTGTCAGGTTATTACCGGGTAGTTGGAATGAGGTGCTGTACATTAATTTTGCAATATAACAGTATACCCAGCTTAACAGTCAATGGTCATTTTCAAACAAAGAACTATGGCAAACGGCCTATATTCCATCACAGGTTGTGTAGTTTACAAGTCTGCAACTATCTGATTGTGTCCGTTTATCAAAAACACATTCAAGAAGAGTAGGTCTGAATATTATGCATTATGTCAAGCCGTTAACACAATGTCTTAAAATATTATCATGATTGTCCCACCTTTACAAAAAAAGAAGAAGTTATAGTTATTTACTTGTTTACGTTGTATGAATATATTGCGTCGTCTTGGTTTGACTCATACGCAATTATATCATAAATGAGAATGACCTGCAGGGAGAAAGCCCTTGAGGCATTTAGGTTTTTGCTGTCCCTACTGTTATCGTAAATGGCCCTTTATTCTTGGAGATGAGATTCTAACCACATAGCACGAGAAGTACAAATCCAAGATTATTTATATACATAGATCTACAGATAGTATGTGAACATCACACATCCTGTACCAAATACAAACCTGTTGATCTATATATCATAGGAAGTAGAAATATACAGGGGTACACAATGTATATGATATCATATGAATAACATTACGAACCATTTCTCCACTTGAAGACGAGCCTTAAGTTGTTCCTTCCACATGGGTATAGAAATAACTTCTATTCTGCTGTTCCTATACATATAATCCTATTTCCTATGCACAACACATCCACCAATATTTCTTATCCTTGTTTGGTCCCAGGTGACCATTAAGATCTCCATGGTACCCTGTGTCTCTATCTGTTCCACCCATACACGCTACACCCAGACTCTATGGTTTGTGTTGTCATACAGGTAGAGGTATATATGTGGGTGTTGTCCTAAATGAGTAATCAGACAGCAGGTGCCCATAGAAGGGACGTGTTTAGGTGATGCAGAATGGGACAGTCCCTTGATGCCCTCAGGGCAATGTTAGCATAGATATATGGGTGGTGGTGGTGGTGAAAGGTGGGGTATCATAACAGGACAGTCACCATATACCCAAACGTTGACCTTCAATGTATATACATACATATATATATATATATATATATATATATATATATATATATATATATATATATATATATATATATATCAGAATATAATATATTCCTTTGAGATTTAAATAATCAATCTGAAATGTGTTTCCCCATTATTATGTTATGTGTTAATTGGGAAAGGTGAATATTCTTTTTTGCACAGCTTTTGAAAACAATGGCTGTGGTATGGCTGACGTAGGTCTGGTGTCAGTGTTAACATGTCACAACATGTTAGATGAGACTGTGAACTATCACCAGGTGGTCAGACTTTTAGTACTGTATGTTTCTATAGTTAATGAATGGGCAGCATATCAGTGGCAATACCTGGGATGCTTTAAATATCGCAAATTCCCCAAATGACACATTAAGTTTTATTACCATGCGATTTAACACCTCAATGAAGTGACTCGTGACAATTGTTTGGGACCATGATACTAATTTGTAAATGGCCTCTTATAAATATTTAAGAGCTCTCGGTCAAAGGGTAGCCCGAAAAAGACCCACTCACATGCATGTATGCAATTTGATTTGCGTAATACGCATTAGACTAGGATGCCAAGAGGATTATAGGTAATTAAATACATAAGGAAACACCTCTCGATCAGAAAAGGAGCTGGTAATGTCTTCTTCACTAATTAGCATACCCACTTGCAAAGAAACGCATTTGTAATGTTTGAAAAATGTTTGGGTAATAAAAAAAGTTTGTACATATGATACATTTACAAAAACGGATTTATACACGTTCTCGATTGTTTCTGAAATGTTTGAAATTTGCTACTGGTGTTTTACGTCAAAATTGTAGGCTATCTTTAATCCAAAACAACAAAAACAAACGTCAGAAAAACTTTTCCACAGAAAGAATTTCCTCCCCCCAAGCGGGTATAGACTTCATCCGTCTTTATAGTGAGTGTGGGATCGAGGGCAGATCATCAGCCTATAATGGTGAAATTGATATTCGAGCACTTCCCTGGTAGAATGTAGCACTGTTATAAGTCTAAAGGACTAAGCTTTACACTTAAAAGTGTTCAGCCTTAAAAGCTATATTAGTCCTATTTTAGCACTTTCTTGAAACACTCTATAAAACACTTTGGGAGAGAGGGCTTTACATCTGTTTGGCCAAAGTATTTAAAAACAAAGTTATTCAGAGTAGAATGTGCTTTTAAAATGTCTGTAGTTGAAGCTCCACATTCAATGTTAGTGCCATGTTTTAGGCGTGTTTTGTCGAGTTTTTTTTTGTATTATCACCATTATTCTGTTGCCTTTTCCTCCACCCCCAACCCCGCCTCTTCTTAAGTTCTTAAGTTCTTATCTCACAATGTTACCTTTAATCATAACAATTCTTTTCTTTATGAAAATGCATATAGTCCACCCCAAAAAGACTGAAATTATGCAGGTTTAGCAACCACGACGTACGTCACCCATTCCTGATTTCACGCAGACGTAGCAATGCAGGTATGTCTGCGTTATATCACCCACGTCTGCGTTATATCACCCACGTCTGCGTTATATCACCCACGTCGTGATTGCTAAACCTGCCTATTGCTGTAGAGGAAGGCGCGCGGCGCAAGCCCCCCCCCCCCCCTTTTGAGGCGACAAGGGGAGATTGACAAGGGGAGTTTGAAATCATTGAGTTCTCAGCTACGTGTCAATTTTTACGGTTTTCAAATCCGACTATTATTAATGATTCTACAGCTTATAACAGAAAAGAAAGTAAGATTGCATTAGGCAGGGTACATGCATGCATACTGGGGACAGGGACAGAGTACCATAGTGGCCCGTACAAACGTCCGGGCGCTCATTGATTTCAATACCACTGTATCCCCGGTGCTTATACCAGACAGGCGCTTATTTGAATACTGTTTTTAGTGTTTAAGATTAAATTCAATACCCCTGAACCCCCAGTCCTTATACGGTTGGCCAATAGCAAGGGATCCACTGCTGCGAATTGCTGCGAACAGACCCGTGCGAGTCCAATGCGGGAGAAGTTGCAAATATCTAATCTTCTTGATTTTTGCGGAGGTTGTCGCATGCCGCTCGGACGTCACATGAATGTAGTCGCAGCAGCTGATCCACTGGTGGAAGGTTTTCTGCAAGAAGACACACACGGGTGTCAGTCGCAAGAAATTTGTGCCAGTGGATCCCCCGCTTGTGAGCTTGGAGGATGAGGCAGGATATGGTACATGATACTGGGACTTAGTACTGGGGGTGTGGACAGGGTATGGTACATGATACTGGGCACTGACAAAAGAGTATGTATACCTGATAACTACTTAGACCCATCAGCTGATTCATCCAGATCCAATCAGATCTCATTTTAATATTATCTATATAGGAGGCCTTAGTAAAAATATAAACAGAGGGTAGCAGGCATACTTAAAATCTACAGAATGCATGATGGTCACTAGGTTTGCAAAATGTCCTAATCCTGGGGGCACTAACCCCCATACATGTTCTTACATTGACCAACCTCCTTTTTGAACAGAAAAGTGTAGTGTTTAGAGGCTTAGTTTTATATCTTGTCTGGAGTTTGCAGGATGGGTAGGCCTATGCTACATTCAGCTGGGGGTATGTGGGGTGTGGAGAGAATCTTGGGCATGAGGCAGCTTATGGTACATGACACTGTTTCCTGAGGCAGGGTATAGCACAAAAAACTGAGGGCTGTGTCAAAGAATCCACTAAAATGCACAATTTCCCCTCTAGATTTCAAAATTTTCAGGGGCATGCCCCCACAGTAAATTTCTCAAATCAAGAGGGGGGAAAGGCTTACTTATAGCTGTAGGTATACTTAGCCAGGAGAGCCATTGGAATCCACCAGAATGCACCTTTTGCCCTCTAGATTTCAAATTGTCTGGGGGCTTGACCCCACAGGGTATTTTTGAAATGGAGAGGGGGAAAAGTCTAACTTATAGCTGTTGATAACTTATAGTCAGGAGAGCCATTGGAATCCATCAGAATGCACCTTTTGCCCTCTAGATTTAAAAATTGTCTGGGGGCTTGCCCCCACAGAACATTTTCGAAATGGAGAGGGGGAAAGTACGTATAGCTGTTGATAACTGAATCAGGAGAGCCATCAGAATGCCCTCTCCCCCTAATATTTCAAAATCTTCCTGGGGGAATACATCCAGACTCCCCAGAATATTGTCGATGCGCTGCATTAGCAACATGCAAAAATCACGCACCCCCCTTTCTGAAAATCCTGGATCCGCCCCTCAGCGTCTATATATGGAATTGGGTTAGAACAAATTTTGCGTTGAGGTCTAGAGAAACAGGTAGGGAGGTTTAGCAACAACGATGTGCGTCACCTATTCCTGATTTCACGCAGCTGTAGGTATGATGCACGTCTGCGATATATGGCCCACGCAATAGGGAGGTTTAGCACCAGCTGCGTGAGCAATAAAACGCAGACGTACAGCATACCTACAGCACTGGTACGTCTGCGTTAAATGAGCTACGGGGGACGTACGTCGTTTTTTGCTAAACCCCGGGTGCTAAACCTCCCTAGTGCTTGCTATTAAACCTCCCTATTAACACATGTCTCAGTCCAAATCTGACACATGGTCAGCCTATAGGCAACACCGCCAATCCTCATGGTTAGTATCCCCGCCTGTCACGCGGGAGACCGGAGGCAGTGCCTTTTGAATTGGCCATTAAGGGAGTGATAATTTTTTAACACCGGGGGGGGGGGGAAGGGGGCTGGTGGGTTTGTGCGCAGATGTGCGGAAAAAAAATTCGATATTGGAATTTCAGGGTGTTTATATCACTTTTATTCAATAGCCGATATGTGTGGGTTATCAGAAAAGAGTATTTAAGGTATGTCAAGATGTATTTTTGCGCCATATGTCATGTGCACGCCCTGAAAATTGTGGAAAAAATTAGAAATTTTGTATTTAAAGCCAAGGTAGACAAAGTTACTGTATATGGGCCTTATGAATGTACAAATGATTGACTCTAGAAAGATAGTGCAACCTCTTAACTCCTTGTATGAGTGATCCTATTGGTATATTATGATGTACAGTCAGATGTTGATAGTCTGCCCCTTGATAGTCCTACATACACAGGATCCGCCATGCTTTGGCTGGGACAATTCCAGTGCATTAGCATTCAAAAATGACTTGATAATCCGCCTGATTTGATTTGAGATCCGCCATCAATTTGCCGGCAACCACAAGGGGCAGACTATCAAGGTCTCACTCTATATATCTTAGCTGGGGTCATTCTTTGAAAGGTTTTTGAGTGTGTAATGTTAATGGAATTTCAGTGGTTATTAATTGTTTAGGAGTTGCCAGGCCGCGCAGCGGCCAGCCATGTTGCAGACCAACATCGCTGGGCAACTCCTATTATGTTTTCGGTTTCCGTGAGTGACGTCACAATTGCCGTGTGACGCCATCTGTGATGTCACGGGGCGAACATGACGTAAAAGGAGTGGCAACTCCTATGCGTGGTCCTTGCCACATTCTTCTTGTTTCCATTAACATTACATGTTTCATAGAAGGTTTTACGGTATCTGTCATAGAAACTGACATGTTAGGACTTGGTGCCTTGAATCAACCTTTTTAATAAGCAGTGATAAGCCAAGATGTAGGGCTATGAGTGAAATATAATGTCATCAAGTAATGCTGTTTGTCTCAGGCCCCCCATGTGCAGCTCCAGAAAATGTCCAATTTTAAGAAAAAAGGTGATTTTTGAACTACCCTTAGACTTTAGAGGTTTTGCATGTCTGTGGAGGAGGTGATAAACCATGAGAATACTAAATATTGTGAAGTTAGGATTTTTCCATAATTTTCTTTTTTTTGAGATCAAAATGCATATGATTTAATGATAAAGAGGGGTGTTACTTTCATCAGATCTGATTAAATGAGATAAAATTGTAAAAAAATGTTTTTTAAACAAAATACCATGAAATATGTTCCCTTGATCCTAGTAGAGATGTGTCTCTCCCATACACATCTGTATTTTCCCTTAGTTTCCACATCTCTTGTGTCATGATTAAAATTTTAGGTAAATTGAGAAAAGGGTGAATTCGCTCTGACCACATATCAAAATCCTTGTAAAAACAAAACAAAAAAAAACCTAGCTACCTAACAATAGGAAATGATTGTACTCACTTTTATTGGCTATGCCTGAAGATATTTCTTAATTATTACATAAGTACTCATTGAGATCTTTGTAACCATGATGTTTATATCACCTGAAATGATCTTATGACAGAGTTATTAAAGAAAACATGACAAATTTGCGTCATGGACATTTTCTGGAGCCCCACTCATATATATATATATATATATATATATATATATATATATATATATATATATATATATATAGTGGTGCCGGAGGCTGGAGTCTCAGAGTAGTCAGAAGGTTTAGGTGAATCACTCCTTCGGAGTGATTCTATGGGGGCATGCTGTGTTGGAGTGGTGCTGGAGGGCTACCTGGAGATCCCTCCTTGGAGGGATCTCAGAGATATCCGGAGGGATATCTCAGAGACTTTGGAGGGCCACACTGGTTCCAGTGCCTGCCACTAGGGGGCGCAATTCGAAGGCACTTCCGGTTTGTAATGTATAAAAGTAAGGGAAGTCCTCTGTCTGTGCTACAGACTCATGTGGTCCGCATCGTGATCCCTCCGGACTCCGGAAGCGGAAGAAGACTCTTAACAGCGGATGTATGTATTGCTTGGCACATTGAAGGCTTATGATCTGTATCTGTTAATATGATAAGGAGTTCTCCGATAAAACAGTGAGAGAAAGTACTCAAGCAGATGAAGTTGTGTCCCCCAGGTAGCAAGGATACATTGGGCCAATGTCGGCTTATAATGGGCCAATGTCGGCTTATATTGGGCCAAGCATGGACAAGCATGGCCCAATGCCCCATTGCTGATTGGGTCTTTATTCAATATAATACATACCATTATCCGAGGTATCATACTCCAAACGAACTATCTCTGACTAAGCATATACTTAGCGATTCACTACTATATATGTCATATAGGGCTGTTCAAAAAAGGCAAACTCAAAATTAAACACTTACGTCATTGTAGAAAGACTCCTCTCGGGATGGTTACAACCCCTTCTGGTATGTCCACTGCTTTAGGCTTATTGAAACTCTAGTCCTATACTCCAGGCATTAAAGCACTTGCCTCCCGTGTAACCTTGCCCCTGTCCACTTAATTCTGTGTGACACCCTGGAGCTCACCCCCAGTATAGGTCTGTAAATCTCTGCTGATACTAGATAGTGCAATGCTACAGTGATGTAAAATGGTGATAAGCTGAGGGGGTGGAGGATGATCTCTCGGGGCCAAAGGGTAAAAGGGAGGAATAGATTGGTTAGATTGGCACAGAGACTGTCCTGGCATTACCTATACATACAACATGTATACCTCGCGCGCCTTCCAACCTCCCCCACCCCGTTAATTGCAGGCCAGGTTTCAGATACCTCATCTATAGCTTTTTATTATCACCCGTGAGTTTTTTCATTGTCATTTTTATCATCGTATAGTTACAGTATAGGCGAAGTCTAATGATTCTGAAGGGCTTGAATGTTGTTGGTGTTGTTGGCCAACAGAAGCCAAGTAGAATTATGCCATTGCTATGGTACATGTACACTTGCTTTTTGAAGCAACTTCGTTCTTATCATCCCTGTCGAAAATCTCAATTTCACAAAGGCTAGGCTTATCAGAACTCAAGTATAGGGATTTTGCCCTGTTAATTTATACTTAAATATGGGCTTTTGGAATTGAAATTATTCGTGGGATACAGTTAATAACCATGTGCAGGGAACCTGAAAATCATTGAAAAATATGCTGAGCTATAGTTAATTTGTACAAAATTAAAACCATTACTTTCCCGCTAACTGCAGCTTTCTGTGAAAGATATTTTCAGAATGCAGCAGTCCACACCACTGTTACGTGAATCACATAAATACCCAGGGATGCTGCAAACATTATCTTTACCCTCCCCATACATGTATATATGCATGTAGGCCTATCAGGAGGGCATTTCAAAACCATAGCTTTAGATACCGTTTTGAAATGTCCTGCTGAACATTCCTTCAAATGTCACATAATACCCATAGTCCACAGGGCCATTGTCGGTCGATTTTAGGGCAGATAATGAATATTCGGCAGAAAAAGAGGAGAAAAATATGCTGTGGACTTTGAAATGTGATAGCTACTCACAGATAATGATTTTCTGGTAAAAAAATTCCGACAAAAATGGCCGACAATGCAAGGAGAATTCAAACATTATTCCTATTATACCCATAGTCCACAGGGCCATTGTCGGCCGACCCAAGGGCCAATGATGCATAATCTGCAGACAAAAGGGGTTAAGGATGTCCTGTGGACTTTCAAATGTGATAGTTCCTTGCAGATAATCATTTTCTGACTAGAAGAATCCGACAAAAATGGCCGATAATGCAAGGAGAATTAATATCAAATTATTTGGTATCTTTAGATGTAAACTGCCCGACAATAATTAAGAAATTCCCGACAAAACATCCCCGACTTTGATTATCTCCCTACTTTGTCGCCCTCTCTCTGCGGACTATGGCTATTATCGCAATAGCATAAAAAGACAAACCTGGCCAGGGGGTCAGGAGTCAATTCTGCATTCGTGCTATAGATCTATGTAGTAAAATAACCTTGTGGATATGTATGCTTCTCAAGGTTAATTGTTATGATGCATCAACGCCGTTTCAGGCAATTACTGGTCAGTAGGTATGGTCGTGTATCATGAACACCGCTAATGCATTGATGCATCATGCCCATAAGTCGCCATGATGCATAAATGCAGCCTTGGCAAGCCAGGACTAAACTCATACGTCATGTCGACCTTATAAATATATGATACATTCCTGGAGGTTCAGCATGATGCTTCAATGAAGTGCAGGTGGCAGATGTCCAGCACTTTATTGCAAGTCTATGGGTGCATTATGACGGCCAATAGCCATTATGCAGAGCCCTACCGCTGCGATACCGGCCCTTAAAGGGTTAATGACCATGGACCCTGGGTCGCTATTCTGCAAATCCAACCTGTTAACAGCTATCTATTCAATGACATGCATGCGCTGGACTAAACCAGAACAAGTCACACGATCCCTGTCTGGGGCAATCACTGTGGGTGTGAATACCACTAAATTCAGCATGCTAGCATTAACACTAATTTGTCTACTTTGATCTAAATACGACACGTGTCTTAATTAGTGATAGGTGGAAAATGTTAGTATCATGACAATGTAGTACACCAGCTAGGCATTTCTCAAACGCTACGATCCTGCCCCTGTCCCTCCGATTTGGACCACCCCTACGAACCAGGCCACTCGTAGTGAGGGGGAGTGCTGGGTGACCCTCTATTACCTACGATTGCCCATTCAAATGCATGCCTTTTCATTCTATATCTGTAGCAATCGTAGTGATTGACCCTGTGTACTCAGGAATTACCTTCTGATCTAGGCCATGTCTGTACGATTTGGAGGCCACAAAACTTAGCGTCTGAGAAATGACTTCCAGGTACACCAGGGGTTTATTTCAACATCCCTGATGACAACATAGGTCTGGAGGTCATTTCTCAAAAGCTACGAGTGGACCCTCACCAAACCGTAGTGGAAATCCCATACTAACTCTATGACCACTCCACTTTTAGATTGAGAAAAGACTAGCAGATATGGCCACTATGTTTTTCAAGGTTAAGCCCCAGCTTCATCAAGGCGTGGAAGAGGTGAGAAAGGACATAGCTATTTTAAACCTTCGACAACAGGAGATCATTTCAATATAACTGATGACAGATCCTAAAAAAACATTAAATGCTAAAAATCATAAAACCACTAGTGTTCTAGCTTACAGCTTCAAATAATCAGTGAAATCTGTGTTTTGATCAGCTAAAGACAGCGAGCCTAGAAAACACCACTACTACACACCCTGTCTATTCTGTTCCCCAATTTAGGTTGTATATTGCTGTTGGTCATCAGGAATCATTAAAGGTTTTGATAGTCTAAAGCAATTAAAACAGTCATAAGTGATTACTTTAGCCTTTACAAAATCAACTCAAAAGCTTTAAACTAAAACTCATCCAGGGGCCCATGCAGCATGTAGGCCTAAAATCATTTGACCCACCAAATTTACCATTGACTATAGATATTGTGCCTATACATGGGTAAAAAGTGACGCTTGTGACGCTGTGATGCAGGGGTTTTAAAAAGTGACGCTTGTGACACAGGGGTTTTAAAAAGTGACGGACGGTGACACTAGCAAAAGTTCCCAGTACATTGGCATATATATACGAAAAAGTGACGGAGTGACGCGCCATCCCTCCTAAAAAGTGACAATGTAACGTCCTTAAAATTTTGAGCACCCATGTATAGGCACATATATTATTTCAAATGCAGGCACCTGGTTACCTAAATTGGACAATTTGGCTTTCAATTTTAATTGCACACCCTGGCTAGAGAAACTCAAATTCCTAGATTTTTATACTATCACCAGAAAGCTATAAGGTACCCTCACAAGGTGTGTAAATTTTACATTCAAATTCATAGAATAAATCACTGCACAGGAAACAGTTCTTAAGGGGTCCAAATTAGGCAACCTTCTGCTAATTGCGTTCATCGTCACTGTTGTACATCCTATGGTTGGTTTGGGAGATCCTCGTGAAACAACTAACTTCTATCGTCAATCATTTTTAAAGAGCCAGGAACTGAGGATACCAATATGTTATAAATTCGTTTTACTTACCAGAGATTCAAACGCTTACTGGGACTATGCATCTCTGATTTGCTGTCATCAGGCTTGGATGTGTGAGCTAGTATATGAGGCCAGAAATGGAGGGTTTTGTGTCCCCTCACCCGACTTACCTCAGCAAAATGGGACCAAACTAATATTTATTTATGGCTTTCCCTCTACCAATGCCCCCATTTATTTATCTTCAACCCCTTGTGTGACTAGGATGGCTCTAGACCCCTAAAATCGACATGGTGAAATGAGCATTTTTTGGCCTAGTGACATTTGACATGGGCAATTCCTTAAAATCGACATGGGAACATGGCCATTTCTTAAAATCGACATGGTGACATGGCCATTTCTTAAAATCGACATGGGACATTGGGACCCCCCCATCAACGGCCCCACTACTGTGACTGGAAACATACATTTCTTTCATTTGGTGAAATGGCCTATACACAAGTTAACACTATAATATAATGTTGTGTATAGGCCATTTCACCAAATAGCAGGAATTTCTATGTGTTGTACTGTGACTGTCATCCCATTACACAAAAGAATCGATGTGTATTACAGTGTGCATATATTATGCATGTGCTGCTGCAGCTCTCTCAATAGCCTCTATGAGTGGGCTGTACCCCTCTTTCAACTGGGTTCTGTGGTGTAGTGGTTATCACGTCTGCTTTACACGCAGAAGGCCGCGAGTTCGAACCTCGCCAGAACCTTGGTTACATTTTGCACTGAGAGGGTGTTGCCGTCTGTTGTCAAAGGATAGAACTACACCTACCTGTCCAGGCCGATCAGTGCAGCCTGTCCAGCAGTCTCTCCTCCAGAAGGCATGTTTGGAAGTAGGTCGATGCCTTTGGCTTTGAAGCTGAGCAATGACAATTAATTTTCTCCATTTTCCTTCCAGACCCAGAGGCACTTTGAAGCATGAAAAAATTGAGGAGAAACCTGAGGGTCCCATTGTTCATACTTCAAGGGGAAAGTTGCCTAATTTGGACCCCCTATTTAAAGAACTTTCTCCTGTCCAGTTATTATTTCTATGAATTTGAATGTAAAATTTATACACTTTGTGAGGGTACCTTAAAGCTTTCTGATAATAGCATAAAAATCTAGGAATTTGTGCAATTAAGGACAAGGGCTCCAGGTGACCCAAAATATAATTAACAAAGGATTTTCTTGTAACTTGAAATATTTGTTCCTTACATAATGAAATCATTGATGTGTAACTGAAATGTGGAATAGAAAGTTGGCATAAGTTGGGGTAGCAATGCTACTTTCTTCAGTACTAGCCATCCTTTGTAGGATGCTTTTGCATTGCGTCCAGTGGGCTGACAGCTAGACATTTGGGATTTTGAAGGAACTTGAATAATTCCCAAACTGGACAAACAGTTTTTTTTTTTCAAAAACTACAAATATGTCCATTGACATGTTTTTAATCAAGATAGAAATGTAAAAGCATATGGTTTCAACGCTACTTTTTGGGCAAGATGAGTGTGTGAAAAGGGGTGGGAACCCTAATGCATAAGCCTATGGACCACAGTCAGAAGGGGGTAGGGGGGAGTGTGTAGTCTTTTAGCAAAGTTTCTTCAAACTTGATAAAAAGAAACTTGCTTCAAAAACTGTTAGATTCCTCTTATTGCGGAGAATGCACTAGTCCCTAAAATGACCGCTAGGTGCCTGCCGCTCTCATCCTTAAAAATCAAAGCCTAATGGTCCAATTTAGGCAACCAGGTGATTAAATTGGACCAGTTGGTATCCTAATTTGGACCAATATGAAATATTGTTCTCTATTTCCTTATACTTGCATTTTATTGAAAAACTTTTAATATAAGATATCACATCCTCTTCTTATTTCCATCAATATCATGTGAATATGCTCCGTACTGGAGTACCGGTAAGAAAAAGGTTACACTTTGATCCAATTTAGAAAACTAGGACAGAATCTTTAGGGGTTCTATATGAACAGGAGTGCCTTCTCCCCTCTGGCTCTGAGAACCTATAGGTAGCTATGTTGATCGGAATTTGGATTGTATTAGGATACTGAATAAAACCTTGTTGCCTCATATTTAACCGGAGACTTCCGTTTGGTAGTTCTTTCCGCATAAGTAGTATGAACCCGAATACTTGACCTATTAAAGTATATTATGACATCTAAAAATCTGAAATGATTTTGAACAAAAAAATTTTTGCCTAGCAACCAGGAGGGCTTAAGTACTCAGTGACGCAACTAAGATCAAGAGGTCCAAAACCATTTTTCACAGAAAATGTGTATACAATTACATTTTTGGAAGTTATTAAGAACTTTAGTGATATTGCCTAAAAATGGCAGCATTGGAACCTGTAGTTCCTATAACTGCCACTAGGGGAAACAAGGGTGGTCCAATTTAGGAGCCAGTCCAAATCGGGCAACTTTCCCCTACCTATCTTTCTTTTTAAGTAGGAGTAACAGCTTAGCTTTAGCTTTGAACCTACCTTATTCCTTAAAGGTAAATTCTGCATGTGGTGTTGTTTGGTGGTCAATGTGAAAACTAGAGAGTATCCGTAAATATCAGTAGCCTATATGATATATTCAAGGGAAAACATCTATTTTAAACAATGAGATATATTCATGCACTTGGATTGCTGTCCAAGCTATGTTTCATGGCCTGTGCAAATGAGATAACTCTCTGAGTGTCATCCACCTTGGATGAGATCATTTTCAAGAAGAGGGGGTAGGATGGGGCTATCTTCACGTATTATGTTTTAATTTGTTAAATAATGAAAAAATGTCCAATTAGAGAAAACCATGACTTTGATCCAGCAAACCTTCCCTTCTGACATGCTTTATATTAGCTCACATTCAAAGCTTTATATAGATATGGCAAACACCGACTAAAAGCACTGCAAAATCTAGGCCTAGTTTTATTATACTGATAGAGCAACACCAGTATTTCAAATACAGGTCACTGACTACGTACAGACCAAAAGCGGACCGTGTCTGACCTAGGTTGCAATCTAACTCAAGACAATTCTGTAATCGCAGCTTACTTACAAAGACTAACTTTAGAAAGACTTATTCAAACCATTAGGTACTAATCCAAAAGTGGAATGCATGTATAACATAAGACGTGTCCTTGATTTTCAGGTTTCAAAAATGGTGGGATCTCTCTTTATTGATAAGTATGTAATGGTTCGTATCGACTTATATGTTGGGTGGCTCTTTGGCTCGCTTATCACTAGAGATACCAACACAACACGAGTAGTTCGGGTTGGGCAAAGCCCCAGACTCCCTACCGCTCGGGTAGGCCTTTATTCACGTCTCAGAACATATGTCTGGGCTGGACCATGTCCAGTCCCCTTCTGCGGATCATCCGGCTTCTTAGTAGAAGCTGAACGCGAGGCATGGTGCTGCCCCCTCTTGTACCAAACAGGTATCGCAAAGCGACACCTGGTTGGCATAGAAGGAACGAGCACCACACGAGCACGTCTCTCGGATGAAGCGCACTAATATATATACAACGATGCCGGCCCCTACAAGTAAAAGTGTCTCATAATGTATGACACAAATGCACTAAGTGCAAAGAGGTAGATAAGGTAGGATACACATAACAGAACATCATAGCAGAACAAAGTCGTGAACAGATGGCTCCATTTAATCCACCATAGCTGTAAGTTTAATTATGATCATGGAATAGCTCATTCAAATGGTCCTCGGACCCAAATAAGTCTCTATGTTGTTTGAGTACCAATCCTGTTCAAGTTGCTTTTTTTATTGCGACCTGTTTGGAGAGACCTAAACGCCAAACATCTAGGTTGTCCAGCTTAGCATAACTGAGAGGACATTTAGTATAGCAGTGCTACAAGAATGGACGATGTATTCAACATGGGATAGTGGCTTCTCTGTATGGTGCTACCAACTAGTGTAGGAGACCTGTACTGCTCTCAATACTTTTCCTATCATATTCTTGATACTGTTGTATATCCTGTATGATTCTTAAGCTAAGTTGGTCTAGCTAAGTATAGCGGTCTAAAAAGCACTGTCAGGTTTACTATGCAAGATTGGTACTCGAATGTGTCTTGGTCAAAGGACTGATCCACTCACAAATAATCATCACCCTAAATGCCTTCACTAGTTAGCAATCTTTAGCCCACTAAAGGATTCAGTGTACTGTGTATAATCATAGTCCTCATCAAACTTCTCCTCTGTAGGAGGTACATTGAGGTTGTTTGGGTCACTTTGTCCTTGTTCCCGTCCACCACTGAGCAGCTCCACCATGGCCACCCTCCTCATGGACGTGGCCTCCTCCAGGGCAGTCTTACCCTTATTACTCCTCAGCTCCTTATCTGCCCCCTTCTCCAGTAGGTACCTGGCCAGTCCCACATACCCCCAGTAGGCTGCTATGTGTAGGGGCGTCCTGCCGTCTACGTCACGGTGATTTACGTCATCGGTACGTCCTAGATCCTCCACCAGGTACCTGAGTACGTCAACCTGTGAGCTGCTTTCTGCAGATACAGAAGCTGCAGCTGAGTGCAGCGGCCTCTGTCCATCATTGTCCTCCACCCCAGGATCTGACTTAAACTTCACCAACATCTCACAAACAGACAGATCTCCATTCTTTGCAGCATAATGCAATGGCGTCATTCCACTCCTACCACCTAATGTCACATCAGCGCCATATTGGAGCAGGAGTTCGACCATTTCTGGTTTCCTTTTGCCGACACAGGTGTGGAGGGGAGACTGAATGTTACGGGTACGTTCACAAAGACAGTCCCCTGTGTAGTCCTCATTGATGAGGTCTGGGGCACCCTCGCCAGCTGCCTCCAGGTTTTGACGTAGCCCATCAACGTCATCGTTGCGGATACACGTCCTGATTGGAGAGCTATTTCCCATCGTGGCTAGAAGAAAAGTTGATATCAATATCAACAAAATGCTGTAGGCTATACAATGAAATTATTCTGCGAAGTGATTACTGTTGAGTATAAAAGGAATTAATAGTCACAGTCACAACATGTTTCTCTCTCTCTTGGAATTGTAGAAGAGAAGAGGGATGGGGATGGGGGTGGAAAGAGGGGATCTAGCTGGGGGGCTGTAATATAAAGCATAGAGAAGGAGGAGAGGGAAGGATATGTGTAATAAGGAATGAAAGAGAGAAGAAAGGAGTACTCAGAGGGCAGATGGGATGAGGTACAAAAAGGTTGTAGATTGAAGGACAGAATTGAGGAGGAAGGAAGGAAGGGGTCCAGGACAGGAAATGGTACATGTATGGTTGAGACTGGATTGGTGGTGGTAAAATCAAAACAGAAATCTGGGTCTGGTACTGAAAACATAATACCAGGCTTGGGTTAACACCATGAGTTGAACCTTGCCTTAGCACATGTTCAGGCCAAGTCACCAATTCAGACCTGAGGATTAGGTATACCTATAGGCCTACTTATTACAAGCTCACACTAAAATAGTAGAGGCGATCATATAAGTCACATTTGGTTCCGATATTTACATTATTTGCTCATGTGATTATAGCTGAAACTTTATTTATTTTTCATTTGGATAAAAGGATAGCATACGGCCAACATAAACTCAAAAGTATGGAAATGGAAAGGACAAGAGATTGGGGGAGCAGAGACAGAGACAGAGAGGCAGGCAGAGAAAAGAAAGACACAAATATGTAAATGCAGAAAGTGACACCACCATCACAGAGGGGAAGAGTAATAGCGGGTAAATCATGGTTAATTTTTAAAATCAATTTTCAATAAAGTATAGACAAACATATACATAAATGAGGATGATATTGAGTGTAAGAAAAAGGAAGACATTGATAAAATATGTACATGGCTGTATACGGTATGGGCTGGTATAGCGAGGTCCCAGGTGGAGACGCCTTTACTTAATTTGGTACCCTGATAGATAAGCACAGAAAACAAGCAGCATTATTGGTAGACGGAACCATCGCTTAAGGAGCGATGAATGAACATATCTAGGGCCCAGTTAGCTGGGTACATTATTGGTACCGTCTGCACTGAATGAAAGAAATTATCTCATTGGTCAAAATGCATTCCGCTAGGTCGGTATGTATATATAGGCTTGTAGTTGTACATGAGTAGGCCCAATTCTCTAAGGATTTGTCGCCAGGACCCAAACACCTGTAAACAGACCACCTGTAAACTCGGAGGTAGAGCCGGCCACATCAAAATCAATACAAGCCTTGGTATGCATGTCTTCTAACCAGAATGCTAACTAACTCCAGTCATTCTACAGCTATATCTAGAAGCAAGTGGCAGGTAGTTATAGACAGAAAACAGTGGCACTTACCTCTGTTGGGAGATACAGTCAGTGTTGTGGACACAAGAACATATTCAGTGATTTATGATTTATAAACACACGGCTCCAGTCTAACAAACACTTGGTATGCCAAGAGCAAGACTTAGTGTTCAGCACCTGCCACAGGTGGCAGTGCAGTGTGGTCATGCATGAATGATTCCATGACCTAGATATTGATTGTGCTCAACTGAAGAGAGCCATGAAATGCTTTCCACTCTTCATGACCCTAAACTGCTCTTTGTATTAAAATTACAGAAGCAGCAGTAGAGTGTGGCTATTTAGATGAAAGTCAGTGAGACAGTGTAAAGTCTATGTTATTGAATATTTGATCCCAAGCATTATTACGGTATGTGAGAGTTAACTAGTAAAGATACAGGAATGGCAGACCACTTACTAGAATCCTAAACTTTCTCTCTATCCAGCCAGTACCATTATTTTATGACTGGCCTTAACTTTATGGCCACAGATAGATGTTTCATAGGAGACTATCTTCATGTATCAAATACTTTTTGTTCCATGCTGTCTTAAGAGATATTTATTAATGCAACCTTCAGGATGGCCTTGCAAAAAGGCCATGGGACACACATGGGTAATACCAACATATCTGATTAGGAAATTGTTCAAGCATCATTACGGTATGTGGCACCTTTTCAAAAATTAAAGATATCCTCTTTTGGTGCTTTTGACAAAATCAAGACAGCTCAAAAAAGACAGTGTATGTAAAAATGATAAAAAGTGCCACACCTTACAAAGAAGATGTTAAGGTCGAAATTCATATTCTCAAATAGCCAAGCATTCCAATATCTATTCCCCCTTCTTCCTTACTTTGAAATTGACACTCCCACGTTCCAAAGGCGAATAAACATCACGAAGGAGACTTTATGGTTTGGCGCCCAGGGCAGTCTTATGGTCAAGAACAGAGAACTTGGCAGGGCCGACAAAGGGGATAGCCTGGAGAGCAAACTGCAAGGGTTTATACAGGAGAGGGACCTCTCTGAGATGGGAGAAACCCCAAATGTTCTGTGGTTAGATTGTCACCTCCAGGGTCCTATGCCCACCATAAATGAGAACTGCAAGCATGTAATCTTTGGTAGTGTTTATTTCAGAAGAGGGTGAGCTGGACTATTGTAGTGGTTAATTCAAATGATGTGTGTTGATTGTATCTGATATTAACAAGATAGCAACTTGATTAGGGTATTACGACCTCCCAGTAGGTGAGCTCTCCAAATCCTCTCAATTTTGTAAAGCAAGCAACCAGTTTGAGTAGAGGCCCCTATTATCAGCAAGGCTGTATTGTCGACATATTTGACAGGTCTGCCATTCTATATCAATGGGTAAAGAGAAAGTTTATCAATGCTAGATTAAAACTTGGCTGTTCTTGTTGAAAATACTTTGATCAATTACCTTGTGACATAAATGATCTGTAAAATCTATATATGGGTATTACCGTATCCTAAGCCAAAAGCAGATGGAAACAATAAAAACTATGTCCCTGGCGGTCAAACATTTTTGTTTCCTCCCAACCTGCATGCATGCCAGAGGTGTGGTGGAAAATGTTCATGCCCCTCTTTGATCTATACTAGCAGGCAGGCTTTTTTTTTTATTTTACTAAAAAGAGAATATATTATCTTTGGCCCCCACCCTGAATAAAAGGACATGTCCCTTCATTACCGATTATGATTAAAGTAGATACTGATCTATATACATGTGCTCTAACATTGCAGCTCTCTTGTGGCAGCAGATTGTGCTATCTTCATCTACCCATTGGGCTAATGTAGGCCTAGATGTAGTTCATAAATTGGTATCATTTCAATAACTTGTTGACCTCATAAGAAACGTCTTTTGAAATGTCCCATGTAGTCTAAAACAATCTCATTCCTGTATGGTTCTCAGGCACTAGAAAGGTCATTATTCGTGAAATTGTTTGTATATGGATGGACATAAAGCCCAGCATTCAGCATCTTGATAGTGTATGGAGGGACATTCAGCCTAGCATTCAGCATATTGTTAGCGTATGGAGGGACATTAAGCCCAGCATTCAGCATATTGTTAGCGTATGGAGGGACATTCAGCCTAGCATTCAGCATATTGTTAGCGTATGGAGGGACATTCAGCCTAGCATTCAGCATATTATTAGCGTATGGAGGGACATTCAGCCTAGCATTCAGCATATTGTTAGTGTATGGAGGGACATGAAGCCCAGCATTCAGCATCTTGATAGTGTATGGAAGGACATGAAGCCGGCATTCAGCATTTTGATAGCACACGGAGGGACATGAAGGCCAGCTTTCGGCATTTTAATAGCGTATGGAGGGACATGAAGCCCAGCATTCGGCATCTTGATAGCGCATGGAGGGACATGAAGCCCAGCATTTTCGTTGCTGTTGGTGCTCAGGGAACTAGACGCCCAGCATGAGACTGAAAGATGAAATAAAAACGCTATTGAAATGTACTCAAAGCATATATTATTTTGCAATAGATTTGCTAACCTTCAAATATAAATCCTGATTTGGCTAGGATGCCATGCGGCTTATGTACTTTGTTTTTTTAATTGTGAAGGAAAAAAATATATGTGTGTTTGAGTTTCATTTTCTATTACCTCAGAATGTGCAACTTCTACCTGGTGGAATTATTCTTGGAAAAAGGTCTTTATTTCTGATATAGTTAGAAGTTGTAAGATGAAGACAATATCGAAAAAGGGCCATGATCAAAACATCCAAAAATCCCCTACCCTCTAGAAATCAAAAAGAAATACTGGGTCAAGGAGTGAAAGAATTTGCCCCTTCCCCTCCCTCAAAACAAATCCAACCCCCCTAGTTTTTAAAGAAAAGATCCTCAAAACTTGAAAAAAAGGGATACATGAAATGCCTAAAGGCAAAAATCCGGCATATTTAAAAAGGAAACACATTATTTTTATCTAAAATAAGGGGCATGTAGAAGCCTGAATCGTTGGTGAAGAAAAAATGGGTAATCCTTAAATCATTTTAAGCTTTCTTTGACCCCCCTTTGTTCTTTTACTATAGAAATATAGACACTTTTACCATAGCACATGACAGCATACATGGCTAATCTTAAAGGCTAGACCTGTTTCTGAAGTACTTGTTTCTGCAACAAAATAGAGCACACACCAACAGATACGAGCATACCCATTACTAGCTTACTTCTATGCCACTAGAGGGCAGCAGGGTCATCACAATTGACAAGTAGACTTCTCCCCAGACTCTACTACTTGATGGAGCCCGAGCCCAAGACTGACTGGAGCATAGTTACTATCCAGTAGGAAGGCAGGTACCAACCTATGGTGTAACTACGTGTCATCAGACGACAGCACTTTATTTGATAAAGACCAGAGCTAGGAAAATTCAAGAAACATTTTCGACATCGTTTCTTAGATTAATGAAAAGACCAATATCAGACAGCAGACTGATATACCAAAGTTATCATTATAGGACAACAGAGAGTCTCTACGTGGCGAGGGTCATTGTCTATTCTCTAAATCGAGGTTTTCCTTTGGTGGTAATGCATAACTAGATATAATGGTTCATAAATCCCCTACGTCATCAGTATGTATCATGATACCAGTGATTCTGTCCAGGTTTGGAAGGGGTAAGAATTAGTAGATGCAATTCTATGAAAGGAAAAATTCTCTCAATATTTCTAGTCTTTATCATGTATGTTTGTTAGCATTGTTACGATTCAATTCTTTCGAGTTATCACTGCTGAGATATATTTGATTATAATTTCCAATATAACTAGCAACATTTGTTTGTGTTATAAAATACTTTTATTGCAGCATTTCACCAGGCACACACTGTCTCATGTATGTACACAAAATGATACAAACGTAAATAGATAGCAATGCTCCAATTCTTCGACACTGGAGAGGGAATGGATCAGCAAACAATATTCCCCAACCTCCAGGTAAAATCACAATCTATCATTGGACAAAGCTGTCACCAAAATATACACCAATGTAGTTGAAATTAATCTGTCCATAGCCTGTATGCATAGAAGCAAACGTTAGGGTTTAGCAATAAGTCAAGGTCGCACCCTAACCTACTAAATACAACCACAAATTTACTTATTTCATATTACTCTACTCCCAATCACAAAATTGCACTGAGCCTACTTGAGTTGTATTCTATATTCATGAAGATTTAAGCTAATTGTTATAGTATAGATGGGGGAAATGATTTAATGTTAGACTTTCTACAAAAGCTACTAATGTGGGTTGTCCCAAAAGGCAAGGAATTAACTTCCTTCTGTCATGGACTCAAAATATACAATTGATGAATGGAGAGCATTTCACAGTAAAGTAAATTAACAATATTCAGCAGTGAAATGCCCTCCTGGAGTAGCAATGTTTTAGGACGATTAAATGTCTAGGAGGTACAGTGGTCCATCAAATAATTGATCTCAGAAGTTATGACCTTTATTTTTCTGATGAATGAGGATCAATTGATATATTGTGCTTTGATCTGTGACATTTTATACACTTAATATATCACAAAGGCTTTTGTACAACAAATATTATGTCTGGAGACTATTTCACAAAAATATTGATTTTTAACGTTTTTTTGTGAAATGCCCTCCTGGTGTTATATCCAGTATTTTCTCCTTGAGTACTTTATACAAATACATGAGTCATATGTTAGCAGTTGATCTGTCCCACTGTAGGAGGAAACATGATAAACCCTCCCCTAACAGTTGAGTTCCTCAATGAAACATACACAACTATTTTTTATCAACAAGCAATACAAGTTAGAATCTAGAATGAGATCATAACTCTACATGACAACCTTTCTGCTGAGAAGTCCTTGTGGTCTAATTGATCAGGGAATAAGTTTGTAAATTCTTTTTACTTTGTTATAATTTCTTAATTCGGTGTGGTTATAAATACCATCTCTGTATTTTGACCTCAACAGTAGATAGAGAAAGGCTTTAAAATGTAATGCAACAGATTCACTACTAATCATTCCCATTTTATTCTTTGTCACAGAGCAGATCATTTATTTAGCATTTGTGTGTGCCATACCAGATTAAATACGAGCATTTATACATTCACAATTTTACCATAATTTTTCCTACTTCAACATTGCCAGCAATGGATGCTCCTACAAAAATCAATTATAGTATAATCCATCTGCGATGCAATCAAATATATCATTAAAGTATATATGTCATCTTAACATGCGTTTGTCCAGTGGACAATCTGTGAGGAAATATATAAAGGACATACAATGTGTATGGAATGCAGTTATTTGGGAAATCCCATCGTTGTACCTCGGGCACATACTTATACAACATGTAAAGCTCTGATGTAGACACTTGTCATAAAACATTCATACAATGAAACAGGAGGTCATTTCATAATTATTCACAATTTGCATTCCATCGCTGTGAAATGCCCTCCTGGTGGATGAGTAAAAAATCAGCATACCAAGTATGCATTCAAAAATGTATGAGAGGATTGGTAGAGATTCATTCAACACACATATACACCTTTAGTAAAAAGGTATTCAATCAATTAACATACATTCCATGATCATAGTCTACAAGTCACAAAAGTATATTCCAATTATGGAGAGGTCGTTTTTAGGGCCTCACAATGTGTCTGCGTTGTATACAATAGGATAGCACATGTCAAAGATCTTCAAGACAATGAAAATGTGTCCTTCTCTTCAGCCATCTCGGCGTTCATTCTACCTGTCCCTTCCAAAGGCTTCCTGTTGTCTTTTTTTTTATTTTTAAAGAAAATGTGTCAGGAAATTGACCCAGTTGTCAGGATGAGATGCTCGGAGCAGGAACAGAAGCCATCCCCATGAGCTGCTCTCCTGTGCCAAGCAGCCCTCAGTAAATGGCAGAAACCCACTATTAAATGCCAAGTATGAGCTGTGCAGTAGCAACAGTAGATGCTGTAGTTGTAGCAATATATAAACCCAATGCCACCTACTCTCAAGGTAATCACGATGAGGAATTCACCTAACAAACACAAAGAGTCCAAATCTCAAGTCTCTGCATTAGACTCCATGGAGCTTTGGTTGGACATGTTCCTCTCGTCTCTGGGGTTAAGCTCAAAGTTTTCTTGTACTTGTAGTCTAGATTTGACCACATCCATGGAGGACTGGCGTCGGAGGTGGCGCTTGTGGGCTGATGCAGGAGGGGAGTCGTCAGAGTTCTCATCCAGGTTGTCATGCATGCACCACACTAGCCAACTTCTCATGTGGGCCCAGTCCTGGGTATCCTCCTAGAACACAGAGAGGGAATAAAGGTTTAATTAATTTACAGAATAAACTAATTGTTTCTGACCATGATACCTTGATGTGTTATCTTAATAAATTCAGACAGTTAGAGCCTAAAATGAAGGAGTCCCTTTTGAGGTTGTGCAATCTAAATTTTCCAAAATGGGGTTCCTCCCTTTCCACAAGAATCAGTTTGAGCTATTCCTCTAAACAATTTTATAATTGGGTTTTCTACTTTTCATCATGAATCAACTAATACAATCCAAACAGACTGGGGGTGTAAAAGAACTGAGTAGTTTTTGAATTGACGCTGCATTATTAAAGTAATATGCCAATAAATTAACTGAACAATCATTGTGCCAATTCACAGGGGTTTCTACTTTCACACTTTCTTTAAAAAAACATTCATAACCACTCACCCCTATGAGGTTCTCTATCATCCTCAGGTCATCTCCATTGCCCTTGAGGCTCTCTAGGCGCCTGCGCAGTTTGCTATTGGCCTTGAGAAGTTCTTCCGGTGGTGCTGTCGGTGCCCCCACCCCTCCCGCACCACCAGCGGCACCTGACGGTAGGGGCGCACCATGTCCTGTGTTAGCCATATCAGCAATGGAGGCCAGGCAGCCTACCAGCTCCTCTCTGGATCTCCGCTTATCATCTGTAGAGATAAGAAACAGCAGGTTAGTTGTGTAGAAGATAAGGAGACCACGTAGGGGTGGCACTATGAGGTTAACAAAAGGTACGTTAACCCTTTAAAGGCTGCTAAATCAAGAATGCATCATGCAAGTCTCCTCACCAGCACATGATGCATGAATGTAGCCCTGGCGAGTTACTCACCAGCGCTACATTCATTCATCATGCTGACAAATGGGCATGATGCATGAATGCATCAGCGACCCTTGAAGCGTTAAAACCCAATTCCTTGATACCTAGAGGGGTATGCATGTGAGAGTCGTTTTGGAGAATTTCAAAAGGTTCTTGATATTCATTGGCTGACTACACTTTTCATCTCGGTACAATCTATTTGTCTTTTTGGTTTGCAGTTTATTTCTGATAGGTGGTTCAGATTGTTTCTAACAAACTTGTCCTGCATGATCTGCCGATTGGGGGAAAAAACAACAAAAAAACAAGAATATCTGCAAACGCCATTGTTACATCGCATCTATTCCCTAATCTCCATACCAGATGTGCTCCAATCTATCAGGACTACAGGAAGTTAATGGGGAAGCTTTGTAGACATACCACGAATGCCTGCTTCTTGTTTTCTCATCCTGTTGTAAATAAAGCTAATCTACAACGGAAAGTCTACCATCCTGCAGGCCAACAATAAACAACCCACCCATCTCTCCAAGATTCACTTTTACTCACAAATATACTCTTAACTATATGCAAAAGGAGGGGGTGCGCGATCCCCGTCTAAATCCGTCACTGATCAAGCATATAATATAATGTTTGATCAGTGGCATATTATGCTAGCAATGATGTATGACCACTGGAGGCCAGTGTGCAACCACACAGGTGCCAGGAGATTACCCTCCTGGAAAACTCCCCCCGGAATTCTCCCACCCGGAAATTTCCCCCCCTGGAAAATTCCCCCCTAGGAAATATCCCCCCAGGAAATTACCCCCCCCCAAGTTTGCAAAAGGATAGATAAGGTTTGTTTAGGGTGAGAGATGGGATTATGGATAGGGTTAGGGTTAGGGATGAGGTTAGGGTTAGGGATAAGGTTAGGATTAGGGTTAGTGATAGGGTTATGGTTAGTGTTAGTGATAGGGTTAGGGTGAGGGATAAGGTTAGGGTTAGGGTTAGGGTTATGGATAGGGTTAGGGTGAGGTATAAGGTTAGGGTTAGGGTTAGGGTTATGGATAGGGTTAGGGTAAGTAATAGGGTTAGAATCTTTATTCTAAAATTAAATTGAAATGCAGCCATTTCTGACTGTATCTGTATTACATAGAAGTGATGGGGGGATTTCCAGGGTGGGAGATTTCCAGGGGGAGAATTCCGGGTGGGGATTTCCAGGGGGTAAATATCCTAGAACCCACTACACAAGCTTTGGCGATATTATAGGGTAGAAATAAGGGGTAATAAATCAAGGCATGTAAGGGGCTGGAAGTGCACTAGGCATTGGAGCATGGACAGTGGATACCATGGCATGGAGGAGTGATGGGGGCATTAAGTTTTGCCCACAGACAGGAGCAAGGCTCACACCGTGGTCAGAGGCAGGGTAAATCAACCAGTAGTGTTTGTATGGTGTCAGGGCATGCTCCACCATGCTCTGAATGACTGTAAATTGGGAGAGCAAAAGAGTATCATATACCATTTTATTATTCCAATAATCTTAACATATTACTGTATTAATCAAAGAATATATAAGAAATTAATACATTGTATGTCCATATGAGCGTTCATGCCCCACTGCACACCAGCTATGTCAAATATACATAAGTTATAACACCAAAGGAACAGACCTCATGGTCCACTGCACAATATAATGTCTTAATGGTCAAAGCATACCGACCTAATGGTTCACTGAACACAAACAATAGTGTATATAATGTTCTAAAGTGAATGCAACTGACTGTCATGGGTGGCTGAGCACCGCTGACGCCGTCATGGGTGTCTGTGCACCAAAGACTGAACAATAGGTTACATAAGTAACAACATTATAACTTTCCGGTCGCTCTAGCGACTCTCCAGAGCAACCCAGGTCAAATATGAAAGCAGTTATGTAATTGCCATAATAAGACGGTTAAAATGAGCCCAAGATCAAGGCCCAACTCCCATTATCAAGGAAGTTATGCAACTGGGACTGTTTCAACCTCTGAATGCGCTATAGACAAACCGGCATGAGTTACGTGCCCGGAAAGTGGGGATTAGAATTCTGACATATTCAACTCTGCGCATGCGCAATATAAAGGTTGTAAACGCAGAATCGACTGAGTTATGAGGGTCGGAACATGCCAAACTGACCGAGACAATGGGGGACGCAGCGGCGTCCATGGGGGTCCTTTGTGCGCTCACTGAGACATGAAAGACTCCCCTCTAACATCCAGAGACTAAGACAGATGCCACTGGCTCCAGTCAGTCTGAGGGGCCAAGCCAGGAGGTGGTACTTATACACCTGGCAGGCACCTCTAGAAATCAGAATCTCCAGAACCACCACTGAGGTAACATCTCCAGTCCAGCTCTCCTACTGCCTGCTATAGCTGTGCACTATGCTGGGTTAGACTATGCCAGACAGGCATAGGACTACACCCCTCTAGTGGCCAGAGGCTATCTTCCACCAGTCAACTACCAGAGGGTAAAGTTACACATTTATATTATCCCTCTAAGCAGCAGGTCAGGAGCTAGGTGTGGGAACTCACCTAGGACCATACTGGAAAGTGTATTATTATTATTATCATTATTATTACACAGGTGGAGTGGAACAGAACTTTATACCTTTTAACCAATTGTATAATTACTGTGTGTGGAAATTACCTGCATATTAACATTTGTATTACTGATACATAACATGTTCTGCCTAAGGTGAATAAACCAGTGAATACTGGAATAGCACTAATAAGAGCTTGATATTCTTACTCTCTATATACCACTAGTCATATGATATTTCTCATATGACAACTTGATCATGCACAATTACTAGTATGACAAGAGCATATCCATATGGAAGCCATAGAGAAGCGACATGGAATCCATTCCCGTCACAGAAGCCATATGGAAGCCATTGCGTCGGTTTTTAGTGCTAGACATTGTAGATGGACATGTAGATGGAGTATTACACTCAGATTACTTTAATCTACTTTGAGGGAGAGTTTTAAAGTGTGGACGTTTTGTTTCATTTTGTATTCCTGATATATATATTCGCAGTATGAAGGTCTTGGTGGAAATTATATCTTACGGTTATACTTTTACTTATTGGCTTTCTTTTGACAAAATATTTGGAAGGCTTGTTATAAAAGTATGCATGTAATCACCAAATTGTTCTCTTTTAGAGAGCTTACTGCTAGCTCCATTAGGTATATCATGTGTGACTGTCTACAGGTTTTTTGGGTGTATAGGAATGTAAGTTTTGACCCATGAGTGTAGGTTTGATACAGCTCATTGGGCATTTTGGCTCACGTCGCTGTTGGTGATGACCCCTGGAAAGGTTACAGGTCTAGACGACACAGACCCAAGTAAGGCCCAAATTATGAGGGATTCTCTGTGTTTCTCTGTTGTGTTCTAGTTCCTTACTCATCTGGGTCCTTGGAAGTAAGCATTGGCAAAATGCCATACAGAATCTAGGCCAAGGAGGTCTTTCCTACAGAAACCTTTGGCTCTGTAACCCCTTGTGCAATGCTGCCTTGGATAGGCAGGTCCCTTTCAAGGGCACCTTTACTTTGATGTCCAATACGTTACATTTCCTTTAGTACCGTTGATCCATAAATGTGTGCATTAGACGATTTTTGTTCGGAACAGGACTAATTATTGACTGTGGCTGTATTCTTTCTTTAAGTGTACACTCATTCTGATATCTAATTAGAGATGAAAAGGGCGAGGTGTATTGTGGCCTTCTTTTATAACCACACCCTGTCTATTAGATCCCCTTTTGCGGGCTTCCACAACATGCATCAATTTGCAGGTCAACAAAGACGATCAATAGCTCCTTCACCATTCACCGTTGACAGTCGGCAACCCTCTTTTATACACTTCCAAGGGATAGGTATACGCTATAAAGGTGTTATAGAATGTGGCGCATAGAGAAAGGGGAAGTGTGCTGGAGGGTAATTTGTAGTTGTGTGTGTGGGTGTGTGGAAGTACACTGGTGGCAGTACTTAAAGGGGAGGCCTAGTTTGGCGGAAGCCAGAGCCCAGATGAGAAGCCACAGAGTGGTGCTTGTGGCTTATCTGAAGCTCTTCCACGCCCTGACCCCCTCCCCCCCACAGGTCTATATCCCAAAGACTTTTCTGGTGCACCTGCCTCGGCCCCACCAACCCATTAGTACAAGACCACAATGTGCAAGTTATAGGTCACGAACTGACCCACATATACACGTACATACTAGTCATTATAGTGACAGAACTGTAACATTGGGCAGGTCCACTCATAAATTTAAGGTCGAAAATCATAGAAGGTTTGCATATGACGAATTTGGAGGTATTCCAGCCCCTAAACTGAACGTCCCTGAAGAATATAGGCCTCCGGTAATATATTTTCAATACAGACCACATGGGTAGCATTTACTCCTAATGATCAGGCTCTGCTTTATTTTTACACATTTCACATATATAAGTTTCTGTTTTATATACTATATGTATCATTGTTACAATAATGAGCAGCTCACCTGTCAGCTGTAAGAGCTGGTCCACCTGCTCCTTCGTGCCCTTGTTTCCCATTTGCCGCCGATTTACTCTATTGAAACCTGCAAACACAGAAAATGATAGCTGATGAGAATTAGGATTAAGTGCTCAATGGTGAAGGTATTTCTTAGTAAAACATTTTCTTTTACAACACATGTGCGAAATTACAAACTTTTACTAAAAACAACTTATGAAATTGGCCCAAAACAGGACACCTCTTTTGTATCTAAATGCACCCTTAGCGTTATTTGCCAAGGTAAATTAACCAGTGCACAGAGAAGCCACTCGCTGGTTGCCAAAAAAACTGATGACTATGGACACTTTTCCCTACGAAATATACATAATTCATTACTAAAATCTCTATCAAAAGCCACGAATTCCTGGTAAACCAGGAAAAGTGGGATCTCTGAGTGCATTAATGCATGAACACATAACCTGTGCCAAGAGCCACATACATTTACAACAACCACCTGACCATACAGGTGATTAAAATGATGACTTGATGGGCCCAGCCTTAGACTACAACCTGGAGCATGGGACTTTTTATGATTCATCCATGGTGTACTTCAGGAAGTTTTAAGATATGTATTGTAGCCTCTCTGTGAAAGTAAGCTGATCGTGAAGGAGCTCATGACATTGGTACGACATTGGTAATGGTAAGGGGAGGCCATCCCTGGATGAATGTATGAATCGCATTGCTCTGAATCCAGCAAGAGGTGGACTAAAATACTTCTATAAAAGTCAGCATCTGTCTATCTATAATAAATGAGGCTGGAAAACTTATAAAACACCAAACAAATCCGCAGCACACACTTCACAAGTATAGACAGATTGGCCGTAAGAGCATTGTGTTAACGCTATTGTAAATTTGAAATAGGCCTCAGTGATTCTTGGTTTCGGAGAACCTCTTTTAGAAGCCGTTAGAGCACACAATCAGATCGTGGTCTCCATTACTTAAAAATAGTTAATTAGAGCGAACATAGATTTTCCAATCCCAAAACAACACACCATGAGCACTAATTAAATGTCGTCAGCTTCAATTTACTGTCAACTTTGGCCTTCATTTCCCTAGGTCATTTTTGATGAAGAACCTTCCCGCCAGGGCGCTGCCAAGCGTCTTTTTGCACTTCCTGTCGTATGCTTTTCAGTCACTAGCATACGCCCGGATGTAACTCTGTGATCTCTGTTTGAATACGTCCTATAGTATGGAAGGCTGGTGCGCCATTCTCTTGCTAATTGCCATTTGCAAATTGCCATTTGCCAATTAGCTCAACGAATGAGAGCACTGCATTTACACATCAGCCATATTGTTCTACTACGAATGGGCGGGAATTAAGCATGAAAGGCTTGGACATTTTTGCTTGGGCACAGTGCTTGGACATTTTGCATGGTGCTAAATATAAAATAACAAAGACTGGGTTATGTCCAAACAGTAATTTATGTGTGTGTGGCCGGAATTGGATGCTCAGACACAGATGCTCGGACATTCAACTCTGTTACATCTTAATTTCTTAACTTTATGAAGAGAATAGACAAGCTTGGACAGGAAGTGTGCAGACACAATGCTCGGACTTACAGTGCTTGGACCTTGTGCTTGGACATTGTCTCAAGACATTTTGCCTTGTAAATATTGTGATTGGACTAGCTTGGACATAGCTTGGACATTAATTAAATTGCACAAATATCTTATAATTAGTGTCCGAGCACTCAATGTCCGAGCAGATCTCACCCTCCCCCTCCCCCCAAAAAAAGAAAATTACGAAAAAGATACATAATAGGCTTAGACATTATGCTCAGACATTGTGCTTGGACATATTGTTTAGTGCTCGTAATACTGTGCTCGGACTTTTGTTAACATGCACATTTTTCTAAACTCACATTCTCAAACATACAACTCTGTTATGTCTCTAAGTTCAGACATTCAGCAAACGTGTAGGCTATCACTAGTACCAGTGTAAACACAGTGTATACACAATGTCCAAGCATGTACCCATGTAGCAAGCCCGCTTAGGGCCAATTAAGTTTTAGCTCAGATAAGCTGGTTCAAAGCGGGCAGAATACTATTCATGGTTTTAGGGTTGGGCAAATGGTGGGTTTGGATCTACTGGCAAAATACATTTGAAATGTGCAAAGTAAGGTGATGTCAGCAGTTTTTAATGTGACTACACCATTCCTGCGGTAATCATTTCATATTGAACTATGCTACCCATTGGGAGGCACTATGAACTTGAAGGCTAGCATGTTACTGGACTAGGTCTGGTTGACATGCCTTGGCCAGCTAAGTTTGAATTGATGGTTCTACTGTATTATGATGATGGGGAGAGTAATACAGTATGTTTAGTCTCCCTCCAACTATGAAGGCCAAGGGGAGGGGCTAGCACCTGGAGGCTAGCAGAGCATTTTCAGGGTTCAAAATTTTAGAAAAAAAGGAAAAAAATAAATTTTCTATAATATCTATCCCAGATGGCGCCACCTGATCAAAGTGGTCATCCCACTTTCAGCGACACCAAAAACCCATGTTGACCCCAAAATGATAAATTTTGACCAGATGGCGCCATGTGATCAAAGTGGGCAGCCCACTTTCAGCCACACCAAAAACCCATGTTGAACCCAAACCCACTCTGAGACTGATCTGTGCCCATATTGGTTAGCCCAGTGTGGCCCACACACCTCACTGAGGACAGAAACTGTCAGCAGCCCTTCGGTTAGCCCATTGCGGCCCACATTGGAAGCCACACCAATTAAAGTGTGGGCCACAGTAGGGCCACACGACCTTTGCTACCTGGGTAATGTCTGAGCATTGTGTCCAAGCACATTAGCTTACAAGATGGTTCTGATTGGTTGGTGCAATTAGCAATTGGCAAATGCAATTGGCAAATGGCAAACTGCAATTTGCAAGAGAATGACACACGGCCTTCCATACTCTAGCCATTGTCATTGACATTGATGTGGTGGTCAATACACACAGCCATGACGTGCAGGCGTCGAGAATTCTTGGTCACTCTTCAACAATGTGATTTAGACAAGTTTTCAGAGGAGGCAGAATCTCATACACTGAAGCAATTGCTTCAACCAGATCTCTTCTAAAAACATGAGTCATTTTACCTAGTGTTCTGATGGCCAACAGACGTCATCTCCTGGTATCTCTAATCTCCTAGAATACCTCTTAGGTACTTACAGGCTTAGAGGACACACCCAGTAACCCCCAGGTTGGCCTTTCCAGGCAGAGCTGTAGCATATGTTATGGTGCATGCGCAAGACTTTAAGCATGCTTTCTCTAATCAGCAAAGGCAGCTAGGAGGTGGGCGGGCTTGTTTATGAGCCCTGGGCCACCTGCAAGGAAGCCCTTAGTACTTTTCTTATTTATGATGATAACCTGTAGGCTCTTCTCAGACAGGTACAAACTGCTACACAGATCTAAAACTGACTTGTTGCATCACTTGCTGCTTAACCCATTGAGGGCTAGCATCGACTATAGTCGACACCATGGCAGGCCTAGCGTCGACTATAGTCGACACCATGGCAGGCCTAGCGTCGACTATAGTCGACGCCCATTATATAGGATTAGTATAGGAATTGAAAATAGGCTCGTCCTCTAGGAACTATACTTTTTTCAGAGGCTGTCCCCATGGCTAGGGCAACAATTTTTGCTCTGCCCTTAAAGGGTTAACACGAATCCTTGTTGATAAATGAGCATGGACCTTTGATAGAGAAACACTCCATTGACTGTGTTTGATATGGGTCAGTGTGGAGATAAGCAGAACACTGATTTCCTGACGACGGACCTATTCAGATTTGCTCACTTTGCCTGCCTGCCTGCCATGCATTGCTTACTTTGACCCTTAAAATGCCCCCGCCTCCACATCCTGGTCGGGATGATGCATTCATGCTCTTCAGGGATTGATTGAAGTATCAATCCCACCCATAGGGTAGGGTAGATGCAGCAATGTAGTAAACGTGACTTGTATTGCTGCATCATGGCTGCAAATGAACATGACCTGGATGCATCATGCACCTGGTATCATGCAGTTTTCAAAGGTTTGATCTTGTCTCCTGCTGCCTCCTGTTTACACATGTCCACTGGTAATCACCAAGTCCTACCACATGTGTACTGCTTTCAAAACACCTTCTCGTAACTCAGGGAGCAACTTACCACTGAAAGGTTGAAAACAATTAAATATCTGTTTGGAGAGTGATGAGCAGCTCACTTCACTGGTATTGCCAGCTGGTGCTCTTGAGCATCTCTGCGCGTGGACATCAATGTAAAATGCTCACATGGCCTCTGGGAAATGGGACTGACATGGTTGTTCTTACCAACTACATGTCCATGTAGTTGCCACCCACCTTTGCTTTGTGGATATACAACGCAAGAATTCTCCCCACCCCTACCCCACCCTGAATACATGTACATGTGAAACAGAACTAGACTCTAACACACCAAAACACATGGCCCTTGGGAGTCTTGAGTATTCGCTTTGCACCAATCTCCACTCATTCTCACCATTTTGGCTATAATTTGACATTGAAAGTTTGGATTATGGATTATGTTTTGGGCTTAACAGTATATAATTTATGAAACACTTCTGGGCCACCACCTGCTTAATTTTTCTTTTCCACATAGAGCCAAGAAAATTGAACACCTTAGAATGGGGAAAGAGTGGAGTAGAGTCACTTTTGCCAAAACTAGTGATGATTGCCCACCTGGAGGTATATCTACTACTACCCCACCCTACCCCACCCACCCTTGTTTACTGCTGCACCTAACTGTCACTTACACATCTGGCACAACAAACATATGAGGTTAACCATGATCATAACATGTGCAGACTCAAATATTATATAGGATGGATGTTGTTGAACACCTGAACCACATTTAGTTCTTCCTTAAAAATAATATGGACTACGTACTGACTTAAGAGAAATCTAACGCCTACACATTCATAGAGCTAGAATAGAATAGTGTATACACATGTTTACAGCTTTAGACAAGGAGAAATATCAACCCTCCACCTACAATCCTATGGCCGAGTAGGAATAAACAGCATATCATTTCCTCCACAAGGGGGAACCTCGATTGAAACAGTGAATAATGCATACAATATATTATGTTTTGCGACCAGATGTATCACATATTTTGTTCACAGCTCTTATATTTTTTTAGGCCCAATCATTAAGTAGTGCTTGATACTATTGAGTTTCAGCGTTATTTGCAGAGATGAATGCTGCACACTGAATGAGATATCACCAGGGATATCATATAAATGAAGTGCACAGGCATACTACCCTATACGCTTCGTATATTTCTTCATTTCAATCATGTGATCCATATTACGCAAGTTAGCGAATGAAGCCACAGTACTTGAGTCAATCCTATAATCCCTCAACTCAACCCACTGCTCATGCCCAGGAGGGCCTCCCTCTATCAGCTTCCGGGGTGAGTAAAGAAGGTTACAGCATAGAGTAAGACTTGTTGTCATAGTTACGTCGAGGCCCTTTTGTTGAGACATAGGTATATATAAGCCCTGGTAAGATGGGTCTTTGTTTTGGAACTGGAAGCCACTTCTATGGTAGCTAGGGATAGAATTTCAGCTCTACCTTTGTGGTGTATTGTATGTTCCTCTTCCACATTAAAATACAAAGGAAGGAAGCTTTTCTTACTGCGCTGGCATACTGGAGATAGAAATATGGTTGGCATACTCTTTCCCTCTGCATATCAGGCCATTGCCAATGGGGCGAGAAATGTATATATAATCAGAAAAAAAGTGCTGAGTGAAAGCCCATATCAAGTCCTACAAATAGTCAGATTAAGGCATAGTTCACAGCTTATAGTCTCATTTCCACACCAACAATAGCCTTTTTTTTTTACCGACAGCAGATCTGGATTCCCCTAGACGACCTGTCTGTAAGGCCATAAGGAAGTCTATGGTTCAGACACAGAACAGACCATAGGCCCAGCCTGGGCTTCCCTAGCCCACTTAAAAGGGTCTACTTCTCATCTTTCCTATCCCCTCAGGATGTGTGTGGTGCACATATGCGCGGGCACTGACACATTCCTCTGTGAAATTGTGTTATGTCGTTCTCGCCATGAATATGACCTTAGCTGTCGAAATGGCGTTAAACATCTACTACTCACTCACTCATACGCCCAGCCCTATCCTGTAGCTTGATCTACCATGTTGGACGTTAAAGTACAGGTCTATGTGATGGACATAGCCCAGACACCAGGAAGTTACATGTACCTACCCTGGGCCTGCACACGGGATTCCCCTATACAAACCACCCACTCTCATACACCAACATGAAGTGGGTGCTACCAGGGTCCACATTGCCCCATCAGGCTGCTATTATGAGGGAAGTGAAACTGCACTTTACAGCTCCATCTTCTACTATCTAATGTTTTACAGCAAATTAGGTGCAGAGTATGCTACATTGGCTTGCATGATCTCTGGGGATTTAATAATCTTTGAACTGCATCCATTCAAGTCTGATGTAAAACAACTATTTTTAGAATTAATGATGTGATCAAACAGAGGTCAAATCAATGGATTAATCTGTCATGGCCTCAGATGTATGGCTCAAAGCATGAAAGCCGATTAAGCTGCTCACAAATCCATGTTCTAATCATATGAGGCATGTTTTATACATAGCAGAGGCAGTGAAGGTCGGGGCAATGGCAGCAGCCAAGGAGAGTTGTATACCGTTTTGTTCAATTTGTGAAATGCAACTTCAAGTCATATTTACAGCAACAATCCTACTATATATACCCAACTATAGATGTAGCTTTTCTTTATTATCCTTACACGTACATTCCTTCATAAGGCCAGTGTCATATAAGCTACATTTTAGCCATCTCATCAGAAGCCACACATAATTTCTCTGTGAAGCCACAATCGAAGCCACATTTGAAATAATGGATGTTGAAACGATTCAAATATATACCAAAACATCTGGAAGCCACATGCCTGTAGTAATTGCATTTCTTATGGATAGCCTAACCTTATCACATATATTGTGACACATATAAATGGCATAGTAAATGAAAGAATAGTTATCAAACCAGGTATTGCACCCTTGAATAGAATATTGCAACACTGCAATTCCAGAGTGAGTGGGTAGTATGTCTTGACACAGAGGGAAGCTACAGCACCCTGCCAAGAACAATATCCTAAGTGCTACATACTCTGCTTAAGAAGCCTGTTCCTATCTGTTTGGTATTTTAGCTGATGGTACAGTCAGTGGGAGGTACATTACCTAGTCCAAATACCAAAGCCTGCATTGTGCACGATACTAGGGTCCATTATTAGGTCCCAGGTACAATCAGTGTTATTTCTAGTAAGTGCCAGCACTGTCTGGGACCACCTATAACAGGCGGAGCATGCGCATTGGCACCCACCCAGAGGGCCATAGTAAAATAACCTCTTTTGATATCAGTGTATTGGGTGCTTGGTTGCTATGGTTACTTGGCTTGCACTGGTACCATTGTATATTGCCGTGATGAGTGAGGTGGGGAGTTGTCAGGCACACATGCCAAGTAGGGACCTAGCCTTAAGGAGAGAAATGGATGGCGTTAATTGTCTTCTACCTGTGGTAATGAAGTGTTATATTAAAACCTGTGCCTAATAAAAGAAGGCAATATGCACTACACGAAAGCACCCAAGAGGTCTTTGTGCCTAGGGATTGTTTCATTCAATTGAGGCATCATGAAAGTCATGATAGAACAAAGAAAGTCCAAAATAAGGAGGAAAAAGAAATGATTTCGTTAGAAATAATGCCCACAGCAGAATCTAATCAGCACCTCTCTGAATTGATCTAATAGTGTTAGAAGAAGTATATATCTATTATAAAATCACCTCTATTCAAAACCACACATGAAATAAGGTTCGAAGTATACTAAGTCAAATGATCCCATATGGAGCAACCAAGACCAATGCAATTGATTTAACCAAAATTACCCAATGTAGGAGATAAAATTAGCCATTTGTAGTACATATCTGATAGGGACGTTTCATCAATGACGATGTCATTGGCATTGACGAATTAGAATTAAAATTAGAATTAACATTATATACTCTATTTGGATCTCCATAACTGAACAGAGCTTAAAAAAAAACCCAAAGACTCTAACTACAAACACAAACCGTCCATACTCACTCCTTGCTTAGTAAAATAAAATCCCTGCTGCTATTTTCTCCAGCCTCACGTCCAGTGCCCGACCACAGGTTTGCCTACGCTGAGACAGTCTTGTTCCCTCAACAATAATATAACGAGCGCAGTTTGCAGCAGCACCAAAAGAGGACGCCTCGGCCAGCTGAGGCTGGTATAGCCCCGCCTCCGCGACACAACTGTTGACAAAACCTCAACTTCATCTCCTCTGACGTCAATGGAGGATGCGGCTGCCATCTCCTGCACATCACGCTGCCGGGACTGGATCCAGTGGCAGAAAGGGTAGATGGGTTTCTATGGTAGCGGGGCTCTATCTCTCAGACAGCCTTAAGTCTCAACCTCCAGCCCATGTATATAACTTATGTAATATTATCGGCCACAAAATAATACTATTCTTTTCTCTATCATATCAATATTTTTCATATTTTAGTACATTTTATAGTTATGAATTTGGGAATAAGGGCTACCGGGGGATAATCTCGGGAGCCGTGTAATCTTTGCTCCAGCTTTTAGCCATGAAGCCTGGCTAGAATTAAGCCAGAACAATTTCCAGCTTCACACTAGAGCAAATCTGCGCATCCGCTATAATCCTCATGTCTTTTTTCATATTTACTGTAATTCTAGGAAATTTGAACATGTGTTCAGTTTAATTGACATTTGATATCCACAAAACATTTTCTTCATCTTGTTATCTGGTAGGTGTGTCCAAGATGGTATTTATGAACATTGACAGACACTGACAAACACGATCCAGTCATATCATCAAAAATAAATCTTTCTATTCCTGCCTTCCAAAGTCTGACCTTAATTGATATTTTTTACTTTTTTAGCTAGCTCACAGACATAGCCAGCAGTCAGGCCGAGTTAATTGACCATATCAATTTATTTATAGACTGTGATTACTAGGTATAACTTTAGTTAGTCAGGGACCTTTGAGGAAGTGCCACTGACTAGAGGTAGTGTGTGCTATTCAAAGAATACTCATAAAGCCAATGATTTATACTATTATAGAATGCTGATCATTTCATTGATGTTTTATCTTGCCCAGTGTCTGGGATAGCTTGGTGAGTTTTCATCAACATAATTGGCCTGTCACAATCACAATAGACTATTATAGTACTACCCCACAATGCCAATGTCAAGTTGAACGTCAAAAATGATTTAAAAATGTATGATAGAGGCCTGTATTTTGTTCTCTTGACCCAATCGTATATTTGTCATGTACCTATTTTACAATGTGCCGGCATGTATACCCCAAAATGACAAAAGGCCAATCATATCTTGGTCACTAATTCCCATTTCTCATGGTCAGAGGACTAATACCAGGACACTGCCATAACCACTATTTGTTCATTTAGTTATGCATACCCACTCTGTATTCAATCTCCTGTGGATTCCTCCTCCCACCTCCCAAATACCTCTATTACCCTATGTCAACCTGTAATCACCCAGACACTGAAAACGGCTGACGCAGCACTCTCCCTATCAGCCAATGGTGAATCTGGAGATACAGATAATTAGTCCACCTCAGTGAGTTCCTCCCACACACAGATACCTCCCAATGCATCCTGAGCTGTTCAGGGGGCAATTACAGAGCTGCTCAACGATCAGGTTGTCTTGTTATTTTAATTGGAAAGTTAGGGAGGAGAGGGTGGGGTTACACATGTTGATGTCAGGTGGGGACAGCTGGGGACACCTTAGGTGTTCCTGGTAAACACGGTGAGTAAATATGAGCAACTCAGTATGAAGAGTTGCTTATGGGGAACAGCAGCCCGGGAAGGGAGAAGATCATGGAAAAGAACAGATGAGAGGTAGCAGCTGAGGTGAGGGAGCAGCTGAGGAAGGGAGCAGCCCAGGGAGAAGAGCACCTCATGGCAGCTGAAGAGGGAGAGAGGTTGCATCTGATCGAGGAGAACAACTTTGAGTGAGAGAAGCAGTTCAGATTGAAGAGCAGCCACGGGATATGCAGAGAAAGAGGAACTGCCCATGGAAAGGGACAGCTGAGGATGAAAGTATCTCTATAGGAGGGGAACAAATAAAGATTTCAGAGCAGAGAGAGGGAGAGAGAGAGAGAGAGAGAGAGAGAGAGAGAGAGAGAGAGAAAGAGAGAGAAAGAGGTGTTACAGCAAGAAATGTAATGGAGAAATTGGACAGGTCAGGAAGGAGCACTGTCAGGAAACAGAGGACATGGGGATTCTCTACGGATTTCCAGTGTTCCGGGAGGAAATGGAGCTTTAATTAGACAAGCCGTCACCTTAAGAACGGCTAGTATTAACACCAACCATTTGAGCATGTTTTTTTTTTTACTTTTCCAACACATGTTAATCGGAAATGTTAAAGAAATGTCACACTTCGGTTTTGATTATGAGGCTCTAATGTCAAAGTTGGTAAGCAGGTTTTATTGATAGGTCAAGTGAGGGTTTTATTAACCTTGAATCACCTCGTTTATGCTGTTCAAAGATCACCAACATGTTGAAGGAAGGAGAAAATGTATTTCTAACTTGTTAAAACCTATATCGCCTCTCCCTTTGGATCCCTGATGACTACTCAGAGATCAAGACATCCGTGGATATTTGAGCCTCACCTAAGCTGTAACATGAGAGAATTCAACTCTATTTAGAAGATAGTACAAGGTGATTGGGCCTTCTAAATATATACATGCGGTACTGGTATGATATATAGGCCAGTATCAAATGGATTTACAAATTGCTGCTTAATAATCATTATCAATTCAACGAACTCCTTTCTGAACTGGTTTCCTTGAGTGGGCCTTCTCTCCTTTCCTCTTTCCTCCTCTGTTTTTGTTTAGCAATAATGATTTCCCTTTCTCTTTAAGCCCCTTCCTATTCTCCTCTATTCTCCTAGCAGCTTTAGTCCTCTCTACCTCTCATTCCTGCTGCCTCTCTCTATACATACCTCAGTTACAAAGGTTACTGCAGAGACCCTTGTGTCAGTAGTTATAGATAGTATGGCTGCAGGAACAGGTGTTGACCGTCCATTCATGAGCTGCTCTTTGAGCTACACCATGACCTGCTCATGCCTGGTGGTGCCCTTTAACGCTCTAAGGGTGACCTACTGCCTCCAGCCTCGTGGTCCTTGGTCGTCATGATGCACCAATGCAGTGCTGGCGACCGCATTGCATTGGAGCATCATGCGAACCATTCAGGTGATAAACCTCCGTAGGGTCAGCTGGATGCATTGAAGCACCATGCTTTTCTTATTGGGTTAAGCTCTCAGACTCTGGAGATTGGGACTGTCAGCTGGCTGATACATTATCACACGAGTACCTCCTCCATACCATACACCTCCAGAGACGCCCACACAGGAGTATAGAACTTTTGATATACAATCAGTGTATACCTACACCTGGCAGCCTTCACATAGCATTTACCCCTGATGCCATTTGCAGTTACAACTCCGCCCACACACCTTTGTACCTAATGCCATTCTCCTTATGTGCGTAGACACTATGTGTTCTTGAAGAAACTAACTCAGATTTGATATTATCATGATAGATATTGGGCCCAATCTACATGAAGAAACTAACTCAGATTTGATATTATCATGATAGATATTGGGCCCAATCTACATATTCTACAGCGATATTTATAAATGGATGGTTCATTTATCAAAGAGTTATACTGTATCTGTAGCTGTGCGTCTTTCATCTTCATACAGTCATCTGTCAGTACTTTCTGTTTTGTAAGATAAGGACCATCAGTTTCGTAAGCCACTAACAGCTGCCTTGGAATGTAAAGGTAAGGAGGTGCAGTGTACACTGTAAAAAAGGTGTTTAAAAATACACACCAAATTTTCTCAACACCAGCATTTAAACACCTAAACACTTGAAGTGTTTAAGTGTTTAGCTGTTAAACACTTTCTGTCAAACATCTAAACACTGAAGTGTTTAAGTGTTTGGGATTTAAACACTTGGTTAAACACTTCAAAGTTAAACACGTTTAAAATTGAACACGTTTAGCTCAAATAAGCGTGTAGAAAAGTGGGACAAAAAAGTGTTTAATCAAGTGTTTAAGTCCTAAACAATAGTGTTTAATCCCTATACACTGTTTTTACAGTGTATCGGTACTACTGAGTATTAATAAAAGCTACCTATTAGAAAGATATTAGCCTAGTGAGTAGTCAAATGCCATAGCATGTAAATCAAATGGCATGTAAATCAAATGGTGCCCTGGGTCAGCAATACCTTATCAAACGTCCACACTGTAATCCAAGAACTAATTTTCTAAAAGGATCACAATTTGCAGTTTTGTTGTTTGTACTCTGAATCAGAAAATGTCACCGGACTGAGAATATGGCAGCAGATTGTAGGTCCCAGGAAGTGAAATGGCACCGGCCAGGAAAACACCTCAATACCTAACATTAATTAAGCCACAGTGAGGCAGGAGGATGCTGGGGAGGTGTGAGCAGCTCACAAGATCCAGGAGCAGCTCTAAAGGGTACACCAACTACCTGCCTGCAAGGTCAGCAATATCCTTGTGTCACTACTGCAATGAAACTAATTGTCATTGTTTACCGGACATCTACCACAATTTAGGAATCTACTTGCCCTAGGTTTTGCTCCAATCTGATATCAAAATATGAAGTACCGATGCTGAAGCTACATTGAGTGTAAACTATAAAGATCAAAACAGTGATAAAATAACGTATTGCTAAATTAGTATTTGGCCTAGGCAATGGGCAGACCATCTAGAAGAGGCCAGAGGTTTTTAAAGAAAGATTCATCCATCGGTAGGAAGAAATGTTTTGTACAGCCAACTCATCAAAAATAACCATGTGCAAGAGAGTTCAATCCCAGCATTACCTTCATTCAATATATGGAAAACCAGCTGGCATATGTATCATATTATAGTAATAATTATGGAGTCAGTGACCTGTAGGTAAGTGAAGTTACATGCATCAGACAGTGATGTGGTAATGTGGTTAGACCCAGTGGCTGCACCAATGACTGGATACTGGGACAGCTCCTCTAGGGTGTCCATAATGCAGGTTTGTGTACAGGTGTAGTATTATTATCTATGACCGACATTGCGGTGCCCCTCACCCATGTCCTACTCAGGTCAACCCCCTCCTCTACCCCTGTCCCTCCCTTAGGGCGTGCCCATTATTAACAGGGGGGGGGTGGATATTTGCATGCACGTGCAAAAGATTTTTGCCCCCCCCCCTCACCCCTTGGGAGGGGTACTAATATTTTGGCCTCCTGCAGAACGACCAAAATATTCCTAGTTCTTTGTTCCATAGTAATTTTTCTTCCGCTGAAAATGTTTTTTTTTCTCCCCTCTTTGAAGGGTCAAAAGTCTTCACCCACCAAACCCATCACCACCTGTTGTAAAATAATGGGTTATTCTTTAACAGTGGGCCCCTCCCCCACCCCCTGGGGACCTACCTTCATCTTATCTCTCCTTCACATTTTGTTTTTTACCCACATGTTGGTCGTGGATAATGAGTACAGAAAAGGGTAGGTCCTGCTGTGTGTCCTAGATACTGAATAAATTCCATGAGCTGCTCCTAAATTGTATATCTATGAGCATAGCATCATCGATATTTTGACATTAGCCGGCTTACACTGAGCTACTCTTTATACTAGCTCCTAAATCATGTTTTTTAAACATTGGAGCTATGATTGCTGAGAGATTTAGGTCATCTGCTGAGCTGCTCATCCCATTAGTAAAGCTGGGATGTGGGCATTTTGTGGTCATGTGAATAGCCTGTAGTACATAACTCCACCCAGGTCACCCCTAGTTGCCCTACACTGAGAGCCACCTGCCAATATAGCAGGCCCTGATGGGGCGAGACAACATTGTCACTAGTACAGGAGTCATTTACTGATGACAGCTAGTTATCTCTAGGTGACAGATTGACAGAATTGTCAGCTTTTCTGAAGATGACGTAGGTTTATAAGGTTGGAGTGTATCTAGCAGGGCTATGCTCTGATGGAAACCTGTCAATCTAAGGATGGTTTGTCCAATTTTACAACTTGCTTGTTACAAATACAAGTAATGACTTCTGATACAGAGAAATTGAACTACAGATATTTCCAATACCATATTGATTGTAATATGGTCATATAATTTGACTTCATAGTAAACTGTTTAAAAGATAGAAAAAGAAAACACTGAGAAATGCCATCCACATTGAAATGGCCCTCCACATCCAACCTCTCAGACAGCACGTAAAGTAGCCTTGAATTGTGCAAAATATTTACCTATCACACTGCAGGAAATGCTGTGACTGCTAAGCACTAAATGGCATTGTAGACCTGATAAGAGCTGGCTGTCCATGTTATCATGCACCTAGACAGCTGATAATACATTCAGTGCTTACCCCCTGACCTAGTGCTATCTAGGTGAGGAGGCTGTGGGTATCTGGGCCTGATCCACAGTTTATAAACAACTACATAGCTGTAGTACATAGGGCCACCAAGAGCATGGTATGCGAAGCTCTTAGCTAAAACCCATGATCAACAACTAGGACTGTGGGTCATACTGTAAAGGAGTTGACCAGAGAGAAAACCTAACACTTTGGAAGTTTGGAGTCACACTACTCTGATTAATGAATGGTCAAATCTTGTCGATCGTTGGACGATTCTCTGTTTAGGTAGCTGCAATTCCAGAAAGGCAGTTCACAATTATACAAATTCTATTTTAGCATTAATGCATATTCAATATTACATTTTCTTGACAGTCCTTTATTCTCTCTATGGTATCAAATCCATGGATACACAGGAGACACTATGAGCTCTATGTGCTGTGTATATAGTACATGAGCAGCTCAGAGCAGTACAGATATAGTGACTTCTGCATACCATAGGTCATCAGGGCAACACCTGCTGCCTCTGCCAGTCACTGGGTGTGAGAGGCTGACCTGGGGGATGCTTTCTATAAACACTGCACCTAGACTCATCATACTTGGTACACAGTGGTGGTTATGTATGACAAATTCTGTTATCAGGGGTTGGGTTATAACCGGCCTGATATTGGTCACAATAAAGCAGACAATGTTCCACAGTAAAATCTACATTAGAATAGAGAGCCTTTTTTCTTATCTTATCAACCACTCAAAACAGACTCTGGCCCTTTGAGGCCCCAAATCCTCCATGCATCATATCGAACCATGGGGCTGATAAACTCCCAAATGATCAGCATAACGCACCTATGCAGTTCCGTTCTATCACACATTCTGACATGACACCACAGCCACACCCCAAAGTGCTCAGGACTGAAAGTGAAGGTTGCTCATTTGCCTTGCAGACACTGTTAGCTGTACAGGCATCTGGAGCAGCTCACCATTCATAATGCATGTTGTCTAATTAGCTCAGCACCAACTCACCACCATTTACCATAATATTGGATCAGCTATAGCACGGTGACAGCAATGCTGACAGTTTAGCCTCCCCGCCAGCTGGTTAATCCGTTAAGGACTGCATACCGTACCTCAGAGGTGCATCATTTCTTGCCATAATGCATCAACGCAGCGCTCGTGGACAACTTGCTGGCACTGTAGGATGCTAGGAATGAGGATATAGCACTGGCTAGTTACTCGCCTGGGCTGTCATCAGGCATGATGCTGACCAAAGGGGATAGTATCTTGAAGCATTATGGAGCAATCACAGAGTTAACTGCCAGGTGGGGCCCCGGTAGTTGGCTATGTTTTAGTGCACCATAGATTCTCACTAAATATTGATATATAGTTTGTGCAATAGACACAGTGTGAACTGAAACCTCTCCATCGTTGTTTACCACAGTGGCCTAAAACAGGCCTGCATTAACATATTTTTATCATAACAATAAGCCTAGGAATTTCAAGGTTTTACTTGCATGGTATGCCTCTTAAGTTCATATGAAATCAGGATATGTATTAAAAGAAAATATAATGCGATCCCATAAATATCATCATCAATTGGACTCTGACGTCAAGATGCCTTGTGATCTTAGGGACATTGCCTGTCTGTGTACTCTCCCCGAAATAGATCTATATGGATTTCCCAGTGGTGACGAACACTGCCATCGGATGCATTGACTTGTCGTGAGTTATATTAGTCACTCTGTCATCTCAATTATTTCTATGCAGTTCTTATATTTGTAACTTCATTCTCAGAATACCCTTTGAGGGAGGAGAAAGATAATGTTTCAGACAAATAGACTTGTACAAGAAGAGGAATTCTCAGAAAATCGCTCCACTTAAGGATTGCATTTCTCTTGTACAAATGTGGATCAACACGGTAAAAGGTACGCCCGTGAGGGGGTATGCGGGCGTACCTTTTACCGTGTTGATCCACAAATATCTTACAGAAGACGTTACATATGATAAGATACACTCTACAAATTATTTTAGTCTGTGTGCTGTTCATACTTTCATAAAGCCTCGGTACACATTGGTGAGTCGAGTCACTCATAGATCACCCTAGTGTGCAGTGATCGAGTAGCTCGGGTAGCTGTTTCTGGCAGGGGGTGGTCTCACCATGCCCTTGACCACAGGGGCATGTGTGGGGTCACTCCAGGGTGGGTATGATAATAATGTACAACAGGCAGACCAGGGGTCCACTACCATCTACCCTGGTATGTGTATGGACAGGTAACAGATAGTAGGGGAGGTCATGAACTCTGGAGCGTGTTGCTCCAATGGTAAAAAGAGCTGTCAGTAGGTACCCTCTTTTCAAAAGAAGTCATGCTCTGCTTCACCATTCAACTTGCACTCACCACATTAGTCTGAAAGGTCACCTGCCTTGTTTAAAACAGAGAGAGCTACACTATCAGGTACCTTCTCATGTCACACACTCTATAGTATATTATACTGACTGACTTCTCCCAACTAGGTACCTACTCAAATCCCCCTTTTTTAGCATTATACTTGAATGACAACTTGTGAGCAGCAAAAGGGAAAGTTATAGCTACATGAAAAGAGAGGACTGGAAATGAGGGCATTTTTAGCCAGCTCTTACTTTTACTATGGGAGCAACACCCCCCCAGGGGTTATGAGCAGGTACTAGAGTTGATGGGTTTAACACTGTAGGCGGTTTCTTACCTGTGTTTGGTCGGGGTGCTGGGTCCTAATATAAGTAAACCATAAGAAAAGGCATACATGCTATAGCTGACTAGAGAGTTTACCGACTTAAATGTTCTTATTGGCATACTAAGTTTGATTGATTGATTCGTTCATTTCATTGACAAGATTTCACAGAAATACGAGGGGTGCTTTTCAAACTAATGTCAACCGAATGCAGCATGATACAGCTAGGCTTTATCATTCTCTCCATTGATTTTATCATGTTTGCCTGAGGTTTTATCTGAAATGAGTTTTTCTAGGACATGAAAGGATGTGGATCACCTAGTTCCCCAGAAGATGAAAACCAAGGGTCAGAGGCTCTTGGTACTCAGACTGCAAACATGTATCTACTACACTGTTTGGAATTGTTCAGAACTAGTTCAGGTGTGTAAATGATACCCCAGGAGGGTATCTCAATAAGATTGGGAAACCAGTTCTCACCGTAACTATTTGATCCTGCAGTTCTCCTACATTTCTCACCCTAAGAACAGACTTCCCTGCTTGACCTCTGCTACAAGTGAACTGCACAGAAATAGGTTGAGTTGCAAAATAAGAGACTGGACCCCTCCTATACCACTCCTATAACTGACTCCCTCTTTACAATACAAGAGGGAATCCACTCCAGAAGGTCAGTGAGTTCAATTTTGGAATTATCACCTCCGACAGGATCAATTCCAAATCTTTTTGAGATACCTTCCAGGGTAAAAGGTAGTAGGGAGGCTTATATCATGATAAGGTGGGTGTCCAGCAGGCTATTGCAAAAAGATTTGGAAACGATTTTGTCGGAGGTGGTATTCCCAAAATGGAACTGACTGACCTCAGGGAATCAATTCCCTGTTGGGTTGCCAAAAGATAATTGGTCATTGAAGTAGTTTAGGAGTGGTCAGGAATTGGTGAATGCTTCCTAATCGAGAACCAATTCCCAGACAGTACCTTTCTCCAATTCCCTGGCCTTTCGACTATGGGAAGCATTCAGGTGGAATTAATCATGGAACCAGTTCCTCAACTTTTTGTAATGCAGTCTAATTCAGAGTAAGTCAATTCCATTACAGTATAAAGTGGGAATTGGTCTCCCTGGGTGGAGAATCGGGAGGAAGTGGAAGATGCATTAGTTACAGTGAGAATTAAATTCCAAATCTTTTCGCAACAGCCTCCTGGTGGTAAGTATCTAAGTAAAACAACCCCGGTTTTATACATGCAGGTGTTGAAAGCCAGTGGAGTGAACTCTGTCATTCAGGCTCTACCTTGTAAGTCTAATAAAGCTATTTCATATCTGGTCTAGATCTTGTACTCAAATATATCCCTCTTAGAACCCAATCCGGCCTAGATCGTGTATCAGAATTTACTTCTCAAGAATCTCTTTACGTTCCAAATACCCTTAGTTATAGTGCTTGCAAAATGAGACTTCGATATAAATACTTACTTATGAAAGCAGTTTTCTTTGTGATGAATCAGTGGGTGCATATAGCAATTCATAAAATCATGATTCCATTATAATACTTCATATCAATTTCTTATATCACCTTCTCATTAGAATATATAAATGCACTTATAGAATAGGCATTATTACTAATAAATGTTCCTTCATGATTCCTCTTTGTGTGAGAAGAATTATCTTTAATTATAGAGCTATCGGTCTATCAAGCACAGCAATTGAGTCACAGCAATAAAGTTTTGTTACTTAATCTATTGGTACAGCTGACCTTCATTGACACCACACTGTAAAAACAGTGTTTAGGGATTAAACACCAGTGTTTAGAAGTTAAACACTTGGTTAAACACTTATTTGTCCCACTTTTCTCAACACTTCTTAAGTGTTAAACGCGTTTAATTTTAAACACGTTTAACTAGGAAGTGTTTAACCAAGTGTTTAAATGCTAAACACTTAAACACTTCAGTGTTTAGATGTTTGAGAATAAGTGTTTAAAAGCTTAACACCTAAACACTTCAAGTGTTTAGATGTTTAAATATTGGTGTTGAGAAAATTTGGTGTGTATCTTTAAACACCTTTTTTGCAGTGCAAAGTAAATCTTCAATAACAGTATGATGCCTTATAGTGCTATGCTGATACGTCAAACGTGCGTCACCAACATGATGCATGGCATCAGCACTGATAACTTACTCACCAAGACTGCATTTATGGACCATGCTCACAAAAGAGCAATGCAGTGCTGGTGAGTTACTTAGCAGTGTGCACCGGCGTATCATATCGCCCTTAAAGAGTTACCCCCAACTGTCTCAGCACAAGACCAAAGAGTGGGGCTAATCAAAGTAACTCTTTGTTAATGAAGAGTGGCTCAGTCTTTGAGCAGCTCACAGAGCAGTTCATGGAACCGTTCAGAGTAGGACGTCATAGTTGTTTGTCAGTCTTTCTGGTGGTGCTGACCTATCCAATATACTGCATTCCTTATCTAATAATATGGACTTCAAACAACTCATGGTATTTAGAGGATTGGCGTACATCAATTGAATTGTAATCATTTGGGTTCATTTACGTAAAACGTTTTATTCGTACATCCTGTGTGATCTTTCTGGTCCATTCAACCTTCATGTGGAGAAGGAACGTGCAGTTAAGCTTTCAACTGGGGTCACTTATATAATCTAAAGTAATATTTATTAAAATCTAAAGTATAATCTACATGCAACTTCACTGTGAAGCCCGCTTTGGTCTCACTATGTACGTCGTGTCTCGAATACTAGGTTCTTGCCATTACAATTATGTATACAATTCTTAACTATTGTATAAGAGTTGGAATAATCTATGTGCTTTTATAGTTTTATGGAACAACTACAACTGCAATACGATGGTGCTTTTGTTTCATAATGAGTACTGAAAAAAAGACAAAAAGAATATACCACAATTGACAACGTATCTTTAGTATCCAAGAGCACGGGTCCATTGGAGTATGTTGATAGAGAGAAAGCAGCGAGGGCTGACTTCCTTATATTTATTCAAAAAGGCAGAAAAAGAAATCAGGTCTGTTTTTCCTTTTCATAACAAAATGATATATGGACGGGGGATTATTTTCAAGAAATTTGTGAGGTTCATTTAGTTTCCACTTCCCTTTTAACACGTGTAGGAAACCGCGGTTCCATTTAAATAACGTTTTATTGCAACAATTAATGGTTAGTCAGTTTTGTTTACTGACAAAATGTTGAAACCTGAACAAACGTGATATGCCAAAGCTCATGCCATAATTAGGAACAAAGGCAATTGGAATACCTCAGTTCTTCAAAGTGCTGATACACTTTCACCTAACTGATTAAAGATGGCCATTCTCCAGGCATCCAACTCTACCAATTAAAATGGTCTGGTGCCATGTGAGGCAGAAACTCTCTGCTGTGGATTGATCATTACCATGTATGTATTGTATATCTATACTGCAATTGATGTAGACATCCTCCAATAATTTGTGATAACTTTGACATTTACAAGAGCAATATATGTATTCTACATTCTATGCATAAACGTGAGGCCATTTTATACAAATACCTGACATGAATAAGGTCTTCTATAAAAGTGTCCCCTATCACAACAGTCATCAACGAATTACCCAAACTGTTATCTATGTTTTAGAATCTTTCACTGAAGAGGTTTAAGGGAAATCATCTATGCTCTAAAGTAGATAAATTTACACAATTTTTGTATTGCTGTCTAGTGTTGATTTATCCTAAATCTATAACCATTTACTGTGGCCTACTTAGTTTCTTGGGGGCAATTCACTCAGAACTGTGAGCCAGCAAGCTAAATGAACCGTCCAAGGGAGATTAGTACCAATTCTGACCACCAGGGGGACACCACTAAGGCTTAAAAAGGGGAAACTAGACCGAAAATTCTATTATACTAGTTTTTCATGAGGATTTCAATAGTCCCAAAGGGAAATTTCCATTTTTAGTCCAAACCTTCTAAATTTGGAATGCAAATAGAACGTTTTTAGGGAATTTCAGGGCATAAATCATTGTATTTGTTGATATGTGTTGCCATGGAAACAAGATTTCCACTCAAAATAGAGGAATAAAAAAAGCCCATTGATAGCCCCACTCACAGGGATGAATGTACTAAAAAAATGATAAAAATCCTATTTCTAGGTCAAATTCTATGAGAAAATGATTTTAAAGAATATGATTATTTTCCTTATTTGCATAATTATGCATACTTATACTAATCTCGAGTTATCTCGGGAAATATGCATGTTAGAGCTTATTTGGGATAGCAATAGGTCAGTGATCACCCAAATTCATAGACCCATAACTCTAAAACAAGGATATTTTCATATGTAATACATCATTGAAAAGCTCATGACTTGAATTTAGAAATTGACTTTTCCCCTTGGGGGACCCTTTTGCCTTGACTGGACACAATTTTTTACTGTCCATCCCATCTATAATCATGGTTGGTCCGATGGGCTGACCCTGTTCTACTAATCTAGTCTAGGTTTATTTCCAAGATACAGCTGTATGGCGAATGCCCTATTCTATTATTACGTTAAAATACAGAGGCAATTCTATGCATGTATTGAGCAGAAATCAATGCTAACCCCTGGCCATATTCAACCAAGACACAATAAGCCTTTTGAATGTGGCTTACAGACCATTAAACCACTGCCGTATAGTATTGTCTCAATAATGTGTCTGGTTGCAGCATAACCCCTGGCTGTCCCCAGGTTGACCCAGACGGGTAATACCTCACCACACAACCCTTACAATAACATGTATAAAACCCCTTTGTGCATATCCATGAACCCATATTAATGAGAGTCGCTACACCTACCCAAAATAATGCAATTCTGTCCTCTGGTGCTCCCTGTGACGTCCGCGCGGCTGATTATCACCAATCCTGCCCTGTGTGAGGAGGTCCTCTGCAATGCTCTGTAGATGCTGAGGAGCACGTTCCACTGTAGGGGCCCTTTTGGAACTGCTCGGTAGTTGCTCGCTCTATGGTAATGTCTTGCAGAAAAGCTGAATGAGCTGCTCCCTTTATACTGTACAAAATACAGCTATACTGTATGTATACACCACCTGCTCCTGTGGTGGGATATATACTGTTGTGGCTGCAGAGATGCGCTGCTCAGAGCTAACTGAGTAAGTCAGTGACTCCACACTCTGACTGTGGCTGAACCACTCTGCTGCTGCCAGCAAATGCTCATACACACTCACTCAACACTAGAGATATGAGGCTGAGGGCGGAACTCCTGCTGCTGCTGCTACTGCTGCTGATGCTGCCCCTCCCGGTGATGCTGTGGTGCAGATGGAGTCGATGCTGGTGTATTTTGAAAACTGAGACAGTAAGGCTGTGCTTAGGCCCTTGTAGTGCAGTAGATAATATTATTATGGACGGACTGCTAGAGACCTGCAGGGGTGGAAGGCTGGGGGAGAAGGCATTAGAATAGCCTCAGGGGGTCGTTCTGACGTAGGTTCTGCCCATTCATACAAGAAATACATCGTAGGATGGATAACCACAACATATGGGTGCCCTGGAGGGTGTTGCTCCTATTGTAAAAAGAGCTGTGAGTATGTGCCCTCTTTTCTAAACAAGTCGTGCACTGCTTCACCTAACTACTTGTACTCACCACATTAGTCTGAAAAGTCACCTGCCTTGTTTAAAATAGAGACAGCTGCACTACCAGGTACCTACTCATGTCACACACACACTATAGTTTATTATACTGATTGACTTCTCCCAACTAGGTACCTACTCAAATCCCCCTTTTTTAGCACCTTACTTGAATGACCACGTGTGAGCAACAAAACAGACAAGTTATAGCTACATGAGAAGAAAGGACTGGAAACAAGGGCACTTTAGCCAGCTCTTCCTTTTACTATTGGAGCAACACCCTCCTGATATTCATAGCTTCATTTAATCAGGTGAATAGACGTGGGTTGATATGAGGAATATTTTGAGACTACATAGGTTATATGCGAATCTATCACCCTGCGATATATAAACTTCCGTGTCTGAATTAATGCAAGTATAAATGTTTATACTACAATAAATGGAAAACATATTCCAGTTCATATAATGGGTGAACACTATTTACAATAAATTGATAACAATTGATAACACTATGAACAGCCAATGATACATGGCGTGATGAACCAGGCATAATGCATTATAGGGTTTAACATACACTCTTTTGTTTTCTATTTCTTTTCTCTTGAGCCTCACTTTCAATTGTAAGATATACTTTGCCGAATACATCGGTATATCACAGCTCAGTTCCTTAATCCTAACACAGGCTACAGTGACTTTATTATCACGAATAGGGAATAGTATTGCTATGGTGCAACCCTATAAAACCCCCATTGAAAAGTAGTCGGAAACTGCTTGGGATTCAATACAGAGCTGAATGGAAGCTTCACTGTGTACATAATCTTCTTAGCTCTGCCTGGAGAGCTGCCCCTCTCACTTCTCTCAGGCTGAGCAACTCCCATTTGTTCAGTGTGCCCGCTTGTAATTCTAAAGGAATAGGGCTGCGTACATGCCTTAATTTACGGCCATTATAAATGGCTTTAATCCTATGAGTGCCACGTTTATGGGCTGCACCCTTTTCACATCGTGCAGTATGGTTGCAGGCTACATTAATCCTTTTTAAAACCTAAAAGCCAGGCACAATCCAGATCCAAGGGAGCCTGTCTCCCTTGAGGGCCCTCGTGGGAGGAAGTAGCATTAAACCATCAGTTCATGTCTAAATTCTGGTCCAAGATCCCCTTAGTATTGCAATACTGTGCTTGTGAAGCTCAGAGTCGTCATCCCATGAAAGCTTTGTCCGAGCTTAACCCTTTTATAACTCCCTATATATATGCAGTACTGTAACACTGTATTTTGGAAGTACAAGGACAAAAAGGGTTAAGCAAACCTTTCTTTTTCAATTTCGATCGTACTCTACCCCTCTTCCCAATGCTAAGTTGCCCAAAAAGAATATTCACAATTATGCTATTTTATATTATTCGCAAAATAACATTAAGGTAATCATCCCCAAATCCCATCTTCATCCTGATCCAATGTGTGTGATATCCGGTCGTATCCAGCTCACACAAATGATAAGGATTATAGAGTATGTCACCAACAATTGGCGATGCAGCACACCTGCAGATACAGTATTGTTCTTTGGATGAAAAGGTAAATTTTATTTGTATGAAATATAAATCATAATCTATACTTATACACTAAGTCTCAGCAGGGGGCGAAGGGTGGAGATAAAGTCTTTTTTTCTACACAATGACAGAAGGAAAACATAGTCAACAAGTTAGAGGAGAGTGTTGTTGGCAGGTGTCAGCTGGTTTGTGGACAGGTAAGTAATAGGTAACAGGGTTAGCAGCAGGCCCAGGGGCAGCATCCTGAATCATTGCCTTAAGGTTAAACTCTTATACCAGGTGATATTCAGGAACATCATCATTGGGGCTCCCCCAGTTCCCCATCATCAAGGCTTTACCCTGTTGGGGGCACATAATACTTCCAGGCTCATATTTCTAAATCGACATGATATAGCATATGCAGTGCTGGTGAGTCTACTGCCAACACTGCGTGTAGGTCAACGAGGGCATTTGTGAGTGTATTAGTCCTGTAGAGTCACCATGATACACGAGTGCAGTCCTGGTGAGTAGACACATAGAGCCAAGGGGCCTCATGTATTAAGTCAAACTCCTAGCCATACAAAGTTAATGTGTGATTTAGGAGTGTGTAACACAGGAGGAGGGAGCAGGTGTCACCTCCAGGGCAGCTCCAGCTCTTGACGTCATCAGCCCTCACCTGTATACCAGGGATCAACTACCAAGACGGCTTAACCATTTAAGTAGTATACTACATTATGTGCATTTGTTGTCATGCTACAGCTCTGGCTAGTCTTATTATTAGCTGCAGGGCAGTGTGATGTATGTATGCATCATGCTGACCCTAGAGGGTTAATCAATACACTACCAGGTCAGAATGCACCATGCCTGGAGCCATCACGTGCATGGCTCATCCAGCTTCAGGTGGTGCAGGAGTAGGGTGGTCCTCAGGTGGTACAACTCCAGGGGCTGTTTACTTGTTATTGCTAACCCATGTAGGAAATCATGTTGCCATAAGCTAGGACTGTTTGTCTTGGGGACTCAATAGTGGAGGGTCCTGATGAGCAGCTCACCAGCACTGAATCCTGCATCAAACCTACTTTAGGGAAATGCATCAGCCCTACGTGAATATAGGCAGAGCTTACTCACTACAAAGTTGTTATCATGTATACACTAAATAGATACAGTTCTGTCCTTAGAGGGTTATTGCTGACGCAGTAAGATACTTCATCAAACTTCAGAAGTCATCATTATCTAATTAACCAGGGTTCTGCATGTACACAGATCAAGTGGATTCTTTGACTACAATAGGGCTCGTCTTGAGATGCATCTGCCGATATTAAGATGTTATCTGGTCTTGGAGGTTATTTGACATTTTAGACAACAAGATCAGTAAGTATACAAAGAATGTCTTTGATTCTCCAAGATATATCATAGTTCAGGCAAATCTAGACATTATATTCATTTCCACCTTTTCAAATCACCTGCACATTTTGTGCATGGAACAATAGAAGTTGCAGCACACATAGCTATTCATAAAGTAGAAAGTGCAGTATTTAAAGTTTTGAAATAAAGCGTTATCAATTTAATCATAATAGTTCAAGCATGGCTCAAAAATAAAATTGTAAGCTTCTTCCAAATGATGTATTTATCTACGAGCAATATACATGCAGTTCTTACAAATAAGTACATGTATTATGTTATATTTGTTATTGATTTTTATTTTGAAACAGAACATCTATCCTGTCCTCTAGATCTGGCCCAGCTATAACTGGCTCACAGTATAAACAATACTGACCCTTTATTTAATCGATTATGTCATTGATGAGGATTCAGAGAATCATCAATAGCAGCAACATGCAGTGTTTATATTATATACCTCATCCCAACATGTAGTTCCTGTTTGTATATCACCAGTTCACAGAACACGTGTGTATCTGGCCAATTCTCATGAGAATGGCAAAGGTTTAACAAAATAAAAGAGAGTTTTTGAATATGCATTAATGTATATTGGCTATGTAATGTATAAACAAAAAAACGGTGTATTTTAAATCAATGTCCCATGGTACCTTTTTGTTTGAAACCCATTTCCCTATATTCTACTACCTTATGTGCTGTGATGTGATAGGAAACATTTGCGAATCTGAAGATTTGACCACATGATCTTGACCATGCTTTTTCACCTCTTTGTTCATCTTTTATTCAGCACATGGCTCTGTCCGTTAATGGATGCTCAGCCTAGTTTCTACGCCCCAGTAATTAATGCAGAGATAAACTGTGGCAACCCCTGTGAGAATCAGCCACTCGCAGCTCTAATAGTACCCCTACCACCTGGCCAAACACTAACCTTGATGTTCCATATCTCTACTTATACTTGTAGTTTGTACACATACATCCCCCACGTGGTTGGCAAGATAAGCTTCCACAACTCCCATAACGTGTTACCATGACGGATGGGTCTAACCCACATGACGTTCACCACAAACACTCCGTCATCACCAGACATTTGGAAATTATGCTATTATTTATGGTGGTTACCGACCTTAGCCAGAGACATATATATTTTTACAAGTTCTTCTTGATGTAAATTGAAGGTTAGACTCAAGGCCAGGGTCATGGCATACAACTAGCACAAATCATCAATCTTTTTGAGCAAAAGACGGTAGGGATTATATTGTATTTCGTATTCAATGCCAGAGGGCACTAAACCTAAGGAAGAAAATAAAATCAACTAATAAATGTAAATACCCCTGAAGTATGTGAGATTGTTGGCTTGGCCTCATGCATGCATCTCGATACAGGCCCTAGTACATAAAGTGCTAGGTATGATATAAAGCCAAACCAGGGACAATCTATGACGAAAAAAAACAACAACTAAAAAGCTGTACATGACTATTTAGATATATAAAACACAACCACAGAGTCAGGGGTAACTTGCCCAGTTCTCGGACAGGTCCAATTCTCAGACGATTTTCACAGCCAGATAAATCTTATTTCAGACCATAAAACCTATATCATTTTAGTTTCCTTTCTGTTGTATCAAATAGATGTCTATTCCCAATGGTATATTGATAAACTTCAAAATATGTGGTGCCCTCTTTTAGTATCACTTGAAACTGTGGACGAGAATTGGAACATTAGAAAATGTGGTGTCTGATAATTAGGCATGGTGACATGGCTACTTCCAGACAATTTTGATAATTGATATTTTAAAACTAAATTAAGTGAGCATAATAGCAACTATGTCAAGACCTCAAGTTCATCAATATCTAATAATGATGGGGAGCCTGCTTCAGCTTGCGAAGTCATCTTTAAAATACAGAGTCTGTCCGGGACCTGGACCATCTGTCCGAGAACTGGGCACTTTGAATATCTATATGAAACCCCTTATAACAAATATAAATATTAGGCTTCAGCTAGGGAGACTTTTTATTATGGGACTAAGGGGCCCTGTCCATGCATAATGCTGAGTTTAGATGTAGAAAACCGAGTTGGGCCAGTTTAGTGGGGGAGCAGCTACCATGGGTGGAAAACTAGTCTCAACCACATTCTCAGTGTAGTCCCCTCTAGTAGTAGACAGGGTGTGACAGTCAGCAAAGTCTCTGGTCTCCCCTGTGTTTACACAACCCGCCCAATCCACATGGCTACTTTGAATATATGCATTATTCCTAGGTATCCAAACACACTGTTCACATATCTGAAGCCTATAGGACTGAGTCATTAATTGTCCTATAATTGCCCCAGTGCTGACCTTTAGCTTCTTCAGTGTAAATTGTAGTTAATATGCCAGAGGCTGGTAAGCTGTAGGCAGTCATTCCCTTTATGTATGGTCAGGTAGCTACACCATGAGTAGAAATTCCATGAGCATTTAACATTTCCGAATTAAGACACTGTAAGAGCTATACAAAGTTGATACTAATACATTTTCTAAATTTATTCTGAAAATGAGGAAGTTATATGATTGAACCTAAAAAATAGGCCTTACGGGCCTATTTATCATGTGTATATGAAATGCAAGAGGGTGAGAGCTTGTCACCTTACCCAACACAATACCCAGAGTGCAATGTAGTTAATTGAATTGTTTGCCTGAAGTGGCCTATACAGAAACAATCATTACGTGTGCCCTATCACCTAGCTCAGTGTAAGAGTGCTATGGTCAGATGTTGGATCCCTAGGAATAATGCATATTTAAAGTAGCCATGTGGATTGGGTGAATTGTGTAAACAGTCTAGACAGTGTTCTATACATAAAAAATGGACTAGCAGAGAGAGTCCTGTCAGAGTGTATAATACACTTTGGAGCTGCCCCCTACGCCCTCCAGTGGTGGGAGTATTTCCATGGCTGCGATGGTGAATCATTTACCCCCTCCCCCTTTCTTACTTATACCAAGCTATTACTCACGACAAATCCACATATTTCATGAAATGCATTTTACCCTGACGACAGCCTATGTTCTGTAGTGCCTAGATGCCATTTAATATTTTCTCCTGTAGCTACTGTCATACTAGGAATATGTGTATGATCAAGTTGTCATATGAGAAAAATCATATGACTAGTGGCTACAAGGAGTAAGAATATCAAGCTCTTATTAGGTATTCCAGTTGTCACTGGTTTATTCAAGGTTTAGGCGGAACTTATGTATCAGTAATACAAATGTCAATACACAGATAATTCAAACACAGTAAATGTAATAAGTATTCCACTCCTATGTATAATAATAATACATTGTCCAATACTCAAAACACTCTTGGTAGCCTAGCTTAATAATGGATCTTTTGACAGCGGATTAAGTTAATTGAATGTGTCATGGACGGGCGCATCCAGGCCATGACCATTATCTGGGCCATAACATCCGTGAGATGGTGTTAGCACCACTGGAAGTTCACAATGTTGTCACATTTATAGCCTATTGTTAGTGTATGGTGGTCAGTGGACCATGAGGTCAGAATGGATTGACCTTAAACAATTATATACACTATTGTCCATAATCAGTGAACCATGAGGTCGGACCTTTTGGTCCTTAAACAATTATATACACTATTGTCCATGGTCAGTGAACCATGAGGTCGGTCGTTTTGGTCCTTTACATTATATATATTCACATAGCTTGTGATCAGTGGACCGTGAATGCTCATATAGAGTTATATGTATTCATGCCTCATATTATATGCATTACTACAATCATATGTGACAATTTATGGCATTACTAAAATATATATGATACTACCCTGCTTTATTCCAAACCTAACCATTAATGTCTGCTTACTTTGAATGGGAGACATAATATTATACTTATACTATTATTCATGAGTTTGAGCTTGAGTTTGTGTAGTCTATCAAGTGACAGAAATACACCAAATGCATTCAGATTTTATTCATAAATTCTTTCTTACTACCGTAATCTCCTGCGTATAAGGCGCGTCTTATACGCGAGGTTTTAGTACTTCCTGGATCCGCAAGGGGGACACCAAGAGCTTCCTTTTGATATGTTACACTCCCCTTATCTCAAAAAATGACAGAGGTGGTTTCAAGGGGGTGCGGGGGGCCCTAGCTACACATAGCTTTTTGAATTTTGAAAATCCATTCAGTAGAACCAAAGTTATGAATTTTTTATTTTTTTGACAATATTCTTCAACTCTAGGTGTGTCTTATACGTGAGGTGCGCCTTATACGCGGGAGATGACGGTACCTATCAGCTGAGTATTTGCATCCAACTTGTCCTAAAGGACACACCCCCTGTACAGTGGTGACCTATCATAAGTCAAACACCTAGATCTGGCTACCTTTAACTGTTTTTAAACATTGCCGCACAGGTTCCTGGCAGGGAGTTTGACACAGTTTGGATCATACACAGAGGCGGCGAGAGACACCATGGCACAACTTAATTTAGAGGAATATATATACACATAATGCAGGCAGGGACACAACTACAGAGTAAGGGTCGTTTTTCTTTAGTGATGGTTTTTGTAGTTTTTATTCAATGTATCTAGATTCAGTAAGCAGGTGAATCTGCCATGTCTCTTATTCTGAACCAGAAAGTAGATTATCTCTTCAGTAATTGTCTGATATGTAATTGCCTTCAGATGCCCATGAGGACTTAATTAGAGGTAAACATATTTTAATTAGCGGCCTATGTGTAGACACGGCTGGCAAATGACAATTATGATAAATAGAAATATATAAGAGAAGAGGTATAATGGTCATCACTCTGCAGAAAGGTGTATTTCAACTTATATTCATACACGTGGAGCAAGAGGATGGGGATTCCTTCTGGAAGTCATATTAGTGTTAGAGGTATGCTGACCAGCTCCTCTGCTGATAAAGACATAATTTTGCATTAACATAACCAGGCACCGTGTGGAGAAGAAAACATATGCGCTTTAATATTGATGGATTTGCCCTCCTCTGGGAAGTGATTTGTTTTCTTGTAATTCAAACAAAAATGCTGCCATGCCCTGTACATTTTGTGTATACGTGACCAGCAGGAGCACATACCTCTGACTAGCTAGCTATAAACCTCTACGGACAGAGCAGACATTATTCCTCCACACTGTCATACTGCGCCAAACTATTTACATGATATCTACTGTATTTTTAGAAAACACTAAGAGCTGCTGTTAGTACAAATCCGTAATGATAATTATTGCAGTCAGTCGGATACCGCATTGGCCTGTACAAGCGATGGGTCCTTGAATGAGCACCAGTTTTGATTAAGCGCTGGGGGTACAGGGGTATCCAATTTTTAAAATGCACTTTAATTTAAGTTTTGAATAAGCGCCGGTCTTGTATTAGCGCTGGGGGTAGAGCCTACTTGAAATCTATGAGCGCCCGGCGCCTATGCAAGCCAATACGGTAGTTTCTACAATGAAGCCCCAGATGGCAGTGCAGTGGTACATAGAATCTGTGTGAAAATAACGACGGGTCTCTGTCAACTTTGGGGCAAGGATTTCGCCTATATTTCAACAACATTTCTTTTTACAGTGTGGGGTATCATACTGACACTTTAGGAGCATCATAAACTCCATAGGGTCACCATTATGCATATGCACTAATGGCTGCATTTAGGCATCATTCTCACATTCATGAATGGAACAGGAAAACTAGTATAATTCGGCCCTAAAGGGTTAGCACACACTCTCACCATGAGGAACAGACGCACCCCCTCTTCATCTGATAATACTTTGTCTAATTACAAGCCCTCTCCTGCTGGCTTTCAAGACGTCCCATTAGGAAAATATGATAAAAGACTCGTTCCTCTTTAATGCTGTTTCCTTTCTGATGTTAGAAATATTTAATCTCAGCTTTTCTTAGTCAGTGTGTGCAGTAATCCATTTAGCATTCTCAAATTGAGGAGTAGAAGTAGGAGAGCTGCCTGCAGTGAGGCTAGGTTACCGACATCTGCGCAGTGCCTTCTAACAGTAACAGCTGCCATCACTAGTCACAGTCAATTGCCTTTTCCAGGTTGAGGAACTGGCCCTTTGCACACCCTATGCTTTCTGCGCACCCTGGATACTTTGATCTCTGGGAGCTTTAGGGCCGCATGATGACAATTTCCCTTTATTTATGTTCCCAGGTAATAAATGTGAGCAACTCTATTGTGTAGTGTAGGGAGAGGGAGAAAGTGAGATAGAAAGATATGGATAGGTGGAGATAGAGAGACCCAGTGAGAGTGTGAGAGAGAAAGGGAAAGAGAGAGAGACAGAGAGACAGACAGACAGAGACAGAGAGACAGAGACAGAGACAAAAGCGTTCGACAGACATGGATCAAGATCTATTGACTACAAACATACAAATTTAGGGGTTTAGTTAGTAATCAGGCAAATGGACGCCTGAACCAAGGGCCAATTGTCCTGTCTTTACATTTATGAGTTGGGGTAACCTTTAGTTGACCACAAAGAGCTAAGCACTGCACGTATATTATGAAGAAATAATTAATATATGGTAAAAGAAATCTACAGGAGCATCACTTTGTAGAGTAGGCCAAATTTAAGACACAAATTACCATCACAGTGAGGATTCTGGAAGCCACCATACATGGTGATGAAATATCCTAGACGGGCGAAAACATCATTCCATATCTAATCCGAAGTATGCCATGTGTCCACACAAGCGATATTTACCTAAAAGAAGGAAATACTATATAATGGAAATGGCCTGCACTGGGAAATGATTTGTTCTCCTATATACAGAGTAAGAATATTTTATGGTCCACAGCCCATGTGTGGTCTATCATCATGATTTTGGCAAAGATTTAACAGAAGAAATGTTTGGAATCTGTCTAAAGTCTATAGTCTGCATGGGTGAGGTGCAACAAAGCAGCTTCTTGGCAAGGAATTAAATATTCAAACGCATGTACGGATGTGCCTGTCTGCTTGCCTACTCACAATAAGAGCTCTATAGTAAATTGCCTGAGCAAATGGGGAATACTTGTGGACAACAATCCAGCTAGTCAGAACCCCGCTGTCACATGCATGATGCCTAATATATTGGGGAAGCACTTAAGACTTTCGTGACAGACCTGTTACTTGATTTTTTTGAGAAAATGATATAGAATGATATTTGCATTTAAGCCAAGTTCATGAGCAGGTCATAGAAGGGTGTGCCTGGTGGGTGAGATTTGTGGGTATTGTCTCTGCAGGAAGTAGTTAGATTCTATACCCCACAGAGTGATAGAGCAGGGGCAAGCAATGTGAAAAGAGCATGTCTGTTGTACAAGTGAAAAGGTGATAGTACTAAGATAAATATAGAACATGGATATTCAGGTAGCTGCTACCTTAAGGTGATATACATTTGTTGTTATAAGCAGTGCTATAGGAATCCTGTCAGGCTTAGTGTCAGTTTTAAACATTGAGTATTCACAAGTGAGAATATAGGATCAGAGGAAAACATGCCTGTAGTATAGAGAAAAGGGACAATTACTTCACTAAAACAGTAGAGGGGGGCATTATGCCCTGACAATATGCAGCAGGAACATTGGCTAGAACTATGGATCATAGTTATCAATGCATGTAAATAGTTTATATAGAATGCTGGGCTTCAACTTTTCACCTTTGGAGATGAGCTTTTATATCCCTACCAAATATGTGTACTTATTAAATTTAGACGACTTTCTGAAAATGAATAAATTATTATCACTTAATGCCTAAATGCTTATACATTATCTACAGAGTGTTACTTTGTTTGAGACATCATGCTTCCCCAAAGGGCTAGGCTGCCCATGTGTGTTTATGTAGTATATATAGTAGAGACGGCAGGTGTAGAAGCACAGACCCCTGCCCAGCTAACTGCCCCTTAACCCATATTCACACCAGGAGGAACATGCACTCCAGGACTGTCTATGTCTTGCACATGTGTTACCTTCTTTCTCATAGGCCTCTTGTGCTGGGCACAATGCACTATCAAGACCTCCCAGTAGAAGCATATTATGTATAGGACTAAAAAAGACAACATTTCTCGGACTATAGTTTTTGATGTTAAACAATGGGATCATTTCATTAATCATTTCTGTTCTCCAGTGCAATTTGATGCACTATCAGCAGCTCAGAAGTTGCAGAATGTCATGATACAATCGGTCATGATACAATCGGTCCTTGGCTTTCACTTTCTTTGTTCTTTCGATCCATGGTCATTTTAACAATATTTACTGCTTTCTGGAAGGCATTTCTCCAGATGGTATGACTATATCTGTTTTAAATCATGGTGGGATCACTCACTCTAATGCCATTACAGCTCTGCATCTAGTGGTCACTAATAGTTATGCTGGTGTGACTGGTCTACCAAACCCTATGTAATCTATACATTAAGTGCTGATCATATGGAGCAGTAATAGTACATTACGTACCTACCATCACCCATTCTAATTTTGAATGTTTCAAATCGTAGTAGTTGTGTGCAGTAGTACCATCTTGAGAAATATCCTCCAGGGAAAGCTTATCTCGAAGGGAACAGAAATGTTTGGCGCCCAATTTGATTTGGTCTGATCTTTGCCAATCGGGCCAATAGGGATCAGAGCACCAGGTTAATAGAATCCATGTTCCTATTAACCCAAGCCTCAGGGCACTCATGTACTTGGATCAGACTTGCCTCCCCTCGTTTTTGTCATTGGTCTGATCTGAATGTAACTAGTATTTTTGCATTTCACTTTTAATATCAGGCACTGTCCAGAGCACATGACTACTAATGAACTGCACCACGTAATATTCCAAAGCATTTACTATTCAAAGGAATCAATATTCATATTTTTATCCCTACAAATCCTGCAACATATGAAATAAAGGGATAGCCTATATTTTAAGGAAATTTATTCGAGTGTGGCCTGAGTCCAAATGTCTTTTATTAAAGAATTATTCAACCTGTAGTAGCAATGGAGGGCGAGGAGGTTGTAATAGCGGAGAAAGTTAAAGGCCTAAAATACTAATTGAAAGTAGACTTTCAATGGTAAAGAAAATGAAAGTCTATCCTCTTTGAAGGTGAAAAGATTCAATGTATTTGGTGTAGGCCTACACTATCTACACATTTACTGCCATTGCATGATTTATGCCCAGCAGCACATGCATGCATGCCAGTCACGATTATTGTCTTTATCCAATACCTAGAGGGGCTTCTTTCCCTTCAGGGGCCATTATATTTAACAGGCACACTTTCACCTCAGCTAACCTTAGGTTACCAAGGTAATATCATTTCATGGAGACAGCCATCAAGGTTTGTCATTGCACAAATACTGCTCGTTGTCATTAAAGGACACATGCTAAAGGCATCAGGGGGGCGTTACATAAACAGGTCTTGCTACCTTACGACTCTCATAGGGAAGGAAGTCGCTCTGATTTTCCCACCAGAAATTGACGTTATAGCCAACGATAAAACCGCTGTTACACAAACTTTTTGTCATAGCGTATCTATCGCTCGTTTCCTTAAGTTAATGTTACAACGATCCATTTTCCCAGATTAAATATTAGGTGCCCAATCATCAGAACGACCATCTTTCTGATGATTGACATTTTTTACTGAACGATGAGGGAGACACCAGAGTAATTTTCGTTCACTGGGTCTCTTCATGTCTAAGGGAGGGAAAATTGAAGATGGCTCCTGCTCAGAAGAAAGATACCTTAGGGCGCAAGCAGCGGAAAATCAGACAACGGAGGTCCCCTTTTGCCATGTATAATGAGAATGAGTTCCAGGCCCGCTACAGGCTGACAAAACCAGTGTCAAGAGGTTGGTAGCCGACTACATCGCCTTCAAAGGGACCACCAGAGGAGGGGGACTCTCCCACTTGGATAGGGTAAGTTATAAAAATATAAAAAATAAAAATTCCCAATAATTACTGTAATAAAAAATAATAAAGTAATGGAAAGATTAATACTTAAATATTTGTCAATGTCCCATACAAAATATTAGTAAATGTATTTATATGTTTTTATATATTTTTAGTTGTGTCTATTATACAAATTATATTCACAATTACTCTAGGCACTGTATCTTGATTCAGATCCTAGGACAACAAAACCAAAACACTACGTGTCAGTTAGATTGCTTAACTTAATATACCAACAAACCGGAAATCTCAATCTAGCATCCTTGATTCGGATCCTGACACTCTGAGTCCCAGTGGGAACTACTTGTAAAATAACTACTAATGGACCAAACGACTATCAACACCACCAACTTAAATATACCAATCGCAACTGTCTTAGAGACACCAACAGCTCCAAGCAGCTCCTTATTGTCAAGTTGCTAGGATACTAGCAGACAACTTGAATAAAAGCAACCATCACGTCACATAATACCAAAAAACTGCAAAAGCTGCAACATCATCCCTAGAGGACTGCAAGCAAGAATTGAATCTGCCGATCAATGGAAATCCATGACCTCAAGAAGCATTGATATGAACTATTGAACTTTGACCCAAGATTGACCTAATTATGGACATGTGACCCTAATTGTAACCATGCCAACGCCTACTCTTTTTCCTACCTCAGTAGCCCAAAAGTGTTCATATGCATCACCTGATGAAGGCCCATATGGCCGAAACGTTGTGATCAAATGCATACTACAAACATTATGGTGAAATAAAACTTCGAAACCTGAATTTTTGTTGTTCTAGTTGTGTCTATTATACAAATTATATTTTATATATTTTTTTTCAGCAGGCTGGTCGTCAGGTATTACGCAACCGGTTTATTCTACAGCACCAAAGGGGACACTCAACAAGCGTCTCATACCTTGCTGTGTCATTCTGTTAACCCTTTTAGGGCAGAGCAGAAATGGTTGCCCTGGCCATGGGGACGGCCTCTAGTTTCGAGAGGACGAGCCTATTTTTAATTCCTATACAAATCCTATATAATGGGCGTCATTTATAGTCAATGCTACGCCTACCATGGTGTCCACTAAAGTCAACGCTAGGCCTACCATGGTGTCCACTATAGTCGATGCTAGCCCTCAATGAGTTAAGGATGTAACTGACTTTTTCTACAAAGAGAGGAAAAAGTTCATCCAGTGGCCTGAGTCTTTAGAACAGAAAATGGAAAATGCTCTCAAAGTGTACCGCCACATACCCAAGGGCACCAAGGAGGAACAGAGGAAGAAATACGTGTTTGGTTTTGTTGATGGCACCCACATACCTATTAAGACACCAGATCAGAATGAGGCCCCTTACGTCTGTCACAAAGGGCGCCATTCAATCAACACGACTGTAAGTATTTTTTCATACTTTGGGTTTGTTCTGCTTTTTCAGTTTTTATATCCTTTATATGTAATAAAATTTGACATGACATCAATAAGGAATAAACTCTTGAACAAAGACATTTATTTTAAAAACAAAACATTTTGTTATCTACAGATCATCTCAGACTTCGACAAGAGGATCATATATGTGGATCCGAGGTGGCTGGGATCTGTGAATGACTCGTATGCTCTGAGGTGCTTCCCCATCGGAGATGAGATCGAGGAGGAAGTATGGGGCAAGTTTGTTCTCCTTGGAGACGGTGGGTGAGTACCTTAACTATTTTTTTGTAATTTTCAATGTAGTACTTTTTGTCATTTTTTCCATGAGAAATAAATATTATGTTTCTTCTCTCAATTTCTAGTCCCACACCTGTCTATTATCTCTACTTCATTACCTTACATTATCTGTTTTTTGTTTCCAGATACGGCCTGAAGCCCAACCTCTTCACTCCCTACAGGACCACTCAACCAGGAACAAAGGAGGAGAGGTTCAATAAGTGGCACCGCAAAACGCGGGTCTGTGCGGAGCAGTCGATCAGGATATTGAAGCAGAGGTGGCGGTGAGTAGCAGTTTTTTTTTGCAATAATGTATAACGTTATAAAATCTTAAGAAATTTAGCTTCACAACTGTGATGTAGAAACCTCTTGTATATCATAATCTTAAGGCCTTGTTACAACTACTTATCTTTGCGACAACAATAATTTATAACTCAAATTTTGGTCCTATGTGAGTAATTTTTTTTATGACACAGTATCCTAGACTCCTCTGCCAGGTACATCCGCCACTGCCCTCAACTGAGCGCCAAGATCATCATCTCGTGTTGTTGCCTGCATAATGTGGCCCTGGATCACGGCGTTAGGATAACGACACATCCATTCGATCCATGGATCCCTGTCAGGGCTCCTCTGAGACAACCCCGCCAAAGATCCAACAGAACTGAAGAAATTGAGAGCAAACGCATCCGAGGGTTTCGCCAGGATTATGTCAACAAGTTCTTCTAATAATCATCCTTAATAATGTTGGACTTGTAAAGATGTTTCATACATCTATTCATTTCTTTTTGGTAATATTGTATGAAGATATGTTATCTACTGACTAAATAAAGTCCATTCTGTTCAACTTGTTAAGTTCTGTCGCATTAAGTTCTGTTAGAACCAACCAACTAACTAGTAAAAAAATAATTTTTACTTCGTATGAAGTTTCTGATAAACTTAAGAACACACGAGCTCCAAAGTACCAATATGTGGCACCCGTCTGGATTTACATAGATTGCATCAAGTAGGGCATCAAGTTCTATATCAGACCGTCTCCCCTCTTTGACAGGTATATCTTCTCGGTGGGGCACATCCTCTGACTCATTAAGGGTACTCCCCTCTGAGTCGCTCACGTGAACTGTGTCATTTCCTTGAGGGATGAGCGGGGGGGGGAGGGGGAGAGCAGGGGAGGGTGGAAGCTTCAGACATGAAACTGCCGTCTTGTTCCTTGGGTGTGAGGACCAGTTGCTTCTTTTTTTTTGGTACCTGTCTTAGCTGTACCTCCCTGCATGTGAGAAATGACGAAGAGGGAAACCTTACTCAATTTTAACGTATACCGGTACAAGAACGAGAAAATGAGAACGAGAAATCGTTATGTAGAGAGGTTCATTTTTCTCATTATGAGCATGCGACGTCTAAGTCCTTTTCCCAGCCTTTAAATTCATTTTTACCAATGTATTGCGATTCCTGAATTGTCACCTAACCTTAAGGACATGAATAGAACTCACCTTTTCCCGCCTCTTAGGCATTTTGATTGATTTTTCGTTCAATGTCGCTAACCCTCGCAACCTCTGGTTGTGACGTCACAAACTGCACAGCGACACATAGGCCCCCTGGCGGATCATATCCGAATCATAACGACTTGATAGATAAGACAAGGTAAAATGTATGTTAGGCTATGTGCATTTATTTTTATATGATACTCTTTGCCTGAATGGGTGTGCTTAAGAATCTGTATAACGTTTTCTGTTTAATTTTCTACTTTTATTTACCAGAAATTAGCAAGATCTTTGTGAAATGCAGGAAATAACAGATGAATTAAGATTGAACAAACAACTTTTATTTAAAAGGTTAATCTTTGAGGTTACATCTTTCTTTGTTTCTTGGATAACTAAGATATTAAACATAGGCTAACTTGTGTCCGGTTTCTGCACATAAAAGCACTTCCTTTTCCCTGTATGTGCTTTGTGTCGCCAGCAATTAAAATAAAATGCACAAAGTTGCACTGTCTCATGTACTCGTTAAAAATTAAAAGAAATTACTCTGTTATAGAAGTCATATACTGGATATATTAACATGCAGCTATAGCGACCCTTCAGGGTAAACATTACCAAGGCGCATACCCGTTGGTAAGGACTAGGCCTGAGTGTGGTATATACTCATAGCTGGTAATACACAACAGCAGTGCAATACCACCATACCACTGAATAACATCTACTGTTTTCATAGATCAATAAACGATAGGGATTCCTGCACACCTGACTTAGTCATTAAAATTATTATATTGCAGGCACAATCGATATAGCACTCTTTGGGAATAAAAGAATATATATGGACTTCAACGGTAAAAAATGAACAGCTTAATGTTTCTAGTCGCTAATTAAAGTGAGATCAACAGTTCTCCATGGCACAAAAGTATCATATAATGTCCAACTGTATTAGGCTTTTTTATGTCCTAATAAGTTCAGTTAGTTTTTATTTCTTAGGTTTAGCAGCCTTCTTTGCTGGTTTTTTTTTGGGGGCGGGTTCTCTTTTACGGGTGATTTTTATGGTAACCTCTGCCTTATCCGCCTTATTTGGATCCTTGTTGTCCTTCACTTTTTTAGTTTCGGCCTGCTTTCTCCTTTTCTGAGGGGCCGCCTCCTCCTCTCCCTTGTCATCTCTATCACCTGATCCATTCTCTTTCTCTTCACTCTGCGCATGCCGAGAAGAATGCTTACCCTTATGGAAAACTAACTGAACTTACCTGTATGGCGATGAAGTAAGTCTGTCAAGTGTTTGTTGGTCTCCCTCTTGTCTATTTCTGACAAGGTAACCAGCGATTCCAGTTTGCCTACCACAAAAGATAACTCGTCGGTACTTTGAGGGAAGGGAGTACAGGTGGATGGGGAGGGGAGGAGACCTTAGGAGGCTCTTCAAAAGATGTCATGGTAGGGTCTTCAAAGATAGGCTCTTCTTGCTGGCTATACAGGGACTATGAAGGGTCGGTTGTTTGACCGAGCTGACCTTGTCTGGAGTTTTATTGGGAACAGAAGGGACTGTTGTAAGGTCTATTATATCCTCATCTTTGCTGTCATTTACTACACAAACATTCATATCATCTGACGATGAACCAGATTCCTTGCTGGGAGTGGAGGCTGCTGGAGCAGAAGACTTGCATGATGACTGGGTTTGACTGACAACTGCAGTTGGCTTAGCTGAGGGCTTGTCTGATTTATCCGTGGAGGGTTTGTCGGGTGAGGGGGGGTCCTCCTTCTTTTTATTCTGTAGACCGTGCACAATCTTTCCATTAGGACCTATAAAAAAAAGATTGAATTGGTTTATAGAAAAATTGATAATTGAATATAACAATGCATTAGGGTGAGGAAATAACAATTCTTTAGTCTAGGAGGAACTACAAATCAAAGTAAAAATACTTAAAAAAATATTTTGGCACAGGGGAATGAGAAATGCTGCAAAGGAATTAAGTAACAAAAGTTTTCTCACCTGCTATCTACTTTTTCCCTTTGTACTTGAGGCACATTATCTCCTCTGACAACAAGCCTGGACCTTCCTTTCCATCCCGTATCAGCTTCAGGTAAGCCTTGTTCTGATAGAAAATAAGAGGGGTACAATTAAAAGAGACAAAAAAAATTCATAAATAGAGGCATGATGTAAAAAAAGAGGTCCAATTTAAGGTCGACAAGGAATGTAAAATACATGGGCTAGAGACAGAAATTTTAACTTTCCAAAGGTACATGGAGGATGATTTGGTTGTAAGTGGTTGCAGAGTGGAAGATCAGAAAATATTTCATCTTTTATTTTAAAACAAAGCTTGGATATTTACCTTCTTAGAGGCTTTGTAGGGAGGAGCATCATTTATGTGATGCTGGGGGGTGTGTAGTTTGGGCTCAGTCTCCCTCACGCTGTTTATAGAAGCTGAAAATAAGATGTTACTGTCTGATAATATTCAAACTAACAAAGAGAGATCGACATCAAGTGAGATGAAGTTATTCAGGCAAAAAGATTCTTTGTATTGCAAGTAGGTCACAGTGGACGTAGGTTACTACATCAAAGAAACCCAGTCTTTATCAATGAGGACGTAGAATTGAGGGCGAGTGGTGGGATAAAAGGTGGGTGGAGGAGGGTGAAGTGACGTAAGAGTTGAGGATATACCTCTTGGGTATTTTGTCCTGAATGAAAATGTATCAGCTTTAGAAGGGATTGATGGAAAGGTCTTGTGGGCCATACAAATGCTCCCCCGAGGTCCTTTGTAACCAGCTCCACTGCCTAGGGCAGGTTGTATAGCCGTGATCTACATCTGGTTCCTTCTCATGAACATCTTTTAACAAATTGCCATCACATTGAGGATTCTGGAAGCCACATTACATGGTTATGAAAATCTCCTACACTGGCAAAAACATAATTACATATCAAAGTGAAGTGTGCCATGTGTCCACACAAAAGATATAAATACCTAAATAGAAATATGCTATATATCATGGAAATGGCCTGGACCAGGAAATGATTTGTTCCTCTACATACACAGTAAGAATATTTTAAGCTATGCAGACCATGTGTGGTCTATCATCATGATTTTGGCAAAGATTTGACAGAAGAAATGTTTAGTCTCAAGTCTCAAGTTCATGAGCGGGTCGTAGAAGGGTGTGCCTGGTGGATGAGATTTGTGGGTTGTCTCTGCTGGAAGTAGTTAGATTCTATACTCCACAGAGAGGGCAGGGGCAGGCAATGTGAAAAGAGCATGTCTGTTGTACAAGTGGAAAGGTGATAGTACTAAGATAAAAATAAAGAACATGGATATTCAGGTAGCTGCTACCTTAAGGTGATATACATTTGTTGTTATAAGCTATAGGAATCCTGTCAGGCTTAGTGTCAGTTTTGAACAGTGAGTATTCACTTGTGAGAATATAGGATCTGAGGAAAACTTGCCTGTATAGTATAGAGAAAAGAGACAATAACTTCACTAAGACAAGGAGATGTATCAGTAGAGGGGGCATTGTGCCCTGACAATATGCAGCAGGAACATTGGCTAGAACTATGGATCATAGTCATCAATGCATGTAAATAGTTTATAGAGAATACTGGGCTTCAACTTTTCACCTTTGGAGATAAGCTTTTATATCCCTACCAAATATGTGTACTTCTTAAGTTTCAACGACTTTCTCAAAATGAATAAATTATTATTACTTAATGCCTAAATTCTTATACATTATCTATAGAGTGTTACTTTGTTTGAGACATCATGCTTCCCCAAAGGGCTAGGCTGCCCATGTATCTGTATATATGAACTATTATAGTACAGGAGACCCATTTTAAATTGTAGTGGGATCACTCACTCTAATGCCATTACAGCCCTGCATCTATAGTGGTCACTAACAGTTATGCTGGTGCGACTGCCCTACCAAACCCTATGTAATCTATACATTTAGTGCTGATCATATGGAGCAGTCATAGCGCACTAGGCACCTACAATCACCCATCCTAATTTTGAATGTTTTAAATCGTAGTGACTGCGTCCAGTTGTACCATCTTGAGAAATATCCTCCAGGAAAAGCTTATCTCGAAGGGAACAGAAATGTTTGTCGCCCAATTTGATTTGGTCTGACCATTGCCAATAAGGCTAATAGGGATCAGAAAAGCAGGTTAATACAGATACTTATCCTCATTAACCCAAGCCTCAGGGCACTCATGTACCTGGATCCGACTTTCCTCTCCTTGTTTTTTTCATTGGTCTGATCTGAACTCAACTAATATTGTTGCATTTCACTTTTAATATCAGGCACTGTTCAGAGCATATGTCTACTAATGAACTACACCACGTAATATTCCAAAGCATTAACTATTCAAAAAAATAATAATGTGTGTTTCCAATTACATGACTCAAATGTCAAGGGTTGGTAGGTCGGATTTTTTTTTTAAATTTTTTTTTTTTGATTTTGTGTAGAAATGTATGGACAGGGGTGTGAAATTCGACTAAACTCTGAAATTTCCTGAGATTTGTCCTTATCCATTGAGAAAATATTTAAGAATGAGGGGTGGTCAGTGCTAACAGGCCTAACAGAGCAATATATAGCATGCTAAAATGCACCAGAATGCACCATTTCCGTTCTAGATTGCATAAATTCTCCAGGGGGGCATGCCCCCAGACCCCTCTAGCATTAAGCTTGTTGGCCCACTGCCTCATTCCAGCATGTGACATCTTCAGACTAAAATATCTTTTTTATTTCACGTCCCTGATGGGCAGATCTGGGGAACTTAATAGTTTAAATATCCGCAAAAGAAAAGAAAGGACTCCAGACTTCAAGTTTCAATTCCAAACATAAGATCTGGTGAGCACATCCTTTTTCTATCCCATAATGCTGTTCAAAGTGAAATACATTTTGTTAAATAGATGTATGTTACATGTATATCCATCAATTCTTTGTCGGATTATATACAAAAATGTTTTTATCTGAACAAACCTATCTAGAGCCCTTAACCATACATCCGAAGAATGTATCCATGAAAAATTTATGAAAATTTTTAAAGATATGTGTAGGGTCGGCCCTGTTTTGCTAGGGTCGGTCGGGTAACTGGAAACAAACCTCTTTTTTTATTTGGCCTAATAAACTACGCCACATAATATACCAAAGCATTAATACTCAAAGGAATCAATACTCATATTTTCATCCCTACAAATCCTGCAACATAATATATGAAATACATTTTTAAGAAATTTATTCGAGTGTGGCCAGGAGGTTAATTCAAAACATCCTTGGATAGCAACCTCAGCAATCTTAGGAATTATTCTACCTTATCCTATTTAGCGATCTTAAGATTAGACTGCGTTCACATTTCCTAGCCAGCACTAAGATCGCATCGATATCAGCCCTCCTACACTATTCCAAGAAGTACTGGCTGGGCACAGAGCTAAGAGTCTTCCTCACAACAGTGTTTATACCATTGTTCCCCGTCCCCATATGGGCTAACAAAAGAGCACAACGTGCAGTTGACCCCCGTACAGTATTCAAGAGTTGTTCCCATGACTCGAGGGGTTCAGAGTAGGGCCGAATGATCAATGCTGTTTGTAAGGCCACCCCTCATTGGTCCTCCCCATGTAGGTCAATGTTGATCCCTGAGTCAACTTACTACCCTCCCAAGCATATTTAAGGACTAGTACCTAGCCAGACCTGGCTGGGATAGAAGGGGTGGAGGGAACCAGCTGAGATGGTGTAGTTAGCGTTCGAGGTCACCCCCACCCACAATGCACTGCATGTTGTCAGAAAACCACCACCCGAACGCCTCGACTGTGTGATTTATGCTTGCCTATTAGAAGCACTGTGCCCTTGCCCCACACTGAAAACCCACTGCTACTGGAAAGTTGTCATATATGACGAGTTTAGGGTTGTCAGAGGGTCGTCAGGCCTTCATGACTAGTCGTCATACTGAGCACCTTGGCTCTGCTACTAGTTTAGGTGTTTGCAATATTGTTCATATTGTATTTTTGCTATGAAAGGTGAAATAATAAGAAGCATATGATGAAGATTTTTACTGTAAAAAGATGGAAATGTTTAAGTGGAAATGTCAAAAGAGAAATAGATCCTTCTGCTTATAACACCTCTATTGTGGATAGTGCTGGAATTTAAGTCCATGTCTATTCAGAGTCTATGACATAGTAGATTAGTGTACTCACACAGCACTACATAATGTTCAACTGACCCATGATAGTGGGTTCAGAAGAATAAATATACTGATTGATGGTTGAAAGGATAAGATTTATATGTTACAGAAAGACCCCCCCTCAAAAAAACCACAAAAAACCAGGGCCGACACTATTTGTTAATTGTAAAAAACAATACCAGTACCAGGATGTATCTATCTACTGCACAGAACAATATGACTGACTGTAAAGGGCACCCAGAGTGACGGACGACTTTAGGTCGTCAGTGACAACCCAAAGTCATCACCTATGACTTCTCTATGATGACCTAAAGCTGTAGATTTAGGTATTGTCAACTTGAGGACCTAAAGTCGTCAGTATTGACGATTTTTGGATCCCGTAGGTTTTCAGTGCAGGACTAAGAGAGAGAAGGGAAGAATTACCTTACAGTGCCCTTAAGGCATGAGTAGCCCTAAGAGCCATCAAGGACACTCAGCAAACGTCCTCCCTCCCCTCTATATGTATGCAGCAGGCTATTCACTCTTTCGATCAGGAGTGTTCCCTGTAAGTGCTCTTGTACTCAGGTGAAACCACTATGCAATTCTTTCACTAAGATCGCAGTGATCCTAGTGCTAGAAAAGGAATAGTGAAGTGATCCCAGGACTTGCTATTCTTGACAGGCCTGCAACCACTGCATTAGATAGGGTTGACCGGCCTGGTCTTATGATATGTGCCTACACTAAGATCGCTTGGGTTGTGATCCCAGGATGTTTTGAATTAAGCTCCTGAGTTCAAATGTATTTTATTAAAGATTATTTATATATACCATATACATAATGATTTTATTAAAGAATTATTGAACCTGTAGTAGCAATGGAGGGCAAGGAGGTTGTAATTGGGGAGAAATATAAAGGCCTTAAATATTAATTGAAAGTAGACTTTCAATGGTAAATAAAATAAAAGACTCTCCTCTCTGAAGGTAAAATGATTCAATGTAGACGATCTACACATTTACTGCCATTGCATGATTTATGCTCAATGCAGCACTGTATTCATTTAGGATCAGCAGCACATAATTATATGCATGCCAGTCACGATTATTGTCTTTACCCATTACCTAGAGCAGCTTCTTTCCCTCCAGGGGCCATTACATGTAGCAGGCGCACTTTCACCTCAGCTGAGCCTTGGTCAGCAAGGTAATAGAATTTTATGGAGACTGCCACTAAGTGTTGTTATTGCCCAAATACTGTTCGGTGTCATTAAAGACACGTGTTAAGAGCATCAGGATAAAGCGTACTAGAGCCGGGCTAGCAATAAATATGTGGAGCTTGGTCAGTCATTTTCACTTTGTTCAATGGTGATCATGTGTACACACGGAAATTTAAAAAGTACATAGCAATGTAATTGTAAGAAAGCAACTGTTCATTTTTGGCTTCTGATGCAGGCAGGTTGAAGATTGAATCACCATTTCATACAAATGTCTGAAACTTAAAGGATCAATTGTTCATGGGGTGTTTATTAGATAAAAATACTTATGGAGTAGTAAAGGGAATGGTGATTGATTTCCTACCCATGTAGCGTACGCCACTACACACAGGAGACCCATTTCTACCAAAAAAAGGCATGTAGTGTAAGAAGTGGGCTGACCTAAGTACTGAGGACACAACCCTTGGGTGCATCACCCTAAATCAATAGATATGGGCAATGGCGCAGGGTATGTGGGGAACTAGGGTGCAGAAGGACATTTCTTAAGGTACTACGACTACACATCACCACTACGATTTGAGAATCCCTTAACTAGTGCAAATGATCATAGGGACAGCATTACGACCGCTCTGTACGATTAGCACCTATGCAGTAAGGGCCTGTCTCCACTATATGATCATCGTGACCGATGGACGTATCTGTCACGATATTCACTTTGAAAGACTGACAGGTTTGATTTTTTCAAACGATTTGCTACCAATCTGGGTACTGAGAAGTCTACTCAAGAGGTACCCCACCCCCACTCACATACGTACATATAGTAGCGATGGTCGCTGTGGCTAATTGTTGCCTAGTGGAGAAAGGCCCTAATTGCATAAGGGTAAGTAAGGCAGTCATACTGGCGGAGGCATTACTCCCTTACTAGTGTATAATACTGTAATAGCATTATTGTATGGCTCCTCATGACGATTTGAAGGAGAGCAGTCATAGTGTGTTAAAGAATGGCCTCCAGAGATACTGTTCGGGTGATGACACATCTACCTCCAAGTTCCTGCACCTTTGAATTGAATTTGACAATATTCACAGCCCTTATACTTAGATAATGTTGGATATTCATTTAGATATAAGCCATTCCTTAATTTAAGACATTGGAGACGCGCAGAGCAATGTGATCACGACAATATCAGAATCACATTGAAGCCCTGCAAATGCCAAACACCGTTTGACCTATGCTAGTCTTAATGCGAATGCTAGGGAGGTAATTCAAATAAAATACATCTTACATAGCTCCAAGATTAGACAAGCCAGGATAGATTAAACACACTACAGAAAAGCCTTTTGAGTAAAAACCACATTTGTTTATTCATGTAAAACCTCCTGTAATCTTAGAAACTCCCTGTATTTGTACAGCAAACTACTGCCCAATGAGCAGCTAAAACATTAATATCAACATCGACACCTGGTTGATCAACATTGGTGCAATACTGGCATGTCATACTGGCCTGTGGATGTTAGGTGGCACATATATCTTATCCCAAGAATGTGTGCAGCAACCCACGCAAAACATTTCCCAGAGGTTGCATTAGACTGTTTGGTCATCATCATCCACCAGCAACTGCAGCAGAAGCAACAACAAAAGTGTGTGTACACAAGCAGATGAGTCATATTCTGCCTATAACATTTGATAATTGATGTTTGTCATTGTTATACCTATTTACACTTCTGTAGGCCTATTGACAAAGGAGAAAGTGTTATGAGTCTAGGCTATGGATGCCATTGACAGTTACGCTTGGCATTGACATTGAGATTACAGAGCAATATCTGGGCCTATAGAAAGCAAATCTATCCTTAACTGAGTTATACCAGCTTAAATCTAAAACCTTCTCAATTTCCAACCAAATTAAAGATATGAACTCACCAAGACGTTCCCAGTGGCTTTAGCCATTATACTCTACTTCCTCAATAAAAGACATCTTAATATCTTTTTCATTTTTCCTCTGCACCTTTGTCTTTTAGTTTCTGTAACTAGATGCCTTGCATGAGTAAATGCAGATGGCTCCCTTGACTTGATCATACACTTAAAAGGGTGTGAAAATGATGGACAAAGTTCACTTTGTGTCAGCAGTGCCTACTGATGCTGTTGTGTGGGTGGGGCAGACTACCCCTCCCTCTGTGACCTCCTTCAACCCTGGGGGGCCATGGTTCATGTCCAAACAGCGCCAAAACCACGATCCATGTCTGTATTGACTGGGCAATAATAGGGAGAACAGTGATCGATGCTTCCAGATAGCGTGCGTGGGCAGCGCTTCCTGCACCCAGAACGAGTGGCGCCATGGCATGCAACTTCCGGGTTCGATAGAACGCTCTCCTTGTGTCCCCAAGGACTGCTGGGTTAATTGTGCAGAAAGTGGGTCCCAGACAACCCATTGTGCCCATTTGGAATCAGCTAGAACTTGGTTAAGTGGGTCTGTAGACTGAATTTCATTTCGCTTTGTGCTTAAGGGAGGGGAAGCAGACAGAGGAGATCTTGATCGATCCTCTCTTTGCCCGGGTATTGGTATTAGCACTAGTACGACATAACAATCCTATCTTCATCAACGAGCACGAAGGATGGAGGGCGAGTGGTTGGATGGAGGAGGGTGAAGTGACCTAAGAGTTGAGGACACACCTCTTGGGTATTTTGTCCTGAATGAAGATGTATCAGCATTGGAAGGCATTGATGGAAAGGTCTTGTAGGTCATATAAATGCTCCCTCGAGGTCCTTTGTACCCAGCTCCACTGCCTAGGGCAGGTTGTATAGGCGTGATCTACATATGAAGAGTTTAGTTCCAAAACGCAACAAATCCATTTAAGATTTTTAGCATGTACCAATATTTATAGTGCTCCCCCGGAGTGAATTTAAGAGCTATCATGATGAAATCTTTAATTAATAGACGCTAGACAGCTGAAAAATATTTTCTCCAAAGAAAATTGTTTCTTTGATACATTTAATTACCTCTAACATGTAAGCCTTTGAAATATTTGCCTTTTTTCTTTCTTTTTTTTTTGAAAAATGGCGTTTATTGCGTTTTGGAACCAAACTCTTCATATGTTTCCTTTTCATGATCATCTTCTTTCTAACATATATGGGACTACCGATACATATTCTGTCGTTTCTTGACATGCTTTCTTAATCAGAAATAGACTTAAATGCTTAAGAAAACAAGACAAGAAAACCCTTAAGGCAGAACAGGGAGGAAATGTTATCGCTGCTTAGTTGATGTTCTGTTTGCATTGTGTTTGCAATGAGGTTCATACATTGCTTGACATTGTGCTTGCAAAATATGCATCCCGCCCCAGGCAAGAAATTAAAAAAAGGGAAATGGTAAGGTGTGGGTGTGCAAGGAAACCAGACAGAAAGGGGTTATCACCTAGGAGGGATACTGACGTTCTAAGTGCAACGTTCATGCTAAAACAATGCAGAGCTTGCTGCAATAGGTCTATTGCCATGTCATGCAATGCAGACCAAATCAAACTAGGTTGACATGAGAATAAGTTGGTCATTCTTTTAAAATAAAGCAGGTATTCATGCGCCCTATACGCCTGGATGAACAGATGGTGCAAGAGTTTGCCACTAGACGATTATAGTACATCCAGTCACGTGACTCGGGCACATTTCTCCAGGCCCCTGGTCTCCCACTATTATCCATACCATGTAGTTGGTTTTTGCCCAGTATATAAGTCCCAGAAATATATTGTCTAGATGATTTGGTGTACATGTAGTAGAGGCCAGACTCTGTGGTGATATTATAGGAAAGTGTGTGTATACATTGGCAGTACATCGTAGCAGAGTGAGAAGGTAAACAGCCTTAAGTACACTCACTAATACTTGTAGAATAATGCCCATTACTCTATACCCTACAAAGAGATATATGGTGAGTGACAATGCTATTATAGATACATCTGTAAGACTAGGAGTGTCTCACACTGGGTGCTCGTTCAGTAATTCAAAGGCTAAATATTAGAAGCCCCAACCCACCTGTTAACACTCAGCTATGGACAGGCCTATAGCTCTGAAAACTGACCAAGCTATGTGCCATTTGCGGCAGTGGATGTACTATTAGCACCTGGTGGCAAAGGTGTGAACCAACTGTTCATCCAGCCGTATACTCTGCTATCAAGATAACAAACGTAACAAAGGGGCATCACCCACTTAAGTATGTACACCATATTGCTGAGCCAATTAATGCTGAAGAGAAATCCTATGACAAAAACAAGGGGAGGCAAACATTGTGTTTCACATTTAAGAAAAACGCCATCAAATGGCAGCAGAGTGACAAAACACGATAATTAGTAGCATCTGATTAGCTAGATACCTCTCTATGCTGTTCTCCATGAATCTGGCCAATGATGTCCCTGATATTGCCTCTTTCTATGGTATTACTTTTAACAAAATACACATGAGATATTAATCCATTTCCAACTAGAACATTCCTAGAAAATGGACACGCAGTGGTAATTAGATACTGGTACGTATGCAAGCTATGGCCTCTGTCAAAGCACAGGAACTCTTCTCACTGGGAGGTAAATATCCCACTCCCTGGCGCCGGAAGCTGGCCATTATTAGCACCTGATGGAGATTCTTAAAGGTCATGCTGTGACTTTTTAAAACCCACAGACGGGCTGCTTACGAAGGCTAGAGATTCAACAATGGAAGTGAGAATTAATTGGGCATGGAAAAAGCACGGCTCCAATTTCCAGTGGCTAGAATAAGAGAAACAACGACAGAGGAGACATTTCTGCTGGGTTCAGAGTTGATGTCCATAATGCCAAGGTCGTCAGCAGTTTCCATCGGAAGTCATGCTGCCCCAAGTGTGCAAAATCCATAAATACATTAAAGATAATTTATGTAATATGTTTTAACCATGGATGGAAATGCATGCTTGCAGAAATCTAACATTCATAATCAAAGTAAACAGCTTTAATCACTACATGATGCCAATATTAAATGACCCATCCTTACAAAATGAGGGACAAGTCGCAGATGGGAAAAATGAAATACAAAATGTAGTCCCAGATTCAATATGAGGGTGTAATTAGCTTTTATTTGATGTATAACACTTGTATATAGGGATATGGGAAGTATGTTAAAAAGTCATCTATGTAATGTATAAACTCAAATACCTTAAACCAAGAAAATGCCTCATGAAGGATAAATTTCAGGGAAGGACAAGCAATTTGAACACAGTTATCACACTGATCTACATTGACAATTGTGTCATGGCTGAATACATAGTGTTTTGATATATACTTCATGTTACATTTTCTGAAAGCTGTTGGATTGGCCTTGTCAGTACTGATATGAAGAAAATTCAAAATGTGGTTACCATGGCAACCTGAAACACTCCATTTGTTGTTGTTCGTTAATATGCTGATATTTATCAGTACATGTATGTCATTAACATTCACTAGGCTATCATGGCATATGTGTAATTCTACTGCTAAATTGGTACTACTCAGAGTGAAAGTCTATCTAAAAATGATTGATTCAGATTAATCGACATCTATTTTACATGTAACTGCCCATAACTCAATACTGGACAAAACACCATTTTTACCTTTGAGGGCCTAGCGCTGTATCTATGTTGTCGACTTGTCCCTCATTTTGTAGGGATGGGTTCATATTCCTTTGCCATCATATTGTACCACTAAAGTGCTCTTCTCACCCACTCCTCAGCAGTGCATGCATAAAACCCTTCACAACCTGAAAAACATGCATGGATTCATTCTAGAAAGAGGTCCATGCTGAGAGAATGCGTGCTCGGTCTATAGACCCCATATGCCCGTGTGACATTCATGATGACAAAATGATCATCGCAATGAAGTTTGGTATAAAGCATCACTTCCGATGCTGCCTTCAGAGTGTTAAGGCTCATATTCATATTCATAGTTAAGGCTCATATAGGGTTCCAAATTCCGAGATTAAATAGTTATGAACCTTTAAACTCCTACTTGAATATAGAACAATAGAATTTACAAGGATTTTACTTTCATTTACGTGGAACGTCAGTTAAACATATTTCAGGGTAATGTAAACCTCAGCTAAATGGCTACTTTGTGCCATGTACATACATAAGCCTATAAGATTGTATTTCAATCATTGGTTTACTTTGATTTTGCAAACAATTGCTGTGGCATCATCATTATACATTTTAGGCATGTTCCATTGTTTGTCACGAGCAGGACTTGTTCTGCCGGGGCCTTCAGGCAGCATATCATTCACGTATACACTCAGCCGCTGAGTGATAATTAAGCTGATCACTTTAATGTGGTCATTAGAACTAGTATTCCACTGCCATCTTTGTTGTTAATGACCATGGCTTATAGTGATGGGCGTCATTGCCAGGAATGGAATGAAAATTTACTATGCAACAGAGGGAAATCCAATGACATGACATCAGTTATATGTTCTTACTCTATTAGTCTGGTAAGTAAAGCATGAAATACGGCCTAGTTCCAACAAAAAAGGTGGAAAAGGTTTCTCAGTGGATTTCAACTCCTTGATACCTCCTCTTTCAGGAAAAAAATAGTTTGCCACCCTCCGCCTTGGGAATATGCCTGAAATTCAACATGGCCGCCATGGAAATAGGTCAATGTGGAAACAACACCAGAACTAATCCACTTAGAAACATATGTAACAGCTATATTAACACCAGCATTTGAGGATCTATCCATTGGGGTCATTTTCATATGTCAAGGTTACAGAGAAACCAATATGGCTGCCAAAATGTTGATAAAATCAAATAATTACCAACAAACTAATGATATAATCTTAAAATTTAAGTAAATGTTTTAAACAAGGCTTCTCAGTGGTTTTCAAGTCCTTGATGCCTACTTTTCAAGAAAAGGTTTCCACATTGGCCTGCATCGATATAAAGTTTTAGGCAACACTGCTATTATATATATATATGTATATATATATATATATATATATATATATATATGTATATATATATATATTTCTAGCTGTATTTGATTTTTTTTTACAATTTACTACAACTTTTCCATTATGGTGGCCATAAAAATGACCTATTTTTATGGCCACCATAATGGATATTGAGAACTTTCTCAAGGCAGAATTTTGGCAAAATTAATTTTTCCTGAGGATATCAAAGAGAAACCTTGTTAAAATTTCAGTTTAAACATAATTTTTATTCATTTTTTGCTTATTATTTGAATTCATCAGCATTTTTTGGCAGTCATATTGGTTTCTATGTGACCTTGACATTTGAAAATGGTTGTAATAAATAGATCTTAAAATGCTGGTGTTAATAAAGTTAATGCATATGCTTCTAAGTGGATTAGGTCAGGTTTTATGACAATTTTCCACATTGACCTATTTCCATGGTGGCCATGTTGGATTTCGTCCATATTTACTAGGCAGAGGGTAGTTAACCTTTTTTTTTGAAAGAGGTATCAAAGAGGTATCAAAGAGATGAAAAGCAGTGAGAAACTTTGCTCAAAATTCTACTTTAGTTTGAACATAATTTCATTCTTTTTATGCTAATTATTTGAATTTATCAATCTTTTTTGGCAGCCATATTGGTTTCTCTGTGACCTTGACATTTGAAAATGACCCCAATGGATAGATCCTCAAATGCTGATGTTAATAAAGATACTACATATGTTTCTAAGTGGATTAGTTCTGGTGTTATTTCCACATTGACCTATTTCCATGGCGGCCATGTTGAATTTCAGGCATATTCCCAAGGCGGACGGTGGCAAACTATTTTTTTTTCCTGAAAGAGGAGGTATTAAATAGCTGAGATCCACTGAGAAACCTTTTCCACCCTTTATGTTGATCTTGAGGTCTTTACTTACTGGACTATATTGTCTTAGGCTTTAACCTCGAGATGAATATTTTTTTTTAGAAAGCTTGCCAAAGTGTAGGTCATTACATCTGTGGTTCATAAGCTCCTTTATGGGTATATGGAGATTATAGGTAATTTTCATATTGTTCTAGGCCAATAAAAGTTCCATTTCAGATTTCAAATATAATATTGGGCACAGGAAAGTAAGATTTTCTAAATTTGAACAACACACCTGCTTGTGTGCAAAACATAGCCTGACATAAGTGTAGCATACCAGCATGATACTAAAGGAGAGAGATAGCGCTGCCATCTGGATTGTCACATAAGAACTGAGATGCCTGTAAGCAGCAGACAGCTGAGGCTTCCTAAAATAAGCTTACATCAATTTGTACCACTATCTTGTTTCCTAAGGATTATCTCTCAAAGCTGTATGATCAAAAGAGCTGTGGAGCGCAGAACGGGGCCTTTGATGGGGATATAGGAACCACAAACTCATGAAAAAAACAACTTGAAAGAAAGAAAAAGAAGCAGATTTAAGAACTCTCACTAATGGCTTATCTGGGTTAGTTGTGTCAGAAATGGACTAGAGGATTTCCTATATGTGGGCAGATGAGGGGAAAGGGCCTCCCTGCGGGATTTTTAGTACTGGGTAAGCCCACTATGGGAGCCTAAATAACCAGAAATGTGAAAAATAGGCCAAAAATTGTTCTAAGGTACTTTTCCACATAAGAATACATGGTTCCCTCAAAAACAGTCTATTTTCTTGCATTTCTTTTATAGAGGAGCCTATTTGGAATGTAAATGGAATGTTTTAAATCCAAAATGAGGCTTCAATAAGGGGTTTCATAAAAGTGTGTTGCTATGGCAACAAAAATAACATTCCAATTAGAAAAAAAAATTATGTCAATTGATAACATGATTCATAAGGATTTATATGGTGAAGAAAGTGTGTTCATACTATTTCTATATCCAAAGTTATGAACAAATGTATGTAAAAGGTTGGTGATTAGTTATTGATGATTTGCATCGTTATACAAATTATGCAAATTAGAGCCATGATATTGCTCAAACAATGGGAGTTAGAGCTTATTGGCTATAGCGATATAATTGCATGATCCCATGTTCATAAAGCAATATCTCCAGGACTAGAGATGCTATCTGCAAATGTTATACCTCGTTTCAAAGCTGATGACATGAATTTTGAATGTTATATTTTACCTTGGAGGGCCCTTCTCCTCATCTGTTCACAAAAAAATTATGAAAACTGGAGAAGTCAACAGTAGTTTGGTGTGATGTAACTGATGACGTCCCAATTGCCAAAGTGCATTATAGTTTTGCTTGAAAAACAAGGGTGCATCCAGATGCCTGTGCCTTTCAATATTCTAAATTTCAGCACATCTTGCAACGCTGATAGATTTTAGTGATCATGACTCACCAGAATCATGAAAATAGGGTAGTGTTTTGCTGCTGTGTTTTGTACTACTAACTGTATCAGAATACCGCCCAGTGCATCGATTCTGTCCTGGATCATGGATTTATCTAAGATAGCATTATAGTTATAGCAGTTTGTGCATATATATCGGAGCAGTCCTGAGAAGCGGTATAGATTAGAACTGTATGGTAAATGCAGAATCAAATTGATGCCATCCCCCAATATATTGCTGTGTGCAATTTACCACCAATGAAAGTAACAAGTAGATAATAGAACAATGCAATCTATGACATACTAATTAACATAGACATATATTGTTTGGAAGACTATTGAAAGGCACAGGATAATGATATTGCACAGGGACATTTTGTTAGTTTATTCATTGATATTTGTCGAGGAAAATAACAAAGTATGCCAGGGCATATGATACAAACAACATCTGGTTGCACCCTTACAGTGTTGTTCAAGCACAACTATAATGCATCTTGGCAATTGTGACGTCATCAGATGCAAATTCGATAAACTGAGACAGAATGTAGCAGCTGATAAACTGAGTGCACATCACTCAGGTGGGCAAGTTAACAAGAGCCATGGAAATCAGTTGTTAAGATTAGTTCCTAATGGCAGACAAATGAACTTTAGGTGATTGAACTCTGAAGGAGTATATATGCAATGTGACAGGGCTGCATGCATTCACACACATGATAAATCCCCCCCCCCCTTCTCCTCCCTTCACCTTGCTCTGACTAGTTGCGGAGTATTAGAACTCTTTCTTGCACTTTTTGGTGAAACTTCTCGTCCCTCAATTTTGTGGAGGGGTGATTTTCCGCAAAAGAAAATTCAGAATCAACACAACTTGGTTCAAGTCTACCCAATGTTGACCCAAGGGGGCACAACATAACCATTTTTTTATATTTTTTATCAAAAAAAATTAAGCATCCCTCATGCTTCTGATGAGTCAATTGAAGAAACCAAACTGTTGTATGTGCCAAATGAATGTATGAACAATGTTTCAACACAATCACATTTTAAGGTGGTTTCACACCTAGTGTGTGAAAATAAATCCTCCAACAAGGGGACTAATATAATTTTAGGGTAAGGGTCTGATCTCACCACACTTACAAATCTCGACTTCTAATGTGGGAAGTCATCGCTTACATCTTGCACCTGGCACTATACATCTTTTGTTTGTAAACAGAGCCATGTGTTTGCTTGCCCCTGTCAAACTTCTCTAATTTCTATTTCCAACCATAACACTTCAAAATTTGGACAGGGATGTTATTGAAATGCCACCCTAAGTTGGATTTTTGAGAGAAATGTGACGAGTCTGCTGTAAGATAGCTATTTATGAAAGTGACAGCTAGCCTTGTTTGTAAACAACTGTTTGAAATCCCAACTGTCATGGCTGAAAAAGAAGTCCCTATCCTGTGGAATGTTTGTCTGTTGCAACATGTCTCATTATGTCTAGTTTGGGGAAAATAAAACAGTAGAGGCCTCACTAAAACCAATTTTGTACCCTTGAGTGTTGAATGTCTGCTGAAGTGGAAAAAAATGAGGAAAATCCAAATTTCACACAGGTAAAGGGGCCCCCAAAAGGTTTTTTTCAGCAATTGCAAAGCTGCTCTGTACCAAAATGGACTTAGGCTAGGGGCATCTTGTGGTAAAGTATTAGTTGGTTATATGGACTGAAAATATTTTTTTAGGGGGAAATGTTGAAATGAGGCGTCTGTGACGAAAACTAAAAATGCAATAAATTTAGATAAATATGCTGGAAATGTAATTATTTTAGGTCAGGACATTGAATAATAATGTATCATAGTCTACCAAGAATAAATATTGTATAGATGATGCTTTTCAAGATTACAAGAACAGAATTTCATTTCTGTCAGAGGCGTCTGTGACGAAAACTCATTTCTGCGCTTTGGTGTTTGTTGTGGCCAAATAAGTAATAGGATTTTAATTATAACACACACAATTGATGAAGAGGAGTACAAAACATCATATCAACCACAGAAAAGTCAATTGAATACCCTCATTTCATGTACAGGTAGGAATTTCTGGAGTAATTTGAGGCAATTTTAGGTCAAACACAATTTTAGACCCACCAACTCTTGAATAAAATCAACAGAACATGTAGCAAATGCTCTAAAATAATTGGGGCACATCATTTCTGCACATTTCAATCCATTTTTGACCTTAGGGCAGCATATGGTGCTCGCCAGAGAGAATTTTGTTCAACAGGAGTTTTCGTCACAGACGCCTCACGGATATGAGTCTGTATCAAATATCGCCCAAAATCAACATGGCAGCCACCTGCCAAGTCCAAGAGGCTTGCTGATTCAATCAAGCTATACTGTTTTCATCAAAATAAGACCAAATTAACCAAATCTAACCACATCAGCAAGTACTAGGGGATATAATCTTTGGACTGCGAAAGAAGTTTGATCGGATTCCTAAACTTTGATGGGAAAATTTGTCAAAGTCTGCAGAGAATCTTCAGAAGATCTTTGATAAACAACCAGATGTAACACTTATTTGACAAAAACAAGGCTCTCCCAAGTAATTGACTTCCACTGGGTAACAGCAGATGATTCTGACTTTGCAACAAACAAAATCGTGAGGCGTCTGTGACGAAAACCCCCTATATGAGAAATGGTACTCAAAATGCTACACTGGAGGCCCACAGCCTACCAATGCTTGTCAGAATTGATAAGCTGGCTGTGATGGATGATATGACATGTAAGAATCACAAATAGATACTTAAATAAATTAGCAACATTATAACATCTGGTTGAGGTGTCTGTGACGAAAACCCAGTCCACATGGACATTCTGACCCACAAATCAGGGACCATTTGACCAATGGCTAAAATCTTTATACCAACTTCACCCCTTTATAAGTTCTTTATGTGACATGTAATAGAGACATTATATCACTATTATTGATAGAGTTATTCTGACCTAAGAGTTATTGTCACAGACGCCTCGAAGAGTAAAATTCCACACATGAGTGACCATAGTAAAAAATTCTCAATCAACATCCACCTAAACTGACATATATAGTGTAGGCCTAATATATATATATGCCTAATACCACAGCCAATTTTGGATGGGTTTCTAGTCTTTGAGTGGACAATAGGACATGTGCAAAATGACATAAACTGCAAAAAAACAGAATTTTTAGTGATTTTGGGACTTTGGGTCACCTTAACTCAAAGAATTTTTACCCGACAGACACAAATGGATATTTTTCTGAAAGGCTAGAATGTCTTCTGTAAGGTGAGACCATGGAAGACAAGATTGGATAAGCATAATTTATTCTATGGCTGCATAAAGGCCAAAAACCATGGTTTTCCAGGTTTAGTACACTTATTCTGACACTAACCATATTTCTGTCAAGTAAAGGTTAAATATGGGGTAGCAGTAAGATTTGACTAAGGATTCACTGAAAAATGCCACCTTATGGGTGGTACATGCTGGAACTACTTTTTGGAGGGGATGAGCAAAGCCCTTTCACTGCACCCCAGATTTCCACCCAGTAAACCATCCTAGGCGTCAGCGACTAGTCCATGAAGAGTCGTCGCTGTAATCAGTGTGCTGATCCCACATGAACCTGGCCTTGACCTAGGGACTGGACCAATGGGGTCCAAGAACTGGGACACACCTGGCAACAACATAAACACTTACCTGACTACATCCATGCATTGGTCAAGGTGAGGTCACATGATACTATCCAGTAGGTACTTAAACAGTGCCTGGGGCTGAGTCTGTGTCAGTTTGGTCAAGCAGGGAGCATCTTCGTCGGCCAAAACGGCTGGTCTGGCCACTCTTTGAGTATTAGAACCCTGTTTTTACCCCATATTAAAAACGGCGTTGTTTCGTTGCTGGTACCTACCCCCGACGACTGCTGTTGAAATAGAGTGGAGGGCTTGCTGAATGCCAGATCAAGCAATCCAGGCTATGTACTAAATCCAAAATTAACTTGATTCTTTTCTTCAAATGCAATTCAATTAATATTTTCAGGCACTCGAATGTGATAGAGCCTTGGATTATACAACTTATTCTCTAATCTTAATTTGATTATGTAAGATATGTGAATAAAAAAACTTCGCAGACCTTTATGGCCGTAGTTAGGTCACAGTTCAAGGTCAAGGCCATTTATGACATCACAGATATGGCCACAGATCATCAGATGGCACCAAGTTCATGCAGTTTTTGCCGGGCTGGTTTGGGGCATCATGTGTCTAATCTGTGTGTGCCCCCACCCCGTAGTGCTGAGGGCACTAGTCTACTATTAAAGAAGCAATATGTTTGTTCATGAATGCACTAACACTTTGAAATGGGGCTAAGTAGAAAGCCTTTCATAAAGTTCTACTACGGAAATTTAATTCTCATCTCTTTAACATCTTATCATTGAAGCCTTCGATGTGTCAACGTTTTCCTTTTTTTTGCCACGGTAGGTCCTACAACTTAGACCAAAGCAATGCCATTTATCCTTCAAGAAAAGCTTTCTTGAAACAGATAAATTTGCAGTTTAGGAATGAGATTTCTGCTCTGATATCCCCCAAGGCATTGCAAACAGCATGCAATACGTTGGCTGAAGGTATTGTTCGTACAACTGACAGGGCTTAGAAAAATGAATAATCCATTAACATACCGTTCACTATAGCTTAAGTACCAATTGCCCTATGATGGTTTTCCTGCCATCCTTCATATTTACCCTTTCCCTTGTTTACCTGCTCAGAGTACAACATGTAGACAATGTAGATCTGAGTGGCAAACTGCCCCACTCCCTGCCCACAGCTGGAGCTTCTCTAGTTGTAGGTAATTCCACCTGGAGGCACCATCTACCAGATGGAGCAATCAGCATTCATAGGGTTTACGAGGATGGGAAGGTGGCTACTGTTTTGGAGGCTGACTAGACTTGCTCAAGTCATTTGATTTTAATTAAATTGAATTGAAATAAAGTTTTTGGAAAAAAAAAAGATTTGACCAAAGACTCAAAGAATTATTTCTTGTGAATCAGACAGCCACCATTGAGGGGTACGGGAGGGGTGAGGGGGAGGGGTAGTGAGTAGCGTGTGGAGTAGAGCCTAAAGCCTATGGACTGCCACCAGTCTAGCCCCCATGTGCCCAAGCGCGCTTTAAAGCGCAGTTTTGGCTTTAAATACATGTATTTATATGTATATTGAAAGAATATATCATTCTACTGGCCTCTCTAGAAAGGCCATAACCTCACAAATGCAACGGTACCATCCATTTAGTTGTATCTTCATTATCCCAGGTACAGTGAGCCAAATGTGAAATTTAGTTGTCATCTATTGGATGTATTTGAGGGAAACCCTCCAAGGATGGAGCTAGGATCTAACATCATAGCAATGTTGGATCATATGCTTCCTATTGCCACATGTGTAATAGATCATGCCCATATTTCAGCCATTCCATTTATTGGAATCATTCATAGTCATAAAAATCATTTCATGGATTGTACCCAAGACATTATGTTTCTTCAGTGGTAGTAGCCACAGGTAGTATCAATTAATCATAGCTCTGTCAAGTCGTGACATCTTCAGATTGTTGAGAAACAGCACAGAAGAGAATAGATGGCAATGAATGATAACAAAAAGAATCTTTTGGTTGCTATGGTAACCAGACTTCATGTCTCATCTGAAAGCCTGAATGTCTAAGTCAGGACCACTTAGGAAATGGAATATGAGGTATGTGATATTAATAAAAACAGATGAACTGAACAGTCTCAATGAATGGGATGACAATATATGTGAAATTTATTGAAAATCATTAAATAGATCTGGACACGAAAAGGCTAGAGGCTGACTTATTCTCAAGGTTCTAGCGTAAGAGGAGTTGATGGAATACATTGTAGAGGAAGCTGTAACTTGAATTCAATAAATCTGATGATTCAATCCATTAACATACTATTCATTATACTATTAAAAAGGTAAAATGTTTATTATTCTAAGTACCATGACAACTCCATGATTTAAATCAACTTTAGCCACTGAACACCATATTACCATTGTTAATGCCATATCTAACTAAAATGATAGACTGGTCAGCTTGTTTGGTATAGGTCCACCCTGGAGGTTCTAGCTCCATCAGTTGTCAGACTCCTCCTACAGCTGCTGCAATATGGTTATGGTGATTAACTCAGCATGGAGATGATCGGTTTCCACCTTACCCACCTACACACCCGCCCACTTCTAAACATCTGTATCATCCTGTATGGCTTTGCAGCCCTGAACATTCCTCTTCCAGGTGTGTAATGTTCTTTGGGTATGAATAGGTAAATGAATACATATTTAACCAAATACTTAAAACACATGTGATACATATTCTTGAAGTGATCAATTCTAGTTGGATGAAACTCTTTATTATTCATGGCACATCTACTATAATAGATCCATTTCGACGGATTTAAATTCCTCTGTCAGCTATAGGAAGATATATTGTTTTGGATACAAAGCTATGATTGTGCAAGCCATTGAATCAAATATCACAGTGTTGCTTTTATATACATTAAAATTGTCTATACAGTTATAAATTGTGGACCTTCAGCAAGACGTTAATACGCATACAATGGGTATGGGTTATGGTTCACCTTTAGCCAGACAATATGGTCCATTTTAACTGAATTCAACAGAATTTTAATCAGGGCAACAGATGAATTACCCTCATTCTAGAACACCCGTCTCTTCATCAAGTTTATCACATCCATTTACCCTCGGTGAGTGAAGAAAGTAGAAGTTCTAATGTACCTAGGCATAATAAACTTAACTGAAGGTGTGTAACCTGAATGAGATAGTGAATTATGATTTTTATCTTGTCGATATAAAGAATGGCATTAAGTAAATATCCTACGAATATTATTGGAGCAATGTCGTTTGAAATAATGTCTTCTTAACATTGCCTGAAAAACAGACCTTATAATCTAAGACAACACACGTCTCATTGTAAACTTCAAAATTCTTGCACTTGTAGTGAGCAATTCTAAAGCAAGGTGATTCAATCTGAATGTTCCTAAAATGCCCCAATGTCCATTTCAGCTTCTCATGCCAAAGGCTTGACTCTATATGACTAGGCCTATACTGGCTGGGTGGTAAAAGTAGGCTGATCATACCCATAGTTATCATACCCAATGCCCTGGTTGTCATACCCAATACCCTGATCATCATATGGAGTAGCACCCCCAGCCTCCTGACCCTCCTGTGTACTGCCATAGTTAAAGCCTGGGTCCCACTCCCCTGGAGGAGCGGTTCCTGTAGCATCAGCCCCATCAGGCAGCATGTCAGGGGGTGCTGGAGCCCAGCCTATACCAGGATAGTAAGCCCACCATTCTCCCTCAAAGGCATTCTTCTGCTTCTTCTCCCTCCTGATTCTCCTTCTCTTGGTCTTCTTGCTCTCACAGCAGGTATGGTAGCACCAGGTACAGCAGGGCCCTACCCTGGCACATCTACAGAAGTCGTAGTCACAGTAGTCGTCACATTTAGCTGCAGTCTTAGGGCACATTGCTGCTGCACAGGCCTGAAATAAACAATAAAAAAGACATTTCATATTTGTAAAATGGGATTATCACATGCAAGGGGAGATACCTAAATAATCTTGAGCGTCAAGGGGGAATTTCTCTTCTGGTAACATTGTGTAGGGGTGTGGTATTTATAAGTATCCAGTTATTACACTCTAGGTTTGTATGCCTGTGGAGCTCAGACCTAAAGGTCTTCTGGTGTGATGCAGGCATTCAGATGTAGGTGGCAGCACCTGCATTCTGATTCGTACGCATCACACCAGGGGGCCTTCCACTTGTCCATCACACATCATGTGACAGGTTTGAGTTTCGCAGGCTTTTTCCCTATAAAAGGAGAGAAGTTCAAACCAATCTCAAGAAGTGGTAGAGACCGCTGCTCAACACAGATCGTTACCACCATAACTGAACCTATGTGAGCCTGAGGGCTGTATGCTCTCTAAGTAAAGACTCGGTTGCCTACCCGAATCTGCTTATCTTCTTGTCTTGATTCCTCATAACAAGAAACTGAACCATTACCTGCAAGGAACAAGTTAGCGTGGTGGCCTAATTAAGCACCCTGGCACACATTAATTAAAATACCCTTTTGACTCATTTGAAACCAGCACTTATTTGAATATTGTTTGAGTGCTTAAGATTGATTTTAGTATCACTGTACCCTGGTGCATTTTCGAGCCTGATGCTTATTTGAGTCCCTGGAACTTAAACGGGCCACTACAGTAGATTCGGAGATGGGGCTGCAGATTGCTATATATATATAGTTGCCAGAATATAAAGATCTTTTATACATTCATTTAGCATTATTCTATAAAATTAACAGGGACAATTATATTGAGCTCACAATCCTGGCATAGACAGGTTTTTGATGGAAGTAGCATTTGATTAACGATTCTGAAGGAGGAGATACTAAATGACTAACCTTTATTCCGAAGCAGAATAATCCTATAACAATGGCTACCACACCAAAGCACACAATGATAACTAGGTAGGGCTGAGTATACCAGGGTATAAGTTCCACCGGCTTCCGGGTTGTCGTCGGAGCGGGGGTTGTTGGGAGCGGGGTTGTTGTTGGTTCCTCGGTTGTTATCTCAATTTCTGGAGGGAAGACTGCCTGAGACACTGCAAGTATGATGATTATACTTTAAAGCCTTTCAAGTTGAATCTATTTGCATAATGACTGTACAGACGCACAATGTGCACTGCCTCCCCACAGACAAGCAATTATATTTGGTTAATTCATTCTTATATTCATACTAGAGGATTTAAAACAATACTAACCAACTCCAATCAGGTTGACTTCAGCAAAAGCTGTGGCATTAACCACATACACATCCTCTCCTGGAACCGTTGCCACAAGGTTCAGGTTGCTTGTCGAATCACAGCGCTTCAGACAACATGTTGGATTCAGCCAATTGAAAACATTGATGTGATTGGCTAAGGCCAGACTTGCGCATTCGGTCAGGTCAACAACGTCCACATAGTTAACATGGTTACAATCTGACTTCTGATTGTCAGCGGCCAAAATTGTGTTATTGAAATAAGTCTCTGCAATTAAGGTGCACACATTAATATAATGTATAATTGTTATGGGAATATTGCATATCATTACAGGAGATCAGATACTAATCCGCTGATTTCTAGTATGGCAAATGTATGGGAGAATTGACTTCAGATAAGCATCAGTTGGTCGAAATGTTGAAAGGGAATGGGTGCTGCATCTACCTGACCATTAACATGTGACCATGGTAGCCTAATACTATCATTTTCCCAGCATCTGATGGTTATTAAAACACACATGTGACAGGATCTGCGAAAAGGAACCTTATTTCATGGGGAACAAGGTCCCTTCTTCCAGTACAGGTCACATATAATGAACACCAATATGACATCACTAACCTAATGATGGGACATCAATATGACCAAATATCTTCACCTTACAGTAAAACAAGGATATAACACCACCGCCCTTATAATAACACAAATATCATAACCTACCCCCACAATTACCTACCTGCATTTGCCACTGATGCTGTTGTCACAGCTGCAATAGCGTAGACGTCGGCCCCTGGAGTTGCTGTGGTGGTCTGCAGGTTTGCCAGTTCATTGCATTTCACAGAACAGCAGCTGAAATAGTAAAAAAAAAGTTGTAATAAAAGGCTAAGCAATGAGACATTCAACTGCTCATACCTCAGCTAATGCTTCACAGCGATTACACTTTACATAGCGTATCTACTGGGGAGTGACCATTAAACACAAATAGGCTGGTAGATAGTCTATTACTCACTACTCATTTTGTACTAGACAATGCTGAATCACTCATTACTCACACAGTCAATACATACACTTTAAAAAAAACTGTTGAATCTACCAGGGATCCTCGTAAAACCGAACCGTGAACCACCGGAATTAATTGAAGAAGTGGCAGTACAGTGGTACACAAAAGTACAAGAAATGTCTAAAATAACGACAGATCTCTGGCAACTTTGGGATGACGTTTTCTTCGTTATTTCAACGACAATTTCTTACAGTGTACTTACTCAGTGGGTACATAGTTAATGACATTAGCTCCACCTGTCATTGCTCCCACCACACAGGTGAGGAGGTCTGTGGTATTTACACAGGAGACAGGAGAACATCCTGACTCCTGGCCACTGGAGGACGGCAGGGACAACCCAAAGGGACCAGCATCTGTCAAGCAGATTAATATAAGCAATAAGTCAGCAAAAGTACAGAATCATTTTAATGAATTCACAAACTACATAACTTGGGTCTTATGTTAAATTGGGGCATATTTAGATGTATTAATGTTCTACAGCGTTTTATTTTAAGAAAGGAGCCCTTTGCTTGTCATGCAAATGGATGTAATTGGGAATTTAGGCAATGTCAATTCACACCACTTTCATTTGCCCAGGGTATCCCTCTCCCAAATATTTCATTCCATGTCATAAATGATGGCATATTTCCCATTTCAACAGGAATAAGACACAGGACAGACCAATGCTTACATGTCTCTGGTATCATGCAGATATAAGATAGTGCAGAGGTGCAGTCCTCCTCTGCCCAGTCAAAGCTGTTAGCTGCCTTCATGGCAACACACTTATATGCAGCATTGCCAGGGTTACCAGCCACCCAGGCGGCAAAGCTGCTACTGTTATAGCCATTTATCCACTTAAAGTCATCAGGAGTGGTCCAGTCCTGGAATCCTATCCATACATCAGCACTGCAAAACAGTAATTCAATCTATAAATGTGTCTTCTTCTTTCTTTCTTTTTTTTAAATTGTGACTGCCTTTAGCCTATGGCCGAACTTCCCTTTCTCAATAATGATTAACCTTCTTCCAAACTAATCTAGAAGAAGATAACGGTCATAGACAGGGAATGGGTTCTCTAGGGTATCCCTTAATGATCCTTGTTTAAACCATTGAGAAAATGTCATTTTTAACCATTTTTAAAGGTACATCCCTTTAGAAATAGAAATATATTATCTCAGATTATCTCAATCCAACTCTGTGATATGAGAACTTCGCTCTGCTCACTAATCCTTTTATTGACCAGGTTTTTCACTATAAATTTAATAACATGATCAAATATACTATTTAAGCATACTGACAGTGAGAGTGTTTTGACATAGTCCTGCTCTGCCTGGTCTGCTATGGAGACAAGATGGCCACCTTCCCAGAAGCACTCGCCCTCAGCCTCGTTCCAGCTTAGCGGGGTGTTAAACAGTTTGTAACAGTTGGTGCCATCTAATGTATACCCAGTGGGACAGGCACCTGGTGAAGGGGAAAGGTCAGAGAGCTCATGCTTTTTGTGGATTCATTCAATAATGCCATTAGACTCAGGGTAGAATATGGGTCAGGTCGCCAGAAAGCAGTAGATTTTGTGTTTTGGGGTCATTTTGGACTTTTATTGCCCTGGAGAAATAAGTTTTGAACCAATTTTGTCTTACATAGACTAATTCATCAAAAACTCTAAGACTTATAGCCTGCCAAAGTGAAAAAAACGACTAAATTTCTTCTTTTTATAATTTTTGTATTTTTTACAAGTGTCATGTATTGAATAAATAACATCTGGAGTATCCCAAAGTTATTTTTTATATTGTATATGATCATAGGTATCATTTCCATGAGGTTTGGACATGTTACTGACTGAGAATTTTTCATGATGTGTCTTTCAAAATGGAAATCTGTAATTTGTAACGTCCGGTACCTAAATCTAAATCAGTTATAAAACATGGAAAAATTGAAGCTTTAAAATCTTTGTTATTACCCATATGGAGGGCCCGTTTGTCCCCCACTTTGGTGAAAAAATTGTGTCTGTCAGCATTTGTCTCCATGTGAGAGCAGCTTATGTGAAATAATTCTGATAAAAGTACCGGACGTTACGTAACGTCCGGTACTTTTACATATTAAAAACGGCGTTGTTTCGTTGCTGGTACCTACCCCCGATGACTGCTGTTGAAATAGAGTGGAGGGCTTGCTGGATGCCAGATTAAGCAATCCAGGCTATGTACTAAATCCAAAATTAACTCGATTCTTTTCTTCAAATGCAATTCAATTAATATTTTCAGGCACTCGAATGTGATAGAGCCTTGGATTATACAACTTATTCTCTTATCTTAATTTGATTATGTAAGATATGTGAATAAAAAAACTTCGCAGACGTTTATGGCCGTATTTAGGTCACAGTTCAAGGTCAAGGCCATTTATGACATCACAGATATGGCCACAGATCATCAGATGGCACCAAGTTCATGCAGTTTTTGCCGGGCTGGTTTGGGGCATCATGTGTCTAATCTGTGTGTGCCCCCACCCCGTAGTGCTGAGGGCACTAGTCTACTATTAAAGAAGCAATATGTTTGTTCATGAATGCACTAACACTTTGAAATGGGGCTAAGTAGAAAGCCTTTCATAAAGTTCTACTACGGAAATTTAATTCTCATCTCTTTAACATCTTATCATTGAAGCCTTCGATGTGTCAACGTTTTCCTTTTTTTTGCCATGGTAGGTCCTACAACTTAGACCAAAGCAATGCCATTTATCCTTCAAGAAAAGCTTTCTTGAAACAGATAAATTTGCAGTTTAGGAATGAGATTTCTGCTCTGATATCCCCCAAGGCATTGCAAACAGCATGCAATACGTTGGCTGAAGGTATTGTTCGTACAACTGACAGGGCTTAGAAAAATGAATAATCCATTTACATACCGTTCACTATAGCTTAAGTACCAATTGCCCTATGATGGTTTTCCTGCCATCCTTCATATTTACCCTTTCCCTTGTTTACCTGCTCAGAGTACAACATGTAGACAATGTAGATCTGAGTGGCAAACTGCCCCACTCCCTGCCCACAGCTGGAGCTTCTCTAGTTGTAGGTAATTCCACCAGGAGGCACCATCTACCAGATGGAGCAATCAGCATTCATAGGGTTTACGAGGATGGGAAGGTGGCTACTGTTTTGGAGGCTGACTAGACTTGCTCAAGTCATTTGATTTTAATTAAATTGAATTGAAATAAAGTTTTTGGAAAAAAAAAAGATTTGACCAAAGACTCAAAGAATTATTTCTTGTGAATCAGACAGCCACCATTGAGGGGTACGGGAGGGGTGAGGGGGGGGGTAGTGAGTAGCATGTGGAGTAGAGCCTAAAGCCTATGGACTGCCACCAGTCTAGCCCCCATGTGCCCAAGCGCGCTTTAAAGCGCAGTTTTGGCTTTAAATACATGTATTTATATGTATATTGAAAGAATATATCATTCTACTGGCCTCTCTAGAAAGGCCATAACCTCACAAATGCAACGGTACCATCCATTTAGTTGTATCTTCATTATCCCAGGTACAGTGAGCCAAATGTGAAATTTAGTTGTCATCTATTGGATGTATTTGAGGGAAACCCTCCAAGGATGGAGCTAGGATCTAACATCATAGCAATGTTGGATCATATGCTTCCTATTGCCACATGTGTAATAGATCATGCCCATATTTCAGCCATTCCATTTATTGGAATCATTCATAGTCATTAAAATCATTTCATGGATTGTACCCAAGACATTATGTTTCTTCAGTGGTAGTAGCCACAGGTAGTATCAATTAATCATAGCTCTGTCAAGTCGTGACATCTTCAGATTGTTGAGAAACAGCACAGAAGAGAATAGATGGCAATGAATGATAACAAAAAGAATCTTTTGGTTGCTATGGTAACCAGACTTCATGTCTCATCTGAAAGCCTGAATGTCTAAGTCAGGACCACTTAGGAAATGGAATATGAGGTATGTGATATTAATAAAAACAGATGAACTGAACAGTCTCAATGAATGGGATGACAATATATGTCAAATTTATTGAAAATCATTAAATAGATCTGGACACGAAAAGGCTAGAGGCTGACTTATTCTCAAGGTTCTAGCGTAAGAGGAGTTGATGGAATACATTGTAGAGGAAGCTGTAACTTGAATTCAATAAATTTGATGATTCAATCCATTAACATACTATTCATTATACTATTAAAAAGGTAAAATGTTTATTATTCTAAGTACCATGACAACTCCACGATTTAAATCAACTTTAGCCACTGAACACCATATTACCATTGTTAATGCCATATCTAACTAAAATGATAGACTGGTCAGCTTGTTTGGTATAGGTCCACCCTGGAGGTTCTAGCTCCATCAGTTGTCAGACTCCTCCTACAGCTGCTGCAATATGGTTATGGTGATTAACTCAGCATGGAGATGATCGGTTTCCACCTTACCCACCTACACACCCGCCCACTTCTAAACATCTGTACCATCCTGTATGGCTTTGCAGCCTTGAACATTCCTCTTCCAGGTGTGTAATGTTCTTTGGGTATGGATAGGTAAATGAATACATATTTAACCAAATACTTAAAACACATGTGATACATATTCTTGAAGTGATCAATTCTAGTTGGATGAAACTCTTTATTATTCATGGCACATCTACTCTAATAGATCCATTTCGACGGATTTAAATTCCTCTGTCAGCTATAGGAAGATATATTGTTTTGGATACAAAGCTATGATTGTGCAAGCCATTGAATCAAATATCACAGTGTTGCTTTTATATATATTAAAATTGTCTATACAGTTATAAATTGTGGACCTTCAGCAAGACGTTAATACGCATACTATGGGTATGGGTTATGGTTCACCTTTAGCCAGACAATATGGTCCATTTTAACTGAATTCAACAGAATTTTAATCAGGGCAACAGATGAATTACCCTCATTCTAGAACACCCGCCTCTTCATCAAGTTTATCACATCCATTTACCCTCGGTGAGTGTAGAAGGTAGAAGTTCTAATGTACCTAGGCATAATAAACTTAACTGAAGGTGTGTAACCTGAATGAGATAGTGAATTATGATTTTTATCTTGTCGATATAAAGAATGGCATTAAGTAAATATCCTACGAATATTATTGGAGCAATGTCGTTTGAAATAATGTCTTCTTAACATTGCCTGAAAAACAGACCTTATAATCTAAGACAACACACGTCTCATTGTAAACTTCAAAATTCTTGCACTTGTAGTGAGCAATTCTAAAGCAAGGTGATTCAATCTGAGTGTTCCTAAAATGCCCCAATGTCCATTTCAGCTTCTCATGCCAAAGGCTTGACTCTATATGTGAGCCAGCAAGCAGAAAGGACAGTTACTGCGGGATTTAGTACCAGATTTAGCCACCAGGGGACACCACTATGGACTAGAATAGGAAAAATATGACTAAAACTGTTATAGGCAACTTTTTTATGGAGAATTCAATGGTTTTGATAAAACGTTCTATTTTGGGTGGAAAGGTTCCAAATTTGGCATGTAAAAAGAATGTTTTTGGGCCAAAATAGGCATTTTTGTTTATTTCTGTTGCCATGGAAACATGATTTTCATTCTAAATAGGAAAATCTATGATCCCATTTAAAGGAACATCCCACAAGGTTTACTATGGTGAAAACAGAATGAAAATACCATTTTTAGATCAAAAGTTATGGGCAAAAGAATAAAAATTTATACGAATTTAGCTAATTAGCATAAATTATGCTAATTAGCTATATATCTCATGACCAATTAGACATAGAGCTTATTAACATATTTAAAATGGTCACACCTACCCATATCTAGCAAGCCATTCCTCCAAAACTAACAGGAGTATCTTCTCATGCTATGTATCACTGTAAAGCTAGTGATTTGAATTTTAAAGTTGACTTTTAGCACGAAACACCCTTTCTCCTTGCCTCTACATATATGACTAGGCCTATACTGGCTGGGTGGTAAAAGTAGGCTGATCATACCCATAGTTATCATACCCAATGCCCTGGTTGTCATACCCAATACCCTGATCATCATATGGAGTAGCACCCCCAGCCTCCTGACCCTCCTGTGTACTGCCATAGTTAAAGCCTGGGTCCCACTCCCCTGGAGGAGCGGTTCCTGTAGCATCAGCCCCATCAGGCAGCATGTCAGGGGGTGCTGGAGCCCAGCCTATACCAGGATAGTAAGCCCACCATTCTCCCTCAAAGGCATTCTTCTGCTTCTTCTCCCTCCTGATTCTCCTTCTCTTGGTCTTCTTGCTCTCACAGCAGGTATGGTAGCACCAGGTACAGCAGGGCCCTACCCTGGCACATCTACAGAAGTCGTAGTCACAGTAGTCGTCACATTTAGCTGCAGTCTTAGGGCACATTGCTGCTGCACAGGCCTGAAATAAACAATAAAAAAGACATTTCATATTTGTAAAATGGGATTATCACATGCAAGGGGAGATACCTAAATAATCTTGAGCGTCAAGGGGGAATTTCTCTTCTGGTAACATTGTGTAGGGGTGTGGTATTTATAAGTATCCAGTTATTACACTCTAGGTTTGTATGCCTGTGGAGCTCAGACCTAAAGGTCTTCTGGTGTGATGCAGGCATTCGGATGTAGGTGGCAGCACCTGCATTCTGATTCGTACGCATCACACCAGGGGGCCTTCCACTTGTCCATCACACATCATGTGACAGGTTTGAGTTTCGCAGGCTTTTTCCCTATAAAAGGAGAGAAGTTCAAACCAATCTCAAGAAGTGGTAGAGACCGCTGCTCAACACAGATCGTTACCACCATAACTGAACCTATGTGAGCCTGAGGGCTGTATGCTCTCTAAGTAAAGACTCGGTTGCCTACCCGAATCTGCTTATCTTCTTGTCTTGATTCCTCATAACAAGAAACTGAACCATTACACGCAAGGAACAAGTTAGCGTGGTGGCCTAATTAAGCACCCTGGCACACATTAATTTAAATACCCTTTTGACTCATTTGAAACCAGCACTTATTTGAATATTGTTTGAGTGCTTAAGATTGATTTCAGTATCACTGTACCCTGGCACATTTTCGAGCCTGATGCTTATTTGAGTCCCTGGAACTTAAACGGGCCACTACAGTAGATTCGGAGATGGGGCTGCAGATTGCTATATATATAGTTGCCAGAATATAAAGATCTTTTATACATTCATTTAGCATTATTCTATAAAATTAACAGGGACAATAATATTGAGCTCACAATCCTGGCATAGACAGGTTTTTTGATGGAAGTAGCATTTGATTAACGATTCTGAAGGAGGAGATACTAAATGACTAACCTTTATTCCGAAGCAGAATAATCCTATAACAATGGCTACCACACCAAAGCACACAATGATAACTAGGTAGGGCTGAGTATACCAGGGTATAAGTTCCACCGGCTTCCGGGTTGTCGTCGGAGCGGGGGTTGTTGGGAGCGGGGTTGTTGTTGGTTCCTCGGTTGTTATCTCAATTTCTGGAGGGAAGACTGCCTGAGGCACTGCAAGTATGATGATTATACTTTAAAGCCTTTCAAGTTGAATCTATTTGCATAGTTTAGGGCATCAAACGTATAATGACTGTACAGGCCCACAGACAAGCAATTATATTTGGTTATTCATTCATATATTCATACTAGAGGATTTAAAACAATACTAACCAACTCCAATCAGGTTGACTTCAGCAAAAGCTGTGGCATTAACCACATACACATCCTCTCCTGGAGCCGTTGCCACAAGGTTCAGGTTGCTTGTCGAATCACAGCGCTTGAGACAACATGTTGGATTCAGCCAATTGAAAACATTGATGTGATTGGCTAAGGCCAGACTTGCGCATTCGGTCAGGTCAACAACGTCCACACAGTTAACATGGTTACAATCTGACTTCTGATTGTCAGCGGCCAAAATTGTGTTATTGAAATAAGTCTCTGCAATTAAGTTGGGCACATATTTTAACATTAATATAATGTATAATTGTTATGGGAATATTGCATATCATTACAGGAGATCAGATACTAACCCGCTGATTTCTAGTATGGCAAATGTATGGGAGAATTGACTTCAGATAAGCATCAGTTGGTCGAAATGTTGAAAGGGAATGGGTGCTGCATCTACCTGACCATTAACATGTGACCATGGTAGCCTAATACTATCATTTTCCCAGCATCTGATGGTTATTAAAACACACATGTGACAGGATCTGCGAAAAGGAACCTTATTTCATGGGGAACAAGGTCCCTTCTTCCAGTACAGATCACATATAATGAACACCAATATGACATCACTAACCTAATGATGGGACATCAATGTGACCAAATATCTTTGACTTACAGTAAAACAAGGATATGACACCACCGCCCTTATAATAACACCAATATCATAACCTACCCCTACAATTACCTACCTGCATTTGCCACTGATGCTGTTGTCACAGCTGCAATAGCGTAGACGTCGGCCCCTGGAGTTGCTGTGGTGGTCTGCAGGTTTGCCAGTTCATTGCATTTCACAGAACAGCAGCTGAAATAGTAAAAAAAAGTTGTAATAAAAGGCTAAGCAATGAGACATTCAACTGCTCATACCTCAGCTAATGCTTCACAGCGATTACACTTTACATAGCGTATCTACTGGGGAGTGACCATTAAACACAAATAGGCTGGTAGAATATTTTATCTCTGCCTTGAAAGGGGTTTGAATATGTCCTTATTTTGTATGGTAGATAGTCTATTACTCACTACTCATTTTGTACTAGACAATGCTGAATCACTTATTACTCACACAGTCAATACATACACTTTAAAAAAAAACTGTTGAATCTACCAGGGATCCTCGTAAAACCGAACCGTGACCCACCGGAATTAATTGAAGAAGTGGCAGTACAGTGGTACACAAAAGTACAAGAAATGTCTAAAATAACGACAGATCTCTGGCAACTTTGGGATGACGTTTTCTTCGTTATTTCAATGACAATTTCTTACAGTGTACTTACTCAGTGGGTACATAGTTAATGACATTAGCTCCTCCTGTCATTGCTCCCACCACACAGGTGAGGAGGTCTGTGGTATTTACACAGGAGACAGGAGAACATCCTGACTCCTGGCCACTGGAGGACGGCAGGGACAACCCAAAGGGACCAGCATCTGTCAAGCAGATTAATATAAGCAATAAGTCAGCAAAAGTACAGAATCATTTTAATGAATTCACAAACTACATAACTTGGGTCTTATGTTAAATTGGGGCATATTTAGATGTATTAATGTTCTACAGTGTTTTTTTAAAGAAAGGAGCCCTTTGCTTGTCATGCAAATGGGTGTAATTGGGAATTTAGGCAATGTCAATTCACACCACTTTCATTTGCCCAGGGTATCCCCTCTCCCAAATATTTCATTCCATGTCATAAATGATGGCATATTTCCCATTTCAACAGGAATAAGACACAGGACAGACCAATGCTTACATGTCTCTGGTATCATGCAGATATAAGGTAGTGCAGAGGTGCAGTCCTCCTCTGCCCAGTCAAAGCTGTTAGCTGCCTTCATGGCAACACACTTATATGCAGCATTGCCAGGGTTACCAGCCACCCAGGCGGCAAAGCTGCTACTGTTATAGCCATTTATCCACTTAAAGTCATCAGGAGTGGTCCAGTCCTGGAATCCTATCCATACATCAGCACTGCAAAACAGTAATTCAATCTATAAATGTGTCTTCTTCTTTCTTTCTTTTTTTTTTTAAATTGTGACTGCCTTTAGCCTATGGCCGAACTTCCCTTTCTCAATAATGATTAACCTTCTTCCAAATTAATCTAGAAGAAGATAACGGTCATAGACAGGGAATGGGTTCTCTAGGGTATCCCTTAATGATCCTTGTTTAAACCATTGAGAAAATGTCATTTTTAACCATTTTTAAAGGTACATCCCTTTAGAAATAGAAATATATTATCTCAGATTATCTCAATCCAACTCTGTGATATGAGAGCTTCGGACTCTGCTCACTAATCCTTTTATTGACCAGGTTTTTCACTATAAATTTAATAACATGATCAAATATACTATTTAAGCATACTGACAGTGAGAGTGTTTTGACATAGTCCTGCTCTGCCTGGTCTGCTATGGAGACAAGATGGCCACCTTCCCAGAAGCACTCGCCCTCAGCCTCGTTCCAGCTTAGCGGGGTGTTAAACAGTTTGTAACAGTTGGTGCCATCTAATGTATACCCAGTGGGACAGGCACCTGGTGAAGGGGAAAGGTCAGAGAGCTCATGCCTTTTGTGGATTCATTCAATAATGCCATTAGACTCAGGGTAGAATATAGAGATTGTAAAAATTCTGAAGTTGTACTTACATGAATAATCAGACTACTGAATTGACTCTGCACTTACACTTACATCATAGGATTCATATTCTTCCATTGTGTACATGTATTCTATAAACATATATATATATATATATTTATATATATATATATAATATATATATATATATATATATATATATATATATATATATATATATGTCAAACAGTCAAGCCAATACCTTACCTTTACCAAGTCCTATACAGCCCAACAGGGCTAGAAGTAAACTCCAAATAGTCCTAGGAGTGTCCATGATGACTTCTAATATGACACCTCTAGGTCATGGCGTCCATTTTTACACACCAGTAAACAAAAATATGGCTTTTCTGTTATATGCACTTATTGATATTGCGTTTTCAGATTCTCTCACTACTTATATCCCACAGTGTGTTATACTGGTGTGACTAGAGACCTCTAACCTGGAGGTAGATTAAGGGATTAGTCAGGGATTATTCACTTTTTAATCTCATCTACTGCCAAGTGTGTTATAACGTGTGTTCAAGTCTAAGTGATACAAATGGCACATTAGATGCTGACGCTAAATAAGACAGGATTCCAAAATTACATTAGGGGTTATATATGTTTGTTATAGTCAGCTAATTGAGTAGGATATGATATTGATAATAATACCGTTCTTTAATTAGTTGATTGAAGTTATTGAAAATTTTCTCATCCAATGCTTTCGGGCTCTCATGCCTTTTTTGGGGCATATTATGGACTTTATAATTAACCGGAACTGCATTCAATATACCAAATTACCTAGGTGAAAAGAAACAACAATGAGGAAAGACAAACAAAACAGCAGTAAATTTCTCTGTGCCATATTATCATTGTAAGGGGTTCTATGCCTTTCACTGACCTTCAGTGTTGAGGTTAATCTGAGTCCAACTCTACCAAATATATAGGTTTGTTTTTCCCAATATGACCGCTTAGTTACAGAGCCCCTAATAGGACATACCAAAAATAAAATTTCCACGGAAAAAAATATTCTTGCAGATACTGAACAATTCTTGTGGATACTGAACAATTCTTGCGGAAACTGAACAATTCTTGCTGGTACTGAACAATTCTTGCGGATACTGAACAATTCTTGTGGGTACATACCAAAAAGAATTTTTTTGCATATTCCTGTGGGTACAGGAACATTCCTGTGGATGCAGGGGAATTCCTGCGGGTACAGGAACCTTCCTGCTAATATAGAAGGATTCCTGCAGGAACAGGAACATTCTTACATTTTGTTGGTTTGAAATTGAAGAATTAACCACATAGATATTGCTGAATATTGCCGAGATGTCCTTCTATGGTCACTAAGAAGATTACCTGCAAGAATTGTCGGGACCCGGGAAATGCAAGAATAATTCCTGCACACAACAGAATGGTTTCTCCACCTTACAGAACTGATTCTGTACCCGTAATAATTGTTTCTGTATCCGCAAGAATTATTTCTCTACCTGCAAGACTTTCTCTGTGCCCACTAAAATTGTTTCTGGGCATCAAATGAATTGTTCCTGTACCCACAAGAATCACCCAGTACCGCAAGAATCACCCAGTACCCGCAAGAATTGTCCAGTACCAGCAATAGCTGTTTAGTATCCGCAAGAATTGTTCAGTATCTGCAAGAATTGTTCAGTATCCACAAGAATTGTTCAGTATCCGCAAGAATATTTTTTCTGGTGAAAAATGATTCTTTTTGGCATGTCCTCTTAGGGGCTCCGTAGTACTACACTTAGTTGTAGCTGGCCTACAACCTTTTAATTTATGTATAATTATTATTATTGTGTTAGATCACTCAGTAGATCACTTAGACTTGCCCAGGAGGCCCTTTCGTAAAGTACTACGATCACCCACAGCCCTACAACTACAAATGGCAATGCTATTCCTATGGGGATTTTGGTACGACTTGAAGGGTACAGTCGTAGGCTGTTGAGAAATGGCCTTTTGATCTTTTGCTTTTATTTGCAGAGAAACAAGGTAATGTGAAGGAATATCAAGTAATAGGCCTCTAGTGAATTAACAGCTAGTGCTTAATTATGACTGGACTATACAGTTCTGAGCATACTTAGCAGCTGGTCTGCCCACTTGCAGGGTGCAGGAACAGACGAGCTCTGATATGACTGGCTGTCTCCATTGAGGTGTGGTTTTCTGAGACCATGGGTAGCTAGGGCTTGTGTACAGTTCTCATGGTGAGATATAACCTTATAATATAGGTACGTTAAGGCCAAGGTTGTACTCTATAATGGTAAGCATGATCACCACAGAAAGCATGGTCACCATGGAAAGAACAGTCACCATGGATAACTATCAAGACATTTTACTAAACCGTTAAAGGGGAGCAGAAAAATAAGTCAAATTCATAATCTCACTAATCACGTAATACCTTTATTAATCGATATAACATGGTTATCGAGTTTAGGCACTGATTTCAGTTCCTAAAATGGATAATATGAGTTCTGATATCTGACGATATAAGAACCCTATCAACTAGCCACGGGCATTAACTTAATAGAAGAGGAACCCTATCATATCAACATGAAACCAAGATGGCGGAGGGCCGTCTTGTCGACTCACAAAAGAAAACAATGGATTCTATCCATTTTAAGGGTAAATACTTAGAATTAATGGTGGAAACCATGTTATATATGCAATATGTAATGAATAGACTTGCACTTGTTGGCTTCATGGGTTTGATAGAAGCATTCGCCTCCGGCTCATGCTTCTATCACCCCCTGAAGCCAACGAGTGCAAGTCTATTCATTATATATTACATTCATATTACAATGATCATGGGGAAAATTACCTGAACAGAAATTCCTCGAATTTTCTTTACTGGATATGGTTGATTGATTGAATTTCTTTTATTTATACTGAATGAGGAGTAGGCATAATATAATTGCCTGTATTTGGATCCGATTCAGTTGATTCTTTAAATGCCAACATACTGGTAATAACACTATAATTCTCAATAAGTATATATGATATATTAATAATAATGATAAACAGTAATTCTTAGATCTGGCTTAAGGCCATGACTTAACCTAATAGAGAAAGGTTAAAGCTGTTAATACTTTTGGAAACCATAAATTAATATGGTTCCTTTGAAGGGCAGCTGAATCATGGGGCAGAAAATGCCAGGATATTTGTTAGTTGGGAGCAAGTTCCCAGCAAAGGCTGGTGTTGTTGCCTTGGTGGACTGATGGTATTGTCCAGTATAATTATTATTATAGTAGCTGGAATAACCCAGTCTTATGGATGAATAAGTAGAATCTTTGTAGTGGGTATAATGGCGATTAGTAGGGGGAGGAGGAAGGGAGGGCAGGGAAGACACTGATCAAATCAAATAAACATATTTGCAAATAAATCAATTTAATTTTATAACAGTAGTATTCAGGAATTACAAATACACAACAATTACATTTTTATAATGGTATAGTTTAATTTTGTTTAAAAGACAGAAGTCATTGTCAACTTTTGGTTTATGTTAATTGCAGCGTTTTGGGATTTTAAGAAATCTCCAGGCATGTATGATATTTATCAATCACAGAACAAAATCATTGATAGAGGGTGGTTAATAACTATGTTAACCATAGATTTATTTGACTGGTCTATCAAGATCTTTCGATTACTAAGCAATTCTCACAGTGAATTACTCACTGCGTGTGTAAACCCATTGCATTGAAGTCCAAGCACTATTCCTAATAAAAAGGGCATTTGATTCTTGTTCATTTAGATAGATTCTAATCAATTACAATCTAATCCATCTGGCATTACCTTACGGTGTTTAAGGTTGTTTTTTAATGGGACAAGACGAGACTATTCAGAGGACTTGTAACATTTCAGCTATATGACATCATTTGGGCACTCAAATGTCTCCTTTGGAACATTCATCACCAGTTTTTCAGTAGCAGTGGCAGGATCATAACATGTCAGAGTGCCATAGATCTCTGCTAACCGCAGGTGGCCATTGCTCCAAACAAGTTGTCGCTCTACAAGTGTCTTCAGCCACTTATTATTACAGGCACAGCTCCATGGGTTACCACTAAGCTCCAGAATCATTGTGGGTGAGAAGGCTGAGTAAATTTTAGAAACTGTCCAGTCAATTCTGCTGAGCTTATTGTTACGGATATCAATGATTGTTGATCCTTCAAGTTTCAGTAACATTTCTGAGCTTAAATAGGCTAAATAGTTATTTGCAAGGTTTAATTCTTGCAAGCCTCTTGGCAATATATCTACTGCATTCTGCTCTAGAAAGATAATGAGGTTATTACTGAGGTCAAGGTTGATAAGATTCCTGAGGGCTGAAATCTGTGTTGGTATTCTAGTTAGTTTAGTGTCCTGTAGGGATAGACTCTTGAGATTAGTTTTCAACATTCCAGAGAAGTCTCCATTATACAAGAGATGATCGTGAAGGTACATTTCTGATAACTTCAGGTGTTCTATCTTCTTGAATCTGTTCAACCATTTAGACAGGTCATTTAATGGCACAGCCTTAGCACCACTAAGCTGGAGTGTATTTACTCGTCTGATATACTTTGTTGTGATGTTTGTAGGAGACAATCTTTCAGGCCTCAATCCCAGAGTAAGTGTCTGAAGCTTGCTTATCCGACGAAAGGCATACTTCTGTATGCGTTCAATAGAGTTACCATTCAAAAATAATTTCTGCAGTTTTGATACACCTACAAAGTCTCCATCCATGAGGTGTCTTATATCATTCTCTGCCAGATTAAGGACCTTGAGCCGTTGAAGTCTTACTACTCCTTTGGATCCAAATACCTCAGGAACATATTGAAGCTTATTCCCACTCAAATCCATGAGTTCTATAGAAGCTGCAATTGCTTCCAATGCATTGGAATCAATATTTTGAATCTGGTTCTGATTAAGGTACAGTCTCTTTAAATCTATGAGACTCTTGAAGGATCCAGATGAGATTGAGGTGAAGTTGTTGTAGCTCAAGTCAAGGGTATGTGCTCCAGAGACATCTGGAATTGTTGATAACCCCAACTTCTGACAAGACACAATTGGACGCTCAGGATCATGACAGGAACATCCAGTTACTGGTATGATGTCACATGGCAGGTATATTTGTGATGTCACCATTTGTACAATGTGGAAATACAGAATGAACCATCTCCAAGCCATCTATTATTGAGGAAAATAAAGAGTTTTATTAAGATGTCACATACAATACATTTGATATATGTAAGTATGCTATGCAAGCCAAGTCCCATACATGTAACACCCCAGCAAATTGTTGTGAGTCCTCGTTAACCTGTGTGAAGTGGCTCACACATGTCGCTAGATGAAACACGACGTTGTTATAGCACAAGATCACCAGGAATAGCAATTGCTATGCCACATGAGTCTAACACACAGTGGCGAAAGTTGACGGAATGAGTTATCACTCAAAAAGGAGTCACCATTGATGACCAATCATGGCGACAGATGACGACAATTTGCTGGGACAAGTAATGAGTCAGGTGAAACCATCTTACTGAAGTCCAGTAAATCCCAATGTATAAGCCGCACCCACATATAATAATAGCACATACTGTAATACCCTGTGTATGAGGCATGGCTTATGTGCGGGAAGCAGTAAAAGTTGGGAGTGTGTCTTGTAGGTTAGATAAACATTAGATAAGTGTTCAATATTAAGGCCCCGGTGCACCATTAATATGTTCCTGAAGTCAAGGTGCGTCTTATACATGGGTTATTACAGTAGCATGTATACAATACCTATCAAACAGAAGGTTATGGTGTTATAGCTCACACAATCTGAGCCGGTTATCTTACTACAAGAGGGGATCTATACACATAATGGAGTCCTGCAACAGTAAGGGGATGACCATGGGAACTTTTTTTCTCCTATTTTCTTTTGAAGTGGAAGAGGTGTGGCTCAGGTTACCTTGACAATCACTTATTAGACATTCATATTAAAACGGGAAAATTTGGTTCATGTTAACCATAACGTCTAGTCGAATGGTATGGTAAATACTGAGAAAAAAAGGATCTAAAATGGTGTTTTAGAAAAAAAATATCAAAACTCAGAACACTGCCAAGGATAATGACACAACAAAAACACTAATGTATTCGATAATTAACAGCAATGTCGATTTTCCCTATTAAATACTTCTCATTCTGTAGAAGAGGATACAGGAGAAAATGATAAAGGCATCGATGATAATTACATAGCTGCTACTTGTCAACCTAAGATCTACCAATGTAGATAAAAAAAAATCTACAAAACATTAACCTTTACTTGCCTTTAAACAACAAAGTGTGCTTTTCAAATCAGAAACTCTGAAACAGCTCTCAGCCACAGCTGCCCTAGTCCATTCCTCTTTCCACAGTGAAACGCCTTTGAACGTTGACTGGCCATTCACTACATGCTATCTAAATTACACCTCAATTATCCTAGTTTATACAGAGATGCCCAGTCCCAATAGACATAATATATGATGGCCATGGTTCTATAATTGTGTATTATATATTCCCATTCCCTTGTGTCCTGCTGCACTACTAGCTGTATTTCCTCCTAACAACTAATCCTACGTGTCCTTCCCAGCAATCGTCCAGTTTATTGAAAGGAAGTATATATGATATATCTTTGGAATAATAATTCTGCTACATTTATTCAAATTATCATCTGAATCTACATCACTATAATGACCTCAATATAAAACAATTCTTGCAGGTGCACAATTTTTATTCTTGTGTCAGTGCTGAAACAATTTTTGCAGGTGCACAAATATTCCCAATCATTGATACCCTCAGGGTATATCAGAAGCTATTCTGTTTTACCCTGGGGGCATATCAACGATGCCCTCAGGGCCTGTTCTGATAACCATTTACTACCACAAAGTTAGATGCATTGCTACAGTGACTATGAAAGGAAACGTATAAGACTATTTACACGTCGAATATACTTTGTTGTGATGTTTGAAGGAGACAATCTTTCATGCCTTATGTCCAGGGTAAGTGTCTACAGCTTGTTTATTCTACGAAAAGCATACTTATGTATGCGTTCAATGCCATTTCCATCTAAATATAGTTTTTGCAGTTTTGATACAGCTTCAAAGTCGCCATTTGAGAGGTGTCGAATATCATTCCTTGCCAGATTTAGGACCTTAAGACTTGTTGGTCTGGCTACTGCATGGAAACCAAATATCTCAGGTATATATTGAAGCTTATTCCCACTCAAGTCAATGACCTCAATAGAGGCTGCAATAGGTTGTAGTACATTGGTATGAATATTTTGGATTGATTCTGATTGAGGTAGAGTCTCTTCAAATTGTGGAGATTTCTGAATGAGTCCTCAGAGACTGAGGTAAATTTGTTGTAGCTCAGGTCAAGGGTGTGTGCCCGTGAGACATTTGGAACTGTGGATAAACCCAATTTTTGACAAGTCACAATTGGATGCTCAGGATCATGACAGGAACATCCAGTTACTGGTATGATGTCACATGGCAGGTATATCTGTGCTGTCACCATTTGTACAATGTGGAAATACAGAATGAACCATCTCCAAGCCATCTGGTGTGATCAGAAGAAATAGATTTGTGAAGGTAATTCGTAAATGGAATTATCAGACCAAGTATTCTATCAAGTATCACAAATATATTCTGCAGTTAGATGTGAGTGTTAGCAACCATTCTCAGAACTCTGAACCTAAGGCGGTTGTTTAATGCAGTATCTCAACCCAAACTTACCATGAGATTTTAATTAGACAACTACTCATAGGTTTGAAATTCACCAATTTATAGGAAAACAAACAATAGTATTTATTTACCTTCAAAGAGCAATGAAACACTGAAAATGGGTTTTGAGTCTCAGCTGACCTATTCCCTGTCATCCTATATAGTGAAGTCTTGATAACTGCTGACTGAGCATATACAGCACGATGCACTAATTTGGTATCCAAACTATCCTCGTTTACATAGAGATGCCACAGTCCCTAATAGACATAAATTGCGGTCTTGATAATTATGTATTATTCCGCATCCTGCTGGAATAATGGTTGTATTTCCTCCCATCAATTAAGTCCGAATGTCAAATCCCACAAGCCATAAGACTTTGTGATATGAAAAATGGCTCTTTCGAAAGGCAGACAGAAAAAATAGTTACCATTTAATATAATTCATAGGTCTAATAATATTAGAGGTTTAATACATTTTACATGATCCATTAAAACTGCAACTAGACAGATTACTATCAACACTAAATGATGGAAATAATGAATATGATGCGTGTGCATTCGCAGAAGTTGGCCACATAATTTACTGCAGTAAATTGTATAAAATGAAGTAATATAGAATTATAATGTAGCGGTGTTGCTCTTATTTCATTTTGGAGAGATACATGTTGTGTGTAACTTCTCAATTCATCCCATTCCACCCCACTCTTTCCACATAACAGATCTATATGCGCTGCTATATTGACCAGAAGGGAAAAAATAGAAGAAAGTGACAATGCTAAAGGGAACAAGGAAACACATGAATACAAACCTGTCTTTGGCTATATTGTGCCATACACAGACTTTATCCTGATTGCCCTAGTTTAAGGGCCTATTCCACGTCAGGCAAAGTTTCAGTCAGGCACCAAAAGTCAATAAAAAAGTCAAATAACTGTCCTCTATCTTTGACTTTTGACTGAAAAAGTTAACTTATTTTAGTCAAAAGTTGAACTTTTCTGTCAGCCTGATCAGCTAACTTTAGAGTGAAGGACAAACCCCAATTCCACTACAGGCAAGTCAGCAGAATCTGACTGAAAAAATTAGCTTTGGATGCCTGACTGATAGTGGAATCAGGGTTTTCTGACTTTTTCAGGCAACCTTCTGACTTTTCTTTTAAATGTCTGCCTGACAAGAAATATCAAATTTTTTTGAATATTTTGAAAAGTTAACTTTTCCAGTCAAAGACTATGGGGAAATACCGCCAGGACTTAGAAAATCTCTGCACTTTAAAACTTTGAAACGCTGTATCTCGGAAACCGGTACAGCTAAGATAGCAAAATTTTGCATGCACACTAATCACCATGGTAGGTGTCTGCACATCAAATTTGGGTTGATCAAAACATTTTGATTTTTGGGCATGTAGTTGGACAGTCCCATTTGAGATCTTTGAAAGAATTACCAGAAATGTGTTGTTAGACAGTTCAGTTTTAGGACTGATACATTTTCCAGAATTGTACAGTTGGACAGTCCTGTTTCAGAAGAAAAAAATGAAAATAGCTGTCACTAGTGATTACTGCTTGGAAAGAGTACATCTGTTGTGAACAAATCTCCTGGTTTTCATGAAGCATTTTGCCTCTAGATTTAAAGGATTTTCAAGAGGGAGATGCCTAGACCCCTCTATAACAATATCAATCATTGTACATAGCTGTGCCACTGGAAGCAATACTCTATCAAGTCTACAATTTTAAAGATGTCTTTTGCAAATATCAGTGGAGAGTTACAGTACCCCGCATCCTCGCCCCCACCATACCTTCAAAATTTCAGACCATGGGTCCATGACCTCATCAACCCCCTTTTGCCCCCCCCCCCAGACTTTGAAATTAATGGTTCCACTGCCTCTATGAGGGGCATCTTATCCATGATTTTTTACAGTAAGTGTGTTACTCAAAACAAATCAGGGGGCATGCTATTCACTAAAGTGACTCATATTGTGGCACAGTCGGACTTGTAGAGCTCTACCCAAGATAATTATGTAACAATATTGATATCTAAAATTCAGCTAGGAGAATGGAAAGTCAAGCAAAATTGGTACTCTCAGATACTATCAGCAATGGAATCAGTGGTACATTCCCAGGCTGGTTCGGTCCCGGACCGCGAAGGCCGCAGGGCCTGTGGCTAGTGTATAACATGCTGTGGGACTGCTGCCTCCTCAGTCAACACTCAGACTCAGTTTGATGCAGACCACACAAGCCTCCCTAGCAGAGTCGGCTCTAGGAATGATGTGGGCAGTTGATGTTATATTCCCAAATTATCTTTAATTACCTCAAAAATGGTGTCCTTTTGTACATGTATCAATTCTATTTTTATCATCTTACAAAATATATTTGACTTAAGCATGATATACTCTGTATATATAATTATTCTGGCATTTTGATTGTAAATAGCACACAAGAGCACTGCCAACATTGGTACAACATTAATTATATGATATTGCCCTGACGTCAGCAGATCACCGGGCATATCAATTACGTTGGCACAACATTGATTTGCCAACATTGGTATGACATCAGAACATTTCCCGTGGCGGTGCCAAGCTGGGTTTCTAGGGAAATGTATTTGGTTACATCTTTGAATTTGCCAATTCCCAAGTGCACTTGTTTGGTAATTATTTGAGCTGATGAATGCACAGATTAATGCATATTCATGACTTTAATGATGATAAGCTAGATAACAAAATCCAAAACCTGAAGACTAGTCCTCTTCTCAAAAATAAGTATGAATGAAAGAGTAGGTCATAATAAGACACCACTGACTTCTGTAAGGGGGAGACACTTTACTTTTTAGGCAAGGACAACTACTCTTGAAAAGTGAAGGCAAAGGTCAAGACATGTGACTGAGAAACTTTTGACAGAAAAAGTCAGGATTTTTGACTGAAAAAAATTGACTTTTGCCTGAAAAAGTAAACTTTCCCTGGTGGAATCAGGTTTGACTTTTTTCAGGCAAAAGTTAGATGCCTGATGGGTTTACCTGACTGAAACTTTGCCTGACGTGGAATCACCCATTTACCTACAGAGACCGCTCTCCCTAAAATATAGAATGGACCCGAGCAATAAAATGATGCTGGGCATACATACATGTACTGTTCGTATCCACCAAGCAATTTAACTGCCTTAACTTTGATAAGGGCACGTCATGATGAGTTTTGCAATTGGGTTTTGATAGTCTATTGACCCAAAAATTGTCAACCCTGAACCCTTTTCATTGAGGAGTCAGTAAAGTCTTCTAAACGGTAAACTCTGAGCAACATGGTGGTCCATCTATAAACGGAACGTAAAAGGTGCCAATATTTATATACATCACATAAATATCAGTTTTATCTTATGGACGTATATGTAAGGACACGACCAATAAGCAATCATTCGCCTTGAGAAGCAAAAACTTTGTGGAGTGTCACCCCTGAAAGCACCCCTCCCATGCAATTCATTTGGGTTGTCCAATAATATTAAGGAATATTCAAAAGAAAATATCTATCTGTTGACCGTATTGACCAATTGGAAATTGAAATAGCAATATCCTTACTCCACTCAATCCCATTATTATGATGGAGTGAGCTACAGAGCAATACTGATCCTAGACGATAAAGACAAATTATCCATACATTAAATAAGGAATAATAATTGTTCAGCTAATAGAGTATGTTAGTATTTGTTGTATTTGTACACTCAAAGTCCTTCTGAGGAACATTCATCACCAGTTCTGCATTGGAACTGTCAACAGAATAACAAGTTAAAGTGCCATAGATCTCTGCTAAAGTCAGATGACCATTACTCCACACAAGTTGTCGCTGAACAAGTGTCTTAAGCCACTTATTTCTACAGGAGCAGCTCCAGGGATTACCAGTCAACTCCAGCATCATCCTGGGCACGAAAGCTGAGTAGATCTCAGACACGGTCCAGGTGATTGTCTCAAGTCTATTGTCACGGATATCAATGGTGGTTGTCTGTTCAAGGTTTAGTAGGATATCTGGGTCTATGTGGGTTAAACCGTTATTAGCCAGTTTTAATTCTTGTAGACTGATTGGAAGAATATCTGATGCATGATATCTTAGGTCAGTGATATTGTTATTACTAAGGTCCAGATAGATAAGATTTTTGAAGTTTGCAATTTGGATTGGTATATTTGTTAGGCTATTTCTACAAAGGGATAAACTCTGAAGTTTGAATTGAAACATCATAGAAAATTCCCCCATATGAAAGTGATCATCCTGAAGGTTCATATCTGATAGCTCCAAGTGTTGTATTTTCTTGAATTTGTTCAACCATTGAGAGAGATCATGTAATGAGACAGGTTTGGCACCAGTAACCTGGAGAGTACTAACATTATGAATATATTTGGTTGTTATATTGGTAAGGAATAATGTGTCATGCTTTATGCCTAGTGTAAGAGTGTGCACGTTAGACATTCCAAGAAAGGAAAACTTCTGTATAACTTCAATAGGGTTCCCATCCAGATAGAGTTTTTGAAGTTTTTCAACACCTTGAAAGTCTCCATTTAAAAGGTATCTAATTTTGTTTCCTGCCAAATTGAGAATTTTCAGACGCCATAGTCTAACTACCGCTTCAGAACCAAACACTTCTGGAACAGAAGGTAGTTCATTCTTACTCAAATCAATATGCTGAATGTATGGTCCAATGTTCTGGAATGCATAGGTATCAATCACATTGATGTGATTTTTATTAAGGTACAGTCTCCTGAGCATGTGGAGGGATTGAAATGATCCAGCTGGGATTGATGTGAAATTGTTGTAACTCAGGTCAAGGGTATGTGCTCCAGAGAAGACAGGAACAGTGGACAACCCCAACTTTTTGCAGGTGACGAGTGGACGTTCTGGATCATGACAGGAACATCCAGGTACCGGGGTGATGTCACATAGTAGGTATATCTGTGATGTCACTTGATGTATAATGAGGACTAACGGGAGGAACCATTTCCAAGCCATCTGGTTTGATTAAAAGTATGAAAAAGCATGTTTAACATCATTTTCATGCCAATAAGGACTTTGAGAAATGTCTAACCCCGAGCAAATCTATGCAAACTAAGATAGAAGGCTAAGTTTGCCTTCAATTATAGGTATAAAGGCATAATCCATGAAGAGTTAATTCAAACTACTTATACCAAAGTGAAATAACTTAAATTTATACTTACTTTTGAAACTATGTAACCTTTAGTCTTTGACTGAAATAGTGATAGAGCACAATATGTGGTACCCAGCTAGTATAATACATACACCAATAGCTGTATAGTTTGATAGATCACATATATCATGACCTCTCCAGTTTCTGTAAGCAGGTCACTTAGGGAGTGATCATTTTTTAACAAACAGGGGGGGGCGGGCTGGTGGGTTTGCGTGCGGACGCGCGAAAAAGATTTCGACCCCCCTCGAGGGGGTAAAATTTTTTCAACCACCCCCATAAGGGACAAAAATTGCGTGCGAACATCCCCTTTTAGCCTATAGTAAATTCTGCCCCCCCCTCAAACCCACCAGACCCCCCCCCCCCTGTTGTTAAAAAATGATCACTCCCTTATAGACATACAAAGTAAGATGGTAGAGCTGGTCGTATGACTACAAATATACATTGTTGGTGATGAATTACCATATAAATAACCTCCTGGTGCTGTTTTGGGGATAATTGGATACATTTCCTCCAGTGGTATCTATAGCTATCATTGCACTGACAGAATTGAGTCCTCTCTAGCTTGTAAAGTTCATCATTTAGTCTCATGTGGCCTTAATTATGCCAGACTCATGCACTCTATCCAATATGGAAATGAGTAAATTAGTTCCAATAAGTCCTAATTATTGTAATTCGATTGGTTCTACAGTACCGGTAATCTTTCATATCTCTTTTGATGATGCTAACATAGGCTGTCATTCTCAATATGCAATAACGCACCTCCTGTTCTCCAACACACTGTACGTGTACAGGCATGTAAGGATCCGGAGGAGAGCTGCTCCTTTGAGTGACTCACCCGCTGTATATCCTTATATTGAGTAATCCTATTTGGCAATATGTATATCTCATGGTTGATTCACTGGTTTAAGGATAGTCAAGTTATATACAACTTTGTCTATAAGTGATTCTTAGAATATGCTCACGTGATAAATTCTAATTTTTAGATACAACATCTAACTGGATTCTGGTGTCTACTGATTTCAAAATGAATGCAGTATTACATCTAGGATCAGTCGGTTATTGGAGTTCATAATATATAGTACTGTATTATCCTTTCCCTGGGTCCTTTCCAAAATAAAGATAGCTGAAGAAGCAGAATATCATTATGTGGAATCTAGAAAGGGAGGAATAAACTGAGCAATGTAGGTTTTCTGCCTCAGTACCCATATTGATTTCTGTCCTCTTACAAAGTATAAACAACAACGTCAGTACATTAGTTATTGTATGTTCATAAATTCGTGAGTAATAACACAAAAAGAACAAATAGGTCAGATTTAGATGAAATATATGTAGTTATTACGCAACCACACTGATAATCTCTTCCATGGATTCTGCCCTATCAATCCTCCAAAGGGGACACATGCGACATGTGTTGAAATGCTATGCGTATGACGTATGTATGTATACGTCAAGATGGGGGTGTAGCAGGATGGGCCATTGATAGGATAAGGATAAAAGGAGGAGCACCCTGCAGGGTTCAGCACATAGATATTCGTTCAACTCATAACTTGACATAACGAGCTGGTTTTCTTCATAAGGTAAGCTCCCTTTTGTTTTACAAAAAAATAGTTAATGCATAATATAAGTTATGAATCTAAAATAGCAATACAATGTATTATTTTCCAGCCATGTGTATTTTTATCTGTGAACTCAATGAATAATTAGGCCTAAAAATATTGTAAGTTTCCGGTAACATGGCCCAAAAAGTTGAGGTAGGTAGGTCGGATTTCTCTTTTTTTGCTGAACCACATTTTGGCCTATATGTTGTATTGTTATCATTGAATATTTAGTCATGGGTAATCTATTTCATCTATCATACCAGCCAAAACTTTTAGGAAAAAATTCGCAAAACATAAGAAATGTGATATTGATGTGGAAAAATCATTAAAACTATGAAAGTTTTCTTTAAAAATCTGAGGTCGGTCCCTTTTAGCTGAGGAAGGTCGGGTGACCGGAAATTTAACTTCTTTTCCTTTAGCATTAGATACAAAGTTAAGGAAACAGTAATTTGATGGTTTATAAAGGAGACATATCAGCACAATAAAAGCAAGGTTTAAAAGTTATATAATGTAGCGGTTTGTTTGGACACCTATAGCATAACCTTAAATACTTTCCTCTGACCTGGTCATTATTATATGCACACAGATCTGGGCTAGGGTCCCTGTTATTTGTCTGTGGTAATGAGTAATGCTGGTAGGGGGGGGGGGGGTAGCTTGGCATGTAGTTCATATTGATAATGGCAATGAATCCATTGTGCAACATCTCGTTATATGTGCATGTTAGGCCTATAAAAATAATAAGATAGCCATTTGGTGTGTAGATCCTAAACATAATTCTAAACATAATCATGACCTGTTTTTCTGAACACAACATCCTCTTAAACATAATGTCAAAGTGTTTAGAAAAATTACATGTTTAGCTTATTAATGTGCTAAGTTTAAACTAGGCTTCTTTTCCTGATTTCAGGACTTTTGCTTAGACGTTGGATCTGTATCTATATGGAATATTGATATTGTATTTGGGAATTGGCTTATGAATGCATTTAGGTGGTGAACCCAATATCATTCATGACCACTTTCTGAAGGGGATCAATATGCCTTAGTCTGCAGGGACAGCTATATTGTACGATTATTTCATCTATACTGTATTGGACCCATATTGCATCAAATATTAGGCAAATACTGCAGGATTTGTAGCCCCGTAATCTCAGGTGACTGCATGCAGAAGGTCAATCATAAATTATAGCTGCCACCTGATGTACATTTTATGTCTAAACACCTAGTTTCCTGTCTGTTTAACAATGTATAAAAAGGCATTACTTCGTCGCTGGTCCCTAGCCCATGAGAATAAGCTTGAGTGCTTGCCAGGAACATGTAAACAAAAAGAGGTTAGATAAAAGTATGTAATTTTCTAAAAGTAAACTCGATTTTTCTCTAAAAGTTCAAGAATTTCAATATGTTGAGGTACCATACCCCTATTCAATAAACTTCTCTTCATCGACCGAATTGGAGGATTTTAAAGCAAATAAAAGCAAATAGCATTTACACAATGCCTCAAAATCATCATGGCTATTTTTTCTGCCATATCTGCCATCTTGGATCCCGATTCAAAGAAATTGGTGCCCACGCTGATGTAAATAATTGATAGGTCATACATTAAAATGGAAGCATTAGTTCCAGAAAATATTTTGACAAACTGACCTCCGAAGGAATCTGGTATGAGAGTGCAAAACTGGTTGACGTTGCTAAGTAATACACAGTTGCTAAGATATGCACCGCTAACTAAAGCAATGCTAATGTGATGCACTAGAGGGTAGCACTAAGCAGGTACTGACCTAAACATGTTTAAAATCTAAACACTATTTTTGCAGTCTTACAACACATAATATTACCTGAAGTGAGGCAGGATATATATGTTGAATGTATACAATACAAATTTGTAAGGTGTAAAGGCACACTGAATTGAGGACCTACATCCGCCGATGTTAGCACTGTGGCAGACGTTGCCAACTCTGAGCTCCTTTAAATCTAACAGTTTTTGCTGCATCATTATGTTGCTGTTTAAAATTTTTTTATTTTTTTATTCAGGTTTCAGATTGACGATATGACTTGCAAACTGGTGATTATTGCAACCCTCATCACTTACCTGACACAGGACGTGACTTCACAGATCTACCTGCCATGCGACATCATACCTGTGCCCGGATGTTCCTGCCATAACCCTCAGAGTCCTATTATCACATGTGAAAACTTGGAACTAACAGAGGTTCCTGTGATTTCTTCACCCAATATGCCTGTGAATACACTGGACTTAAGTCATAACAACCTAACCACCATCCATCGTAACTCTTTTAAGGATTTGAGGAATATGAAGAGACTATTCCTTGACCATAATGATATTGAAAGTATTCGTCGATATGCATTTAAATCAAGTGCACGTAATCTTGAGTGGGTAGACGTCAGTGATAACAAGTTATATTTAATACCTGAGGCTTTTTATCACTGGTATGCTTATCGATTCCCAAAACTCAAAATCCTCAACTTGGCTGGAAATTATATCACCTATCTCGGTTCTGACAGCTTTTACAACGCTGTTAATCTTGATGAAATTCATTTGGAGAGGAATCCTCTAGCAAATATACATTCCAGTACATTCTTTGGTTTATCAATGCTGAGATCACTGAGCATTAGTATGAGACATGGAGTAAGCCTTGACTATTGGACTCCCTTGAGAGGAATCGAGAAATTAGAACACCTAAGTGTATCTTGGGTTAGGCCAGCTCAATTGGATAACATGATACATTGGCTTGGGATAGACCAACTTAAGAATCTGAAACATTTGGAATTTGAGAACATGAACTTAGAGGATACCCACTTTACATCTGGCAACTTTACAACCTACCTTCAGAACAATCTCAAAATTTTATCATTGAGAAAGAACAATCTTACTCTTATTCCTAACCAGATTGCTCAGCTCGAGGTTTTGACCCATCTGGACCTCAGTGACAATCTCATTGGTAACATAAGGGAAGACTCCAGCGACCTGGATATCTTACCAAATACATTAGTAGAATTAGATATAGCCAGGAATAATCTCAGCTACATAGACAAAGATCTGTTATTAAAGTTGAGCTCGGCTCTTCTCATAAATCTCAAAGACAATAATCTTGATAACATTGACTGGACTGCTCGTATGATTAAGAAGGCCTATGTGCCTGAGATGATACTGGAGTTGGGTGGTAACCCCTGGAGCTGCTCCTGTGCCAACAAGTGGCTCAAGAAGTTGGTACGTAAACAGTTATCTAGGAGTAATGGCCATCTGAGGCAGTCTGAGATTGATGATAACCTGCTGTGTTATTCTAATGTAACGGATGCGTTCAGGCGTGTAGCTGATGTTAGCAGAAATGAATTCAGCTGTGACTGAATGCCCGTATCTATGTGCCATAAAAGGCCCATTGGAGGAGTCTTTATATCATAATAGAATTAAAACAACCCTGTTTCCATTATAGCATATTTAGGTTCTGAAATAGTTAGTGAAATATTGTCATTATCTATTTTAGTACGGTAACAATTGTCAGTAATAAAGTCATTATTGTAAATTACTAGTGTGTCATTCAACAAATGCCATAATGGAAGAAGATAAAAATGTACATGTCATACGAAACAATGAGCCATTCCGTTAATGGTGCTTTTCCACCTGAAATGATCCAAAATCAAGTTGTGAAATAAATGCCATGTAGGCCTCCATTAGTCATTTTGTTATTACTTGAAACACCCTTCAACATAGGAAAGCCATATTTGATGAAATATAAATAAAATATTGAACTGAGGGCTCTTTTGTAGATCTATGCATGCCTGTTAGGGCCTATGTGTTGTGATTGTTCATAATGCACCCGTTGCTGGTTTTGATAAATGTTGGCTCTCAGTTGACTCATATGGTTATATATTTTGCATTGGCATAATGGTCATATCTCAGATTAAAAAAGAAATGGCAGACTCAATATTTCTCACATTAGAATGTGGACCACTGTAGACCCCCTTGCAACCCCCCCCCCCCCCCGAGATTCTTGCAGACATATATTTTCAGGAACGTCAATGGCTATGTAGGCCTCCATACATTACACATGTAGTAAGATTGCTTCCCTAAAAATACCTAACAGGGTAGCCGGAAAGTGTGACCCGAATAAAACCTGTTGGCATACACTCCGAATACTGTCTTTGTGTTTCTTTCGAATAACAAGACTCAAACCCCCTAACTGGTAATCCAAACCATTACATTGGTGCCGTGACCAGTCAATTCTGGTGTGTATAGCCCGGACGATAACGTCCGAACAGCATATACATAGGTTAGATGATCTAAAATAAACTAACCCTGATGAACAACAGAATGTCCAAGAAAATGGGAATGGTACTCCAATACTGCAAACCCATTCGAACCTCCAGGATGATGGATATTCAATCTGGAGGCAATCTATACAGAGACAGAGTACCCTTATAGGGAATACCATAATCTCCCTCGTATAAGGTGCAGCCCGCGTATAAGGCGCACCTAGAGTTTTGGAAAATTCTCAAAAAAAATGAAAAGTTCATAACTTTGGTTCTACTGAATGAATTTTCAAAATTCAAAGACCTATGTGTAACTTGGGCCCCATACACCCCCCTGGGCCGCCATATATTTTATTATGGCTAGGGGGGCATGTAACATATCAAAAGAAAGGTCTTGGAGTCCCCCTGTGGATGCAATGAGAACTAAAACCCCCCGAATAAGACTCGCCTTATACATCACGCTCCAATGCCAGCTAAAAAAGTTACATTTGGAGAGCTACCTTATAATGTTCCTAAAACAGGTTTACCAGTTTGGGATTATAGTGCTATCGGCAGTGATCTAACTTACGCCATACCTGAAGGCGAAGAGTTCCGACAACCAGAAGTCTTCTTATGAATGACAACTGTGTTACCTTAAATAAAACTTTGAATGTGTTGGTTAAGGCAAAGGATGAAGTTGCCGTAGAAAAGGAGCAACTAGAAGATGATCTTAATGGGTTACGAAAAGAATATGAACACAAGAAGAAAGAGTATCTGAAAGAACTTCAGGATGAGAATGCAAAGCTCCAAGAAATGAGGAAATCATTTCATCAGGAGTATGATAGTCGTCAAACTCGTAGCAAAGAGAACATAGATAGGAATGATCAGCTTTGTCGTCAAAAGCTAAATAGTGAAGCTGAAGTAGTACATTATCGTACTGAGTTAGAAAACTTGAAACAGCAATGTAACAAGCAAGCTCAGGATAACGAGGCTATCCGGTTGGGTATTATAACTTATAATCAACAACTGGAACAGGATAGAGAAGGCATGATAAAAGAAATACAAGATATGCAGGAAACTGCATTGGCTCTCGACAAGTATGTGGAAGCGGCACCAAAGTCTATTGGAAAAATAGACCCAAATGTTGTTTCTCAAATGCTTGACGATAGTGACAATACCGTTGTGACTCCCTCTAAACCTCAGGTCACCGCACCAGTCAGATACAATCCTTTTGTAAATGATGGTGCAGATAGAAACGTTAGTTCCAGTGTATATTCTAAACCGGACGATACTATTTCTGGGGGAGTGGTAGGATCTGATGGTTTGACTACAACAGTCAGTGCCATTCAAACACCTATCAGTAGCACGCCTCCACTAGAGAATCCGAGACAAGATCCGCATGTGGGATGAGCACCACCAGTCCCTGATCTGAGTCATAAGATGAATCCACCTCAGACCAGTGCTTCTGTAACTACACAGAATGTAGTCCCACCACCTGTATCTCAGGCAGCGAGACCCATAAGAGGTTTGCTGATGCCTCCCTCTTATTCTCAACCTGGACACAGTACTCCAGTGGGACCAATGTTACCTGAGCCTAACCTGGGTCAGAATATCATGCAGGTATCAGCACCTAATACTGGTGCAATACTGTCCCAACCAATGACGACATCTCAACCTGTGCCTTTGTCCCGGATACCGGCATCTCCGGTCACAACAGGTTTGAGAGGGAATGTAGCTCAAAATACTTACGTTCCAGTATCTGCATCCAGTGGAGCAGGAGTATCTGGAAGTTCTGGTGGAACTAATTCCGGATATTGCCAGGGTAATTACTATCCAGGAACGCAATATGGAAGATCCCAATCTGGTGGAGGCAGATTCACCTACTTCGGGAATGGTTACAACCAGGGACAAAATCAAAATGGTTATTATCCTAGGCATACCGGGAACCAATCCTATAATGAGGGATCCGCAGGTTATTCTGGAGATTCCGGTGGTTCTGCAGCAGGTGCTCCCGGAGCTGGAGGAAATGGACATCCTGGAGGACATGTCATGTCATACAGTGTTATTTTATGTTAAAGGGTGCATAGGTTAATCACGACCAGATAAATGCTGCTCGAGGCCTGAAGATTGCGACACAAAATTACTGTAGTATGCATGGTAAAAGGGAAGACACTAGGGAAATCCTGAATGAGCTAGACGTCGTGGCTCTCTGTGCGTCGTGGTTTCATGAAGGCTAACAGTTATAATTGACAAACTAAGGTTTAAGAGAACTGTCAAGTGTCATTGTAAATGTGTACAGGCCACCAAATGGGTCGCTTGAAGGATTCATCGACCGATTTGAAGCCTGTATACACATCACACTGGCAGGTCCCCTCCCTGACCTCATCAGTGACCACCTTCCGGTTGTTGCAGTGAAAAAAAAGCAGAGAGATAAAGCACCCATTAGTGTCTTTGTATGACGATCTTATAGAAATTATAATAATTTTCAGTTGATGGAAGATGTAGTTGATGAGAATTGGGATGAATATTATTTATCAGATTGTCCCTCCATAAAATGGCAGATAATAAAATCTCTCATCACAAATTACCTTGACCAAGTTTGCCCCATGAAACAAATTACCTACAGGGTAATGCACAATAACTGGATGACCAATGAAATTAGGGAGAGAATGGCTGACAGAAGGGATATGGTCAAGTTACACCAAAGTACAAACAACCCATACTATCTTAGGCAAGCTCAACATTAAGCTAATAGATCATGGATATTGGAGCCCACGGGGAGTCTATGCTGGATATATCCAGCATAGACTCCCCGTGGGCTCCAATATCCATGACCTAATAGGTTTATACCACGATTTCCTCCATTTTGTATTAATTTCTTACCTGATATCCACAGAATATAGCCACGAGAAGATATTTTGTAAAAGCAAGCGACACGGCACGTGTCTGCTCTGCACGAAGCCATTGTTTTTGTTCCTTGCCGGGAGAGGTACCGCTGTGTATACAGTCACTTTTCGTATGGAATCCAACCATGACAAGTCTTCAAAATAAAACATACATATCCTTAGATAGTCTAGATGATCCCTCCATACGTATTATGTCCAATATATTCAAAATAAAGGAGAATCCATTGATTTTTCAAACGGGTCCAAAATTTTCGGCGTCTTTCTTGTACGGCGAGCAGTTGACCTATATCTACATCCGGGCCACTGACACACTTTCGTCGGACAAGGAGCGGGTGGGAATGGCCGGACCTCGACTCGCTTACAATGGAAAAATCAATGGATTCTTATTTATATCGAAGAAAATGGAGAAAATTAGCACGCATTCCTCTTCTATGGATCGAAAACTTCTTGGGATTTTGATATTATAACATGTCAAGGTTGGAATCAAGACGAAAACTGACTGGAAACATAGCAGGTTAGAACTTATTTACTTTTGCATTGGATTTCATCACGGTTCAGTGTGGCGCTATGGCTAAGGCCTTCGCCTACCACCACTGCGGCCGGGGTTCAATCCTCATACGAGTTGGGACGATTTTTCACATTGAAACAATGGCGAGGCTAAATTTCTATGTCCGCCAGCGTCTCCCAAAATATTCTTAGTCCAACTTGACCTCGAAAAAGTATATACCAAAGATTCTAAAAGCGCACATGTGTGGTATATGCAGAATATACCATGTATATATCGCATATAAAACCACCGGAAGTGCCAGAATAGTGGTATAAAATTATATATATATATATATAGATATATATATATATATGGTACTATATACACTCGTGTATATTTATATAATTAGCCGCGGACGGTTAGGGACTACTTGCAGCTCGTAAGGATACCAATGATGTCATAGTATGACGTCACAGTCAACATCCCACTGGTATAAAAGAGGTGGTTTCAAAGTAACCGTCAATTGGCTCGATTCACCTGGACAGGTAACACCACGCTGGGTGTTCCCTGGAAATTTTAAATTTAAAGTAGTTTTTTCTGGATTGGTGCTTAGATATCGGCCCAAGTATGGGGAAAAGGACTACTACAGGTGCTAAGAAGAAGAATTCGTCGAAAAAATCAGCAAAATCTGCGAAAACGGACAGAGAATCGGCCAATTTGGGATCTTTGAGCAGTCTTACTTCTCTGGATAGGGGTCTGGAGCCCTTACAGCCTACTACACCACAGGCTATAGAGAGTGAGATTGTTGACCAGACGAGACTGGACCTACTGGAGGAGGACCTTTTGGATATAAAGAAAATGCTGCGTGATGTCATTGCTAACCAAGGGGCCCGTAAAGAAGAGATGAATCCTTCGAGTGGAGCGGATAGTGGGGCGGCGCGAGCACGTGCAACTGTATACAAACAAGATTCGAGAGACGCGAAACCAAGGCGACGGGAGCGTGGTCTGCAGCGGGACGTTGACAACGACAGCGTCCATAGCAACCAAGATGGCGGCGAGTGGACTAGAGCCGTACGCAGAGGTCGTCAAACGAGATCAAAATCATCTTATACCGCTCGTCACAGGAGCCCTAGCTCGTCAAGAGGGTCGTCAATGGATTCGTCAATGCCTCGCCATCATGCCAAACAAAAAATTGGTGAGTTTGATCACGAACAGTTCATTAAAAAGCATGATAAGGTCGATAGCATTGAGATGCTTGTATTGGTCAGTGTCAAGTGTATCATAGAGTGTTACAAAGACGGAGATGATATAGTAGGAATGCTTAGGCACCTTCAGATGTTGGTGGAGAAGTCTGACACGAAGATTTTCACTGTAAAAGCCTTGGTAGCATATGACAAGTCCGTTAGGGACAGGGCTAATATCGATGGTTTGGATGCCTTTGCAATGATTGAAAATTCTGATATCCTAAGGCATTTGTCTTATGATGGGACAGTGCAAGCCCAGAAGGCTTATTCAACTAAGTCAAAAAATTCTGGAAAATTTAAAGTCTCTACAAATTCATGCTATGCCTTTAACAGGGCTAAGGGATGTACCAGGGATCCCTGCAAGTATAGACATGTATGCAGTTCATGTACCAAATCAGGCCACAGTAAGGTGGACTGTCAAGTAAACAAACCAGAATAGGATTTTACAGGTGAGCAGGGTCCTATGTGTGATAGTGTGTCGATGTCAAAGTCATGTATAGTACGTTTGGTAGACCCTAGTTCGCCTCCACCCGCTGCTCCAGCTCGGGGTGTTGGTGTAGTTAATGCTGGAGAGGTAGATTTGGTCTCTCTGAGTGATATCAGCGTGCCAAGCCTACAAATGGATGCTGAGAATGATATTAATATTAATTCCAACTCAGCTGGTTTGGATATATTATATAGTAGCCCAGTACAGGGCAAGGTTAAACCATTGTTTACTGTCGCTATTGAAAATCTACCTAACATCGAAGTGTATGATAGCTGTATAAATGGTGTGTGCGATTGTGTACATTATATTCATGGTAAGAAGTCTCAAGTTAAGCCTTGCAGAGTTGCTCCATTTTTAACCCAGAGAGGTGTCATTAATATAGATGATAAAGAAGCATTATTCTTATGGCAGGGGTTTGTGGAGGGATTCAGGATAGTGGATCCTGATTGCAATACATCTTACGACTGTAAAAATTATAAATCTATCCTTGAAGGAAATTTTTACAAAGAATTTTGTGGAATATTATTAGAGGAGTTAGAGGCGGGTCTGGTGTCCAAAGTTGAAATAAAACCCAAGTGCATTCATTCTCTTGGTGGTGTTGAGAAATCTAATGGCAAGCTAAGGCCTATAACGGATTGCAGTATGCCAGAAGAAATTTCCATTAATAACTATATGGACAGGACTAGTTCTACCTTCTCTTACAATAATATTGGTACAGTCACAGCTCAGTTAGATAAAAACAATTTTATGAGCGTAGTAGATTTGAAATCTGCCTATAGAACCATTAATGTTTATGGCCCCCACACTGGTATGCAGGGCTTTAGGTGGGATTTTGGTCAAGGTGAAGGTTTCTATGTAAGCAACAGGTTAACTTTTGGACTTAAGTGTGCTCCCTACATATTCAATAGAATATCTGATTTTATTGTAGAGGTGGCCAAGAGCTATGGTGTAAAAAGGTTGGTTAATTATCTAGATGATTTTATCATAATTGCGGATACTTATGGTGAATGTCTACGTCAAAGAATTATCCTCATAGAATGTATGCACCATATGGGGTTTGTGGTATCGAGGGAAAAGGTAACGGAACCTTCACAAAAGTGTAAATTTCTTGGTATTATGAAAGACTCTGTTAACTAAGAACTATCCCTGCCTGAGGATAAGGTGGTTAAGATGAGAGGTATTTTAATGGAAAATGTTAATAAGAAATTTATTTCCAAGAAGAATCTTGAAAGGATAGGTGGACTAATGTCCTTCTGCTCACAGGTGGTTAAGGGTGGTAGGACCTTTAGCAGACGAATTTTTGATCTCTGCGCTCGGGCCAGACCCGGAGGTTATATTAGGGTATCAGCTTGCACTCGCCAGGATATGCAGTGGTGGCTAGATTTTTGTAAAGTTTTCAACTGTAAGAGGTTAGTTCTAAACGATTTGGTTGATACACCGATTCATCTATTAAGGGCTTTGGAGCATGGATGGGTAAAGATTATTTATATGGTTACTGGACCTCATATGATAGGTTCAACCTGGGTGCAGGCCATTTTGCTCCTCCCCCAATATTGGATAGTTTTAATAATCACCATAGGAATATAAATGTGTATGAGCTATATCCGGTCATGGTTGGTCCGAAACGTTGGATCTCAGGTTGTAAAAATAAAAGAATCCACTGTATTACTGATAATATGCAAGTACTAGCAATGATAAATACTGGTAGGTCCAGGAATAAGTTATGTATGGAGTGGTTAAGAGAAATTTTCTGGCTTTGTTTTATAAACAATGTGGAGGTATACGCAACCTATATTAAGTCAGAGGACAATATCCTGGCCGACCAACTTTCTAGAATTGCTTATAAGGGTATTCCGAGCAAATGTATAGCCTCTCTCCATGATAATAATATGTGTTGCTTTAATTCCAGAATGGGAGAGATTACTCATTTTTCACATTGAAACAATGGTGAGGCTAAATTTCTATGTCCGCCAGCGTCTCCCAAAATATTCCAACTTGACCTCGAAAAAGTATATACCAAAAGTTCTAAAAACGCACATGTGTGGTATATGCAGAATATACCACGTATATATCGCATATAAAACCACCGGAAGTGCCAGAATAGTGGTATAAAATTATATATATATATATATATATATATATATATATATATATATATATATATAATATATAATATATATATATATATAAGCATGTAGAGAAGCCAAGGGCAATACAGTGGAAACCACACTGGAGGAAGCCAGAGGGGACGCCAAACAGTTCTGGAGGGAGCTAAATAATAAAATTCTCAAACCCTCCTGTAGTGCTACCACAGCCTCCTTCAGGTCACCTGAGGGTGACACATTTGATGGCCCAGAGGCAGCAGAACACTGCAACTCCTTTTTAGCCACCATTGGTGACAAGTTCTTTAATCAAATAGAGAGAACGGGACTTGACCCACCCCCGCTTCCCTATTGACATTTGTAGATGGCCTTGAACCCCCCCCCCTCCACGATTGGCCCACCACTGGCAACCCCTGAGAAAATTGAGAAATTAATTTCCTTTAAAGCACAATACCATTACAACTATATCTTATATATTGTCCTACCTAGTACATATTGTATCACTGTATTATGCAGTCATAGAAAATCACTCACGTGAATAAATGATAAAGTCTAATCAAACAATGAGCCATTCACTTAACAACAGTGACATATATATATATATATATATATATATATATATATATATATATATATACAATGTATATATATAGTGGTGCCGGAGGCCGGAGTCTTGGAGTAGCCGGAAGGTTTAGGTGAATCATTCCTTCGGAGTGATTCTGTGGGGCACGCTTCGTTGGAGTGGTGCCGGAGGGCTACTCGGAGATCCATCTTCGGAGGGATCTCAGAGATACCCGGAGGGATATCTCAGAGACTTTGAAGGGCCACACTGGTCTGGTGCCTGCCGCCACTCAAAGGCACTTCCGGTTTGTTTAGTATAAATAGGGAAAGTCCTCCGAGTCCTCAGTCTGTGCTACAGACTCACATGGTTCGCATCGTGATCCCTCCAGACTCCGGAAGCAGATGAAAGACTCTTACTCATCGGAGACCGTGTATAAACCGAGAGATGTATTGCATGAAGCATTGATGACTTATGAGTTGAAACTGTGATAAGATAGGGAGTTCTCCAACAAAACAGTGAGTCTCCTAATAAAAGAAAGAAAGTACTCAAGCGGATGAAGTTGTGTCTTTATTCATTATAGTATTGTTATCCAAGATATCATACATCATTCTCCGAACCATTCATCTGCGAATAGAACAAGCAATTCACTACAATATATATATATATATAGTGGCGGAGACGGAGGGGCCGTTGGCGGAGCCGAAACCATCCTGGTGTGGGGGCGGCGAGGCCAGCGGTCCTGAAGTAACGCGGTTACGTCGGCAATAGTAGTCGGCGGAGGAGATCCTCCGACGCTGGCCTGCCGTAAAGCGGGCCGGGGTCGGAGTATCTGCCTATGTATAAATAAGGGAGTTGTTACTCCGATTAGTTAGTTCCGAGTTGCAGACAGAGAGGAGCAGAACTCTAAAAGGCTTATCTCCGGATTAATATATACGATATAAGACTTAGATGGTGTGGCGAGGACTGCCAGGAAATAAAAGACACTGAAGTCAAGCTGTCGGAGTTGTGTAATTCTTTATTAAACATAGAGTCGGAAAACGCTACATTGGTGACAGCGGTGTTTGAAGACCCACGAGAGAAAGAAGATGGCGGAGGCTTCAGAAACGATAAACTTACCTGTGGAGAAGAGGGATACGGAGGAGATTAAGCGGGAAAAAGGGGTTTTGCTGGAAGTGGTGGACGAGGAAGTGACGCTACGGCAGAGAGGGGTGGTGAGGCCGGAAGAGATGAATCCGGAGAGACAAGCAGAACCCGCCGATAGAGCATCCCGGGAGGAGGTACCGGACACGGGATATGAGGAACCACGTGTTAAAGAAAAGGAGCCCTACCTGTGGCCATGGGAGAGGGAGGAGAAACCGGCGGCCTGGAGGTTGAGGCACCCTAAAGGAAAACTGGGTGATGCAAATGCCTGGCTGGGGTTCAACCCGGGAAGGGACGATGGCGGAAAGGTGCTTTGGTGGCCGGAGGAGCAGGCGGAGATGAATAACCCAAGGAAGGGGAGCAAGCGGGCACCGGCCGAGGTTCGCCCCGAAACCGGGAGATGTGCGGAGGAGGCGGATAAGGACGAAGTAGGGGAAGGTGGAGATCTCCGGCAGGGTAGAGGAGTTATGGGTCGTCCGGAGGACGGCTGGAGAGGAGGTGCCGATGGGGAGAAGGAGGCAAAGGGTAAGCCAGTGGTGAAACCCGCTAAATATGATGGCACCACAGACCTATCTGACTACCTCAACCACTTCGACCTGTGCGTCAAAGTAAACGGATGGAAGCCGGAGGAGGCGGGTATGTTCCTAGGCCTGAGTCTGTCGGGGGCAGCCCGGAGATTGTTGACGGGAAGGAAACCAGCCACGCCGGAGGGGTATGAGGAGTTAAGAAGGGCACTCGTGGAAAGGTTTGAGCCTACTAATCAGGAAGAGATCTACAAAGCGTTCCTCCGCACTAGGGTCCGGCGAAAGGGGGAGGGACTGCAAGAGTTACAGGAAGAACTGAAAAAGTACACTAAGTTAGCATATCCGGAGGCAGACGCCCGGACGACAGACACCTTAGCTCTCGATAGATTCCTATTGTGCCTCGACAATCCACTCAGGCAGTGGGTGTATCAGTCAACACCGAAAGATTTACAATCCGCAGTAATGACGGCGGTGGGAGCGGAGGCGTACTTACAAGTGGAGCAGGAGAATATCCACAAAGTGCGGGCGGCGGATGCGTCAGTAAATGAACACCTCAAGTCCAACAAGGAGGAAATGAGCAAAATGGCGGAGTTGATGGAGCGGTTAGTTCAAAGGCTGGATGATCCGGCGGTGTTGGGGAGGAAGAAAAAGCCAAGCAATGGTGCTTGCTTCGGATGCGGACAGGAAGGCCATTTCAAGCGAGAATGCCCAAATATCAAGGCCAAGGAGGCATCCAGGCCGGTGAGCGAACAGGCTAGTCCGGCGGCGGGAAACTAGAATCGACCTATACTAAAGGCCAAGTACAGGTCGAGGGAAGTGGGCCTATCAATGTGATACAGGGCCGCCGAGAGAGGGGCGGAGGAGGATTGATAGTAGAGGGTCGGCTGGCAGGGGCCCCCATCCAATTGCTGGTGGACACTGGTGCGTCGCTTAATCTGGTCTCCGAAGGATGGTGGAGCAGGTGGGGGGGACGGGAACGCCTGGGGGAAACGGCGGAGAAGATCTACTCCGTCGATGGGCGGCCTATGGACATAAAAGGGGAAGTGTACACAGAGCTGGAAATCGGGAGGCGCACTATCAATGTGCGTTTCGTAGTCAGCGACACCGGGACGGAGGGAATCCTGGGGGCGGAGTTCCTCCGCACCAACAAACTAATGGTCGACGTAGCAAAAGGGCGCCTAGTGTGGACAGAGGAGGATTCTGTGTGCCGAATCGTCAGCACCTGAGCGGCGGTGCTGGGATCCGGACAGGAGGCCATGCTAGAGGGAACTCTAGCCGGACCCTGGCAACAGGGGGACGACGGGATGATTGAAGGGATGGCCGGACACAAGGGTGAACCGAGCTTCCTGGTGGGGCGGGGGCTGGTATGCCCCGAGGGGAGGGCAACTTGGGTCAGGGTGCTCAATCCCGGTCCTGAGCCAGTGGTGATATATAGAGACATGACTCTAGGGGCCATTCAACGAGTGGAGTGCAGAGGCGGAGGCGAGACAGTGGCCGGAGAGGGATGGTGCCGGATGGTGGAGAGAGGTGAGCCGGAGGAACTAAAGCGTTTGGTGGACGGGTTAGTGAGCGGGACGGAGGCTCACCGTAGAAAGGAGCTTGCACGGCTTATAAGGAAACACCTGGGGGCATTTCAGAGGCATAAGGGCGACAAAGGGCACACTTAATTGGCCAAGCATAGGATTGATACGGGGGTACATCCACCTATCAAACAACCGCCGAGGCGATTGGCACCCCATAGACGAGAGGCGGTAGAAGAGGAGGTGGAGAAGATGTTGGAAGCCGGAGTGATTGAGCCATCCACTAGCCCGTGGGCTTCTCCGGTGGTCCTAGTAAGAAAAAAAGATGGTACCACTCGCTTCTGCGTGGACTACCGGAGGCTCAACGCCGCCACCGTGAAGGATGCTTATCCCCTGCCTAGAGTGGAAGATTGTCTCGATACCATGGCGGGGGCCGCGTGGTTTTTGTCAGTGGATCTGGCCAGCGGCTACTGGCAGTTGGATATAGAGGAGGGGGATAAAGAGAAAACAGCATTCACGACACACCGGGGGCTGTTCCAATTCCGGAGAATGCCCTTCGGTTTGTGCAATGCGCCAGGCACCTTCGAGAGGGTGATGGAAGTGGCCATGAGGGGACTACAGTGGAAAACTTGTTTGGTCTATCTAGACGACATAGTCGTATTCTCCGCCACCTTCGAGGAACATGTTGGCCGGCTTGGGGAGGTACTTCAAAGGCTGGAGGATGCTGGGCTTAAAATCAAGCCCTCCAAATGCCAGTTGGCTCGCCGCAGAGTGTTATTCCTGGGCCACCAAGTGAGTGAGGCGGGGGTAGAGACAGATCCGGAAAAGATAGAGGCGGTGCAGTCGTGGCCCACTCCGACCACGGTGACGGAGGTCCGGAGTTTTCTGGGGCTAGCCGGCTACTACAGGACCTTCGTTCCTGAGTTCTCTGCGAGGGCTAAGCCACTGAGCGCGCTGGCCGAGAAAGGGAGGACGTTCCGGTGGTCGGAGGAATGCGAGGCCTCATTCCAAGACCTAAAAAGGAGACTAACCGAGGCCCCTATCCTGGCTTTCCCCCAGGCGGAGGGACAGCTTACCTTAGACATCGACGCCAGTGACACAGGCCTCGGAGTGGTACTGTCCCAGGAGCAGACGGGGGTAGAGAGGGTCCTAGCCTATGGCAGCCGCACTCTCAGCAGGCCGGAGCGTAACTATTGCGTTACAAGGAGGGAGCTGCTGGCTATAGTCTTTGGCCTCAGGAAATTCAAGCATTACCTAATAGGGAGGAGGGTGGTAGTCCGAACAGATCATGCCTCCCTGTGGTGGCTGTTGGAGTTCAAGGAGCCGGAGGGCCAGCTGGCTCGATGGCTGCAGATTATAAGTACTTACGACATAGTGGTGCAGCATAGGCCGGGGAAACTACATGGGAATGCGGATGGGCTGTCCAGGAAGCCCTGCAAGCAATGTGGACGAGAGGATGAGGAGGAGCTACTGCATTGCCGGGTTTTCACAAGGTCTCAACGCCAGGAGATGGTTCGGGGGGCGCCTCCGGCGGCGGGGACTCCACTCCGCCGGCAGGGAGAGAGTGGGGCACACTCCAAGCGGAGGACGCTGTGCTGACTCGGGTCAGAGCATGGGTGAACGGGGAGGCGACCACCACAGAGGATGAAAGAAGGACCTGGGGCTATGAGCTGAGAGCCTGGCATGCCCAATTGGGGCGCATGAGTAATGAGTATAGAAAAAGGGATACTGGGCCGGTGGTGGGAAGGTGCGGCGGGGGAACGATGCTTCCAAATTGCTGTACCCACCCTGAGCAGGAATGATGTGCTCAGGGAGGTCCACGGAGAACCCTTGGCGGGGCATCTGGGCCGCAATAAAACCATCCGGCGCCTCCAGACAGGTTACTACTGGCCTGACTTCAGGAGGGAGGTGACCCTGTGGTGCGCCAGCTGTGAACCCTGTGTCCGGAGGAAGGCGGCTCCACCTCCGCACCGGGCACCAATGGGACATGTGGGTGCCGGACTACCCCTACAGAGGATAGCTCTAGACGTGATGGGTCCATTGCCCTTGTCCTCCGCCGGGAACCAATATATTTTGGTGGCGGCGGACTACTTCACTAAATGGACGGAAGCGTACGCTTTACCCAACCAGGAGGCACCCACGGTGGCCAGGGCTGTGGTGGAGGAGTTCATCTGTAGATTTGGAGCCCCGGCGGAGGTGCACACAGATCAGGGCAAGAACTTCCAGTCGGGACTATTCAGGGAAATGGTGGCCTTACTGGAAGTCAGGCAGACCAGAACCTGTTCCTTTAGGCCCCAAAGCGATGGGATGGTGGAGCGGGCCAACCGAACAATTGAAATGCTGCTGGCGACTGTGGTGGCGGAGGACCAACGGGACTGGGACCGGTGGCTGCCATTTGTAATGGCGGCGTATCGCTCCTCCGCACACGCCTCCACGGGATTGTCCCCCAATCTTCTGATGTTGGGGCGGGAAACGGTCATCCCCCTGGATTTGGTTTACCCGCTGGAGCCCAATGTAGGGGGAGGAGTCGGTTATGTGGCCGAATTACAAACCACCATGGCAAAAGCATACTCTGTCGCTAGGGAGGCCCTTGGAAGGTCCCTCTGCAGGCAACAGAGGAACTATGATGCAAGAGCCTCGGCAGGCGAATTCCCTGTCGGGGGCAGGGTCTTCTACTACCACCCTCTCCGGAAGAGGGGACTGACACCTAAACTCCAGAGCTATTGGACAGGCCCATGGGAGATAGTGGGGCGCTTAGGGGAGGCGGTGTATAAAATTAAAAAGGGTAAAACTACCAGGGTAGTCCATTACGACGCCCTAAAACTGGCCCCGGCGCGGGCCACGGCGGAGGATGTTCCCATGGAGGATGAAACAAGGGAGGCCGAGCCCCTATCTTCGGACAATTCAGACGAGGAGGAAGGAGGATCCGGAGGGGGCACCATCCGGCTGGTTCAGGTGACCCCGGGGACTGGAGCTGACCGGGAGGCGAAACTGCTGACCTGCAAAGAGAAAAAGAGACATCAAATAACTGAAACCTGTAAGGGAGGGGCAGCGGATAAAGGAAATCGGAAAGAAGGTCTGCGGAGGAGTGCACCGAAGCCTGCCGGAACCAGCGCAGCCCGGGCCGTCAGACTGGCGCCTCAACTGGATACTTACCTTGGGGCGGAGTGGAGGAGCTGCAAAAGCAAGATGAGTCAAGAAGGCCGCGACTGGTGCGATGTATGGCTGGAAAATGAAAAAAGGTTGAAGAAAGAAGCCGAAATGTCACATTGGAGGGGGGTAGAACCAGAGGAGGACCCTCCCTACGAGGAATGGTCCCTCCCCGAGATGGGCGAGTCGGATGAAGAGGGGGTGAGTGATGAGAGTGAGTTGGCCCGCAGAAGGCGGAACCATGGCCAAAACGAGGAAATCAGGGCAGAAAGATTAAGGAGGGCAGCGGATCCTGGCCGGAGGAGAATCAGGGAGAAGCATAGGGAAAGATGGTTTATTTACGAAATGATCGAGGAAGCCATCTACAACAACCATGAAAACGAAGAGAGGGAAGCCAGGAGGGTTGGACGCTGCAGAACAGCCATGACGAAGGGGAGGTCGGGAGGCCAGGCTCCAAATTCCTCGACGGCGGGCGGTGAGGCCGGCCGGCCGGCGGCCGGAGCGCCGCCTAGCGGAGCAGGGCCGGAGAGGCGGGAGTCACTAAGCAACCCTCATAACAAGTTCTCCCCAATAAAAGGCGGGGGAAGGACCGTTAACGGTCAGTCTACAATGCAGGCCGGAGATGACACGCGGTTGGTGGTTCTAAGAGGGACAAGGCCCGAGGGTGAATCGAGTCGGGGTAGAAATGCTGGTGGAGGGTCAAAGAAAGTGTCTTCCACAGTGTCCAGCCACTCCCGGGAGGGCTCCACACGCTCAAGACACAGGGAGAGTCGGCGGAGGAGGAGGGAGAGAGAAAGATCCTCCGGCCACTCCTCCTCTAGCCGCTCCACTAGTGGCCACAGAAGGGACGGAGTGTCTGCCCGGACGGAGGCAGCCAGACATGGGAGGAGGGACTCGGAGAGCCGGAGTCGGAGTGGGAGCTATCGTAGGCGGAGGTCCTCGGCTGACCGCGGATCACGTTCCCACGGCTCACAGCAGGCACGTGAGAGCGGAGGCGCCACTGGCGACAACGGTGTGCGGAGTAAGGCTATGATGCAATCGGGGGTTTCCCACGGCGTGGTGACGGAGGGTGGCCTGACCCAGGGGACGGTGATTGGAGGAGTAGGAGGAGGGGGCGTGACCACCGGGGGGAATATAAGGGAGCGCTATCCGCCTCACCCTTCAATTCCTGTTAGCCTATGGACAACGCCACAACTAGTAATGCCTGTCTTCAAAAACAGAGACCAGAAGCCGGTCCCCACGGAGTGGGTGGACGGGGTGGAGCTGCCGAAGTATCGGTGCGAGATCTGCCGGAAAAGGGGGGACTCCAAGCAGTGGTACTTCATGAGATCCGATGGGATGAACCGCCATCTCTGCACTCACGACGAGATGCAAGAGGGCTACCAGTGCCCTAAGTGTGAGTACATGGTAGCCAAGATCCGGGTGGATGATCTCCGGCGACACATCACGCGTATCCACCCAGAGCTGGAGGACTGGCAGCCGCCGGAGGAGTGCAGGATGCTACCGGTGGGCCGGGCAACGGAGGCGGGAGGATCCTCGGCGGACAGTAGCCTCGTGGCCGCCCCAGCTAGCCCGGAGGAAGCTGTCAGGCTCACCACCACAAAGAGGAAGAGGGGGAGTGCGGTGGCCAAGAAAAAGAAACCGGTAAACGCCGCCTCCAAGCCCGTGGTCCCCCCGCCGCAGCAGGGCACCTCGGCGGGTGGAGGGGGTGCGGGGGACAGCCCCAGTGGATCTACATTCAGCGGCATGGCGTCGCCGGGAATAACGTTGGAGGAGGAGACGGAGGCTGCTGTCGCCTCCAAATACTTGGAGCAATTGCTGGGATTCCGCGTGGAGGGGACCAGCACACCCCAGAGTTGTCTCTCCGTCAGGTCCACCCGGAGTATGTCAGGGAAGGGGGTCAAGAGGGCCTTCGAGCCGGAGGGGGGGGAGGAATCGGCGGAAAAGAGGAAGAGACAATCCCCACGGGGTAAGGAGCGGCAGGCGGAGGAGGAAGCGGGACCCTCCACCCCGCCACTGGCCACGGGGATACCCGACCTGACACCTCTACTGAGCGGGGGGGAGGTGGAAATAGACGAGGAAATGGCGGGGAAACTGAAGTTCGTCATAGGATTACTGGTAGAGAGATATGGACAGGCGGGGGAGACCCCCACCAAGACTCTGTTACGAATGCAACAGGAGGTGCCTCTAGGGGAAGTCAATGTGAGAGCCCTGGAGGCAGAGTACGAGGAAACCAAGAAGGACACTCCGACCTCCCGAACCTCCATAAAGTCGGCTGCCTACGAGGACATCTCCGCCACGAGTGGGGAGGACGGAGAGAGCTTGGGACTAGGGGGAAATGGGCTGGACTCTAGCCCCGAGAAACAGCCCCCTTACGAACTAGTCAACAAGCCCAAACCCACCCTCTCCGGTGCCAGTCCCGAGACATTGCCCTCCTATGAGGATATGAGTAAACCTTCCCCTAGCAAACCGAAACCCATCCTGAAGACAGTTACAATCGTGACGCCTGAGCTGCCGGAGAAGGGTGAGGCGAGGGAGGTGGAAGGGGAGGATGAAACCAGCGAGGAGTCGGAGGAGGTGGCCATCCCGGCATACGTCCAATCCTGCCCTAAACTGAAAGCCCAGTTCCTGGCCGTACTCAGCGATGCCAAGGAGGAGGAGCGAAAGAAGAAAAGAGAAATTAAACGGAAAGAGAGAGAGGAGGCGGAGAGGAAGGCCAGAGAGGCTGAGGAGCGCCGGAAGGTGGAGGAGGAACAGCGGAGAAAGGAGGAGGAGGAGAGGAAGGCCAAAGAGGCGGAGAAAGAAAGACTGAGGAAAGAGATGGAAACTAAAAGTAAAAGCCCTAAAGGAAAAGGGGCGGGAAAGTCTACGAGGAAGTTGAGCCTGGAGGGAGTGTTAAAAGAGGCGGAGGAGGAGGCCATACAGAACCGATCCATGGATGAGGGTACCGCCCAATTAATGAGTAAATTTCAATCGTGTTCCGTAGGGACACCGGTGAAGGAGAAAGGACAGGCGGAGAAGAAGGTACCGAAGACCCCCCTCGTAGAGCTGGGGACCTTATTTGCTCTACCCAAGTTGGATAGGTACCCCCGAACCGTGACTGTGGGGTTGGACGGGTTAGTCCTTTGCTCGCCCAAGGGGGAATTCTTGCTGCAAGTAGAAGTGGGGGAGGAGAGTGGACGGGCGGAGACCATGGTGATGGTGCCGGAGGGGGTCGAGACGGTGGTCGGAGGGCCTGGGGATCCGGAGCCCCTACCCAACACTGAGACAGACCGAGTGATTGTAATAACCGGATTACCTATAGGAGATATGGGGGAAGGGGGAATCGCCAGCACTGAGGGGTTGGCGGGGGTAGAGGAGGTGCACCGCCTGCCGCTAGATCAACAAGGAGATAAAGCGGGTGACAATAGGGACGAGGAGGCGGAGGAGGATGGGGCTATGCCATGGCATTCGGATTTTACCGGGCCGGAGGCCCTCAAGGAACACTCTAGACGACTGGGGCAGCCTCGGACCCTAGGACCTGAGATGAGGGTTATACCCGGGGGACTGCAATCTTCCTCCATTCACACTCTCCCCAATGGAGATATTGAACGGGTCCATGTTACCCGGACCCGTTATGGCCGTGATCAGAAGGGATGCTGCAGCCGCTGCGGACAGCGGTGGCCAAAGACGTTGGCGGCGCGGACGACCAAGGCTGGAACCAATGAGGGCAGCGACAAGACAGCCTGAGGCGAACGGGCGGAGAATGTCTGCCGGATCCAGACGAAATGACGTCGTATTATTGTATAAAAGTTGTTGTTATGGTTATACTCCGCATAGGGGACGGCGGATTCGGTTTACTTAGTAGTTAATGCCGCCTACAGAGTAGGTTTAAGTAGGATTTACTGTGTGTGTGTTATGTGTAGCTATTTACTTAAACGCCCAGGGGCCATGGCGTGGCAGGATTATTCAAAATTGGAAACCCATCTGCAGGAGGGTAATATCACACTCTTTCTCCCGGTAAGGCTATAGATTAGTTGGGGAGAGTGTGGCGGAGACGGAGGGGCCGTTGGCGGAGCCGAAACCATCCTGGTGTGGGGGCGGCGAGGCCAGCGGTCCTGAAGTAACGCGGTTACGTCGGCAATAGTAGTCGGCGGAGGAGATCCTCCGACGCTGGCCTGCCGTAAAGCGGGCCGGGGTCGGAGTATCTGCCTATGTATAAATAAGGGAGTTGTTACTCCGATTAGTTAGTTCCGAGTTGCAGACAGAGAGGAGCAGAACTCTAAAAGGCTTATCTCCGGATTAATATATACGATATAAGACTTAGATGGTGTGGCGAGGACTGCCAGGAAATAAAAGACACTGAAGTCAAGCTGTCGGAGTTGTGTAATTCTTTATTAACCATAGAGTCGGAAAACGCTACAATATATATATATATATATATATATATATATATATATATATGACTCATTCCAAGATTTACTGGACATGGGGGGCCTGGGTCTGGAATTAACAAACTCAGTATTTCTTAATAATATTATTTTTTATTGATAGCCCTATATATTGGGTTATTAAAAAGTTTCACTCAAGGATCAAACTCCTAACATGTCAGTTTTTATCACAGATGCCGTAAAACCTTCTAAAAACATGAGGCGTGAGTGAACGGAAACAGTTGCAGCATGATTATAACCACTAAATATAGGTCTAGCTGCACCAAATTCTGTGTACAAACTGATACAATATATATCCTGATGTATACCAAAAAGTTAGAGTAAGAGTTGGAAACTCTTGAAATTACACATCGGCGAAAATTTTGGAAATGCTGAAAAATTAGGAATTATTTCTCCAATTTCCTAATTTTAGCCTAGCTCAGTAATGAACACTTATACAATCATGATAATAGCTCTCCATTGTCTCCAATATGTGTACTTTATATAACAGTGGCAGTTTACCTCCTATATAATACCAGTACTGTGTCTTCAGCGCCTACGTTGAGACTAATATATTCAACGATATTCACTCAAACCCCATGTCTCATCAATCTTTATGAGAATGACCACAGCTCAGCAATACACCATCATATACCATTAAATACACTCAGACAATATGTTAAGAGGTTGTACTACCTATCTAGAGGCATTTAAACATATATGAGGACCATCTTCAGTGTCCATCATGACTTTGAAGATATAAATTCACAAAATTTCTACACTTCTCGGAAACACGTGCTGGACATGAGGTACAGAGTAATATCTTAACATACACCAAATACTCTTTTATGATAACTCACATATGTCTATTGTGGAATAGAAATGATAGGAACACCACACAAGATGATAGGTTGGCCTATTAGCACTTTAACTTAAACCATAAAAAAAAACATGAAAATGCACATGGTTCACTCGAGCCTCACATTTCATCAATCTATACGAGAAGGGCCATTTCAGCTGTACATCATCATATACCGATGGGGTCGCACACACAATGAGAAATGAGGTTTTACTACCTATCTAGAGTCATTTATACACACATAAGGCCCATCTTCAGTGTCCACCATGACTTTGAAAAAATTCAAAATTTCTACACTTCTCGCAAATGCGCTCTTGACATGCGGTACAGAAAAATATCTGAACATACACCAAATAATATTTTTCAATAACTCACATGTTCCTATATATACTTAAAAAATGATGGTCCATAATCCCCCCCCAAAAAAAAAAAAAATCACAAACAATTAGGATATTATGGAAATTTTTAGTGACAGCATATATATATATCAGAAACATAGAATTTCAACCACCATAAAAATTCTTTCAAAATAAATCATCCAGAATCTAACCATTGACAATTCTGTGAGTTGGGGTACCATAGGGGCATATCATGGTGAAATATGATAGAGCTGTGTGCATTGGATGTGCCATTCCTTGCCAAAATACAGAAAATGACGCGTGAGTGAATTCAAGAAATATAGTATTAGAGTAGTGTGGGCTTTGTGCAAACTCACCTCACAATAATGGTAGAAAAAAGAATATAAGCTCAGAAAACCATGGAAAAAGGCCAAATTTGGCTGTCAGAGGGCCTTAAAGGTCACGACGAGGCCAAAATTTCGCCTCACAGAACCGTATTGAAGGGGGGGGTCATCTCAAAACACCCAAACATGGCCAAAGATGCATCTTACACACATAGGGGACTCTATTCTAAGCAATTATCATCAATCTAGACCCAAGGATACATGAATTGGACCATAAGAAGGCAGAATCTGGCCGGGGAAACCATCTTTCACTCACGCCTCACTTTTCTGCAAAAGAAAAAATCTTGCCCTGATGCATCTAGAATGGCCCAAGACGTATCCCAAGTGTCTCCCAGTGGCACATTTTACCCCCTAGCACCTAAAATACATCGTTTCGGTACACAAAAAGCGATCTACGGACACCCACACACATCTTTAACAATATTTCGGGGCAATTTCATCTAATTTCCTTAACCTTTATGTGTAGTTGATGAACAATTTGCAGTGAAATTCTGCATGGACTTTTCTTCAAGCTCCGTGCGAGATCCTCTGAGTTGATTTTGCTGATACCCAGATGTGGGCCACTTCTCCCGGAGAACAGGAAGTCATCTTCCTGTTCCAGCGCTGTTTTTCCTGCCGCGGTTCACTCACGCCTCACTTTGCGATGAGACACCCCATACAGCCCAACCAGGTGGTATATGATCGTACTTCTTTTTCAGACATGATAATTACAGCCTAAAAGTGTGTATAGAATACAGAAACTGTATGTAGTAATGAAATTTACTTCTGTTTAGAGGTAAAAGACCATGAGGTGTGAGTGAATTTGGTGTGCATTGAAAATCACTATTATCTACTGGCTTGGGTAATTCTCGAAGTACATCAAAAAAAATTCTATGGAGGTTACCCCTCTGGGGTACCTCTTGATTGTATACAATAAGAAAAATTGTGCTCTGTAGAAGATAAATTATGCCCCAGGACCCACCCAAACCATATGGAAATCTTAGCTATGACCCCCACTAAGGAATAAAAATATTATTGCTGGTGTAGATGTATTTCCCTTGCTATTATATGCCCAAGGAATCACATGTCCAGTAAATCTTGGAATGACCCATATATATATATATATATATATATATATATATATATATATATATATATATATATATATGGTGCCTCCTGGTGTCAAGAGTTCAAAATGTATCAAACTAGGCTATAATTCATGGTGTGTGGAAAGGACCTCACCACTTTCTATTTAAAATTAATTACCTGTGACGCATAGGTTTGTACACTTATTATAAGGTACTAATACTACTCATAAATTCTCAAGCAAAGACACACAAAGATGACGGATGACGTATGTATGCTGTAAAGAATAACTGTTGAATCTACCAGGGATCCTCGTGAAACTGAACAGTGAACCACTGTAATTGTACAACAGGGAGCCACTGTCATTTTAAAAAGAAGCTCCAGGTACCAGTGTGGTGGTACAAGAATTCTCTGCGAAAATGACGACATCTATGGAATATAAAGATGTATATGTCTTAAGATACAATGAGGCATTCACTTAAATACAGGTTGCAGAACACCAATTGACGGGAGGTGGCAGCAGGAGACACTTTGTAGGTCCGCACTGAAGGGTGTTGTACAATGATTATTGGTCTAAAATCTGACAGTGGGTAGGCAAACCAGGCATCAAATTAATCCTTAGGATGTATATTAATCGATTTGAGTGTTATTTAGGCTGATATTTGAGGGTAAGTTGAGGGGGGTGCACTGTTTTCAATTACAGAATTTATTGTAATCATTCACTGCAAAACCCCCAAATCTGGGTATGTCCGCACTCTACGGCCGATAGCAGAAAAGTTAATTACATTGTACCACATCTCATGGCCCTAAATTAATGGGAAAAATGTGTGCCTACATGAAAATAACAGTGGCTAAGCCCAGAAATTCGCACACATATTTTATTTTCGCCCATATGCTATATAAGCCAACAGTGAGAAAATAATTAGTGTCCTGCAGCCTCTAGTGACATAGGGAAGTGGTGCCTCCTGGTGCCAATAGTACGAAATATATCAAGCTGTGTGTAGATGTCTTATAATTCTTATGATTTTGACCCGGGGATTTTGAATTATATCCCTTAGGTAGGTAAATCTCCAGGTAGTGTGTTTGCATTGATCTTAGATAATATAAGTAGCAATATAGTCACTATGCTTTGTAATATTCAGGAATTCGTACTGTGATATATGAGACAGGGAAGGAGAGCAATTGTTATTCGCCCTTCAGGCTGAATCTACGGTCATCACTTTGGTTCCTAGTGAAAATGGTGAAAATTCTGGCTGCTTTTCAGTTGTCATTTTTTTTTTAACTATTGTGGTAAAAGCCGTGCCCTTGTGTTACCCGGGTTGTGTTATTAACTCTGTTACTCTGGGTGGCCATCATAATTGAGTTGAGTTTTTGAGTTTGAAACAAGTTTATTGGCCAATAATATCTTAATGTACTGAAGCTTTCACAATTATCAGCCGAAATAAAGAGGATACATTCAAATAGGTAAATATTGTAAAGTACAATTACATTCAGTGTTCGACAAGTGGTTTCCATGAACAGTCACATATTAAAGTTTGTCCTATACATATCATATCTCAACATATTTCTGATCTCCAATCATTAACTCCAAGGTCATATTATAATTTCACAGAAATGTTTCTTGAACATTTGTAGGTTATCTACGGTCTGTACATGTACCGGTAGATAGCCCCAGATAATACTGCCTCTATAAAGCGGGCTTGTTCTATATTATTCAATTCTAGGTCGATTTACCTTAATTTTTATTTTATCATTACCCCTAAGGGGTCTTGCTGGGACTATTCTGTTCTCTAGTACCTGTATATATTTATACATCATACAGGCTAGCACCTGTTTTCTTCTTGTTTTGACATTACATAATATCAATAAATAATTTACATGAATATCTTGTGGTTGTCTCACCTTTTTACATGCTCTTAGACAATAGTTTTGTATTGTGTCTAAATGATCTACTAAAGTAACAGGGCCACTTTCCAATATATAACTGCAATATTCTAACAATGGGACTATCATAGTCTTATAGATTTTAAGGCTATAGTGTCCACATCCAAGTATTTTACAATGTTTCTTTAGTTGCTTTAACCTAACAGTACCTTGTGAATCAACTTTCTTACAGTGTCGTTTAAAGTTCAAATCAAAATCAATTACTACACCAAGGTAATTAAAATGTTCGACACAAGCCAATTTGGTATTGTTAGGCCTATTATGATGCTGCAATCTAAGCCTTAGGCCATGGGAACTCAGGTTACAGTTTACCGTCCGAGCCATTTTGAAAATAGATGAGGCATTTTTTCATTATTCATTATTCATTATATAGGTAGCACTGCCTGGAAATCTCCAGGTTGTATATGCCACCATGTTATTGACATTCCTTGCACTGTAAGCTTTAATTTGATACCAAATATGCCCCCCTTTGCTCATTCCTACCATCATATAACCATGTCCAAATACATTTTTGAGAAATTCTACAATTTTTTTAAGATAATGAATAATGAAATTTTCTCATGCGGCCCTTTAAATGCATGCGGGCGGTGGACGGTAAACTGTTATATGAGTTCTATTGGCCTTAAGGTTATAAAATGAATCATAAATTAATGCCTTTTCTGTGTTAAACTAACCCATAGAGTAGATCTATGTAAGCTATAGGCGCACAGACCAAGTACACACGTTGGATCTTGCGGCTCACACCTGTAGATCCATAACCTTGGTTTGTCCATTCCCCACCAGATTGCACTCCAAACTCTGCCAAAGGGCAGAAAAGGATAGCGAGGTTCTGGCGAGGTTCGAACTCGCGGCCTTCTGCGTGTAAAGCAGACGTGATAACCACTACACCACAGAACCCGTCTGATGGCTGCACGAAACCATTATGGACCATTCCTGGTCCATTAGATTTTTGACATAGCCATATCGATAGCTCAGCTCATAAAGGGCATATCAAAGCATACCTGTAGCAATCAAGACATCACTAGTAAAGTACAGACGAAAATCCCAGCATGGTAGTAGGGAGGTTTAGCAAAGACTACGTACATCACCCGTCATTTAAAGGGGGGCTGGCATGGAAAATTAACAACATGGGTACCGATTCAAACAGTGATCATAACATCGCGGGAAGCAGCGGAAAAATCGTGATGCCCTGATTGGTCAAGGGGTGATCACGTGACTTTTTAATGCGGGCATGCATTACTATAGGGAGGTTTAGAAAACACGACGTACGTCACTCAAAACCTGATTTTACGTAGACGTAGCAGTGCTGTAAGTATGCTGCACGTCTGCTGAACCTCCCTAATAGGGAGGTTTAGCAAGCACCGCGTGGGCAATATAACGCAGACGTGCAGCATACCTACAGCACTGGTGCGTCTGCGTGAAACCAGAAAATGGTGACGTACGTCGTGCTTGCTAAACCTCCCTACTATGCCAGGGCCCCTTTAACGCAGACGTACCAAGGCTGTAGGTATGCTGCACGTCTGCGTTAGATTGCCCATGCACGTAGTCGCCGCTAAACCTCGATCCTATTGATAGGCCTACTTGATACTTGCAAGAAAATCATAAAGGGGGATTACTTGTATTCTGCTGCCTATGATTAGGGAGGTTAAGCAACTACGTAGTACATGTTCAATAGGGAGGTTTAGCGACCACTACGTAGGCAATAGATGACGCATTATGCAACATGGAGAAGTACAAAATGTCCTTTCTCTGACTATATACAATAAGGCAATTATTGAGAATTGGTAGGGTTATATTTCACTAAAAATGAATAGGAAGGTTTAGCAAAGCCGAAGTACATCACCTATAGACCTATAGTTTAACGTTAACATAGCAATGCTGAAGGTATGCCGTACATCTGTATTTTAGTAATTATGGCGTTATTGCTAAGGCCTGAAAAATTCTTGTGTTCAGGTAATACGACACAGAAAAATTAGGGTAGGTAGGTCAGTCCTTTTTTAACTTTTCTTATGGGGGAATTGGAAAATTGATGATCGAAAGTAAGAAAAAGATATATCAAACTGATCCCGGATTATTTTTCAAAATTGTTATTGGGGGCTCTAATGTTAAGTGTCAAGAGCTTTAATTTGATACCAAATATGGACAATATTTGATATATTTTCTATATTTTGTATAATTCTCTAAAAAGAATTACAAAAAAATGGGGTTGGGCCACTACAACGTAGGCATTATAACGTAGGCATGCAGCATATATATATATATATATATATATATATATATATATATATATATATATATATATATATATATATATATATATTGTGGCGTAGACTGAGGGGTCGGGGGAACCACCGACCCCGGAGTCACGTCAGATATTCTCGTATTACTATATGTATGTCGGTGTAGACCGAGGGGTCGGGGGCGATGCCGAAACCGTCCTGGTGCGGGGGCGGAGGAGCCGCCGACCTCGGAGTCACACCCAAAAACGTTCCATTTACCTGCGTTCGGAGGAGGGTTCCTCCGACGCTGGATCTCTGTCGGAGACGCCAGCGTTGGAGGAACGGGAAGCGTATAAATAGGAGGGGATCGACACCTGGAGGCAGTCTGGATCCACGGGTGCTGGTGTCTACGTCCTCGGGCTTCCCCTCCATAGGTTAAGAGTTACACAAGGATCCTTAGCTGGTGTGGCAGAGAATGCCAGGTAATAAAGTGTCATTAATAACCAGAAACCGAGTGGTGTGATACTTCCGCATTACAATAGTGGACCCCGATAAAACGCTACAATATATATATATATATATATATATATATATATATATATATTCTCTCTCTCTGTATATATATACAAATATATATATATATATATATATATATATATATATATATATATATATATATATATATATACTTACAACACTGCTACGTCTACGTTTAGCAATCACGACGTACGTCCCCCGTAGCTCATTTAACACAGACGTACCAGTGCTGTAGGTATGCTGTACGTCTGCGTTTCACTGCCCACGCAATGGGTGCTAAACCTCCTAATTTATGTGACGTACATCGTGGTTGCTAAAACTCCCTAACGTTATATTTGCAATGTAGCGGTTGCTAAACTTCAATACGGATGATGCATAATTTCCTATCGCCAGTTGGTCATTTCTCAAACCCTGCGAGTAGCCTGCTCCCTGGGCCTGCTCCCAGTACGATTGGCAGTGGCCGTAGAGTTTGTATAGGGTTTCCACTACGATTTGGCGAGAATCATTTGAGAAATAACTTCCTGTGTAGACAACAAAAAACGATACATGCAGTGGCCCATACCAAGTGTTATAAGGTGAATTAATACTCTATTTCCCTTAGCAAGTATTAGGATGGAGGGAGGGATAATTGTCAAATAGGCCTAATTATTCACAATTAACAATAGCATGGAGGGAGAACACCAGTAAATACTTAAGGTGATGGTGCTTCTGGTTGTTTCTCTATGGAATTTCGAACCATAAAAGCTAATTACAGAGAGAGCATTGTATATGATACCCAAAAAAACATCATGTAAGCCAATGGCAACGCTTAAAATTTTTCGATTTAGGGTATCACGTCATTACAGCTGTCTCTGTGGCGCAATCGGCTAGCGCGTTAGACTGTTAATCTAAAGGTTGGTGGTTCGAGCCCACCCAGGGACGCAAGTTTTCTTTCAGTCTGCTAGCCTAACTCGGACTTGGGCATCTGGGACAAGGTGCATGCACCTTGGATCACATGACCTTGCCACAAACTTCATAGATAAACAGATAGATTGAAAGATAGCTTATGTGTACTGCATGTGATTGGATCATGTAAGATCTCTAGGCCTATATCAATTAAACGACAATTCAAACCCTTTATTAGAAAGATAGTTTATTCATATATAGGTCTAATACGTAGTATAATTGTAATATCAGATCCTTTTAAAGGTTTACTTTAAGGTCAATTCGAATCAGAATTGTATGAGAAGTTTAAGCGCTAGGGCATCAACTAAGCACCTGTCTCGAATAAGCGCCGAGGGTGTAGAGATATTGTAAATAATCTTAATTCTTAAATAGCTGTCAGTGCAAGAGTGCATCATGCCAATTGGTCGTCATTATCCGGGGTCATTATGCACCAACGAAGTGCTGGCAAGTCTGCTCGCCAGTACTTCATTGGTGCATCATGCCGACTAACCCTGTAGGGTTGACATGGTGACGTGACATGATATAGGCCTATCTACTACCTCTACTATACAATCTAGGCCTATATCATTCTTGACTGTAGCACTTGTGTGTGTATTTTGCATTCATGCATAATAACGACCAATGAGTATTATATGGGTCTAGACCCCTAAATTCGACAGTGTGACATGGCCATTTCTTAAAATCGACATGTGACATGGAGCTTAGTGACAAGGACATGGAAAGGAAAAAGTTAGTGACAAGAGACAAGGCCTTTCCTTAAAATCGACATGTGACATGAAGCCTAGTGACAAGGACATGGGAAAATAGAAATTTAGTGACAAGTGACATGGCCATTTCTTAAAATCGACATGTGACATGGGGATCCCCCATCTAGACCCCCTATTATGCATCAATGCATTAGCTGTCTTTAAAGGCTTAAGTACTGAAAATAGTAATCAAATAAGTGCCTGTCTCAATAAGCACCGGGGATAGCCTACTGTAACAGGGGTATTGAAATTAATAAGCACCCTAGTGATTAAAAGGGCCACTTCGGTATACAGGCTTAAGCCTATGGCTCTAGACCCCTAAAATCGACATGGCGACATGGGCCATTTTTGGCTTAGTGACATGGGACATAAACCTTTCTTTAAAATCGACATGGTGACATGAACTTTCCTTAAAATCGACATGGGGACATGGAATTTTCTAAAAATCGACATGGGGACATGGTCATTTCTTAAAATCGACATGGGACATGGGGACCCCCCATCAAGGGCCCCAAGCCTATACATGCGTTGCATTTCAATCGACAAGATCTGACATTTCTATGATAAGGGAGTGGTCATTTTTTAACAACAGGGCGGGGGGGGGGAGGGGGGTTGGTGAAATTCCACACATGCAAACATTTTTCCGTCCCTCCCTCCGAGGGGTCTGAAATCTTTCTGTCCCCCCCACGGGCGTGGACTGGTTACCAGATTTAGTCTGTGTAGGTGTTATCCATATGCTATAGTAAGGGTGAGAAAGTAAAGGGAACAGTGCTGCCCTCTGGTGCCTTTATTTGCTATGCACAGACCTTGATTACGGAGGTGAGTGGTGACTTTGCCAAAGTAACCACTCACCTCTGTAATCAAGGTCTGTGCATAGCAAATAAAGGCACCAGAGGGCAGCACTGTTCCCTTTACTTTCTCACCCTTACTATAGCATATGGATAACACCTACACAGACAAGATCTGGTAACCAGTCCACGCCCATGGTCCCCCCTTTTATTCTATAGTCACGTGCAGGCTTTTTCGCTGAAAAGGGGCGAAATTTTTTTTGTCCCCCCCTAAGAGGGGTCTGATTTTTTTTGTCCCCCCAAAACCCATCAACCCCCCCCCCCCCCGTTGTTAAAAAATGACCACTCCCTAAGGATTTGATGTTCAAAAGTGCCATTACTTATTATAGTCTATACTGAATCTCTCAGACTCATATCCACATGTGTGAACGTTCTAACTTGCCATTTACTTGGGGATATGGGTTGTCTGGCCTACCTGCCGTCTTCTTCTAGAGATATTTTTTTCTTTTAAAACCAGTCTCGTGGTAATGAATAGGTTAAAAACATCACTTGTAAAAATGGTGTTATTAATAGTATCGAGGTTAACCACCATTAGTGCCAACATAAGAGCCTGTGTCTATTAGGCTAGTCAGGCTGAGGGCTATACAAAAGTAGGCTCCACTGGGAATCGAACCCAGGATCTCCTGTTTACTAGACAGGCGCTTTGCCAACTAAGCCATAGAGCCATCTGTATGCTAGAACATGCAATGCACAGAGTATCTTTCTGCACCTGTGCACCTGTGCACATTGCACCAGGTAGGCCTAGGTCCAGTGTAACAGGTCGTTTAAACACCGGGGTCTCAGATAAGCACTGGTCTTTGAATAAGTGCCGTGAATAGGCCTACAGAACATTGAAAACAATCTTAAGCATGGGCATGGAAAGCAGGGGGGGCATGTCCCCCCCCCCCACTTTTGGCCAACTCCTCAAAAGGTCAAAACTAAAAGGTCAAGCAAAGGGAGGTCAAAAATTGCAGAAAATCCCCCTGGTCCCACCCACTCTGAAACTGCTTCCCACGCCCCTGTTAAGCAATAAAGATAGTATTCAAATAAGAGCCTGACCTGCAGGTTTGGCGACCACTACGTAGGCAATATAACGCAGACGTGCAGCATATACCTACAGCATTGGTACGTCTGCGTTAAATCAGGTACGGGTGACGTACGTCGTGCTTGCTAAACCTCGGGAATAGCAGCTACTAGTACAGCTAGCCATTTCTCAAACACTACAATCCTACCCCTCTCCCTCCGAGTTCAACCACCCCTACGATCCAGTCCAATCGTAGTGATTGACCCTTGGTGATCATGTATTACCTACGATTGCCTATACAGGTGCATGCTTTTTCCCTCTGTATCTGTTGTAATCGTAGTGATTGACCCCATAGAATGAAGATTTCCCTTCTGATCCTGGCCACGTCAGTACGATTTCAGGGTGCCCAAAACTTAGTGTCTGAGAAATGACTTCCAGGAAGTCATTTCTCAGACACTAAGTTTTGAGCACCCTCAAATCGTACAGGAAGTCATTTCTCAGACGCTAAGTTTCAGACCCTCTCAAATCATACCAACCTGGCCTGGATCGGAAGGAAATTCTAGGTTACACTGGGTCAATCACTACAACTGGTGAATATATGGAGGAGAAAGGCATGCACCTGTATAGGCAATTGTAGGTAATACATAATCACCCAGGGTCAATCACTACGATTGGACTGGATCGTAGGAGTGGTTGAAATCGGAGGGAGAGGGGTAGGATCGTAGCGTTTGAGAAATGGCTAGCTGACCTGAAAGTCATTTCTCAAACGCTAAGTTTTGGGTGCCCCCAGATCGTACCACCCTGACCTGGATCGTAAGGGTATTCTAGTGTTGACAGGATCAATCACTACGATGGGTGCAGATATGGGTCAGGTCGTCAGAAAGTGTAAGATTTTGCCCTTGAAGGCCCTGAAAAACTAATTTTCTAATTACTTTATATAACCTTAACAAAATTGTCAATGTACATCTCCTCAGCTCAGAAGACCAAAAAATACTGATCTAGGCCATCCGGTTTCATTTTTATTGCTTGTTTTGTGTCATGTAACGTCCGGTACCAAAATAATGAAATATGGAAGTAATTGAAGTTGCTCTCAGTAATATAAGAATGTCCCATTATGCATAACAAACACATGAAATAACAAGGCCAATATGTCTATTATTGACTTCAATTACAGAATGGAACAAAATTTGAGTTATGCATGCACAGTAGACTGCCTCCTTCATGATGATAAAAGTACCGGACGTAACGTAACGTCCGGTACTTTTATCAGAATTATTTCACATAAGCTGTTCTCATATGGAGACAAATGCTGGTAGACACACAATTTCTTCACCAAAGTAAGGGATGATAGGGCCCTTCATATGGGTAATAACAAAGATTTTGAAGCTTCATTTTTTCCATGTTTTATAACTGATTTAGATTTAGGTACCGGACGTTACAAATTACAGATTTCCATTTTGAAAGACACATCATGAAAAATTCTCACTTAGTAACATGTACAAACCTCACGGAAATGATACCTATGATCATATACAATACAAAAAATAACTTTGGGATACTCTATAGTGTTCTTTATTCAATGCAGGACACTTGTAAAAAATACAAAAAGTATAAAAAAGAACAAATTTGGCTGTTTTTTCACTTTACATTTTTCTGATAGCCCTAAGTGTTCTCTATGAAATGTAGTAAGACAAGATTGGTTCACAACTTCTTTCTCCAGAGCCATAAAAGTCCAAAATGACCCCAAAACACAAAATCTACTGCTTTCTGGCGACCTGACCCCTATAGAGGGGAAAGGCATGCACCTGCATAGGCAATCGTAGGTAATATATGATCACCAAGGGTCAATCACTACGATTGGACTGGATCGTAGGGGTGGTTGGAATCGGAGGGAGAGGGGTAGGATCGTAGTGTTTGAGAAATGGCTAGCTGGCCTGGATGGGAAGGGAATTCTTGATTGTACAGGGTCAATCACTATATGACTGTTGCAGATATAGAGGTAAAGTGCATGCATTTGAATAGGCAATCATAGGTAATACATAATCACCCAGGGTCAATCACTATGATTGGACTGTATCGTAGGGGTGGTTGAAATTGGAGGGAGATGGGTAGGATCGTAGCTTTTGAGAAATGGCTAGCAGAGGTGCTAATATGGGCCCCATGATGTTATATCCTTTCAACCCATATGGTCGGCTGCATCTTCTATCTAATCCTTTCATCGTGAAACATTGATTTACTGTAATGCATGTAATATTGACTTGTAGCATATATTTTTAATATATAGTTTAGTCACCCATTGACACTATGCAGGTTGGATTTGCTCATAGGGTGAGCAGAAGTTATCTGTATAGATCTGAGTTTGGTGCTATTCCACTAGTCTCATTAAAGATTAATCTTTATTTGTATTTATTATAAACTATTTGTAAACACATGTATACTACCTGGTGATGCCAATGTGTCTATCGGCTATACCTGGCAACTGTTATCCTTCCCTTACTCCTTTGCCCCGAACGGGGTTGTGTGTGAATAAAATTGAATTGAATTGGGAGCATAACTCTGGTTGCTAGGGACCTGGCAAAGGGTCAAATTATATAGGCAATGTACTAGAAAAAGTAACCTTTTTGCTATTTTCTTTTCCAATATTGGGAATACAAAATAGTGCATCACGTATATGATGCAAATTTTTAATATCTTTCAGATTTTGTCATGCATTTTGCAATGGGATGTTTGGATCTTTTGCGATAAGGGATTTTAACACCCTTTTCTAGTACATTTCCTATTTAAAATAACCCTTCATGGGGATTCTTATCAGTAGGCAGATAAGGCTGATAGGGGCCGCACTGGTTGCTATGACGTCACTGCTACTCCCAAGAATAAAGTAGAAGTAGAAGTGAACACATGAATGCATATCTGAATTCCACGTTCACTGTGAGTCATATAATTGGGGGGGGGGCAATTTCATTTAAAATGTTTGAAGAATCTGGATGACTGAGAGGCGCCATGACGTGTTTTGACCCATTACACCCCCGCCTACACCACCTGCTGTCTACAATACATTGCAGATCTAGCCCTATATGGAAAATCAAAATTCACTGTAGCCCAAACAAGCACACAGGTCACCTTTGATAACCACACATTTTAGCCCTATCGATATTGAATCACGAGTCCCGTGTTCATTTTCTCTTAATTAATGCAATAGAAAAGCATATAACATGGTATGTTCAGAATGAAAGGGTATTTCATCACAGGTGAGTGGCCATCGCAGCAGACTTTATCTTTTGCTTATTCTAGGTACAATGTAGGCTACTTTGTTGCTGACCATAGATGGCTCTCTGTCCTCTTTTTATATGTTGTTATGTATTAGAGCTAACATTGCATGTGGTAACATGTAAACTATGTTAAGTATGCTTGTACATGGGGTCATACATGTCCATGGTCTAAGGGGCTCTGTTGATGTTAAATGGTAATTGATCAATTTCACTTGTTTGCTATTTCCCCTGTACTAAGGACACGCAATCTGTTCCATAAGGACACGCAATCTGTTCCATAAAAACATATTTGATAAAACCCAAGCAAGGAATTTGGTCATTTCAGATCGCCCCGCATTCTAAGGACAACAGGGTCAATCGCTCCTACGTATTTATTCATTCACTTTTGATTCTTGTTTTATTAATTTTACATGTAGGCCTACAATGAGAACCTCCCATAAAATTGTGGCAATAAATTCACAGTAAAAAATAAAATTGACATTAAAAACAGGATATGCAGTCTGGAGATACATCCTGTTTATTTACATGTATATCCTTAAGCCTTACCTTACTTTGAGTTCATGACCATTGCCGTACCCTTAACATATTTCTGACAACATTTTCTAGAAGTGTAAATCCGCATTACCTTCCCCTCACCCACCCCCTCCAATGCCCATGTCTTGTAAGCCCACCTGACTCACCGGCCACATCTCCTATATATCTATGCCATGAATATATCTGTAGGTATGCACACCACACATGTTGCCCATAATTTGCATGGTGTATTACATGCACACGGGGATATCCCTATAACCCACCCCCCCCCCACCGCCTTCCCAAAGGCCAATACACAGACACATATACCTGCCACACCCCTATCACTATAAGTATACATTAACAACTAGACCCTAATCAATATACACAGAAAAAAATAAGTTCCAAATGTTAGTCATATACGAGTCAAATTGTCTAACTTTCTAGCAATAGTTAGTCAAAACACCGTCTTTAAACGTCCCTCTTTTTCTTAGTCGAATATGACTAACCATTAGACAAAGTGGCCAAATTGCCTTGGCTTGCCTGATTTTGACTAGGATTCCTTGGTTGTTTTGACTAAGTACACTTTTTGATATTTTTACTTCAATTCAACTGGTGATTGTGTTAAGCTCTATGTTGGATTCACACCTGACAGATCAGAGTCTACTCACTGAGGACGCATTTGAAATGCCTCACACCATATTCATTTAGAACCCCTGAGCCAAAGTACTCTGGGTTTCCAACAAAGAAACAAATTCAAATATGGATATTGTATTTATCTAGAATACCACAGAATAGGTGTTCCTCTCTGACTACCTATTTCCTTTGACAAGGCATCAACCGATTTGGTACATTTTGCCAAGTGTAATGTTAGATTGAATTTTGAAAGCCTCAAATACATGTCGTTTCTGAAAAATCATCATAGTTTTGACATCCATGGAGCTATTCATTGTACCCACCCATCAGAAAAATCCTGTTTAAAACCACAGTGCCATCTGGTGTGTAAAGGTAACACCATGTGTCTATCCCTTAGTCAAATTCACTAACGGACCTTGGTCAAAATGACTAAGATCTCTTAGTGAAAGTGACTAAGATATGTTAGCTTGCCTGAAACTCCCAGCAGATACCCTGTTCAAGATAGTGCTCGGAGAGTGAAACTGATCTGGGTAGTCAATATGACTAAGAAAACTTAGACCTCCTTGGTCATTTGTTAGTCATAAGTACTAAGTAAGATTAATAGGTCACTTTGACTAAGTTTTCTTAGGTACGTTTTTTTGTGTGTACAATGACGTCACTGTGTGATTCCCGGAAGTGACCAGGTAGGATGGGGTGTGTCACGGGGGTGTGGTATGCTGACTGTTAACTAATGCTGTTTAACCCTCCAAACCAAGAGAGTGCATGAATCTACTCTGGCACTTAGTCACTAACTGTGATTGTGCATTAGAAAATGAAATAAAATAAAATGATAATAAAGGTAAAAATGAAGAAAGAAAGAGAGAAAGAAAAACGCCCATCGTGGAGGTATTTAGACGATCAGATTCCGTATGTCATCACTCTCTGACCAACCCCCCAATACAACACAAAAAATAACCAACATGAGCATCCGGGCCCTATCAATTTGGAATTGGGCTGAACTCTCATTCAGACGGTTATTCAAGACATCATGTAAGGTGTCAACCGGCCCAATATCGTGAGTTACAGTGAGGCCTCTGCTACGTCACAGGGTGGTTAGCTGTGGGCAAACATTATGGAGGTTTAGCGCCGACTACGTGGGCAATAAAACGCAGACGTACAGCATACCTAAAGCACTGGTACATCTGCATTAAATGAGCTACGGGGGACGTACGTCGTTGTTGCTAAACCTCCCTATTTCCTGTACTGATTAGGTAGCTATACAATGAGTAGGTACCCCACAAAAAGTTGAATTTTATTAGATAACACATGGTTAGATAAATAAACCCTTGTTTATTTTGTTTATCTCCTTGGTGAATGACTTATATGATCTAACATGTGAACTTGGACCGAGGGATAGAATTCCCATGTTTTTAAGACAATTACCAATGGGAGACATAGTCACCTTACCTGACACACACCCAAATGTCAAATCAGTTCATTGGTTTGTTTGCCCACAGAGACCCATAAATAGTAACAATTAGTAACTGTAACACACGCTATGATTTAGGACCTAGTGCTTATATATATATATATATATATATATATATATATATATATATATATATATATATATATATATATATATAGGCCACTAGTCTAGAGGATTACTGCTGACAAATAAATTAAACAGCAGTGGTCTGACAGCATCAGACATGTAGAACTCTATGGGAGGACGACCCCCAGCACAAGGACCAAACCTCTCACCTGTCCACTCTCCCATACTGCACGCTGATTGGCTGATGCCACACACCGGTCTGCCTCCTTAAGGTAATACCCCTGTATAGTCTACACACCTGGTTGGTGAGAGCAGACAGGTACAGGTAACACAGGAGGGTAACTACCTCAGGTATTTATAGACAGTCACAGGGGCTCCCCTAACAGGTCAGCACACACATACACACACTGGATACACAGACAAACACAGGGCTTTAAGGACTGAGTATTCTAACTGTAAGAATTGGATACCCTAAGATACAGGTAAGACTTTATTCTACCCTCCCCCGTCACATACAGTATCATCTTTAATTGCGCGCCTGATGGCATGCTATCCAACCACAATTAAGCTTAGGAGATGTGTATTGGACAGATGTAACATAGTAACAGATTATCAGAGTGAAACCGGCTTGAGCCAGGCAGGGTCAAGATATTGAGCCAGCTAACCAGGAACCAGATGACATTACTCCATCTTTTGTTGCATATATTTGACCTGTAGAAAGTATACCAGAATCAATGGTCATCCGGTCATCACTGTTTTAATGATCATCACGACTGTTAAGTCTACATAAAACAGGCATAGGGCTGCAGACACTAACCTTTTTAGGAGCCAGTATGGGACAGCCTGACCGACGATCCTGTAGCCTGTGTAGGTGTGATTCACCATTCATGTAACGTAACCCTATATGGAAGATCTATCAAAACAGGGCGACCCTACATCTTTTTCAGAAATTTAAAAGAAAACAAACTTTTTACCTATCAAAACAGGACCGACCCTACACTTATTTTCTTTTTTTTACAATTTTCAAAAGTAATAGCTATGTATTTCTTTGGATATTAAGAGAAAATCTTAATGTCCATAAGTTGCAAATGCATGACTTGCGATATGAAACCTACTGGAAAAAATAAAATGAATTTCTATTTGTTTTTAAGAACATTTCAGCATAGTTATGGGAACATAATGAGTTACTGCTTTGGATTTTGAGAAAAGGTCCGATGTCAGTTGAAAATACTAACCCACACCTGAAATTAATGGCCAATGGCTAAAGGTCAGTGTTGCTACTTAGCCACTACATAAGGAATCCATCTTGACTTACACAAGTCCATGCCGGCTTCACAATATGTGGATCAACACGGTAAAAGGTATGCCCGTGTACCCCCTCACGGGCATACCTTTTACTGTGTTGATCCACATATGTTCAAGTAAAAAAAGTACCGTAGTTCAACTAGATATAGGATAGATGCAGGGAATAGATGTATATTTTACCAGTGGGCCATGGTTGCTGACCTAAATAATCTTTACCGTAATAACAGCAGCTTTTTTCTGTTGCCTGTTTCGCGAAATAACAGGGACAAACAGTTAAGTTATAAGTGCTTAAAGGTTAACAAACTATCACGGTACAATTCACGTCCACAGTAATTCTTAGATATCAAACAACATGATGAGTGGGAGCATGCCATGAATTTTTATGTAGGCAGCAAACCATGTATTTAAACCACGTGTATTCGAGAAATATTGTACTTGATTTGGATATGAATGCTCGGATATCAGTGTATCATTATTCCTCGTTTTTGTGAACTTTGTCCAAATTGTGAGAGACTCAACAAACCCTGTCTTTCTTAATCCAAAGTACCGTAATCTCCCGCGTATAAGGCGCGTCTTATACGAGGGGTTTTAGTACTTCCTGGATCCACAAGGGGGACGCCAAGAGCTTTCTTTTGATATCTTACACTCCCCCCTAACTCAAAATCTGACATAGGGGGTCGAAGGGGATATGGGGATAAGCTACACATAGCTTTTTAAATTTTGAAAATACATTCAGTGGAACCAAAATTATGAATTTTTTATGTTTTTGACATTATTCTTGAACTCTAGGTGCACCTTATATGCGAGGTGCGCCTTATACGCGGGAGATTACGGTATGTAGTATGCTGGCATACCTTTAGGACTTCCGGTTTCAAGGATGCAAATATCAGACAAGCATTTATACTTTCGAGTGTGAGTCCATACTAGAAGGCCTGTGGCACTATATATTCAACATGGTAACATGGCCATTTTCTAAAATCAATTGTGACATGGGCCTCAATGACATGAGGCAAGTGATTAGGGACATGACATACCAGTAGGTGCATTCCGAAATTCGACATGGGATATGATTTCTTAGATGTGACAGGTGACATGAGGATTTAAGTGACATGTAACATCTCAAATCTTAGCTCCGATGGTCAGCGTCACACATTCAGACACTTGACCAAACCATGCTCTAAATGCACCCAGTCGCAAAATGAAAGTTGCCTATGTACACTTAATCAATGACTCAGACTGGGGTTTTCAATGGTGTCATTGGAGTCTATAGTGTTGGGTTTACATGTGAAATGGAGATGCAGGTCAAAGGTTGACGAAGGTTCATCAATTAAGCCCACTTCCCACCTCACTACATGAATACCATTTACAATTCACTTAGGTCTCCTGATCAGTATGAGGTGAGAGTGAAGCTTGTGACACATTTTAAAAAAACAGTGTAGAATATAACAGCTTTCCCTTTTATCCGCATGCATGGATATGTTTTAGGCCTCAATGCGGATCAATGGATGACCATGGCGGTATTGGTACCGAGTTCAGTTGAGCTTCCCTAGCCCATTTAAAAGGGTCTATTTCTACTCTTTCCTATCCTCTCGGGATGTGTGTGATGCACATATATGTGCAGGGACAGCACTTTCCTCTGTGAAACTGTGTAATGCCGACCTTAGCTGTCAAAATGGCGTTAGATATCTATTACCCACTAACTCTTTTTTTTCAATCTTATTTTTTGTTTCCGCTTTTCCGCTGTCTTCCCTTCTTTCTCTTTTTGTTTTTGAGAACTTATATATAATTCATAGAAAGTGGTTATCAATGCATCATATTGACTCCAGGTTTATAATGAGGTAAATAGGGTACCATCCCATTATAAGGATCGAGGGAGTCCAGCCCTCTTTACACCATTATTGAATCCTGCTGTCCTTAGTTAGGTGTTCTTTATTCAAAGGTAACAATAAGGGTATATCCTACAGGGTATAAGGATGCACATTAAGGAAACTATCCATCACCTGAAAACTATACCCCCAAGCACAACTAGTGTAGTGAGTGGTTAAGCACTATACCTTACAGGTAGGGGAGGTCTCATAAGGTGTTTGTCTTCTTGGCATTGGGCATTGTCAGATACTGCTATAAGGACACAGGTCTACACTGTAAAACATAACTGTTGAATCTACCAGGCACAGCTGTGAACAGCATGACCATAGAATAAACATAATATTTCTGATAGAATGAGGCAGTACCTTGTCTAAACTGTAAAAAGAATTGTTGAAATAATCATGCATTCGCTGTCCCAAAGATGCCAGTGATCCACCCTGATTTTCACAGAGATTCATTGTACATTTGTGTACCGGGCTTCCCTAGCCCACTTAAAAGGGTCTATTTCTCCTCTTTCCTATCCCCTCAGGATGTGTGTGGTGCACATATGCGCGGGCACTGACACATTCCTCTGTGAAATTGTGTAATGCTGTTCTCGCCATGAATATGACCTCAGCTGTCGAAATGGCGTTAAACATCTATTACTCACTCACTCACTACATTTGTGTACCACTGTGCTGCCACCTGGGGCTTCTTGTAAAAGGGCCCTGGTTCAGTACTTTTCAATAACGGTGGTTCACTGTGTGTCAGTTTTACAAAGGTCCATGGTAGATTCAACAGTCATCTTTTACAGTGTACCATGAAACTATTGCACATAATTGTATATACAGTGTGTTTGCACAAATGTGCACATGCTGATTGTTAAGGGTGGTTATTAGGGCAGGCATGAAGATAATTATCTAGAAGGCAGATGGAGAATAGAAGTAAAAGAGATTGAAAATAATGAAAGAGAGAGCAAATAGATCAAAGATTAATGAATACACAATGTAATGAGAGACACATACAGATTGGTTATACGAACGTCGTTTAATCATCATTCTTATATATAATTCCTCCCATACTCTGCCAATATGCAGGAGCTAGGGTCTTGCCAAACTCCATTCCCAATTGTTCAACTTACCATAAGCATTTCATGATGTGTCTTGGAGGAGGAATTCTAGATAGTTGCTTATTCTATTAGGTCAAGGTCATAGTATGATATTAATTGCTTTAAGTACGCATGATGCATTACAATATGTTCATTTGTTCTGAAGATGAATGCAGCCTTAATGAAGCATCAGTGACTACCAAAGGACATAGTGCCCTAAATGCTAAGAGGTATATTAATCCTTGACTTTTGTAAAGAGCGGATACAGGATATTTGACATACATCCAAGGTAGGAACCCCAAGGTTGTCCCTATAGAACCAGTTCTAAGTCCGTCTAGATCTATATATCCGGATGTGTGGTTAGCAGGTGAACCCTTGTTGATTTTTAGTTATGAGTAATTTAAGAACAGTCAACATCAAGCCTAGAAGGTGCAACAGGCCTTCCATGAAGAATCAATAATGATTAATTCTCTATGATACAGACAAAGGTTGAGCCACATCCTGCTATCAGTCTGTTAACTTATATTGTGTGGTTAAATATGGAGGGATTGTGGAGACATAGACTAGTAGTAAGTGCCTCCATAGCCTAATAAATGTATACCAGGAATTGCAGTAGTGCCCCCTAGTACCTACTGTCTGCACCCTGTTAACCCTCTTACTAAATAACCCTTTAAGGTTCATGCTAGTTTGCTGTATTAAGGCATCAGTGTGGTGTTTGTAGGTAATTTCCTGGAACTGCATTAGGGCACACATAGGGGTTTCAATACAATATAGTTTGCACGATGCATGAATGCTACATTGGCAATTGCCTGGCTACTGCTGAATTCACAATGCGTTTATCATATTGCCCATGGGAGTACAAGTAGTGCATTAAAGCAGTGTCTTACCATTAAGGGGTTAACCACACGAGTGACCAGGAGGGTCTTTTCAAAAACAAAACGAGATTGCCTCCTTTATAACATAAAACGTGTTCATACAAATGTGCATGATGGCATGCACGTTCTGATTGTCTTTCCAAAAGATATACAATGTGTTTCTATGGAGACATGCACAAGTCTGCTGATTATTATGTGCACGTTTTATGAAATGGGAAGACGAGCATACCTTTTATCAAAAGAATTCTCTGCACGTTTTTGTATTCTGAGCTCGTTTGCTTTTTAGCAAGACCCTCCAGACCATTAAACATGAAGGCCATAACCCTTGTCCTACCCTGTACTTTGTCCTGCACATAGAGTACATTATGTTAGGTACCTGACATAGATATTGGGTTATATGGTTGGTATTTGATCAGTGGAGCATGTTTGGACCTCATGGACATGGGGAATGGCTCAGTCACTATAGCCATATCAACATAAGCATGAATGACCTCAACACTAGGACAGACAGCAGACAGGGAGGAAAAGGACTCTGGTGCAAAATAGCTTACCTTCCTGGCTTAGTTAAAGATGAAAGGCGTCCTATATTCAGAATCACTAGTTTCACGATGGGACGAACGAATTTGTATTAGATTCCTTTTTATTTTACCTTTGTTTGCCTTTTTTCTCTCTCAAAGGCTTACTCTTGAATAGCGCTTTCTTTTATTGGTCAAGGACACGTATTAGCAATAAGGAACTATGGATTTTAAGACTAGGTCCTGTTGTTTTGTATACTATAAAGGAGTGTAATAATGAAACAGCGACATGAGTTGTAATGTGAATGATTAGTCAAATATGAGAGTACTATAGAAATATATTTCTTTCATCTCTTCCCCATCCCATTTGCCATCGCCTACACACAAGTGTAATAATGAAACAGCGACATGAGTTGTAATGTGAATGATTAGTCAAATATGAGTGTACTATAGAAATATATTTCTTTCATCTCTTCCCCATCCCATTTGCCATCGCCTACACACAAGTACTGCAACTTGTTTCCTTTAAAAGTCAGCATCCACCTGCTGTATAGTGTCTCTACAACCACTCTGCACCCAGACAGACACCCTGTCCACACCTCCCTCTCTGTCATACCACAGTGGATTGGGATCTAGATTTCTTTCTGTACTTTTTCCCCATTTGTGGTACACCTCTATCAGCGACTTTCACGATATGTCATGCAGAATACCCAGCTCCTATGGGATTCTTAAAAGGTGGAGGACATGCTTGGAAGAGTGTGGTGACCCGATCATACCATGAGCGTGTAAAATAATCCCCATGTTCCCTTTGTCCCTCATTATTATGTAAAATTGGATCTTTGCTCTGCTTATGTGTGTAGGGGCCGGCATCGTTGTATAAATTTTAGTGCGCTTCATCTGAGAGACATGCTCGTGTGGTGCTCGTTCTTTCTATGCCAACCAGGTGTCGCTTCGCGATACCCGTTTGGTACAAGAGGGGGCAGCACCATGCCTCGCGTCCAGCTTCTACTAAGAAGCCGGACGATCCTCAGAAGGAGACTGGACATTGTCCAGTCCAGGCGTATGTTTTAGACAAGAGAGAGCTAAATAAAGTCCTACCCGAGCGTAGGGAGTCTGGTGTTGTGTTGGTATCTCTAGTGATAAGCGAGCCAATGAGCCACCCAACATATAAGTCGATACGAACCATGTCTGATTGACATTTCATGCGATGTGTATATATCTTGATCAGTGGATGTATGTCCCAATGTGCTAAAGGGACTTTCAGATGCATTCCCATACTTTTGCTCCCATTTGCCATGATAATGCATGCACTGATGAGTAGCTTCACATCGGCCTTATTTATTCATACATTACGCTAATTTAAACTTGATCTACACTCCCAGAGGACCAGGATGATACAACAATACCATTGCAACGTAATTGTTGCATTGTACCGATGAAATAAAATCTGAGTGAAAGATCGACCATAGAGCTTCATGTGGTATTATAGGCTAAGTACGGTCTTTAACAAGTGAAAATGATATGTTAATGTTTGACAATAGCGGAAATCCGCAAGGTAGAAGTTTACAATGCAACAAAGAAGAAAGCCAGCTCTGAATGTTTCTTTCTGACCGCCCTTCCTTCCGTTTATAAACACCTACCAGAAATTTTTTGTAACCTGTGTGGCGGTTAGATCTGCCTCCTAATGTGGTTTGGTATGAGAGTCAGCAGTGGATTCAGCCTACTTAGTTTGAACGTTGAGAAGTGATCTCACCTTAATTAGGCGGATCCAGGGTTGGGGTGGCACAGCAGGACACTTTGTTCTGCACAGGGTGGTACCAAAGCCCATTTTAGCTGTCGGGGGCGGCATCCGTCCATCCCCCGCCAGCGCGTCTTGTACATTTTTGTACTAGGTATTAATGTTTATAGGTCTGTCTGTCTTAGGTGGCATATCAGCCTTGAAGAGCTGCCACACCGTACCTTAATTTCCGTCAGAATTCTATTCTTTGATAAGTCTAAATAATGTTAAGTTGTCTATATGATTTCTACTCACCTTTCTATTACCCTCATATGTTGGTTAGACCTAACCACAGCCCTTTATCACAGGGTTTTTGGCCCCATGTCCACCCCTATAATCTCCCTCAGCCTTGGTCTACCAGAGACAGCCTCGGTACATGTCCATCCACCCATATGGAATTCACAGAAATCGTGATTTGATCAATTCCTGTCAATCCGTGTCCACCCATGTCTCGCTCTGGAGTATCACCATAGTTACATTGTCTCCTGTTGGTTTCCGGCACACCGGATGTGGCCCTAATCACGACTACTTGAGGTTCTAAAGTGCTACTGCACGCCGCCAAGGATCAGCGAAGTACCTGTGGTTTCCCGCCATAGGGAATAATGCCGTCTGCCTGGGAGGTAGATATAGAGATGGCAGCATCAGATGGTGAAAGTAAACAAAAGCCCTTGTCGATTTTTCCCCTTTGTCTGATCCCGAGGTCCCCATGCGGTATGACATAGGCATAGTATCAGTATAGATGAAACTTCAAACGTTCAACATAAAGATTGCTTATACTGAGTGAGATGATGGCTAATTTTATAAAGGAGATCTCGAGGCTCTTTATATCATAACATGATCTTATTTTTCAAGATAGGCTATTGGCCATAATTCCTTATTGTACTTTTATTGTCTCCTTATCAGAGCTGCCCTTGCCACAGAAATACTTTTCAATGCATATTCTAAAAGTAAATATTTAATGAAGACCCTTTTTCATTTATCTTGATTATGTGAGTGTAGTTCAAGATGCCGCCTACATATATCATTTAGCTGTACATAATATTATGTGACCAGGCAAGCAAAAACACCCCTCTGCAGGGAAATTCATTATCAAAGTTCATCTCAAGACCCTAAAAACACAATAAATCAGCCTTTTTTTATAATAAATAATAACATTATGGTGATTTTTATCATAGATTTTGATCTAGAGGGAATTTTCCATTTCTGTTTTCAGTTCTGGGTTTTTGGTGAGTATCCCAGAAAATTGGCATAAAAATCTGCAAATTTTGATTATTTAAATAATTGCCATGGCAACCAGTAACAGGCATATAGGTTGATTTCTCATGAAAAATGTTTATTTTACCATCCAAATATGGGCCATTTCTACCGAGAACGGTGCATTTTAAATGAAACCATTGAATTCTGCATAAAAAGTTAGCTTAATACATTTTTATAATGATTTTAGAGTAATTTTGCCCTTCCAATGACCCTGGTGGCAAAATGGGAAATAATAATCCCCTGTGGAGGGGTGTTTCTCCTTGATGGGTCACATATTTTCAACATCGAAATGATTTCCGGAGGGGGGGGGGCACCCGGGGGGGGCAGGGGGCCATGGTCCTCCAATCCAGACCAGGGCATAGTTTGCCCCCGCCAAAATTTGGAAACCAATATACACATTCAAAGTGCTTAACCATTTGCCATACCCAGAATTGTCAATGCGCCCACCTGATGCTCAATGGCCCCTCCAATATAACGTTGCTTCCCACACCCTTGTTTCCAGGGGTACGTACTTTGATATTTCCAATGAATTTGAGAGTCATTTCACACTAATACTTTTTTTAGCATTTTTGAGAAATGCTCTTTTCGACTTGCATTGAAATTGTGTCAACGCAGTTAGTATGAATTTGAGGAATAGAATCCTTGAATAGTTCATTCTACATAAGTGTTCAGCAGCATGACGGAAGGTATATGTATAAATTGGGTTTGGACTAAGCAGGATTTTGATATCTGCATGAGGAATAGAATCCTTGAATAGTTGAATCTACATAAGTGTTCAGCAACATGACGGAAGGTATATGTATAAATTGGGTTTGGACTAAGCAGGATCTTGATATCTGCATGACGTCAGTGAATGCTGACCCATCTAACATGGTGCTATACTTACAGCTTCAATCCTCTTCCGTATTGATACCATAGGGTGTTTCCCAAAATAGACGGATTTCTTCATCTCTGTCTTTGAGGTATTTTGGAGATAGATGTGTGCAGATTAATGATAGATAGTATAAAAAATGGGATCCATGAATCTGTTGTGCAAATACATGCCATACATAGTACATGTATACATTACACGACCAGCTACATGCACGCATTTATGAAATATTATATGCAGATCCCTTTATAGTGACTCACTAACACCACAGCCTGTCTGAGAGGATATCGTGATTCTGTACTTCTCCAACCCACCTTCAATGTGTAGTATCATGATGGGCAAAGTATTACATGGTCATCTCCCATCTAGGACATGTACCTTGCGATATAAGCTGATGTATCTGACGATATCATGACTCTTGCAATAAGAATATCATGAAATGTCATGAAACCATGCCTTGTGTGATCTGGGGGTTTTCTTAAGTCAGTTTTGCATTTATTTTCTTTAAAAGTCGCGATATCATAAAGTTGCATTCACGTTTTTGTCCATCCTATTTGGTAAGTCATTTAATACTTTTATTCCCCATCTCATTCCCTAAGGGTTTCTATTTAAAATCCTTCATTTTGTCGCATCATTAATCCATGTAGAAACAGCTTCCTGTAAACACTCCCAATCCCTTTGTGGAGTGCTAGTGAGTCTCAAGATTGTTGTGACAATTAACAATTAGAGCTATTTCTTCTATCCTCTCCCGCCTGTCTATATATATGTATAAATATTTATATCTTACCCAGAGGACAAACATAAAGTAAACAGACCAATAAAAGAAGCTTTCAAAAGATGGAGACAGATGTTTTGAAATAATTCAGTAACAGCTGGTTGGTGGAAAATAATAAAAAAAAATAATAATGTTAACAACCTGATTTTGATGACATGAGTTCTGTCCACCAATGATGAAACACACCATATGATTGTTTCCATGCTGACTAACCACAGTGTCCGTAAATGCTGGTGAGCTCAGTTCACCTCTAACATTAAGAGAGCACTTCCGGTGGTGTCACTCTCCAGGCAGATTCCGTGTGTGAATATCCCTAAGTATTATAGACTTATAAAGTTTGGGGAAAGGGCTTAGTAACGCTTGGTGAGTGAGTGATGCCCATTTTGAGTTGTTCCATAAAAGGAGTCGTCTTTGTGGGTATTTCGTATAAAGTGATTTGCTCATGAGCTGCTCTTCCATTGATAGGTTTACTCAGCCTACACACAGTCGGAGCAGCTCAGAAGGAGAGCACGTGCAGTATCAGACTTACAATTAACCCACAGAGTCACTCACTATATTGGGCCCTATAGTTGTGTTACTACAAGCAGCATATATTTACCTCACACCTTTACACCTTTAGGAGTTGAATCTAATTAGTTCATCATCATGCCTGTTTCAGGGAACCACCCTGTGCCTCCACTAGACGACATGACAGATAACAGCACCATGTAAGTACCCTCATAATCTTATCTACACATATGTATTCTACTTACACATTCCAAGAATATAATTAGAACTGAGGTCACCACAGACACTAGGTGGTTTGATCCAGTTTCCTAAAGCATAGTATATAGAGCAAATTGATTAGATTCCTTACATGGAAATTGTTCGGGCTGAAAATGACCAGAGAATTACTGCACCGAGTGCCACAGTCAGTCTGTGTCCATCAATCTGTGCAGTTGTTGTCAGGGATTGCTGAGTCTCCTTTAGAATTCAACATTTGCATTTATTTCCCTTTTGTCTGGAGAATGTGTATTAAAGTCAGACTGTATCTGAATCATTGTATATTGTCCCTATCATATTACATTTCAAAGCATTGGGACTTGGCATATTATGATACCGAACTAAAGCCCAAAGTAAGATACTTTTAGTTGATTACTGATATCATAAGGACTGTAAGCTGATATGTCTGACATATGCCTCCTTATTGTGCGGTTAGATCCAATTCTCAAGGGGAGAAGACTGAAAACGAAATCAGGGAATGAATGCATGGGTGACATCATATAGATATCAAACACTTGACACAGAACAGTGATGTAACCAAAACGAGAGATGTGAAAATCCCAGTGTTTCTTACTCGTCTTCTCCCCCCCTATGTTCTTTATCTCCCGAGCCTTTCCTTTTTGGTAATAGATCAAAAACTATCACTAGCTCTATTAGCTTAGTACAGGGACTCTTTTGTTGCTTTCATCTTGGTCTGATTCTGTCACGAGCAGAGTAATTGTCATATCATGAAAAGGTATGATTCTGATAGGCCCTAATGAGAAGCGCAGGGTATCCACAGCAACAGTCTCGCTGTGACATTCATACTGTGCATCCCACCAGGGAATCGATAACCATTGCATTACAACTTAGGATCATTAATCCAGTTTTAAAGGGACTCAATAATGCCACAAGGCTGAATATTCTTGCGACAATGCAGTGGCACTGGCGAGGTTTTTTCTGCCTGTATTGGTAAGCCGTATATTGAATCTTTGGCAACCTGATAGATATGGGATTGTAATAAATGGAGAATCTAAGATTAATTCCCCATTACTCCATTGATATACCCTACCAACAAATGATTTAGATCTATCAAAGCAATATGCTGCCATCTCTGCAATAAATACTCACCAACCTTATGACCCTTTTTTCCAGGATGATGCTAGAGGACCCCCCTCTGAGTGTGTGGGGGTTGGTGGGAGTGATCATCTTCTATGTGCTCATCCTGGTGGTAGGGCTCTATGCCTCCTGGAGGGCCCAGTCGTGGAGGAAGGCGGACAGTGAGGACGTCATGTTGGCAGGACGTGACATTGGCGTCTTTGTCGGCATCTTCACCATGACAGGTATAGGATAGCAATATGATAAAAAGATCTATAAAAATCTATAATACACATTTTAGGCGATCTCTCCCCCTTCCCTCGTACCAAAAATGGGATCTTTTCTTGGGGGTTTGACATAACTCAAAAGTGTACACTGGAGATCTAGCGGAAAGGCTTGAGGCATTAAACTGCATGATTATAAAAAAGGTCAGGCCTCGAAAAGAACTAAAAGGAACACCTGGCAGGTTCATCTCGACCTGGCCTTTTGGAGAGACCAAAAGATCTATGAGACGCAAATAAAAAACAACAACACAAAAATAACATACACAAGTGTTGTGATTACAAACCCGTTTTGTTATATGATATACATTATGTTAGTATAAGGGCAATCCCGTTTGTCTGGTGCAAGAATAAAGGCTATAATGGTATATAGAGAGTGGTTTACATAGAAAACATGGCGGACGGAACTGTAAACCACATCACTATACGAGTCCTTTATTAAGTGTACATTTAGAGTGGACTGTGTCAGCCTTATGTTTACACTCAATTTCCCAGCACGCTGGGCATATAGCAGGTACAATAACTTTGTACTTCAAATACAGTCCGACCCTGGGGGTCCACTGGGGATGGCCTTTTATATCATGGCTGATACGAACGTCACTATAGATTAGTACTAGAACAACCGTATTCAATGGGGGGATTGAATACAATGTGCCCATATTCAATGGCTGGTGGTCATTTGACCTGCTGCAACAAACAGACGCTGAAATTAAGTAACTTTGATAGTTTTCTTGTCTTTAAAAGCAAAATTAACCCTGTAGCCATGACATAAATGCAAATGTCAACTCCCATGGGACATTTTAGCATCGTACTCACCAAGCAAGGTGATTCTGCATATATTCAACGATGTTGAATGTGGGCAGAATTACTGAGGTGAATACGATGCTAAAATATCCCATGGGAGTTGAAATTTGCTTATTTATCTTAAAGATCAGGGAGTTTAGTCATGTAAACATTTTCCTGGTATTTCTAAGCTCCTGGAACTAAGATAACAATATACAACTTTGCCTAATGTTGTCGACATACATGATTTAAAATCATCAAAAATAATCTCAAACGAGAGTATAGGGTACCATGCCTTGAAATTGATGTGCTCTGCCGATGGAATGAATCATCCTAGTACATAACGTCTGTGGCGCCCTTGCCCCACAACTAGTCTTTATCCCACAAATCATCACTGATTGAGCCAGTTTAATACCTTTTTCTGCCAAAACAATATTTACTTTAAAGGTTGACCCTCACTGTTTTACTCTACTTTGGCTGGACTATCCCCTAATGTAAGCCAAATATAAAGAAAGGAAATTGTATTCAATCTCTTATAATATTTACGTGTTATCTTCCAGCTACCTGGGTAGGAGGAGGCTTCATCAATGGTACAGCAGAGTACGTGTACACACCATACTCAGGCTTGGCCTGGACCCAGGCGCCCTGGGGGTACTCCCTCAGTCTCATCATTGGGGGACTGTTCTTTGCTAAAAAGATGCGTAAGGCTGAATATGTGACCATGTTGGACCCCTTCGAACAGCGATACGGCCAGGTGATGGGGGCCTTCCTCTATCTACCTGCACTCATGGGGGAGATGTTCTGGTCTGCTGCCATCCTCTCTGCCTTAGGTAAATGCCCTTTCTCTCTTTTCCCCCTGTAAATTGGTATAATCATGCATATTTAAGTAATTCTTCAGTGCCCTTACTAGATGTTGCTTGAGGGGCTAATCCTATATTGCAGCCCTTACTAGATGTTGCCTGAGGGGCTAATCCTATATTGCAGCCCTTACTAGATGTTGCTTGAGGGGCTAATCCTATATTGCAGCCCTTACTAGATGTTGCCTGAGGGGCTAATCCTATTGCAGCCCTTACTAGATGTTGCTTGAGGGGCTAATCCTATATTGCAGCCCTTACTAGATGTTGCCTGAGGGGCTAATCCTATTGCAGCCCTTACTAGATGTTGCTTGAGGGGCTAATCCTATATTGCAGCCCTTACTAGATGTTGCCTGAGGGGCTAATCCTATATTGCAGCCCTTACTAGATGTTGCCTGAGGGGCTAATCCTATATTGCAGCCCTTACTAGATGTTGCTTGAGGGGCTAATCCTATATTGCAGCCCTTACTAGATGTTGCCTGAGGGGCTAATCCTATTGCAGCCCTTACTAGACACCAATGCAGCACTCACTAGCTTGGTGCCTTTCTCAAGCAAGATACAAAATCTAAGGGTTGCTTAAATCTAAGGGTTGCTTAGGTGATGCTTATCAAGTTCTTGATAAATGGTGCATATCTCCATGCCCTCATGTATGATGTGAATGACCACATATTGCTTCTAATGTAGTGCACAATAAGACCTCCCACTACTACTAAGTTGGATATCTGCATGGGGAGCCTTGAGGCTTGTTCAAACAGCTCTACATTTACTGGTATAAATCCCACAAGTCACGAGAAACGCCTGGGCAATGCACATGAGCAATATCTTACTCCCACAATAATTGTTCATTGGTAAATCATGACAATTCATTTCTTTCTTTATTATCCTGTTTAGGTGCCAGTTTGTCGGTGATATTGGGACTGGAGAACAACGTGTCCATCATCATATCTGCCGCCATAGCAATTTTCTACACCATCATTGGCGGACTCTACTCTGTTGCATTCACAGACGTCATACAGCTAATTTGTATATTCATTGGTCTGGTAAGTTGCCCTGCCCCAAAGATCACCAGAAAGGAAATTGTTTTATATTGAGGCCATACAGAATTTGATCTTAGGGAAGTTAAAATGTTGAAAGGGAAGTTAAAATGTTGAAACGATATTTGTATGCAACCAACCAGGGTGCATGTCATTGGACTTCGAAACGAGAATGTTTATATAAATAATGGGAAGTCTAGTGGAGAATTCTGGGTATAAATACTCCCACCAGCTAAATAATGAACCACCACAAAGTCCACAAAGGTTGCTTCAATAAAATTCATACTATATCTACACCTATAAAAACTGCACCCACTCAACTATGATCAATACTAACGATATTCTCTCACCCTTTCAGTGGGTTGGTGTTGGCTTTGCCTTTGTCCATCCGGCTGTTGGTAACATCGCAGACACAGCTCTGGGGGTTGAAGGCTGGATTGGCCAGCTGAGTCCCAACGATCCCTCTGTTGGATTCTGGCTTGACTCTGCTCTCCTGCTTATCTTTGGAGGTATTCCATGGCAGGTGAGTGGCTCTTAGGGGCCCTTTTGATATATTGCTATCAGCTGGTATATATATATATATATATATATATATATATATATATATATATATATATATATATACACTTTTGTAGATAATTGGTCGAACACGACCAATGTGATACTTGGTCTGACCCAGGAGAAAGGTCCAATACTGCTTTAACAGAGGCATAGGAAGCAAACCTTCATTGGGTACCCAGCAGGGCCCCACCTTGACTGCAATTATCGGGGGGGGGGAGACATACTCAAGCCCCACCTCGTTTATGATTGGGGGGGGGCCCCCTGGCCCCTGTGCTATTTTAGATACTGAATTTATTCTGTACCCTGTAGCACATGCTTTAAAAATAGGCTTCATGATTCATTGAAAAGAAAACTGGCCCTTTCCCTCTTCCAGGTGTATTTCCAGCGTGTGTTATCATCCAAGAGTCCTAATAGAGCCAGAATGCTGTCGTTTGTTGCTGCCTTTGGCTGCCTCTTCATGTCTATACCCTCTGTGCTGGTGGGAGCTATTGCCAAATCTACAGGTATGCTATCATTATCATGACAAACCATAGACACGGGACTCCGATCATTAAACATTCCAATCGGAATGCAATTTTACCCTCCACTACATTCACAAAGTAAATGATTAGTATGATATTTGTATTTTTACCAAAGACTATGAGGCAATGGCAGAGTATATAAGTCACATATATCAGAGCAAAGAAAAAATGATAAATATTAAATTTTGCTCTCTTATTCCCCTTGCCCCTATCAAAATCATCAGAAATCTTTTGCAATTACGGGGAATAGCATTTTCTGTGCCCTTGTCAGAGAATGGAGTATGAAATATAGTAGGTAAAAGCCACCATCTCCTATTTCAGACTGGAATGCTACAGAGTACAGACGTTACTACCCAGTGCCCATACAGAAGGATGACTACAAGCTGGTACTACCCCTTGTCCTCCAGTACCTGACACCTACTCCTGTAGCAGTCATAGGGCTGGGTGCTGTCTCTGCTGCTGTCATGTCCTCTGCAGACTCCTCCATTCTTGCCGCTGCCTCCATGTTTGCCAAAAATGTCTACAAGCCCCTCCGTAATGGCTGCTGTCCAACGAAGAAGGTATGTGGAGTATTTTCATTGCATGAGATGCAAGATGACCTATTTCAAACAAAGGTGCATACTTAAAAAAAATACCAGCGGGCAGATCATTTATCTGATCCTTTCCTCACTATCTAAAAACATTTAGTGCTACACGGGCTCACAAAAGGCCTAGCCCAAGTGTACTCTATCATTATTAGTTATATCCACTCCCTCAAAACTCCTCTCAACCTCCCAATACCCACTTTGTGTCCCATTAATAATATCACAGATATTGTTTTTGGGTTCTTTATAAAAGTGATGTACACATGTAAGTGCGGGAGTATTCTCTGACTGTTTACCATATTTGGTCAAATACCTCTGGAAATACCTATTTTGATATTTAGGGTAAACAGTTAATTCTAGATAGGGAAAACACGTAGAATATAAAGTAGTCTCTTGGGAACATCAGCATTATACACCATATCAACCCTTGTATTCACACATGTATACACATATTTTCTTATCTTCCAGCCATCAGAGACAGAGATCATCTGGGTAATGCGGGGTGCCATATTGGTCGTCGGCGTGCTTGCCACTGTTCTTGCCATCATCATCAAGTCCATCTATGGTCTGTGGTTCCTATGTAGTGATCTGGTCTATGTTATCCTCTTCCCACAACTTGTCTGTGTCATCTACCTCTCAAATGCCAACACCTATGGATCTGTAGCAGGCTACATAGTGGGAATGGCTCTCAGACTAACTGGTGGGGAACCTCTTTTGGGCTTGGACGCTGCAATCAAATATCCCAACTACTACTATGCCCATTCAGGGAAGATTTCTGACAATCTCCAATACTTCCCCTTCAAGACAATGACCATGCTTATCTCTCTCATTGTTATCATTTTGGTATCTTTGATAACTAATGTGCTTTTTGAGAGAGGGATTTTGCCGAAGGGGGCAGATATCTTCAAGTGCGTGGTCAATGTTGAGCCACGCGCAGAGAACTCTGAGGTTTCCTCTGAGCTAGATGCAAATCAAGGGGGCAGGAATAACTTAGCCTATATTAATTCATCTATGGGAGACCTCAAGAACAACACAAAGTTATAAAACATTTATAATAATCCACATCACTGTAATTGTCTGGATACTTTTACAGCAGACAAAATAAGAATCTCCAGGGTAAAAGTTTTATAGAGCACATGTCTCATGAAAGTGGTACATATTGGATGAATTTCAAGAGTGACAAGAAACAGAGAAGTCCCATGCCCCTATTTTTGATTTAGTGCATCCATAGTTATGTACGTACAAGATCAGTTGTGTGAAAGTTGGTGCTTTTTATGCTTTTGATTAATTTATTGACATAGCTGCAAAGTGAATATGTGTGAGACCTGGTAGCCTGCAGCTACCATATTTGTGAGTTATTATGACTGTATATAAATGTACAGAAATACTTACCTATCATAATTATGGAAGAGCAATATTTTTTAATAAAAATAGCATAAATGTTTAAGAGAAATAATGTATTAACAAGTGTACCAATCAGTGTTCACTCTAAATCTATCAGTACTATAATACTCACTCAAAGGCTAATGTCTTGGATAACAAGTTATGTCTAATAAGTATGGTAAATCGTGTCTTTTATGTAACAGCCCCTGTATCTATTAGCCGTTTCAGGCCACTTCAAAAGGATAACAAGTGGTGTCATTCTGAAATGCCTTCCTGGACCATTGTATTTTATTGTGTTAACGTTGTTTTACTGGATTATAGAAACTTTTAAATGGTTATTGGATGTAGCAATCAATCAATCTTCTTATACAAAATAAATCGTTGAGAGTCATTTTATAGATGCTGTATATTCTAATAAGATGGGCAAGTATTTTATATTGATATTTACGCAAAGCACTCAAACCTACACAGATATTGTTTTGTTGCCCCATGTCTCAAATATATACATAATTATATTTTATATTTAGTCTTGGTTTGATGTATTACCACAATGTAATTGTGAATATATTATTTTGAATACACTGAATGCTTCTAGCCAACCGAATGATATTCAGCATTATTTGCGGCGTTTTTACGGTAGTCAAGAATGATGAGAAAGAGAAATGTAAATAAATTGAGGAGAAATATCAAGTCCATGACCATTGTTTCTGTAAAGTCTTGACCATGATCGGGGGGATAGGACCTCCACAAACAAAGTAGGTCTAAACTGCATGAGTTTGAGTATTGTTTTGGTTCTTTTTGTCTTTTTTTTTTTTAATTTTGCACTTGTTCTGTTTGGCCACAAATCAAATTGTATATGAGGTTCCAGCCGATACAAAACTCGCGAGACACAGGCATTTGTCAGCAAAATTGCTGCTGAGCCTGCTTATATTGCCAGACTGCAACACCGAATGTGCTGCTGTACTTTTGTTTAAACAACTTGCAAATAAAAGGCAATACTATTTGTTAAGATCTAAAGAGTTGAATAATCAAAATAATGAGTTAATTAATTCTTGTTTTCTTTCCTGAACCGAATTGCCTGTGATGGGAAATATTTTCGCATAGCCTGAGGTTCTGTCCCAGAATGATGACTTCTGTGTCATTTGCCATACAGTGCTGCCACCTGTATCTTATTGTAGACATTAGAGAACGTTTAGGGTCGTCTGGGATATATTCTGTTCAATCTAACCTCAGCTCATATTCTCAGGCGAATCCTTCTCTGACGTGGTGGGATACTGGGATAGCTGGCCGGGACTACTTTCACCATTCCCCCAGCACTGCGGCGTAGGAATAAAAATCTTGTTAGATATAGGTCAAACCTTACCCACAATCCCACCACACTAGTGAAGGATTTCAGCCAATCCGAGCTGGCCGCTAGTATGATATTCTGTCTAGCATCTGCGTGCGATTTCTTTCAGAAATTGTGGATAGACCCGGAGCTTACAATAATGCACAGGCATTCAGAGATTAGAGGCATCATCCTTACCATAAAGTTAAAGTTATAAGAAGTAATACGTCATGAAGAGACTTATAGCCTTGGCACCCTGAACGTATACATGTATATATCCACTCGTTACGCTTTGAGAAATGCCATCCTGGTTGCCTTTGACGTCCCCAGTGGACAGAAAATCTTAACAACATTGATAAGCAGTTGACCAACACTGACCACATGTTAATTAACAGTTATCAAAATTAATTCATCCAATGAGTTGTGCTTTTACTTTCACCCTAATACATTTTCAGTGGGTGAGGTTGATTGAAATGCATATATATATGGGGGTATGGATGCCCCCCTCCTCCGCATGTCACATGTCGATTTTAAGGAATGACATATGTCATGTCACTAATTTTTCACCTCCTATGACTTAAGCCCATGCCACATGTCGATTTTTAGAAATGCCCATGGCATGTTAACACGTCGAATTTAGCGGCCCATATCCACACATGTGCCTGAATCATTTTTACCATGGATAGGAGGAACACATTAAAGGCCATGAATTCTACCGTACATTAAAATCAGATATGCCGCAATAACTCGAATATGAGGTACACCCCGTGTGTGCACACTTTTCTGGAGGCGCATTTGGGGCTAGATTTTCAGCTTCTTGATACTGCTCTATAATACCCGCGCCTATAAGGCAATCCCCGACTTCGGCTGATTCTATAAAGCGCACTAGGAGGTCGGTCTACCCTCGTGCAGGTGTAAGGCGTGCCTTAAATGTAGATTATTATTCCCTTGGTGAGTCCTGTTACCCCCCACGAAGCATGACTCAATTATCATCAGCTGGGAAGGATTCTAAGAAGTTGCTAAGACTTTAATAAGTAAAGATGACTGACTTTGTGGATTTCAGCGTAAAGGCAACCCCCGGGTCCACCCCTGCGCACTCATTGCAATGTGATCTGTCACGTAAAAGAAGAATTATGAGGTTCATATTTGCCTAGTTAGCCCAGTAATTAACTCTCGCCTTCATTAGGAATGCCTTAACTTGACTCCTTTCCCGGGCAGTGATGCACTGATTAATACACAGGTCACTGGTAATATTGTAACTCAGCTTTTTATCAACAGGAGAAATGTCTCTTGTGTATAACCCTCGTTCCTCCTGTCATTTATATACACTGTACCTCCATTCTCCCTCCCAACCTTTCAGTCATTCCATTCTATCTTCTTCCCTTGTCCCTTCCCCCCCCCATATTGCTTCCTTCCCCCTTCCCTCCCTCTTACATTTATTCCTCCTTACATTCCTTCCTTCCTTCCTCCCTCTCAATTCCCTCCTTTCTTCCGTTTATCACACTCTGTCCTCTCCCTCCCTTTCCTCTTTCCTTCCTTTCTTCTCTACCTTCCTTCTTTCTTTCCTACTACCTCTCCCAACCTGCCGCCCCCCTCTACATCCCTCCATCCTCCCCTCTCTTTCCCTCTGTGCACAATTCCTTTATTCTATTATCCTTCCATTTCCATTTCCTTTCCTTCCAATCTGATCTACATCCCTCTATTCATACCCTCCTCTTTTAAATCTGCAGTTCGATTTCTTTGATTCTTAAAACACGTCTTTCCTTTGGCAAGATCTTCCTTTAGGAAATAACAAATTTACTTTCTAACTGTGTTCCATAGCAACAAGGCAAACAATACCAACAAAAGTTATTACCACTGTGTATTTAGGCACTAATAAGAATCTAGCACCACTTCTGTACAGAGTAGAATGTTACATTCCTCATCCCCCACTCCCCGACTTGTGTTCATTAACACTTTTAGCCCTTTGAATGCAGCATGGTGCATTAATACATTTTCAACACAATGTATTAATGCAGCCCTGGCTATTCTGCACGCCGATAAGCGCCACTGGCGCCAATAGGACAGCCCTAAAGAGTACACTCACCAAGGCTGCATTCATGCATCATGACAAAGGGTTATATAGTCCTCACTCATCAGCCTATTTTCACTGTTTGTCATCTCATTGTGGAGAGCTCATGTATGAATACCAGGGTGCAGGCAATTTTATTTTGCTCTTTCAAAAGGGACATCAGGGTACAGGCAAATTTATTTTGCTCTTTATAAAAAAGGGGGGGGGGTAGTGAAACTTCATTGATTTTTCCTATCGGACACTTCTCAATCTGCCCCTGTAAGTATTTCATCAATCTGACCCATATAGAGGTACTAGATGAAGTAGTAGGCTGTATGTAGGATTAAGTCTGCCCTGTGCAGTGACCTTTCACTAAAGTAGCTATATATAGTGCCCTCCAGTATTCACTATAGCACTGCCCTGCTGTAATGGAATAGAAAATAAAATACATTAATAACTACATCTCTCTCTCTCTCTCTCTCTCTCTCTCTCTCTCTCTCTCTCTCTCTCTCTCTCTCTCTCTCTCTCTCTTTCACACAGACTGAACCCTTTAAGACTTGTATAATGCTTGGAGATTTATGTTCTCTTGTCAGCATGATGTAGTGATGCAGTGCTGGGCAATACCAACACATTCAGCAGCTGTCAAGACTATGCATAATATCATACCACTAATAAAAACCTAGAGTGTAAGTTTGTACAGAGTAGAATATTACATTCCTCCCCCCCCCCTCTCTGACCACCTGGAGCACTGATTTCTTAACACCTTTAAACCTTCAGACACTACATGCACTGAAAAAAGTCTTGCTGACAAAATTACATGTATATCCATGTCAACTTGATTTGACACATAGAGCACATGTCATTGGGACATGGCACATATGTCATCATGACAACTGTCTTCATTACGCATGTCAAGTGGAGTTGACGAACCAAATGTGAGAGTGTCAACCTCATTCAACATGCCTTTCACACATGTCATGTGGGAGACAATCGTGACCTGTGCAGTATGTGTCAAAGCGATCAGTCTTCTTTTCTCTGTGTGTCCTGGCAAATCTACATGGCACAACTGCATTCACCCATCATGAGGACCCTTTGGGAGCTGATACACTCTCGATTGCAGCCCAAGTAAGTATACTTACCAGCACAATATCCATGAAACTGGAAAAAGTTAGTTGGCACTCATCAAACATTATAATCTTTGTCATAGTAACTCAGTGCCGGATTTAGAGGGGGCGCGGAAGCGCCCCCCCCCCTTTTTCCCCCAGTACTTAAGAGTTTAACTATATATTTTGGACCCCAAAATTTGCCTAAAAATAGGGGGTGTGCCCCCTCCTTTTTAAATCCTGGATCCGCCACTGGTAACAGAAAGATAGGAGTTACTGCAGTTCTGATAAAGTAATGTGGAGTGGTGAGAATTAAAGGGTGCGGGTCAAATTTGTATAGCTGTTTGGGAAGTGAGGTGGAGGGTTTATTTCATTGATTCTCCTCTCCCTTAGACCACCACTTCTAGACTTTGCCCCTATTAATATTTTACCTAACCTATCCTTGTAGAGGTATTAGATAGAGTAGGAGGTTGTATGTAGGATTAAGCCGACTTTGTATGGTGACCTATCACTACAGCAGCTATAGTGCCCTCCAGCATCATCCATATAAACAGTCACCAGGGTCTCTGCCCTGGAAAATTAACACAGCCTTGCTGTAATGAAATGGAAAAGACATCAATAACCATCTCTCACCACACACCTCTTCACCATTTACAAACATACAATTAACCATTTGTGGATGGCATAATGCCTCCACGTGTACGTGCATTTTCCTTTGTCATTATTGTAGGTGCCTATACAGTACTGGGGGTCTAATTGCCAGTCCTGTCTCTGTGCTTCACGCTGGTCCATAGGGAGTGTGTTGACCCCATAGGTTTGGCATGGTGTATGAATGCAGTATGGATTAGACTCATCAGGGCTGCATTCATGCCTCATGAAGACAAAATGCAGGTATAAGGCATTAATGCACAATGCTACCCCCAAAGAGCAGACAACAGGCCTCCATGTTGATATATAGCATGACCTGCTAGCTGACTCACTCTATCTGTATTTAAGCTATACCTGGGTGTCTATTTATCCACCAACGTTAATGAAGGACTACTCCCAGTACACATGGAATATGGCTTCTGATACTCGTAATTGATTGTGGATATTTACTTAATAGATATACATAAATATATGGAGTGGCAGTGTCCGGGGGTAGTGCCCGCAAAGTGTCTATAAATAATTAATCAAACTAAATTTGTTTTGCACTTCAGAAAGGGAAATTTCATTGATTTTTTCACTCGAACCAGTATTTCTCGATCTGTCCATCAGCATTTTCAGCTATACCTACATGCCTCTATTTATCTACCAACATACAACATAGCATTTGATTTGCATATACAATCTCATGGAGATCTATTTAGAAGACATGGTCACTATACTAAGCTAATAGATGATGGCTGTCGGGGCCCTAGGGCTGTATATGCTGTATATACCTGAGCGGCGAGGGTATATACAGCATATACAGCCCGTGGGCCCCGACAGCCATCAACTAATAGGTTTATACCACGATTTCCTCCATTTTGTATTAATTTCTTACCTGAAATCCAAAGATTATAGCCAGGAGAATACATTTTGTAAAACCAAGCGATACGGCCCGGGTCCGCTCTGCGCGAAGCCATTGTTTGTGCGGCTGCCGGGAGAGGTACCGCTGTGTATACAGTCACTTTTCGTATGGATTCCAACCATGACACGTCTTCAAATTAATACATACACATCCTTAGATAGTCTAGATGATTCCTCCATACGTATTATGTCCAATATATTCAAAATAAAGGAGAATCCATTGATTTTCCCAACGTACGCGAGTCGCGGTCCGGCCATTCCCACCCGCCTCCTTGTCCGGCGAAAGTGTGTCAGTGGCCCGGATGTAGATATAGGTCAACTGCTCGTCATACAAGAAAGACGCCGAAACAATGGCTTCGCGCAGAGCGGCCACGGGAAAATCAATGGATTCTTATTTATATCGAACAAAATGGAGAAAATTAGCACGCATTCCTCGTCTATGGATCGAAAACTTCTTTGGATTTCAATATTATAACATGACAAGCTTGTAATCAAGACGAAATCTGACTGCAAACTTACCACTAGGACCTCAGGTTAGAACTTATTTATTTTCGCATTGGATTTCATCACCGTTCAGTGTGGCGCTATGGCTAAGGCCTTCGCCTACCACCACTGCGGCCGGGGTTCAATCCTCATACGAGTTGGGACGATTTTTCACCATTGAAACAATGGCGAGGCCAAATTTCTATGTCCGCCAACGTCTCCAAAAATATTCTAAGTCCAACTTGACCTCGAAAAAGTATATACCAAAAATTCTAAAAACGCACAAGTGTGGTATATGCAGAATATACCACGTATATATCGCATATAAAACCACCGGAAGTGCCAGAATAGTGGTATAAATAGTGATATTGTCCACACTGAGAAAAAACATCTTACTCACTTGAGTCTAGATCCAGACTCAGGCAATGTCGCCAAAATGAGTATGCTTTGAGACTTACCCTGATCCTTGCATGATACTCAGGCAAAGCCAGAGTATCACTCAAGGATCAGCCTCAGGATCTGCCTGAGTATCATGCAGGCTTCAGAGTGAGTCTCAAATCATACTCATTTTGGCGAGATTGCCTGGGTGTGGATCTAGACTCAAGTGAGTAAGATTTTTTTTCTCAGTGCACACATTTTGTTTGGCATAACCTTCCTAGTTCAGGAAATTAGTATTGTGTTTGTGTTCCATAGCAACAAAACAAACTATACCGGCAAAATGAGCAGTTCTCAAGACTTGCATAATTATGACACCAATAAAGACCTATAATAGTGCAACCTTTGTACAGAATAGAATATTACATTCCTCATCCCCCTTTCCTGAGCACCTGGTACACCTATTTATTAACACATTTAACCCTTTGGTCATAACATGGTGCATAATGATTATGCCCATTTGATGATGTATTGCATGAATGCAACCCTGGTGAATGTACACGGCAGGCCTGCACTCAACTGTCACAAGAACCCTTTGAGCTGATATCCAGGTAGCAAGGATATATTGGGCCAATGCCGGCTTGTATTGGGCCAAGCATGGACAAGCATGGCCCAATGCTCCATTGCTGATTGTATACACTCTCAATATGGGTGTACACATGTAGTAAGAAGAGCGAGGTAAGTATTCTTACCAGAGATATATATTCATGAATCATGTCAAATTATTGACAATAATTGTCACCGTAATGTGATGTGGAGATAATTAAGTGGTATGTGTCAAATTCACATAGTTCTTTGGGAAATTGGACGGGGGTTTATTTGACTGATTCTCAGGCAGTATTTAGGATTAAGTCAGCTTTATATGGTGACCTATCAATAAAACAGCGTTAGTGACCTATAGCATCAACACTGTCAGGGCCTCTGCCCTGGAAAATTAACATGGCCTTGCTGTAATGAAATGGAAAAGACATTGATGACCAACTCCCATACCTCCCGTACAGACAGATGTAACCCTTCAAGGATAACATAATGTCGGCATGATGTACCATTGCAAGTTTGGGGTGTCTACTTTCCATGCAGCGTTGAATTTTTACATCATACTAGTATAAACACTTTAGGCACATTCCCTGTTAAGTAGGGAATTGATGTCCAGGGAGGTTTCTGTGCCATAGTACATTTGAAAATCAGTTTTTACTAACTTTTTGGACTTTTTTAGGATTTCTAGAACTAATTCAAGAAAAATGTCCATAACATAGATTATTTGCGTACTTTTTGCATGTGGGGGGCCTTATGATGAAAAAGGCTGCTTACTGAAAACACTATGTCCTGAAGCATGATTACAATTTTTGATCCATTACAATTGGCAAAGAAAATATATGTATGGTATCAAATGTGATGTTTTATAGTTTTTCAAATGTTAAAATTAAAAAAAAATAAAATTCCCCCAAATTTCCCCCTTAAGCTGACGTACTGGACCTCTTTATACCAGTGTCCGGTATTTTAGGGTGACCTCCGTTACCATCAGCCTTTAGTGGCCCTGGGCAGAAAATAAAAAGAATATTCTGGTCAATGTCAGAGTAAAATGAAGACCAATTAGGGATATAGTTATGTGCCAGATTAGGACTTGATATCTCTTCACATCTCCGCACTAGATGCATTTCCCTGCCAAAATCTGAAGTAGTTTTTTTAAGGTGAGTGACCTCCGTTACCATGATTAAGCACATATAATTAAGGTGGAAACAAAATTAACTGATACTAGTCCAAAGATAATGAAAAAAGGAAACTGTATACCAAAAATCAGATTGATTGATGGTATATCTAATTTTCTAGAGAGGAAATACTGTAAAAAAGTGACCTCCGTTACTGGTGACCTCCGTTACCGCCCACCCCCATTTTGAAGTACCTCCATTTCCATAGCCTGCCCAACCACCTGAGTCAAGCCACAATGTCAGCTTTAATATCCCAAGTTGGTCAACTCATTTTTGACACACCTTGAAATCCAAATATTAGCTACACCTTGGGTACAAGGTCATGACACATTTGACCTTGGCCAAGGTCAAGGTCACCCTTTTCAAGGTCAAACACCTAAATCTGGCAGAAATTAGGTAGGAAATCATGTTTATGGCTATAAAATTGGCTTTAATTAACTTTTTGCCATGCTGTAAAGTATAGAAATGGCCACATCTTTGAGTCCTTTTTCATTGCTCCAACAATATTGACCTTAGACAAGGTCAAGGTCATTCTTTTCAAGGTCAAAAATCATTGAAATCAGCTGGGAAATTAAATTTATGTCCATAAAATTGGTTTAAATTCACTTTATGTTATGCTTTGAAATACTAAAGTGGTCTACTTGTTGAGTGCCTTTTCAAGATCATAACATGGTTGACCTTGGCCAAGGTCAAGACCAACCTTTTTTTAAGGTCAAACACCCTCAATTCAGCTGAAATTAGCAAAAGAATCATGTTTATGGTCATAAATCTGGCTTGAATTAAGTTTTTAACACCCGTCTGAAAACCTAAAATGGTTGTCTCTTTGAATACTTTTTCAAGGTTCCAACATTGTTTACCTTAGCCTAGGGCAAGCTCATCATCTTCAAGGTCAAACACCTAAATCTGGTTGAAATCAGGCAGGTAACTAAACGCTGAGTGCCTTTTCAAGGTCATGACATGGTTGACCTTTGCCTAGGTCAAGGCCAAAAATAAAATAGGAGTTTTTCAGCATCATAGGGGTTGGCACGATGATGCATGAAGGCAGCTCCCAACACTGTATTCATGCCTCATGAAGACAAATCCATGGGCACCATGTATTATGCTCTCCCTAGAGGATTAACCGCAGGCCTCAATGTTCACTATATTGCATATGACATGCTGACTCACTCTATCTGTATTTGAGCTATACCTGGATGACTATTCATCTATCGGTACCACTATTGATGAAAGACTGCTCCCGGTACACATGGAATAATTATATAGCTTTGAATACTCATATATGTGATTGTGGAGATTTATTTGCTAGACAGATATGGAGTGGCAGTGTCCGGGGGTAGTGTCTGCAAAGTGTCTATAAGTAATTAATTCAACATATGTTTGAATAAGTATAGGTGCAATCCGGTATTTGTAATATATCTTCTGATGTTTTCTGTCTAGAGGACGTTCTAGTCACTGCTTCAGTTGATGAGCTTAATCTGTTGTTCCATGCTCAATTTAAGAATAAAAATGTGTGTGTGTGTGTGGGGGGGGAGAGCAAATAAGAGGAAATCAGACTCCCGTCCCTCCTTTTACTAATTTGCTTTTGGAGTATATGCACTATTATGTTTAATTTTGGATGAACCCTATGGTTGCTTGCAACTGGGGATCTTAAACAAAATAAAATAAATTATTGATTGCTCCATTGTTGTGACATCAGAGTACAGCATTCACGGTTTGTCCCATGCCTTATGTTCATTTGGTACACATATACATACCCCCTGTGGACTCATTAAGCTGGTTAATACCCTACTTGCACACCCCCTCCTGTACCAGAGCCATGCATGCATTATACAAACTATCACCAACAATCCCTGTATATTCAGTCTCCCTCGTATTAGCTAATTAATAATGATATAATTTGATCCAAGACTTAGTCTTCACTGTCTCATTTTTTCCTCCTCCCTTACCATGTTCTCTGTCTCTCATCCCTCGTCCCACCCTCGTCCCGTCCTTCCTCCCGCCATCACCAGTCCCTCTCAGTGATTTAATCACCCCCCCCCCCTCCGTCCTTGACATGGCAGGTGAGTGAGTGTAGGGATGTGTGTGCCATGTACCTGATGGCTGAGCTATAAGCCAGGTAAGGTCTCAGTCCAATCCCACAGCTCCCTGCGTCACCTGCTTTCCGCCTCCACACCGCCAGGAGGAGACGCTAGTACAGACGCAGTACCTGCCGTAGACTGCTGGTGTGTGGGGGCACGCAGTAGTAAGTTATCTGCTTCTCCAGCACATAGAAAGCTACCATTGTTGACTACACCCACCTACATCTTTAACATAGGATATTCAGGACAACATAAGTCTATATATATATATATACATATGCATATATGTATGAAGGCTGGCTTTACTTAGTGAGGTGGGGACACATCTTTGTATGGATGTCTAACACACATATATAGAGGCTATACCTGGTTCTATATGGGATGGTAGTCATAGCAGATCGGTCTTAATATAACCCATCCATCCCCACAGGAGGAAGTTATAAAATCACCTTACCAGCGGGATAGGAAAGAACAGGTGAGTTCTGTGTATAAGCACACATGGAGGAATATCAGAGATGTGTACTTTAATTAATTAACCAAGGTGTTCTCCAACGTGGTGTATTACTGAAAGTAAGCCGATGTAAGTAGGGATGCTTTATACAGTGGATCTACGCCCACAACACGTCCGACCCCTTTGGCAATGTCCTCGTTATATTAGGCTAACCCTTTAATGGTCATGGTTTATAGCAATACCAAGTATGTCCATTTGTACGATGTATACAATGCTATATTGTATGATTTGTATGAATCCCTGACGAGGCTCCTTTATTGCCTGGGCTGCATACATTGCATCATGCTGATCTAAGGGGCTGATATAGTCCCAAAATGATGGGCATGATACATAAACACAGCATGCAGTCCCATAAGATACATGCAGTTTTTTTATTTGATTTATTTTCTTCATAAGAATCAGATACATCACATATATGTACTAGAACACTGTGAAGATTTGCTGCTAGTAGTTTTAGTACTTCCAATGTGTTTCTAGTGAAGTATAGCAGATGGCAGAGCTAAATTTGGCATTTCCACCTTAAGACGTACGTTTTGTTTGGGGCCAGACGTGCGCACTGTACCATGACGGATAAACACTATACGGCCTTAGCTGGTTTGATTATCAGCCAATGAAATGACACCAACTGTTCACTGCGGTCCTCTCGGGGGCCAACTGGTACCCATCTGATAGGTGTTATCAGTAGAACCCGCTGATAACAAGCTCCAGTAATGGCGGCGCCCATGGGTCAACCTGCTAACTCGGAATAGCAGCAAATCTTCACAGTGTATAGCTCTAGTTTTGGGATAAATGCCGACATGCCATCTTCTATGTGTGGCCAACCTTTGCACCCATCACCCCGAGAGTTAGACGTATTTTATACTGTGAAATAGTCATAAGGTGCTGGATATACTATACGATGTAGTATTTCACCTTTAAACAAAATCAGGCATTTCTTCCCCATAAGAATTTAGGACATACCCTCGTTTTCATAGCCTAATTGCGTTACTTTATTCAACTTGATTATCTAAGTGCATAATTACCTTCAATCATCCTAATATAAAAAGGGATTACCCTATAATGTATAGGTATGGCTTACATGAATAGGCTAAGTTCATTTATACCAATGTCAGTGTAGGTGTGGATAAAATATTGATTCAGAAGTATTAGGAAGGAGACGCGAATAGCTGAAGCCCAGCGAATTGAAAGAGGATCGGGGCCTGTGTCTCTTAGAATCTTCATTATGGTGAAATTGACCTCGATTTCTTTTCGTTTTTTTCTTTTTTCTATGGTGTTTTATGTTTCTCAGACAGGTAAGATCAGAACGAGACACGGAGAGTGATGTCCTCATTGCGGCTAATGTTCCAGAGGAAAAACTCACCTTAATCAATATCTTTTGCCCCCAGATCTTGTGAGAGGTCTCCAGGGAAAACTTAGTCATGGTAATTTAAATCAATTGAGAAGAGAAATGGAAGTCTTTAGCATACGGCGCGTTCTCGTTTCAGAAGTATCTAATGCTCAGAAAGTCAATTTTACACTGATACAGTCAGTGGTCAGTCGGGAGTAGTTTTGAGAAGATCGCAGATAAGAGATAAGAGAAGGGTCCAATTGAGGCCTCCTACCTCTGACCCCTGGGTTACAAATCTCCCTATTTTTCTTAGAGGAGTTATTTCTTTTACTAAATTGGCTGTATTTTTCTACTTATCCTCAGGTTTCAAATTTCCTGATTTATTTTCGATTTCTGTGTTCATTTTTCTTCTAGCCTTTCAATGATTTTGTGATTTTGAAAATTTTCTCTCTTATTTTCTATGGCCCAGATGTCTAGAGCCCCACTGTCCCTGTCCACATCACCCTCCCGGCTGGGGAGGTTTCAGAAACGACTGACGACTGACTGGATAAGCGAAATGGGACAGTGGCTATCTAAGGGACAAGATGGAATTTGGGGGTTGATTGAGCAGTACTTCAATATTATTCACTATATTTATAAGGGACAACATTGCAGAGTAGACCATGACTTTATTCAATATTTCTTTATCTAGTTTAGTACTCCTTGATCTATGTATAGAGGGAATCCAGCTAGGTGCACCCACCTATATTAGGTTACCACACAGGACTGTCCCCTTAACCCACTTCTAATACACCTTTTTACCCCATGTTCCCTCACCTGTCTCTAGTCACTTTTACACCATCCATCTCACCGATAGCAGACAGAGTATGCTCTAATAATTTGACAGGTACGTGTAGATATTTAACATGTCACGATTATGAATATCAACATGACATAAATGTTCCGTAGAGATCACTGATTTTAATAGCAGCCTAATGCATGTAGATATGGCTTGCTTATTGGAGGCGTGTTGTTATCTGTTGTAGCCTGGTCTATTTCTTTCATTTACAAAATCAACTGTGAGTTTAGCCAGGGGGCGATTCCAAATGGCCATTTCTTCCGAGTTTTTCCCCATTTTCATGGAAAGATGTAGTTTAGGGTAAATGGTTTTGCTTTTGCCCGTTAACATTCAATACCTTAAACTTAGTGTCAAACACTTATTAGTGATTAGATAGGGTTTGGTAGGCCACTCAAAGTGCTGCAGGCAGTCTAAGCCCAATACTATTTGGCTGTGATGTCACTAAAGTATTAAAGGGTCCCCACTGCGACTTGAAGGTGACCAATCGTACTATAGTGTGTTAAGAAATGGCCTCCATGACAAAGTGGCCTACTTCATCTTTTCCTCTATGCAGCGATGTCGAAAACCGAGAAGATATCTAATTGTAGTGGTGCATAAATCCTGCTTTATCTCATAAGAAATAACTAGATAATCATAATCATATACTTCATTACAATCTTACATCTGAATCAGTCAATTGACCGTCAATCCATAGGTGAGTTACATCAAAGCAATAAGCCAAACAACAAGGGTCAGCACCTGCAGCACCTACACAGTTAATACATGTACTAAATCCCAGTGACAAGTATCACACAATCAGCCCACTTGGCAAAAAAACGTTTTTAAACGTTTTTTTCATCCAATTTCCAACCAATAACTCAATAAGGAGTGACGTCCTTGGGACATTCGGCACATTGAGATGGTATACAATCATAATGATGCCAATTCCTCTGCCTCTGCTTTTCCTCCTTGGCCACGATGGTATGTAGATCAATCGTATGTCCATCATTAAGTCTGGACAGGTTTAATGTTCTAGCATTGCCAGTCTGTCTGTCATCTAAGCCATATGTTACAGGTGTGTTATTAGGTGTGCCACCAACGCGGCCTGACACCATGCAGCACTAATTAGTAATTGTTATCAGTTTTTTATAATTAATTCTTATGAAAGACTAGCACCTAGCAAAATGACAGGTATCAAATGGGTCTCGACCACTTTATTCAATATGGCAGCATAGGTAGTATCTTAAGAAGTATCTCCATATTATATCTTCAAGTGTCTTAAAGTGGCATGGACATTTCTTAGAATCGACATTTAAAGAAGTGCCCATGGCTTGGTCATGCGTCCTCTTCCTCCATCCAGGGCCCAAGGTAACAGGCTACAAAACCTTAGATACTACTAATAGGGCAACTAATTTAACTAATACAGACCATAAAACATTCAATAATTGTATTAGATCAGATGTAGGCTGAGTGCAAATGGATGGGCATACTTAGAGGATATATCGTCATTGATGAACTGTTTGATGTTAGCCATGGATAAATCCACGAGGGCGAAGCCTGAGAGGATTTATCCATGGCTAACGAGTTCTTCAATAAAGCTTACATATTGTCTTTATATCCCAGGAAGCAAAACATGTGTGGCCCCAGTGTGTCTTACAGCGGGTGCCCAGTGTGGGCCAAAAAGGGCTGACTGATGGGCACCCAATGGGTTTTGTCCTCAGCAAAGTGTCTAGGCCACACTGGGCTAGCCACTTTGGGCACAGATCAGTTTTAAAGTGGGCTCATGAATTTGGGCTCAGGTTGAGTTCAACATGGGTTTCTGATGTGGCCCAAACTGGGCTGGCCAATTCGGCCATATTTTTTTGTAATGCAAATTCAAAAGAATTTAATAAGGCCTAGTCAATTATTGAACATGACTCTACCCTCCCCCTTACAAAGTATACCAATACCCAGTGGTCACCTTATAACTACTAGGATGACCTTGATTTGCACATATTTTAAAAGGAATATCCAAGGACTTCCAAACTTTGATAAAGTCTTGATTAACACTGTCACTCAATGTCTAATTTAGTAGTATACTTCAGGTGTTCTATATTTTAGAGAATCAATTCTGTATGGGTAATAAATGTGTATGTGAGATAGCTGGGCCATCTGGTGTCAAATCACAAAAGGTGAGTTTGCCCTATCTAAACCCACTCTTAGCCAAAATTGGGTAACTTGCCTTGAAATTGATCTTCGCCCATTTTGGTTAGCTCATTTTCAGCCCAACCTGTGCCCAATGTGATGGCCCATTTCAAAACTGATCTGTGCCTAAATTGGGGTACCCAATGTGGCCCACACCTTTGGCTGAGGACAAAAACCACTGGGAGCCCAATGGGCTCAAGTCGTTTTGCCCGTTTAGGGCTGCCCATTGTGGCCCAGACCGAAAGCCAGCATCTGCACAAACTGAGCCCATGTACTGAATTCTGCCCACTTTGACCCCAACTGTGGTCATAATTATACTGTAAGAGGTTGAGGCCACAGAAGGTCATACAAACTACTCAAATGTCTTATCTAAGTGGGTTATTTTCAAATGGATAATCATATAGTGTAATTTACACTGGCCATAATACGAAAGTATTGGTATTGGGATCCCACTAGGTCACACAACCCATGTATAGGTGCCTATTAAGCTGCTATTATTGTTGTGGTAGGGGCCAGATGTCCCTCAACAGGTGGGGAATAGCTAGTGCCTAAACCAACCTAGGTGGAACCTTGCCAACTGGGAACTCCCTCTGTATACATATAAATGGTGGTGACCCAGGGGTCATGACTCCAACACATACTCCACTGTTCACAGCATATGAACCTTATGGCAAGCATAATGGTTACTGAGGTATGTTATAACATGAGATGTTGAGGGAGGGCCAAGGCCAAAGGTTCCACGGTCGTTGTAAAGTTTTCAAAGACCACAGACAATTAATAGAAGAACACTCTTATTATCAAGAAAAAGATTTTTAAGCTCAGATATAAAAAGAAATATGTACCTTGTTATCAGGAAAGGTACCCGTTGCCTACCGAAACTTATATCAGTGCCAAAAAAAAACTGCTCCCCTATCATCCGACATTTTATGAAAGTCATTCTTTGTAAATCAATTCTTATCAATACCTTGGTCCCTTGCAAGCTGCATACCTGTGCTTAAAGAACTGATATCATTTTCTTTTTAATTTATTGTCATTCAGGTGGCCTTAGGTGGAGGATACCTGCAGCACAGCAGTAGTCAAACAGCGAAGTGACCAACACTTCTGACACCATCTTCTGTGGAACAGCACTGAAACAATCCCCTGCTGTTGCACCCTGTGACGTTATCATGTCCTGCCCACTTAATGGCATGTGCCGCTGCTGCGCCCCCTGTTGCAGACGCTGCCAACGAGTGGTTGCTGACCCAGCCTTCTGCTGTTACTGTGAGTGCTGCTCTACAAACTCCTGTTGGTGGAGGCTGTGCCTGGGTAAGAACTACTACCAACCCACCCACCGCCAGACTCCCAACAATGCCATCTATGTGCCAACTACAGCACCAGTGCTGCCAGCTGAGGACAGGTACGACATGATGATGAATGATGGAGATGATGTGCCTGTTTTTACTAGAGTTGCCACACCATCACAGCGTTATGGCACAACAACAGCAGCATCAGACCAGCAAGGGGTATCTTCAATAGGAGGGACCCATACTAAGGTGGACACTCCTGCTGTCAAGTATGACCATATCGTTGTGTCCCAGCCCACTTCAGGAGCCAACAATGAGAGATCACCTTTCCTGCCCACCTAGAAGCTGTCATATAGAATGTAGTAAGTCGGGAACAGGTTTAACTCATACTACAGATTAAAGTATGCCTATTGGACATGCTTGAACCAAAACTGAAGAGGGGCCAGTAACCACATTTCTATGACTATTATCATTATGAAGGCATGGCTATTCACGTTGCCCACATGAACTGGGTGATGTTTCAATGTAGTAAACTGCCTCTTACCTGGTTTATTAGGGGCAATGAAAATGTTGTATAATATACGTATTCTTCATAGCAGTTGCCAGCTATTCCAAGCTAGACTACATCTAATTATAACCTGGAACAACCTTTCAACCTTCAATATGACTTCTTTTGATGGTGTTGGGAGTGCAGTTAAGTATTTTCTGTCTGGCATTTGATTGGAGTAGAGTTATTTGTAAGCCATTCATGGTATAGGCCTATGTGACTGCTAACAGTGTTTAGACTTTCACTCTAAGGAAACTATTGACATTGTGTTTAGAATCTGCTGATTTTATCCTGAGCTTGACCCACAGACGCTTATTGGGGCCTATCAGGCCTATGGAGTATTCTTAAATGAGTTTATGTATATATTGTATAAATTCTAATATAAGCCATTGACAATTAACTGCCATGACAATGAAAGGATTTCACTTTTTATGCCTAATGATTGAATGGTTTAAATTATAAAGCTTCATTGGAATATTTTGTCAGTAAAGTGGAGGTAGAATAATATGCTAATTATGCCCTGTTATTAGCTTTCAAGTCAAATAAGGTATTTTAAGTTGCTGTTGGCAATCCGAAGATATTTATAATCTATTTTTAAGCCAATAGATCTAATTCCCTAGAATTTATAGTTTGATAATTGATATGTGTTAACAGATAAAATCTTCAAATTCTTATATATATATATATATATATATATATATATATATATATATATATATATATATATATATATAATATATATATATATATATATATATATATATATATATATATATATATATATATATGGTAAAAACACTCTAATATATAACCTACAACAAAACTGTGTGATCTCGATTACTGTGCAGAGTAGGGTTATTGATATTGATAGTCTACAGTATGATGCTAAAGGAAATACCAAAGGTGCTCCTTTTAGAATATCAAGGATAAATTCATAATCAGTATTGTAGATTTTCTTTTTTACATACATGCTATTCACTCTAATGATAAGTAAAGACTTAATCTCATACAGCTGTCACTATGTAGGGAAATGTCTTATATGGCCAGTTATGATGGATGGCCGCTGGGATACTTTGTCAAAAGACTCTTCCAAGATGAATTACAAGGAAAGCGCCCAATTTTGTTAGCTTGTGAACTTTTTTTTTTTTTTGCAATGGATAATGCGTTATAGCCTGACTGCTGTAGGTATTTCCCTATTGGGTTCTATGATTCTGGTGCCTAAGTTCTAATTAATTTTTTGAACAATTTAGAGAAGCCTACCCAGGATGAAGCCTACTAGATCTCTACTTTAGGCCTGCACAGCAAAATTATTCTATGTGTTTCAATAGCTATAATTCCCATACTGCAAGGGGCGTCGTGATTTTGTAAAATATCTTGTTTATTGGTTTGATTCATTAGGTGATATATTTTATGCTATAGCCTAGTTGCAATTTCAAGTACTTAGTATGAATTCAGGACTGTATTTCTATAAGAATCACTGTGATATTTACCTGTTAACATAAAACGCATAGATTTTCAACCACACGATATAAGCATTGTACTAGGAGACAATTAAAAAGATTTATATACATTTTATCCTTCATTGTTTCTTCTTAAAGGTTTTCCGAACCGTTCTGGCATCGAGACTAGCATTAAATTTTGTCTTATGTATTTCATATGATTATGGAAGTGAATAACAGGGGTGGAATAGGGTGGTGGCAGAGGGCTTGGCAAAGGTCTTGCGATCCCTTGTCCAGGGGAAGGGGGAATCTTTGTGTAGTTGTAGCTTTAACACTAATACAGGAAAAGAGATTGTGTTTGTGCTCAATTTGTGGCCCATCTGTGGAGAAAAAAGATTTCGAACCTCGAAAAGAGGGTAGGAACCCACCATCCACACTTGTTATTAAAGGGAAACAATACCCTACTTTCATTGTATCGTATTTTGATAGTTTTGTGTCAAATTAAAATATGTACCACTATAAAGGAGAGTACCAGGTTTATGTCATGCATCTGATGACGTCACGATTGAGCTAAATGCACCAGGTGCTGCATTATTTATGTATGGAGGATATAACAAAATGTATCATAATTAGAATACTAAATAAAACACCATCATGATATGCTAGAACCTTCTGTAAGGTTATCTCAGGATACCTCTCAAAGGAAATAGACAAATTGTAGGTTAACAGCGCTGTGCAAGTACTAATCCAGTGCATTTTGCCCAATTGTGACGTCATCAGATACTTTAGATAAGACTGCTGTTTTCTTCTATGGAGATACATTTTTTACTTATTACGTCAGAATATTGTTGTTTGATATAAATACTATCAAAATATGATATTATAAATTTTGGGTGCTGTTTTCCTTTGATTAAGAAAAAAAAAAGAAGAAAAAGATCGCTCTCAAAGGGTAAAGTCATGCAAAATTGACTCAAGCTTGTGTTAACTTTGCACCATTTTAGCCGTTGGTGAGTTACATTTGATTGAATAGATCTTATTAGTTAGGAGCTTAAGTTGAGTTACTTGAAATAATGAAAACTTTCTAGACCGAAAATAGGTCCCTAAAGCAGGACACAGCTCATTAGATCGGAACTACACCCCTCTAAATACTATATTTTTCTATCTACAGATAATGGACTTGCGGATCTGATAATCCACTGAGTTGATATTGATCAAATGAACTAATAATGGACAACTTATTACATTTTGATATCTTTATTGTTTGGGTAAATTTCGATATTATGCAGAATAACTCAAGTCATTTACCATTCATGTCAAATAAACGTACATGGTAATGTGTTTCTTTAAAGATACAATCATGTGCAATGATACATGTCCTCTGAAAATCAGTGATATCTTTTGTTGTTTGAATGCACAATGACACACTTCATATGATTTCAACATCTAAGTCAAATAAATCTATACAGTAATTCAAATACACATGTATACCAATTGAAAATACTCTGAGGATCAATGCTAGTTCCCTGGTTTAGGGTTGTTACTGTTAACAAGCAGATGACACATAGATGCAACGATTTATCTTAAACGACACTGATATCATTATTCATTAGATGGCTATCAAGATGTCTGATGATGATGATGATGATGATGATGATGATGATGATGATGATGATGATGATGATGATGATGATGATCTACTACATCAGTGTTAAGATTCGCTATCTAAAAAATGAACACATCTATCATTACTTTTGCCAGAACATCTATAAAAGTAAACCATAAATTAACGTAAGTATATTTGATCCCTTCTCCTTAAACCAGCAGTCCTAGGCCTATACAAAATAAAGTTTGACTGAATTGATAAATACCATAGTCTATGTACATGTATTATACAGTATATTATCAGTGTAATTTGACATAATTGATAGACCTCCTCCACAGAGGGTCCTGAGCCTGGCTGCTGTCCTGATGCACCACCACAGGTGCCTGACCAGGTTATGTGTTACCATGGAGAAGTGCCATGATGGGTGAACACACCTTGTGTAGCTCCTGCAGCTGATGGTCATGCAGCTGGTCATGTAGCTGAAGATATAGTTCTCCAGGGAGTTCCTGGCTGTTATACACTCCCGTTGCTTCTTGACTTCTTCACAGTACTTCTCTGCATCAGCTACCATTCTGTGTATGTCTGCCTGTCAGAGCCATCCCTTTTCATTGGTGATGGTAATAGTGTTTGACTTTCCTGTGCTCTCATCTCTCGCTGTAACATTAAGAATACCATTTGCATCTACCTCAAAGGTGACCTCTATTTTTGGGACACCTCTTGGGGCTTGGGAAATACCTGACAGCTCAAATCACCCTAGGAGGTTATTGCCTCTGGTCATGGCACGCTCTCCTTCATAGACCCGAATAGTGACTCCAGGCTGGTTGTCAGCATATATGTTGTGAAGGTCTTAGATGTCTTGCATGAAATCCTTGTATTGCGGTCAACCAGATTTGTCATGACTCCTCCAGCTGTCTCAATATCGGGTGACAGAGGGGCCACATCCACCAGAAGGACGTCATTGATCTTGTCATCATTGACCCCTGTGAGGACAGCTGCCTGGACAGCTGCTCCATATGCCACAGCCTCATCAGGGTTGATGCTCTTGTTGAGCTCCTTGCCGCCCATGAATTCTTGAAGCATCTTCTGAATCCTAGGGATGCGTGTTGAGCCTCCCACCAGAACCACTTCATGGATCTTAGACCTGTCTATCTTTGCATCTCTCAGAGCCTTTTCGACTGGTTCAAGGGTCTTCTTGAACAGGTCTGCACACAGTTCCTCAAACTGAGCTCATGTAATTGATGTGTAAAAGTCAATACCTTCATACACAGAGTCAATCTCGATGTTAGCCTGTGCAATGCTGGAGAGTGTCCTCTTAGCCTTCTCACATGCTGTTCTCACACGTCGCAGGGCTCTTTGGTTAAGAGATAAATCCTTCCTGTGCTTCCTCTTGAACTCAGCCACCAGATGGGTGACCATGCGATTGTCAAAGTCTTCACCTCCCAGATGTGTATCACCAGCTGTGGAGTGTACCTTAAACATAGATCCCTCACTGACTGTCAGGATGCTAACATCAAACGTACCACCACCCAGATCAAACACAAGCACATTCTTCTCATCCCTCAGTTGTTTGTCCAGTCCATATGCCAGAGCAGCTGCTGTAGGCTCATTGATGATCCTCAAAACATTGAGACCAGTAATAGCCCCTGCATCCTTAGTTGCCTGACGCTGAGAGTCATTGAAGTATGCAGGAACTGTGAACTGTGATTACAGCATTAGTGACTTTAGACCCCAGGTAGGCCTCTGCTGTCTCCTTCATCTTGGTGAGCACCATGGAGCTAATCTCCTCAGGAGAGAAATTCTTCAGCTCCCCTTTAACCTCAGCCTGTAGCTTGGGCTTACCTCCATGGTTCGCCACCTTGAAGGGCCAGTGCTTCATGTCACTCTGCACAGTCTCATCATCGTACCTCCTACCAATCAGCCTCTTTGCATCAAAAATGGTGTTCTTGGGGTTTATAGCTGCCTGGTTCTTGGCAGCATCTCCAATAAGGCATTCAGTGTCATTAATGCCACATAGCTAGGGGTGGTCCTGTTTCCCTGGTCATTGGCAATAATTTCCACCTTTCCATGCTAGAATACTCCAACACAGGAGTAGGTGGTGCCCAGGTCAATACCGATAGCTGGAGCCTTCATGGTGTTTCTTGTATTAGTTGTGTAGGTATACAGTCTATCTGAAGTAGCTTCTTTGCAGACCTGTGGGTATTTACCTTCTTTGTAGTAGTAACTCCTTATAATGTTAGTGGAGCTACATCAGTGGTACTGGGGATTCAATGGAATCAGTGTAGCCTGTAGTTAGTAGAGTAGAGTTGTTGTAGTGCTCTCTGCTTACTGTGTGCTCTGTCTGCTCAGAATGTGATTTGACCACCATCCCACTCCCCACAACTTATATACTTGGGGACAGTGACTGCTGGGTCCTTCCACTGTAGTGTAGGACCATCCACTAGGTATGTTTATCTCACGATTCTGGCCTTTACAGTGCTTTTTTGTTCATAACCCCCGTGCGTTATCAAGCTATAACCCTACTCTGAGACCTTTTGTTCGTCTTCAAGAAGGTGCTGGTTTCAATCTGGACATGTTAATAAATGGGCGAAGCATACAAAGTCAACTACGCCATAGTTTTCCAGTTAAAACCATTTAGGGTTTAATGGGGAATCGATCCCTGGCCGCTGGGACAAGAGACGAGCTCGCTGTCCACTATACCAAGCCGACCGGTGATACAAAGCAATGTACATCAAGGATTTGAAAAAGTTGTCCGACATACCTGATGTTTACAGACCTTGTTAGCATAGAATCCAATGGAGCCTGGTGGAGTTATTAACAGGAAAACATCGTTAGATATCCTATATGAACATGCCATGCCTAATTTCTCCATTTTCTTCGAAATAAATAAGAATCCATTGATTTTCCATAGCGATACGTGTCGGCACCCGCCATTGTGGCTTGCTGCCCCGAAAGTAGGACAGGTACATCCAGGCACCTACCCGCTTCGTCAACAAGACGCAATGGCCGTGTACCAGGCCGTGTGCGTTGGATCGCTATGAAAAATCATTGGATTCTCATTTATTTCGAAGAAAATTGATACAAAATGTAGGCGACCACCAAGTAGAGATCGTATATTTGTTGATGTTAGAAGTACAGGACTTGACTTGCTTGGATTATACCCGAAAAATGTGTGTAAAGGTGGAGGTATGTCGGGCAGAGTGACAATATGGCCACGACGGCTTGGCAAACCGTGCGGATCGGATGCACTTACAAAATGTCTTCTCCTGGATTAATTCTGGGGTTATATGGTAAGAAATTAATACAAAACGGAGAAAAATGTGAGATAAACGCCTTAATGTATGTTATGGGAGGGCACGAGTGGATTTACGGGTCGTGGATTATCAACCCGTAAATCCACTCGTGCTCTCCCATAACATACATTAAACGCTACATACACTGTCTCTATTGGTTCACAGAAAAGCCACCATGCGTCTCCAACCCAGAATCCTCTGGAATTTGGAGGGACCTTCTGGAACCAACCAAGGCAGAGGAAGCACTTGACTAGTGACATCTATTGAGAGACAAAGGTACTAATAATTGGCTGGTAAAAATATATGTATAGTTCGGTTAACATAGTTGTTTGTCATATTGAATTTTATATGCAGTTCTATAAGTAGGGCTCATCTATTCCATTGCTTATCTACAGCGATACACCTAGAGATACTTTTTTAACATGGGGGCTGGTGCTAGTGTTTGCGCGGATGCCCAAAAACAATTTTGCCTTACCCATCGAGAAATTTTTTGCCTCCCTGAAGTGGCCAAAATTGCACCGTTAACCTATAGTAATGTGTCTGCTTTTTCACTTAAAACAGAACTATTTTCGCCCACTCCCCCTCAGAGGGTATGGAAAGATTTTGCCCCTCCAGTCAAGGGGTGGAAAATATTTTGCCACCCACCAAACCCACTACTTCCTATTAAAAGATAATCACTCCATTACTGTGATTAGTTATACATCGGTTTCATATATGAATACAGCTGTTTGCGTAGGTCTACCCCCAAGTTATACTAGAATGCTAAAAATTTATTTTAAGCAGTCTGGCCGTTTTTCTTTTTATGTTAATGCGTTGTTTGGATCAGAAATGTAGCAACCATTTTGTAGAGCCTCATTCTCTTGCATGTTATACAACCATTTATAATCAATACATGTTAACTGAAGCATATAATAAACTGAACACAAAAACGCAGTAATGGCATACCAGTTACTTTCTTTATTAAACTGCTGAACCAGCACGTATGCACTATCAACACAGTGTACACATTTATGTAGTACACTCTTTCCTTTTTTTGAGCGGTGCCTCAAGTCATTTCAGAAGAGGCAGTTGATGCCGTTAAGCCGGCCGCCTTCTCCGGCATTTACAGAAGCATCAAGCAATGTTTGTGTGGGAGGCGTGGCTACCGTACATGGAGGAGTGGCCTGGTATGCAAAACAAGTCTCGGCTCCACCCACCTATTTAACTGTGAGACTGTCCTGCCTGCCAAAAATCGACAGGGCAAACAACTATGTATCTTTATCATGTGTGTAGTGATTGTTTGATTTTCTGATTTTGTTTCTGGAGTTGATGATTTTGGGATGTCTGTGTAATGTGCAGGGTGGTGATTTTTGTGTCTTGTGTGGTGGGAGGTGATTTTATCATCAAGCCTCACCTTTTTTAGTATAAAGGTGTGAACTTCATTTATTACACGTTCTTGAATGACCCACTGAACTCAGGCTCAGCCGGACAAAGTCAAGCTCTGCCCCCCCCCCTTTTCTACAGGCCTATACAGAACATAATTCACTAGGTTTACTATTTTTTTTTTATAAAATCTACACATTTCTATTGGTATGACACAGTGCATGTAGGGGGGCCTCAATAACTTACGCTACACGTCGAACAGAGCACATTGTAACAGCCTTGTCATATAGTATTTTCGGTAACAAAAATATGTAGTACTTTTGTATGTGCAACTCACCACTCTTAACAACAATTAATGTATACAAAATCTAGATGGAGCAATTTGACAGACACCGTTTGAAACTTTCAAGTTGTTAATTGATCACGGCGCACCTCCCATGCCTAAGGTAGTTCGACCAATGCTTCATGCTGGAACAACGCCCAGAATCTTCATTTGGAATAATTCAAATACGGACATATCAGAACTTAAAGTTAACATATGAAATGGGGCCCACAGACGCTGGGCAACTACCATGGATGTCAGTGTAAACATGATAATACACATGGTAAGAACAAAAGCTACAGTACCCTTTTCACAATTTACATTGTAGAATCATGCCAACCAATAGGTAATTACTTCTGACCTTACTTTCTCATTTTTGAATAACTGCATTACGATTTTCATGTCTCAAAAAAGGTTTTTAAAGCAAAAAATGAAATAGCTTTTGGAGTTAAAATTAGATTGAACCGCTTAGTCGCTCACACTGCCATGCATACGCTTGACACCTGTACAAGGCAAACCCATGCTGGCTCTATCAATCACACAAGCTCTAGGCAAGCAGTCAAGCCTAGCCAAAGTAAGCTCCAAAGCCCCAAACAATGCAACACAAAGCCCCTATGATATAGAGGTTTAGATAGTTCAGAGGAGAGCTTTATAATGGCTTTGCACAGAGCTGCACACTTTACATAACAGCTGCACACTTCCTCCCTGCTAACAATGCTGCAATGTCAGGCAGACCAACAATAAATATTACATGTTATGGATTGCTTGGTTCCAGCAGATTTTGATTGTCTTTATAGCTAAGGAATATTATTCGAACCCATGTCAGTTGGAAAACGCATGATTTTCCTGATGTACACTAGACTGCATGGCCAAATGGTGCCCTACATGTGTAGTTCCATTGTAAGATCAGAGATCATATTTGTAGATAACAGGTGACTAGGACACCTCTGGGTGATGAATTCACTTAATCTGACTTTCGTATGTTGAGACCAATTTTTGGATTTGGCCAGCACTGGACAATACTTATGGATAAGTTAAGCTCCAGCTGGCTTGCAGCTCCAAAAAGGAAATACTAAAATAATACATATGATGGCTGAGGAATTTGCACTGTTTGCACTTTGAAAATAAGTCAAGCTGTACCCAAATTCACGCATGGGCTGTCATTGTGGCCAGCGTGTACAAGGGTTACACAGCACTATTTTTTTTTTCAAAGCAGAGATGCCACTGACTGGCCGACAAAAACCAGGAAACCTGGACTTTTGGACACATTTTCAAAGTCAAAGGGCGAATACATATTGCATTGAGTCAAAATGATTATTGAAATAATCATGAAGTTGAACGTAAGAAATGCTTTGGTAAGCTTAGAACATATCTGAAGTGAAAGGATTGGTCATCCATAACATTATTACGCGACTGACAGGTGCTTCATTGCTAGCATCCAAAACCGATCTGAAGTGTGGTCAAGTTTGTTGATTTCGTAAACCTGGGGATCTGTCCAGTTGCTTGTAATCATTTGCCTTTCTATCAGCATTCACAGTTGAAAACCATTTCACTGCAACCATGCCAAGCTTTGCTGGACGGTCACAAATAATCTTGTCATAACACACATTTTTTTTTCATATAATACAAATTTGTGACTGTACATTTATAATCTTTTTTTCCCAATGAGACTAGAACTGAAGAAGATGCTGTGGTGCACACTATTTGAGTGTCTCTCTGTCACAGGCTGGTTGTCGGTCGTCAGTGTGCGACCAAATCACTCTCCCGGCCTAGTGACTGCCGCACTATCCTAAAACTGCACCACCTTTACACTATGTACATTATATGCAGGTTTGTAGCTGTAGGGCAGACTGGTCACTGCTCCCCTCATTAAGAGCTGTATAAAAATAGACCGTCTAACAAAGTCATCTCCATGTACCAAGCAGTCGCTCGGTACGACACGAGCAGCAATAGATAGTTGGGGTGGGAGCAGCTCAAAGTAGGTCAGTACATATACATCGACTTCCTCCAATTGTGCATCCCTTCTGCTACTTTGGCACTTCAACTAAGGGGAATTTTGCGCTCAATAGTTGTAATGGAATGTGGCAAACCATCGCAACGATCATGAAATCACACAGTCAAGTCAAATGGGTCCATAAGTCCCTGTCCATCCCATGCAATATCCATGTCGTCATACGCTGTCTTAATTTGGTGCATGCATCTGACTGGTATGACGCCTATCAAGCTGTATACATTAAATGGGTAGGCTTCTGGCACCAAAATGGCATGTACCATACTGCTTTCAACTACCAACTCTCTTGTTTACCATCATTTCTGAGAATGCCTTGACAGCTAAGACGGCTAGATAAATAGCAATGACCACCTTTCGCCTATTTTCTGAGGATAACATCAACCCACGGTAGGAGTACGTGGATACTCGGTCTGGTATGAATCACAGAAGTAGCACATTTTGAAGGAACATTAACATTTAAGTACTTGACATTCACCCTGATGTATAGAGGTTTCCTTCACAGCGTTAGATTACCGACTGAGAGGGGAAAGTGAGCAGTCTGCAGTACGGAGACGAGCCGACTGTGTAGGATATCATTCAACACAAAAGGGAATCACTTGTTCTACAATTAAGCACAGTCCCCATGTAATTAAGATGTTTGAGGCTTAATTTGTTCAGCTCAAAAAATTATTTGTAAGAATATGAGCACCCAAAAACGCAGCCACTAAGTGGCTCATGAGAAATTTCAAGGGTCTCTTCGGAGTGATATGCGTGGGAGGGAAGCGAAGACGCAGACTAACAGTCAATACAGAATTGACATATCTTTGATATCAGCACTTACTCTCAATGTTATAAGCAAAATGTGACAAAATTTTTCTAAGGTTCTTGATAAAATACCCTTATTTAACATATCGGCTAAATGTAGTCAATGTTTGTTATGGTCAAATAACAACCAGAATATAGGAAATACAGATTCATGAACTGTAAGTCATCACAGCTAATTCTGCGTGTCAATTTCTCTGACAACAATTTCTGTTTTGGAGAACCTATAAGAATTGATGTTGGCGAAAAAAAGAAAAGCGATCATTCATCCAACTTGGATCACATTAAGTCTTGACTGGAGACAGCCTAGCGAGCACAAACGTCTTACATACCTTACAATGCTAAATACAACTGATACCAAGGGCTAACGTGAACCTACAACGCATGTGATGAGCTGATGGGATGGCTGGTGAAAGGATGGCAAATTATAGATGCTGACATGAAGTGAATAGATATATGGGGACATTTCTTTTTTTTTTTTGTCATTTTTTTTCACCATGACATTTTCAGCCAAGGTTAAAAAGCCATTAGGACTTGCCTCAGCTCATGCTGCGATTAATTGAAATGGCTTCAATGTGTCCCCCTTTGGTGCGAAATGCGAATGTGGTGGTGAACGCGATCACAATGAAGACTGTACAGGGATGATGGCAGCTGCCAGGACACAAACGTCAACAGAAGGCCTGGCTATGGAAATATACAGCAAGCATCGAAACACGCCAATATCTACACAGTATGGACAAGGCGCCTTGTCCACAACCAATATACATATATGTACACACTTACAACGAGACGCGACTGTTTCCCCCCATTTGGGGTAAGTTGTCTGAATTGTCATAAAATGAAAATACAAAAAAGAAAATGTAAGGGAAACAATGTAAAAAAAAAAAAAGACAAAGGTATGCTGACAATATAGACAGGGTTCGGAGGTTGAAGGCATACGGATTCACTAATATAATCACTCATCGTCATTTTAACATGGCGTTAATAAAAGCACTATACTGTTACTGCGCCATCATTCAACCAGACATGGGCCCTGTGACAATGGCCACAAGGGGTGTGCAGAATACTGATACCAGCACCACTCTCTACAGTACACTGGGACACACACACAGTAAGCTATCAAAACAATAGCAGCAGTAGGTCCACAATTTTACTGCTTACATACTTCTACTCATGCTTGTTGCTTTTAACCCTTTAGCGCCTGTATAATGCTTTCTCTTTTTTGTTGTCATGATGCAGTCATGCAGCAGTGGTGACTTATTTATCGCCGCTGCATTAATTCATCACTCACCCTGCAGAGTTGATGCGCTTCTGAAGGGTTGGCATGATGCACCAAAGCAGTGCTGTGGAGTTATTCAGTAGCACTGTTTTGGTGCATCAGAACACAGAACTGCCAAGAAGCATTGAGGCATCAGCCAGTCCTTAAAGGGTTAAGACACCACTAATACAAAATACCATTTATTCTAATAATTCACCTGGGAGCCTGTGGCTCTCTCTGGGAATATCAACTTTTCATTCTACTTCATGAACCATTTCTGAGAGCAATTTCTCCCTTTTTTGCACCGGATACATATTGCGCATACATTGTTAGACGTGAGTATCCTGTTTGTGGATAAATTATACCGTACGTACCTACCCTCTATTTGCACCCCAAAGACTTTACACATTGTTTGCCATTTGACATCAATGTGCAATTCACACTCTAACAGTGAACAAAATACTTAAATAATAATAATGGACATGAATGTGCAGCTTCACCGTAGATAATAGTGAACCCATGACACAGTTCTGCACAATACAATGCAGCGAACTCAACACTCTGGTTCTTTAACCAGAAGAAACGCAGATATTCACTACATGGTACAGCATTCATAAAACACTTTGATTCAAGTTTCTCTTTCATAATTAAACACATGCAGACAAACATATCTTTCATACCATTAACCTTGTTTTTTGTCTAACCAAGGGTGACATCTGATGTATGATTAATACCGTTTCAACAAAGACCCATTTATACTGGTTGACACGTACATGTATGTAGATGTTTAAGCTCATGGAAGGAGAGCGAGCAGCTCACCGATATGACCAAAGGGGGTTAGCAATAGTATGTATGAGGCATGGCACCAATCGCACCAACAACCATCTTATACAATCTAAATTTCTTAAAAATAGCATTATCTCTGCAAAAATATGTCTGTCCTACAAAACCATGGGACTCTCATCAGTTAACACTATGTCAGAACCTTTAGTTCTTAGGAGCTTCCCCAGAAGAGGTACATCTACTTACTCATTGTATAAATCCTAGTACACTGCTGGCAGAATGGGAAAAGCCATGCAGCGTAATTTAGCCTAGGTCTCACAGAACCCGTTATTTTACAGCGTATTAATGCAAGGTCTGGAAAAAAGTGACACCTTCTTCAGGGCAGGTTTCAAATCTTATTTCAATTACCCGGTAACCATGGAATTCCCTGATTATCTTCTCCTGTACCTACCCCGATACAAGTCTGATAGAAAGCACTCAATCCAACCTGAGTTAAGCATATTTTTTTTTTGTCTTTTTTTTTGTTGACATCTGGAAAACATATTTGCAAAATGTCCCCCCACCCTCCTAAATTTACATGTTTGTCCAAGGGCTCATTTATTTAATCCAGAGTGCCAAGAAGCTTCATAATAATCCTATGGCCACAGCTAAAACCAACGGATTATGGTGTTTTTATGGAATAATGTTAGCAAAGTGTAGCCTTTAATCTTGGATATACTTTACTCTGCAACCTGCTTTTAGCGTCAGGAAACTACCTTACAATGTATACCAACGAGTAAAGGTCCAATGGGATGACATTTGTGACATGAGAATCATTCTCTCATTCGGTCTTTGATAAGGAAATGGCTCTCCACAATGACTAAACCATGCAGTATTTCATAGAAACAATAGGATTATTATAATTATTTCACATAACAGCTTGGGTAAGATGAACAGTTTGTGCTTCTCGGTCGATACAATGTTCCTGCATGGCCTATCTTTATCCTTCTATTGTGCTACTGTAACCACTGGGTGGCGGTAGGACGGATGGCGTCACCTAGCAGCGATCATGCATACTACACACTGTTCTGATAGCGGTACTGCCGCTCAGACCTATGTAGTATTTCTGATACTTCCAATCTAGCCCAGTACCACTCCTGACAATATACAAACTACTTTCTTTCAACATGCAGAACGCCAAGCAGCCAGGTTTAGAAACCCCATTAAAAGGCATTGTCACACCTTTTTCTTTTTTAATCAGGTGCGATACTAGCCTACCGTCTGCAACTACCACTGTTTTTGAGACCTACGGAAAAATGAGCTGCACCAAAAGGTTGGGATGTCCCCTTGAAAGACGAACGTCAGTGGTGAGGTGAGGCCAGGCTAAGTTTACTTTGTCCATGTCCGGCCACCCTCACTCAACCTCCGAGCTAAACCATTATCATAATTATATGTACATATCTTCTTCTCTATCCCCCAGTCTCCTATTTTCAGTTAGGTAGATGTGACAATAGGTAGTAGTGGTGGTTGTGTTGAAAGTGGCGAGTGGTGGTGGTTTTTTGCCAGGAAGCAGCAGTCTCGCTGACTGAGGTATACTTATGTGTACATGAGTCTACAGCGAGTGGTTACACTTGTTAACGCCCATCCACTGCTCTTGTCATCTGTAGCTGTTCCTGACAGGAGGATCAATGGACCGTCGTCCACATTACAACACAAGCGCATTTAGTACCACCACTGTCCATACATAGCTGTAGAGGTCAGAAGAGCATGGATGAGGAACTAAAAGGCACTTGGACACAAATGTTTGGGTCAAAGAGTTTGGTTTAAAGCCGTTGGCAGCACCCGCGGTAGACCTTGGCGGCCATACATACCTTGAGACCATAGTGCCCAGCAAGGGGCCAAATAAGAACCGATGATTTTACGGTGTACCACCAAATTGAAAAATCACAAAGGAAATCTTTTTACCAGTATCTATGAATCACCCACAAGCAGGTAAAGTAGTCTGTTATGATATTGTGATCCAATGTGAAGTTTAAAGATGTTGAGAACTTGTTTTCTGCCTCTGGTCTCCTACATAATATATGTTGTACTATATATTCGTACACCAATTTAGTCTTTCACTGGGATAACTTAATGCTGACACACTAGATGACAGATGACACTCGCGAGATTTGACGTCACATCATGTAGGTCGGTGAGTGCCATACCATGACGAAAGAGATGAGATGAAGAGATCGAGGCTGTGATGGCAGCAGTGGTGGCGAGGCAGGCGTCATGGTTGAGTGAATGGCCCACTTCAATATACATCCTACATTAGGTCGTTGACTATCATTGACTCGGGTCATAGAAGGTCACAGTTGCTGGATCTGGAATATTTACAGTTAAGTATACATGATGTGCTACCACTGATTATTCAATATTGCTTTATTCATTTTGGTCAATTCGATAATTAAGCTTTCCCTTCTCCTGCATATTGCTTGTTACGATTTTTTAAGTACCTTTATTGTAGAGAGAAATGTCAATGATAAGATTAGCTCAATACAATAGCAGTAATGATTTTACTAATGTAATGAGAATTTCAAATGACTTACTTTTGTTCTTCCTATCCATCACATGGTCCCATTCTGGAAAAAAAGACAGCATAAAAAATCTATTAGAACCACAGCAAGACGGTATCTAAAGCACAGGGTGTTAAGAAAATTCTGTCACAAGAACAAAATAAAAAGAAGTTTACAACTATACATAAATATCCCACAATTAGGATCCTCCTGTGTTCTAATTTTTTTTCCATAAGCCCCAAAAAGCTTTTCTCAAAATGGCCCATAATGCAGGGCCAGAAAAGATGAGGTATGTCGATTTACCTAGATAACACCATTTTTTCCAGGGCCTACTAAAAATCAAAATGTATAGATAAATCAAGCAATAAAATACATACGCTCTTTGAGATAGTAGGCCGTTTCTTCCACGGCAAAGCGCCCTCGTACAAAGTTGGGGTCCATGGAGCGGTTGAGAGGGACAAGGTTGTGTAAGTCAATCACACGCTTGTTATTGTCTATTTCAGCAGGCAGTGGAGGCACTGCCGCAGTGCTTCCACCACTGGGTGCACCACAAGTGGAATCTATCACAGCAGCAGGCTCACCCTCAGCTGGTGGGGTGGTTTGCGTAGGTGGTGCCACTTTGACATCAACTGGAGCGGCAAGCGTACTAAGTCCAGGGGGCAGCACGAGGCCATTAAAGCCACTCACCACTGCAGTTTTCACCTCACTTACCCCAACCACAGTTGGGGCACTCTGAGGTGATGCAGAGGGTGATGGTACAGTCGGCATGGTGACAGCAGCCTTGACAACAGGGCCATCTGTAGGTGCCGGCTTTGGAACCACCACCTCCAGCTTTGTGTCAAAACCAAATGAGATCCCAAGGTTGGGTGTGGAGGAGCGGGCGCGCCGGTCCAGGAAGACCACAGACTTGTTCTTTAGTTTTTTATTATTGTTCTGGCTGGGTGGTGGTGTAGCTTTTGGCAGAACACTTTGCGCCATGCTGGCCTCCTGCTGGCTTTGGCTGTTAGATGCTGCAGGAACGGGAACAACAGTCGTCTTGGAGGGCTGACATGCAATGGCCTTCGGGAAGGTCACTGCAGCAACAGATCCTGTGATGGCTGGGAACTCCTGTTGGTCTAGTATGGGAACAGCAGGGCCTACCTGCACATCACTACTACTACAATTACTACCAAATGTTAATCCCGATGACTTTGTCTCTGACTGAAGAATACCGGGGAGAATAACTGTTTCCACTTTTGCACTACTTACAATAACTGCGTCCTTGTTTTCTGATATGTCTGATTCAGACCTACTTGATTGCCTTCGAGTCCCTTTGACGATAATTTCATTTGTTCTAGCAGCCTCTGGGACTGTGCGTACTAAACTAGCTATGTCTTGATCCGTTTTAGGACAGACACTGACTGTGGGGTCATTGGGGGGATAGTTCTGTGAGTCAGGTTTAGCATCACATGCACGGTCCCCATTTTGTACACTCTCTGTGGCAGTTTGTGATGTGCATGCAGCTTCTGAAGCCACATGGTCTAACATAGGATCAGTGAGTGATGGCAGAGAATGTCTCCTACCATTGTCTGGTGCAGCGACAGCGGCCTCAGGTTTAGCTTTGCTCGCCCAAGTGGCCACCGCCCCAGATTTGTTAGCAGCCTTGGGGCCAGCTGCTATTTTTGCATAAGAAATAATTGGCGAGAGGGTCTCTTCGGCCCTGGCCACAGCCGCACTGCCAGCAACAAGCGGCAATGACTTGACTGACTCCATGTCACTGTCATCTGGGGTCATGGCTGAGGGAACATCACCTGTCGAGTTTCTGCGACCCTCGCGCATCCCACCCAAAGCAGGGAAGGCTGACGGACTAAAGGCCCTCTCTCCACTTACTTTCTCCTGGTAATAATAGTGCTCCTTCTCTACAGAGGTACTTGTTGGGGGTGGAGTGACCGAGCGCACAATGGGACGACTCCGTCGTTGAACAGGACGCTGATCATCCCGGAAGCTGCCACGGTCTTCCCTTGCCCCAAGAACAGAGTTATATCCACTATAATTACCATACATAGAGTCATAATAGTAGTTTTCACGGGTTTGGTCTTTGTGGTTGGAACCCATGAACATGGGTTGTGGCATGACCCGTTGACGCTTCTTGCGGGTTACCACATTAAATTCACCCTCTGCCAAAGGCTGAACATTTTCAAAGTCAGTGAAGATAAAGACATCGTTTTCATCAAAATCCTTAATTGTGGCCGAGAAGTTTCCTAAATTCGATGATACTGAAACACTTTTGTCCTGTTCTTCAGGGACTAATTTTGAAACAGTTTTGGCATGTTCTTCTGGCGACATTTTTGAAACAGGTTTGAACTGTTCTTCAGGTGGTAATTTTGTCTCCACCTTCTTCTTGTTCTCACCTGCCACAACTACCTCTGGCTCTTTGACATCGTCACTCTCACTCTTACCACTGCTACTATCATCTGCCTTTTCTGAGGTATCCTCAGAGCTCTTCTCAGAGTCTTTTTGCGATGAAAGCAGCTTTGACTTATTGTTGGTATGTTTCACCTTCTTACCATTTTTGGTGAGAGACGCAATGTCATTACCAACTTGTCCATTTGGCACAGTACCACCAACTTCTGTGTTTCCATTTACAACACCAGGTCCATTCACTTTCTTCTTCTTTTTTCCAGAACCGCTCTCAATAAAGTCCAGCAGTTCATCGATGCGTTTATCACCTTTGAAACCTTCAACGTCCTCAGCCTTTTTCATTTGAGCAGCTTCACGGTCCCTGCGCCGAGTTGCTCGACTTTTCTTCTGCTCTTTTTCAGACCTAGACCCAGGCAGGTCATCCATATCCGAGATGGGCTGCCCGTTAATCTCCATACGGCTGAAGGGCTCAGTCGACCTGGGGAAGTTAGAGTAGTTGTTGGACCGTGTCCTCAGGCTGGAAGCCGTGCTACGCTCCATCATAGGGTTCCCGTTTATGTCGACCGAGCTATCCTTCTGGCTACTGCTACCATCGTCACCCTCATCTGAAACCAAAGAAGACAATGTTATATTGGATTTTTAGTTTTAACCCATAACTGCATGCTGCCTAAAAGTAACCTTAATATGCATGATGCACCAATGCAATCTGTGAGTCTACTTACCAGCACTGCATTGGAGCATCATGTCAACCCCTCGGAGCCATCTCAACCTATGTAGTTACCATGAATGTGTACGCCTTAATACACCCCATGGCAGTAATTTGCTAGGGTTGTGTCCATGCATCATGGCAATGAAAAGGCCTAATAGATCACTATGTGACGACCCCTAGAGGTTCACTAGTTATAAATGTTCGCCTTATATCAGTTATCAACTACTGGTAGTGCATTTCTAGCAGCAACAATGGCGCTTGAGTCTGAACTGAGATAACTCATTAATACTAGTAAAGACCTATCATGAAATTTCATTTCGGATTTTCGATTGATTCTCACGAGAAAAACAGTACCGGTACGAAAAAGAAGCTAAAAATCGTACCTGGTCATAAGTACTAGTGCGGCAGGCAATGAGTCACCCCTTGAATTCACGAGATAGATATTGTGTGAGGACTTTGATATGCTATGTTGATATTAAACCACAGTGTAGACAGACCAGTGGCCAACCATGTAACATGGTGATAGCAGTAATCTACTGATTATATTACAACTGGCGCACCTCTCCTGCCACGCCCACCTCTAGCTGGCCATTGTCAGGTGTAGTGTTATCGACCTGTCACCACAGGTCTGGATCATACATCACTACACATGATAAGAGCTATACAATATGACCTACATAGAACTTGTATCATACCCAATAATCAACACTGCCACACTGTTGGGTTGGGGTACATTTATGCAGGTCATAGAACACTCACAGATTGGCGGTCAGCCAGTGGCGAGCTAATCCTTTGATCGCCTACATATGATGTAACAGCTCTTTGCCTGGGCTAGCTGAGGTATGATTTCATAGATCCTACCTATGCTACTTAGCTGGACAAACTCAAAAGGACATTGTTATCTTTATGTAGAAAGAAATTTAATAATCTATCAAAATGTTAAGTTTATTTAGGATTCTGTAGCCAATAGTCTACATATCCCTCGCTGTGTAACCTTAACATGTACTAACGAAAAATACACTCACATTAAAGTAAGGGGGTAGTAAAAGGAAATCTTCCCTCTTTTCAGATTTGTGAAATGGATATAGGAATTCTAATGTGAACCCTGTCAAAGGAATCTAACATCTAACACTGGGGCAGGTTTGACAACATCAAGTACCGGTACCATGACAAAGTTGGTTGGTCATATGCTCAGTCCATAAGCTGTCGTGTAAGTTGAGATAAGTATTACCGTAAATTCCTGCGTATAAGATGCGTCTTATACGCCAAACAAAATGCTGGTGAGTCTTATAGCTTACTCTCAAGTTGGGGGTGCGTCTTATATGAGGGGTAATTTTACTATAGAACAGTACTGAATTTACAAAATTGAGCCCTAAGAGGTGCGTCTTATACGCGAAAATGCTTTTGCTGAGTTTGGGGTGCGTCTTATACGCGCAACACATCTTATACGCGGGAGAATACGGTAATCTACAGATCAATGTGTAGGAAGGCATTATCTTACACTTTTGATCTGAACGTGGTCTTTTCTTCAATGGACCTTATCTGTGCCACAACCCCTTATACATTTATGGCAGGCATGGGACTCAACAGAGCTGTTTGAGATAAGCTGCAAGGGGTGCTCCCTCTCACCCCCCCCCCCCCCCCCGGTTAGCTGAATTCATTTCTACCAAAATGACCAATTGTTAAAGCCTAGTGAATCAGTAGTCTTACCTGGCTGTTAGTGGTTGATATCTAACTATAGCACCATATACTCGTCCTGGATACACCCCTATCAATGAGGTACTGAGCCCACTAGGTCTCTACCATAATAGTAGTGCTATCTCCACAACTAGGTCAATCCAATGGCCATCATTTGGACAGATAAGGGAGATGGCCGGTTGGTGTAGATAGGAAGTGGTCCTTTGCAACATAAGGGGGAGGAGATTAAATAACTTAACTGCCCTCAGGGGCGGATCCGAGGGGAGGGGGCCTAGGGGCATGTGCCCCCCCCCCCCTAGACACCCTGAAATTGGGCCAGGCTATGACTCTTAACTATTGGAAAAGAGGGACAAATTAATTTGGACGAGCAGAATATTTTCCATGTACATTAGTTCAAATATATATATATATATATATATATATATATATATATATATATATATATATATATATATATATATATATATATATATACACACATCCATATATATACATATACATACATATACATATATATATATATATATATATATATATATATATATATATATATATATATATATATGTGTAGGGGTATGGTATTTTACACTTTAACGTTCATGCACCCGTGAGACTCAGACCTAGGTCCTTCGGGTGTGGTGGGGGAATCCGGATGGCAGGTGGCAGCACCTGCCTCTGGGTTCGTATCCACTACACCAGGGGGCCTACCACTCGTCCGCCACACGTCACGTGGCCGGTCTGAGTTTCGCGGGCTTTTCCCCTATATAAGGCTGGTCCTACCCCTAGGTTCCTCAGTAGTGGTTTACCCACTGCTCAACCAGGTTGTTACCCGAAAGGGTAACCGAATGCACTAGCAGCATGTAGTCCTCTGAGGCTGTGATCGTATGTAACGCAAGCTCTGAAATAAAAGCTCGGTTGCCTACCCGGAAACTTTTCTCTCTCTTCGTTATGATTTAATCTAACTTAACGAGACGAACCACTACACTGGTGCCGTGACCAGTTGGTCTTCGGGTAAGCGCAGTCAGAAATGACTGAGCTGAGCCCAGTTAGGGGAAATGGCTCAAATCGTGAGCTAGACTCCCCGATGGAGGATGGTGAAATCAAGTCACCACCCCAAGGTACGGAGTGGAGGGATCCACTAGAACACTACCCTGATGGGTTAGAAGATGTAAGAAGAAACTTACATCATGAACTGGATGAATTTGGAGACTCCTTATTCATGCCAGGAGGTACTTCGAAACCTGCACCAATGCATAAAAGTACTGCTCAATTTGGTAAATTACCATTTGAGGTACCAAAGCCTAGTGCAGGTATGTTTGAAACTCCATACAGTTCTCGAATTAAACACCAAAAATGTGGATTCGAAAAGAACAAAATGGACGAGCTTGAAGACATGAGAGCTGAATACGAGAAGATCCAGAAGGACCTTATTACACTGACCGGAACCCGAGACAAGATTCTGACTGAAAACAAACAGTTGATATCGGAACGTCTCGATTACGATCAGAGTTGTAGACGCCAACAACAATTGTTGTTGGATCAGATGGAGAAAGAAAAGCAAGATTTTCAACTCCAGCACGAACAGTATCGTGATGCACTATATACGGCGGATCTGGAATACAGAGCCTCGTATGATGAGTTGAATAGAACTAAACAAGAGTTAAATTCAACTCAATCGGCCTACGGCAAGTATCAAGAAGAGCTGAAGAAAATAGAATCAGCCTTCAAAGATGCTCGGGAAACGTACCAAAAACAGACCGATGAGCATGAAAAACTCAAAGATCAATTGATACGCGAATCCACAGATTTGGCTGTTAAACAGACTAAAATGATGGATGATTATTCCGAACTGGAGGCTAAAGCTATCCAGATGTCAAAGTATCTAGAAGATACTGGTCGTGCAGTAGGCACTCTTGAATCAGACTTCACTGTTTCAGGAATTGCCCTAAACACGACAAGTAACCAGATGTTCTCTTTGAGGGGCAATGACGGGGTAACAGAGACAACTGTACCTCGTTATGAAGGAGTAAAGAGTCATCAGGTTAGATTTACAGATAATACCTCTATACCTCTTGGTCTAGGTACGGGAAATAAAGGGGATAATTCTGCGAGTAGAGCTAAACAAAGCCGCTCGGCAGGAAGCTCCACCTTTGACGGCGGATGGCCACAACAGTCACCTTTAGGGGGACCAAATGGCCCGTATGCCCAGTATGGATGGAATCAGTCCCAAACAGGAACGAATCCGTCCAATGGTAACACCCGGAACACGTCCGGAGGAACAACCGGACGAGCACCCGGAGGTTCCAGTACAGCTGGGGGGCAATCCGGATGTGATCAAGGATCTGGACCCTCAAGCGATCGTTCCAGGAGCAGACCCTCTGCCAGTGGGACTGGTTTCAATAATGGAAATCAGTCGTATGAAACAGGAGGAAACACTAATCCCAATAGTGGTTTCTTTAGCTTTGGTGGAAATACACAACCCACCAATGGTCCAGGGCCGGCTCCCCAAACCAGTGGATACACCTTTTCACAGGTGCCTCCATACGGAACAGGGGGATCAGGAGGTGGAGGAGGACCACCATCCGGAGGCTTTAGAAGTACTTATGGTACGAATCCTCCAAGGAAAAAGAGACTCAGTCGCCGAGTATCTCTTTCTCCAGGGTTACAAGCGCTGCATGATTCTAATGCAGCGATTGCTAACTTAGGTGTTGATTGTTACAATCAAGGTCTGGACGATACGGAGATCATGGAATGGAGTAAGGGTTTAACCCTTACTGGATCCACGAATCCGGCTCGTAGAGTAGCTAAGATACCTACCCCCTTTAATGCCAAGAACCCTTGGAAGGAGGAGTATCAAGGCTGCGCGGATGTCTTTAACTGCAATGGATGGGGTAAAGCGGAAGCTCTGCCTTATTTAGTATGCTGGTTAAAGGAAGGCGACGGAAAAGGAGCCGTGGAACAATGGAGAGATTCTCAAATAACAGGACTCTCAGCCCATATGAAGTATGATGAACTCATAGAGATTGCTTCATATTTATATGGGAATATAGTTGGAGAAGACCCTTGGCTGACGTTCACTAAAAGAACACAGAAGCCCAAGGAGTCTGCCAAAGTGTTCGGCTTAGAATGTCAACGACTGTTGCATAAAGCCAGACCTCAATGGAGACTAGATGATGAATGCTTCCTAGATGAGATGTTTAAACAATTCATTGAAGGATTGCGGAATCAAGAACACAGGACAGTAGCCTGTGAAGCTTGGAAGAATGATGCCTCTTTGACAGATTTGTTCCAGTCCCTAGATCATTATGATCGAAAGGCCCGTATCTTTGCCGGGAAGGTACCCCAACGGATGTCAGCAATGATAATCCCGGAGGGAATACCCGAAACCGATTCATCCGAATCAGGGGAACCTGACGAAGATGAAAACGTTGGGGCCATTGGCCAAGGGAACCCCCGGTACAACCGGAACTGGGGAAAGAAACCGGGTTACGTCAAGGAGAAAGTGATCACTTCTAAACCTCCTGTGACTCAACCCGATACCAAACCCACGACGGGTCCTTCTTTATCAGAGGACCTGGTTAACAATTTGGTAAAGAAGATTACTGAAAATCTTAGGAGGCCTAAGCCTGATAGGAGTGTTGTGACATGCTTCCGATGTCAGGAAACTGGGCATTATGCTGCCGAGTGTGAGGCAGATAAGCCAGTTTATAGAAACACTCGTTACCGGAGCAATCCGGGTAAGGAGGACTCAGTGAAGAAGGAAAACTGAGAGGGGGTGTCCACAATGGCAACCGGATTACCCCCAGAGTGAGTGATTGCCATGACTGCCAGCCTATCGCAGCTTGCGGTACTGGCAAGAATCCTCTAGCGATTTCGCCCAGCAGTGAAGCTAAGGAGCCTGATCAGTTCCTTACTCATGAGGCTGGGGAGACTGATAGTACACCAGGTGTCAAGAACCGGCAGAAGAACACAGAGGGGAAACCCGATATCAGTCCAGAGGGAGCGGCCAATGAGTTGGCCAGGGTGGGGTGTGCCCAGTTCCCCCCGGGTCATCCTTGTCTCGAATTCTTAAAGGGATGTGGATTTGACCTCGGCGCTAAGACGGAACTTGCTAAGTATGCAAGTAGTCCTACCTACTTGAAAGGTAGGAGGTGGTACGCAGTTGTATCTGTGAGTGGTAGATCCGCTGAGTTTCTTGTCGATACGGGTGCTAGCCACTCCTGTATTGCTAAGAGATTCTACGATCTTTTGCCTACGAATCATGAAACTTTCACAACGGAAGGAAATGCTCGTACGGCCGACGGTAGCATGATACAAACGTTCGGTAGAACATGTATGAGGTTCAGTCTACAGGAAGATAAGGACTTCATCCTTACCCCTACTGTGGCGAACATCGCGGATGATGGTATACTCGGTCTGGATTTTGCTGCATTATATGGAGCAAGGTTAGATTCCCAGAGGGGAATATTGGAAGTGAGAGACCCGTACCATCTCGAAGTACAATGTGTACTTAGGCAAGTAAGCAGTGTAGCCAGTGTAGCCCAGACTGTTAAGATACCACCAGGCACAGCCTGTGATGTCTTATGTCGAGCGGACAGACAGTTTTCAGGTAAAACTGGAGTTGTAGAGCCAGACATGGCCATGTTGTCAAGTATCGGATTGGAATCCGCTGATGTTCTAGTAGCTAACGCTGCTTGGACGGTGGTTCCTATATCCAATACCGGTAACAAGACTGTCTATGTACAGAAGGATACGATCCTTGGATCGGTTGTCTTATCTGAATTGATAGAAGACTGTAAACATGTTTCGGCACCCGGAGCCCCTTCCTCACCCGAAAGGAGCCCGGAACTAGACACTCTAGTAGCCGAAAGCCATGTAGAAAGTGATGAACAACGTGAAGCTCTAACTGACTTGTTGTACAAGTACCGTAAAGCTTTTGCAGCACCGAGTGAACAATTGGGGCGTACCGATAAAGTACTGCATACGATTGACACTGGTGAGAATGAACCTTTTAAGATTCCTTATAGAAGACTCCCACTAGCCAAAAAAAGGGTAGCTGAGGAGGAGATAGCTAAAATGCTTGAACAGGATGTAATAATTCCATCAACCAGTCCTTGGTCTAGCCCTGTGTGCATGGTGACCAAGATGGTAGCATCCGTTTCTGCATAGATTACCGGAAATTGAATGGTATGACCAAGAAGAATTCATATCCCTTACCACGGATCGATGAGACTATAGACTCCCTTGGAGGTAAGCAATGGTATTGCTCTCTAGACTTACAATCCGGGTACTGGCAAGTGGGTATGCATCCGAAAGATATGGAGAAGACGGCCTTTTCCAGTCATATTGGATTATTCCAGTATAATGTGATGCCGTTTGGATTGTGCAATGCACCGGCGACATTTGAAGCCATGATGGAAACTTTATTAAGTGACCTTTTATGGAAAAAATGTCTCGTCTATCTAGACGATGTGATTGTCTTTGGAAAGACATACGAAGAATGCTTGGAAAATTTAGGTATGGTCCTGGAAAGGATCATAACTAATGGTTTGAAGCTGAAACCCAAGAAGTGCGATCTTTTCAAAAGATCTATTAATTACTTGGGGCGAATAATCTCGAATGAAGGGATTAAAGCCGATCCGGAGAAACTGGATGCCGTGTCAAATTGGCAAGCACCCACGAATGCGAGAGAAGTTAGGTCCTTCCTCGGATTCTGTTCCTACTACCGGGACTTTATCCCAGGATATTCAAGGGTTGCCTTTCCTATCCAGAGTTTGTCCCACTGGACACCCGGGATCAGGAAGGAACGATTCCCTTGGGGACCCGAGCAAGACGAGGCCTTTATGAAAATAAAGGATTTGTTTGCTATCACACCTGTGTTGAGATACCCCACGGAGAATGATCATTTCATTCTAGATACTGATGCTAGTAATGAAAGCATAGGAGCCGCCCTTTCTCAGGTCCAGGATGGGGTCGAAGTTCCTATAGCCTTCGCTAGTAACACGTTGAGTAAATCTCAAAGAAACTATTGTACCACTAAACGTGAGTTGTTGGCTGTGGTGGTCTATACGAAGAAGTTCAAGCACTTTTTGTGGGGGAGTGATTTCACTCTACGGACTGATCACTCTTCCCTCAGATGGTTATTGAACTTCAAAGATGCAGAGGGGATGATAGGTCGCTGGTTAGCGCACCTATCCGAATTCGGTCTAAATCACAGCCAGATTGAACACCGAGCCGGGGCAAAGCATTTGAATGCAGATGCTTTGTCTAGAATCCCAGTGAGGAAATGTGCAAATGCTGAGTGCACTGATTGTGGAGCACACAATGCTGTGTTGGCAGGGGTTCGAGTTCCATTCGAAACCCATCCGGAACATGTCTTGAATTGGTCCTTGGAGACCATCAGGCAGTTCCAGAAGTCTGATGCAGTCACATCACGTTTGATTAAATTCCTTAATCAGGGTATCTGTCCCCCAAGACCCGTAGTGTCATTGGAGAACAGAGAGATGAGACGATTCTTAGCTCAATGGGCCGAGCTAAAAGTCCGGGATGGTATTCTGTTTCGATGGAAGAACCATTCTAATAGGAACAAAACCTTGCAAGTTGTCATACCTAGTGCTATGCGACGAGATATTATGTATTTCTGTCATGGACATAGAACTAGTGGGCACTTTGGAAAGAAAAGGTCTCTAGAACGTCTGACCAGACGATACTATTGGCCCGGCATGAGTACAGATCTCACCCGATGGGTGGAGACCTGTCCCGAGTGCTGTAAGAACAAACCAGGACCCGGGTTAGGCAAGCTGCCATTATCCCAGGAACTGTTTGGTGTAAGGTTTGCTAGAATAGCTGTTGACATTATTAGTGGGATTCCCCCCACTCCTAGTGGCAACACGTGTATGATGGTCGTGTCTGATTATTATACCAAGTACACCCGAGTGTTCCCTTTACCGGATCATAAGGCTGTTACTTGTGCTATGGCCTTTGTAAAAGGGTGGGTGCTGCACCTAGGTGTCCCACTCATGTTACATAGTGACCAAGGCAGAGAATTTGAGTCTAGTCTGTGGCAGGAGATGTGTAATTGTCTGGCGATCTGCAAGACAAGAACTAATCCCTATAGACCACAGAGCGATGGACAAGTAGAGAGATTCAATAGGACTTTGATCCAAGTATTGAAATCTCTGGTAAATGAGCAGATGGATGATTGGGATGAACAATGTGAATTCGTGGTACATGCCTATAATGGCACTGTGCATTCGAGCACAAACTGTTCTCCTAATCTCCTCGTTTTTGGAGAGGATTTGATTATGCCAGCCGATTTGGTGTTCGGCGTAATAAGAATGAATCCGGAAGCCCCTTGCCAGGTGATGTTTGTAGAATCCCTACGGGATAATTTCAAACAAGCCTATGAGAGGGTTAGAGACGAGTTGCAGAAAACTGCGCGTTGGCAGAAAGTTGGCTATGACACAGGTCTAAAAGCTAGATTTTTTAATCTAGGGGATAGAGTACTGCGTCTACACCAACCTCTAGCTAACCTGAAATTAGCCAGTAATTGGGATGGACCTTTCACTATAACTCAGGTTATTAGTGATTGCACAGTGATTATTAAATCACAGCTTGGTAAATGTTACAAGTCAAATGTAGCGAGACTACGCCCATGGAGGGGGAGGGATACCTCCACCGAAATGTACGGCGATGGTCTATTGGAAGTAATGGAACAGAGTCGTGTTAAGCAACTCGAAGTGGTACCGACCCGAAAGCGAGGACCCGGGCGGCCACGGAAGGTTGCCGACCCGAAGAGGGTGGTGCCCCCTGTCGTAACATCCGGAAAGCAGGGGAAGATACAAAAAGTCTCGGCAGGCGCAGGTAAAAATAAGAGGAAAGGTCCTTCTAAGGCTAAGAAGACCTTGGAAAAGGCTCTTATGGATACCAGGTCAATAAAAGAGGCCTCAAAACCTCTTAGACGCAGTCCAAGGTTGCTACGGACTGCCGTAACCTAGCCTGTTAACACAACGAGTGTGTTGTCCTGTACTGTGTACTGTTATATGTTGTAACCTAGTTCAATGTATATTTGAGCCGGTCAAGAGTCTCTGGAAAAGGTCCTATGACAATGAACCCATGGTTTTGGACGGATAATCCGATGGATATGCTTATGCTATCCATAAACTCCAGAATACCTAGCGAATTGTCATAGTCGAACCCTGAGTACGGACGGACGACCGATCGGGTATTGTATTGTTTTTATGTAAGGGCGCGTGACCTAATTAAGGGCACGCGGGAAAGTTGTTGACCCATTTTCGAATGGTCACGTGAGGCGCCGGTTTGATCATGCGCAGCGATTCAAGTTCGAGTATCCCGCCATATTGTCTTATTCCTGCGAAGGAAGAAGACGTGGCCGAGGGTGGTCTTACTCTTGTTGGAGTCTGATAGCCCGTGACAGCCATATTCCGAGGTGTGCCCTCGTTAAAAGGCACCCGCCTTTCACTGGGTAAGCAGTACTCACTGCTTATCCGGTGGATTGGGATATTTTATCCCCGAACAGCCACTTCTGTCGATGGCAGAAGAGGCCGTCCGTCTTGGCGGCGGTGCCGGTGCCAGCACCCCGCCAGAGTATGGAAGTGGTTCTCCCAAGAGTCCCACTTATACATACGACGATCAGCAATACGATGCTGATTGTGATCAAATGGATCAACAAATGAATGTTGATCAGTACTTCTCTGGAGTAGACGATAGCGACGTAGAATCGTTCTACGACGCATCCGACAACTCCAGACAAGTTAGTCCTGAACGCCGAGGCGTTCAACAACAAATTGATGTAGGTGAGCCTTATGTAGCCCCTCCATCCGAAGGTTTGAGTGGAGAACCGGCAGGAGCCCAGTCTCTTGACAGGGCTCTGATGCCACCTCCCCCTCAACTGCCGCCCCGTCTTGGTGGGAGTACCTCATTCGGTGCTTTGGGACCTGCTTCTCCGGTTGACAGGCCAATGCACCTAGAGCTGCCCTTCCCAGACAGTCCCGAATGGCATGATGTAGCCGGTCCATATGACGGACGGATGTTAGCAATTTCCGAGGAAATGCTGATACCCACCTGTTATGGGACGCCCAGAGAGGTTGACGAGCGTGTTGTCAACGCAATCTGGGAATGTGCTCATCCGCAGTGGGCTAATACCTTTCCGGAGTCCTGGTTGATGGATTACCATCAGATGGCCAAAGGATTGGTAGTCCACTTATGGTTTCGTAAAGCCGTCTGGGACGCAGAAATGGCTTTCCGAAGGAATACCTCTTATAGGCCTTCCTATGTGTCTGACAAAACGGGTTACACCGGTGTCAAGGCAGATGAGGTCTCTAGATACATAGACAGAGACCAGATCCTACTGTTAAGCACAGCGGATGAGTATGAAGCAGCAGGTAACGCTGTTGTGGATTACTGTCCAGGGGTCCCTATTACGTCTCAAACCATTGAGGCAGAAGAGGCCCGTATTGGTGTGTCTCCACTAGACAGACTCGGGGTAATACAAGACCTCGTAGTACGTCTATTGGAGAGACAATATGCACTGGCGCATCCGGAGTTAGTACCCGGACCAGCACCCGTGCAAGTAACAGCCAAGATGGCCGATCGGATGGACCGTCTCATGTCTCCTGCTGAAGCTCCCACCTTGGGAGGCGCAGCAGTAGTACCTGAGAAGGCCCTACCTGATGCAGATGTTTCCCTTAAAACTGCTCAGTCTACCCCTACGAAGACTGAGCAAGTCAAGGAGAAAGCAGCTGGTGGAAAGGGTAAAACAACCCCCACCAAAGGTAAGGGTAAAGGGAAGCGGTCAGGAACCGAACCCTCTACCAGCACGAGTGTGGACGACAGTACCCGAACCCGTCGGGTGTCTCCACGCTCGGCCAATAAGAAGGGCGCTAAGGCTTCGGATGTCTCCGGCAATGAGACGGACGCATCCGAGCCTGGCACTTCTACTAACGGCAGATCCCGCAGGAGGAATAAGAAGAAGGTTGACCAACGCAAACCTGAACCTATCGAGGTAGACGTTCAAGCTGATAATACAGAAGCTGAACCGGCTGTCCCAACCGTAAAAGTTGAGCTCGGTGTGCCAATCGTCAAGCTACACGACGTAATGGCGGATTTGAGTGGAGACGCTCAAGATGCTGCAGCCCAGGTCCTCGCGGGTCAACAACCCGTTGTGCAACCTGTGGATGTACCATCCGACCCGGAGGGAGAGGAGCCGGTTGACCCAGTTGTGGATGTCACTCCGACTGACGAGCAAGAGGCTGCTATCTGGGCTAACGCCAATAGCAACTTTGCCGACTTCATTCCTCTACACAGGGGACACCTGAAGGGGAGTAAATCCGTATGGAGACTGCCCCCTCGGATCACCTGTGAGAGGCAGGAAGATATGGAGGAGTGGCTTCGCAAGAAGCTCTCTGATAGAAAGCCGGCCAATATGTACTGGATCTATTGGGAATTCGTTAAGAATTCGCCCAATGGTCTGTACAATTATGACCAGAAGGGCAAGCTCAAGTTTGCTCTAGATGAGTACTACGGGGAGGATCGTAAGGATTGTCCCTTCCAACGTTGTACTCAAAGTGAGGGTGAGGTTGAATTCTTCATCGAGAAAGACGCGTTCCTTCGTCATCTCGTGGAGGTTCATATGCACCAGAGGCCGGAATATGTCTGCGACCGAGAGGTTGGCAAGAAATGTGCTAAATGCACAGGATGTGTCACCCCCCGACGCGGAGACATGGTCCGGCACTATGTGACTTCGCATGGAGAGGGCCTGGAGGCAGCCATAGATCGGGTGATGAAAATTCACTCCGAACTCTATGGCAACCTCAGGGGCCTCAATGCAGAGAAGTTGGCTTCCCTCACACCGAGTACGAAGCAGTTTGCGCCTACGGTTCCTGGTACTAACCAGAAACTAAAGGCTCGGTTTGCCCAGACTCCCGGGTCCGGCAAACTAGAGTACGCTCAGGAGGAGTACGATCTGTTAAACGAATGGAGAAGCAACAAGGCCCGCCGTCGTGGTGGGGCTTATGTAACTCCATCCGGAGAACAGGTCCGAAGCCGCAGGGATTACCGCCAGGGACCCTCTGCAGCAGATAGGAAGAGACAGGCGTCTGAATCTCCAAGCCGAGCCAGGTCACCACTGGAGGCGCTGGAGAGGCAGACAAATGGGGGAAGGAAGAAGCCACATCTTCCATCTCCTACTGGAACTCCTTCCCATTATGGGCGAGCACCAACTCCACGAGGTGCACAGAACCCGACATTCTTTGGTGTCAGTGGACCGAGTGGCCAGTCCGCCCGGAAACACGCGCCTTTGAATGTCAAAGACCCGAAGCAGTACCCTGCTATGGGCCCACCCGGACCAGAGATGCAAATCTTTGATCAGTACGGGAGGGTCAAGCAGGAACTGCCGACAGTAGGAGGTCAAGCTCCCCGACCTACAATGAGTGCTGTGGTGAGACAACGTCCACCCGCACCATTGTTGACGGCCAAAGACCTTAGAAGGGAATTGTCACGGTTGCCCCTGGTTCAGGGATTACCAACTCAAGGCCCTTCTTCGACCACTGCTAGTGCGGTTACTACTGCGGTTGCTTCTTCGCACACGCAGGTAGCTGTCACTGCGAGTGGGTCTGGAGCACAGCCGAAGCCTCAGGGTCAGGTACCCCCACCTGGTGCTGTGGTTCATCGGCCTAAGCTGATCCAGACAGTGGAGACCTTCTTCAAGAAGGAGGACAAATTGTCTTGCAATATCCAGAGCAAGCAATTTGAGACGCTACAGCACCATCTGGAAAACCTCCACCTGGACATGTATCGTCGGACCGTGTCGAGCACTCTCCAGTGTATTGACGCGATCCAGAAGTCAGAGATCAACCGAATCTCGACTCAGATCAAAGCGGATGTTGCCAAAGATAAGCAGGAAGCTGCTAATCTGCGGCAGGAGGCCCTATCCGAGAAGGAAACAGCTTCTCAGATGCTCGACCTAGAACGAGCAACGAACATGAAGAACCAGCAAAAGTTCTTCAAGGTCTTCGGAGTTATCATGGATAACTGGGACGGTACACCTGAGCATGCTTTGAAGCTGTTCGAAGCACGCCAAAAGGTGAAACTTACACCTGCTGTCCCCGCATTGGCACCTACGGATGGAACTGGTATGAACCCCCCTGTTCAGCCACTGGCTCAACAACCGGGTCCAAACCAGCCACCCGAGGAGAACATGGAACAGTAAAAAACTGTTGCATGAAGATCGGACATAATTGTGTGTCCCGGGGTTCTATTACCCATGCATTGTTGGATAAGAAACCATTTTTTTATCCAACCCGTATTGATTCGGGTACCAAACTGTACCCTAATCCGGAAACTGAAAACAGAAGGAGAAAACAAACAAGTCACTCTGGAGGAGGAGTACGAATGCTGTAAACACCATAATTGTACTGTGCCACAATGTAATGACTGTGCCTATTATAAAATCATGGACAATTTACACTAATATGGACTTTTGAACTACAAACCGGATCTACTATTACCTCCAGTTAGCTAGCACTACAGGCATCAGGGTTTAGCTACGCCCATAGAGTCCATCAACAGTCTACAACTGGATCTACTATTACCTCCAGTTAGCTAGCACTACAGGCATCAGGGTTTAGCTACGCCCATAGAGTCCATCAACAGTCTACAACTGGATCTACTATAACCTCCAGTTAGCTAGCACTACAGGCATCAGGGTTTAGCTACACCCACCAACAAGTTTTACTATAGCACTTCAGGCATCAGGGTTCAGCTCGCCCATACCAAGCCATCAACAGCATCCGACTCCTGTTACATCCTCCAATCATGAAAACAAGTAACTTTGTTGATATTATTATATTGTATGTAAAATTGTATTTATAACTATATAATGTCTTTTATAAAGATATATTATTATATAAGGGTACCTATAAATATACTGGATCTGCGAATCCTAAAAGTTATTTAAGGTAATCCTAGACCTATAACTGTCTATATAGGTCATTCCTGGTCTCAATATATTAAGAGACTATAATTCTTCTGTAACTTGTAAATATAAAACACTAAGGTATAAACTGAGCTGCGTCTCAAAAGTATAAATATTTTTCTATAAAATAAGAGAAGGTCCAACGGATTTCTCTAAACTTAGTATTGTATTACTCAGGTTAATACCTAATTGTGTTCATATAGTATCAGATTAATTGTCCATATCTGATCATTAATATTTAATTCACTCTGTAAAGTAGACAGAGCTGTTAATTTAAAAAAGTCGAAAATTTTTTTTCCGGGTTCAATAACCATAATACGATCATTGTTAACAACCACCGGTCCTTTTCAGGACCCTACTGTTGTCAAAACGTTACTATAAATCTGTGATAATTGTATATTTATCATTTATGGTTGTTATAAGCTAGTGATGGAAATAACATGAACGACACTCGATGCTATTATTGTATAATTTTTCAGAAATAGGATAGTCTTATACTATAGCCTATTTCACATCGAGCAAGTGTAATTAATACCCCTTTTTAGTATTGTAAACAATCACTTACTAGGTTATTAATACACTGCGGTTTAATTACCCCCAAGTTATTGTCTAAGGGGGGCAGTGTAGGGGTATGGTATTTTACACTTTAACGTTCATGCACCCGTGAGACTCAGACCTAGGTCCTTCGGGTGTGGTGGGGGAATCCGGATGGCAGGTGGCAGCACCTGCCTCTGGGTTCGTATCCACTACACCAGGGGGCCTACCACTCGTCCGCCACACGTCACGTGGCCGGTCTGAGTTTCGCGGGCTTTTCCCCTATATAAGGCTGGTCCTACCCCTAGGTTCCTCAGTAGTGGTTTACCCACTGCTCAACCAGGTTGTTACCCGAAAGGGTAACCGAATGCACTAGCAGCATGTAGTCCTCTGAGGCTGTGATCGTATGTAACGCAAGCTCTGAAATAAAAGCTCGGTTGCCTACCCGGAAACTTTTCTCTCTCTTCGTTATGATTTAATCTAACTTAACGAGACGAACCACTACATATATATATATATACATATATAATATATATACTGCTACCTATTCTAAGCATATAATTTTGGGTTCTAGCCACTGGACACACATATTCAAAACTAATGTATCTATCGGAAAAGTGGCCCGAAAGCCTGCTTGTGACCCCCCCATGTGTGGGGTGAAGAGTAAAAAAAAAATGAATGAGCTCCGGTTGGTGTAGATAGGAAGTGGTCCTTTGCAACATAAGGGGGAGGAGATTAAATAACTTAACTGCCCTCAGGGGCGGATCCGAGGGGAGGGGGCCTAGGGGGCATGTGCCCCCCCCCCCTAGACACCCTGAAATTGGGCCAGGCTATGACTCTTAACTATCGGAAAAGAGGGACAAATTAATTTGGACGAGCAGAATATTTTTCATGTTCATTATATATACTGCTACCTATTCTAAGCATATAATTTTGGGTTCTAGCCACTGGACACACGTATTCAAACCTAATGTATCAAGCCATGTTAGCCCCCCCCCCAAAAAAAAAAAAAAAAAAAAGTTGTGTTTTAAGTTAGGCCATTTTATTCTAATAACTTCAGCCGACAGGATTTTTTTTGAGAATCTGACCAAAAAATTATCCCTTTAAGATATTAAATGAAAGTAGTTACCCCTAAGAACTCAATATTCTGCCTTTCAGATGTGAGAACTTCTCCTTATTTTTTCATAAAATAGCTCAAAATATGACATTTTCATGGCACTGTTTTTTCTTTTTTATTGCTCCTGGCGTTTTGGCTATTAGATAGTAGCAAGTGTGAACTTTTTTTCTCCTTTTTTTCCCCTCTGGCCGACCAAAGTTGAAGATGAAAAAATCCTTAATGCAATTTATTAGAATGAGGTGGCCTAACATTCTGAAAAAAATAGTTAAGGGTAGATTGGATTTTTTTTAAATTTTATTTTGCAAACCATTATAAACTGCTAAAATGACTCGCAACAAGGTGACTTGTAGATGACTGAAATCGACCCAAAACATACCAAAAATTGTACAATCTGTAAAAAAAAAAAAAAAAAAATGCAGAAATTTTTAGGGTCAGCCCTGGTTTGCTAGTTAAGGTCGGGTAACCTGAAACAAAAGTTTTTTGGCCTTACGAAGCTCAGCTTCTTCAAACAGTATACATGCATACCGTAAATCCCCGGTCATAAGCCGGCCCCGGTCATAAGCCGGGGGGTGAGTTCAGGAAAAAAATAGAAGCCGGTTTTTTGGGTAAAATTTTTACCATTTTCTCTTTATTCTATAGTAAAAAAAAACGGTCATAAGCCGGGGGGGGGGGGGCTTATGACCGGGGATTTACAGTATGTTAAATCCTCTATATATACAACTGTATTTCACCTTTGAAGCAAAATAAAAATCATTTCAAATCAATACATATTAAACTGGTAATCGTGAAAAAGTGTGTAAGAACGAGGAAATACCAAAAAGATAATGCCCTGGCAGTAGTCCCGTAACCTCCAGCTACTATGTGGCCTCTAGGTAGCACAGTCCACGAGCTCTGACATACATGGTGCCTTAGTTTTACAAAGGTCACTTCCTACTTATCTTGACAGTAAAACACTTTGGACAAAGATCAATGATACGATGAGGAGCTGTCAATATATATATATATATATATATATATATATATATATATATATATATATATATATATATATATATATATATATATATATATAAATATATATATATATAAATATATATATTGTAATAAACATAGGCCGGCGGCTCGGCGGCGGCCACCGAAGCTCGGTGGCGGGTTCCCGCTGTGGCCGCTAGGTGGGGCGTCGGCGGTGACGTCACAGCCTTGTGACGTCACCGTCGGCGGCCGGGGGCTATAAAACGCGGTGTTCGGTGGTTTTAAAAGAAGACGCGATCAGACACTCAGGTGGCCTACGTGTAAGCTATCTTAAGGGAGTTCGGTGGCTAGTCCTAGCTCACGAACAGAGTGGCGTCTCTAAGCAAGAATAAGTACAAGTACAAGTATCAGTATAAGCGAGTAACTGATGACCAGTGGCTGTTAGTCCTTAAGGCTCCTAAGAAATAAAACAACAACAACGGCTGTAACTTTATATTCCATTCTTTATATACGGTGTCGACTCTGGTTATTACAATATATATATATATATATATATATATATATATATATATATATATATATATATATATTCATCTATCTTATCTTGACATTTTTTTGTTTTATTTTATTATTTTCAAAAGAAGAAAGAAATTGTCATCCTCATAATTTATTTTTAATTCATTTAAGTTTTTGGATAGTTCTATCACTGTGAGATGCTACTCACTGATCCCTGAAAAGTTGGAAATGATCCTAATTTTCCAAATATTTAAAAGGAAATACATGTAGGTATGCAGCCAACAAAGTGACTTTTGTCGCAAAACAATAGGAAAATAGGAATTCCGATTATGAAAATATAGGAATATACACAAATTTTGCATGAAATTGAATATAAAGAAAATGGCTTCAGTGAGTGATGGGCTTTTAACGGGAACGAGGTGGTGTCATTTTGTGGGGACAAATGAAATTTTTCCTGCCCTGTATTGAGCACATTTCTTTTCATGCACGACATATTACGTGGTCTTTTCACAGGCTTTGTTCTTTCATGGTACCAACACTACCGTAATCTCCAGCATATAAGACGCAGTGCGCGTATAAGACGCACCTAGAGTTTTGGAAAATTCTCAAAAAAATGAAAAATTAATAACTTTGGTTCTACTGAATGAATTTTCAAAATTCAAAAACCTATGTGTAGCTTGAGCCCCCCGCACCCCCCTGGGCCCCCTTATATCTTATTATGACTAAGAGGGCATGTAACACATCGAAAGAAAGGTCTTGATGTCCCCCTTGTGGATCCAATGAGAACTAAAACCCCACGTATAAGACGCGGCTTATACACGGGAGATTACGGTATCTAAAAAAATTAATGCAGCAATGTAAATTGCTGATAACTCGAAAAGTGAAAAGCCTGTGATTGGCTCCCATGAGTGGATGAGTTGTGCACTCATCCTGTTGCATCAGTACTCACTCCCCGGGCTTCCCTAGCCCACTTAAAAGGGTCTATATCTCCTCTTTCCTATCCCCTCAGGATGTGTGTGGTGCAAATATGCGCGGGCACTGACACATTCCTCTGTTAAATTACCAACCTGTGAAGCACGGGATAGCCACTTAGTGCCGCTAAAGTGCTGTAAAACACAAATCAATCAATCAATCAGCACTCACTCCCTCACCCAGGTTATTCGCACCACCAAGCCACTATTCGCATAACTCCCGCCAAAACTGAGCTATTCGCACCACATTGCCAAAAAAGGCAGGAAAGTTGATACATGGATTAACATCATATACCTTCACCATTGGAGGCAAAAAGTGTCTTATGGCTGCCAACCAACTGAGTCTGTATAATATTGACAATTTCTCAAAATTTACAAAACTTGGTAAAGAAATATCTTTTCCTGCAAGACCCCTACATCTCCTTTAATGGCACTACAAATTTATTAAGTAACTCTGCCTCTTATATGTAAAATTTCCATCTTTTTTTAAAACTTATTCGCACCAACAAAATGACTGAAAGTGCAGGGCCCCAGGGTGTCTCCTTATAACTCACTTTTCGAGTTAAAAAGTCACAGAAATGTTACAAATCTTCAAAAAAAAAAAAGGAATTTAAGTGGGGTTTAAGTCCAAAAATAGGAATATAAGAGGGCTTGAAACTGAAAAATAGTAAAAAATAGGAATAATAGGAACTTTAGCCAAGAAATAGGAAAAATAAGAATCGCTTGACATCCAGACATCAGCTAGTGTCTTTACTGGTAAGTCAATTGATTAAGTATTAACCCCCTGATTTTATCAACCAAGAATGCCACACACCCAAAAATCTGATTATAGAGAAGTGAAAATCACAGAATATATAAACGCATTAAATATTAACCCCTTTTAACTAGCAGAGAGAAAATCTGGAAATTAACACACCTTTCTGTGTCTTCTTCTTTTTCTTCTTCTTCTTGCCGGTAGTCTCAGTATTGTTGCCCTCTGAGTCTTTGTCAACACCCATGTTGTTGTGGATGCGCTCGGCAGGGGGAAGGTTCTTAACCTCCTGCAGCGAGGGTGAGGTAAAGTCGATCAGTCTCTCAGCTGCCTTATTCATTTTGTCCATGTTGGGCGGGTCACCAAATGGTGGCATCTGCATGTGGCCACGCTGGCGTACCTCCTGCTCAATACGCACACCATCACTGGCCTTAGGCTTCGAAGTGGACATGCGTCCAAGGCGCCTTGATGGGGAGACCCGCAGACCTTCTGGTGACTCTGCGTCATAGTCCTCCGAGTCCTCGCGGTGCATGGAGGAGTAGCGCCCTACTTTACGACCATGCAGGTGCTGGTGGGGGATGATTTCATTGTCATCATCATCATCGGCCACGGGCACAGCCTCGTCGTACGTTAGGTTGTTAAGCTGCTGCAACTCCTCATTTTTCTGCATCAGGTATAGGTTCATTCTCTCATTGTCTATATCACTGGCACAGGCTTTAGACTCCATGCGAAATGTCTTCATCTCAATACCCCCCTCAATGGTCTGGTCTGGGTGTTTGTCGACCACTACTTCCAGTAGCTCATTTCCTTCCTCACCATCAGAGTCTGCAACCACCTCAGAATCATCATAGGCATTGTCATTCTTACGACGCTGCTCTATGTTGTCCATGGTACGGGCGAATGATGATGATTTGTGTCGTGGTAAATAGTCATAGACCCCGCGGCTCTCGTACTCATCGGCCATCTCAGTATCGTCAGACATACTGCTAGTTGTAGTTTTACTTAGATTAAAAACACCCGAGTCCTGTTCTTCTACTTCTTCTGGAGTCTCTGTCTCGTGCCGACCTGGGGACACACCCTTTTTCACAATACAACTGATTGAACCGGGACTATGTTTGGGGGAGTGTGATGCTGGCAGCCCCTCGTCCTGGGTGACACAGCAGATGGGGCGTTGCTGCTTGGTGGACACAGTACTCATACCGATGCTGGTGAAGGCAGCAGCTGCATCGGACTGCTGCAACTCTGTGTACAGTGCATTGAACTCTTCCTTTGGTAACTCGGCAATCTTTCGTGCTAATTCCTTGATGGTATCAACCTGAAAAGACATGGGAGACTTCATGTAAGATGTTGAATTGTTTGATCATTATATACCATGTACCTCACGTATAAGGTGAACCTCGCGTATAAGGTGCATCCTGAAAAAAAGTAATTACCGTAGGTGCACCTGGGCCCTATTTGTGGGTGGTTCTCACCCACCTATAAGGTGCACCCCTCTTTGGGGAGGTTTTATAAGGCACAGTAAGCTGAGGCTTATACACAAGGTAGTAGGGACATATTACACATTTTGATTATTCAGATAAGCTGCAAAATAGATGAGATGTATCCTTGTATGACGATTGTGCCTTCAATAAGGAGTCACCTACATTGTGTTCTTTATCAATTCTCCTGCTTTGAAGTAAATCTGTTTTTAAAAGTGAAATAAGAGGGAGTGTCCGGTGGGTTAAAACTGAGCAATGAAGAACAAAGTGGACAGGGAATCAGAACACATTAACCAGGTTCCAACTTGTTCTTTGTGATAAAGAAAAACAACATTGAATTTCACCTGATTATAATACAGTAAAACCTCATGTATGAGGTGCTCACGCAGCTTATACTTCAAATAATCCCCTGGAGAGCTTTCCCAGTGACAGGTTGCAGCACATACAACTTAAGATATTAATTCATATAATATCTTATTTGATTCTTGCCAAAATCAATAAACCACACCCCCGGGCATAGCCTCTAGTATTCCTCGATGTTAAAAATGAGGCTTACAAATGAGGATTTACGGTGTAACACATATGTATTGCTGCACAATGAACGATGTATAAATGTTCTAAAATTAATTTGGCAAGATGCCAACAAAATCTTTGATGGCGGGACTAGGGAACGTTCAACAATTATGTCACTGGTATTTAGGCATTTTTCAGGACCCACCCACCCCCTTGTCACTGTTTTTGTATGGAACATATAGAGGAACCCAAAGACCCCCCACCCCACCCCCTAAACAGTGACGTAATTGTTGAACGTTCCCCTAGTAGAGTTACAGGCTGAAGTTAGTCTGAAGAACTGTAAACATTATACATCATAACCACAGCATTGGACTTATGTACTCAGTGGTGCTGACAAATCAACCACACATACAGTGCCCTTGCTACTTAGTGTGTCAGACAGTGGCTCTATATTCACCCAAGGTTACCAATTACACATGTGCATAGTAGCCGGTAGTAGGTGGGTGGGTGGGCGAGTGATTGATATCCATCGTATAAGGCTATGGCAATATGATGCCATAAGGTGCAGTGCTATCTAGACTTTAGGAAAGCTAAGTGCTTTGTTTGATATACCATCTTTGCACAGTGCACTTAATGATATCTACAATATTATGTCCAGTATTTTAGACAAACTGATTTTTAGAGACGGAAAATCATGGGTTATTTCTGGTTCAAAAGGTGCCTAAAGAGAGGGTGTGGGTGTTTATTAAAGGTATGTGTGCGCTTTATGTCGAATAAGGTATAATATATATATATATATATATATATATATATATATATATATATATATATATATATATATATATATATATATATATATACCGTATTTCCTCGATTAGAAGCCTGGGCTTATAATGATTTCAAGTGATAAATTGACAAGGCTTGTATTCGGGGCAGGCTTATATTTGAGGCAGGCTTGTATTTATTTCACTAGAAGATTAACTCTGCCCCTTTCCAATATCTATCAAATTAATTCTATAATTTAAACTAATTTGCAGAAACTTCCTGGTACTGACAATCATAATGTAACTTCATCCCATTTAGATATGTCTACCTGGTCACTTGGCGATTTATTTGTATAAGGAATATATAGAAATTTCACTTGAAATTCAAATCATGACTAAATAAGTGATCTCAATTGGATTTCTGCCACATACCCAGGCTTATATTCGGGGCCCGGCTTATATTAGACCCAGTGACCCTTTTGACCAGGCTTATAAACGGGTCAGGCTTATATTTGAGGCCAGGCTTGTATTCGAGGAAATACAATATATGCTTATATGGTATAACGTATATAGTCAACACCTTGCATTAGGCACACTTTGATTTCAAAGGATCCCTATAAGTTACACAGGCCTCTGAATAGACTAAAAGGCAAGGTTTTTATTGGTTTAAAGCGGGTTTTACGGTAACTTACTTGTACAGGTGATACTGAAAATAACATCCAAATACAGTTGAGCAACAAACAAACAGTAAGAACTTAGGGCATAATAGCAGAAATAAAAAGTAAAGCAACACGAGATCTTTCACTTATCATTCATACTGAAAACATTCTGAAATACCAAAATTTATAGAATGGCGAGTATATTGTGTGAAGCATGCCCTATTACTGTCTAAGTTAAAGTTGTGAGTGACAGTGTCCTTGGTTTTGTGCTAAATGGACTTCAGTTTTTACATGCAATGGGCCATTGTTATCAATCCTTTTATTTGTCATTTAGAGTGTTGTTACCCTTCCAATTCCTTGATGTACCCGGTAGCATCCTTTCAGAGTTTATTCTGACTAGTGTCTGAAGGCCATGCACTACCGAAAGCTGATGCACCAAAGTAATTTTTTGTAACACTGTGCATTGATGCACTATGTGGCCTTAAATTAATTGTTAACTGCAACAATTTGTCTTTACAGAAGTTTACAATACATGCAGGCTGGAAAGTCACTCTAGAAGGCAAGGGGTCAGGGAAATGCATTTAAGCACCATTCGGATTTTAAGGGCTCAGAGGGCTAACTGCTGTGGCATAGAACTAGGGGCGAAGTTATGTGTGCTATTAATATGAGAAACATACCTTAGCAGTATAGACACTGGGAGATCAGAGAGTGGCAGCTTGGCAAACAAAACTGATATGGCCTGACTGCTGACTTGTTCTAGGTATTAGTGTAGAACAAACAACCTGCAATTATATACAGACAATCTTTAACACAATTTGAAACAGAAAAGGAGTTAGACTAGTGCAACTGAGAGATAAGGTTATGAAGAAACCCTGGAGATAAGTGGCAAAGCGTTGTGATATTCTGAATTGCTTGATTAATAGCGGAGATAGTCCTGACTATAGTCTAAAACTAAAATGCTTACATTTAGACTTTTAATATAGGCACAGAAATTTGCTCATGCCTCTGATAGTTAAAAAAAAAAGCACCTAACTTTGTCTTGAAATGTCAACTGCAGACTGACTGATTGGCCTCTTTAGGTCCGCCGACTGTGGTGGTTTTAGAAGAGCGCTCTTAACTTAAGACTTTATATTATAAGTTTCAAAATAACTGCCTTTCAATGCGTACAAAAAGATTGCATAGCATCAATGTCCTTTTTGCACTGTTGTCAATCACTGCTAACTTTGTCTTGAAATGTCAACTGCAGACTGACTGATTGGCCTCTTTAGGTCCGCCGACTGTGGTGGTTTTAGAAGAGCGCTCTTAACTTAAGACTTTATATTATAAGTTTCAAAATAACTGCCTTTCAATGCGTACAAAAAGATTGCATAGCATCAACGTCCTTTTTGCACTGTTGTCAATCACTGCTCAGAAAAGTGCAAAGAATTGAAGTCACCCTTTCCTGCTGCATTTATACTTGATTTTTTAGTCTAATTAGTCTATTATTAGAGCTAGCTTATAATACTAGGACAGTGGCTAGAATTTAAAATGCTTTTAATAGCTTTGGTAAATAGTTGTAACCTGGACCATAGTTGACTTGCTAGTCACTACTTCTGTTTGTTGTTGCATGTTTAACTGCTAATGTAAATATTAGTCTATTTGACACAGGCTTGAATTTCATTCCACAGACCAGACTACAAGTTACATTCAGAACAGATCAACACAGATTCAAAGCAAAGCGATTGGTGATATTAATATTATGGAAAGGTGTTATTTAAAACTGACAAAAGTGAACACTCATGATTAGTTGGTTAGTAATGTTTGGAGTATGGAAATGGGCGTGTAAATCCGTGCCTTGACATGTCAGAAGGAGGTGGTTCCTGTATCTGTCATTTCAAGTGTCAATGTCACTGCGGAAGCCATGTTGTTTATGCCAAGGCCCAAGTTGGCGTCTTCAAATACACACCTTAATACTTTTCAAGCAACCACTCTTGCATCGTTACAAAGCAAAGCATCGAATTAAACATATGCAATATACAAGTTTGATAATTGTGCTGTTGATATTCCAATTGAGAGCCAGGGGTCTTGCAAGGTGCCACGCAAGCCAATCAAAAATCCGCCCGGAGACAGGTGCTTGTCAAATCCCAACCAAATGCTCTTACATCGTGAGTCATATGACAACAAACTGCCCACAACACGAGATACACAAAACCTTCCATCGCTTACCAATTAGATGCACACCTGATAGATATGTTCCTATTTCAAATTAAGATGCTTTCAGTTGGGAAAAGCATTCTCGCCCGAGAAAAACAAATGCAAAGTGAGGGTGTGTATTTTTGACAGCACAGCAAACACCGGTTGGAACAGTAACATCGCCTACCATAGCTTCTAGATTGAGCCCGAAATGCAAGCTTATCTACCTGTTTTGATGGTAAATCCTTTGGCACAACGGCGTCGTAAACTTGGAGAAATTGTTCGGTATCCTCATATCTGAGGGCGGACCCTAAAAGAAAAGAATATTGAGCATTTTCCTCAGATTTAGCGCTGCCTTCTTCCATTCTGACTATCGGCCATTTTGAATTAATTTAGAAAATCTGTTGTCATGTTGCAGAACACGGAATCTGATTGGTTGAACCGGAATGGCCTCCGATGTTGGCCGCGTCGCGCCGCTAAAACATGAACTGATGTTGTTGCAACGGAACGAAACACCTGGCAATTTCTGGCCCTGATACAATGATATATAGATAGAACTAAACGACCGTGGTGTACGAGGTGGCCGATCCACCACGAGGGGGAGGTCTCCCCCGAGGGCTAACGCCCTCGGGGGAGACCTCCCCCGAGGGGTGGATCAGCCACCGAGGACACCAGGGGAGTTTAGTTCTATATTTATTTTATGTTTTTAGATGTTTTAATAAGGAAAAATTATCAAAATCCGGTACCGTAGTTCCCCGTAAAAGCACCGATCCGCCATTTTGAATGTTTACATGCACCCAGAAGGAGGCTGCAGTGGTGGATCGGCCGCTGTGGTGGATCGGCACACGTTACGCCACTGGGGGTGTGCGGATCGGCTCCCTAATGCTATCTCTATGGGAAGAAGTTATTCACATAAAATAAAATGCTAGCACTGCCACAGGAGTATGCTTGCTGTGTATTCCAAATTTATTGAGAATATGTATAGGCCTAAACCTATTCACAGCCTACCATAAGCTGTAGACTACTATGACTATGAGGGATTGTTTAGGCATATCAACAGGGGAGGGGGGGGGGCAGGGTAAAAAAATTGACCCCTCTTGAGTCTTGTGAGCGGGAGGGAGGTGTGTAAAAAAAAAATGATAATAACCCTCTTATCAGCAAAACGCCTGCGCGCTACTATAAGGTAAATTCAGGTAAAGTGGGACACCAGGTAAAGTGGGACAACTAAGATTCCTTCTAAACCAAATTATTCGTACCGGGTAATAATTTGTTACCGTAAAGCGGGGCTATTTTGGCCAGTTTTTGTGGTTTTCTTTGGATATTTGCTCCAATTTATCACTGTTTGCAATATATTGTGATTTTACTATAAGAACTAATCTAAATGCTTGCATGCACTATGAATGAAATTGTATTTAAAATCATTCAAATTGTGCTATTTTTTTGTGAAAAAAAAAAGCCTGGCCAAAATAGCCCCCTACATAGGGGCTATTTTGGCCACCTGGGTAGCCATATTTGACCATACGCCATGTGCAAAATTTTTTTTTTATTATGGCCTATTGGTTAGAAAAATGACATTATAGGGATACTCAAGCATGCTTAAGATCATTTAAAAGTGATTTTGAGCTTCTCAGAGGCTATGCCTACTTTATTCCATCAGTATCTTTTTGAGGTGAGATATGCACAGAATTCACCAATAGCAGATATATTTGGCAATTCCTACCACAAAATTGAACCATATTTAAGGTCATGACATTTTGGTCACCTCTTATTTCACTTTTTCATTCACAAATCTTCACCAAACATCTCGTTTCTTATGTGAAATTAGCTGGGGAATTTGATTTTGGTAGTTATTCCAATGTGAAATGATTTTTTTAACTCCACTTATAAAGGAAATTATGTGACCAATATTTGTAAGGGGCTACCGGCCAAAATAGCCCCGAATTACCTAAAATTGAGCACTTTTTTTCAGTAAATTCCTAATATTTTCAGCAAAATCCAAATATTGTATATTTTTTCAATATCATATCTTAGAATATGACTTTATATGGAACTTATACATATTTAAGTCATTTCTACTCATTATATCATGACTATCTGTGATAAAGTTTGAGGTATGATGAATTTTTTTCATAAATCTTGAGGTCATGTGACCTCAAAATAGCCGCATGCTCAGATATGCTCTCCAAAGCCTATTTTTCTCCAAAACATTAAAATGCAATCTTAGATACATAAATATATGATATCAAAACTATATATCCAGTTATATTCATCTCTACTTCTTAATTTTTCATCTTTAAGTTAAATGTGAACACTTTTTTGGAGGGTGGCCAAAATAGCCCCCACAGGCCAAAATAGCCCTGGCCAGGCTGAGACTGGGACATTCCAATACAAAGATCCAGTCAATATTTGTCTAGAACAGGGGTGGCCAGATTATCAAGGTCTCACTGTAAGTAGTATATAGGGGTAAACTCAGCGCATAGCTACAGCTACTGAAATCTGTTTGACATACTTACGAACCGGAAGTGACCTAGTTTTGAAACTGGAAGTGACCATATATGGGCATGTGACCTACTTTCTCGAGCTCTGATTGGCTGAGAGATAATTTATGCAAATTTATGCTATGACGTCATCACTGAGTAAGTGGGCCATGCGTGAACCTTGCATCATCAATGATCACAGTGGCAACTCAGTGGTCTACATGAACCAGTCGCCAGTGGACAGAACAGCTTAAACAATGGAGCCCATATAAATCTTGAAATTAGATCAAATGGTGCCGCTAAAGACTCTCAAGCACAAACTAAAGTTTACACATCACTGTATGCAAAATGGATTAGAATAAAAGTATTAACTTTTAGCACCTACATCATTCTCCCACCACAAAGTAAAAATAAATAACCAAAGGTAAACTAGGCGGACAGCGAAACGTTTGACTTATGTTGTCATCAACTTTGCGCATGCGCAGAGATAGGCTAAATCAAAAATGGCAGACAAATGTTAGGGAGCGCCACAAGTCTCCACAATATATCTTAAAATACACTGTGGGGTTTGTGCGCTTGGCCAGGTTCTTTATACCACAATGTGTCTGTGCGAATTTCTTAAGGTACTTCATTATTCTGTAGGCTGAGTAGATGGTCAGGGTGAGAAGTATAGTAATTATCAGGGTGTGGGTTTCCTGAATTGTGAGGAAAGGGGTGTGGGTTTCCTCGATAGGGGCAGTTATAGTAAGATTATTTCCTGGGAGCAATTTGTGTAGGGGCAGCTCGGTGACTAGTCTAAATGCTTTGGCTGTAGGCAGGTAGGCTACAGTCCCTCCTATTTTGTATAGTTTGAGGAGTATGTATACTATAAAAATGTTAGCTGATATCCCCAAGATGAGTCCTAAGCTTTGGAAGATCAGATGCTCTGTAATTCTACGTAGGTGTGATTCTACATAGCATGTTTCAATTGCCTGGTTAAGGTTGGAAGCATCTCTTAGTAGTGTTTTGGCAAAGGGCTCTAAAATTAGTTGAGTAATATCATCCATGATTGGATTTTCCTGTAGTTTGTCTAGGGCTCTAGAAAGGTTTACCACTGGGAGGTTTGGAAGGTTTTCTCTATCATCTGGTTTGGTTTCAGAAATTTGGTTAATAATTGTCTTAAGAATGTAATGGAATGATAAGGTTGAGTTACAGGGCAACCTGTGTTTGGAAGAGAAAATTCTCCTACACTGATTGTGCACTCACATGATACACCTATGATTGAGTAGGATTGGGCTTTCCGAGTTTCAGACATTTTACCATGGCAGTTAATAAAGTAATGGGGTTCATTATTAGTGACCAGATACTCATCTTCAGAAATGGATATAGCATGGGTGGTGGGTGCTTGCAGTGGTGAAACTGTAAACTTGCAGTGTTCCTTAATCTATTAAGCTTGGTTAGTAAAAATGGCTACAGGTGGTGGGTGCTTGCAGTGGTGAAACTGTAAACTTGCAGTGTTCCTTAATCTATTAAGCTTGGTTAGTAAAAATGGCTACAGGACATGTAGGCCTGTGCTTATATATTCTACCATTTACATCTCTGCATACTTTTAGTGTAGTACCTTCACATGCCTGAATATAGGCTGAGTCCACTTCAATGAATAATGATTCGTCGCAAGATACTGCTAGGAACTCAGTTGTGGTTTGCAATCTGGTGACTCCTCTAGTGGGGGTCTCCTGGGTATCTATAGGCATGGGTGCTGTAATTATTTGGTATAGTTTGAAGGTAGAGATGGTAGATTGAATTATAATATACAGATGAATATAAAAGTGGTGAGCTGAGTAGGTGTATGAGGTCAGCTTCTTAGAATAATAAAAATCTAAACCGTTGATGCGACTTGTGCTCCAGGGTGTGAAATCCTAAGTTTGTTGTTAATGTCAATTAAGTATCTAGCAAGGTCTGTTGGTGGTACTATATCAGGGGTAAGGATTCCTGATGATAGCATTCTCAGAGCTGCATTGGTTCTTTGCAGTGATTGTACTGTGTTAATTCTTGCTGCTATGATGATTAATGCATCATTTAATACTTGCATTTTCTCCCTTTGAGATTTCTCATGCCTTGAATATGAGTCAAGAGACCTGGACATGTTAGAGGCCCATAGGCTGATGGTGTCACCTATGGTGTTGATAGTACTGTCCAGTACCTTCTTATCTTGGATGTAGGCTTTGACAAACTTATCCTGTCTGTCAGTGATCTTTTCAATGAGATCTGCCGCTTCCTGATCTTGTTTAGCAAATTTCCTTAATATGTCATCTATGTTTCTAAGTTGTCCCATAACTTGATTTACATCTTCTACTGTGGCTAGGCCTAGTACACCGCAGAACAAGGGTGCTAGGAAACCCAATATGGCTTCTCTTTTGGCTTTGTCCAATGTGTTTATGGGGTTGGACAGACACAATTTGATGGAGGCTAAAGTTTCATTTATCTCCTTGTCTGCAATTTCCAGCAAGGTGTCAAGCTCCTTGGCTTGTTGGATCTAACCAGAGGTATGATCTTGTAGAGGAGGAGTGGTCAACTGGAGTATTCTATCCCTTATGGATCCTTGGGTAACAGGTGCCCGAGGTATCTTGTAGGGAATAGCTAACAACAGTGTTGTGGTGGTATGTCCATTGACCAAAGGTTGAGGGCTAGGCTTGAATACTACTCCTATGTTTTGTCTCACCACAGGGGTATATCCTGAGGTAAGTGGTTGTACAGTATGTATTAACAGCATAGTCAGCAGTATGGGTGCGACTATCAGTCTGCCCATGGTGCTGTGTAAAGCAAGAAGAAATTTTGCTGCTAAAAGTCTTGTCAAATTTGTAGTGTTTTGGTGCTGGTAAAGTCAAAGTATATGGTGTAACACTTTCAATGAAGTGGTTCAAACTGTACCTTTGCAAGATTGAGCTGTCTTGGCAATATGTCCGGTGAGTCTATAGAGATTGACCAATAAATGGTAAGGTCAGGTTAAAGGTGAAGTGAGTGTGTTCTTTATCCTGGTGCAGTATTCTCCTAGTGGAGAAGTGGGCTGGCTAATTCCCAAGTGGGGTCCTGTAGACGTGTGTTCCAGACTGCAGCTGGATGAAGACTGATGGTGGGCTATGGTCCACAATGCTTCTTATGTAGCCTATCCTACCCACATCCATTGTGGGCCTGGTATTGTTTCTCTGGAGTCAATGCAACTGTGGGGGTCTATTGTGTTGTCTGTGCTCTGGTAATTAGCTCCTCCTGTCATCCAGGACAGTCATTGATGACCGTCTAGACAGTTGTCTGAGAGTGGCTTATAAGGTCAATTGATCTCTTTAGACTGCTATGTTGGCATAGCGCGCTCTTTCATGTGGGGATTAGGCTTTAGACACACCATTGTGTTACCCTTACTTTTCTGTAGACCTTATGTCTGCTTTACTTGGAGGGTCCCAGTCTTTGACCATTCAGTGGTAATAACCTACTGATATTTCTACAAATTTAATGGCTTTATATATATATATGTAATCTAAATTCAATCACACATGCTTATGTGTGGTTAAAAAGAAAAATTTTGAAAATCTGATGTTTTAGGTATCTCAATTGGTTCTAATTTCTTGAAACTACACCATATTTAGATGTTTTTCTTAACATGTGGTGTGCAGGCCTAGGCTTAATAGGGCCTATACCTGTGGTTTCCCTTGTGGGGGTGATATCATTTTGGCTTCATGTGGAATAAGCCTGTGTCCAAATTCATTGTTCCTGAGAGCTATGACCTTTTTCAGTCTGTCTATGTGTAGAGGTCTGGCAACCAGTGTCCATGTTTTTGAGTTTGGCACTTGTCAAACTAGGTCTATTTACTACAACATATGGTCCCATAAAAAGGGGTTGAAGCTTTTTACACTCTGTGTTGGTCAGGATTCTTGGTATGTTGAGGTACACCATGTCGGTGACCTTGATTTCCTGTGGTGTAAGTTTCTTATCATATCTATCCTTCCTTTCCTTCTGTAGCTTGGCGACCCTTTGTATAGCTTTTCTCCTAGAGATATTTTGATTTGTTATCATGTTAGCTACATGGTCTGCTACAGTGGATATGTCTTCCTGTATTCCCAGCCCTAAGTCCATTGGGGTGGCTGGGTTTCTTCCATGAAGTAGGAAGAAAGGGGTGAATCCTGTGGTTTGGGATTCAGTGTTGTTTAATGCAAAGGTTATGGGTTCAATAAATGAATCCCAATTATTCTGATGCTTTGAGCAGAATGCTCTGGGAGCTGTGCCAATGCTAGCATTGAATCTCTCCACTAGATCATTACTTTGGGGCCTGTAAGGAGATGAGAATTTATGCTTGATCTTGAGGTGTTTAGTTAGCTTTGTGAACTTTGCACCTGTATAGCATGTTCCATTGTCTGTTTGAAGAGTGGCTGGTGTTCCATGATGGCAAACTATATTTTTGTAGAGCTCAGCTGCTGTTGTTTCAGCTTTCAAGTCAGTAGTAGCCAAAGCTGTTGCATATCTGGTAGCATAATCTATGCAGACTTGTATATGTTTGTTTCCTCTGGCAGTTGTGGGAAGTGGTCCCACTGCATCAAGATTCAGGAATTTCATTGGTGAGGCCATGTCATCTCTCACTGTCATTGGTGTTTTGTGTGAGTGTACTTGCCTTTTTGCTGTGAGACAAGTGGGACAGGTGGAAACATATTTGGTTGTATCTGCTAGCAAAGATTTCCAAAATACCCTAGGTCGGAGTACTGACATCATCCTACTTGAGCCAAGATGGCCACCAGTAGGTGAGTTATGGAAATACTGTAGTGTACTTGTTACCCATTGCTGTGGTATAACAATTTGAAGTGGTACAGTATTGGTCTTCCTCCAATTTATGGGGCATATGTGGACTAATGTACCATTTTCCAAGGTGTATGCCTGGCCTTGGTTGATGATTCTATTTGCTTGTGCTTTTGGTGCAGGCAAGGTTCCATCTTCTAGATATTGTATGAGGAGAAATAGTTTCTTGTCCTTTCTTTGTTCCAAGCCAAGATTTGTACCTGAGATGGATGTGTCGGGAATCTGATCCAGCAATTGATTTATATCTAGCACATGTTGTTTTATTATTTCTCTCTCCTTCTCTTTTTCATTGATTTTTGGCCTGTCTTGTGTCTTTTGTTGGGGTGTGTCACTCTTGTCTTGGTGTGTAGGCTCCTTTGGAGGGCATATTCTTGCCTTGGTGTGAGTGACAACCCTTTTCTTTAAAGGCACATTTTACTTATTGGCATTCTTCTGTCTCTCAGAGTTCTTTGATTTATTTGATGCAGTGTCTTTTGTGACATTTTTCCTGGCAGGTGGGTTTTTGGTAGGTTTGTTTCCTGTGACCCTTTTCTCATCTAGACTAGTTTGTAATTGTGTGGGGGGTTTTGGTGTGCCCTCCTGAATCATTTCTCTACTCTTTGAGCGTGTGGTCATAGGACACAAATTGGGCTATGGTAGGCGGAGGGGATAGTCGGAGGTTTGGTTCTAATGTTGGGGGTTTTGGGGACTCTGGAGAAGACTGGAGGAGGTAGTTTTGAGTTTTGAATGGGGTTTTAGCTTCTATAATGGGGTTTAGCTAACTTTAAAAGGGGTAGCTTTGATGCAATAATTGAACTTGGGTTTCCACCAGTTATGTTTCACCTCAATCCCTAAGGGGTAGATTTGATGCAATAATCGAACTCGAGTTTTCACCAGTTATGTTTCACCTCAATCCCATCTCCACTTGCAGTTTTATTATGTACTTGGGGAATATTCTCAGACTAGTGTCAAGTGGTAGAGCTTGTGTTTAAATTCCCTAGCCCATTTGGAGAGAAAACACAATTGGGTACTTCATCTCCAAGGGTTTTTATGGAATAAGTATATATGCCAATCCAAGGTCGAATACAATTCAGATTCCAGCGTCGATTTCACATTTCAATTTAGAATTCCTAAACACACGTCTTAAACAGGAAGAATTTCAATAAGTTAGATCCAATTGGTTCCAAGATCAATGGTGTCAATATCTATAAACCTCAAATAATAATACCACCACATTTCATCAATAACATCATATACCCAATCTCGGGCATGAGTAATTTCCATCGTTGTTGAATGTACTTAATTCCACACAATTACAAACCTTTACAAATTTCCATCCTCATTAATGCGAGGTTATTTCCAAAACACAAATTCACAAATAGCATTGAATTTCAAAGCCTAATCATAAATGTCTATCACAATACACAATCACAAACTATGGGTGCTTTTGAATTCCATCATGGCATAACTCCAGGTTAAATCAATAATCACCAATGGCTATCACAATATACAATCACAAACTGTTGGTGTCTTAAAATTCCATCATGGCATAACTCCAAGTTAAATCAGTGAGACCAAATGAAAGCAACCAAATCTAAGTCCTTCTGATTTGTGGTTCCTCTATGTAATAAGCAGATCCCCTAGGGTGTGTGTCTAGATCTCTAATTGAATGAAGTTAAGACCCCAGAGAGTACTCCATGCAGTGACCAAAGCTCCAGTAAATACTATTCAGAATTTCAATTGATTCCTACTTGTGGACTACCAGATATAAATCTCTTCCCCTATGTTTCCAGGACAGACCGTGAATCCCTTCCTTTTGAACACAGTCTGCACCCAACCCCTACAGTTCCAGCCTTATATACTCCCAGACTGCCGGTGGTTCTGGTCTTTTGCCATCCGACACCCTTTGGACTTTAAGCCTGGTGGTGCTCTAACAGATCACTGATAGAGGATGCACCCATCCACTCATAAGGACATAATCTCTACTGCTGCCACCAGGACCCCCAAGACCTACATAGGTAAAGTTCAAAACAATGACTCAGCCTCCACAGCCACTCCTGGCATCCTATAGGGCCATAACACACCGCGCCCACTCTAGACTTCATGTAACTAAGGACTTATAGTGACATTCTCTGGCTGTTCCTGGTGACATATCGCATTCAAAAGTTTTCTTTATGTGTATATCATACTTTATAGTAAACATTCATGTATGCTACGGGAATATACCTGAGACACTTATTATGAAGGAACCCCGTGTCTTTATATTATTTCCAGAATTACTGTTGTAACTCTTCAAACAATAGTGGTCGACTTGTCGCTCTTCTCAATTCCCTATAACTCAAAATGGTCTGTTGTTTCCTCTTCCTGGGTCAGGTCGCCAGAAAGCAGTAGATTTTGTGTTTTTGGGGTCATTTTGGACTCTTATGACTCTGGAGAAGGAAGTTGTGAACCAATCTTGTCTTACATAGACTCATTTGATAGAGGACACTTAGGGCTATCAGAAAAATGTTGATTTGTGGCCATGCATCAAAAACTCTTAGACTTGTAGCCTGCCAAAGTGAAAAAAAATGGCCAAATTTGTTCTTTTTTGACTTTTTTTGTATTTTTTACAAGTGTCCTGTATTGAATAAAGAACATCTGGAGTATTCCAGATGTTCTTTATTCTTTATCCCAGATGTACCGGACGTTACGTAACGTCTGGTACTTTTATCATCGTGTAAGAGGCAGTCTACTGTGCATGCATAACTCAATTTTGTTCCATTTTGTAATTGAAGTCAATAATAAACATATTGGCCTTGCTATTGTATGTGTTTGCTATGCATAATGGGACATTTTATATTACTGACAGCAACTTTAATTACCTCAATATTTCATCATTTTGGTACCGGACGTTACATGACACAAAACAAGCAATAAAAATGGAACCGGATGTCCTTAGTCGGTATTTTTTGGTTTCCTGAGCTGAGGAGATGTCCCTTCACAAATTTGTTAGGGTTATATAAAGTAGTTAGAAAATTAATTTTTAAGGGCCTTCAAGGGCAAAATCTTACACTTTCTGACGACCTGACCCTCCTGCATTGGTTCAAAGAATCTGACTGTTTTTGAAGTTGCTTGAGTGATAGCATATACTGCGTCTTCTGAATCTTCATCATCTGAGTCAGGTGGAGAGAAGGGTGGCTCCTTGGGAGTTGCCTTCAGCATCTGATTGAGTGATGAGAATTCAATAGGCTCAAAACCATTCTCTGGAAAGAGTTGTGAGTATTCTTTTTCACAGTGGCAAAACATAATGGGTGTCTCTGGTCTTACAATGGTGTTGGGTAGATCATCCCTCTTGAATGGTACTTTCTTTGGTGTTTTTGCAAACTTGGTTGTACTGGCTGCTCTAACTCTCCTTGGTGGGGGTGGAGGGTTAGTCATGGGTCCAGAGTCTGGGTATTCCCTTCTAGATATAGTATCTGGTGGTGTGTTATCATCACCTTTCACATGTTGAATGGTGAGGGTTCTACCTGCAAAGGCTACTGCTCTGAGCACTCCTTCATTATCTCTCTGTGAGAGTACAGCTCCTAAGCTCACATTGGAAGCATTAGTTGCCAAACTGAACTCCTTCTCATAGTTGGGATATCTGAGAAGACCATAGGTACAGAGGGCATGTTTTAATGCTTTGAAAGCATTGTCAGCATCTTCTGTCCAGACAAATGGTTTGAGATGTGTCTGTAGATCGTACAAGGGTCTAGAAATTTTGGCATATAATTTGATAAACCTTTTGAAGTATTGGCATAGTCCTGTGAAGGATCTGACATTTTTGACTGACTTTGGTGTTGGGAAGGTTTTGATGGATTCTGCCTTTGTGGGAGGTGGTTAAAGTCCCATGGGTGTGACCCTTATTCCCAATAAGTCTATTCTATCTATGAAGTATTCACATATTGATTTCTTCAATTTGAGTTTACCAACTCTTAAGCTGTTGAAAACATCTTCCAAGTCGCGGAAGTGTTGTTCGATGGATGGTGATAATACAGTCAAATTCCTGTACATCGAATATTGTTACAACGAATTTTCATTTACAACAAACAAATCACATTGTCCCAATCACTCCCATACATTCCTATAGTAAAAGAATCCCTTTACAACAAACCTTACATGGCCTGAAATCGTTTACAACGAATTTTTCGGCTAAAACAATAGTTTACCCTGCCTTACAATGACTTCAAAAGGACACTAGGACTTTTGTTTGGCCGCCTCCTAATCACCTGGGCGGGGGAGGGGGAGATCTGAGAGGTGTAAAGGGTTGTGATAGGGCATCTACAGCCGCCTCCCTTCTCACCTGGGCAGGAGGGGGGAGATCTGAGAGGTGTAAAGGGTTGTGAAAGGGCATGTGAACCTGTATACTAGAGGCTACTTTTTACTCTGAATTTTTGTGTGAGGGGGATCTTAGAGGTGTCAGGGGATTTGATAGGACGTCTCCCCTAGATGGAGGGGAGGGGGTTCCCATGTCCCTTGTCAATGTTAAGCAATTTAAGGAAATCCCATGTTACTTGTCACCAAAATTGTAACTTCTCCTGTCCTTTGTCGGTGAACTCAAAGTCACATGTCGATTTTACGAACCACAGACATGTGCTCTGAATGTCTGTAGACTTTTGTAAGGGTAGGTGAGGTCTTAGAGGTGAGAGATTGCACTTTAGGCTATCTTAACTACATGATTTAGATACAATGAAACCTTTTTGCTTGTCCCAAGTATTTTGTTGTAAGGGAATTTTACTGTACTAAGATGTCATCTAGGTATGGTAGGGCACATTTGTATTTGAGTTTGTTCAGAATTAATATTACTAGATGGCAAAATCCGGCAGGGGCCGTAGCAAGTCCCTTCGGCATCCTTTGGTAGACATATTTTTTGTCATTGGCTATGAATGCAGTTTTGTGCTGGTCCTCCTCCCTTATAGGAATTTGAAAAAATCCCTGTTGGGCATCTAGCTTACTGAATATTCGTGGTCTGAGTGACCCTATCATATCTAGAGTGTCGTCGGCCCAGGGTGTAGATAAGGCTTGATTGATTGTATTTTGATTCAAGTGACGAAAGTCTGTCACGAGCCTATGGCCTCCTGATGCCTTCTGTACTAAAAAGGATCTGGATGCCCAGGGGCCCTCAGCACATTCTCTGAGAATCCCCTGTTTTACTAGCCTTTCACACTCTTCCCCTATTGCGGCCTGTTTCTCTGGTGTTTGTCTATAAGGTAGGAAGTGGCATGGTACTGCTTCAGGTTTCACATGTATAGAGTGGGTATACAGGTGTGTGACACCAATGTCTCCATCTTTTCCTACAAATATATCATCATATTTGGTCAGCAGTGATTTTAACCTATCATGCTGATCTTTTGATGTGAGCACAGATTTTGGTGGTACATTCTCTTCCAACTCTGGCTCGAGGTCATGTGCTTCACTATGTATAGCTGCTATTTCAGAGAGTCTGATTGAGTTAGGATCAGGGTCAGCATATGTAGACTCACAGTCTGAGTCTGTGTCACTGTATGAAAGTTCATACTCAGGCTGTATGGCTGAGATGGATTGTCCAGTGGGTGGGGTAGTGTCTGATACCTGTTGGGGGTTTTCTAGATCAGATTCTTTGACTTCCTGAAATAGAGCTATGATGGCACCCTTGTTTATTTTATGTGGGCACCTGCTGGTGTTGAGTAACACTAGGGGGTGTTTGTTATTTTCCCTGGGGGTTACTGCTGCCCTTTGAACTAGATATGGGGCATTGTTATTTCTCTGGAGGTTATCTACTACTCCAGTTTTGCCTTGCAGTGATTGAGTAGATGTGACTTTTCCCAATACTGCAAGTTCAGGAGAATGGAGGGATGGTAAAATCCCTCACTGCCCTAATGGGTTTGAGAATTTGTTCAGGATCAACATTGAATTCAATTTGAGATTTTGTAGTGCTTAAGAAATCTGTGCCGAGAACAATGGGCTGTGAGAGGTTGGGGATTACAGCAAATTGGTATTGAAATCTGACACCTTGGATTCTAAAATTCAGCATAGCTGAATGTCTAACATGACACACTGATCCATCTGCGAAGTGGATGTTGACTTTTTGACTTCCTGAATTGGATATGGAATCTCTTTTGGAGATCCATGAGGAAGGCTTGTCTGACACAGGTGATAGTGGCACCTGTATCAACCAAACAGTGTACATCTGAAACATCATAAATATTTGCATTGATACAGCCATTTTGAAAAAGTACAATGTAAAGCTTGGTACTCTCACCTGTATCCTTTGATGATGAATCTGGTGGGGTAATGTGTATCACTGATGGACGTCTCTGTCTGTTAGATGGTAGATTGGCACTAGCAATTGTCTTTTGGTGAATTTTTGTTAATCCTGAGTGATTGTTTGTGTTTGGGGTGTCACAGTGCACTGGCCCATCAGCACTGTGACATCCTAGTTTTCCTGGTTCTGTGGGGTGGCTGTGATGTTGGCCACCAGAAGTTTGGAGATTTGATCCATCACATGAGGTTGTATTTGGGGGTTATCCTGTTGGTTTCCCTGGTAACCTCTTGTGTTTGGTTTGTAGTCCTCCTTATGTGAGTTGGAACCCTGGTTGTATTGACCAGAGTTGCTGTAGTGGCCAGAGTTGTTGGAACCCTGGTTGTTGTAGGATCCACTGTTGTTGTTGTAGCAACCAGAGTTGCTAGAACGCTGGTTGTTGTGGGAGCCATTGTTGTTTTAGGATCCACTGTTGTAGTTCCTATGTGGACTATGGCTCCTGCTGTTGGATCCTTGGTTATATGATCTGCCATTGCTTGGAGTTCTATCTCTCCTATCACTGTGTGAAGAGTTACCACTGTTGGAGTTGGATGAGTTGTTGTCCCTTCTACTGTTGTGTCCCACCCAGTTGTTTCTGTTGTTGCCCCCCTACCTCTACCTCTATTGGAGTGGTAGTTGGGGTCATAGTTATTTCCTCTATATCTGCCGGTGGGATCTTTGGAGACAACCTTAGCTTCCTGCTGCCTTACATGAGTACTGGACATTAGGTTAACATCTTCCTCCTCTGAACTAGTGGTGACTTCCGCGACCTTTCTCTTTGTAGTCTTTGGATTAGACTCCTCATCCCTTACTTTTCTGGATTTTTCTTGGGTCTCAGCCTCTAGGGCTTCTCCAAGGGCTTGGTCAAAAGTGTCTATCTACTTATTTTGAAGAGCTACAGAGATCCAGGGCCTCATGCCTTGGGTGATTGTTCTAAATAAGGTTTCATCCTTTAGACCTTGGGCATTACACACTTTTCTGAGATGGCATGCATAATCGAAGACAGGTTCATCTACCCTTTGTGCGCGGAGTGCAGTTCTGGAGATAATATTGTCTTGGGTAGCAAAATACTCCTTTAGTTCATATACTACATTGGTCCATGTCAACTTATCAGGTGTGGCACTTTCCTTGAAGGATTCAAACCAAGCCAATGCTTGCCCTTCAAGGCACTTGGGTAGATATGTTACCATGGTGTCACTGTCTGTTACTTTGTACTTGTCCTTTAAATACTCTGGGAATTTGTGGTCAATAAATAGTGCTGTTGACATGAGTGGTAGCGGGTGCCTGGAGGTTTATATAATACATAGCTGGTGGTCAGTGGACCGTGAAGGCTCATATGGAGTTATATGTATTAATGCCTCTATCTAAAACTTTCTATGCATTAATACAATGATATGTTACAATTTATGGCATAATAAAAGTGTAGGGTAAAGTGACCATGAGTCGTCCACTTGGACCTCTGTGCAACCTCTAACTTTTTCTAGGACCTGTTCTACAGTAGGCAAACATGGGTGGGGCATTAAAAAACGGTTATGAAAATTTTCCTTAAGTGTTTCTCTTTCCAGCAAATAAGGTTACAAATCTTATAGTCATGTCTACCAGCCCCTTTAAGCCTTCATTTTACAAGTGAAGTGTATTTTTCGTCATCAGTACCATGAGTTGGCCACCAGTACCTTGAGTCGTCCACATCATATAGTGAATCATCACTTTGTAGGAGATTGTCTATTGTGTACTTAATGCAAGGAAGGAGTGAATTTCCACTTTATTGATAATTGACAGGGTGTAAATACAATCCATTTACAATATTTAGTCAAGGCTCACTCTTTCCCTAAACTACTAAGACATTATTGCAAGCTTATCCTCATTTACTAGTTGCAATCCAATATAAGTGACTTGCAAATCATCTAAAACCCATTTCTATTTGCATGGATATAATCGCAAACATGCTCTTATTGACAGCCTTTGGGAGGTGATGAACCCAATAAAGCCAAAGATTGTAAGATGGCAAGTGCTGCATCTTCCCATCTTCTCCAAATGTTAATCACTTAAAATCTTCTAAGGTGGTCATTGATAATTTCAATTTACCACTATAAACATGCAAAGTGGCCGACTCAGGGTACATGGACGACTCAAGGTCACTCTACCCTACATGATACTAGCATGCCAATGCAAGAGAACCTCAACAGGGAAAAATTCAATATGTATGATGAAGTGTTTATGTTCTTAACAGCTATCCGATATTATAGAATCTTAAGTTGAAAATCTTTATTTTACAGGCATACTGACTATATACCACATTTTCTTGATGTTGATGACATATATTATTCAGAATATATGAATTTATTTATGGAAGAAAGAAGCTTCCTGCTAAATTTTTCACTCATACTGGGTCTTTTATTGCATTTTATGCATTTGTAATATCAAACAGCTCAGAAATGAGAAGAAACCCAGCAATTCCATTATGATTTCTAACTTCAGCACCCTTGAATTGACCAAAAACAGGTAGTTTTATTACAGCTGTTCTTTGGCCGTTCCTCAGTATAATTATTTTAGAGCTATCAAGAATCTAATTGATTCTCCTTTATTCAAAATCTTCATTTTAGGACCTACATGCATATACAGATCACTTTATCATTTAGTACTAGACAATTCCAATATTCAAAATGAATTTCATGCGTAAAGTTAGAAATAGCATCATGCATGGAGTTTTACATTGTGACCTGCAGATGCCTAGATGCACCATGCTTTGGTCCTGGACATATAGATGGTGGGGGGTGAGTCGGGGTGACACTGAATCCCTGAAGTGGCTGTCTTTTATCATCCTTAAGAGAATCTGATTATGTAGCTTTATACCACGATTTCTGGCTTACAGAGTGCTTTTTGGGGTCTATTCCCATCCACATATCTGTCGATATTGTACACCCTATAGGATGTAACATCAATTTTGGAAGGCGTGCGGTTATCCATGTAAGGCGTGCGGTTATCCATGTAAGGCGTGCGGTTATCCTGGATAACCGCACGCCTTACATTGACAACCTCATGTCCTTACATGTCATATGTTACATGTTAAAACCCACGAAATTTTCAAGGCCAGGGCAGGGCTCGAACCTACAGTCTCAGATCCCTAATCCAACTCCCTATGCATTGCGCCACAGGGACTGACGAGATACGCTCAGTTAGAACCAAATCTGGATATGATACGAAGCCGTGTGCGCTGTCGCTGTCCGCTGCCGGGCGACGAGGTGTATTATACACAAACATAACAGCGAGACGGAGAAGACGCGGTGGCCTAGCGGTTAGCGCTTTGCGCTCAGCCGTCAGAGGTACGTGGATCGCGTCCCGGTCTGGGTGGTTCTTTTTTCGCCGTGTGCGCTGTCGCTGTCCGCTGGCGGGTGAGGAGGTGTATTTTATACACAAACATAACCGCGAGAAGCATCTTTTCTTCGCCGTGTGCCGCTGCCGGGCGCAGAGGTGTATTCTACACAAACAATCTTTCGCCGTGTGCCACTGCCAAGCCTAGCTGAGACGGGCGCTGCCGCTGTCCGCTGCCGGGTGAGGAGGTGTATGTACCGTGTACACACAATGGCTGGCATCGAGTCCCGGGGAGGGGGAATAATTTTTATTTTCATCTTGAATTTATTGGTATAATATTGATTATTTATTGGTTTCGTGGTATAAAATAAGTAGTCAATGGATAACTGATGACGAGTGTGGGTTATCGACAGATAATAACACGAGGCCGTAGGCCGAGTGTTATTATCGTCGATAACCCCCACGAGTCATAACCCATGTAGCTAAATACGATGTCATAACAGCTGGCAAACTGGCAAATCATTTGCATTTAAAACATGAATGTCACAGCAATACCCACTGGGCATGCGGTAAGATGTCCACTTTCTGTGGTATTGCTGGTGTGTGGGCACAGAAGTAGCAATGGGGAAAGGGGCCAGGAAGCCTATATCATCATGATACATTCAAACAGAACAGAACTTGTTATCAATGATATATCATGGAGCTGTCAGTACCCTCTTTGTAAAGAAAAAAAATTAAGCCCACTGCTTGCTATTCCCAAGAGCACCATGTCAGTTGGCTATGGTTTTAGTGTCCTACTTTGGCTGATACAACCCAAGATCAAAGAGGGGCGCCAAAATTTTCAAGATCAAAGACGGGCACCAAAATTCTCAAGATCAAATAGACGCACTAACATTTTCTGTGCCTTCAGCGTGGGGGAGCACAAACAAATTTGACCATCATCAAAACCCACCACCCTACCCCCTGTTGTTAAATAATGACCACTCCCCGAGGCAGTAGAGTAGCCTATAGGGCCTAAGGAGTGATTATTTACCTACACCATAAGGCATTTGATAATATGTTGAGGTTTTGTTGGTCAGGATATAGGCCTACTTTTTATCCTAACTTTGAAATTCTATAAGTGAAATGGTGCATTCTGGGGCCACAATAGCCTAGGCCTATCTGACAACATAAAAAAATACTAAGGGAGCATTCATTATTTATGGCAGGGGGGGTGCCAATCTGGCAGAACGAATATGTCAAAAAAAAATTACCTCCCCCTCGGGAATAGGTTGAAAAAAAGTGACCCCCCCTTAGGAATGGGTTGAAAAAAAATGCCCCCCTTAGAACTGATTGAAAGAAAATGATTCCCATCACATTACCTTATACATTTAACTATTTTCAACAAAGTCTATGTACATCAGGTCTCTTCATTCCTGTCATATTAGGAGAATTTGAGGGACTAATGCACTTTAGCAGGCGCTTAAGTGAACCCTTCAGCTACCCTAATGCTGACTCTAATGTGCAGCAAGATGTACGCCAGCTAAAGTGCATTCTACCTGAATTTAAACCATTCCAATTATGTGTTAAAAATGGGGTGGCCATTGTAGAATGTCGTAAAAGCTATTAGCCATTGGCCAGCTTTCATTTCGCATAAATGCAAAGCCTATTTCAAAATGCTTCCAATCTTTTGAAAAATTGAAATGTGAATACCCTGCCATTGATTGACTGACATATGTAATAGTACCTATTTTGAAGGCTCTTCCATAGGGGGCGCAAGCATGGGCCCCTACTGATGCAGTTCAAGTGGGTACTATATTCCCCTGTGTATGACCTCTGTGCTCAATAATAAAGCATTTTGGACCATTACCATACTTCAACATGTGGTATTTATATATTTTTTCAGCTATATCAATTTTCTCTACACCTATATTTGTTGCAAAGAAAGATAAAGGATTATAGAACAAGAAATGCGGTTGTGACCGCGTAAAAAAACGCCTCCTGCCGTTAATGTAGGTATACCAGTGTTTGATGATATATGTCTCATAAAAGCAGACATAAAGAAGATTTCACAATTATCAATTTCTCTATTCAGTAATTTTGTATTGTGAGACCTCATCACATGGGGCAAATGCAATCATCATAGCGCACTCCCGTACCGCTTCGCGGTACCGCCGCTACGCGGCGTGGGAGGCGCTAAAAAATGTCTAAAGAATGATGTACAACCCATAGATAAGTCTTGAGCAAACTGTTTGCCACTCCCTCATTATTTCATGTAGAGAAATATAAGCCCGCCCTATGTATAAGCCTGTCCTGTTTATAACCCTCGTAAATTAGCCACTTATGGTGTGTTTACAAGCCTGTACGGGCTTATACACAGGGAAATACAGGATGTCTTAGCCAGCTATATTATGTGACCTATTCCTGACTAATTGTAGTGATTGAGGCACTTGTATCTGTCTTTTTTTCAAAATTTGCACATCCAAAGACAAACCTTTTGAGATTTTTCTAGTGTTTAAATTTCATTCTAATCTCATTTTTTAACATTAATTTAGTAGGTGTGATGGATATCAATGGCAACAGTATTGATTTCAAAAGTGAAACTAAGGGTTAGAAAACTGGAGGTTCTGATCAGTAGTTGCTGTGATTATAGTAGGTGACCTTTTTACCACCGAGAACTTTGCTGGCACCTCTTTTCTGAAAGGGACATGCATCAGTCCTGTTTGTGTCATACCCATGCCAACCCCTTGTCTATGTATACTTCTAGAAAGCCACTGCTGTCATCTATTCTGATGATCCACAACAGATTGGAGAATGTTGACCATTCTCTCTTTCTTGACAGAAGACCCTTGTGCCAGATATAAGATGATAAGGTGATTTGATAATGGTTCACTGCGGATAGGAAAGAGGAGATAGGCCCTATAGACCCTTTTAAGTGGGCTAGGGAAGCCCCATGGGAAGGAGTGAAAAGCTATGGCCACCATAGAGTACTGGTAGGGTGGGAGGGGAGCTGATATCGCCCTAACACCTTTACAGCATTCATTAGCTTTACTCATAGGTGTGATGGAGGTGAATCACGTTGTTGTGAAATTTTGCATTGTGTTAGCGAATACCCCAAAAAAAGGAATTGCCCCGCCCCTCAGGAATAGGTTGAAAAGAAATGACCCCCTCTCTCACAATAGGTTGAAAAAAAATGACCCCCCCCCCTCTGAATACCTCTATGGGTCTAGACCCCTAAAATCGACGGCCCCTAAAATCGACGGCCTTTTCTTAAAATCGACAAAGGACATGGAGCTTCTAGGGACAAGGACATGGGACAAAAAAGATAGTGACAGAGGACATGGACTTTTCTTAAAACCGACATGTGACATGGAGCTTAGTGACAAGGACAGAGGAAAATACAAATTTAGAAACATTTGACTTTTCTTAAAATCGACAAGGGACATGGGGACCCCCATCTAGACCCCCACCTCTAAAAATGTTGACCCCCCCCTCATTTGCTCGGCCCCCCTGCCATAAATAATGAACGCTCCCTAAAGTCCCCCAAAATGTTGGGGGGGGGGCAAAACATAGTCTGACCCCCAGCTGACCCCCCCCCCCAACTGTTATGCTTGGGGGGGCGGTCATGGCCCCCTGGCCCGGGGGGGGGGCACTCTCTATGTAAGGTATACACATATGTGCGGCTGGCAAGGGTACTTTTTCAAGGAAAAGTCCCTAGCAAGCCTCCTGTTTCAGCCACAAATGTCCCTAGCAAGAGTCTACTTTTCAGCAAAATGTCCCTAGCAAGGGTCAACTTTCAGCAAAATACCCCGATTTACGCAGGAAATTTCGAAATTTTCTTGGACATAAGCACAGTTTTCATGAAAATAGCATGAACCAAATTCAATTTTCTCCCCAGTCAGTGTAAATTTAAGACATTTTGAAACAAATCTAGGATTATTGAGTCAAAAGTGCCCTAGCAAGGGTAGGCTTTTGAAGAAAAACCCCGCGAATGAGTGCCCTAGCAAGGGTAAGGGTTTTTTTGATACACCTGTATCAAAAAAAATTGAAGTGCCCCCCCCGGGCCCCCTGGGTCTAGCGGTTCCTCTGCCCCTGTCAATGTGTATGGGTGTGGACCACTAAATTTGACATGGTGAGATGGCAATTTCTTAAAATCGACATGTGACATGAGAGGTTCTTAGAGGTGACATGGGACATGGGGATTTAAAGGGGGGCTAGCATGGCTAAGACATACCCGCCTTAGCAAGTCACATGACCACCCCTTGACCAATCAGGGTGCTGCAATTTTTTAGCTGGTACCCGCGAATTTGTGAGCGATCTTTGAAGCGGTACCCATGTTGAAATTTGTCATGCTAGGCCCCCTTTAAGTGACATGTGACATAACCATTTCTTAAAATCGACATGTGACATGAGAGGTTCTTAGAGGTGACATGGGACATGGGGATTTAAGTGACATGTGACATAACCATTTCTTAAAATCGACATGTGACATGAGAGGTTCTTAGAGGTGACATGGGACATGGGGATTTAAGTGACATGTGACATAACCATTTCTTAAAATTGACATGTGACATGGGGGACCCCCCATCCAGACCCCCATGTGTCTATAAAAGCGCAATGAACGATCAGGGTATGACTCAGCCCTGGCACAGTGACGACACCTATTACCGTAATTCGAATTACGGCGATCAATGATGGCGGCTGGTGAGTTTGTAAACAAAGTCAAGAGGTGACATTTAGCATATAAAGAGGTTGTTTTAGCTGTTCCTAGGTCATACACATCTGGTTAAGAGACATGTCTGTCCGTGGGTTAACCAGGTTATCTTCTTTATACAATAGTTTGTGTGTGGGAGACATGACCAGTTTTCACTGGTATTACCGTAATTCGATTTGTTATCAAAACATGGTATCACCGTAATTCGTGATAGGTATCACCGTAATTCTAGAGTATCATGTCAGTTTTGCTTCGATTTCTGGCTATACACTGCCATGTAGAATATCCAAATCTGTCACACACGTTCCTAAAAGCTTTAAGAAAACTACTCTCCCCTTCAGGCTAACCTATTCATCGTTTAGGAATGAAATCACATCCATGTGGTCAAGTATTACCGTAATTCTCGTTTACAAACAAGGTATCACCGTAATTCTATACTTCCCACTTCCCTTGTCACAGTAGTAGCACAGAAACTGTGGCAAACATGATTCTGAAAATAGATAAGGAAACTTTATTTAATACAAGAAGCCAGTGAAAAAAGTTCTTTGGCATTATTTACACGAGGATATTTGCTGCTGGGCATTAGTGTTAAAGGAGAGTGAATTACGGTAATACCTTCATGAAGAATTACGGTGATATTTTGCTCAGAATTACGGTAATACTTGGCAAAGTGAACGTCAGAATTACGGTAATACCTCTTCCTGAATTACGGTAATACCGGCATTTTTAAAAAGGTCTTTTCCTGCCTTAACTAGTACACATCAAGTTAATCCAAGGGTTGGGTATTAAGCAGGAATGCCAATACTTCAATCTGTCCACACAAGTTGCTTGAAATAACCATAGATATCTTATAAATCAATAGAGAAGAAATGAAGTGAACTCACCAGCCGCCATCTTTGATCGCCGTAATTCGAATTACGGTAATAGGTGTCGTCACTGTGCCTGGGAAGCTCTCGAACGAACCACGCCACGCCCACGTTATCTGGTTTGACGCGGGAATCACCTCATACTGAACGCAGCGTTCCGCTTATAAGGTACAGAATCTCACCTTTACCGCCAACTGTTAGCGAAGGCCACATCGGCCAGGTCAGAAATTTCAGCCGTAGATGCTGTTTTTCTACAAGAGACATCTGAAGAATACCTAAACTCTACCTCCACAATGAGTGACAACGTCTATCTCTTCGTTCCAAACTTAATAGGCAAGTAGAGAGTCCACAGTGTAGATTGGAATATGCTTTTTGTACTGTAGATGCACTTATTAAACGGCTAGTGACACTGACAGCGAAGTGAGCACCTATCTTCGCTAGCCTAGAGTAGACAAACGTACCCCGGTAGCTGAGACTACCTGCCCCTGTGTCATTCGTCCCGTCATACGCCCCCCCCCCCCCAAACCCATCACCCCCCCCCCGTTGATAAATAAATAGATAGAACTAAACGACCGTGGTGTACAAGGTGGCCGACCCCGAGGGGTGGATCGGCCACCGAGGACACCAGGGGAGTTTAGTTCTATACCCGGTATTTATTTTATGTTTTTAGAGTCTTTAATTAACTGAAAATTAACAAAATTTGTTACCGTAGTGCCCCGTACGAGCGGCGGTCCGCCATTTTGAATGTTTACATGCACCCAGAACGAGGCTGCAGTAGTGGATCAGCCGCTGTGGTGGATCGACACACGTTACGCCACTGGGGGTGTGGCGATCGGCCGCGCAATGCTATCTCTACGGGAAGAAATATTCACATAAAATAAATAGATAGAACTAAACGACCGTGGTGTACGAGGTGGCCGATCCACCACGAGGGGGGGGGGGTCTCCCCCGAGGGGTGGATCGGCCACCGAGGACACCAGGGGAGTTTAGTTCTTTATTTTATTTTATGTGAATAACTTCTTCCCGTAGAGATAGCATTGCGTGGCCGGTCGCCACACCCCCAGTGGCGTAATGTGTGTCGATCCACCACAGCGGCCAATCCGGTACCGTAGCCTCGTTCTGGGTGCATGTAAACATTCAAAATGGCGGACCGCCGCTTGTACGGGGCAATACGGTAACGGATTTTGTTAATATTCAGTTGATTAAATACTCTAAAAACATAAAATAAATATAGAACTAAACTCCCCTGGTGTCCTCGGTGGCCGATCCACCCCTCGGGGGGAGTCTCCCCCGAGGGCGTAGCCTCGTTCTGGGTGCGTGTAAACATTCAAAATGGCGGACCGCCGCTTGTACGGGGCAATACGGTAACGGATTTTGTTAATTTTCAGTTGATTAAATACTCTAAAAACATAAAATAAATATAGAACTAAACTCCCCTGGTGTCCTCGGTGGCCGATCCACCGCTCGGGGGGAGTCTCCCCCGAGGGCGTAGCCTCGTTCTGGGTGCGTGTAAACATTCAAAATGTCGGACCGCCGCAATGCTATCTCTACGGGAAGAAGTTATTCACATAAAATAATGACCACACCCTTATCAGAAACCACAGGTATTGAACAAAACGTTTCAAGATTTCATTAGTGTGGGGGTTTCCACACCGTCTGCCACTCAGGGAGCTCTGTACATCATATGCCTAGGGACCGGTTTGTCACCGCTGTCGACCCCTTTCTGGGAGTTGGGCGCCGATCAACTAGGGACCGGTTGGCAGGTCTAGATTTCATTAGATATTGTGGGGGGGGGGCAAAAAAAAAATTCAGGCGAGCACTTAAACTCTTGTGGATATTTGCGCTCACACACCTTCGAGGGGGGGGCCAAAAAATTTCTAGCGAGCACTTGAACGCTGGTGTATATTTGCGCTCAAACACCCCTTCGATGGGGGAGGGGCAAAAATTTCTAGCGAGCACTTGAACGCTGGTGGATATTTGCGCGCACACACCAGCAGTTTTTTAGACCCCTCGGGGGGGGGGGAATTTAATTTATAGCAAGCACTTGAACATTGATGAATATTTGCTCTGACACATCGAAAATATGTCAGACCTCTCCGAGGTGGGGGGGGGGGCGATCTCTCATGTGTGAAAATCCAATAACCATTAAATACACAAACAAGAATGTACAACTTTAAAATCGAAATCTTACCTGTGCTGTGTCAATTGACTTTGATGTTTGTGCCTCAGTGTTTGTACTCTGAGGACGTTTTGGTGTGCACAGAGGCTTAGGAGTGAGTGAGTAATAGATGTTTAACGCCATTTCGACAGCTAAGGTCATATTCATGGCAAGAACTGCATTACACATTTTCACAGAGGAATGTGTCAGTGCCCGCGCATATGTGCACCACACACATCCAAGGGGATAGGAAAGAGGAGAAATAGACCCTTTTAAGTGGGCTAGGGAAGCCCGACAGAGGCTTAGGTGATCCTAGGGGAGATCCAGGAGACATGAGGGCTCGTTTTGCTTTTGGCTTGCCTAATGAAATTTCACCTGTAGGTGTAGCATATAGATCTAAAGTTCTCTTCCTCATTGTCTAATGTCTGCGTCAGCTTGCTTGGAGTCCAAGCTGGTGTCCTTGATCTTGGAGTACATGGTGTTTTTATCTCTAAGTAGGAATTGCTATCTCAAACTGCATTTGAGAAGGAAGAAGCAGCTGATTCCAACTTATCTTTGGCAAGCCTAATGTCTCATGTGATCATTGTACATCCCCCACATAACTCATACTTTTTGTCTGGGGTAATTGGCAGTCCAAGCTCATCTACCAAAATCCATCTTGCAGTGAAGGATGTATCTCTGAAGTTTTTATCTATATCCTGTCCACTCCTCTTTCTATATTTGTTTACTGTTATTGGTTCAGAACAGGAGATACAAGCATCTGATGATAAATGCAACTCAGCTTGTGTTTTCCTCTTGCCTCTAGGCTTCCCCATGTTTATATTTCGTCTACAACTCCATACAACTGTGACAGCTGATCCAAAGAAGGTGGCACAAACATGATGTGAATATTAACCGGTGAGAGTAAAATAGAAAACTAGGAGTCATAATCACAAATATCAGTTCAATTGGTACTTTAAAAAATAACATATTTGGACCGAGAAAGACATGAATGGAAAACAATTGTGTGCGTAGTACTCTTAATTATCTTGTATCTAGTAGTAAATCGTGTATTGGAGGCCTTATTTTTTAGTTCAGACATAATATAACAGGTGGCGCTCCAGTCAAGTCTCGCAGAGAAGGCCATGTGAGAAGGAAAACAAGCCCGATTTGGATTTTCAAGCTCCTATTTTGTGAGTTTATACTCACAGTACCTCATCCAGATTATACAGGGAGTACAAATGCGATATACAGATTCCATTAAACTAGGTTGTTAAGACATTGGTTTACGATTAAGAAATCGTGAAGTGCGTGGGGGTTTCGGGTGCACGATCTCAACTTCTCTTATGGTGAATACCCTCCACTGCACAGAACGAAGTGCCGAGTGGTGGCCTCCACTAATCTTCGCCGCCCGGGGGGGGCACTCTCTATGTAAGGTATACACATATGTGCGGCTGGCAAGGGTACTTTTTCAAGGAAAAGTCCCTAGCAAGCCTCCTGTTTCAGCCACAAATGTCCCTAGCAAGGGTCTACTTTTCAGCAAAATGTCCCTAGCAAGGGTCAACTTTCAGCAAAATACCCCGATTTACGCAGGAAATTTCGCAATTTTCTTGGACATAAACACAGTTTTCATGAAAATAGCATGAACCAAGTTCAATTTTCTCCCCAGTCAGTGTAAATTTAAGACATTTTGAAACAAATCTAGGATTATTGAGTCAAAAGTGCCCTAGCAAGGGTAGGCTTTCGAAGAAAAACCCCGCGAATGAGTGCCCTAGCAAGGGTAAGGGTTGTCGTGGGTTCAGCCACACACCTGTATAAAAAAAAATTGAAGTGCCCCCCCCGGGCTTCGCCGACTTCGGCCTATTCTCTTGGCCGATACTATTGGCTGATTGTTGTCGTTTTCGCCGTTTGGTGTCACTCACGTTTGTATACGGTACACATTTAATACAGTCACAGAGTCAGGTTTTACAATTTACTACCGGTACGTATGGCCATAAAGCTCATGTTAATTAGGAACCTCTTATCTCCGCACACCCTGGTGCCTACTTAGGGAGTAGTCATTATTATTTGAGGGGGGGTGGTGGGTTTTCGCGCAGATGTGCTGAAATTTTTTATGCTCCCCCTCGACGGCAGGCAAAATTTTTTGCGAGTTTTCGCGCCCTTTTTGATCTATAGTAGCGCGCAGGCCTTTTTTGCTAAAAAGAGGGTGAATTTTTTTAGCCCCCCCTCAAGAGGGGTCAAAGTTTTTTTAGCCCCCCCCCTCGGGAGGGGTCTGAAAATTTTACGGCCCCCCTCAAACCCACCACCCCCCCCCCCCCCCGTTGATAAATAATGACCACTCCCTTAATAATAATAATATTAGCTTTTATTGACAACAACTTGAACAAAAGTGAGGACATTGCTGACCTATGTATGTCATGTTTGTCTTGTGTATCTTTGTAGGGTTTTCTACATGATAGGAAAATGCTTGTGTGCGCATTTGTGTGTGTGAATCTCAAACCTGTGCTAAACAGAAGTATCTGTTTTCAACAGTGTACTTCTGTAAAACTGTATTATACACATGCAGTTTGTAGAAATTATTTCATGTACCGTAGTTTTGTAGACTTTCTGTATGACACATACATAACCAATGTGAGTCAACCATACCATACATATAGCATATAGTTATTTATACAGAACAGTTATTTATACAGGACATGTATACATGTGGTAACGTAAAAAGTAGTTGAAACCTTACAGTATATCAACTAACTATTATAGTACACCCATAGTTATAGATTGTATGACCAGCAGTTTAGAGTTGCCGCTGCTGCCTTTCTTGGAAGGAAGTATATACAAACTTGGCAAGTGCATTTATTATGCTAGGGTCTTTCTCTCTCTCATAATTGTAACAAACTTATCTGCATCAGATTTATCCTGGTAATTAATTACTTTTCCATCAAGATGATTTTCAAGAACTGTTCAGGCTGTATTATGGAGTTCACATGATGTCAGAAAATTTATCTCATCATGAATAGCACCAGAAGGGCAGTATAAACAAACTGTCACATTCAGGTTTTGGGGGGTTACAATGCCTCCCTATCTCAATACCAAGGTTGTGAGAGCTAAGTCTGTACTGCGCCAATGCATTCCTGTGGTTTTGATTACTTACACAAAAGAGATAGTGCTCAAGCCTGAACTCTGCCTTAAATCTTTTGAATGTCCTTAACTTCTTACCCTCCCCTGCTAGTGCAATATCATTCATGATTATTTCAGAGTATTTATTATAGATTGGTTCAGTAGCACTAGCTATGTTGTTTGATTCATCAGATGTGGACTGACTGTCCCAAAGTTGACAATATAATTATTATGCCGAGTGAGTACAGTAAACCTTTAACATTTGTACACCAATTATCCAGTCCTTTTTGTTCAAGGTTGCATAGTTCAATGTTGCCTGCGTCCTAGCATCTTACACAGGCCATTTTCCTATCACGGTGTGCCGGCGTCTTTTCGGCAACACTGGTAGTTTCATGTAACATCTATGTAGAATATGTGATTCCTAAGTTAGCGATTCTTTCCCAGTATTTTAGTGCTCTCACCTAAATTCACACCCTGCTGTCTTACTAATTAACTCGAAAAGAGTTATTAGCATATATCTTGGGGGTAGGCGGTTTCCTAGTAAGAGTTTTGTGGGGTGTTGGAGGCTGAGATGATGGTCAAGTTTAGGGTCGAAAAAAAGAGGTTTTAAAAGTCGATATGGTTATCAAATGCATATCAAGTGCATCCTATATATGTCAGGATAAGTGGGCCAAGGAATCAACATTGATCAATTTTTCCTGCCCTTTTGCAAGTGTGGTGCGAATAGGGCAGTTTTGGTAGGCACTGACGTAACTCCCGTTCGCGGTTCTGGCTGCCACAGCCACTCATAGTGTGATTAACCCTTTGAGGGACACTTTTTACCTCACCTATCTTCAAAAGTCGATTCTGAAGCTATTTATTGGAATATCAAGACAATTAGGGTGTCATATTAACGGGCTTGATGAGATCTATCACATGCATATAAGTTATCAATGATTGGTTGAGAAAAAAATAAGGGTTTGGTCAAGTGAAATTAAAGCCCAACTTTGGAGGCATTTTATTGTATGAAGATCAAGTTGCTCATAAAAATAACTAGTTTGCACGTGTTCTATGGTTAAAAATGTTATAGAATATGCCTTAACATTTCCATTTAGACATGGACCACTATGTTTTATAAGCAACCCCAACATCCTCACCTACAAGCTCTGAGAGGGGTAGGCTGGGACCACCTCCCACACCTCCCCCCCCCCACACCCCCACTGCACCACTACTCTAGCCTAGGTCCTTCACTCCAGGGGCTACATGGTTTTTCTTCTGTAGTACTGACCAGTAGGTCCTTCTAGTGAACATCTTAAGAGAGGACTGACTAGCAGGATTTCTCTATGAAGTAGAGGGGAGGCCAGTACACAAACAGGGGACTTCTTCTGAGAGGGAGGGTGATGCAGAGGCAGAGGACTTCTCAACAGCACATGGGGGCTAGGTGTGAACCCATCTAGTCAGGTGAATACCCCACCAGGCCAAGTGACTAAGAGGGCATCTCTGACTAAAAGGACATCACCAGACCCCCTTAAATATGGATGGGAGAACAGCAATGCATCATTCACCAGCAGCATGCCTAGAAGACAACCCACCCTGCAAACTTCAGTGGAGACTACAGGAGCTGTGGAGGCCAGGCAGAAGAAGTCACCAGTTCCAGTCCAGAACCAGACATCTCTCAGTACCCCCTGCAGTACCCTGTCTACATGCTTGACCAGCAAGGACTCATTGTGGGTAAAGCTATATATCCCCTTGACTTAATATTGTTTCAGGCAGCTGTTTGATGTAGCTGAGGCTTTTATTCCAGGTTAAAAAATGTGTTTTTATTTCATGTAAAAGAAATGTAACAAAAAAAGTTTTTATTTGGTTGAAAATTAGTTGAAAAAACAAACATTATTAAAACGTTTTTTTAAGTAATAGTAACATTTTTAAAACGTTTTTTTTTTTACCCAAACTAATAAAAACGTTTTGCAAACTTTATTTAACTTTTTAAAAACGTTTTTTTTAATGTAATAAAAAACATTCTAAAAACGTTTTTTCCCCAAACCAAATAAAACGTTTGCAACTTTATTTCACTCTATTTTTTCTTTAGAATGTTGTGAAAAAATATACTTAAATAATCCCAAAAGTGGACAAATTTGGTATCAAATTAAAGCTTATGGCCCAAGGAAGCTCATTATCAATAAGAGATATTCACCAAAGTTTAAAATATCGATGATAACTTTGTTATTACAATGTATTTTTTTCTTGAATTTGATATTTTACTCATCCATTTTTTTCATATTTTCCAGACCCACATTCCAGTGTGCAGCAGACCTTGACAACTATGTGGCATCCCTCAAGTCAAGTAACATCTCAGCAGTGTCAGCCCTGACAGTAGGGAATGTTCACCCTGTGGATGGCCTGGCAAGCAAGGCTAGAACTGTTCTAAAGACTCGTGACACTACAGCATCTGCAAAGAGCAAGGTCTATGGCAATGGCCCTGCAGTTGTCAACACCATTAATGGCCTCAGTAAGATCAAGTATAAGGACGGAACAGGAGATCCACATGGGTTCAGGAACATCATGGCCATGAAGGGCATCCCAGCTGGAAAAGTGAAGCGCTACGTCGGTAACAGACTTCATATCCTGTTCTACCTAGCTGGGGTCTTTGTAGAGCTGCGTGGGCCTCTGCTAGAATACCTGCGCAAGTTCTGTAACACCACTCATGGCCTACGACCAGGGCTCATCGGAGACCTCACAAACCCACACATCATAGCACATCTCACTGCCCTGGGGATGTTAGGAAAGCTACTGACAGGCCCATGGATGGAAATAGTATATGGGAACAAGGACAACCACTCAAACCTTGAGGTCATTCCACATATCAATATAGCCATGAATCAGTTGGATGAGTATGTGAAAGACCCACTCCTAACATCCACATGCACCACAGATGCCTTCAGTCGTCCCCTGCCCAATGACGATCGTGTACTGCAAGCCCTACAGAGAAACACCAATCTACCTGAGTATGAACCTGCTGTGAAGGAGCTGTGCAAGGGGTTTGTGGAGGTTTTGCAACGCCAAATGCAGAACTATATCACTGGACCCCTTGCAAACCCATCACTGAAGAGCCAGGAGGAGACATCTACAGCCCCTCTACACACCATGCATGCTGAGCGGATACTGGGTGCTGTTGATGCTCAGTCTCATTGGGCACCAAATGCACGAATGGACTTCATTGACTCCAAAGTACGCTACAAGCATAACCATACTGCACTGTGGTTAGAACGTCAAGACACAGCTAAAGTGATGAAGTTTGCACGGGACTTTGTAAAGAAGCAAAAAGCAGTCAACATTGAAAGGCAAACACAGCTGTCAGAAGAACACCAGAAAAGGATGAAGGAAAAGGCCCAGAAGAGGGACAAATGTCAGAGGTCAAAAGTGGAGCGAGTGTTTGCCAGTGCTCTGAAAGCACCACAACTTGACAACTCAGCACTAGACGAAGTGCTTTCAGCAGACAATCCTGAGATGACAACTCTTATTCAAGACATCATCAAGGCACCACAAAGCATGGTGAATTCACATCTCACCCAGATGTGGAATGGGGATGGTGAAGATGAACTCTATAATGAACTGGTAATCAAGTTTAAGAAGCGCAGCAAGGTGTTTGTAATTGAATACTGGAAACAAGACCAATCCAGAGACTATTCACATGAAGAAGAGCTCCCACTCAAGGCCTTCCTTACTGACATTGTATTAGGGGATCTTACACTTACAGCTTAGCATGTCAGGTGAATTGTATTGTTTAATGACTGTGCTAGATGTACAAACTTGAATTTCAACTATGCATTTAATATGGTGATAATTAATATCGTCATTCATGATGGTAAAAATCCAGAGATTTTTAAAGCAAGGATATATTATGGATGCAGACAGGTTTTGATAAGAATAGACAATTGAAAGTGCCATGCGTACACTTGTATTGCATCAATGTACTTGATGTCTGAATGTGATTAATTCATGACTGTGATATTCTGTAACTGGCTTTGATGATGAGCCATAGCAAAAGTGAACCAACTTGAATATGTATTGTATGGTTATGTCATAATTGAGCTGTGATCCTTGGGTTTGCAAGGTTTACAAGTGATGATGTGTTTGTATCTTATTGGTATCTGCAAACTTTCAAATAAAGCTTTGGCAATGAGTCATTGTAGAGTGTCTTTTGACATATGATAGTTATATATCATCACCTTGCCTCTTGATTTGAAATGTCAGTTTTACTTACACAAATAAATGTGATAAATCTTCATGTTAACTGCTTATCTACTTTTTCTATCCTAGAGTTTTTAAAATGGAAGGCAATAGTTGAACAGGGCGAAACATGATAATTGGAAATGGTGCCCTGTATTTTAAGATAAACACTATATTTTGCTTTTTAAAACTCATGATCCTTTGCTGACCAAGGATATTCCATAACTAAAGATATTAAATTTTTTTCAACGGAAGTAGTCATTTATCTAATTTCGCAATATTGACCTTTGACCTTAAAATGACCTTGACCTTAGACAAGGTCACCAAATGCAAGGTCTTTTGGTGAGCTTAGACCCATTCTTTATCTCAAATTTCTAGTCTTGATATATCATGAGATGTGTCAATTTTACTCCAATCTCATAACATTGACCTTAGAATGACCTTGACCTTGGGCAAGGTCACCACATGCCTGTTCACACTAATCACTGAAAAAGCCTTCAACTATGTTTTATATCAAGTTTCTAGCTTTAGTTTTTCATAGGAAGTAGTCATTTACCTAATTTCACAACATTGACCTTTGACCTTAAAATGACCTTGACCTTGTCCAAGGTCACCACATGCACAATCACATCCGCCTCGTGATGACCTTCGATCTACTTTTTATATCATAATTCTAGCTGTAATAGTTCATGAGAAATGGGCATTTAACTGATTAAATGACTCCTGATGCCAGCTAGAATGATCACGAAATCTGGATCACAATTAAACTCTTAACTATGGTTAACTGTGGCAGAACGATAGACAGAATTTCAGATCTTTGAATGGCCATAACTTTGCTTCAAATTAACATAAAGACTTCATTCAAAAAGCAAAATAAATCAGTTTTGTGAGATCTATCCATAGATCATTAGCTAGAGTACATAGAACCAAGTCCTAAAAATTAGGTAAGTGCCTAGTTTTGGCGGGAGTTATGCGAATAGTGGCTTGGTGGTGCCAATAACCTGGGTGAGGGAGTGCTGATGTCAGACCACAAGCTAGACTTGCTCAAGGCTATTGATTTATTTCTTTTTGAGTTATGAGCAATGCACATTGCTGCCCTATGTTTCACATGTGACCCTGGGGGCCCTTGATCGGGGGAGGGGGGCCCCATGTCGCATGTCGATTTTAAAATGCCATGTCAGTTGTCACTAAGCAAAAACCAATGTCACTAGTCTAGTGTCACTAACATAGCTTATCCAATTAGGTCTTTCATGGTGCATATTATAAGGATATGATTATGTTCATGGATACGGTAATCTTTTTATAATTGTGATGACCTGTTATGGAAGTCTTTATATTGAGTACCCGGTACTAGTGAAGTGATTCTGATATAAAATGTATAGTCTGACATTTGATATGATAAGTACAGGGATTTTTATACACCCCCCCCCCCCAAGTCAATGCCCACAAGTTTTTGTGCCTCCCCCCTTGCTGGAGTTGGGGAACATTTTCGCGCCCCTCCTTGATCTATAGTAGTGCACAGGCTTTTTAGCTACCGGTACCTGTAAAAAGAGGCTAAATTTTCTATGAAAATGTAAAATAATAACCACTCCCTTATCCATGTATGTCTGCAGAGGACTCAGCTGGTGTAGCTTAGCTTTGGAATTTACAAAATCATACATGCAAAGGTTCAGGTCTGAGAAAGTGACACTTTAAAAAACAACAACATTGGAACAATAATGGGGGGGGGGTCTGGGAAAATTTTACAGATTGTAAGGCCAAAAGGTGCATTCTGAAGCCTTCTGAGTATAGCTCAGACCTTCTCTGGGCACTCTTTTTCATGTCACTAAGTCCCATGTCACATGTCGAATTTAAGAAATGGCCCTGTCACATGTTACTAGTATTGCCATGTCCCATGTCGATTTTAAGAAATGGCCATGTCACCATGTCAATTTTAAGAAAATGGCCATGTCACCATGTCGATTTTAAGGGTCTAGGGCCATACCCTGCCGCCTACCCCAGTGTTGCCGAAAAGACGCCGGCTTTTGCCGGGGTAGAATGTAAATTGCCAGCGTAGAGCCTTGGGATGAGCTTTCTAATGGCGAAAGAATTTTTCAAATCGGTCAATTAGAAGCAAAGATACAGCTGTTTATGTATAATCATTTATAATAGTTTATACCAGTGCCTTACCATGTCAATATTCATATGGCCTAGGGATGTCATCGATATCCACAATATCAAAGTATCGTCATTACAGAAATAGCGAATATCGTATCGACATTGCTCTTATATCGATACAAAATATTGTCTCATTGAAAAAAAATGCAAAGAATTTCATTGAATCCCCTGATATTTGATGGCATGACGCATGTTTGATATCAAATTGAAGCTTACAGGCTACCAGATACAATGGACTAGAGGGTACCTTCAGTTTCATAATGCTATTAGGGCAGTACAAGTTAAACCACCAAACTGTAAATATTGTCCAGTTAAATGTATACCTCCCACCGATTAAGACCCCTACAGTGTGTACATTCTGGGTGATGTCGTAATTCTTTCCTGATAGCCTTGGGAATAGCCCCTACCAATGGGTGCCCTGGTAGTACATGTCTATATCAATACGTTTGTACTATAGAATATCACCAAGTACCAATGTGTGAATGCATCCTATAATAGAATTATTCTGCTCTGATTTCCCTTGCAATCAATAGTGATCTTTTTTTCCAATTTCTTTATGAAAATCATAATGATCTTTGACATTTCTGAAAGGAGTTGGATCACCTCCTTAACCCTCCCCCCGCCCACCCACATACACTAATTTCTGGATGTTTGGGATCAATTGAATCAAGGCTTACATGCATCACAAAATCGGGAAAAAATCGCAATATCGAGGCCAAAAATCGTGATAAACCCAGCTGTCTGGCCAATACACATCCTGCTGTCTACCCAATACAAGCCCTGCTGTCTACCCAATACATGCCCTGCTGTCTACCCAATACACGCCCTGCTGTCTACCCAATACACGCCCTGCTGTCTACCCAATACAAGCCCTGCTTTCTACCCAATACACGCCCTACTGTCTACCCAATACACGCCCTGCTGTCTACCCAATACAAGCCCTGCTTTCTACCCAATACACGCCCTGCTGTCTACCCAATACAAGCCCTGCTTTCTACCCAATACACGCCCTACTGTCTACCCAATACAAACCCTGCTTTCTACCCAATACACGCCCTGCTGTCTACCCAATACACGCCCTGCTGTCTACCCAATACACGCCCTGCTGTCTACCCAATACACGCCCTGCTGTCTACCCAATACAAGCCCTGCTTTCTACCCAATACAAGCCCTGCTTTCTACCCAATACACGCCCTGCTGTCTACCCAATACAAGCCCTGCTTTCTACCCAATACACGCCCTACTGTCTACCCAATACAAACCCTGCTTTCTACCCAATACACGCCCTGCTGTCTACCCAATACACGCCCTGCTGTCTACCCAATACACGCCCTGCTTTCTACCCAATACACGCCCTACTGTCTACCCAATACACACCCTGCTGTCTACCCAATACAAGCCCTGCTTTCTACCCAATACACGCCCTGCTGTCTACCCAATACAAGCCCTGCTTTCTACCCAATACACGCCCTGCTGTCTACCCAATACACGCCCTGCTGTCTACCCAATACAAGCCCTGCTTTCTACCCAATACACGCCCTACTGTCTACCCAATACACACCCTGCTGTCTACCCAATACAAGCCCTGCTTTCTACCCAATACACGCCCTGCTGTCTACCCAATACAAGCCCTGCTTTCTACCCAATACACGCCCTGCTGTCTACCCAATACAAACCCTGCTTTCTACCCAGTACACGCCCTGCTGTCTACCCAATACAAACCCTTTCTACCCAATACAAGCCCTGCTTTCTACCCAATACACGCCCTGCTGTCTACCCAATACAAACCCTGCTTTCTACCCAATACAAGCCCTGCTTTCTACCCAATACACGCCCTGCTTTCTACCCAATACAAGCCCTGCTCAGGCTGCTGTCTACCCAATACAGACCCTGCTGTCTACCCAATACACGCCCTGCTCTCTACCCAATTCACACCCTGCTGCCTTCCCAATACACACCTAGCTGTCTACCTAATACACACCCTTTTCAGCCAAATGCACTTCTTAGCACAAGATCATGAATTACATTTTAATGTCTGAACTATCATGTAAATTGCAACATATGCTTTGAGGTCAATAAATCGGTCTGGCAGACCATTCTGCTTTTAATGAAGACCGCACCCCCCCCCCCCGAAAAAAACCCCAAAGAACACACCAAAAAAACAACAACCCGAAAACCCTGATGACTACCTAATACACACGCTGCAGTAATAGTGTATACCTATTTCACACCTTGCTGTCTACTTAGGCATCACGTTATAGAAGATCACCGTCACAGAAAAAGAGTGAATACATTATGTATTCAATGTTAACCAGGTACTTTTACATGTGTTTTCAGGTTATGCACGTATTGTGCTGGCCATTATCTCCTTTTACTACATGCCAACGGACTATGTCATAGCCACCACCTGCTACATTACCAGCGCCTTACTCGACGCCCTCGATGGACACGCAGCACGGATGCTTGGACAAAGTAAGTCTGTTATGTAATTTCAGTATCTAATGTTAATAGATCATATTAACAATATTATTTAGGCATAAAAATAAGTGGCAGGACATATAAGTTTCAGTAATTCCAATCTACCGTAATCTCCCGCGTAGAAGACGCGCTGCGCGTATAAGACGCACCCCAAAGTTAGCACATGCATTCTCGCGTATAAGACGCACATTTTAATGCTGATATTTGTAAGATCAGTACATTTCTATAGAAAAATTACCCCTCGTATAAGACGCACCCCCAACTTGAGTGAAAGCTATAAGACTCCACAGCATTTTGTTTGGCGTAGAGGACGCGTCTTATACGCGGGAGTTTATGGTAGTTTAGATTTAAGATTAAGATTTTTCATACCGGTACTTTAAGATTCATCCTTGAAAATTGATTAAAAAAAAAAGCTCTACCCTCCCCATTATTACTGCCGAGTAGAATGACCCAATGGTACACGTAGATATAGCTGTGTATTTGTACAATGTATATACTATAGAGTCTGTCCTATGTGTGTTCATGGATAAGGATTATTGATGCTCAGAGCCCAAGGCCACCCACACCCACACAGGCCTGGAGTTATGGTAACTAAGGTAACAGCCTGTAGGGGTACCTCATGGTGGGCCTAATCTGCTCCACCACCAGTCAGGTCACCAGGTTGTCATGGTAACCCCTAATGAATCAAGGCTAGGGGGATATAGCTTGGACTTAGTTATTCGCTGTCCCATTGTCAACTCATGTCTAACCGTCAGTAGGGGTAATTAGAGAGACTAGGCGATATATCTATTAGAGACGTTGTTAACCCGAAAGGAGTTATTAGAGCCGGGTAAAAATTAGGTCGTTTTCAGTGCCTACTTCCGGTTGAAAAAAAGATGAGAAAAACGAATTTGTTTTTGGCAAAAGAAGGGTCATATCACACTTTTTTTTCTTATCTTGCTAATAGAATGATAGGAAAATATGTTAGGCTTACCTTGATAGATTGTATTCTTATGTGCAGCAGATTAGCTAGAATCTTTATCGAAACAGGTAAGGGTAGGGTTGCATAATGCTCCATTGCAGTTAAGACGGTTGCGTTTCCAATGCTTAAGGCCCCATAGAAGGTGCGAATAATCAACTTTCCCTTTTTTTTTGGACTGACGTGGTGCGGACCATTGTATTTTGGGTAAAAAAATTGATCCGACGTTGATGAATTTGCCATCATTCATCTCGTGCGCGCACACGAGATGTCGTAATTTCGGCACAAACATGGCGGATATCGATTTTTTGTAAATTATAATATAGAAATGTGATAAATAATTGCCAAAGTATATGATTTGAATTGATATGTATTATTAAAAACATAAAAAAAAAAATTACATGTTCGCCCTGTCGTCAATTCGCATCCCAAAGCCCGTGGTGGTGCAAATAACTATGGAAATTGGGCGGGCATGCGCACAGGATACCAAAATCCAAAATGGCGGACAGCGAGACGATCGACTCACGGTGCCATCGAAACTGCTTGATCATAACAAAATGGAGGAGAATTACAGTGTCTCATGCCTTTTTACGGTTAATGTGGATCCTTATTCAACACCTGCTGATATTGTGCAATGCATAACTCGCCAGGAGAGGAGTTATTTGCCAATGAAACATGCGAGCGATAATGGGTGTATTCTCCATAGGCTTAACCATTGACAGTGATAATGCTTGAAGAAAACATGAGGTTAGTATCAGAAGGGGCCTAAAAGAAGAGATTAAGTGCCCTTTCGGGTTACTTGCATTGCAAAATGCTGTCCTATATTTTAATGCTTCAGTGTCATCTATAATAGAGGGTTTTGGATCCAATGAAATCTTGAGGATTATAATTTCTTATGATGTTCGTTCCTCGCGTACAAAGTGGTCTATGATCCATCGATATATGAATTAGGTTTAGGGATTCCAGTGGGGCCCTCCAATCAGAAGATACTCTAACATGGAGGGGGAGGACTTTCAGAATCTTGACTCATCCTATGGGATTCATCTCAAATGCATTAAAAAAAATCTAAATCAGTGGCCGATCCAGGAATCGCAAAAGGAGGTGGTGTACCCTTCCTATGCGTTATCACGCAGATCCATGAAGAACTATTATTCTCACCTATAAGCTGTGCCTTAAATGCTGAGTATTAGGTAAATACTGGCAAAAGGATGGGGTGGGCTGCTCCTCCACACCTCTGTCAAAATCCGGCGCTGAAATTTGTATGGCAGACTTACATTGAAAACCGTGATATTGAATCTGGACAGTCTCTACCTGCCTTAAAAAGACAATACCTTTTTTTGTGTCTGTAGGTTCCAAGTTTGGGGCCATGTTGGACCAGCTGACAGACCGGTGCGCCACCATGTGTCTACTGGTAACACTAAGTTACTTCTACCCGTCGTGGATGTTCTTCTTCCAGCTGTCTATGGCGCTCGACATCGCCAGTCATTGGCTGCACCTACACGCGTATGTACTCTACTGTATTAACCCTTTTCAGACTGGATGATGCCTGCAGCTCCATGTTTAATGATTTATGTAATGAACTGGTGCACTGCTCAATAGTCAAATATTCGGTGTACTTAATCCCCATGATAAAACCTAACGTTCAGGCCTATCATTGGAAAGAAATTACCTCAGATATGAGCTGAAGCTGTAGCATGGGAATTTAGTATAACTTTTCTAGAGTATAAAGTAACGCCTCTTATAATTCACATTCTCTAAGTAGCAGCGGTTTATATGTTGGATTTTACGGTGGCTGTTCCTAGACCAGTTCCTCAATCAGTGATCATGGTTAAAAGTCAGACAATGGACACTTTTAATACATAAATATTCTATGTCCCATAGTGTGTATGATTCAATGTAAGTAAAATAAATAATGACCTTTTACAACAATATAAATGAATTAATGCATGTATTATCACAAATTATTATTTATACGTTGCGTTTCCAGGTCTCTGATGAAGGGCAGCACGAGTCACAAGAAAATCGACTTGTCGGGGAACCCCATTCTCCGCCTCTACTATACCAGCAGGGTAAGTGTTCACATATCAACAGCCACACACAAAGATACATAGAACAGCTTTTATCTACTCCAACATCTTCGTTCTGGCATCAGCAACTGGTCTTACTTGATATGTTTCTCAGAAGTTTTTATTCACAAGTTTGGTTCAATTACAGCCGTTCCTGTTCGTGATGTGTGCTGGTAACGAGCTGTTTTACGCTATGCTCTATCTCTTGTATTTCACCACAGGCCCCATCTGTAAGTGTATCCTTATGATCTATACCATGATTTTTTGTATACCGCAGTCTAGATGCTAAGCAAACCCAACTGTAAATCCTCAGCTGTTAGCTAACTCCATGAGTCGAACCTGTCATAAAGAGGAAAAATTGGGACAGCTTACGGTAGATTCCCAATGCCATTTAATGACGTATACGCTAGATATATTATTATTTGAGTGATAATTTACAATAATTAAGAAGAAAAAAAGAAGTAAAATAAATGTACCCTGGCTAAGATTTAACAAAATGCAAAGATGTCGTAATAAACTACACCGACTAAATCTTCATCTGTGTTCCAGTGCCAGTGTTGGGTGTAGGTCTGTGGAAGGTGATCTGCGTCCTCAGTTTCCCAATCGCTGCAGTCAAATCCGTCATCTCTCTTGTCCACCTTTGTGCGGCCTCCGAAGATGTTGTCCGGATAGATATAGAGGAACGCCAACTCGCTAAACAGGATTAGGCACTCCCAGCTGTTCAAATAATGCCCACTCAGATTATGAAAAATAAGGCGTAGACATAGATAACCACAGAATATCTCATTGAACGAGTCTAAGTCTCTAACATTCACCATTTTGCTATATATATTTTGACCTACTCTATGTACTCGGCGTTTATTTTAGTTGTGAAATATGCCATTGTTGGCAGTTAGCATCTTGTAAGTGGTAAAAAAATTATGACTGTGACTAGAAAGAAAAGATGAGGCCATACTGTGAGGAAGACTTTCCAATATAATACTGGATCATTATAAATTTGTTATAAATCATTCCTATCGTGACCACGTGTTCATCAAGAATATATTTTGATAACAGAAAATAGAAAATATCCTCTCTATTAACGTTTGCAAGGATGTAAGGGATTAAGTGAAGAAAGCAATGGGAGTATGTGAAAGGCTTGTGCAATGGGAGAAAAAAATAAATATACAGAGATGCGACTTTTCCTGGTTTACCAAGAATTCCTGGTTTTGATCCCAAGATTTCTGTATTCAATTATGTTAAATTCCTGGGAAAATGTGTCAAAAGTCCAGTTTTCCTGGTTATTGTCGGCCAGTGAGTGGCATCTCTGAATATATTGAGGGTATACATACTATCATTATTTATTGAACAAGATGTAACTATGTAAATGATGAACGTAGAGGTAATGATGTAGATAATTATCTGTCGTAGAATGAGATCAGTTAGCATATGTTGAAATAAGCTGAGGGTCACAACAATGTTGGGAGTCGAAAAATTTAATTACGGTATATATTTAAGCGAAATAAAACAAAGGTACATACATCGAATAGCTGGCTACACCCAAATAAGTCTATAGATAAAATCATGATTGGCATTCTCTCGTCAACGAGTTTCATGATTCTACGAAGTTGTATACATGTGAGAAGTTATGCAATTGTAGGGAACCGAGTTTCGGTGTCCCTAGACCACCAGAGTGACTGACACATAGCTAGTAGGTGGGCTGGGTAGGAGCGGTCTCGTGGTGTAGTAGTTAGCATTCTGCACTTTGAAGTCAGCGACTGGGTTTCGATTCCCCGCGAGACTAGACCCTTTTTACCGAACACTACACAATTGTTGTTCCGGTAATTATTTTCTTTTTATACTTTGATAGTGTTATGTTGGTGTGTAGGTATAATTCAAAACACTCACGGCCTAAAGAGGCACCTTGTTTTATCATTATTTATACTCCAGACACGTGTTCATTTAGTGCTATTTGAAAGGGGTTTTTAGCCCAAATTAGACTATATTAAATTTATTAAGGCGAATGCATTGGTTATATAAGTAGCTATTGTAACTATACCTCTTTTTAAATAGCACGTGGTTTAAAACACTTTAATAGCACTCCTACTAGTTCAAGGAGTAAAGTTTATTACGGTAATGGTGTTTTACTCTGTCACAGTTAGTGTACATAATCATGTACGGGGCACCATAGAGAATATGATGTTGAGGACATTTAAGTGAGGTTGTTAAGTCTATTTTGAATATGGAATTGGATCACATAAGTCTGGCTAGTGGATGCACATGGTAAGTCCACCCCTCCCTTTATCTTTTTGTTCAGCCAAACAGACGTAGAATTCTACATTTTCTACTTTTACATGCTGATTTTACACATGTTAATACAATAAATGGTACAGTCATGGTACCGGTACTTGTCTTGTGCGCTGTTCCATACGGTAATTTGCAATAAATAAATGCATTTATTTTCAGTAATGAGTGAATCATAAAATAATCATAATGATAAGTTATCATAGATATCCTAGACAATTATATATTAATCGATATTCACATGGCTTAAATAAGGAAAGTTATGTGTGTGAACTATATTAGTTTGTATGACTTTGCTTTGATGTCGAAAGGCAGTGATTACTCTTACCCTCTGGATTATAATCTATCGTTACACTTGCCACTTTGAACAGTCCAATGTTTTCAGAGAAACTCTACTTACAAAGTATTAAGACTATGTTAATGCACACATTATTATTGAATATTTATTTTGTAGTACGTGTACATTTACAGTCAAAAATAAATTATCTTGCCAGTCGATAATTGTCATCGTGTTTTGTCCTCTATGTATCACAGTATAAAGAAGAAGTTAGTTAGTCTTTATGAAGTTTGAATGGTGGAAAGCACGAGTTTAATGAGTCACAAATATCATTGGAAAAATATGGGGGAGATTGACTTATTTTGAAATTATAAATAAAATGAAATATAAATTAATTTGAAGAAGGAAGTCCAGAGAACCTCGCTCTCTGACTACATGAGACACACACGGCAATTGAAATTCAAAGAGATGCCACTTTCTGGTTTTGGATGATTCAATTCCTGATTTCTTTTGCCAGGCTTCCCGTGAAATGTAAAATTCTAGCAAGATGCTCCAAAATCATATTTTCTGTGTTATTTTGTTCAGGAACTGACATCTCTGAGGCAGTGTCTTTCCTACTGCCAGATACATGTGGATATGTGCAGACGTTTTACATACAGAGATGCCACTTTTCCTAACTTTTTAGGAATTCCGAAATTTTGATTTTCATTCCTATAGGTATTTCCTATTATGAATTTAGAAAATTAGGAGGATTTCTGAATTTTTGGGGATCAGTGAGTGGCATCCCTGCATACTGTACGAGGTCAATCTGTCGTTAAATCATACTTGGATATGATAGATAGCGAACTCTTCATTTAATATCACAAAGACAGCTCATGGAAGTAATACATTCAGCTATAATACCATAATGACATATCTCTTTAACAGTTTTGGCTTATGGCAGTGATATAAGCCGTAGGTTTATCACAACGGGTCTCAGCCCAGAACTGATTCTCTTTTGGTGGACACAAACATCACAGAACCACAGGTGTTAGATTTCGACAGGGCTAGATTAAACTGGTTCGTCCGGGATGATGCTACCACTTCAAATGACGCCACGGCCCGTGGGCTGTGACGTCACTCTGAACACCATTGCATGGCAACAGTCACATGTGTTGCTGTTACTAGGTGACAGTGTACACAAGTATCCATGGCACCTGGTGTCATGGTGATATTGCTAACCAAACAAGTTTGGGTAACAAAAGAAAGCAGTTTCATCCCATGTGGACTCATCAGGCATCTGTTTGTGCTAATATGTGACAACAAATTCATTGCCAGTGGTCCCAAACCCACAGAGGGTTTGAAGTTATAGGCCTACTAAAGATATAAGATAAATTTAGTGACTTGTTAGGAATATGTAACAGGATATAGGTACCTCTAGACCATTTTTTGGAAATAATCTAGTTATATAAATTCTAGTAAAAAGTACAGAATAAATATAAAAAGGGGGTGGGTGGTAACTTAGGTTTTGCACCTCCTGGTGTTCTGAGATATTAGACTTTATAAGTATAGCTAATATTTAGGCCCTCAAGCCATTGGCAAGCTAATATTTAGGCCCCCAAGCCAAAAAAAAAAGAAAAAAAAAGAACCACAGATATTAAAACGTATAAAAAAGAAAAAAAAAAAGCTGTATATTATATCATAATAGAATTCAGTGTTGCCACCTTATACTTTAATCCAAGTATGTACTGGTAATACTACATGGAGCCTGAAAGTACTCAGCTGTTGTTTGCTAGCCAATAAACTATTGCTAGCCATTAAACTATTCAAACTATATTTGATATTATTATCTGCAATGTGAGTTTATGACGCAAAGATGTGTTGTAGCAGTGTACCCAATGTTGGATTAATAATCTTGATCTTGAACATTATTTCAGTGATATGTAATTATTGGTACATGAGTTACCTACAGCCTTTTGGCACTGACTGATCTAGTACTTTTGTATTTATCTGTAGCATATGGGCCTTTATGTATTTATACTTAAATGTGCCTGCATGTAATGATACTTACTGATACAATATCTAAGCTAGTTTACTAATTGTTCATTAATGTACGCATGTATGACGAGTGTGGCCTATTCAGAATTGCTAAAGTAAGATGCCTAATGGAAGAGGCAATAACAATATTGAAACTTGACTTGATTTGAATTCAGCAACTTTTCAAATTCATACTTCATTTGGACCACATACTTGCCAAGTTGGTGACTTAAATGAAGAGAGACGATACTTTTAAGTTAATTTTGGGCAAGATCTAGTGGCAACACTGAAAACAATAGTTTTCTGTTTAAGAAAATATCACATGTAAGCGTCCATACAAAGTCTCTTTGGACAATTTTACAGAATTGAATACTCAGACAACACGTATACATAGACCACCCCAAATACACGTCATCAGCTTAGATCCATTTCAACTGCTGGTGCTTAGTAAAATACTCATACCGTTAATCACTATGAACTCCCCATAGCACCACTTTATCTCAGACTGGTCATCTATCGGTGTAATGAAATTGAACCTTTTTCTCCTCACCTAAACCTTCTAGTAACATTCAAAATGCCGCTTAATATCATGAACGCGGTTATTTAATAAGCAAGAGCTAAATCAACAATTGTAACAGTTAAAAAAGGGAGGACAGTATCTTGAAATACACTTGACTGAATACAACATTGGTCTATTTTTTTACTAGTTATATCGAGTACATGCATATACAGTATATATGTATATATATAACAAACCATCACAGAGAGAAACTTTAAGGGGTTCAATCAGGATAGTGGTAAGATCTTTACACAAGGAGCTGCCATTTTGGATCCAAAGTGCCCAGCCCAGAATTGTCCGTCAGTACCGGTATGTCCAAAGTAGATCCGTCGTACTCCAGGACCATAGTTTGTGAATGTATGGGTGACCTACACAAATAGCATTCATATGTGAACATTTATCCTATATTCAATAATTCATCAATGTAAGGCCAGACCAAAAGAAATAAGTCGGTCTACAGATTTTGTTTTTGAAAAAATGGTGCAAGACAGCAAATTATTATTTTTTTTTTATTTTTTTTCTTTTAGAATATTTTGGCGTCCAATTGATTCCCTTGCTGGAAAAGTGAGGCAAGTGAAATTTATTTTATCTTAAAATTTTGCCAAACATCACAAAGAGAAAACTTGTAGAAAGTGAAGCGATAATATACAATAGACAAGATTTTTTTTTTCAAAGAAAAGAAATTTGTATTTCCAAAAATACGGAGAGGGTGATCCGTAGACCAACTTATTTTTTTTGGTGTGGCCTAAGGGAATTGTTTATTTGTAAAGACAATAGTTCCAAATACATTTAGGTTCCATAGTATAATGGTGATCAAAACGGTTAGTCAAGGCAGCCTCTGGAGAATGTTACGTAACTGATGTAGGAGAAAGGATGAAACTTAATACTAAAATCTTTTGATCTTGTTTTTTTTATGGCATTTATCAAATGGATTTTGGTAATTGCTGTTGAATATCACAGATGTAAAAGAAAAAGCAACAAAAAAAAAATAAACACAAATTAGTCCAATTGGCATGTATATAGTTAATAGAGGTGTGGTGGTCTTACCTTTTCCCAATTGTTTTCTGTCCATTGTTCCCTTCGACCGTCATATTTAAACACTGCGTTCTTGTCATGAACAGGTTGTAGCTGTCTATCATTGCACAACATAACGCTCATGTTATATCTAGCAGCACAGTCAAAGCGTATCGCCCACCTAAAAGAGAATGATTCAAATCAGGTAATTAAGAAGTAATGTTTTACACCATTCCAGCAGCCCAGGCCCTATTCATGGCGAGGAAATCACAATAGACATAAGTTTGAACCAGGTGACAAAAAGTGGCCATCACGACCACGGTACCTTACATAAAGGGCGCTGCTTATACATACACGAGGGTGATCATAGATGCTAGAATCGTCTTCAAATGTCTCTGGTGCACCTTAAAGGAGGGGTATTTTACAAAAAGAACAGCATAGAACCATGGAAAGGTAGTCAAAATACAGCCCTAGGTGTACCCTATTGGATTTCCTGAAGTTTACTTTGCGCTACCATGAGTCAGGGTTCATGTTGAATACACCTCATGTATAAGGAACATTATGACTTATAGGAATATTATAAGCACATTTTTCATTTTATGTATGTGCCACGGGTATAAATACATGGTGCTCAACGGTAATAAAATTTTGTTCTATTTTAACCACAATATTCTATGGTATTATATTTTAGCCACTCACCATTCGGACACCTCAATGGGAGGCTGCTTTTTGTCCAAGTAGTCTGGGTCGAGTCCGTTTGCGACAAGATCTATCACTTGTTCCTTACTACAATCACTGTATGATGTCGCCCAGACCTTTTTACACTCTGCAACATAATGTGAAAATAAATAAAGGCGTACAATAAATATCCATTGTGGACAGCAATCTGTTATGCTATGTGTCTGTGACACGGCTAAATCCACAACAAAAACTTGGTTGTGGATCCTTTGCTAACTTACTCTGCTACTGTGATTTCCAAACAAAGTAGGTTATGGATCATATAACTTATATGCATACACAAACAATCTTTTCAGTCTTTCCCCTTCTTGTCTAGATACCTGTTACAACTACCGTAATCTCCCGCGTAGAAGGCGCAGCTCGCGTAGAAGGCGCACCCCCAACTCAGAGAATGGCTTTTCACGTAGAAGGCGCACGTGCCTCTTCTGGATCGACTCCTGGAAAAACCCGCGTATAAGGCGCCCCCCCAACTCACAGGGGGGCTGTTTCGCGTAGAAGGCGCCCCCCTCCCCACCCCCCCCCACCCTCACTATTGTACACTTCCCGGTCTGCCGCGGTGCTGGCTCTATAAGTTCAAGCTGTCATCGGCCCACGGTTGGCTTGAACCCGCCGAGCGCCCGTCGACACCTCACGGTCTGCCGCAGTGCTGGCGCTATGAGTTCAAGCTGTCACCGGCACATGGTTGGCGTCAAACCCGCCGAGCGCCCGTCGACACCTCCCGGTCTGCCGCGGTGCTGGCGCTATGAGTTCAAGCTGTCATCGGCCCACGGTTGGCTTGAACCCGCCGAGCGCCCGTCGACACCTCACGGTCTGCCGCAGTGCTGGCGCTATGAGTTCAAGCTGTCACCGGCACACGGTCGGCGTCAACCCCGCCGAGCAAATGTACAGCTACCGGGCTGCCGCGCTTGGCGCTATGAGTTCAAGCTGTCATCGGCGTATGGTGGGCCTTATCCCCGGCGAGCGCGTCGACACCTCCCGGTCTGCCGCGGCGCTAGCGCTATGAGTCGATGCTGTCATCGGCCCACGTGTTCCCTACACCCCGGCAAGCCACACCGCATTGTCAACCTGTTGAGTCTATGCTGTCATCGGCACACGGTCGGCTTGAACCCGCCAAGCGCGTTGACACCTCCCGGTCTGCCGCGGTGCTGGCGCTATGAGTTCAAGCTGTCATCGGCGCATTTTCCCAAATGAGATGTTGGAAAAACCCGCGTATAAGGCGCACCCCAAACTCAAGGCAATTTACCTCCCGCGTATAAGACCCAGCAGCATTTTGTTTGGCGTAGAAGACGCGCCTTCTACGCGGGAGATTACGGTACTATGGAACAGTACTAAACTGCTAAAAATCAAGCCCAAGGTGGGCCTTATATCATTTCCTTCTACTCAGCATGTGCCTTATAAATATGTGTGGTGTGCACTATATATGACAACTTAGTTCTTAAAAAAAAGTTTTGTATTCAGGTAACGCTAACTACCCTAATCCCTTGGCCCTACCCTTACTTTTTTTATGGGACTATTTGGGGAAAATCCGATTTTGGGCACTTATTGAGATGTGGGAGGTCTTTTACGATCCTGCATGTCAAATTTGCGTCACGTAGGAGCGAAAATTTCAGCTGGCATCAAAAAGATTTTCCAAAAAAAAAAAAAAAAGAAATTCCCTACCTACCTACCCTAATCTCCTGCGTATAAGGCGCATCTTATACGCGAATCAGACCGGGGATGGGTCTTATACGCGGGAGGCAAGCTGCCTTGAGGTGGGGGTGCGCCTTATACGCGGGTTTTTCTAATGTCTCAATTGGGATTAAGTCAGGTATGATGCTGATCATATATTTTTTTTGAATGCCACAAATGAGGTGTGACCAGAAGTAACTTGTCTTTAACATTGTATCATCAGTTCTTTTGATTTCTTTTCCTACACTCATCTATTCTATCAATGCTGTAGCATGTTAGAGAATGAATTTAGATCAAAACATTATCTAAACATAGTTTGAACATCTATTCTTTAGTCAAACACATAGCAAGTGTATATAAATGGTATACTGGCTCCATTTGGTGGCACTTCTAGGAACCATTCCTACTGAATACAGGATTATAAATGATCATGATCAAGATACAGTTTGCATTATTATTAGTATGTGTTAGATTGTATTCCCAGTTCTGTAGTTGTAAATCGATTTTAGGTTATCCATACTTAGATCACTATTTTACATGATAGATTTCAAGCTACCGTAATCTCTCGCGTAGAAGGCGCGTCTTATACGCGAATCAGATCGTTCATGGGTCTTATACGCGGGAGCTAAATTGCCTTGAGTTTGGGGTGCGCCTTATATGCGGGTTTTTCCAACATCTCATTTGGGAAAATGCGCCGATGACAGCTTGAACTCATAGCGCCAGCACCGCGGCAGACCGGGAGGTGTCGACGCGCTCGCCGGGGATAAGGCCCACCATGCGCCGATGACAGCTTGAACTCATATAGCCAGCACCGCGGCAGACCGGGAGGTGTCGACGGGCGCTCGGCGGGTTTGACGCCGACCGTGTGCCGCTGACAGCTTGAACTCATAGCGCCAAGCGCGGCAGCCCGGTCGCTGTAGATTTGCTCGCCGTTTTTTTTACGCCGAACGTGTGCCAATGACAGCTTGAACTCATAACACGAGCAGCGCGGCAGACCGGGAGGTGTCGACGGGCGCTCGGCGGGTTTGACGCCGACCGTGTGCCGCTGACAGCTTGAACTCATAGCGCCAAGCGCGGCAGCCCGGTCGCTGTAGATTTGCTCGCCGTTTTTTTTACGCCGAACGTGTGCCAATGACAGCTTGAACTCATAACACGAGCAGCGCGGCAGACCGGGAGGTGTCGACGGGCGCTCGGCGGGTTTGACGCCGACCGTGTGCCGCTGACAGCTTGAACTCATAGCGCCAAGCGCGGCAGCCCGGTCGCTGTAGATTTGCTCGCCGTTTTTTTTACGCCGAACATGTGCCAATGACAGCTTGAACTCATAACACGAGCAGCGCGGCAGACCGGGAGGTGTCGACGGGCGCTCGGCGGGTTTGACGCCGACCGTGTGCCGATGACAGCTTGAACTCATATAGCCAGCACCGCGGCAGACCGATCGCTGTAGATTTGCTCGCCGTTTTTTTACGCCGACCGTGTGCCGATGACAGCTTGAACTCATATAGGGGGGTGGGGAGGGGGGGCGCCTTCTACGCGAAACAGCCCCCCTGTGAGTTGGGGGGGGCGCCTTATACGCGGGTTTTTCCAGAAATCGATCCAGAGGAGGTACGTGCGCCTTCTACGTGAAAAGGCCTTCTCTGAGTTGGGGGTGCGCCTTCTACGCGAGCTGCACCTTCTACGCGGGAGATTACGGTATCATGTAAATAAGTCATCATGATGTGGTTGATTTGTCAAAACTGTCAGAAGACAGTATACAATTGAAATTTACCTCAAACTGTACCTTAATCATGATCATTTATAATCATGTATTCAATAGGAATGGTTCCTAGAAGTGCCACCAAATGGAGCCAGTATACCATTTATATACACTTGCTTGGTGTTTGACTTGATGTTCAAACTATGTTTAGATAATGTTTTGATTGAAATTCATTCTCTAACATGCTACAGCATTGTTAGAGTACATGAATGTAGGAAAAGAAATCAAAAGAACTGATGATACAATGTTAGAGACAAGTTCTACTTCTGGTCACACCTCATTTGTGGCATTAAAAAAAAATATGATCAGCATCATACCCAACCTGATGCTAACCTTAACTAAGGCTATCCCCGACTACATCCTGAGTTGGGGGTGCGCCTTATACGTGGGTTTTTCAAAATACCTGTTCAGGGGAGATAGGTGCACCTTCTACGTGAACCAGCCTTCCCTGAGTTGGGGATGCGCCTTCTACGCGGGCTGCGCCTTCTACGCGAGAGATTACGGTACCATAATTTTTCTTGCCCCCATTACCTGAATACATTTCTTTTTAAACATTATGGTCATGTTTACTCACTTAATTCTGGAGGCAGTGCTTGACTTCCAGCAGGCTTGTGTGCTGGCTCCATTCGAAACCGATCCCCTCCGTTACGAGTAACTTGCCACGACCTCAAGTCATCTATAGTAAAAAAAGAAAAACGAAAATGAGTAGGATCCAAATTTATATCGTCAGCATCTCTAAACTAGAGTTGAACTAAACCATAGCAAAAGTAGTTATTGCTCAGAACTCGAAAAGAGGCTTTATCAGTGGAAGAAGTATTGGGATCGCCCAGTATATATGCCCATTGAAAGTTATAGTACCGTAATCTCCCGCCTATAAGACGCGTCTTCTACGCCAAACAAAAGCCAATTGGGCCATTTAGACATTCCCAAAAGAGGGGGTGCGTCTTATAGGAGGGGTAAAATTACATTAGATTAGTACTAAACCAGTCCAAATCCTGCCCCAGGTGCGTCTTATAGCTCTCCTTTCAACTCAGGGTGCGTCTTATATGTGAGATGCGTCTTATACGAGGGAGATTACGGTAGTAGTACAGGATGGAAAGGTACTCTACTATATCGGATATGGAGGTAGCGGGATGTATTATTGACCAATGAGATAATTCCCTTCATTCACTGCAGAATTTTTAGGGTGCATTACATAACAAGTGGTCCCCTAGTGGCCTGGGTTGGAATCTTGGTGGTCAATGAAATAGCTTGAAAAGCTATAATTCACAGCCCCAGTAATGTCTCATCCAGATTCCCTTACCTTTATGCCCTTCTGGATCCTCAAAATGCAATGAGAATCGTTTCCCAGAGTGGTTATCAGTCTGAGCGTTCTCCTCAAATTTTATCGATTTCTCATACTGACATGAAGTTATGGTATTTTCCCATAGAAAAAATAGACACAGGGCTAAAAGATTTGACATGCTGATTGCCAAAGGACACCATGTGAGGCACTGAGTGTGTTTTCCTTTCTAGGTGCTATAAAAAATACAAAATTTTGGGAAAATGTATGAAAAACCCTCGGAAATATAATGTTATAAAGGAAAAAATTCAACAAAATGCATCTTTACTCCATGTGCAATGGCTTAAATAGTCCTATTTACATCCTTCAAGTCTCCCCATGTAAGGACAAAAAAATAAACCAGATATGGTGAATACAAGGACATTTTATTAAGTGTCAATCGACATTCATTGGATGTAAAGGTCGGGGAGAGAAAAATGATGTTTTTACCCGACGCATGAAAAGGCCTCCCATAGAGCACTGAGGTCGATAGAATTAGATGGAAACAGCGGAGAAAGTAAAATTCAGGTCATTCTGATCCTAAAAATCATTATTTTGGTTACCATGCACCCCCTGGAGAGAAATATCAGGCCTGCTTTGTTTGTTTGTTTAGTTTTACGTCCGGGGGCCATCGAGGAACTCAGACATGGATCAACGCTAATAAATTTGCAAGAAATCACTCCGAGGCCAAAACGCTAATAACATGAATTTTGCTATTTTTTCTGTGATTATACCAACTTTCTTGACATTTCTCTCCATAACATTGTTAATCTGACTTACCCCATGGAGAAAAAACACATTTTAGTGAGATATGGTGGATTTGGTAAAAGACCCTATATTGCCCGTAGAGGCTGCAAACACTAATTATTTTTTCCACTGTTGGCCTATATAGCATATGGACAAAAGTAAACTATTTGTGCACATTTCTGGGCTTAGCCACTGTTATTTTCTTGTAGGCACATGTTTTTTCCATTAACCCATTGAGAGCTAGCATCGACTATAGTCGACACCATGGCAGGCCTAGAGTTTACTGTAGTCGACACCATGGCAGGCCTAGCATCGACTATAGTCGACGCCCATTATATATGGCCTTAGCGTGTTCCTTAGTGGGCCCACCCCTGCTGAAGCTGATACCTTGCAAGATAAGGACTGATAACAGCGAGCTGATGGGTACCAGGTATTACGTAATGCACCCTGAAAAGTTGGCAGTGAATGAAAGGAATTTTCTCATTGGTCAATAATATATCCCGCTAAGTCAGAATAGGATTAGTATAGGAATTGAAAATATGTTTGTCCTCTAGGAACTATACTTTTTTCAGAGGCTGTCCCCATGGCCAGGGCAACAAATCTTGCTCTGCCCTTAAAGGGTTAATTTAGGGCCATGAGATGTGGTACGATGTAATTAACTTTTCTGCTATCGGCCATAGAGTGCAGACATACCCAGATTTGGGGGTTTTGCAGTGAATGATTCCAATAAATTCTGTAATTAAATAGAGTGCACCCCCTCACCTTACCATCAAATATCAGCCTAATTGACACTCAAATCGATTAATATACATCATTAGGATTAATTTGATGTCTGGTTTGCCTACCCACTGTCAGATTTTAGACCAATAATCTTTGTTCAACACCCTTCAGTGCGGAGCTAAAAAGTGTCTCCTGCTGCCACCTCCCGTCACTTGGTGAACTGCAACCTTCATGCTGTGCTGGTCCCCGCAGGTATTTGAGGGCATGATACCCGCTGGCCATGTCTGATGATATTCTCCCCAGATCATGGGGAGAAGTACTCTTTAACTCCACTAAATGGGAGAATTTCTATTCTCCAATCACAGACTATATCCAAACATCTGTATAGGAGAGACAGGTTGACCATTTGGGTGCTAGGGTGCCCTCTTGTGAGTAAGGGTTAAAAAAAGGGGATGATTGACTGATAACTTCTTAGACATGGCCTGCCTCTATGATGTCCCCAACATAAAGGTAGGTCGCCAGCCAACCTTAATGCTTGCTGTTATGAGTTTTATCTATCCAGGTACCATATCTGATCATACAATGGCTCCCCCTACTATGGCAATGGCAACTGCAGATTTGCTTGTCCGACTTTACTAAACTGGTATGTTCGTCTGCATGTATATCTGACCAAGCCTGACAATATCAAACATATTTGATGTTGCTGATTGGATGGGCCCAATTTTCCTCAACTACCAACCAAATTTGCCCTGTCTGCAGATGCCCTGATGGGACCGCGGATAGGTCTGACTAGGTCAACCGACTACAGGATCAGGGACGTCTATGCATATGTCCGAGCGAGATAGGCAAGATGAAGACAGCCTCTTACGAGAGTCGGGAGTGAGCCCAGCCTAGATTGCAGTCTCTGCCTGCCCAGTCTAAATTTAGCAGGCCAAGCAGAATGCAAGGGCCTGGCTGGAGTGAGGCTGCCTTGATCAAGTCTCACAATATCAGCCTACTAGTTTCATGTGCCTGCTTGGATCAGGACTGTAGTCCTTAGATACCGTACCAATCAAGTCTAGCCTGTTTGACCCCATTATATGAATAACCCCATATGGTGTTATGCAGTGAAATGTGGGTCCTGGATAGGATGCAGGCTCCCAGGATGTGGGCATTTCAACAGCTCTGCTGAGTCTGCACGGTAAAGCCTGGGATCCACTAGTTTAACAGATCACAGCAGCAGATCCACTCCTGTGACAAAGCGCAACGTAAAACGATGTGTGACAATATTTGCAAATATCAGCTAGTTTTGAAATCTGTGACAGCTGTTGGATGGTCTCTCACACGTCAACAGTCGCACGGGTAAACGCAGTAGTGGATCCCCCACTTAAGCATACTGTATCACCGTACAATGATCTGTGCCCAGCGATCTTGGCTCAGGTGCTGCCATCACTGGGAATATTCCTTGGCTTGGGTGGGGACTCTCGACCTAGGTATACCAGAACTAGAAGTACCGGTACTGACCTTTATGTCATGGCAGATATGATCGTTACTATAGATTAGTACTAGAAGGGCCGTATTCAATCAGGGGATGGAATACAGTGGGCCTGTATTCAATGGCTGAAGATCACGTGACCAGCTGCAGCAAACAGAGCTACATGTTGTTGAATTTCTTTATTCAAAATCCTTCAAACCTGTGTAGTTATGTTTCCGGTTTAGCGATATAGGCGAACGACGCACAGCGATCACCAAATCGAGAAAAAGGGATAAACCTTGAAGCATCCAACAGAGAATGCCAAGGGCTAAAAACCAAGATCGCCAATCTGAATGCTGAAAAAGAAAAGGAGAAGACAAAAAGCATGAACTCCATCAAGACATACCAAGATGCACTCACCAAAGTCACAGCTGACAAAGATAAACTGGAGAGGAACAGACATGAACTAGAGAAAAAACCGAAGAACTGACGAAAGAGACGAATGCGCTCCGGAGCCTCCTAAAAGAAAAAGACAAAAAGAGCAACGAAGCCCTACTAGCAGACAAAATCCGTGCCCCAATTGAAAAACTAAAACCGAACACAAAACCCAACTCGAAGAAGCGCAAATAATAATCAACAAGAAGGATTAAACTCATTCAAGAACTTTCCCAAAGGCTATCTAAGGAAGAAACAAACAAGGAAGAAGCTACAGAGAAACCCCAACTACCAAGAGCCATCTTCATTGGAGACTCCAACGGAAAGAGCGTTTTCGAGTCAGTAGCCTCCCCCCTGAATGCCGAAATAGACTTCGCCCTAGCATACACAGCAGAAAAACTTGAGGAACTATGCAAACAGACAAGCAATTGCTGAAAACCTACGACCTAATCCTCATCAACGTAGGAACCAACAATCTTAGACATCATGATAAGGGCAGAAAAATCGCAGCAACCCTAGCCAAAGCCGTGCGACACCTAGAGGGATGCCCAAAGATTGTGGTGACAAAACCACCTAGGATAGAGGACATAGAGGCAGAAATCAACCGAAACCAACTAATAGTGAGCACGTCCAATGAGAACTGCCCCATGCAGGAGATATACCCGACAATAACTAGCCTCTGTGAGGACAGTTTCCACATCACACAAAGAACGGCGAGTGAGGCAGCAAAAGAACTTGTGGAATGTGTCAACCTACTGCTCCCTACAGACCAGCCACAACAAGCCTATCACACCAGAATAACAGAAACCGCAAAAAAAGAAGACCCCAAAACCCAAGAACCCGCACAAAGTAAACACCAAAAAAAGACAAGAAGAGGCGAGGACTACAGGGATATTGACTGGGAAAATGGATACCCCTACCACCGGTCGATGTCAGTCCCAAGCAAATATGCAGGACACGTCATAGGTCGCAAGGGTAACAACATCTGAGAGATCACATCAAAACACAAGACAATGGCATACTATGACAACACAGAAACCATAACCGTTGGAGACATGGCAAACGTCCTGACCACCCTTGATTGCTTCAATGACATAATGAGGGGAAAAAAACATGAAGAAGACAAGAAAAGACATTCCGAGAGGAGCAGGTCAAGAGACAGATCAGTAAGACAACGGAGAGATCAAACCCCAGAGAGAAGAGTGACAAGAGAGAGTAGAGACCAAATAAGAAGCACCATTTGGAACTCCGAAGGACAGGCAAGACGACATGACTCCGCCCACAGACATGAACCAAGAATAAACAGATATGACAGAACCTAGGAAAAAGGCCAACCCCCCTACTACAACCAGAACCCCCGGACAGGACCACCCACCATAACCCCAAAAAGAAAAACCCTAACCACCCTAACTACCACCTACCCAAACCACCTAAACCCTAACTATCCAAACAAACCACGAACCGCAAAGCACAGAAACCCTAACTACCAATTAAACGCAACCAGAGGAGACGTGAACGAGGGTGCCAAGGCGACGGCAAAAACACGGAACAGAAGACACAAAGGCACTAGAAAGAAAAACAGAAAGCAAACCCCAAAACCTATCAAAATCATGTACACAAATGCCAACGGCATAAATACGAAGACGACCAGCCTTAAGGCGATACTAAAAACCACAGACTCAGACATCGCGATAGTAGCAGAAACAAGAACACACAAAACCCCAAACAAAGAAGGATATACATGGTATCACAAACCAAGACTCAATAGATCGGGAAGAGGAATCGGTATCCTGATTAGCAACGATATCTACCCAATCACAAAAGATATCACACCTAAAGACCACGAAGAAGACGAAATCATATGGATATCACTTGACACAAAACCCAAACAGATCTTCCTAGCAGCATATTACGGACCTCAGGAAAAAGTCCTAACCGAAGAAGTCCATAAACAATACCAAACCATCACAACCAATATCATTAGACTTAGAGAAAAAGGAGATGTCATCCTAGTAGGCGACTTTAACGCAAGGCTTGAGATAATAGACCAAAGATACCGCCAAGAACCCAACAGAAATTGGAAAATGCCCCACAATATGATTAAACAACTTAACCTGATAGCCCTTAATACCGTAGAACCTCATATATATACTGGACGAGAGAGAACAGGACAAACGCAGAGTAAAAATCGATTATTGACATCGTCTTAGCAGCAGAACCAACAGCCCAAAAAATAAAAAACCTGGAAGTTGATAGAACCGAAACTCTTAGCCTTAAGGGGAAAAAACAGACTGACCACAACACAATAACATTTGATATCACAGCTAATATCTCTAATATGAGACCTCGTCCTATTAAGGTATGGAAAAAAGGAGACCCCAACCAATGGGAAGCCTTTAACAAAGCCATAAAAGATTCTTTGGAGAACCATACAGGGAACTACAAGAGCATGGAAGAAATAATCAAGAGAACCCTCCTAAAAACAGTAGGTAGAGCCACAATCAAGACAAGACAATCGGGACCCAGAAATAAAACCCAAAGAAAAAATGCTGTGAAACTAAGACAACTCAAAAAGGAATACCAAGAAGCCATAAAAGAAAAACAGCCCTACACACAGATTATACAATGAAGAACAAGATACCATGACTACCAACAGCTCACCAAAACAGAAAATATGAACCACAAAGAGACTAAAACAAGGGCAATCATCAACAAGATGATCAAAGAAGGCGGAACCAAGTCAAGCAGATTCTGGAAAATAAGGAAAAAACTACTTAAACCGAACGACTCCAACGAACCAGATACCATAGATGAGGAGGGAAATACCATCAAAGACCCTGAAAATGCCAAAAACCATATAGCAGAATACTATGAAAACCTATATAAACCCCGACCACCCAGATTAGACTCCATAGAGACTGACAGAGATATAAGACAAAATAATGTAATCCGGAGAGAGGCCCCCACAACAGCGATGCTCCCATTTACAATAAAAGAGCTTAGGATGGTAACCACGAAACTCAAAAACAACAAAGCAAACGGCCTCGATGACATCCCAAACACAGTATACACAAAAGCCAATAACACCACCCAACGAATCCACCTAAGAACCCTCAACAAAATATCAAGTGAAGCAAACATACCACAAGAATGGCAGAAAGGAGAGATTATCAGGCTATACAAAGGCAAAGGTACTAAAGGAAAATGCAGCAATGAAAGAGAAATAACCCTATCGAGCAACACTGGCAAAGTCTTTGAAAGACTACTCAACAACAGAATCCTCAACTAAATAACAATGACACAAGCACAAGGAGGAGGGAGAAAAGGAAAATCGACTGTGGACCACATCCTAAAAATCAAAGAGACTATCCGTATAAATAGAAAGAACAAAAAACCAACCTTCATCACCTTCCTCAACGTTACAAAGGCATACGACAAGGCATTGCTAGAAGGGATCATGGACACTCTAGCAAATAACGGATGCGGACAATGGGAATGGCACCTCACAGAAAAACTCAACCAGAACCTAACCGCCAAAATCAGAACAAAACATGGACTAACCAGAGAAATCTATATAAACAACAGTATAAGACAAGGAGGTGTCCTTGCAGTCACCCAATATGCCCTTCTCATGGATGAGATATAAAAAAAGATCGACTCCCACAAAAAGAAATATACCAATGACCTGGACGCACAATCAAAATGCCTCCTCTGGGTAGACGAGGTGGCTATCATCACAAACAACCTCAAGGACCAACATACCATTCTGAAAATCACCGAAACAACAGCAAACAACCTCCGCATAGTCTTGGACAAGAAAATCCAAAATCCTGGTAATAGGCAAGGGCTCCAACTTCAAACTACCCCAAATCAACGACATGGAAATCCACAAAACAACCCACTGCAAATACCTTGACGAGGTAATCAACAACAAAAACAACCTAGAGAACCACATAGAAAACCTGATACAAAAATCTGAAGGGGCCCTCCAGACGATACTCTACATCGCCGGAGACGAGAACGATAAGGGTATTGAAATGGAAACCATCTGGAAGCTAATAGAAACATGCCTGATACCAATCATTACATATGGAGCTGAAACCTGGACAACGAACAAAAAAACCATGAAACAAATTAACCTGATCCTTGACAACCAATTAAAGAGGATCCTTAGACTCTCCCAAGCAACCCCAAGAGAATGCATCTATGACAAACTCATAATACTTGATATAGAGCACAGGATACTCGAAAAACAGATCCACTACCTCACCAAAATAACAGAGGCTAACGGCGAGGAACTGTCAATAGCAACGACAGAAGCCAAACCTAAAGACTGGATCAACACCATCACAGCCAGAGCTAACCACATAAACACACCCATCGCCGACCTCTTAGAAATGCAACCTGCCATGAGGACAACAGCAATAAAGAATGCGATCCACAAAGAATAAACCTCTACCATGGGTCGGCAAGGAGAATCAAAAAGTAAGTTCAGGTTCCTAAAAACCCATAAAAAAGAGGAGCATCAAAAAAGACCAGCCTACCTAGACAAACTCACAAAGGAGCAAGCAAGAAGGATATTCATGGCCAGAACCAGAATGATTAAAACCAAGAACAACTACAAGAACAAACACCGTACCACAGAATGTAGGGGGTGTGGCCTTACCGAAGAAACCCAATCCCATGTACTCGAAGAATGCACATCAATCCATAACGACCCTAACACTAATACCAAAATCCACAACGCCACGCTCTTCAATGACAACATAGACGACCTAAGAGAAACAGCTTGCAAACTACAGAACATTGAAGAAATAATAAACGAATGGGAAAAAGCATAGCCCACAAAATGTCAGGCAGCCTGGTTATCCAGGACACATGCACGAAGTAAAGTAAAGTAAAGTCCTGTGTCAAGGTCAGGTTACAGACAGGGAGATGAAGGATTACAGAAATATAATCTTGTTATATCAAAGAGATTTTTATCCTAATCCCTTAATTAGGGGTGATAAGTGGATGTTTATTCTGCACTCTGTCTGTTTCAGTCTCATTTCACACTCTCCCCCACACATTCAGATAACTTATCAGTGATAACATCTGCTGGGAGAGTGTGCTCACTCATGCACATCCAACAGTTTCCAACAAGTTGGCCAAGGCTTCCACCTGCCCCATATGTAGTGGTACTAAAATTTGACCCTATGTGTGTCCTATAGACTGTAACTTAACTCAATGTGCGTCCTATACGCGAGGGACGTCCTATACGCAAGGATTTACGGTAATATGTCTAGTTCACAATGCACCATTTTGAAATGGCCACCCCAAATTTAGATTTCCCAAACATTCCCAATTCTGCCTGCAGTCACGGCAGCAGCGTGGGAAGGGGATGGAGGTATGAAAATAGCACACAAAGTAGGGCAGATCTCTCCATTCTCCCCTCCATCCAGGAGAGTTCCTCAGTGGCTTCTTCAAAGAAGTGGGCTATACTGTAGAATGCAATCCGTCCTGTCGCAGTGATTCTAAACTATAGCTTGATATACTAGGGGTACAGGGGCTTCCAAATTTTGAAATACACTATAACCATCACATGGGGTTACTTAGGCCACCCTGTAATACTTTGGCCACCTCATAGGAAAGTGTTTATAATGCATACAGGTGAAAACTCGATATAATACTACCAATATAGTAAAGCAAAATCATCCTAGACATGATTCTAGATGTTTTAAAAAGCGTAGCTAAAATTCAGCTATAGTGGGTAGTCATAGGGGTGGCCATTTTGAATTCTCAGTATTTGAGTGGTGGTAAGGGTACCCATAAATTTTTGTTTGGTAAATCTATAAAGACAGATTATTTCTGTCAAGTAAGTGTTTAAAAGGGACTATAGTGCCACTATTTACATCACACATTGGCATGATCATTAAAAAAAAGGTTTTCATATAAATATCTCAGTGGCCAAAGTTACCCAGGTGATGAGAGTGTGATTTCGGGGTTACTTTGGCCACTTGACCTACACTTCATATTGGTTGCCATGGAAACCATTATGGTTGTTATCTGCAATTCATCAGTAGCGTCCCTGTAAATTTAGGTGTCAACCTTAAATCCTCTGAAATGTTCAAGACCATTTCATGTTTCTTTCTAAAAATATTATATATTTTCTGAATTGGATGCTCCTCAGTTACAGCAATATATTGATGTTCACTGGTGTATGTTCTAATGCAAATTCACTGTTTGTTGGTGAATTCACCCATCCCACTTCTAACGTCAGCGGGAGTACCTCCCCACTTCAAATCTTAAGTTTCAACTTCAACTGTGGACAGCATAGGGCATAAATAACATGCCAAAGTTCAATTTTGGCAGTTACTTTCAATTATCAGGGACTTTTCACTGGGCTAACGGGAGGAAAGTAGGTCAAGTGGCCAAAGTAACCATGACGCTGGGGTAACTTTGGCCACCCCACACTTGTCTGCGTAGGTCGTTTAATAATGAGAGCAAAAACACAGAACCTGGTATGAAAATACCTCTATATAAAACCTAAAATGTTTTAAACTGCCAAGTGTCTTTCTATGAGGCCAACAAAACTAGTCAAAAGTGGCCAAAGTAACCCCCCTTTACGGAATCTAACTTCTAAGTCTTGAAGAAGCGCCAGTCTTGATGAGCACCGGGGGAATGGAATGCTTTAAATCAATCATTCAATGAGCACTCGGGGGCTTATACAGGCCACTATGGTAAACTACTCCGTAGACGCTCTGAGGGAACCTCAGAGACCAAGTGTGTCTGTTTGGTCAGCCAATCTGGCAGAGTGGCCATTTCTCACAGAAGTACTTACTGTTCAGGTCCAATGCTTCCACCAACACTTCCCTCAATGTATATCCAAAGATTCTCAATACACAAAGCACTTGAAATACTTGTAATAATTAATAATCCAGGTGATTTTCAAATCTCCCTCCCTAACTCCAAATCATTGTCGGCCATCTTGAAGCCAGGTGTAGCCACCTAGTGCCAAAAAGACTACACTATTCTTGGTTGGTTAGCCCTATGTTTCAAGAGCAGTCTAACACCAGGTTGTTGACAATGGAGGCCATTGAGGTAGTGATGACAATGGAGGCCATTGAGGTAGTGATATCTAAGCTCAAGATAAACATGTCAGATTTATTGGATATATCTCATGTTTCAGTCAATATAAGCTGATGTACATGAAAACTACATGTTTGTGAATAGGAGGGACAATTTCCAGGAACTGACAGTGAGTACTTAGTTCAGACTAGCCATGTGTTTGTGCCACTATAGACTTGTATACATAGATAGAACTAAACGACCGTGGTGTACGAGGTGGCCAATCCACCACGAGGGGGGGGTCTCCCCCGAGGGCGTTATCGGGGGAGACTCCCCCCGAGGGGTGGATCGGCCACCGAGGACACCAGGGGAGGTTAGTTCTATATTTATTTTATGTTTTTAGAGTGTTTAATTAACTGAAAATTAGCAAAATCCGTTACCCCGTACGAGCGCCGGTCCGCCATTTTGAATGTTTACATGCACCCAGAACGAGGCTGCAGTGGTGGATCGGCCGCTGTGGTGGATCGGCACACGTTACGCAACTGGGGGTGTGCGGATCGGCCGCGCAATGCTATCTCTACGGGAAGAAGTTATTCACATAAAATAAATCTTGGATCCTGCTGTGAGCAGGCAGGTATTTCAGCCTATGGTAGGCACTGACATAACTCCTGTGTGCGGATCTGCCATGCGCGGACACCCACAGTGTGATAAAGCAAAAGTGGGGGCTCTTCAGGGTGACCCATCTTAACTTATTGATTCTGAAGCTGTTTACTGGTGGATCTGGACAATTAGGGTATCATTTTAACGGCATTGAAGAGGGCTTTAATATGCATGTACTTGTTCAATAGCTTGGGAAGTAAAAAAATATGTTTCCCTCAGGTGAAGTTGAAACTTAACTTCAGAAGCTTTTTATTGTGTGAAATATGCATCTCACATATTTAAAAATGGTACTCACATATTCCCTGGTTAAATAAGGTTTAGAATATGTCTAGTTTTCTTTTTTCTAATAGGCAGCACTATGTTTTCTAAGCAACTACAAAATCATGACCTATTTGCTCTGTGAGGGGGAGTGAGAGATTAGCTCTAACACCTCCCCCACTGCACCACACCTGTAGGCCCACCACTGGAGGGACCACCTGGAGGTGGCCCCTACTGTAGGACTGACTACCAGGACTTCTCTCTGACTGACTAGGAGGGCTTTCCTTTGATGTTTGAACATCAGTGACAGAATGGGGGAGGGGTCCAGTCAGAGGATTCCTCTTTGGGACTGGGTGAGATCATTCTAGTCAGGTGGACATTTCCCTAGCCCGGGCCTAGGCCAAGACCTATCTGACTGAGAGGACATCAGTAGACTCCCTTAAATATGGAAGGAATGACACAAATGTCCCTTTGACCTTGACCTTTAATAGGTCAACTTGACCTTCTTGGTCAAATATTGAAAAAGGTCAACTAATCATTGATTAAATCATTTATCTCGCTAAATCTCAACAAATATTAACCCATTTACAAAAAATTAATAAATTTGACCTTTGACCTTAAATTGACCGTGACCTTGATCAGGGTCAGGCCATAGGTCATCAGAACCACCCCTTAAGGACCTTTCCTCTACTTTTTATTTCAAGTTCCTAGTGTCAATATCTTCTGAGAAACAGTGATTTAAGTGTTCCAGGCATTTCTGACCAAAGTCAGCATGATCACAAAATTTGAATCCTGATTAAACTCTTAAGTATGGGTTATTTTGGCAGAATATTAGGGTCATTTTGTGGTCTTTGGACGGTCATAATGTCACTTTAAATTAAGATAGAGACTTCATTCAAAAAGCAAATCCACTTGTTTTCTTGTGATCTATCCAATGGTATACAAATAGAATATATAGTATATAGTTTTGAAAAACTAGGTAAGTGCCTACCTATGGTAAACCTACCTCCACCATCCCAGTTTTTCAGAAGATTACGACCAAAGGGACGGAGCACATAGACTTTCTTCCAGTCCAGTCCAAACTCAGTCATGTCAGCTATGGGTGGGTAGGTCACTCCCTCCCTGTCCATCTTGGTGATCCACACATGGCAGTTGTCCACAGCCTCCTTCCAAGTAGAATTGACACGCCGACAGTTTCTGATCAGGTCCTTCCCAGGGACAAAACTGAGGATGTGGAGGACGGCATCCCAAGGAATGGGCAGTGTCAGTGAAATGTCTGTGTCAGTACTAGTCCCTTCCTTCCCTGACTGATCTGCCATCTTGTCCCTGCGTACGAGACCTTGTGCTTGTCCCATCCTCGACAGGATAGTGTTACTGGGATGGTCAGAATTGCACAATCTAACAGTTTCATCAGCTTGAGCTTCTGAGTGAATTTGTTGTTACTGTATCAGAAAAGGACAGAACATCCTCCCGAGCGAACCCATTACGACGCTTCCTGAATCCACTAGGAGGCAGGTCAGAGCTCGAATAGCTATATTTATAGTCCGTTCCTCTATATTGGGGACTGGTGCATTTGCAGCATGAGGGCCTTATTTTTTTCTAATTAATGATAAAATATCCTAGTTTTTTCACAACCCTAGTCTTGTATAGGGTGTTTTGAATATCTATACTGAGAATTTTTGGAAATTGGAAGATATTTGATAATTTTTTCAGCTGCCATATTATTACAACAGGGCAAATACTGCCCAATTGCTGCCCATTTGGGGCAAAAAAGCTGCATTAATAGCAGGTGGTTGGGTGCAAATTATGGATTTCTCTCTTAATAAAACAACAAAATCTTGATTTAATGGACCAGGGACATCAAATCCAAGTCAGAGATATCATTGACACTTTTCTGAAGTATATAAATCATATTAGTTACCATATATCTTACATTTGTATAAGTAGGTCACTGTCTGACCTTGAATCACAGTTATTGGGGTCAAGGTTGAATTAGGTCACCATGAAGTACCGCAATGGATAATCCCAACAAATGCATGAATATCTAAGCTATCCAGTATATTGAAAGAACTCATAAATGTGATACAAAATCCATGTATTTTCTTTTTCTTGCTCCATTTTTTCTCATATATAGGGATCATGTTAAATGCTATAGGGAAAAATTGTATCAAAGGATGGGTCAAAATGGCGATTTTAGTTAGTTTTAAAAAAAATACATATCTTTTGGTAGAATTTGAACTATTAGAGGCATATAAAATGTAAAAACATATTTAAAAAGCTTGTTTCTCACTCTAAAAGATGAATTAATGAACATAGGGGGTCATCACTCACTTTTTCATAGTAATTTTAGCCTAAAGATGGAGAAGTAGGTGTTCTTTCATGGTTTTCGCTTCTGAAACTCACACTTTGATACAAGATAAAATATTTTTAATTTTCACCAAAAACTTAATGAGGTATCTAGAAATAATGCCCTAATTGTGTACTTTTACATGGTGAAAGAATTGTGTAGATCGGCCAACTATGAGAGACACAGCACCATTTTGAAGGTGCAAAAATAGGAAAAACTAAGTTTTTGGTCCCCAATATACGGCAATGAGCTATAGTATTTGCTTTCTGAACCAGGGGGCGAAGCGGAGCCGTAGTAGGCTACACCTGTTAGGCGCATTTCACCAATCTGCGCCGATCGCCAATTTCATCTTGCGCTATGCACTAATAGTGCGAGTTTTCAATAAAGTTATTAAAGATTTTCTAAAATCTATTTGTTTGGTACTTTGAGAAGTAAAGTATTTATGTTTTTCAACCATTGATCTAACATTTTGGATCTTTATCTCTTTGAAAATATAATGAAATATATTGACAGTAGACTTGCTCGCCGATATGCAGATATTGGTGCTTTGTGCAAAATTGGAGCTTTGCGCGGCGCCGATCTTCCGCAATTCTCAAACTGCGCTGCGCTATTTGAGAATTGCGCAGATTGGTGATCCGCGCGCTACACCTACCCCTTGTAGGCCTAACAGCTATGGTTGCGCTCACACTGGCCTTTAGGCTTAAGCTAGGGATCCACTGCCGCCGAAAATTTCAGACCCCTCTTGGGGAGGGGGGGGGACAAAAAACATTTCGCCCCTTTTAAGCGAAAAAAACGCGTGCGACTATAGAATTAAGGGGGGACGGAAAAATTTCAGACCCCCTTATAGGGGGGGGGGCAAAAAAGTGTTTGCGCCATTTGAGTAAAAAAGCCCACACGCCCCTTAAAGGGGGGCTAGCACGGCAAATTTCAACATCGGTACCTGCCAAAAGATTGTGCACAAATCCGCCGGACCTAGTGGAAAATTTGCGACGATCTGATTGGTCAATAGGTGGTCACATGATTTGCTAAGGCGGGTACGTCTTAGCCGTGCTAGCCCTCCTTTAAGAATAAAAGGGGAGATGGAAAAATTTCAGACCTCTCGGAGGGGGGGGGCGGAAATTTTTTTGCCTCGCAAGCATGGAATTTCACCAACCCCCCCTGTTGTTAAAAAATGACCACTCTCTTAGTAGGGGTAGGACGGGGTAAGGGACCCTTTGGGGTAAAAGCTCTCATGTCTAAGGTAGGCCTACTAGCTGTAAACAGCCCATTAACACTTGGAAGTAAAGATAACCTCAAGGAGACCTCTTTTTGTAGGTTTCATTATGATAAGATGATAAATTTATATAGGCCTATCGTTGACTTAGACATCTAATATTTGTGGATTAAAAAGGTAAAACGTAGGGTAGGAAGGGGTAAGACGCCATTTGGGGTAAAAGGCCCTTTAGCTCTCATTTAACACTTGGAACACCAGGTCCTCTTTTGTAGATTTTTATTATGATTGGATGAAAAATAGTTGACTTATCAGACATTCAATATTTTATGACAGTTAAGATCATCCTGTTCAATGTCATATAATTAGAAATAAAAGGGTCATGAAATGTGCCTGGTTTGTTGGATGACAAGTTAAAGGGGTTAAAAGTATTAGCTGAGGTGCTATAAGCTAATGGAGTCAAGAGTAGGCCATAAAGATATTTTTATTTACCTTCCCTTTTATTCCAACAGATACATGGGCTTTTTACGTGAACATCATCTTAGCATCAGATCCACGGGCCTTTTATCCCATCAGTGTGGGCCTTTTACCCCAGCCTTTCGATGTGCGGGGTAAAATGCCCCCCTTTTTCTCAAACGTTCAAATGGAATATTCCATGAGGCTAGGCTGACAACCTATTCCACAATTATTATATCATGTTCCATCCCTTGATTATTGTGAAAAATATGCATCAATTGGGAATTATTTTCATAGAACTAGCTAATTTATCCTACCCTGTTATGCCTTGAACTTCGATCAATATGAAATATATAAAGTGTTAGACATACTTAAGGTTATTTACAACGTCCAAATCTTAGTTGTAGCTTATGATGATTATCTTTAGTATCTTTTCTTGTGATAAGAATTTGATTTGAGCATTTATTCAAATTATGATACTCTATTATGTGCATGTGGGCCATTTACCCCAAAGGCTGTGGGCCTTTTACCCCAGCCCTAGGCGATGGGGTAAAAGGCCCCTTTTTTTCACATATGCTTTATCGTAACATTCTATGAGGCAGGGCTGACAAGCTTTTGCACATGAAGAACATGTTATTCCACCCTTTGATTAATGTATAAGATATTCTGTAAGTAGCAATAAATTCCTTAGAAATGACACAGTTGTAAATTAAGGGCATCTTAAACCACCCTTATGAAAAGTAGGATTCAAACTCTTAATTGTATCAAAAAGGGTTTGGGAATGTATATTCCAGCAATAAAACTACCAAAAAAATCTATTGGGAGGGCATAACTTTGGATCTAATTGGAAAATTTACAAAATTCTTGAAGATTTCGAAAGCTGGGATCATGCCCCATGTCACTGTCGCATTTTCCAAGGTCTCTGTCGCACATTTCTTGCAACATTGCGACAGCTGTCCACCCCTGAACAGATGTTGATGTGAACTACTTCATGTATGGAACTATTAGGACAAAGGGAATAAATAGTATGTCACAATAGATTTGATAATCACATCAAATCAGCAGTCTATTTTACCATGTACCATAATCTCCCACGTATAAGGCACAGCCCACGTATAAGGCGCACCTAGAGTTTTGGAAAATTCTCAAAAAAATGAAAAATTCATAACTTTGATTCTACTGAATGAATTTTCAAAATTCAAAAACCTATGTGTAGCTTGGGCCACCCTGGACCCTCCTGGGCCCCCTTATGTCCTATTATGACCAAAGGGGCATGTAAGATATCAAAAGAAAGGTCTTGGTGTCCCCCTTGTGGATCCAATGAGAACTAAACCCCCCGTATAAGACGCACCTTATACGCGGGAGATTACGGTACATGGAAGTGTTGGCGAGAGTGTCAGCTAATTTTTGATAAAAGCACTTTATGTAATTTCCATGAAGGTTGATATGTTAGCAATTTATTACTTTATTTTATCACTATATTATGACTAGTGAGTATGATGCAGTTTTGTATTATAACCTATCTTTACAGAGGTAAAGATTCCTTTTCCCACAGAGTACTGCGTTCAGAATATCTTTTGTCACAAACAAGAATATAAATCATGTCCTTTGGTACACATGTAACTAAGTTGATCAAGTTTAATAGAATTCTATTAAGCAGTGGTCATGATGCATTAATGAAGTGCTAGTGATACTGTTTGCCAGCACTTCATCGAAGCATCATGCCCACCTTCCGAGGGTTTGTGCATCAATTGTGTAGGGTTGGCATAATGCATGAATGTAGCCCTGACAAGTTACTCGTTATGGCTGCATTCATGTATCATGATGACTAGTGGGTTTAATCCATTAATGCATTAATGACTGCTTTAAGGGTGGCTAATGAATTAATGCATCATACTAACCCTACAGGGTTGATATGTACACGAATTCCCAGATGATCGCCATGATGCACCAATGAAGTGCTGGTGTGTCTGAGTGCATCTCATATGTAAGGTGCATCCTATAAGAGTCACTAATGCCTATAGGGTTGATACAGAAATTGTCATGATGCATCAATGAAGTGCATTATATCTGACCCTACTGAGTTGATACATAAATTCCCATAGAGTTGCCATGATGCATCAATGAAGTGCTGGTGATTTTGATTGGTAGCACTTCATTGGTGCATCATGACGACTTATGAGCAAAGTCTAAGGGCATTTTATATGCTGCATGCATCCTATACAGTATTGCAGTATATCTCATACCGTAAACCCCCTGTATAAGCCGCACCTGCATATAAGCCACATTTGTCTATAAGCCGCACCTCATGGTTAGAAATATACCAAAGGCCACACCAGGGATCTGAAATAGTACCCTCAGTCAAGTTTATATTACTTGCTATGCCTGCATTCATGCATCATGACGATCATGTGTATGATGCATCAATGCATTAGTGACTGCTTTAAGGTTTAATATAATGCCTAATTCGTTTTCTCTTAAACTTGAAATAGTCAATTTAGGTGCATTGTACCAAGGCACATGATTTATATTCTTGTTTATCCTGAAGACTGGGAAAGTGACTGACATTTGACCCTGAATCTTTAGCTCTGTAAAGATTATGATACAAAACTGCATCATACTCACTAGTCATGATATAGTGATAAAATATAGTAATAAATTGCTAACATATCAACCTTCTTGGAAATTACATCAAGTGCTTTTATTAAAAATTGGCTGATACTCTCGCCAACACTTCATTTATGCATCATAACAATTAATGTACAGTGCTTTCATGCACAAGCAACCATTAAAGGATTTTTATGTTGCGGAAAACAAACAGATGTTTAACCAACACAGGAGTGCATGATACTCAATATTTAAAGTGCTGCAATGATAAGCTGTTTATCAATGTACCGTCATAATCTATAGCCATAATACATAACTGCATCATCAACACTTAAAGGGTAAAGGAAAATTTATTGCCGTGTCCTAAAGAATAAGATTCTTCCAATGACGCAGTGAATAAACACCAGTTCACTGACTTAATGTCAATTTAGATATGTAGTATAACGATTAAATTGTACAGGGGAACAGAAATATCTAAATAAATATCCAAATTTTAACTGAAATACATAATCTTAATTGGAATTTTGGTCTATACCCAAGCTTGTTTTTAAAGCCTGGCTTAGAATTACGCCCAAAGGTCCTCTTAACCAGGCTTATAAATGGGGCACGTTTATATTTGAGGCCAGGCTTAAATTCAAGGAAATACAGGGGCAGGCTTATATTTGAGGCCAGGCTTATATAAAAGAAAATACTGTATATCAAGCATTTTGAGCCTCTAAAAGGTATACTGCGGCTTATAGCATCTCCAGGATTGTCAGGGTGCGGCTTAATTATAATCAATAATACATGTCAAGTATTTTAAACCTCTAAAAGGTCTATATTGTAGCTTATAGAATCTCCAGGATTGCCAGGGTGCGGCTTGTAATAAGAGATACCCCATATGGTAGGCATAATGCTTATATGCAACAATGAAATACCATTATCCAAAATTGGCTTTTAACAGTAATTTACCTTGTTATAAAAACTTGGTTGTCATGGTTACACAAAGAGACCTGAGAAAGGGCTCGAGAGTTCATATACTAGTGAGACCTCCTTTTGAATAAATGAGTCCTGATGAAGACCCGAGAGGGTCGAAACGTAGACCAATCAACTGCACTCTTGACTTGATGTGAATTTATTATTAACCCTAGTACCAAGAAACCCGGAGAGGGTTTTGGGAATATATACATTTGTTTCATTATCCAAAATAATAGGTATTTTTTTGATATTCTAAAATTATATATACTACTCCCAAATAGAACTCCACAGGACCCTTGTTGCATCCTTGGGCGATAAAAAAAGGTTTGATTTCCGGTCAACCGATTGACCTCAGCCAAATAGGGCAGACCTCAGAATTTTTTGAGGATTTTTCATATTTATGTACAGTGCTTTCATGCACAAGCAACCATTAAAGGATTTTTATGTTGCGGAAAACAAACAGATGTTTAACCAACACAGGAGTGCATGATACTCAATATTTAAAGTGCTGCAATGATAAGCTGTTTATCAATGTACCGTCATAATCTATAGCCATAATACATAACTGCATCATCAACACTTAAAGGGTAAAGGAAAATTTATTGCCGTGTCCTAAAGAATAAGATTCTTCCAATGACGCAGTGAATAAACACCAGTTCACTGACTTAATGTCAATTTAGATATGTAGTATAACGATTAAATTGTACAGGGGAACAGAAATATCTAAATAAATATCCAAATTTTAACTGAAATACATAATCTTAATTGGAATTTTGGTCTATACCCAAGCTTGTTTTTAAAGCCTGGCTTAGAATTACGCCCAAAGGTCCTCTTAACCAGGCTTATAAATGGGGCACGTTTATATTTGAGGCCAGGCTTAAATTCAAGGAAATACAGGGGCAGGCTTATATTTGAGGCCAGGCTTATATAAAAGAAAATACTGTATATCAAGCATTTTGAGCCTCTAAAAGGTATACTGCGGCTTATAGCATCTCCAGGATTGTCAGGGTGCGGCTTAATTATAATCAATAATACATGTCAAGTATTTTAAACCTCTAAAAGGTCTATATTGTAGCTTATAGAATCTCCAGGATTGCCAGGGTGCGGCTTGTAATAAGAGATACCCCATATGGTAGGCATAATGCTTATATGCAACAATGAAATACCATTATCCAAAATTGGCTTTTAACAGTAATTTACCTTGTTATAAAAACTTGGTTGTCATGGTTACACAAAGAGACCTGAGAAAGGGCTCGAGAGTTCATATACTAGTGAGACCTCCTTTTGAATAAATGAGTCCTGATGAAGACCCGAGAGGGTCGAAACGTAGACCAATCAACTGCACTCTTGACTTGATGTGAATTTATTATTAACCCTAGTACCAAGAAACCCGGAGAGGGTTTTGGGAATATATACATTTGTTTCATTATCCAAAATAATAGGTATTTTTTTGATATTCTAAAATTATATATACTACTCCCAAATAGAACTCCACAGGACCCTTGTTGCATCCTTGGGCGATAAAAAAAGGTTTGATTTCCGGTCAACCGATTGACCTCAGCCAAATAGGGCAGACCTCAGAATTTTTTGAGGATTTTTCATATTTATGTACAGTGCTTTCATGCACAAGCAACCATTAAAGGATTTTTATGTTGCGGAAAACAAACAGATGTTTAACCAACACAGGAGTGCATGATACTCAATATTTAAAGTGCTGCAATGATAAGCTGTTTATCAATGTACCGTCATAATCTATAGCCATAATACATAACTGCATCATCAACACTTAAAGGGTAAAGGAAAATTTATTGCCGTGTCCTAAAGAATAAGATTCTTCCAATGACGCAGTGAATAAACACCAGTTCACTGACTTAATGTCAATTTAGATATGTAGTATAACGATTAAATTGTACAGGGGAACAGAAATATCTAAATAAATATCCAAATTTTAACTGAAATACATAATCTTAATTGGAATTTTGGTCTATACCCAAGCTTGTTTTTAAAGCCTGGCTTAGAATTACGCCCAAAGGTCCTCTTAACCAGGCTTATAAATGGGGCACGTTTATATTTGAGGCCAGGCTTAAATTCAAGGAAATACAGGGGCAGGCTTATATTTGAGGCCAGGCTTATATAAAAGAAAATACTGTATATCAAGCATTTTGAGCCTCTAAAAGGTATACTGCGGCTTATAGCATCTCCAGGATTGTCAGGGTGCGGCTTAATTATAATCAATAATACATGTCAAGTATTTTAAACCTCTAAAAGGTCTATATTGTAGCTTATAGAATCTCCAGGATTGCCAGGGTGCGGCTTGTAATAAGAGATACCCCATATGGTAGGCATAATGCTTATATGCAACAATGAAATACCATTATCCAAAATTGGCTTTTAACAGTAATTTACCTTGTTATAAAAACTTGGTTGTCATGGTTACACAAAGAGACCTGAGAAAGGGCTCGAGAGTTCATATACTAGTGAGACCTCCTTTTGAATAAATGAGTCCTGATGAAGACCCGAGAGGGTCGAAACGTAGACCAATCAACTGCACTCTTGACTTGATGTGAATTTATTATTAACCCTAGTACCAAGAAACCCGGAGAGGGTTTTGGGAATATATACATTTGTTTCATTATCCAAAATAATAGGTATTTTTTTGATATTCTAAAATTATATATACTACTCCCAAATAGAACTCCACAGGACCCTTGTTGCATCCTTGGGCGATAAAAAAAGGTTTGATTTCCGGTCAACCGATTGACCTCAGCCAAATAGGGCAGACCTCAGAATTTTTTGAGGATTTTTCATATTTATGTACAGTGCTTTCATGCACAAGCAACCATTAAAGGATTTTTATGTTGCGGAAAACAAACAGATGTTTAACCAACACAGGAGTGCATGATACTCAATATTTAAAGTGCTGCAATGATAAGCTGTTTATCAATGTACCGTCATAATCTATAGCCATAATACATAACTGCATCATCAACACTTAAAGGGTAAAGGAAAATTTATTGCCGTGTCCTAAAGAATAAGATTCTTCCAATGACGCAGTGAATAAACACCAGTTCACTGACTTAATGTCAATTTAGATATGTAGTATAACGATTAAATTGTACAGGGGAACAGAAATATCTAAATAAATATCCAAATTTTAACTGAAATACATAATCTTAATTGGAATTTTGGTCTATACCCAAGCTTGTTTTTAAAGCCTGGCTTAGAATTACGCCCAAAGGTCCTCTTAACCAGGCTTATAAATGGGGCACGTTTATATTTGAGGCCAGGCTTAAATTCAAGGAAATACAGGGGCAGGCTTATATTTGAGGCCAGGCTTATATAAAAGAAAATACTGTATATCAAGCATTTTGAGCCTCTAAAAGGTATACTGCGGCTTATAGCATCTCCAGGATTGTCAGGGTGCGGCTTAATTATAATCAATAATACATGTCAAGTATTTTAAACCTCTAAAAGGTCTATATTGTAGCTTATAGAATCTCCAGGATTGCCAGGGTGCGGCTTGTAATAAGAGATACCCCATATGGTAGGCATAATGCTTATATGCAACAATGAAATACCATTATCCAAAATTGGCTTTTAACAGTAATTTACCTTGTTATAAAAACTTGGTTGTCATGGTTACACAAAGAGACCTGAGAAAGGGCTCGAGAGTTCATATACTAGTGAGACCTCCTTTTGAATAAATGAGTCCTGATGAAGACCCGAGAGGGTCGAAACGTAGACCAATCAACTGCACTCTTGACTTGATGTGAATTTATTATTAACCCTAGTACCAAGAAACCCGGAGAGGGTTTTGGGAATATATACATTTGTTTCATTATCCAAAATAATAGGTATTTTTTTGATATTCTAAAATTATATATACTACTCCCAAATAGAACTCCACAGGACCCTTGTTGCATCCTTGGGCGATAAAAAAAGGTTTGATTTCCGGTCAACCGATTGACCTCAGCCAAATAGGGCAGACCTCAGAATTTTTTGAGGATTTTTCATATTTTTTAATATGAATTTTTGATATTTTTTTTGCGATTTTTCCCCAACCTTTTAGCATTGTTGATTAGCAATGTAATAGAGTTCGAGATGGGTGCTTAATATTGCAGTCTATTTGACATTTCCGGAAATAAACCTTTAAACATAATAATTACCAGTAGAATCCACTCATAAGACCATAGGCTTGAGTCAGGCCTAGGTAAAAAAAAATCGACGTTCCGGCCTCAACATTATTTACCATGTTACCGGAAATTTACAATATATATATTTTTTTGGCCTTATGTCCTAATTCTGAATAGCCTAAGTATATAGGCTGAGACCATAGGGTTTCTCCTATCATCAAGGATGTAGGAAGAAAACATGCGCAATACTATGGCTAACTAGTTTGAGGTGTTTCTATTCATGGTTTAGGCCTATGTACCTGACCATGTGTAGGCAATGGTTGTCCATAGCTTTCCACCCTGTGACGTAGCAGAGGCCTAGCTGTAACTCAAGCTATACTTGCGGACAGGCTAGCCACTGCTCAACCAGAGCCACTGCTCCACCAGACACTAGTGTAATGGGGGCAAACAAAGTTATACACGTGGTCAGGTACGTGCACCAAGGAGGGGGTGTAAGGAGGACCAGCCATATACAGGTATAGGGGTGTATTCTACTTTGAACATGATTATGACATAGCCGTAATCACACTATTTGTTCTGGCTGTTTCCATCCTGTCAGTTCCCTTTATCTGGATCTAAAATTCTGATGTGTTAGGCTAATGGGTGTTAGAAATAACCAATATAACAGAATCCCATCCACAAACGTGCCAGGGCCTATGTATATCTATTGTACTGAGGTAAGATATAAGTTGCAGTTTATGCCTCTCATTTCTCAATCACTAGCCTGGAAGTAAGGCATAGGCACGTTACCATAAAAGCATCCAGAGGTCAATTAAGTACATTGGTTTGTTTACTTGCAGGCACCCATAATTAGAAACAATCAATTATATAATCAGCAAACTATGCTGCTCCATACATAAGGTCTTGAAAGTTTTTACCTATAGGCCTAGTAATTTATTCTTCCTGTTTAACCACGATCAATAACTATTCTGATCAGTTATGAAACCTCACCTACCATCAACATTAAGTATAAACTATGGAACGGCCTATCAAGAAACCAGAACCAACAGGATATGATACAGATAGAGATTATCGTCTAAAGGACGACACTATAGGATACCATATTATATAGTCGTCTACATATTGTGTGCAGGAGGCAATTTCCTAAGGTACTACGACTGCATAGCTGCATAGAGCCATAACGAGTTGACAACCTTAAAGTTAGTAACTGTGTAGCAATAACCTAGTTTGTTAGGTCAGCAGCTACCATAGGACCAATACTATTGGGATGTATTGCCACGAAAATAAGGGTTCCCACTATACGATTTGAAAGTAGGCAGTCATATCCTGTTAGGAAATGGCCTTCTGTATCAATTATTTTAATTAGCTTTATATAAATAATTTCAATGAAGAATTCAAAGAATGGCTGTTTAGAAATAGATTGACAGTTAATCCGAGAAAGACAGAATATAATAAGTGTTTTGATAGTAAAATTGAATTTTGTAATATTGTTGTTAGTACAGTGGACTTTTTCCCCAATCTAGGAGTGCACCTAGATAGGTTTTAACCTTTGACAAACAATTAAAAGAGAAATGTTTACAATAAGCTCTTTAGGCTTGCTAAATTAAGGAAGTGCCTCACAAGGGATTATGCTATATTGATTTATACAAAAACCATTCGGCCAATATTAGAATACTGTTGTTACATCACTAGCAGTTGTAATGAAGAAGGCATGAAGCAGCTGCAAAGGTTGCAAAACAGGGCTCTGCATATTTGTTTAAAGTGTAATATTGTTAAATATCATGTTCAAAGTAGAAATGTTAGAGAGAAAATTTGACATGTTATTGTTGTCCATGATGTATAAATATCGAAGTTTATTAATAATGATCACGTTAATCAGAGATTCAATACTAGGTCTACAGACAAGGTAACTTTTCCATTACCTAGGAAAATTGCTAGACATTTTACAGAGGTGTCATCTTGTGGAATGTCCTACCAGTCAATATACAAAGGGCAACAAGAAAAGTTAAATCTAAGTCTGGAATTAAGAAAATCCTTAATCTACGAGAGGGATTTAAAAAGGGTTACAACTGAGGTAAGGATAGGTGTAGTTGCTGCGCCATCCTCATTTTATATATTGAGTGTCTTGGTGTAAAGGTGAACATTACCATATTTCATTTTCTCTGACATTCTATTCACCAGAGTATTATATTTTCCATCATCAAGTACTTATTATTGTTATTCTTGTTTTGTTATCTGGTACTGCTGTAATACTAATGTTTGTGTCAACATCAGTCCCCCCTTAATCTATTGGCAACTACCTGTATATTATGGTCTTCTGACATGTTCATATGTTGTGTCTACTGTTTGTCTTAAGCTTTTTCTCCTATCAATCTATGGTCATGTTTTGATAGAGATATTTAAATGAATGTGACTATTCATTATCACCAAATAAACACGTCTAAAAAGGATTTAGAAATGGAGAGGGCGCAGCCCAAAAGGAGGGGGCGCACCCTCTATTTTCAGGATTTTTGGGGTCCAAAATAATCAAATAAACTCTTAACTACTGACAAAAATGAGGGGGCGCATCTGTCTGTCTTCCTGCATCTGTCTCCGTCAAAATTCTCAAACGAATTTTAAGGCAGAAGTATCCCAAAGTTTGAAAACTCCTCTTTAGTCTGTTTATTCGCATGTTATTTATAGTTAAACGTGGTTGCCGAGCAGTGTGTCCCCCTAGTGTGCACCACCAGTACTACGTCGGCTGCAGGCCGTCTCCCGCCGCATTCAGTGACTCTATGTGTACGATGGCGGACGCACGCAAACCGGGATACCTTGTGGCAGCATGCCTGCTCGTCAACCTAGGTAAGTACACCTTGATATGTCATTAACTTACAGGTAAACCATGGAGTACCTTCTACACCAGCCATGGAGGAGAATTTTACACCCTGGGGAGTGCAGGGACGCAGGGCTTTGAGGCCATGGATAGGGGTGATATTGGGTGCTGGGTGCTGGGGCCTTTGCTAAAAGCTCAGCGTTCGTTGTGTTCTCCAGCGCCGCCTTAATGCAGCCCCGCCTTTCTCTCCCTGCCTCCCTTCCCCTATCAACAAAACAAAAAGCGTTATCATCTCAAAACCATCGATGAGATAACACATATCTAATGACAAGACTTTGATGCGCTACCAGCCCTACCAGTGCCCAACCAGGGGCGGGGTGACATGGTTGTTGGGGACATATTTAATGTGGCTGAATGTTAATGAAGGGGGCTTCCCGATCTGCCGCCACCACCGCCACCACCATCCATAGGAAGATGAAGCAGGCATGGGGAGGGATTTGTAGGGCAGAGATGGAGGGCTGTTTTGGAAGCATGCAATATTAGTAAAGGCAGGAGTCTCTACCATAGACTTAGGCCTACTTATACCATAGATGCCCCCCCCCCCTTCCTTCCTCTCTGTCCCTTCACGTCTCTATGTCTCATGCCTGATCAATAACAACCCAAGTTGTGAGCTACTGGAGGAGGAAGGACAGGGCTGCGAGGAGGAGCCCCCCCCCCACCCTGCCTGCTCCTCCAGGCGGACACTCACACTTAGTTCCTTAGGGAGGCAGTTTGCTGGTACTGGAGGCAGCGGAGACCAGTGTGCATCACGCCCCCTGGTAATAGGACAGGAAGGACGTGTTAACCCTTTAGGGCCTCATAGTGTTAAAATGTCCTACTAATGCCCTTTTATATGAATGCAGCCCTGACAAATAACTCGTACTTATTATCACCCCTGCATGAATGCACACCATAATATATCGTGGTTGATGGCATAGTGCACAGATGCAGCATCGGCGAGATAACTGAGCTGCTAAAGTGGAAACCCCGAGGCAAGATCGAGTCCTTAAAGGTTAGCCTCGAAGATACAAAAATCATGCCGGTCTCATAGCTAATAGTAAAGGTGATTGAATATGACAGTATTTAGTGTATAGCTGTCTCAGATTTTAACACTTTGCTGCACGAGGCTATAGTGTAAAAACTGATGGTAAACACTACCCGGGGTAAACTAGCCATGGGAAAGGCCATAGGACACAGGGATACACAAAAACTCCATGTGCACCCCTAATTGATTAAGAAAAAGAGAGACCAATGTTTAATGTCAGTGTCCGCATAGGCCTACCAAAATAAGCGCCATCATGCGCATTATGGTCCTACTACACAGGCATAAGACCATCAGATCTTGCCATTACAGAACACAACAAATGTGAAAGACGTCCACACCTGGCACTATTGACACTGTTTTATCAGCAGTGTGATATGGATAGAGAGATAAAGATGATGGGGACAGGTATTGTTCATGCTACCACTCTTCCATTGAACAATGGCTGTTTAACGTCATTTCAATGCCTATAATGGTCATATGCACAGCGAGAAAACTAGAGTGTAGTCAGTCCCTGCCATTATGTCGTAGGGGCAGTAGTGGTGCTACTCTAGTCTCTATACTTCACAGTCAGGGTGTCTGCAATGACGCAGTTACTATACCGACTGTGGCCACCCACTGGGACGCTGTTATAGCAAATTCTAAATGTCCCTCTGCTATAATGTATAGGCACTGACAGCGTCATTCGGTTAAAAATGTCATCTGCTTTTTCTCCATTCAATGCAAAACCAGGCTATACTCTGTCTGGATTCTTTTCAACTCATGTTTCACGAAGCCTGCCAATTTAGAGGTCACAATATAGCTGATCGTACAGATTTAGTTGTAGTGTGTTACCTATGACCACTCACTCTGATATTGAGGGTTTCAAGTCGTACTGGTTGTGTCTAGTCGTACCATCTTGAGATATGCCCTCCTGTCCTTTTTATTTTTTTTTTTTATTTTTTGCTGAAACACAAATCAGCCCCATTTTCAGTCGTGTCTATGCCTTTTCATTTCAACTGGCTTCATTCCAATCAGAATATGTCGTAATGGCATAAAACAAAATGCCAAATCAAAGAGAAACAGTAACCCTACAGCCCCTATCCTCTCCATAACTCGGCCATATACCAAGCCTATTCCACAAGCTTGGCCCATTCCTGGCACTCAGCCAGAATAGGTGGTCCTCTGGAAATTGCCCCTGCGTTTACCAATGGGCTTTATATTGGGAGTAATAACGTCTGGGGTGGCTCGAAATGTCGTCTGCTATTGCGAGTCTCCTGTAACCCAACAGACCATCTGTTTTCCTTTTTATACTGACCAGGCAGCCGACTGAGTAAACACACAGAAAACAGCTATATAGGGAACAGAGCCATTCCTGTATGGAGGTGGCCATCCTAGTATCAGTTATGTAACTGTCCCCCCGACGGCCATCTTGGATTGAGCATAGACTTGTGAACAAGAGAACAATGGTGATTGATAAGACTGATAAGCGGGATTAGCTGCCCGCTGCCTCCATCTTAATCACCTTAAGTACCTCTCCATTGTTTAGGTGTGAAAGGAGGGAATTAGCCTGATAGGGAGACAATGGCTTGACTTTTGCTCATGTGCCCTCTTACCAAACTTTTAAAGTTTAATAAACTGTACAAAGAGGACATCTGCTGATCTAGCCCCCGACTACATGAGCCACCTAGCTGATTTTCTTTAGTACTAGCAATGGCCTAGACCCGTACAGGTTAAAGCCCCACTCCGCCGACAGCAGCCGACAGAGCCTAGTAGTATACAAAGAGGCATTTTTGTCAGGGCGAGCTTTGGTAGGTTGGGTGTGGTTTCAGTAGTCAGATAACAGGCGTTCATCATGCATAGGGCCATTTCGGAATCAATATGATTGGTTTCATGTTATATATCCATGAAAAAAGTCATTTCGTGAGCGAGGATTGCCTACACCCCAAATAATGAAAAACGAGGGATCCCCCGACTCAGGTCGCATTATAAGCGGACACGACTAGCTATTCATTTCGCCGTGGGTGCTCCCTGCTTGCCATAACCTTCTTATTACGGAGTTTGGGTATCTGACAAAAATACATGATGTAATATGCCAATTTTGGATGGCAATTGCATCAACTACCAATACTAGCATGAAAGATAAGTTACTATAAAATTCCATTGTCTATCTTTACTGTGATAAAATTCCATTGTCTATCTTCAAAATGATGAATCAGTGAGTTTGGCGCCAAAGAGCAGACGACATTTTTCATGGATCGTCATTATGGCCAGAATGGACGTGATCTGCATAAATGTGTGGGAACCATATGGCTCCAATCCTTATGCTGAGAGAGGATTTCACCCAGCCTTTTGTCAATGCCATTACAGGGGTGTGGACAACTGGGGCCTTGTTTACACTTATTACAACCAGTATATAAGGCCTGTTTACACCGGCTATGACCTCATAAGGCAGACGATAGGTAGGGTGGGAATGGGGGGGGGTGGCGACAAGGTCAACAGAGGGGTAATTTGATGGTGGACATTGCCAAGCGAGTGATGACGTTGGCAATGGCCCTGAAAAAACAGCCTTCCATTATTAGGTCAATAATCTATGGTAGGTTGTCATAAAGTAGTATGGCATATTCTATATACCGGGTGGGCGTGTGAGATGTTTTTGTTCTGCACCCATTTCCTTTTGTAATGGTCATAGTAGCATGGATTGTGTCAATAATGAAGCCCCCTATTCAAATAGAAAAACGACATTAGGCTTGATATAATTATCATGCTCTCACCAATAACTCTGGATTCATTCAATGTAGCCTAAGTACAGGAGAAATCACAGTTCAATACAATTGAGTGACTGCTATAACTTATATTCTCCACACTTCATCTACGTCTCAGGATAGGCGGAGACATGCCTCGTATCATTTTTATCACAATTGATGCTAGACAGTGCATCTGCTTATAATGCATCATAGCAAAAGGACGAAGGATAAACCCAAAAATACTCTTATGTTCTCTACCATAGGCTCCCACCTTCTATCCTCTTTCTTTACCCGGCACCCCACACCCACCTTTAACCCCTTCCCCCTCTACTGCTTCCTTCCCCAATCACTCCCAATCACTCCCACGCCTGCATCCCATCATTCTGCAGGGGGGGGGGTGGAGGTAGGGCATATATACACTCTATTAACGCCCTATTTCTAGTGGCAAATATATAATAGAAACTGAAGACATCGCTTATCCTTCACATCATTAATAATTATTAAACATTTCCTATTTTTCCTTTATCAACCACCAGTTGTAAATGCCCCAAAGCGAATTGCCACAAAACACCCTTACACCTAAGTATTATTAACCCCAGACAGAAATATAAATTGCCATTCCACATGGAAATAAAAACAGCTCTGTGCCTTGAGATGATCCCTCCCGTTGTCACAAGTTGCAGCCTGCCTCCGTTTGAAGTTAAATAAGGGAGATACCATTTAAAAAGGAAGGACGATTTCTTGTGGCATGGCAAGCCTTGTCATCAATCATGGCGGCCGATATGGGTGCCAGCAGGACTGCCGGTGACGCCGGGAGAACCTAGCAGAAGTAGCGGCAGGGGCTGGAGCAGGAAGGGGTAGGAGGCAGGATGTGTGGGTCGTTGTGTGCCAGTGATCTCAGGGTGGTAATCTTATTTGTGGCTGTTCTAGACAGGCGATAGCTATAGGACTCAGTATGGAGGCCTAGTGGAGCCGCCATTTTGAATTTCGCTTACACATACCCTGATGGGTACCTTGTCCCTGGTTAACACCCACTTCCAGGGACATGCTGGTCCCATGTTATCAGTTCTTATCAGTGTGTGTCGCCAGAACCAGCTCCAGACCAGCTAGTGGCCAATAGGCAGGGGCTGTGTGAGGCTGTGTGGTGGATAGGGTGGGTGGGTTACAAAGAGGAGCTGGGGAGGTCAAACTGTGCGCCGTGGTGAGTCATGTATCTGTGTGTGTGTGGGGGGGGGGGGGTAGGAAGGGAGGCTTCAGGCACACTAACTAAAAGGAAACCCCTACCCAACCCCTACCAATCCACCGTGCAGCGTCTCTACACTTTGTAAGTAGTATAATGGAAGTAGGCCACGGGAAGGACAGACAGGAGCGGAACAGGAAAGGGAACTCATCATTATATTGAATTTTTCCTCGGGTGGCTTACAAGCTTGCAATTAAATACAATTTCTATGCAAACTAGGCAATTATAAAGGGAAATTATAGGATGTGTCCCTGCAGTATAACCATTATATTTATCCACAGGACTGAGGCATAGTCTTATCTACAGTCAGGGCCCTGGTTGCCTAGCAACACAGATGCTCCAGTGGAGTCAGATTACAACATGCAGCCTTAGAAATGACCCCTAGCCCTGGCAATAAGTAATAGGAGAACTCTAATCATTTTAGGCCTTTCTTCTTCTCTTTTTGTCTATTCCTGCCTTATTCTCCAATTTCCCCTATCTCTCTGTCTTTCAGTTAGCCTCTTTATAACAAGATTTGCTCTCTCTCTCTCTTTCTCTCTCTCTCTCTGTCTTCTCTCTCTCTCTCTCTCTCTCTCTCTCTCTCTCTCTCTCTCTCTCTCTCTCTCTCTTTCTCTCTCTCTTTATTATTGACCCTTCTCTACTTTTCTCCTCTGGTTTGTGACCGCCGACCAGGATTCAATTTTCGTCCACCCACTTTTTTCAGCTTACAACAACTGAAAACACACCAAAAAAGAAGCCACACCAAAAGAGGCAAACAAAGGAAATTGTTAAGGTGATAAAAAGTGAGGAAGAGAGGCCGCATCAACAAGCGCTGGCCACTCAACAAGTGCCCCCATCAATTTTTCCGAGATACCAATATCAAGACTGTTATGTGCTTCCTAATGTTCGCCAAATGAGTAATGTTATGTGCGTCTATATCCTACCCCTAACAATTTCCCATTCTGCTGTAAGTCATTGCCCATCCCTGACCTTATCCATTATAGCTGTTTGTATCATGTTTTATGGGGAACCTTTATGATCAGTCATCAATAATCGGGGACAATGCCTGTTGATAGACTGAGCCATTATTGGATATCTATATAGGCAACCATTGACTACCTGCAGCATTGACGCATTACCTGTTTGTATCACACATTGAGCCTTATACATGTGTATAATAAAAGAGGAAAATCAATACCAATAAGTAGTTTCCTGCTTGTCCCATCTGGCAGTAGCAATATTTAGAAGGAGCATGATCCTGTGTGAACATTTTGTACTGACCCTCATCCATTCAGCTTGTTGCATTTCATGGCAAGTTAACATTATCTACTACTAGCCCCTGATGGGCCACATGATGCTTCCAAGTTCATGTCCTTTGGTTGTCAAGATGCACCGATGCAGCCCTGATGAGTATACTAGCCAGCACTGCATATATGTACATCATGTTTACTCTTTAGAAATGTTTGAGAGTGTATGCATTCCTGAATGAATGCAGCCATGGTGAATTGCTAACAGGGGTTAAATCACTGGGGTTTCCTTCATGGGTTATGATAACAAAGGGGAACATTGAAGCAATGCACTCTGTAACCATAAAAGGGTTAACACCAGATGTGAGTATAGTGTGACCAGTGCACATAAACCAGTTCCAAGTGAATGGACACTAAACCCTAAAACTCTCTGAGACCGGCAGTGCGCCGCAATCAGCGTAATCAATCACCGATAAGAAAGGCTCAGTCCTTCCCCTCATACCCTCATTGCCATGCAGTGCACCCCACCACACCTTCCTCCATACCTTCATGCCATCATGGAGCTGATGTGACTTAGTCCTGATCCTGCAGGACTTTCTATAATGAATCAATCCTCCTGGGTAGAACCAAATTGAGCGTGAGTGTAGCATATAAGCCATTAAGATTAGAAGGGACTAAGACTGTGGACGGATATATCATAGGTGGTTAACCACAGAACATGCACCTTAATGACAATACCTACCTCCAGGCTAAGCAAAGGACCTTTAAGGACAACCTTTCTAGTTGTTTTCTACCTTCTATGACCTGGAGGAGATTGTGAGTTGGGTATGGGTGATTAGGGTGAGGTGGGCGGGGGTAGCAGGGGAGTCATCCTGGGGGTGCCTGGATATAAAACACTGATGAGTTACACATCCCTCTATAAGCCCTCCTCACTAAATGCCTACCCAGCAGGCACATTGTTAATGCGTAACGATGACATCCCTCCTACATACAGCCTAAGGGGCACTTCACATGCACAGGAGGACATTATAGGCTTGTCTCCTCCAGGGTGCATTATAGGCCTGTCATGTTGTACTCATGGCGTGCATGTGTGGTTGTAGGTCTACACGTACATGTGGCATCATTATGCATCTTAACATTTAAAGCCTGCATGACGATTCAAGAATTATTGATTTTTCTTTCTTAATGAAAAAAAAGATTAATTCATATCATTACTTTTGCGAATCAGACGGCACCTTTGTGAGTGTATCAACATTGCAGGATCAGTACACTGGTAATTCATAAATCATGCAAAAATAGTAGTATATTCTCTGGGGCTGAATTAAAATCAAGCTGACAAACAGGGCACATTAAAGCATGATGCTCTTCACAAAGGGTTAATCGATTGCTGAGATTGCTGACCACCAGCTGGTGTGTGTGTGTGTGTAAAGCGTTAAATCCACTATGACGCACGGCTAATGCGTCAGCTATGCGTCTGTTTTGGGGGCATTCCCATGCGTCTCGGCCGTGCGTCTGGTCTTGCGTCTTCGAAAAATACTCAGCTTCATGGGTCTGCGTCTACAGACGCAGACGCATGAGTCGCTTCCACTGGCCGTGAGTGTGCGTCTACAGCAGACGCATGGGAGACGCAGGCCTGAAACTACTTCCACTGCGCATGCGTCTGTCTGTGCGCGTGGTCACGTGACCTCTGTTTGGGTCTTTGTCAGAGAGGAAAGTCTGTGGTGTTTGGAAATCTTTCCTTCTCGAAACATCATGTCACGCAAAAGAAAACAGGTTGAGATGGAGGCACAGGCGCAGTCTATAGAAGAGGAACGTCTGCAGAATCTGAGGAACCTGGCAGCCTATGTAATCATGGATGATGACTTGGATGATGACTACATTTTGCGTAACCACAAGGTGCAGAGGTCACACATGTTTTGGATGCACCCATATCTGCGTTCAAGGAAGGAGGAAAGGATGAAAAGATCCCTTGCCAGGCTGGAAGAGGATTTCCTGAGGGTGAGAAATTTTTATGCTGTTTTACCCGTACATTTATATTCATTCCCATGTCACAGGTCAATGTCTACATAAGGCCTAGTCTCATGCCTCTATTATTTTTTATTTTCATGGAATTAAAACATATCAATAAAAATAATTGGCTATGTGCTGAAAAACAATTTCAGAAGCACACTCATGAGATGGAGAGTATATGGACCCCTATGTAAAAAAGAGTCATCTCTTTATAAACCAGATACCTAAAAAAAGACATTTTCTGGCTTTAATATATTTTTTGCCTTATTTCCAGCTTGGTTGCATTTCTGAGTTCAAGAAGACCACACGCATGTCACCAGAGGTGTACAAGGACCTGCTAGAGATGGTGCGACCGTACATCACATACCAGGACACATCTTTCCGTGATGCAGTCACAGCTGAGGAGAGGTTGAGCTTGACTATCAGGTATCTGACACGAGGTAAGAAGTTTGAGTCTGTACAGACACAAAAGTGTGAAATTTTTCCTTCTCGTTTATATCTTGTTCAAAAACAGAAGAATACATTTTGTTTTATTTATGGCCAAAAAGTTGTGAGTTGCTTAACATAAAAATAATTTAATTAACTTTACACAATATTTCAGTCAATAGTTTTTAATTATGTGTTTTCCTCTCCAGGAGACAGTGTTACGACTCTTCACCAGGGTTACCTGGTAGGTGAGTCAACCGTGCTACCCGTGGTGAGAGACACTTGCAAAGCCATCTTCAGAGCCTTGCATGAAACATACTTGAAGGTATGTGTCTTTAGACTAACTTTATGATCCCCCCCAAAAAAAAAACAATTAAAGGAACCACTTTAACACTGTCTGTGACATGATAATAGACCTTTCATTCCATATAGAAATCTTCTATCAAAAAAAAATTCCTGAAGTATGAGTGTGCGAGTAAAAGAATTACCCTTCTGCAGAAGCACAAGTCAAAGCCTGCTTCTATCTGACTGTAATTTTGTTTTTTATGTTTCAGCCGCCTACCACGAGGGATGACTGGTTAGCCATAGCCAAAGGGTACCATGACAAGTGGAACATGCCACATGTACTGGGTTCTTTGGATGGGAAGCATATCCGCATAAAGAAGCCAAAGAAGTCTGGTTCGAACTATTACAATTACAAAGGATATTACAGCATAATTCTGTTTGCCTTAGTAGATGCAGACTATAAGTTCACATATGTGGATGTCGGAGCGGAAGGTAAAGCATCAGATAGCACTATTTGGAAGTACTCCTCTTTTGCTCAGGATATTGATGCCCCAGGTAACCCCCTTAATGTGCCAGAACCCTCAACTTTTCCAGGCTTCAACGGGGAGTTGCCCTATCATTTTCTTGCTGATGACGCATTCGAGATGAGTGAGAGACTTATGAAGCCATATCCCTCCACCAAACTCACCCCCCAGCAGAGGATATTCAACTACCGCCTGAGCAGGTCTAGACGGTGTGTGGAGAACGCCTTTGGGATCCTGGCCACTCGTTTCAGGATTTTCCGCCGAGAAATAGAAATGGCTCCAGAAAATGTGGACATTATAGTACTGGCATGTGTGGCTCTGCATAATTACCTTAGAACAGTGGCCCCAGGAGCATACCTTCCGAAGGAAGCTTGCGACTGGGAGGGGAAAGACTACAAACAGCACAAAGGTCTGTGGCGTGCAGAGAAGGTCCTCCCAGGCGGAAAGCCTACTACTGTACGCAACCGATCAGACAGGGTCAAGATAATGAGGAACAATCTCGCGGGATGGTGTCTGACCAAGGAGGGAGAACTTCCAAAACAGTGGGACGTTATTATGCAACATGACTTCTACTTTGAGCGCTAAGTGTGAACCCCGGAGTCTATGAACTTTAGTGTGTGGCCAGTAATGACAATGTCAGAGACATTTCCTTTTCAGCTAAGTAAGTCATGTACACTGTGGTTCATGATATAAACTTATGTATGTATATCAGTCAGATAGAAAAAAAGAAATACTATGATTAACAACAAAAACATTAACCTTTATTAAAGAAATTAACAAAAGTTCTTGAACTGGAATATACTTTGGCTTAAGACACTTTTATGATACGTGTGTAGGCTTCTCCCTTCTTTGAGGCAGGATATATCGAACTCTAGCCCTGGTAAGTGAACAAACATGAAGCATAGAATAAATTATTTATCTTGTTCTTCAGAACCCGTATGTGTTTAAATTAGTCATGAGATCTTGATCCTTGAGGGAAAGTCTTAAGAAAGGCACCTGTGTTCGGGAAGCCCTATATGTCATACGTGTACACTTTTAGTTTGTAGACGCTGATTGTACTGTCATTGAATATATAGACGCTCAACTTTATAAGTTAACTCCTACAGCATCGCAAGAACAAAAAATAAAATATCATAAGTTAGAATCATGCATCATTCATCTAAAACAAATTGTTCTTGAGCACGAACTGTAAAAACTTGGATAAATACTAGTCATAGTATCATAGTAACATAAGACATGAACATGTAATTTTCCATATTAAGCACCACGCAATGCTTTCTTGCACAATTATATAAATAAAAAGTTCTTTTCCTTTTTCATACAAAATGTTCAAACAAATTTCTCTTGTTGTGTGTTATTTGAGAACTTCCGTCTTTTATATATAATCATCGTGGACGACAAACATGAATTAAGTTCACTTAGAAGGCCAGTCCCCGTCTAAAGCATCATACGCCATGTTAGTGACATGACGCATGAACTTCCTTTGCAGTTTTGGTGACATCTGCTCTACCTGTCTGACCAAAGAGTCGGCCCACAGTTGGGCATCTGATGAAACAGGGTCTGAGGTAAGAGGCTGACTTATGAGTTTGGGTTTAGACAAGACTTCGACCATTTTTTCTAGGTTTTCGGATTTTTTTTCCATCATCCTCAACACCGGGTCGTTCTTGGCCTTCTCAGTTTTTTTTTTTTCCAGCTCAGCCTCACGGACCCGACGATGTTCAGGTCCTTGCTTTGTGTACCAATTTGCAGAAGGGTTTTCCACACCATAGTCAGTAGACCTGTCCTCCATGGAAGACTCACCCCCATGCAAGGAGGTGTCCTTTCCTGTGTATGGTTGGTAGAGAGAAGCTCTATGGGATGAGCCATCCTCAGAATAATGCAGGCCAGATTTCACTTCTGCTTTGCTGAACAACCTATTGTACCTATCCAAGGCTGTTTCCTGGCCCTTACCTTTGTGTGAGGTGTGATGCAGCCCTTTGCCTGCACCTTTCACAGTGTCTTTTGAGGTAGAAGCTAAAGGTGCTGTATCCTTGCAGCTGGATGATAGTCCCGACTTAGTAGGCTGACTCTGTTTCTTCTGTGGATTGTGTGGACTCAGACGCTTAGATCGGTCTGCTGCTGCCTGCGTGCCAATGTGTTGGTTTCTGCTGTAATGTTTTTTACTGGGCTGGAACACAGGACTACCCTCATCATCTTCCTCTTCCTTACCCTCACCCTCACCATCTCCATCACCTTCTTCCTCATCTTTATCCAACTCTTGAGCTAGTTCTTCTTGTTCCTGCTTCACCTTCCGGCGCTTAGGCTGGAATTGTATGTGAGACGTCTCCAAGATCTCGTCATTCTGAAAAAAAAAGAAATTTATGCCCTATCTGTCTAATATTAATAACCATTACATCTTAATCCATCATGAGCCTAAAAAACAACCTATACAGTGACAAATCAAGAGTAAAAAGAAGTGACCTATTTGTTTTCACCAGTTATGCAGACCTTAGTATTATTTTCATGATATATATATAAAAGAACTCAATTGATAATTTTTGGGGGGAAAATAGAATTACACATAAGGGTGTACACATTAAAGACTCATCTAAAAGTTATAAACTAAAGCACACTCTTACCTCTAAGTCTATAGGCTGGGAAGCTGTTCCCTTTGACTTCGGGGTAGATGTGAAGGTGGCCTTCCCGGGGCTGCGTCCAGAGTAGGTGTTGTAGGTTTCGTTCTGGTTCAAGTAACTTCTTAAGAACCCGACCAACCTGCATATCTCCTTCTGTCGAGGGGTTCTACCTACAGCAGCTGAACCACTTTTACCAGTTTTCAGTATCTTGGAATACATATTTCGGAGACTCCTCATCCTGATTTCGATTTTCTTTGCTGGAAAAAGGACAAGCAATATCTTGCAGCAAGATGTTTGTATAAAATGAAACAAATTATTTTTTAATTCAAATACTTTTTTTTTGAAACTGTTTACCAAATACTTAAGGTCCATTTTTTATTTAATAGCCTATGTTAAGAATTGAGTAAGAAAAAAGTATAGGATTAAAAGAATGATGAAGTAATTACTTACGTGGAACCTTAAGAATAACTGCCATTTTGGCGTAGATCAAATCCTTCACAGATGCCACCCGATAGCCATTAGCCCTCATATCATAGAGAGCTCTCTCCTGTTCCCACAGCCTGCAGAGCGTCTCCTCACGGGTAGGGTCTTCTGTCCACCAAGTTTCCATGTCCTTGTCTTCAAATTTCAAGTCAAATTTGGATGGAGTCATTTTCAGCATAGTGGATTGCAGGTTGGCTAGGTCCTCTGCGTCTTGGTCTACCTCATCACCGTCTTCGTCTTCTCCCTCTTGATCCTGGTCTAGAAGTGGATGTTTTGTGTAATCACCTTCACCTTTGAAGAGAAAAAAAAGAAAGAAATTCAATGAAACACACACAGACTTTGCTTAACCTTTTCTTAAAAGCCAACAGAAATAACTGACAGGTAGGTTGGGAAACAACAAATTAATATTTTGCATAATGTCTTTCATGGATAGGTACTGTCATCAATATTACGGTCCAGACTCAAACTTATAACTCACCTTCCATAGTACCTTGAGATTGGTTAAAGACATCTTCCATCTCTTCCTTGGTTGGATTGTCCTCGCTGTCGACTTCTAGCTCGTCCTCCTTGGACTTAGCAGCCCTATTGCGGGAACGTTTGGATTTTGGCATCTTAGGCAGAAGGGACTGCGATTGAGTGTATGACTCACCCTCTCCTGACTCTTCTGGCAGTCTTTCAAACTGCAGGGATTTACTAGATTTATGCCGTTTAGTTTCTTCTCCGTGAACAAGAATGTCTTCTATCTGGGCCTTCAGGTGAGGGGAAATGCGCGCCTTACCTCGGCCTCTCACAGACTTATCAGACTGGGGGGTACCAGGAACTTTCTCTTCATCGGTCTCGCTGTCCTCTTGTACAGAGGCAGAAGGTGGAGTCGACTTCTTAGGCCTACCCCTCTTCTTAGGAGGAGGGAGACCCACCCGAGATTTTGGTTTGCCGACCTTCTTAAACCGCGGGGAAGTTCTAGTAGGCAGAGGAGCCGCCTTCCTTGCCTTTAAGGGAGTGCTAGAAGAACCAACCTTCTTCTTTCCTGCCTTCTTTGTGTCTTGTAGAGGCGGGGAGTCTGTAATTTCATCTATTTCTTCCTCTTTGGAGGCACGTTTCGTCCGACGGGAAGCCATTTTGGTTCTCTGTTTGTACGGACAGACTAGGTCACATGATACGTTCAGTACAGTGGCGCCGACGTGCGTGAAGGAGAGGAACTACAAGTTGAGTTTGTCTAACACTAGATGGAGCGCCCTTCGGCAGACGCACAAGCAGACGCATGGGAAATATCTAATTGCTTTTGATATTTAAAAACAGACGTATACGTCTGTTTGCGTCTGACTCTCATAAGTGAGTTGACGCACGCATGACAAAAATCTGCTTCCACTAATGCGTCTGCCTTGCGTCTGTAGACGCATGGAGGACGCATGGGAGACGCATGGAGAGTGGATCCAGACTCAACCCATTGCGTCTGTCCTTTTTTCCCATAGTCTGACGCATGAGACTGCCTCCACTGCCTCTGCGTCAAGCTCATGCGTCCATTTTCAGACGCACGCATGGCCTATGCGTCGTAGTGGATTTACCGCTTAATACTACCATGCACGTGTGTCATTTGGTATGTATGTAATTACACTGTATGTGTCAAACAGAACAGCCACCAGCCATAGAGTATTGATTATAGACCTACACGTTATCATTAGTAATTGGATTGGTATATATTGGCATTCCCAGAGTTTCCTGTAATTAGAATGTAGTATTAATTACATTCCCAAGGCTGTCAGTAACACAACCTAACAGTTGTTTGTGAAATTGTCCCTAGAAATTATAGGTTTCACTTTATATAATGTTGTACTCATAACTAAGCTCCCATTATTAGGCTTTTTCTCAACGCTTATAGATGTATAAATGTATCTACAACCTAAATCGGTACAAATTTTATACTTGTCTTATCGGTTAGAGCTCTACATTGATTTAGGGTTGTCACAATTAGAAGGGAGAATACTACAATTGGTTTCACACTGTGGACTCTTCAGCCTTACCCCTTGTTCCAAAGTGGAGCATGTATGAAACCATCATATCTAAGGAAACTTCAGACTTGAGTCACGCTGCTCCTTGTACACATGCGTTACCCATTGATTGCCAAAGTTACCCCTGACCTCCTGCCAACAGACTCCCTTCATAATAACCCCCCACCAGGTGACGCCCCGGTCAGTCCTTACACATTGCCTCGTACGAGCAGATGTTTCCCAGTATTAATAACACACTAGGGCAGAATTCCAGTCGCGGCATGGAGGAGCTTGGGTTGTGACAATGGCTGCCTAGATAACAGTCTGTGTAACAGTCATAGGGAGACCCTTGTCATTAGGGGGAGTAGATTCAATAATCTACAGGAGTGGGGTGCTCAATTTGTCAATGAGAACACATATGCTACAGGCAGTTTGTCGGTCAGTCCCCATGGGTAATGTTGTGATTAATGATAGAATAAATCAATTATGACCTTCTCAGGCCGGCTACACACACAAAAGGGCCACAAAGTGGATGAATAATGTATTATTTACCATAGAGGTCTGTGTGTATGTAGGCTTACAAGGTAGACCTGTGGACTAATGGATAATACAAGTTCACATCTCTTCCAGTTGCTTAGGGTTCGTTATAATAGTATATATTTCAATATCTTGAGCAGTTTAGGAACAGTTTAGGAATCGAATAATGTTATTCAATTAGCCTTGGGTATATTCACACCTAGAACCCATGACATAGGGTAGCAGGTTAGAATACACAATAAGGCGTCGGGTAATCTATGTATACTGCTACCCTTTTGGCCATGGTCTGGTTATGGGTTTGGGGGTGGTTGCTAGAAATTGGAATATTGGTGACACATGCCATTTCTCACTGCCAGGCAGGCTGTCAAGGGTAGAAGAGGAGGGGGTTATCATTATGACATTCCCACAGGTCACAAGACTGATTTGATTTGATATGACCTGTGCTGGCAGTCCAGGCCGTTATGGGCTGACTGCCATGACAATATAACCATGGAATCATGGCTATGTCACAGAAGTCATGACACTATCCATGATATCAAAGCAGTGACATCATGACCAAACCACCATCATTTTTTTTTCACAATGGCAGTGATAGTGTAAACTTAAAGATATACCATTTGTAATTTCACGAAGACCATGAAGAGTATGGCTCTAGATGATAACTGCACAGTGTCAGTGACAGTCACAATTGCCGTCACAGTGAGTATGACCATGACAGTCACTATGACCGTGACAGTGGTGGGTTAGAGTGGTGGGCGTGGTGGTGCTGGAGGGCAGCAGGTGTCTGAACACTGGTGGTATATTGGTCTGGGTGTGTAGCTCTAGGCCACGCCACGTGCTACACAACCCCCTCCCATCACCCTGACCCCAACCCTGCCTCCCACACCTGACCCCTGCCCTTAATGCCACAAGCCTCTGGGCAGCACTGGGGTCTGGAAGGTTTAAGGGGAAGACTACATACAGCTGCCCCATCATGCCTTCTAGAACCCAATGTACCCACTGAAACATGCCCTAGTAAGACATGGTTCTCAAGAAGCTTTAAGACAGAGAAACCCTTTGTAAGCAGGAGATGGATGTGGGATGTGAAAGTATTTTTGTATCTCATACAAATTTGCATCTATCTAGTTTCCTCTATGGTTGTGTAATTATCCTATATGCAGCTCCCCTTTGGTCAAGGAATTCAACCCAAAGGACCTCACATCATTAATTAACCATTTGAAAATAGCAAGGTGACTCAAACCTTGATATTCTTAACTTCATATCTATTTAAAACGCCATGATGTGCCTCATTGTCACTGCGCTGGTTCATAATGCCGACCCTTGAAGAGCTTATCCACCCTGTACGATCAGCATGATGCATGAATGCACATCTAGCAGGCTGACCTCTAGAGTTACTTTCATGTACCAGTATGATCAAAATCCCCATACTGTATCAAAATCGTGCAACATGATGCTGTCCCTTGGGTTAATTTACTTATAGATTTACCACCCAGCCTGTACCTGCTGGAGGAGGCAGGTGTTACTAGGCTGTGGTAATTAGATTACACAGGCCTCATCTGGTGCTGGTAATGACTGGGGGCATCAGCACCACATGATTCACATCTCAAATCATTTCACAGGCATCTAATTGCCCTATGACGAAGGCTTCAAAATTATAGGCTAAATTGCACTGCACAATCATACTACATTATACCACTATTCTTGCACCTCCCTTACTGTTATGCCCTCTTCTGCCAGTGCCTTATGAGAGCATGATACACACATGTGCTTTTTGGGGATTTTTGGATATACTTTTTCGAGGTCAAGTTGGACTTAGAATATTTTGGGAAAGTGGTGAGACATACAAATTTAGTCACGCCATTGTTTCAATGTGAGAAATCGTCCCAACTCATAGGAGTATTGAACCCCAGCTGCAGTGCAGGTAGGTGAGGGGCTTAGCCATTATGCCACACTGAACGGTGAGGAAAAACCAAAGCAAAGGTTGAACTCAATTAACCTGATAGCGATAGGTCCATGTATCCACCCACTTTTCGTATTGAATCTAAGCTTGTAATGTTGAATTATTAAGAAGAAGATGTCCTTAGACATTCTAGATGATCCCTCCATGCCAAATGAGTCCATAATATTAACAATAAAGAAGAATCCATTGATTTTTCCATCGTAAGCAAGCCGCGGTCCGGCCATTCCCACCCGCATCCTTGCTCGATGAAATGTGTCAGTGGCCTGGAGGTAGGTCACAGGACGAAGCATGAAGATGCAGAGAATGGCCATGTGCAACTCGCTTACGATGGAAAAATCAATGGATTCTTCTTTATTGTGTATATATTGAATACTTGTTGGGATTTTAATATTATAATATGACAAGCTTGGAATCAAGACGAAAAGTGTGTGTAAACACAGCGGTACAGTTCCCGGCAAGGAACAATAACAATGGCAAGGAGGATCGGTGACACTTACAAAATGTCTTCTCGTTCTGGGGATATCAGGTAGGAAATTAATGTTATGATGGAGAAAAAGGTGGTATAAAGGCATTATGGCATAAATATGACAGCCCAAGGTTTGTATATTGACGAATATTGCACGAGCTGCAGGCAGTGCAAAGGTCAGCACAGTTTACTGTCTTATTTTACTGATACCAGTGTCCCTAGCCTTATTTTATTTTTTCATTTAACAAGCTCTGAAAAGAGATGATCTGTAATACTACTTAGAGAATAGTTCATTCAAACTGCCTTGTAGTCAGCTGGTAGTTGAGTGAATTATAGATGCATGCCTTTGTGGCACATCCTTCTAAGCGTGGTGGCTCTAATAGGATAAAACAGTGTATAAATACAGCTATCTATTACACATAGCTGTGGAGGGAACAGTTTCAGTCACCACTAATGAAAATCTATATCACACACCATCCCCTTTTATACCCTTTTAGTTTTATTCTCCCTTAACCAAAAATAGCCATTCCCTGGGATCACTAAGTGAGCCCTGCATGTGACCTCTGACCCTGTCCATCAGTTGCCTCCCTCTCCTCACTATACAACCAGCCATTCCCTCCTGTCAGCTATAACCCTTTTGGTTCTTCATTTTACATTATTGGATTATGAATTCATCACCAGGATGCTTGAATCTAGTCGTGGTAAGGCTACCCATCAATACCGTGTCTGTGCATTATTTTGACCCTTTTAAGTCCAAGATGAAGGTTCAATATGATATATGGATGACTAATTTGTGACCAGACAGGCCCTCAAGGTCAGCATTCGTGAACATTGCCACTAATGGGCACGGTGTTCTGAAAGACTATGTAGCACATAAAGGTTTAAAAGCCAGAAGAGAAGAGTGTTTTGTCCTAGTAATGCTAGTGGTGTCAGTTGGTGGGTGGAGAGGCTAGTGGCAGATGACATAGAAGGACAGTGGCAATGGGAGGGGCTGACTGACCAGTCCCTGGACCCAGGTTAAACCCCCTTAAAGGTGAGCTGCCCCATATTGTATTGCATATTGATTCAGGCTGGGATTAGACTCAAGCCTGTGTCAGAGTCTATCTACCTGGTGGTCAGCCAGGTGTGCTAATGTCCTTATAGTGTCATTCTACATAGGTATTTACTCCTGTAAGAGTACAGGGAGAGTGTTTGATCTGTCCAACCTGTAAATACTCTACTCAATGTAAATCCCATAGAGGGTGGGCTTGGACACTAAGGCTTTAAGGGCATAAATCCCTTTCAATTGTGTGTTTAGAATGCTTGCCTTGATAGTGAGGGTACCCTGACCATACCTGCCATGAGGGGCGTATTCCTAATGAGCACAATCAAATTCCAGACATTATTATACCTATATGAAAATCTGAAACTGCAATAGGAATATAGAAGTGAATAATAAGGGGCAAATTTTCCAGAATCTGAATGTTGAATCCCCTTTGTGCTTCAGCCCCCAGATAATTGGACAGCAGTTGGTCTCATGATTAATGGAGGAATCTGGTAACACCTCAATTTTGATCCCTGCACATTCACCCTTCGGGCCCTGATTACATAAGCTGACATAAATGATGTAAGAATGTGAATGTTATGTAAGGATTCACCTGGTGAGAGCATTGGGTTAGACCTCATAATTGATCAAATTATACTTCGTCTAGTCAAAGTTGCTTCTCCTATCTACCTGAAATGCCTATTTAGATAATGATAGAACTATAGAACTTTAGTTTTATTTTAGATATTAAGGTGTTGGTCTTGCTAATAGAATACATTGAAGTCAGTCCAGAACATTCTCCTGCTTAGAAAGTTGCTATTCCTAATGCCCAGTAGAATGGTGTGTCCAGAAGGCATAGCAACAAAGAGCGAGCTTCAAACATTTCCATAGGCACTCACAGAAACCAGACAAAGGTCAAGTGGATGAGGGTCTCCCAGTGGAATGCCTCAAGCAGAAGAATGATGTATCCAACTTCAAAGAACAAACAGATGGTCAAGTTGTAACCAGAACCTGTAGTTTCCGCATACCTAGCCACTGACTTAATGATGGGGGCTGCCTCTATCTCCTGCTACCTGTCATCGTGCAGACAAACTCACTCTGTTTTACACTCTGACTTTTGGAATAAAGATAAAGGCCCATAGATATGTTAAATGTAACCTTTTAAGAGCAGCATAATGCCAAGAGGATCAAATGCAGTATCTCTCCATGCTGCACTGACACATGTGCATCATGCTGACCACAAATTTGTTAAGTTTCTAAAAGGATAGGTGTCGTACACCTAGGCAGCCATGCTAATTAGTTACACACCAGCACTGTTTTGAAACAGCATAACATCATAATGAACTCAAAAAATAAATCTTGGGTTCAACCTAAAGGGTTCAAACATAATAGAATAACAGAACTGAGAGTTTCCAGTTTTTAATGCAACTACGGCGTTCCAATTAAAAATTTTGAACACTTTGCCAAGAGTCAGTCGTATATATGGAGAGGTTTACACAGTAGATGTAATCTACTACACTTATAGCAAGAATAGTATAGGTTCTTGCTTATAGGCCTATGTATATAAATCAACAGAACCAGCCTAAACATATGATTTCAACTGTATACAGTCAGCCCTTGCTTCCTCAAATTTTGAAAATGCAAGGAAGATTGTCTGAGGAAGCAAAATATTCGAGGATATAAGTCCAAATATAATAGAAAACATAGAGGATGTTGCAAATTTTCTGTCTGAGGTAATGAGGGATCTGAGGAATTAAAGGGTCGAGGAAGTGAGGGCTGACTGTATATGGCTCACAGCAGCAACAGTAAAGATTCAATCATACCCAGGGTGTTACTTGATATAGAGCTCTAAGTGACCAGGCCCTGAGGCTGTGAGACTGTACAGTATGATAGCTGATAAGCTGTAGATTAATTCCTTTCCATAATGTGAGGTTCTCACTTTACTTACTGCCTAAGGGCAGGGATAAACCAAGATGGAGATGGGAGATGGTGTACTGGTGTTTCTGTATATATGCGGCTGTGGGAATATGGTGACCACTGCGATGGTGATGCAGAATCAAAAATACTTTTCCTGTTTCAAGAAGGTAAGATACACAATCCTATAATTATGCATACAAAAGGGAGAATGCTTAATAGAATTGATAATTCTGATTACAAGTCTTTCTGCCTAGCACATAAGACCAGAAATCTATCTTCACACTTCACAAGAAAATTATTTTTGATTATTTGGTGGTGCTTTGGGGTGGTGGTTCTCTAGAATATTGGTGGCTGTAGCCCTCTGTCAGACTCCCTAACCACCAGGTGTTAACGAGGTGAGCATTGAGGCGAAGCAAAACCAGCCCCAGACACCTCCAACATCTATACCTTAACTGTATGTTAAGTAACACATACAGGTAAATCAGGACCTGAGTCAAGCTACAAGCCTTATTACCCACCACGCTGTCTGAGAAAGTTGCATAACCAGACACCTCTTGTATAGTCGACCTGCTTGTAAATTGTCATATATAACACCAGACGCTAAGACGATACAAAACCAAAGCTGTCTCACAGGGTCCCTGACCAATTATTTATTGGATATGAAGTTGTATTAAAGGTCGCTGCAACTGGACATGTGTCCAATAGAAATGTTCCCTGCAAAAACTTGGCTTGGAGATTTAATATCCCCATAAATCTATGGTGGAGTTTAAGTGGTGATTGTTCTGTTCAGTAAGACCGTCAGATATGGTCTTTTGTGCTATGTCCTCAATACCTGCAGGTATAATCAGTTTAGTTCTACTCAAGACTAACAATTAAAAACTCAAGGTAATATGATAGGCTTTAAAGCTTAAACTGAAAGTCTAAATTAAAGCTGGTTTTATTAGTGAATGAACACAATCCTCCTATGACAGGTGGCGATGCTGCCAGGGCTACTTTACACCTAGGCTTTAAGAAAGATTACAGTTATGAAGTAACCTGGGTAGGGGCTGCAGGGGAGCTGGGAGGTGAGATGAAAGGAGCCGCTTCAGGTGTGTGAGATCTGATTAGAACCCAGGTGAGATAGAAGCCAGGTAGCATGAGACCTACTGACCACCCACTGACCACTGCTCACCTTGATGTCACACCTGTGCACTCACCTGGCCAGGCTGATTAAAGCTACACATTGTTACTATACCTCAGGTCCAGATGACAGGCATTGCTCAATAAGTGCTCAATCAATTTTACATTTGTACCTCTATTGTATTCAGTGAGTCGTGTGCCTCTCTTTGTTGCAGAGATCATTGCCTTGTGTTGAAGGGAAACAAAGGGCATTGCCTCAGAACTATATGAAAATAGAAAATCGCTATCTAAAAAGGCAGGCCATGTTTAGATAAGGCCAGATACATATAACCCATTGCCGACACTTACCTATATGTATCATACTACTTACAGATAATGCTGGACAATGGGTTGACTCTCCATATGCAAATGGCCATTTGTAGATATTTTATTTACCGGTAATGCACATTTCATTGGCCTTGTGCAATGGCCTCTGCTAATCCCCCGATCATGAACTGATCTCCCTGCAAATGTCAATGGCCCACTGGCCATAGAAATGATGGTAATGTGGAATGGGGACTGTTAAATAAGATGAACTGTTAAATAATGGACATATCCATGAGTCATCCCCCTCTTCTCAAACACACTTCCCTCCTTCATCATATACCCAACACTTTAAAGATGACATGATGCTTCAAGCTTCATATTCATTTGGTATCATGATGCAACTTTGCATCACTGCATTGGTGCATCATGAGGCGGTAGCAAGTAGATTTCCTATGTAGCTGCATTCTTCAAAGCATCATGACGATGGGGCATAAATATGTGTTAAAGCATCCTGCTACCCTTAAAGAGCTCCTCCTACTACTAAATGCTCAAGCAGCAGGATTAGGATGGAGTGTAGGATTAGTGTGGACAGGGAGGTGTTGTAGGATGGACTTCCCATTCATGCACAAACGCTGCATTCTGCTCCCATTAGCCGAGCCTTTAATGGACAATGGGTGTTAGCTGGATACCTGGGCACAGCCCTCCACTGTCCAGAATACAAAGTGGTGTCCACGTGCTGGAGGCTGCTAAACCCTTAAGCTGCCAGAGTCTTGTGTATCTCTCGTCATGATGCACCAAAGCAGTGCTTGCCAGTACTGCATCATGCTGACCCTTTGTGCATGTATCAATCCTTAAGGGTCAGCATGGGGTGGATGGATGTAGCATAGTTAATCAGATTCAACAGAGATATATTATAATTCACGATGATCGATGGGTAACAAAACTGTGCGTCCCTAAAGGGCTAAAAGGTGGACTAAGTGTGTCTGAGCTTAGTCTGTTGTGAGGGTTAGGGATTGTGGAAGGTGTCACGACAATAAAAAGTGGTTACGTTCACTCCTGCACACCTATGCCCCTTTTAGTTGCTGGGAAAGTATACGAATCAGAAATAGACTTGTCCATTGTCAGTCTGAAAGGCAAGTTTTTCTGTGGGTCTGACCGTTAAATCCACAGTCATAGAATGTATATGACCAGGGAATGTACTTTCAGAATAAAACACAATGAAAGAGCCATGTGGAGCACTATAACAGCTCTAAAGTTTTATGTCTTGTAGAAATTGGGTTGACACAAAAGTTGTACACATACAGTTGTTAACAACAAGTGGGGGAAGCTGCCATAAATCTGTGATGTTGTGATCCAAGCAGGAGCCCATGGTAGGTCTGTAGTCTACAAAGGCCTATGGTCGGGCCTCCATTGACAGAGACTGACAGGAGCTTGTTATAGGTGAGTAGAGGAGAACAAAGTCAGCCTCCCCTTTCTCCCCACCTCAGCCCCTTCCCAACTCGCAGGGGGGTAGTTTAGCTTTCCCCTATAGTCCTCAATTACCCCCTTCCTCCCACCCCAGTCTACCATTTTGTACGTGTTACTAACAGGACTTCAGGCTCGGCATTGTAGACCAGAGCTGAATAACCATTATTGATGTAAATCTAGAGAAAGTAAATGAAATAGGAGAGCTCCATATGGCGTCCGTCATTGACGTAGGCCTTTACCATTAGCATGCGGTGATACACTCATTTAGACCTTAAAGTCTGTGTTATTTCTATAACTGAATGATACGTACAACATTATTAATGTGTCAGTTGTCAATGGACACAGTCATGAACAATAGCAGGAGCAAAATACACGAAAGCTATCTACTAGATCTAAGATATGAGCACACACACACAGCCATGATTTACTGCAGATTAATATCATATTGTAAGCCTCTAATGGATTCTGTAACATGAGCCGATCTTAACTCAAGGACCTCAGCGACCTCTTTAAATGACCAGGATAACTTCCTGACCCTGTCTGTGACCTCACTCAGAGGGCCTGGTGAATGATGTGGGAACCTTACACTCAGGTAACAACCAGGAAAACTCCATCAAGATAAATGTAGTATGAATTGCTGCTTTACAGCTTCTTAACGACTTCTGGATTGGATCTTCCTAAAAGTGACTTATCTATTATTCCCCAGTTTGCTCAGATGTAGAGAGCTCATGTGGATTTCTCTGCGACCCTACCATTGATAATCAAGACTGTACGATCAATTGTGCTTGAATCTAGAATAAAATGGGAGAATTCCCCAACCCTGACATAGCCCACTGATGACGTGATCGGGACGTTACACATTGCAATGACGCTCGTGACGTCATATATTGAGGAGTAAATATTCAATCATCCTCCCATGACGTCATTTTATTGACCTGCGCAGTAAGGATGCGCAGCTGTCATCAGAGTCTGTGTGCGTGAGAAGTTAAAACCTTTTAGGGGAAACATAATGCATTAATACATTATGCCCTTTGCACATCGTCATGTAGGAACACCGTCTTGACCAATAGCTCACTAGGCTCCATACTCATGCATCATGTCGCCGCCAGGGGTCCTTCCAGGCGATTGGCATGATGCCTCAATTCAGTGTTGATGAGTAGGCTCGACAGCACTGCATTCCTACATCATGACCAAAAACGAGCATGCCCTTTGAGACATTTCTCGATCTCTAAGGGGTAAGAAAACACTCCATCTCTGAGTGAGGCCGACCTTGGGTGTGAATAATCACCAAGTTGGACGTGTAAATAATGAGGGTGTACACAAAAGCTGCACTACGCTGTAAAAGACTGATGAGCCCCGGTCTGAACGCAGAGGGCACCCGCGGGAGAGGGCAAGATGGCCATGGAAGGGGTCCTCAAATTGGTGTTTTCCTTGACTTTGCCACTGGGGACTGGCAATACGTTTTAATGTTGTGTATGGGAGATTGGAAAGGGCCCATGCGATTCACAGCCCAGTTTTTGCTGAAGCATGCCAATTGCCATACACGGCTACTACAATATTGAGAAATGGACCATAAGGACACCCTCATATTAAGAATAATTTTGCGTTATTTCCGGAAACATCAGAGCGATTAAATCGTTATGATATAGAATATCCCATATGTGCATTCATTCCAACGCCATTCAATGGCGCGTGTTATCTATAAAGGTTTGATGCATTCTCAACACTCCTTGAGATCACATCTAGGTCAAGGGAAGGTATATGGGAGACAATCCTATTGAGTCTAGGTGTCAGAATGTAGCTTGATGGGGACTCCAGTGTGTGAAGGGGTGCTTAGAGGCTGCTCAAGTATGGGGACAGCAGGATGGGGGGTGTGTGTGTCGGGGGGGGGGGTTAAGGTGTGGGTTTTGGAGGAATGGGAAAGGGTAGAGAAGACACCAGTCGCGTGTGGAAGAGAGGTTTAAGGTCATAGAAATCCCCAATAATGGTAAGTGTCAGGCCTACATTCGCCCCTTTTGTCCCCACCTTTCACAGTTTGTCCGGCCTTAGCATTTAACCATTCACCCTGTCGTCTATTATGATCATCACCACATTGTTAAACCACCCACTAAGCTTTGCTTTAACTATGAGACTTTCCGACATAGAAACCTAAGCCAGATGTGAAATTTTTATTAGGATTCAAATACCATCCATCATATATCCCTGTTACCAAATATAAAGGGAACATGGCAGGCATAACTCTCAAGGTGACAAAACTAACGGCCATGGCCCTATACACCCCTTCTACCTGTGGCCAGCCCTGAATAGTCCTTCACTAAGGGGGTTCTAGGCACACCTGTCACAGGTAAAAAGGGGTATGAGAAAGTCCCGAGGTGACCTCAGAATCCCTGATCCTTCAGTATAAAAAATGACAAAGCAGGTATCCTCTTTCATCTCCATAGATAGTCACCTGCCAAAAACCCATAGTCACAGTATATAAAAACTACTTGAGCTGACCCAATATCAAACCTTAAAAAGAACTATAATGCCTTAATACCCTTGTACCCTTTGTTAGCATGACACATGAATGAAGCAGTGATGGATGCCTTGTCAGCTTTATTAATGCATCATGCTGACTGTGATCTGTCATTACTTGTGTTGCCAGCAGCTTTCTCACTGTCACTGCATTGGTGCATAATGACAACAAATGACCATGAAAGCTGAGCCAACATTTCACCCTTAAAGAGTCCACATGCATGTATAGGTGCTACCTGTATTTACAGAGCTGTGTAGGTGGGTCTGTATACCTGTACAGGTGAGGTGCTATGTCATAGTGGTGATGGTGTGACAGTAGAGGTGACAGCGACATGCTGGGGCTACATGTGTCTCTATGTATTGTGTCTATATATGGATGTAGGGGGGATGGATTGTACCTCCTGTAGTGATGTGAACATTGATACCAACCTGTATGCACACATGATAGGGACACCTCTGTCACCTTTCTAACACCTGAGGACTGCAGCTCCTAAATATCCAGGCTAATTTCAGTGTCAGAAATGCAGGAATCCCTTCCAATCTTAGAGAAGAAAATTCAAAACTCATATGTATTTTAAAACGTTAGCTGTCACAGAAAACACGAGAACACTTTTCCCTTTTACTGTTAGAATCTCAAAGAAATCAACATAGCCCTTATAAATGTATTTAGAGCTAAATATAGGCAATGGAATATGATCACTGTCATTTCGACATAAGTTTTAAGGTAACAAAAAATCATTTCCTTATGAAAAATACACTTCACAGCCCCACAGACTGTTTTTCCCCTTGTGGCGGCAGTAACAGGGTGCTGAGTCAGCGGTTATTATTTCTTGTGGTGGTGTTGGATTAGCTTGGGTCAGTACCCAGTCACAATACCTCCAGCACCACTGCCTACAGTGACACAGGAGAAGGCTGCCACTAGCATTACTACTGTTTCTGCAGCTGCCACCATTCCTCCCCCCCCCCCATACACACACAGGCACCTCAATGGAGCCTTACCCCTTTGACTCTTTAATGGCAATATGATGCTCCAGGCTAATGCCCCTTTGTCACCTTGATGCATAGATGCAGTGCTCACAAGTCTACTAGCCAACACTGAATTGGTGTATCAAAAATATCCAAGGGGATTATCAGACATGATGCATGTATGGAGCATTGCTGTGGTACTGAATTCATGTATCATGGCAGCACTGGGGGTCATTAAAGGGTTAATGCCAGACTGAGGTAGTAGGACAATGCCCAAGTACACAGACAATACCTGGACTTGTCAGGTGCCTACATAGTGGTGTCTAAGGACAGGGTCATGGGGTACACATGCATGATGCTATAGAGGCCCCACATGCACGCAACACTGCTAAGAGTTCACTAACATGCTCAATATAACCCTTAAAGCCAGGATTATATTTGCCATATGTATTATTCTGTTTAAGGAAGTGCTTCGCACCCCTTTGAAATAGATACATTTCTGCGCTGCTATCTTAATTGAAGAAGCATAGTCTATGTGGGAATCTAAATGGGAGCCTCCTCCTGTCTGCTTTAAATAGACTATATAATCAGAAATCTTCAAAGGATTATGGGCAATGTGGGCTTAGTTTAAAACGTATTATGTTCATTGCAGTAAGAGTAAGCAGACCACCATCCCCTAATATGAAAAACCTAATTAGCCACCTGAATAGTAAGGCTCAGGCACAATGCCCTGATTCCCTCTGATTGCAATGATCCTCACGAAATCAAACATTTTTTTGTAAAGAAAACTCTGAAAGGTATTAACTGGAAGTTCAAACATGGAGCGTCCCCTCAAGTCCCCTCACGTCACTGGACGTCACGTCTTAATGTTTGAGGACTCTGCACATGCGCACTGTCTGAATGGATTCTGTTTGTCTCTGTGGCAATCACTAGAGGTCATACTGCGAAAGGCATCCTAACCATACATGACCTTAGTATTGATATCAGAAGGAAATGGATGTGTGTTGGGGTATTGACCTTCAGATGGTGTTTGTCCACTGCAGGAGAGAGACGGCCATGAAGTGTAAAATCGAACAAAGGATCTAACACTTTGAAACTGTCACGGCCGTCGATTTCAATCTTCATGTCCAGTGGCGGATTTAGAGGGGGGGGGGGGGGCGGGGGCGCCTTTTCCCCAGTAATTAAGAGTTTAATTAGATATTTCGGACCCAAAAATTTGCTCTAAAACAGGGGTTGCGCCCCCTCCTTTTGGGCTGCGCCCCCTCCTTTTCCAAAATCCTGGATCCGCAACTGATGTCAGTGCACGGTGTCATGCTCAATTGATAGTTATAACGGAACTGTACATCTTTATCAACAAGATGGGATAGCTTCAGAAGCAATAATTGTGTGCTGAGTAGAAACATGAGAGTCTTTGGTATATTCATGCACTCATCTTTGTGCATTTCGATGTTCCATGTTCCCCACATTATAAAAGCATAATACCTCTAGGAGAATCACTTTAAAAGACTTAAATTCCACTCCCCCAATGTATAAGCTTTACTCTGTACATTCAGCATAGGTCCTCAGTGCTCATATGCCCAGGAGGACTGAAGTACCCTTAAATGCCTGTACACTGCTTTGATGATGCCCTCTGGTCGCCCCAAGACCTACTAAGGTGGTAAGTCTCCTTTAGATCTACAGCCATGCGTCATGGTGAACCCACAGGACTGATCGCTATAATGCACCATTGGTGTGTCCATTTGCAAGTAGGCCTACATCTGAATAATAAATGATGAGGGAAAAGGAAACCGTCTGAGGATTTCATGCAACCCTTGAAGGGCAAAGTCTGTGATGAGAACTCCTGATGCCTGAACACTCACACAGTCCACATGGACTGCTTCTACATCAAAGCTTTACCTCTCCTGTACCTTTCCCTCTCCAGGCTACATCCCCTTATTGCAGCTCAGTTGGCACATATTAACCATACCCCCCTCCACTTGATATTTACCCCTCAGTGGTTAAAGCCCCCTACATATACACTGTTAGTGCTACTTAGCTTGTATGTAAGCAGTGATAAAGGCAGTCATTCTGGTGGTTATCGTCTATTTTGTTGGTGTACAGTTGACACTTGAGGGATGTCTCAATACAGTAGAAGTACACCTGTATAATACAGACCCTCCTGTACTATATGGTCCCATGTATAGAAACCCTTTAAGGAGAGCAGTCTGCTTTAATGTACTGTGCTCTTTTGGCATTATCATGTATGAAAGCAGCAGTGGTCATTTTAGTGCTATATTTGCGCACTGTGCTGCCCCTAGAGGAATGATGCATCTGTGGAGTGTTGGCAGGGTGCATCACTTAACAGCTGTTGAGTTAGTACTCATCTTTCCCCATTGCTGTATCAAGATAACAAATCAATATAAGGCCTTGAGGTATGATACCCTGCAACCAGGGTTATATAGCTCCAGGGCGGGAGGAGTATACAAGTGGTCCATATCTGATCTAACAGCAGGGTAGGTATGTTCATGGTACAACCCCAAATTATACGACTTTCCCATGCCTCCCCCTCCTCACCCCCACCCTCCAGGAAAAAAGGGTGAAAAGTAAACCCCTGACCTGATACACATCTGCAGTAGTAATGCCCGTTATCATTCCTTTCCCTGTCACTTTGGTTCTATAGCGAGACTGCATATTTCATGGTGACCCTCTGGCAGGGAGTTATCATAGAGAAAACCTGACACCCTCCAACCATCGAAATACCTCGGCTGTGCATTTGGTCATGAGGTGTTGCTGGCCTATTGCCCCAGCTAGAGTGGGTATATTATATTCCATTACCTATATTCACTCATCCATATTTCATGTCTATCTCCGCCCCTGTGTGTCTCAGTGTTGGCACACTTGACTGTTTGGTATGTGGGAATTCTCAATTTTCATGGGAATATCTTAACTATTTCCCAAGTACATCCTTTTAGTTTATCTGCAAGTTATGTTGAATTGAGTTGCTATGTCAAATTACCTTAAACTGCTGTCATCTGGGCCTCAGAGGATATCATCATGACTATGATATCTAGTTGCAAGTTATGATGGCGATCATCATCACCTGTTAGTTATAAAGTCCTCCAATAACACATAAATGTGCGCTGGCCATTCTGATGTTCAAAAGTTGGCTGTAGAATAGGAACATGATCATAAGTCTCCACAATATAAACCGGTATATAACTGACCATAGGAAAATACCTGTTCGATTCTCATCTGACTTTATGATGGGTAGGTAAAGGCTAGAGGTTATCACTAAAAGGTGTGGGTAAAATTGAGCGGGTGAAAGGTGTTTGGACAGTTGAGTGGCAGAAAGGTGTGTGGAGCCTGACAGTATCAAGTTCTACATCAGGCGTTGCTGATCCCCTCCCCCCACACACCTTACCTGTGGCTGCCCCTCCCATGTCCCATACCTCCTGCTGTGTACAATAGGTAGAGGGGTGACTTTCTCACCTTTCTGCCATCCCTCTCACCTATTTATAATACCGTTAACATAGCCCTTGGACGTACTAAGTGCACAAAGTCTCAGCTCTTCATGTTTGGTGTCAGCGCGTTTAACACACAAACTGTCAGTTCCGCTTATACTACACTCAGGCCAAAACATGCCATATATATATATATATATATATATATATATATATATATATATATATATATATGTGTGTGTGTGTGTGTGTATAAGGTGACCACATACTAACAGTACTAACTGGTAAGAACGTAATTCTAAATAATTAAAAAAACATACCCAAAACACCAGCAACTTTGGAATGATCTATTCTTGTGTGCGGTCACTTAGCTGGAAGGACATTCTTCTCCTTAGGGATTAAAAAAAAAAACAACAACAAATTAACTAGAAGGCAGGTTATAGATGTGACCCCTTAACCCATTGAGGGCTAGCATTGACTATAGTCGACACCATGGTAGGCCTAGCGTTGACTATAGTCGACACCATGGTAGGCCTAGCAACGACTATAGTCGACGCCCATTATATAGGATTTGTATAGGAATTGAAAATAGGGTCGTCCTGTAGAAACTATACTTTTTTTAGAGGCCGTCCCCATGGCCAGGGCAACCATTTTTGCTCTGCCCTTAAAGGGTCAAATCCCCAGTTCATTTTGTTGTCCACTGACCAAAGTCTGTTGTCCTAACAGGGTCATGTGAAAATGTCATTACTCCATGTTATATCATCTCCCACAGCATGGACCACACTAATGTGTATCCAGTGGAGTCGGCCGACTCGCTCAATGCTCCATAGTAAGACCACTAGCATAAATCCACATGTAAATAAAACCCAAATTGACTTTTACATTGCTACTACACTAATGCATACAGACCGTAGGCATTGATCGTTCACTATATTGAGCCGAGGGAATTGACCCTGTTCATGTTGCATACAGACTTAGATCACAGAGAAGCTACTTGGCCTTACAGAGAACATACCACAGATAGTGCAGTACATGGACCCACCCTACTCCACCTCAGAAGGACTGCCAAGTACTTGGAACCAGTGCCAGAGTTGGTGTTGGGTCTTGGCACCTATAGTCTGTATCAACTATGATGGCAGGAGGATCAATGGCTGAGGTGGCCTGGATCATGTTTCAATAGATTCTACGACAGGTTCAGCCAGCTACGACTTGAGATGGGTCAAATCTTACCAGCTGATCTTAGGATTTTGGCTATAGTGACCAACTAACTGGCTACATTACTGGGTGATCGTACTGCCTGCTGGCTAAATAGCCACCAGAGCAGTGACTCAATAAGAGACCATGGTATGACAGTCCTCTATGTGAATAATTAGTGGGTAGTCTTAGCTGCTGCCCTCTCCACTCCTTTACTCAAATGTACCCAATCTGTGCTCTTTTCTTTGTATCCATATTAGTACTCTCTTTCTATATAGGACTGATAATCATGAATCGTTGTTAACTGGCCTGTTCTTGTTCTCCCTTCAACAAAAACTTGAAATAAAGTAATATAAGTGTCTTTATCATTTATTCTGGTTGGGATGGGATAGAGCTACAAGGGGTATATGGGTTTTGCCTATCTAAGAGGCATATTTAGGGAGCTAGAGGGCTAAAACTGCCCAAAATGAGGTTTTTTTTTCAAACAAAAACACAATAATCTCAAATGCAACTTGCAAATAATAAAAAATGCTGGGGCATAGGTTCCTTTTTTGGTTTTGCTATTTCCCCAGAGCACAGGGAAGGTTTTAAGACCAAATAGGAACATGTGGCCACTGTACTTTTTATGCCCGGTCACTGAAGGTACATGGGCAGTTCTACACTAGACCCTAGAGAGACCCTAACATAGCAACCATGTTCTATTATTCCAATAGCACAGAGATGAAATAGATATACCATGCAGAGCCTTAACATGTCCCTATATGCATGAAAAAAATTTGGAAGTCTAGCTCCTATATCTTGGCCTGGGGTTTGGGTGACAGAGTTGGGGTAGTTTCGTGTTAAACCCTCGAGAGACCCTTAATCACCATTTATGTCAGTCTGGCCCCAGTGTATAATATATTTAACTATAATCTCTTACATGTTAATTGACCTTTATATCAAAGTATCTTGACCTGTTAGTATCAACCCCCTACTCAATTAAGGCTCAGAGCTATGGTACAATCACTAGCAATTGGACCCTAGAGAGACCCTAGACCCGAGAGAGACCCTAGACCTGAGAGAGGCCCTATAGTCTGTCACCAGTGTATAATATATCTAACTATAATATCTTATATTACAATAGAGCTTTATGAGAGTAACTTAGCCTGTTAATATCAACATCTACTCTATTAAGGCTTAAATCTATGGTACAATCACTAGCGATTGGACCATAGAGAGACCCTCAACTTTGGTCCCATGCTGTGGATTTAAAAATGATATTTAAGCTACCCGCAAATTTGGACTGTAAGCCCCAACACCTGTACTATATGTACCCTAAAACTTTTTAGGCTGGTCCAAAATATTTTTTAGACTCCCCTGGCAGCCCAGATAATGACGATTCATGATTATTGGTCATAGACTAATGATCCAAATGGTCTTGATCCCAGGCCAGTGTTAAAGAAGGGGTTCTGCTATGGCTATTTACATGCTATTAGCTTACAATGACCAGTGTGCATTATAGTGCATTATAACTGGTTGAGAACCTACAGTATCCCTCTTCCCGCTTTGATGTGATGTATTCTTCAGAGTGCATTTGTAATGGATTCATTATCATATATAAATGGTCAAAAATCATAGAAGGTTTGCATATGACGAATTTGGAGGTATTCCAGCCCCTACTCTTCGAATTTTAGTTTCCCCCTCTATTTCCTTTGCTTAAAGTGTCAGGCTGGATGAGATCTTCATGTTACATATGGGTTTGGATGGTCCCATATGCATATTTTGGGCTCCAGGGGGGTAAAATGTGCCCAAAATGACCAAAATTGTCTGGGCAAAATTGTGTCTGGGAGAATGACATTTGAGTTACAAGCCATGTTGAGGGCTTAATTTACTACAGAAACAATCTTCATACCTCCATGAAAATCTCAGGTCCAGACTATTTTGACCTGTAGATTAAGAGAATCACATTATCATTTATGTCAGATGTGTCCTTGTTATTGTAAAAGAAGCATACCTATAAGAATTCTTTTTCTGGGCACATGTCTAGGTGAATGACATGTAAGGCCCCATATGCACACTTTCTATGATTTGTGACCAAATATGTACAGGTAGGTAACAACCTCTGTGATGTATGCCTTGCGTTTCAGTGCAGTTGGGAGACATAGGGTACATTCTAAGGTGCAATATGGGTCTGAGATATATATTATTTTAATGATATAATATATATAGTAACAGAAGAAATGAGGAGCTTTCCATTCATATGATTTCTCAGTTGAATTATGATAATATGTTGCAGTTGTAGTACATATACATTATATATTCATGCACTTCTAGAAATAAAAATAGCAGTATGCAGAATCATGAAAATTGACCTTACTTAAAACTAGGATCCATTTCCATGAGAATTGACAATGTGTGTGACACTGTGACCAGGTGGGATCACCTAGATGTGGATACTGCAGCCCTATGCTCATTTGAACAGAGGAGTGCAAACTACATCATGAGGGAGGTATGACTGGTCACTATGTAGCCAATAGTGGCTCCTACGACTGGGTGCTATGACTTCATAGTGGTGTGTATTGAGTAAGTAGTTGAATAAATAGCAGCTGCTATTTTGAGGCCTGTACTGTAGCTCACTATCTAGTCACTGCTATGAAGCCATTTCTTACACCTCCCACTACGATTTGAGGCTGTCCTGTCGTGGAAGCTATTGAAACACGATCCAGAGTCCATTTATACCATTCCATATTTATGTTCATATTGGCTGATAAGCACTACTGGTTTAGTTATATTCACATTCCAATCTTCAAAAGAGCATCGCAGTCCTTTAATTGGGTAGAACAGAGTTAAATGAAATAAAAAAAGAATAGAATGACATGGAGAAATATAGAATATAGAAATTCCGGGTAGCTCTGGATCATGTTTCAATAGTTTCCAAAACAGGTTCAGCCAGCTACGACTTGAGATGGGTCAAATCTTACCAGCTGATCTTAGGATTTTGGCTATAGTGACCAACTAACTGGCTACATTAATGGGTGATCGTACTGCCTGCTGGCTAAATAGCCACCACAGCAGTGACTCAATAAGGGATCCTAGTATGACAACCCTCCATGTAAATGATTAGTGGGTAGCCTTAGCTGATGCCCTCTGCACTCCTTTGCTCAAATGTACACAATCTGGACTACACTACTACCTATAACCCTGTGGCCAGGGCCTTTGGCTCTGGGATGGCAGTTTTTTTTTCCTAAAGAATAAAATATCATTTGGAAAAGTGTGGTGTTTCACCTAAGAATTGAGCATTACGTCCACACATGGGCCAACTATATAGTTACTAGTATGCAGTGGTGTAGATAGAGCACTAGGCCTTACAAAGATGTCATGCCTGTCATACCCAACCCTCACCCACCATGGCTTTCTAATAAAATTACAAAGGATATCACACCTAGCTGACACCTCAGTCCTACTATTAAGAAAGAATAACAGAGCGTTTTCAATACAATTAGGTCATTAGATATAGATCTATCATATGTGATTTGAAAGGGAATTATCTAGAAAAATTATACATCATTTGGGCTGGGGGGTCTCGGTTGTCTTCCTAAAACCACCTAAAACTGGCCCCACCAGGCCCCTATTCAAGGCTCGGCCCCTATTGATTTGACAGCCCTCCTGCCCTGGCCCCTATACAAGGGAGGCCCCACAAGGCCCCTATTCAAGGCCCGGCCCCTATTGATTTGACAGCCCTCCTACCCCGGCCCCTATTCAAGGGAGGCTGCTATTCAAGGCCCAGCTCCTATATGAGACATTACTGTAGTTACTGCAGCCCTATGCTCATTTGAACACAGGAGTGCATACTAGACCATGAAGGAGGTATGACTGGTCACTATGTAGCCAATAGTGGCCCCTACGACTGGGTGCTATGACTTCATAGTGGTGTGTATTGAGCCAGTAGTTGAATAAATAGCAGCTGCTATTTTGAGGCCTCTACTGGAGCTCACTATGTAGTCACTGGTATGGAGTCATTTCTTACACCTCCCACTAAGATTTGAGGGTGTCCAGTCATGGAAACTATTGATACACGATCCTGGACCTTATTTCAATATTGTCCACGACAGGACACCCACAGATCGTAGTGGGAGGTGTATGAAATGGCTCCATAGCAATGACTACAAAGTGAGCTATACAGTACAGACCCCAAAATAGGCCCTGCTATGTATTCAACTGCTGGCTTCATACAGACCACTATGAAGTCATAGCAGCCAGTCGTACAGGCCAGGCACCCATACTAAATGGCTAAATAGTGCCCAGTCGTACCTCCCCCATAGTATGGTTGGCTTGTACTCTACAGTTCAAATGAGCATAGGGCTACAGTATCTATATAATTATAAATGATCCCACCTGGTTACAAGGGCGCACGCATGGTCAATTATCATGAAAATATTGTTAAAGGTGGTCAAATATACCTACAAATATCATAATTGTACAGAAAGCTTCTATTTGGCAGCAGGTTCCTCTACCTTCAACATGAGTTTGAAGATACATAGCCTCCTCAACACCTTGCTATATAAATATATATATATATATATATATATATATATATATATATATATATATATATATAGTAAGGCCCATCGACCTCTATGAGTGGCCTGAGGTCAGGAGGGCATTTCAAAACCATAGCTATAGATATCGTTTTGAAATGCCCTGATGGGCATTAGTCTATATTACATACATAGTTACAGAGGAAAGAGTACAGGTGGGGTGCATTTGAGCAAAGGAGTGCAGACAGCAGGAGCTATGACTACCCACTATGTATTCACATAGAGGGTTATCATACCAGGGTCACTTATTGAGTCACTGCTCTGGTGGCTATTTAGCCAGCAGGCAGTACGATAACCCAGTAATGTAGCCAGCTATTTAGTCACTATGGCCAAAGTCCTACGATCACCTGGTAAGATTTGGCCCTTCTCAAGTCGTAAGGGCCTGAACCTGTCGTAGACACTATTGAAACCAGCTCCTGACACCTCAACCACCTTGGTAATAGCTACCAGCAGGGGAATACAGACACCACTTTCTATTCTTTTCCCACTCTCAATACATTTCCAGCTTTCTCGCATGAAAGAAAATTAAATAGATAAAATCTTAGTCTCAGTTTAAGCTTGTTTTAAAGGGCGATGTACCTAGCTTTGATCGTGCGTCAATCCATCAATCTATGATGGTTGTTCACCTGGCACCTATTATTTTTGTGAAATATTGCTATACTATAATTAATTACTACACCTAGTGTCCGACAGAGACTAAGTTTCGCTTCCCACCTGGTCCCTATATACAAGCCTTTGCTACTTTGTACAACCTGGCATGGTTCAAGGCCCCCAGTAACCACATGTTTCAGTCACATGTACACGACATGGCCATTTATAGTAGGGGTATTCCCTACCCCCCCCCCACATTTATTTTATGTGAATAACTTCTTCCCGTAGAGATAGCATTGCGGAGCCGATCGCCACACCCCCAGTGGCGTAACGTGTCTCGATCCACCACAGCGGCTGATCCACTACTGCAGCCTCGTTCTGGGTGCATGTAAACATTCAAAATGGCGGACCGGCGCTTGTATGGGGAACTACGGTACTGGATTTTGATAATTTTTCCTTATTTAAAGCTCTAAAAACATAAAATAAATATAGAACTAAACTCCCCTGGTGTCCTCGGTGGCTGATCCACCCCTCGGGGGGAGTCTCCCCCAAGGGCTAACGCCCTCGAGGGAGACCCCCCCCTCGTGGTGGATCGGCCACCTCGTACACCACGGTCGTTTAGTTCTATCTATGTATACACACCTAACGGCCTGAGACCACGTGGTATTTACCTAAGGACTTACTTCCACACTGTTCCCAAGACAGAGGCTATTGTGAGGACGTGCTTGTGGTGCATAGTAAGTTGGTAATTTGTATCCATAGTATGGGAGGCTATAGGTGTACAAGTCCTTAAGGCGTACACTGGAGATATTGTCTGATATAACCTTGGTCATGTCCAGCCCTGGGCAATGCATGCACAATGTGCACCTCTCGGTGTCTTAGTATTTAGAGGCCATATATTAGAGGTGGTAAGAGTTCAGATGAACTCTATACATACAGTGCTATAGAGTCATGTGGCACGTTCAGTTATATACAGTTTAGCAGAACTTTATAACTCTGTTACAAGGACTTATCTATACGCATAGTGGTAGCGGTGAGATTACCTTTTTTTTCTTTTTAAATGAAAAGTGTACGTGTAATGGAAAATGGTCATCCACTTCTTTGAATTGGTTATAAAAACACTATGGGATCTTGGATGCTTTCCTTTGGTATAGCCCTTTCGGTGATTAAATAAAAGCTTGTAGACTATTAGGGAACTTAACACGGAACCTGTGCTGGAATGTTCATGTACACATGCATTCATTCCGTAAATGCAATGCATTCTTTGCTAAAAGCCTTCCTACGTGTAAAGTAACAAAACGTTAGCCACCTGGCACCGTTAATGTGTAAATGTACACGTTGTAACGGTAGGCTTTGTACAGGTCACATCACTGCTTTGTACCATGCATACACCAACGAGGGCAGTGCGTGTGACGCTACATTTAACATGGGTCTCCATCAGCCCCCATGGCCCTAATACCTGAATACCGAAGCATGCGCTAAATTAAAAGGAAGAATGCCATATTTAGGAGCTGCACGTCCATTGTTGGAGTCCCAGGGCTGTAATTTGGTGAGGACAACCACAAAGCCTATTACCAGCTCATGGCATAGCGCTAGGAGCAGATCATGGCCACTACAGAGCAGTTAGCTATGTAGGGCCCAGTGTGGAGGGTTTAGTCCCATGGGTGCCTGGGCCAAGTGTCCACGGCTACATACTACTCACGATCTTACCCAGGGCGTGGCGAGCTGCCCCCGCGAGCAGCTCATGGTGAGGGGTGATGCTAACAGTTGTTCTATACTATACTCACAACCTCAGGCAGGGTGTGGGAGCGGATTTGAGTCTAGCAGAAGCCTTTATTACTCACAGCCTGAGTCAAGGTAAGGGGGCAGCTCATGATGCACTGAGGGGTGAGCCTTACACTGAGCCGCATGTGTGTGCGTTTCGCGGAGCGGCAACCTAGGTGAGCCTATATACTACTCACATTCTTACACAGGGCGTGAGGAGCAGGCCATGATGAGGGGTGGGCCTAAGTTTAGCAGTGGTCGTATACTTCTCACAGCCTTTAATTATAGGCAGCTAGACTGCTTTATGCAGTCTAAACGGCATGGAATGAAATGGTTGGTTTGATATAATACTGTCAAAACCTTACACCATTTTCTGCAGTGCCAAGCTCCTAATTACCCCGTTCCATGTTACACACCAGACCAGACCCGTTAGAAGTAAGCCTTCAAATTGATGTCTACACGCAGGCCGGAGCTGGGCAGTAGAATCCCAAATCAGTATTAAGGTACCGGTAACATGGACCTTCTGTCATACTATGTTGTCTATCAACGAGGAAAAGCAATCACACAGAGTACCCACAGGCTGTTAGTCCCCAGGGACTAGGCCCTATGCCTACAAGGGATTTGGAATTAGGGATGAGGAGATGCTAATAGGGAAGAAGCCACATGCCTTGAACTGCCTGCAGCAAGAATTAAAGATCTATAAGTATAATGCCCCCTAGGCTAGAGCTCACACCCCTCAGGCTGGATGACACACCCATGCTGATTTCACCCTGTGTCACTGTGTTAGACCAAACAGCAGGCACCTCACCCGTTAACACCGCCCTGGTATGACGTCATAGTCTCCTGTGGTCCCATTGTCACGTCACATGACGTAAGACACCGTCATGACGTGCTAACGTGTCTATGGGACCGCAAGAACGCCGGGGCAAGCGTGCTCGCCCCACTGAGGATGGGGTGAATAATTTGGCGATAAAAAAGGCTAATAACCATCACCCAAACAACAGGAGACCTACAACAGATTGACAGTGTCCTTTGGCTGTAGGTCTTTGCTATTGACTTGTGGCAGAAGGTAACCGTAAAAAAGGTGGGAACTCGAGCTAATTGTCGTCTGGTTTAAGCCACTTCCGATTTCCGGATCAAATGGGCATGGGCAAATGTTACACCACTTCTGAAATACAGGGGGTAGCCTAATAAAAATGAAGGACAGGTTCTTATAAACGATAAATATTGTCAAGATGGACGGGTGCTGGAAGTGTAGGCCTGTGTGAAGTGTAGTACTTAAAAGGTAGATAGTAAACAATTTAAAACACGTTATCGATCAGAGAATTTTTTTAGGCTCGAGACAAGGTTACGGTGAGAAGGTCTGTAATCTTCAGTGAGATTTATAAATAGTTCTATGTTGTTGTAAGTAGGCTTAGTTACATTAGTAATGCATGGTTCATTAGTACTGGAATGATTATGCATTGCATTTCTATAATGTATATATATTTGACCCATCAGACTTGGAAATCTTTCGCGTGTATAATCTGTTGAAAGCATTTTGGGTTCAAGGTTAATGGCAGAGCCCTAGGCATTAGATTTATCAATGTCGTTGCCAACGGTCCCCAGATATATATATATATATATATATATATATATATATATATATATATATATATATATATATATATATATAGCTTTATAAATCATATGGTCAATATCCATGACAGAATACCACACAGAGGCACTCAACTCCCTCCCTTTTATCTTGAAATCTCATTTGTTTGGTACGTAAGGGGTAGGGCTCTATTGGAATCCCATCAAAAGACACCAGCTCTCTTACAAAAAGAAAAACAACAAAAACATCTGAACCCCATCATAAACCCTATCTGTAGCATGGAAACTGAACATTATTGGCAGCTATCGATACCCATGACCCTGCTCTCTTCTCATCTAAAGGTCATGCCCCAGATTACCCCCACCCATGAGGCTCCATACATTATGAGTCTACAGGTATGAGGTATGACGCACCACAGGTGGCACAAAGGAATGCACAGGTACCCATGGTACAATAGCCTGGCCCCACCTTTGGAGAAAGGAGGGTGGGGCACCTGCACAACCCCTGTACTCCTTTCACAGTATGTATTTGAAGTAAGGGGTGTTGTGTTTATACCCCTTGGGTTTGAATCCAATCAGGGTTTTGTACCCCCCAGACTCTGCACCCCTCCCTTATAACCTCACCCCTGTGATATCCCTCCCCTTGTCTGTTGTCATACAAGCTCCATATTGATGTAAATGTATCTTTGTTGAGTGTAGTAGGCCTTCCCTCACGTGCTTACACTTTAATAAGTACCAGGGGTTGTTTCTTAAAAGGAGGGGTGGAGGTAAGGCATTGAAGAGGATGGGGAGTAGGGAGGGGGGAATAGGGGGGATAGAGCTATATCACGCCCACACGTGCTCAGGCATCGGTTATATTGAAATGGGCTACAGACACTCTAATGCATCATGTCACAATAAAGTAAGGGCTTCACTCTAGCCGACAGTGTCATGACACGCACACCTCATGCTGCCCTACTCAAAATAGCTTTAAAATGCTAATTCCTACTCTTAAAGACATGGAGAATAGCTTAGAATACTGATAGACAAAACTACACTCAGATTGAATGTGTGCAAAGGGTGGGTATAGAATTCACTGAACACAGGGTTTAAAACAAAGAGCTTGTCACCTTCCCTCCTAAAGACCATATTTTTGTTTGCTGTCACATTCACTTTCAATGAGATGGCTTGGACTGAGAGGCACTGTTTAACCCTTTAAGGCATGATGCCTAAAAGCTTTATTCTCTTGGCTTCATGATACAGCAATGCAATGGTGGCGATTAACTCGCCGTTGCTTCATAGGCCTAATGGATAAAGTCAGCATGGTGCATGCATACAGGAGTTGTGAGTTACTCGCCAGGGCTGCATTCATGTATCACTGATATAAAAGCTCATTGTGCAGTGCTAGCTGATTGTTAAGGGTTTAACGGTAGATATTCTAGCTGGCTCCAAAATGGCGGCCAAATTGGTATAATTTGTGTGATCACAGTTATTAGGGTGTAAGGTAGCCCGTGTCAACACATTGTGAATTACCTTCCTCGTCTCACACTTACCCTTTAAGGACGTCATAATGCTTAAATGCATTATGCTTTATTGTCAGCATGATGCATGAATGCAACCATGGTGAGTAACTCACCAGAGCTGCATTCATTCATCATGCCAAGCCTACCCTTCTGAACTATAGGCATAATTCATCAACATATTACCAGTTGGTAAATAGACCCACAGGCACTGCATTGATGCGTCATGACGACAGAGGAATATGAAACTTAAGACATCGTTCGCCCCTTGGAGGGTCGTATGTGATGAATAGTGTGAGACATGGGCCAGCTCTAACAGTGACTAAAGCTGCTATTTTGGTTTTAGTATTTCAACTTTCACTTCATTGTGGTCAGCTCTCATGATTGGCATGTCTACTTGAGACATACTAGTTAGAGCTTTAGTTGTGGGAAGATTTGGAACCTTTGAACCGATAATGTGCCAAATAGTACATAACTAGAGAGAAATATCTCTTTCCCACAGACAGAATCATATATGAGAAACGTATTTGATATCTAGCAGAAAAAAATCTTTAACACCATTGAGAGTGGCTATATTATAAAGATTTTGTATTGAAATGTAACTATAATACGATAAATGCAGGTTATCACGATAAATGCAGGTTATCCCTAGTCTTAGATCTAGTTCAAATAACATACACGACTCAAACGCTCACCTAATTCTCTGACTCACGTGATTCGCGTCCACTTTACGCATGCTCACGACATGAATGCTTTGTTTCCGGTCTGATGACAGTAGGTCTGTGGGGAGTTGCTCCCATCGGCGCACCTCCAGCAATGTGAGGGTAGTTTAAACCTTTAAATACCGTATAACGAATTGATTCATTATGCCCATTATTCGCATGTTTGGCCCTGGAAGATCTCCCCAAGACTGCTTCCGTATATATATATATATATATATATATATATATATATATATATATATATATATATATATATCAGACTAATGTTGTAGTTACACTCCAGAAGGGTTCACACGGTCATTCATTATGACGCCCAAGGGCATTATGCACAATATGGCCCTTATAGGGCAATGTGAGCGGTTATGAGCGCTTCAGAGCAGCTTAACATGAGCATGACATGATTGACAGCTGACAGAGATAGCACTTTGTGCTGCTTACACTGATCGCTGAAAGAGGATGTCTTCTCTTTTTTTTGTACTTTCTTTCCATGTGCTATTGTTCTGGTGAAAAAAGGAGGGGTTTTGTCAGAAAACAAGCAATTGAAATCAGTAATGACACTTTAACTGATTGCAGATAATCAAATAAAAGGTCATGGTTCGTTTGTGATTGGATTATTTTTTCCCAACCTACCATAAATATGTCGTCTCATGAAATATTTTTCTCCAAATATACTAGTTGATTTATCGAATCATTATTCAAGTGCATGTGTATCCCAGCATCAGCGAGGTGCTACATACAGTGCGTGTTAGGACAAAGGCAAGTCCTCTTTTTATGCAAATTTATATACCAGAAGGCTTAACACGTTAACACACGTATAGAATCTATATACAATCCTGTAACAGAGGTTACAAATCCCAACGGTCTTTTCAATATTATTCACTAATCATAATCCTAGAAGGACACGGCTTTCAAAGGACACGACAAAAAGGAGCATAATGGAGGAGCGCTTAAATCTAATCTGAATGGTTGCCATCGACAAAATGCTTCCTGGCATAATGAACCTGCGATAATAAATTGTGTCGACATTCTTCTCTGGCCTCTGTATCAAAAATATAATGGCGCACTATGGGAGACGTGGGCGGGCTGGGATTGGGATAACCAGTTATGGAATATGGAGGAGGAAGATAGGGCAATAGGCATATAGGTATACCTACACTATCAGATTGGAGACTGCCCTCATCTCGATTTTTACCCTTTACTTAAATAGAGCAACGGTTACATTTCACAAACTGAACTGCAGTCACTGGTTGGATACCGATCGGTTTAACATTTAACTATTTTCTTTGCAAAAGGGGCAGTAAGATTATATGCCCAACTGAATTATGGACCAGTTGGATTTACATTTGAACGGCAAAGATGATCTCTGTTAACTGTGGAATTCATAATAGATTTCTGAGATTTGCCGGACAACTTGTTACAGATTCTGGAAACGATAAAGAGTTATAGTCAACAGGTATTAGGATATTAAGGGTTTGCCCTTTCACACATGGGTTATGAATAAAAGAACCCACAACATTTCAATATCTAATTACTATATTATCTTAAAATACCTGACTTATCCTTCCCACCTATTGCCCAGTACCTTACAATCATAATAATCCTACTATGTGAGTAGCATTACTCAAATTGCCTGGTAAGCGTACAATATCAACATTCCACAACTTTACTTCCTAGGCTCTTGCATTTCACCCAACCCTTCTGGGTCCACACACTCCTCTTATGTATACCCTTTTTTAAATCATGATATAGGCCCTATAAATATAGAACCAAGCCATGGTATAATGTATCATGGCTAAAATACAGGCAAAATGCCGAACCAAAGAAGGTGAAGCACCCCTAATGATATGCACACAACTACAAAATAAACATGACACCTTCATGTCTCATGCTGTCCCTAAAGGGTTAAGTACCCTTCAGTGGGTATGTTGACATGAGAGCTTTAAGCATGTAGCCACCTCGTAGTTTGTGATAGTAATTCTCAGGCTGGGATGTTTGTAGTAGAACTCTACATGTCAATATAGCCATACAGGCATGTAGGTGTACAGGTAGGGGACATGGGTGAGTGATGAAGGCACTAAAACGCAACATAAGATCGTCTAAACCCTTATAGTTATACCACGGTGGGAATGCTTCTCTATCTATAGCATCGTCCAAAATTGAGGTCACACAAAAATATCATTTCTTTTATATTTTTTTAAAGGGAGCAAACATCCACTATTGTCTACTATTATAACAAATTAAGTCTGATTTTAAGCTTATGATTAAGAAAACTACACAATATAGGGCCAGGATCAGAATCAATTAGCACACCTGTGATCTTTCATCTGTCTGATGTAGCCAATTTCCGATCTCCCCAGGTGTCACCATTAAGGGGTGCTAAAACCTACACTGAATCATTATGTGCTCACACCTCTTAATACTGAGTGCAAGTCAACCGGCATTTGTGTACCTAAATCCGACCCAAACATTATACTTTCAATTTAGAATAAGTATGTAGGGGTTGATCCTGATGACCCTGAACACTTCAGGGTAGATAATCGGACCTCTGGGATCTGGGAGAGAGTTGATTTCTTACTGCATGTATACACAGAACGTGTGATTCTCTCAGCTTACCTTGTTTAACCTGTGTTAACATGTGAGCCTCTGTGATCGGAAGTTAACGGTCAATACTGTTATAAGGGGTTACATTTAGTTATGAAGTAATACACCTATGTGTCTAAACCTCACCACTGTACACCATGACAAACATAATGAATACCATGCTAGTCAAGCTGCAGGATTTACTGGAGCAAGAACACTCTCTGGGATACTCTGTACAGCAATTGTACCACGCCACTCTGAGAAAATCCCCGTTTAATTCATGTGAATACATGTTTTCGTGCAGCAGAAATGCAAACAGGCAGTTGTCCTTTTGGAAGCTGACGGCGTTATTTATTGTTGCTACCCGGGTATTGCTATTAGTGGAAGAATCAAGGCATTGTAAATAGATAGTGGGATCGGATAGGGAAATTTATGAAGTTGTGTGTGGGATCACTTTCAGCAATTTTATGCAATAAAGGCCATACAAAACATTGTAAAAAGGGAAGAAGAGATCAGGAATTGTGAGCTGCTTTTAACCTTCTATATCCCCCTCCAGACTCAGTGACAGGTTAAGTCTTACTTAAAGGCATTGTTATCTCCCCAACATTTATACTCAGGGAAAGGGTATTACCTATGTCTGTCAAAGAGGATCTCAGCTTTTACTGATCGTCTTATTTGGGCATTGTAACATACAGCATCTGTTGAACACACAAGGCCACATATCACAATGCAGCCTTTTCATTTCAGTATCAGATTCTTTATAAAAGATATCTGAATCTTGAGTGTTGAAATGGGAGAGGACTTATCAGATTGGTTAGCCCCTTTAAATCTAACCTGTGGAAGCATATACTCTATTATCCCCTGACCTCTCAAGGTATATCTTATGGTGGCCAACTGGTCTTATGGAGTATACAGGGGTGCCCTTAAGGCCTGGGGGCATCCTCCTTATACGTCCTCCTGCCCAGGTGGGCTGTCCTGGGAGCAGGTGGGTTGGGTATAGTCCTACAGGTAGAGCAGACATGTAGGTAGTTGTTGAAGAGGTTCAGGTGGGCAGGGTAGGCTTGTTCACCTCCAGGGACCCGTGGTTAAGTAGCCTTAAGGATGCTCAGTATTCATATGGTGCATTAAGGCTACTATGTATGAGTATAATGTACTGGAATATGGCATTAAGGTGCCTCTTTAAATGCTCTCCAAATTCAATTTAACCTAACCCTGAGGTAACTTTGATTAAAAGTATTTTGCCACCTTACAAAAGTGACATAGAAAAGCCATTCATTCCAGCATTGATAGGTCATTTCTAATCGATTGACCTGATATCTATTAAAGTAAGTGCATTAATCAGCTCTTCAATCATAATGATAGGGCACCCAAATTCATCAATGTAACAATAGGCTATAAGGAATTATGATATTAAAATCTGTTTCCATAACAGTGTGCTCTTACTGACTCTATATGTGATATCAGTGGAGGCGGATGCACCAAAAACAGGACACCCTGAATAGATGATGGGTAGAGGCTGATAAAGAGGAAGAGGGGAGAGGTAGATAGAGAGAGGTAGGTGGCAGCCATGCGGGTTATCAATAAGGTAAAGTGGCACGTTTACTATCTTTATTATCCAGGAGTCAGATTATATGCCAGGGATTTTCAATAAGCCTAGCTGGATGAAACACAATATGGCTGCCATATTTCATCTATAACCTTGCCCTATGAAGGCCTGACACGAGGAAAAGGACAAACTGAATTGCCCTTCCAATGATATATATATATATATATATATATATATATATATATATATATATATATATATATAGGACACATAAAGGCTGACTAAGTGATATTACAGCTCATGGGCAATATGGCGAAAAGTTTCATTTAAACCCAGCAAATTGTCGTTATCTGTCGCCATGATTGGTCATCAATGGTGACTCCTTTCTGAGTGATAACTCACTGCGTCATCTTTAGCCAACGTGTGTCAGTCTCACATGGCATGGCAATTTATCACAACAGTCACCAACATGATCTCACTCACTGTGTGAGTATGTGCCACCCCTTGTCATCCCTCAGAAAGCATGGTGACTTATCACCACCATCGCCAACATGGATCTAACTCACTGCGTGAGTATGTGCCACTGCCTGTCAACTCTCACTCAGAATGGCGGCTTATCACAAGCATCGCCAACATGGATCTGACTCACTGTGTGATTATGTACCACTCCCGTGCCACTGGCATCAACTCTCACACAAAATGGCGACTTATCACTACCATTGCCAACATTGGTCTCACTCAACGCGTGAACTTGTGTCACTCCATGTCAATGCTCTCTAAGGATTGCATCATCTGTCACTCACTCTCACTAAGAATGGCAACTTATCACCACCATTGCCAGCCTTTGTCTCACTCAATGCGTGAATTTGTGTCACTCCAAGTCAATGCTCTCTGAGGATTGCATCACCTGTCAGTCACTCTCACTCACAGTGGCAACTTATCACCACCATTGCCAAAGTTGTTGAGACAGCACCACTGTTCAACATGTAGCCTATCTAGGAAGTGTGGGCATGAAGTATAAGTCCCATATGTATCAAATGTGCTTTGTTTCACACTGATTTCCATATAATACTTCAGAGTTGAATCAAACAAGATTATATAGAGAGAATATAAATTGAATTTAGATAGAGGTATCTCTAAAATGAAAGCAACTATCCATAAACACCTTTTCTCTGGTTACAGGAAAAATACATAGGGAAATATCAACATGAACACCTTGTCTGTGGTTAGAGGGAAGATACATATGGCAATACCTTCTCTGGCAAAACATACTTTGATCTGGCAGATGTGAGGCTGCATGATTACCAATGTCGATGATCATGAGCTTTTCATCTAACAAGGTGAGTGATCACCAGCGTCGCCATCACTGGTGAGTCTGAGTGATCACCACTTTCGCCATCCATGGTGAACCTGCGCTATGACGTGGTGCGCGTTTCATCTAGCGAGGTGAGTGATCAACCGCCTTGCCATCCCTGGTGAGTGTGAGTCATCACGATCCTCGCCAACCGTGGTGAACATGCGCCATGGCATGGTGTGCTTTTCATCTAGCGAGGTGAGTGATCACTCGTGTCGCCATCCCTGGTGAGTGTGGGTGATCAAGATCCTCACCATCTGTGGTGAACCTGTGCTATCACGAGGTACGCATTTTATCTAGCAAGGTGACTGATCACAATCCTTGCCATCCGTGGTGAATGTGCATTATGACGTGGTGTGCGTCTCATCTAGCGAAGTGAGTGATCACTCATGTCGCCATCCCTGGTGAGGATGAGTGATCACTCATGTCGCCATCCCTGGTGAGGATGAGTGATCACAATCCTCGCCATCCCTGGTGAACATGTGCTATGACGAGGTGCGTGTTTCATCTAGCGAGGTGAGTGATCACCCACGTCGCCATCCCTGGTGAGTCTGAGTGATCACCATCCTCGCCATCTGAGGTGAGGCCATGTGATCACCACCATTGCTATTCCTGGTGATCTTGTGCTATAGCGACGTCGTGTTCCATCTAGCGACATGTGTGAGCCACTTCACACAGGTTGACAAGGAGTCACAACAATTTGCTGGGAAGTGGCATATCTAAGAGGAACTGCTAACTGTGAGAATACATGTAACCCGTGGGGGCCACTCCCTATACTTTCTATAGTTTCCATGTGCGATCATGCCCCTTGATTTTGCACCCTAACCAAGGGTGAAAAAAAACCATTAGATTTCCGAATCTTTTCAGGGGGTAAAGCCGGAAACCATACCCCTTAGCAAGGGTGACTATTTTAATATACCCGCTAACCCCAGGAGATTGTCTAAAGTAGATGCTAAGACAAAATAGCGAAAGGAAAAATATACTGAAATGCAATTGAAAATATCGATTTTTAGTCCAAAATGTACCCCTTTTCCTCCAAAATTGCCCCAAAACCACCCCTAATCAAGGGCCCTCGAGGGCCCGTGCCTAGGACCCAAGAACGGCCCTTTTCCCTCAGAATCTTGTTCGCACATGGTATACAAATATGTGACCCATCAAGGGAGAATACCCCTCCGCGGGGTTTTTTAATCCCCCCTTTGGCCACCAGGGGGCATTGGAGGGCAGAATTACTCTAAAATCATTATAAAAATACATTAAGTTAATTTTTGATGCAGAATTCAATGGTTTGATTTAAAATGCACCATTCTCGGTAGAAATGGCCCATATTTAGATGGTAAAATGAACATTTTTCATGAGAAATCAACCTATATAACTGTTCCTGGTTGCCATGGCAACCATTACAATAATCAATAATTTGCAGATTTTTATTCCAATTTTTAGGGATAGTCACCAAAAACCCAAAATTAAAAACAGAAATGGAAAATTCCTTCTAGATCAAAATCTATGATAAAAATATCCGTATTATTATGTATTTTTTTATGAAAAAGGTTGATTTATTGTGTTTTTAGACATTATTATGGTTTATAATGTATTTAGAGCTTAATCCTCGATTTCAGATAAGAAAAACAACCTATCTGCAAGGAGGGATTCTGACATAACTACTAGGAGTATTTAACCCAATGATGCCTCATTTTAAAGATCTTGAGATGAACTTTGAGAATGAATTTCCCTGCACAGGGGTAGTTTTGCTTGCCTGTATTATGAGGGAGTGCATGGCCCCCCGGGACATGTAATAGAATTGGGGAAGAACTAAATTCGTCTAACAACAAAGATAGCATCTCTATGTGTGAGCTAAGGTCAGGGAGGTCAGATGGGGGCATTCCTGATCCAACCTTAAACTACCTTTATATAGGGGAGATTCTCAGGATGAAAATAACATAGTCAATGTGGGTCAAGCATAGAGCTAAAAGCCCCACCAGTGATTCTAACAAAGATGTTAGTCAGGTCCTGTCACTCCATCCCTACATCAAGGTCACAGGTCAAACTCAAGGTCAGTTCTGTGTGACCTTGGGTCAGGGTTAGTGGTTGCTGGTGCCGCTAGGTGGCAGTGTGAGTGATACATGGGTGTTGATATGACCTTGTGACCTTTTGCTGCTATGTCCTGGCTCTGACTGGACAGAGGTGTATAAAATGGTGATTTTGTAGGTGTCAGGAGCCATTGAGACTGAGATGTATGCCCCTGGCAAGGTGTGATGGATGGGTGGCAATGGCAAAGGCATTGTCTTCCATCACATTTTGTATTCCACTTTATGGGTAGAATCATGGATTTAGTTAAATCCTATAGAAACTCTTAGCCACACGATTAACTCAAAAAGTGAAACCAGTATAGTAAACTATAGCAAATCAAATGAAACTGAAACTGAAATGAGTATGAAATTCCTCGTCCAAAATGGTTAGAATGCACTCAATTTCTATCCAACAGAACACATTTGTAAATCAGTTTATTCATTTGGATTTCGTTTCACTGTTGCTGGCGGCGGTTTTCGTGTGTCAAAATCCCAGGACGTCTGCATTTGGCAAATAGACCCAAACTAAATGAACCATGTTTTCCATGTTTGGCAGAAAGCCAGAATCTGGTACACCGTTATGGCATCGGTTCCTGGTGCAAAGCCTTGCAACGTTCGATTCTTTATCTAAAAAAACGACCTTTGTCACAGATACAGCTAGATTTCTGTTAACTCCAAGAACAATCTTTGTGAAGTCACTGTTCAGGTGACTACTGTCCTAATTTGTCTCTAAGTGCGTGTCCCTTCCCTGTCCCAGACCCAGACTAGCCCGGGGGGGGCACTGACTCTTTGATTAGTAGTACCAACTGCGAAACTACAGCCCCCTTTTTTTGCCATTTTACAGCCCCTTAAAAAAAGAGCTCACTTTTTACAGCCCCCTTTTTTGAAGAAGTCTGCTAACAACCCCCCTTTTTGGGGCCCTCTTCCATGAAAATTAGGGTTCTTTGACAGTCCTACTCAAGGATTTAACCACCCTGGAGTGATAGCATGGAATATTCAAGTCACTTTCCTTCTATGCAAGTTATAATAGACATTAACAGCCCCCTAATCTCAAGATATAATTGAGTCAACATCCCCCCCTTTTCCCCCTCTTTGAAGCATCGACAGCCACCCCTCCGCGGGGTCAGTACCACAGTTGGTACCCTAGCCGAGGGTCAGTGACCCCCCCCGGGCAGACTAGGGACATTTTGCCCTTAGTCGCTAAGGGTGGCGTGGTGCCTCAATGCTCCATACACTGCATTGTCATGATGCACCGTGGCTGGGCCAGCGAGTAACTCATTGGTGCCTTCCTGGTGTATCATACTGACTTAACCTGGATGTATCAACCCTGGTTGGCATGATGCACTTAGACAGCCCAACCAAGTGACTTACTGGGCTGCATTCGTGCATCATAAGGAAAGATCAATATGTAGTGTACCAAAACATTTTGTGGCCCATGGAAGTTTAGTCTACCTTGTAACAGTGTTGTTACACGGTATCTGATGACTGGGCACAGGTATGGGGGACATTACTGTGTAGTCTCCAACGGAAGTTAACCCCAAATTAGCCAATTAGAGAGGAGAATGAGACTAGGAGTTCGGTGTGTGTGCTGTCTGCCTTTGTCTGCCCCCTCTACATCCCTCCAGCACTGTAGTACTCTGACTTTAAGGGCCGCAGGATACCTGAGGAATTATGATCCTTGGTCGCCATGATGCCCTAATGCAGTACTGGCTTGTCTGCTTGTGAGTACAGCATTCCTTTGGAACTGTAGAATAGGCATCAAGTCAGAATGTTCTGTACGATGCATAAATGCATCCTTAGCGGGTCTGCATTCATGTACCATGCTGACCAATGGACATGACGCATAATAAATTATTGCATTGTGCTGCTCTTAAAGGGTTGCCCTCACCCTGCACGCAACCCATCCCCTCACCCCCACCCTCTGTGCTACACAAAAACAGCTCCACAGCAATGTCCCCAAAAATCACATTTGGGACAGGGGAAAAAAGAAAATAAACAATATTAAGGCAACAAAAGAAGAACCAAAAACAGAAATTGAAAAAAGGTGGGAAGTAGGGCAATGGCTATTGAGTCATTCTTTATTGTGTCACTGACAGACTCTTTAGATTTGTGTTGTGGGGAGATTGTTGTTGGGAGGAGGGACAGTCGTTAGGGTGAGGGTGAGGCATTATGTCTTTGTCTTTCACCTAGGGTGGGGTGGGGGAGGTGAGCTACTACGCATTTAACCCATCTGTCCCCTTCGGGTAGGCACCCATTGTTACCCTTACCATCAGCCAACCCCATTTTCTACCCTATGTTCCAGACACTTTCCTGAGCCAAGGGCACCTGCTTTGACTTCTGTGTCCCAGTGTGTCCTACATATGTATTTTTTGTTATCTATGTCTACTTTCCAAAGCTGGTTTCTGAGTGATAAGTGAATTATAAACCTATAGGGACTTTTATAGCCACAGTCAAAAATAAGTAAATCATATTAGCATTGAAAAATACCATTAGCTTTTAACAGTAAGTGAGCGCCTATTTTTTTCAGAAAGCCTCACAATGATCAAACTTTCAACCTCTGATAAAAATTATCATCCAACATCAGGTAACATCATATATGTATGCATCGTTTTTTTTATATTGTCTGGACTCCTATAACATATGAAAAAAAAACATGTTTACCATTTTGTTTCCAGTTAAACTATCTGCACTCAGCCTCTCATAGATAACTGATACCTAATAACCCTATGCACACCTCTCTACAATCCACCCACACTATAGTCTAGTCAGTTATAAGCCTCATCATCAGGCTCTAGGTGCATGATGTGGAAGAGGCAGCATGGGACAGGAGCTGTCAGCACACTCCTGAGGGGAATGAGAGCACCTATATCACCCCCCCCCCCCAACCCAGACTCCCTCCCCTCCACTCCCCCAGCAACACCTAGCACGTGATCGGCAGCTTCCAGTTTCAGATTGCAGACAGGGAATCAGAAATCTCACATATCTCGAATTAAAACAGAGCACCAGCCGCAGTTCCCATCCTGTCCCTATTTGTCCTCATTAGAGCAGCATACACAACGCTAAAAGTATAGCCACGAGCTGAATTAAAATCCAAAATAGATCAGCAAGTAAACCCCTCTCTCCTTCCACATGTATATATATGTATGTATGTTTCCCTTATATAGTAGCCAGTGAGAAAACTCTGTTGACGTAAGCTGAACCATATAGATAAAGGGCTAAATGGAGTGATATATTGGTAGCAATATTACATACAGGTCCATGAGCTGAGCTATGATTTCAGGCATCTCTAAAATATTGATAATTCCAGTCAGAGTCTTTAAAATGCAACAGTGGAGAGCCCCCCCCCCGGCACTTTAACTGAAAGACAATAGCATGTATCAGGTTCCATGGGCAATAATTACATTTGAAACTCAAGCAGTATTCTATGAGCAAACTGTTAGAACATGCACCTACACAAGTGCACTCCTCATCAATCAGTGTACTTTGACATGTTGCATATCTTTATGCACTCAACAGCTCTGGATTCAGCCCTGCCGCTGCCTTTCATGCTCACGTGCAAGCACAGTTAGACCGTACAGTAACCCCTCTAGGCATTATACTGGGTGGTACTTAATGCAGAGAAGCCCCACCAGAGGGCGGACAGATATGGTATGACACTAATGACGTCATGGCGTGCAGTCTGTCACGCGATAGATGGCATTTTGCATTACGGTTACGTCGTGTTTTAACTTTTATAACGACCAGGTGACAACCCAAATTGCTGACAAAGCAGAAAAGGCTCCCATAGCCCTATCATGACATTGTGATCCTGATGGGAATTGTACCTTTAATGAAAAGGTAGTCATGTGTATAGAATTACATACTATGTCCCATACTGTGATAATATTAATTGTATTTCATAATTTAAGATTATAATGACATTATATTGAAGCAATTATACAATTATATAGTGTTCCTAATGGCAGTAACAATGGAATAATTTTTTACATGCATAATAATTAGCATTGTCTTTGCTTATGAGTACTTGTGAAGGACTATAATAAAGATAATTAGTTTTATTGGTAAGGTACTATGTTATACAGTATGCTGTCAGTGCAGGTTCCTCACTTAATGGAGTACTTATGTTACACCATTCTCCTTCATCTATCAATAAATGGGCAGTAATCCTTCTTCATTCCTTACACATGGCTGACATACAGATCTATATTCTCCAGGAGCTACTTTATTAGCAGCTTGCTGATTCTCACCAGTTTGTCCAAAACTTGTCCACCACTCTCTGGCATATTTCCCTCACCCTCTTACATTATTCGTTCAAATACTCATTCATATATTAGGGTAGGTACTTATTACAGTATTCATTTTTTAGTAACTGATCTACATTTTACTCAACCTCAATGAATACGCCTATTTTATTTCTCCCCAATGTTGTCCGAACTCATGAAACTGGACCTCTCCAGGTTGGTCCTATGTGCCATCCTCACAGAATAGGGTCCCACGATTTACACACAATACTAGGAAGACTAGAAGCCTCCTGGTTTGACAGCAACACACACAGGATCCCTGGATGGCAGTAGACCCCAGGGCAAACCATACATGAAATATTTGACCACATTATTGTCCACAATGCCCTCTGTTGATATCTAAACATTGAGGATAGGGCCCCATGGTCTTGGATAGGCAACGGGCCTGGGTCTGGGTCAATATTACCTTGGTCTTCTGTATGGTGGACACTGAGATCTCAGCACCAGTCTTTGACTGCTGTAAAAAGTGCCTTTGTTAACCCCAGGCCACAGTGACTTGTACATTTGACAGACTCAGAGTCAGTTGGATGAGGTTGGATAGAATGGGAAAGGAATGTACGAATTTACCTTTGTGCAAATGGGACGTGTAGTGGTTTTGATGTACTATCGGGGGATAGAACATAGGGATTTTAATGGCTCAGCTCTGTTGTTACGTTAGTTATATTTTATTCAAATGAAGTGCAATTAACTACAAGCAGGTAAATCGTGTTCTGACACGGTTGTCTGATTTGCATCCTTATTGGAATATTATGGAAGTATAGAATTAGGTGTGCATCACTGGGGCTGAGTTGAGTAATATGCTCCAGGGAAAAAAGACATGGGATCTGAGTTGATCAAAGCTGAATTAGAATGTATTGGTTTCCCGAATCACCTCGGAGATTTGCAACATGTTCTATTTCACATTGCATTTAGACTTAAAGCTTCGGGCAATTTGCTTTCTCAAATATTTTCCCTTTCAGTTTTCAAATTTTTACTGAGAAAAAGAATTAGTGTTTTGACTAAAATTTCCTTTCTCCAAGAATAGCGCTGTTTGATCTTCCGCTGCAAAGACGGAGAGGTGAGGTGTGGAGGTTGTTGCTGCTGTCTGTGGAGCAAACTGTGTTTTTCTCCGCTAGAATGCACAATAAATTTCAGGAAATGCATTCTGCTTAAACTAGCACTAGATCATTGAAAACCAATATCCCATAACCACATTCAATTTGACCTAATTGACATATTGAATTTGTATTATCTGCCCAATTTGTTTAGTATTGATTGGGTATTGGATGGATATTTGCACTTGAGCCCCCGCTTTGATATCTGCAATCATTTTCATGATTTAATCAAACGGCAGGAAATTTTGCTGCCGTTTTTGAAGTCCATCTCATAAGGCTCTTATCTACTTTAACCATGGTCCATTCACACCTTATCCAGACCCTTTGGTATTGAGGTCCTTGCTATCATCAAGTGGTTATTTACGGGCTCACACCACTCTATTTGCAGAGGAAAAAGGTTCATAGAGTGAGCTATATACTCAACCTCCAACCCCAGGGAAAATATAAAGAATCGGCTTCATTGTTGCCCCTATATAAACTCTGGTTTGCCCTCAGGCTCCCTAAGAGCACCCCGCCATTTGTAATACCCCCAGGGGGAGAGTGTCTTCCACATGCATTGCTCCAAACAAGGCAATGTTTGCCTTTCACATGACAATAATGGCCTGAGGGAGGCTGACTGTCAAAAGGAGCCCTCTCCCTGACTGAACATATAGGGTAATATATACCTCAGCCGCCATGGCAATGAACACCTAAGTGTAGCCTGGAAAGCCCTGGATGGCTTAGGGCCGGAGGTGCTCTACTCTCTATGCAATAGAATAAGGATGGGTTATGTTAAAATACAAATCTCCCAGTCTGTACACACAAGGACAGACTTGAAGTGGGAGTAGGTGTTATCAGATGCGTGATGCAGCTCATGGTAGATGCAAACCTATGTTCCCAGGTTTAAAGACTAATATTAATTCCCTACGAGTCATGAATTGCAAAATATCATGGCGTTTTATATACATCTATTAGAGAGTAGTGAAACATCCCTATTGATTCTCGGAGAAATCCTCAAGCAATACCCCATCCCCATTTCAGATTCATGAAGGGGATTTCCCAAAAATTGAATTAAATTATTGTAAAACACCCTCATGATGTACCTACCTCCAAACCTCATTGTAAAAAGTAAAGTGATGTGTAATGATTCCCATGTACGGTTTTGACATGTCATAATAGTGTCCATGCCAATATGTGAGCCAGCAAGCAGAAAGGACAGTTACTGCGGGATTTAGTACCAGATTTAGCCACCAGGGGGCACCACTATGGACTAGAATAGGAAAAATATGACTAAAAATGTTATAGGCTACTTTTTTATGGAGAATTCAATGATTTTTGATAAAACGTTCTATTTTGGGTGGAAAGGTTCCAAATTTGGCATGTAAAAAGAATGTTTTTGGGCCAAAATAGGCATTTTTGTTGATTTATGTTGCCATGGAAACATGATTTTCATTCTAAATAGGAAAATCAATGATCCCATTTGAAGGAACATCTCACAAGGTTTACTATGGTGAAAACAGAATGAAAATACCATTTCTAGATCAAAAGTTATGGGCAAAATAATAAAAATGTATATGAATTTAGCTAATTAGCATAAATTATGCTAATTAGCTATATATCTCATGACCAATTAGACATAGAGCTTATTAACATTCTTGAAATGGTCACACCTACCAATATCTAGGGAGCCATTCCTCCAAAACTAACAGGAGTATCTTCTCATGCTATGTATCACTGTAAAGCTAGTGATTTGAATTTTAAAGTTGACGTTTAGCATGGAGCACCCTTTCTCCTTGCCTCTACACATATTGAGTAGAACATGCCGGACACATTCCCAGCACAAGTGGGATCCGCGGACATGGGAACCTAGCATTATGTGGTATTGTGAATATCTTTGGCACAGTGCCATGAAAATATTATTCCGGTTTATGACTTTTGTTTCAACAAGTACCAATTCATATTGGTGCATTTAAAAAAGCATTGTAACCTATGAAGTCATTTACTAACACATGTGTAATAGGGTCCATGCTATGATTAATATAAACCTTTTTTCAAAACGCAGCTTGTTTACTTGATTCCAGAAGTTTTCTTATTATTGGAATAAGGCTGTATTCTGCATAGTGAATGCCATTCTTCTAAGAGAAAAGACAAAAGAAGAGTGACTTTCCTAGTCTTTCTTTGCCTTCCACTAGCATGCAGTGTAGCCAGTGTTACACCTGATTACCCAACTGAGATACTCACCGTACATCACTGAGACCTGCCCAACATTGGAATAAATACCCATTCTGATTTAAAATGTCAGAATCTCAGAGGTTATATTGAATCTAATATGATAGGTCAACACTCCAATTGCAGGTGATTTTGAATACGTTACAAATATTATAATTAATTATATGTAGGATATATTGTAATAATGTAAGATATAGAATATCATGATACTTATCGAATTGCTAGGTCATCTTTGGACATCAAAATGTAAGCTTTTAAGTCAACCACTGGAATGCATCGACATCCTAGTGTAAAGAGGCTACAGGCTTTTTTTTGTTTGTATTTATAGTTAAGTACTATAGGCCCTACCGATGTCAAAGTACTATATCAACCAGGTAACCATTTTACCCTCTCCTATAAACCTCTGCCCTCTGTCACCTGCCGTCACGTGCCCTGTAGCATCTCAACAACTTTGTACATCTCAGGTATCACCACAGCAACCCAATCCAACTCCACGACTATACCTACACCACCAGCCCACCCAGTAGGTCCCCGAGCCATAGTGGGTCACCGTGGGAAAGGTATAACTTCACCTCCTCTACCCCTCTCACCTGGTATGCACACCTGATAAGGGAGATACCAGAGTCCTCCAGACTCCCTGCTGAAGTGCCTTAAGTGTGTTGACTCTGGAGCCGTCAAAGCCGTCAAAGGAGTAAATGGGAGGTGGTGGTTAGGTGCTGGAGGGCTGTTCACACAACTTGACTCAGTTACATATTCCCTTATACAACAAACAGGAGGTTAAAGCCTCTGTGGCCCTAAGTTCAAAGTCAGTTGTAGGACACTCTACAGAGAGGCAAACCTATACATATTGATGCTATTGACTCTGGCCTGTCTTGAAATAACGCTGCTGGTGAGAAGTCATTGCAATATTGGAGGAATTGGACAAAGCAGCTGAAATAAGCAACTGTGTTTGGCGTGTACATATAAAAGAATCTTTCTGAAAGCGGAGCCAGTGTCTAATAGTCAAATGATGACTGAAGAACATATTTTGCTATTCTATGTAGCTGCCTTATCTCTCACCTACTCTCTAATGGACAAATCCTGAAAAACAGGACAGACATAAGACAAGCAATCTATGCTGCCCTGCATGATAATGAAAATAATAACATTCAGTCCTTCTAAGCCCTGCATCCGTAATCCTATACACAGAAGATTATCATTATCCTTGGATGAGCAACTGATGAAGATACATGAGAAAACTACCCATATGAATAGTTTGACTTTTTTCATACTGTGATAGACAACATACAAATTCTCCATACAAGCCACAGGGCAATAACCGGAACCTGTCTTACCTTACTGTATAGCCCCAGCGTTAGTGCAGCTTTCACTGCCTCACAGGGAAATATCCCTTTTCATTTTCTTTTCCATCTTTGCTTTTGATATTTTTTTTTCTTCGACCTGTGGAGGTCTTAGTGTTCATAGGGCAGGAGGTTGGGTATGGACCGTGAGAATACAGCACCTGTTGTAGAATCCAGGTGGGCTGAGGTTACTCCTCCCATGCAGGGGCTGGTGGTGGATGGGCATTGGCTTCCCTCTCACCACATGTCTCTGTCCAGGTATTCTACTTGGGATATGGTTTCAATTAAAAGTTTAATGTCAAACATTTATTATAGTAAATTTCAGCAAGCCCTATTTCAGAATACCATAAGAAAAAGGCTGGGTAAATATTAAATTTATGCTAGTGAATCTTTACGATTGAGGCACTTTGCTGAGATTTATACCAATGCAGGTTTGAATGACAGTATTTTCTCTCCTTTTTTTTTTACTGACATCCATCGATTCAGGGATAAATGTGTGACTGGAATTCAACACAGAATCACAGTGAATAGAGAACTTCACACACATTTCAGAATCCAAATGTGTAAAGTTTATTTTTTCTCCCCACCAGCTTACAAGCTATCAGGTGTGAGTCTATCGGTGTGTAGACTCTTCTCCCAATAGACCATATTTGAAAGGAGAAGTACAGAAGTACTAAAAAGAAGTAAAAAATCCACAAATGCGAAGGTAAATTCCCATTTACTGTGGTCTCCATTTCGTCAATGAGGTTCTCAGCAGCCTACCTGGTTGTGTTGTCAGCAAGGCAATTTTGTCCTCCGCGAATAGTATAGCAACACTCTATTGATACTCATAAGAGTAGGGATTTACTAAAAGTATCAGCCAAAATATACTTTAATGTTCCTATTACTTGTATGTTACTGCTATCTCTTACCAAGGCACTGCTATTTGACCATTACCTCCTTATATAGATGAATGCGACTAGCAGTAACTGTGACGGAGTCTACTAGAGAATATGGGATGTGAACATGTTAGAAAAAAACACTCCCCTGTCAACACACATAACAGAACTCTGAGCTTTGTCAACCACTGCTGTCGTCAATTAGGCAACGGGGGCAGTAGGAACTAGTCAACTCTAGCCCTTTTAAGAGCGCATGATACCTCTTGTTTGTCATGATGCACCAATGCAGTGCAGACTACCTACTCGCCAGCACTGCATTACAGCATCAACCTTCGGTATCACATCAATCGTATCAGGTTAGCATTCATACATCATAACAACTAATAGACAGATTACATCAAGCACTATTTGACCCTGTTTAGTAGTATTGTACACACCAGTCTGTAGTATAAAAAGGAGTTTTAGCTTCTAAATGAATGCCCCTACAATATACCCCGTAAGCCGAGTATGTATGGGTCTCTGGGCTCCTCACCTAGTCAGCTCTATATGTATACAGTGGAATGTGTCTCCGGTGGAGGCTGCAGATCGATTATTATAAAACTGCTTGGGAATTTTCTCGGGTCGTTTAGTGAATAGAGTAGATGTTCATGTTTGCTCTACTTGATGGATGGTGTTGTCAAATTCACTGAAAGTGGTAAGGGCTTGTGTGTATGCAATGAGGAGTCGGATACGGTTAGTTTCTACTCTGAGGGCTCACAATGATGTCATTGATCTGTAGATGTGTATAATGTATAGGAGGTCTTACGCTGAATTACTACTAGATCAAACGCTCTCCTGCTTAATATAGAATCCCTATGAATTCCCCCACCCATCGCCCATTCTAACATGTATACAATTCTATGCTGGCATCTTCTCTCCTTCCACAGTGCCCTTAACCCCCTAGGGAGGCCCTTCATCTGCTGACTACACAGCCTTTCCACAACCCCTATTGTAACCCAGGATCACTTTCAATTTCCCAGGCTTAAAGGGATCCAATGTTCAAAAGCCCCCTTTCCGGCTCTGGTCTGAGCTTCAGGCCTGGGTGAAATTGTACATGCTATGAAAGCCCAGTGAGCAGAGCACGCTGATCGTGGTGCGTTCTCACCAAATCATCATGACGGCCCCCTGAAGGGAAAATTGCCCTTAAAGTGTGAACCCGTAACATGGGATGGAGGTGAGGGGATGGGGGAGTGCAGGAGATTGGCGTGGTAGGGGGTATTAAGGTCAATGTTAACAGAGGTTGTTAAACCTTTAAGAATCTGCCTGAATTTGTGATAATGCATTAATTCAGCCTTGGTTATCATGTGCTAAATAATCACCATAGCTACATTCATTAATATCATTCTGACACAATGAATTTAATGCACCCTTGAAGGGTCAGCATGATAACCAAAGAATAGACTCACCAACACTGCCTTATCGCATTACAAAATGCCAATGAATTTGATGCATCATACGGCCCTTACAGGTTTAAAGTGCGGGGGTTGATGTGAACAAGCATGGCTCATCCAATGACAGTGGTAACTGATATACTGACATTCACTCAACCGTGGGACTTTTTACTCTTCCCATTCACACCAGATATCGGTTGTCATGGAAACGCCAATAACCCGGATGCTAGGTTAGTCAGCTGATTTGTGGCTGGTCCACCTGAATGGCAGAGAGTGGTGAGACCTGTAGTATTCTGTATAATGTATGGTCAGTGTGGGCAATTCTGCTCCTGTCACATATAACACCATGTACAAGAAGTCATGTTAACCCTTGAAACAAGGTATATTGCATTAATAGATTATCTCCATTTGAAATCATGATACATGAATGCAGAGTCAACAAGGCTGTTCATTAGGGCTGTATTTATAATTAAGCACCATGCCGGGTTGATTCACTGCTGAAGACGAGTTATGCTGCTCCAAGGAATCGCCAGCAGTGCACTGGTGCAACATGGTAACAGATAGGTTTGATGATATTATGCCTCCGTTAAAGGGTTAATTACAAGGGAAAACTTGACTCTTCATTTCACCATTTTGCATGGGTGCTATAAGATACAATAATAACAGATCGCTATACATTACATTGCTGGAGGTTCTCCTTTATTTCACTTTCAGAACCACCTGCCTACCACAAACTGTCTGGGGACGACAGTCAAGGCAGCTGCATGTGGGTTGACAGTTTACTTAGATTTTAATGATGACCCAGCGCCGAAGGCGCTGGGATAGTGTGAACAGCCCACATATTAAACCTAATTCAAATCCCCACCCCTCTACGGGGTCTGAAATTTTCTTGGCCCCTCCACTTCAGCAGTGCATTTTTATCAACAGGGGATGGTGGGTTTTCGTGTGGATGAGCTGAACTTTTTCAGACCCTGCCCCCCCCTTTGACTGAGTATCGTCTGTGTCACCGTTACTGCCATTCACTATGGGAGGGGAATGGGAGTAGAAGAGAGCTACGAAAGTGGCAATACCTCCCCCACCCCGCTTCAACCCCGAGGCATGAAGAATTTTTGCACCCCTCTTTGATCTATAGTAGATCACAGGATTTTTTTCTAAAAGATAATTTTATTTTGCCCCCCTCAAGAGAAGTCAATTCTCTACACATCAGTCACTGAGTCAATAACTGTCACAGTATCAGTCCTGAAGGCCGAACAAACTCTGCCATTAAAAACAAAAATAATTTAATAAATCTACACATGAGTCAGTGACAGTGTCAGTGCTGTAGAGAAGCCAAAAAATGTCAACAAATTCGGCCAAAAAATAGCCACCAAGTTATCACAAATGATCTTTTCATCCCCTCAAACCTTGCAAATAAAGTCATGTAAGGGATTTAAAATTTTGATTAAATGCACTTGGCAAGCAGCAGCGTAAATGCGTTGTATAAAAGTGGCACCATTGGCTTACAGTCCGTGGGATAGCCACTACGATAACAATGCCACCTCACGGATTGTGTGAGATTGATTGATTGATTGATTTGTGTTTTACAGCACTTTAGCTGCACTAAGTGGCTATCCCGTGCTTCACAGGTTGATAATTTAACAGAGGAATGTGTCAGTGCCCGCGCATATGTGCACCACACACTTCCTGAGGGGATAGGAAAGAGGAGATATAGACCCTTTTAAGTGGGCTAGGGAAGCCCGGGATTGTGTGAGAGTCTAACTCTCCCGGCAATGTGCACATCGGGAAATTGCACTGAGACACCAGAAATGCTTGAATTCACGACGGGGGTATCGCCGCCTGTTCCTGCGGCAGACTGCTCCTGCTTTACCAATGAGTAGGTACCGTTGCCGAGCGTCAGAGAGGCCTTACATCACCGATCGACGACCGACCTTATAAAAGGATTTTAAATATATCCAGCAGCCTATATCATCTTCTCTGTATACATTAGTATAGCCTAGCAAAACAAGGAGTAACTGCAACATGCCTTTTTCTGAGGGGCCTACTAGGCTAGAGCAATCTGACCTTTCTTAGCTTGCAATGTATAAACCCATTCTATATGTGTAAACCATGGGCGTGGAAAGCAGGGGGGACAGGGGGGACATGCCCCCTCCCACTTTTGGCCAACTCCTCAAAAGGTCAAAAGTAAAAGGTCAAGCAAAGGGAGGTAAAAAATTGCAGAAAACCCCCCTGGTCCCACCCACTCTGAAACTGCTTCCTGTAAACGATACGAGCTGAAAGGATGCTCCAGTAGGCTGTTATCTAGGTTTCCTTTATAGGCATGATAAGAAGATAATAATTATTACAGTGTGTAGAGCCCCACTGTATGAATGTTCATAATAGGGACAAAGGATGTGAACTAATGGAGATGCCATATTCCCTAACACGGCCGCCATGTTGGACGAACTCTCGTCCGATATCACACAGACTCTTGTATCCAGAAGCTCGCTGGTGCCTGGGTGGTAACCTACTCTTATCAGGCTCATATTGACATGCAATATCAACAGCACTGGTATCATAATGGTCTTGTTGGGCACCAGCAGCGGTTCTGTGTAGCTCAGGCAGGGACCATTGCGCACTGATATCAGACATGAGATACCAGGGTATTGACCGTCCCTGTTTACGGGACAAGGAAGGGCGGAATAATTGACTTTGATACCCTTGTTCCTGATGTATGGACCTGTAACAACCAGAGGGTCAGTGCCATGCGGAGCCCTGCAGCTACTCTATGGTACCCCATTGCACAAATCCATGGGAAACCAATGACTAAGGGGCTATATCTCCCTACCAGTTACACTTCATTGGCTCTGGTCTCCATTAAGAAGACCACAGCCTTGACCTACTACTGCAATATAGTATTTTACTTTTTGGCAATTCTTATCCTTCTGGTAGGCGTCCCACGTAGCCATGTAATCCCTTAATGTCGGAGAAGCCATGTGGCCCTTGCCCGGTGATGGTCTATACACGATCAATACATGTAGTTCCCTCACTGTGCTGCCCCCTACACGGCAACACCAGAGTCTAATGCCCTCAGGCCACATCAATCATGTGACCCTCCTAATGCAGCCTGATCCCAGAATGCCCTGTACCGCCATTGCAATGTACGCATGCTCTGTGGGAACCTCCTGTGGCTGGTGGAGCAGCAGTGCAGTAAGGGTATGTCTGGTTGGGTCTGTGGTAGGTTGAGGTGGAGGCTATATACAGATAATGAGGATTTACTACCAGACCACCTTGACCCAAACCTCCCAGGGCCACTTCCCGCCTCCTTTCATGGCTGTCATGAAGAAGGCTCACAGAGAATGCTCGAGCAGCTTGTGCTTTTGATGAGCCCGAGGTCTAAGAGGGAGCAATTTGGTAGAGCACAGGACTGTGCATTATTTAGTGTATGGGGAGGAAGGAAAGTTGTATCTGCTACACATACTCTGATATTGCCCTACAATTTCAAGGCATGAATGTAGACTTATTGTCAAACTTATTTGTCAAACAGCAGTAGGGACTCCCTTTCATAGTACTTTCTAACCATTTGCATGTGGAGGAGGACACTGCATCCAGGGATCTCCATCCAGGAAGGAGAGGATCTGTTAGGCCATGTATCTGGATGCATGTCCCAATAAAATGGGTGCTTGACACAGCTTATGCATGCATGGAAGTGTGTAAGAGCTGATACTAGGGACTCAGATAGGCTGTAATGGCGTAGGGTAGGGAAGGCAGAGGTGTGTCTGGGTGGATGGGAGGGAGGAGGGTGAGAAGATGCAGGGCACGGTTCTGCCGGGTCTTGTTGCTGACTCATGCATGTGTCATAGAGACCCAATAGACATGCCCTCCCCGCGTCCTACTACCTCCACCTCACATAATTTGGGTTCAGGAAGTGGTTAATATTTACCAAAGAGATGGGGTTTGCTGGGAATGCAAAGATTGGATCTCAGGTCTTACTCGATAGGGTCCAGAAAATTATTGACCCCTTTTGAAAAGACATAGTTACTATTGCTATTTAATGGGAGGTTTTACAGAAGGGTAGAGGTTTGCCCCTGTACATGGGAAACATTTTTGTGAAATATCCTTACCCCTTTCTCTGCTAGAAATGGAAAGGCAATGTATTTTGTCTTTATAATATCAGCTGCATATCCTCACCCATATGTATACCCTCATTATAATGCCTTTGTGGCAAGATGGTAGCCCCTCTGAGATGCACTTAACATCCTCTTGGTTTCAAGTTCTGTTCTAATCAGTTAATTGTGACTTCAAAGAGGAATAACATGCCTCTGATACTGATCAAATGCCATTCTATAAAGCATTACAACCAAAACCTCATAAAATTCCTTTCAGTATAAAGCCTTCCTCTCGATTTCCTCCTTATAGTGAGCCATAAAGTGTGTCTTGGTGCTATCTCGCCCGCACCGATCGACTCTAGATACATAATTAACCAACGAGCCTTTTAATTGCCTCGTTGCAAGTCTTTTAGCTACTCTCTGGGCGTTAGTAGCGAGGAAATGGCTTCTGTGTGATGAAAGCACTGACTCATTGTGGCAGCAGGCTATAGCCGTGTGATTCAGTGAGCAAATACAAGACTCCTCCCTGCAAGGTGTCTATAGTGTGACAGAATGGGGACAGCTTCTACTGGGAAGAGCTGGGTGGTAGTTTGTTGTTAATGTGTCTGGAAGCAGGAAACAGTATCTGAGAGCTCTGGACTGAAGAAGCCATTGGGAGCCCAGGAAGCCCTGTAAGCGCGTCCTTGACCTCAGCTAGGGGCAGCTATTGTGTCAGTAGGGTAGAGGTACCCATTTCGGACGCTCCTGGCCACACAGGAGGTGGACATAATTGGTGCTCAAATATTATACCTTTAAAAGTGGTGAATTCTACTTTCCAGGTAACAGGTCAGTCTACAGGCCCAGATGAGCATGACTTCTATGGGCAAGGGGAGTAGTGATTAGGTTTAGGTGTTAGATAGTAGATAAACCAAACACAGATTAAATATCCCTATCTGGGAGTACTTGTATATTATGAAGGATTCTGTTTGTAATGAAATGTCCATTATTGAAACTATGATATAATTGTGTCCCAGGTGGAGTGTAATTGGTGTCTGACTGTAGGTGTAATATGAAGGTCGTAGAAGAACAACTCCCATACTGTAACATGAGGGATGTATTCAGGTTTGTCAAGTCAAAGTATTAGGAAAAATTTGTATATTGCCATTGACAACTATAGAAATCCTATAAACATGGAGGTTTAGACATGACAAATTGACAAATCAAACCAGGATCTCCATTCACTCGCCATTCTTCATCCTCAGAATATAACAAAAACACCCTGGGTTTGTACAGTTGTAAAACCATGTATGTTATTCCCTATTTGTTAGAGAGTATGATACCTGAGTTTCCATGTCTAATTTAAATGGTAGCTGAATTTTTCATATCTATTATGCAATTCAATGCCAAAGGTGTCCGACTTTAGGTGTCTATCTGACTCAGGGTGCCTCTACCCTATTGTCTGGTGGTTGATAGAAGGGGGAGGGGATCTGGGTCACTGCTGGATGCTAAAAAACCTACAGAGAGTCCAATGTCGGCACTGCTGAGCCTGAGTCGCATCTACTGGCAATACCAGGACCTCGGCTTATCATTATCAGGTTATGTCAGCCACCAGAATGTAACAGTTACCTATTAATTGAAGGGCGTAAAGAACGTTCATTCTGAGGGGTTTGGGTTCTTATAAAGATGAGGAACCAAGATTTCAGCTTTTGGCATCGCCACCATAAGCGTTTAGTGTATTGACATTTTAGCTCCAAAACACAAATGATGGTGACCCTAAACCAATCTCACATACTGGAATGCCAGAGGTTAACCTCCATGATCTATCTGTCAGGTAGAGCTCAGGCTTTGTCATGAATAACTTATCAGGTCAGGTCAGTGTTGATGTCACTAGTAACTGACAAGAAGCAGGGCAGTGTGAATAGCATTCATACACCTGACTGCCTTTCACCTCCCATTACAACAGTCAATACTAATCACCCACACAAATGATGTGTATTGATCATGTGACTTCACAGGGACGCTTCTAAGCTGACCCACTACACTGCAAAAATGGTGTTTAGATCCTAAACACAATTCTAAACATATTCTTGCAACGTTTTTGTAATCACATTAATGTCCTAAACATGTTTAGCCAAACAATATGCTTAGCTCAAGTGTTTAGACATCTAGGTGTTTAGGTTTAAACTTTGTGTTTAGATATCTATGAATTTTTGTGTTTAGATGTTTATGAATTTTTGTGTTTAGATGTCTAAATGCTTTGACGGAGAGTTAGGGTGTGCAGACATGTATACATTTAAAAAAAAGATGTCTTTTGTTTGTTTTCTCATTTACTTGGGGGGGGGGGGTATTCACATATTAAAGTCTCCAAAGATGTCAGCCACACCTATTTAAGTGTGCATGTATGTACACACTGCATCAGAATGAGAGACTTGAGAAAGTACAACAGCTTGGCAGAGGGAAATTGCTTTGTCTATTCCAGAATAACATGAAATAGGTGTAAGTTATTGAGCTTATTGATTATTTCATGCTAATGATGGTGGTGTAAGGTCAATCTAGTCAACTTTCCATTGCCCTTTCTCTTCTCATGACATTCAATGAATAGAAACTATAACAAACATGGGGTTTGGGTACATTTGTCACAAAAATTGGTTATAATTGTGTAAAGATAGTCCATTCAAAGGTAGTGCTGCTACCTGGTGTGGATTCAACATCCATGTATCTAAACATAATGATGTTTAAATCTAAACACCTACTATTCAACTGTTTAAACTCTAAACATCTAAACATGTTTAGCAAAAATGTTTATGTAGTTAGAATAAAAGTGTTCATTTCCTAAATGTGTAGTCGATGAGACATCTAACTGGCCTATGTGTTTAACGTGTTTAGACCTAAACACGTTTAAAATCTAAACACCATTTTTGCAGTGTAGTTAGCGCATGCGTATATCGACATCAGCATCGACTTGCGGCTTTTAAGATAACCATTGTTTATGGCTTAAATTCCATGTCGATTAAAAAGAAAAGGTAAATGGAGTTCTCTCTATATTTACTTAGAGAGACTGATTGGGTTTTAGTAGCACATACTTTAAATATGGGTCGTAATGATTGGCAGAACTACTCATTTGTAGCAAAATTAAGCAGATTGCGGACATGAAAACCCAAAGATGCAGGGACTCCAGAAAACCACATGATTCCGTGCAATTAATAACCTTTGTGAACATGCCATCCAAAAAAGGGGCTAGCTTCCCCAGGCTTGTTCTCAGAGGATTAAAATGACTTCCCAGAGATTTCTATTTGCACAGACAAGATTAATGTTAGGCTGTCTCTACCAGCCTGTATTGATTTCTCTCTTCATTTACTATTTCATCGTACAATGAATGAAATAATTGCCTTGAATGATTTTCAAGCATGCAGGTTCACTGCATTGAGAATGTGACACTAAAGGTATTACCGTAGTGGCCTGTTTAAGCGCCCCGGCGCTAATAGATTTCAACCTACTTTTACCCCCCGGCCTTTATTCGAGACCGGCGCTTATTCAATACTTCAATTATAGTATATTGTTCAATTTCAATGCTGCTTTTCCCCCGGCGGTTATTCAAGACCAGCACTCATTGAAATGCCCGGTGCTTAAACAGGCCACTATAGAAGACTTTAGTATATCAATACACACATTTTATATCCCTCTCAATGGCTCATGGGAGAACCATCCTTTGCACATTATGGATAATAATAAGTCATTGAGAATAGGGAGTCCCCTTTCCACTCCTTCCATTCCCACTTCCTACTGAGACCCCTTCCCAGCCCTATCCCTTTTTCCTCAGCTGGATCACATTCCCAATTACATTTTAGTGGCAAGTGAACCAATTTGAAAGGTTTCCCAGCCCTGCTGGGTGACTCCTGTCCGTGCTTAAGTTCTCCAAGACGTGCCTGAGCCAAACCCCCAAGGGGCAGGGTTAAGTATTTGCCCCCTGCCTACTTTACCCTCCTCAACCGTCTCAAGGTACACAGTGATAAAGGTGAACACCAGGATATTACTGCTTCACTTACTTAAGAATGTGCTTTTGTCAGCATGGGAAACTAACAATAGATTCTGTGTCGGTGACTTCAAAAGGCATAGCAGCCACTCTCTCATATCTTAACGGTCTAATTGCTGTGACAATAGCTAATGGTGGGATCATTGCCACCTGCATGTAGGCTTACATTGAGTTTGTATTATGATACATGAAGCTTTGTGAATTCATGAAACGTAAATGACTTTTCATCCTTAATGTAAACCAAAGCCTTGGTTAGACAATCATCTTGCTGCTATACCTGCCGCTTGTTGCCCGCTTATATCTATGACCATTCTTTATGAATGTTTCATTAATTTTTTTTCAGACTTCCTTGTCCAAAGAATCAACTTATTTTCTATTTACACGCCTTAACATTTGATCCAATATCACCCCTCTGTTCTTGACTCCCTTATGGCCAGGTGCGTGTCAGTAGTATAGGGTGTGGGTGTGGGTGTTAAGTGGTGGGCGTATAGAGGGGTGTAAAGTAAGTCCCCACACCCATCACACCCACTTTACCTTCACACCTGAACACCATAGCTGTCACACTCGATATGAGACGACTTAACACCTGTACTGTTCCACTCTCACCCCCTGTTTCACACGGGGGTCAATCAGGCTGCAATTATTTCAGATTATAACACCCCTGAATAGGTGCCCCCTACCTCCCCTTCCCACTCTACACCCTCCCCCACCTGTACAACCTCCTCCAGTGGATGAGGAGGTGGGGCGATTACTCCCTATAACATATGGTACATGTCTACGATACAACAATGTAGCTGTGTATTTTGTGCATCATGCTGACCCGTGAGTTTTATGTGATGCATAGCAGCTTCACAAGCAGGTCAGTCTACAGCTAGGGCTACATTCATGGCTCATGACAGCACCAGGGCATGGTCCATCAGTATGCTACCCTTAATGGGTTAAGAGGAGGGTGGGGGTACACAGTGGTTGTCCAGCTACCTGGGACCACCATGGAGAACCCTCCAATCCACCCTTTCCGCCAACACTGCTTACATGACTTTGTGCTGGCGGCCACCCTAAGTGGGGCTTAATTCTGTGAACATGGATTGTGTCAAGGTGGCCTTGGCCACTGTCTACTATTGCAGAGGGTGTGGTATTTTTACCATATGGCAATGATATATGCAATTTCAACCCCCTGAAAAGAAGCAGTCCTTCTTTAGTAGGCCCATATACAGCGGTGTGAATGTAGTGTGGGCTTGGAAGACGCAACTGTTTAAAAATGCAATTCATATGTACCAATGAAGAAGATTTATTGATTTTATATGATGATGTTTGCCTTTATCAACAAAAGTCTACTTCGATGTGCAGAGATCCTAACAGGTACACCTTTACTTCTCAAGTGTCCATCACCATCCCTCAGTCATCAAACTGGTCCTTTTTCCCCACCAGAATTCGACAATTTCACTTTAATGCTGCGCACACTTTAAATGTTTGGTTTGGCATAATCAATCATTTTAATTGAATTGCTTTTTAATGATCGCCAAATAAAAGGACCGAAACCTGATGTTAACACAATTTCTTCCTCAGGTTAAATTTAGTTGAAGATAAATGTTTTATTCCTTGTTGAATCTTTTGATACTCAAGTATGTATGCATATGCCGCTTATGTAAGTAGTGTACTCGGTTGAACAAACTCCCAATTGAAGCCTCCCATGTTTTGAACAGATGAAATAAAAGGAAGAAACACGAGACTGAAGCCACAAATATTGTATACCCACCTCCTCTCGGCAGTGAAAATAAATCAAACGGCAGAAATCTGATCCCGTTCTCAGTTCAGTAAATATGTCACTAACTGATAACTAGCTAACCAGTTTGTAAAGTTTATTCTAATAGCATGTATAACAGCTTGGGCAACATTTATGATTATCATGAAAATCGAAGCAGAGAAATTCATATTTTATCAACCAGCAGTGCTATGTAATACTGTGTTATATCAGCTACATTAGGATTTCAAATAAGCGCCATTTAATAGTTGGATTTGAGGTAATGGAATAAAACAATAAGTAGGTAGAATAAATGAATGAAATAGATAAGGTCTAGAACAAGCAATTCTGTTAAACTATTAAAGCACTGGTGATAAAATAAGCTGGTATTGCATGCAGATTGATAAATACCCAGCTTAATATACACACTAAGCAGTTCATAGAATCAAGGTTAAGTATTTTCGTGATCTATTAATAGTATTAATAGACAATAAACTAAACTTTGAGGTTCCCTGTAGCCCTTCATTAACATGACCCAGTGCCTTCATTTGGTACAATAGGGACCGGTTATGACTGAGAGGGACATGAGGAAGCTATTTAATTGGTCTTCGGATGTGACATGCTCATCACATATTTCTCATGACAGTGACATTAAAACATGATTGTTGTACGGGTGGGTTTGTATGGGTCACATGGGATCAGTTATATTAAAGTCATTGTGCCCCAGGTCCCCACTCACAGCTTTAGTACAGCCTTTATGACCTATTATGAAACCTAAAATGCAGAAGTTTTCTGGGTCAGTCAGGCTTCATGGAATGTGTCATTGTAATATCTCTTTAACTACAAGAAATTTTAACCAAGTTTTGTAGTTCATCTACATTATATGGCAATGAATACATTGTATGTTTCCTGGATATCCCACATTTAACTGCATATGACATATGCGAAGTGTATCCAGAGAGTGGAGCTATATCTATTCATCTGAGGTCTATCTTACATACTCAAAAATGAAGGGCTTCTAAAGTTGTTACCTTTGCTAGACAATGTTCTATCTTATACACTTGATAATGAAGGGCCTTTAACATTCATTTCAGCTGTATATGGGTGTGCGCATTCTCTGTCTGTAGGTCTATCCCACATACATAGGGCAAAAGGGCATTTAAGGTTATCATATATATGTCTGTGTTGAAGGTTCTCATAGATATATCATGCTTACCTTATATTGTATTGAAAGGCCTCTATTAGATTCTATGTTAGAAAGTATGATGGATCTGGGGGTCTATATTCTAGACTGAGAGGCCTGCAGGCCTCTGATGGGTATACCCCAGCAAATTGGTGTCATTCTGAGTCACTGTGTGTGAGTACTCACACTGGTGCTGTATAGAAAAAAAATGTGCCACCAGGTGTGACTGATGACCCATACTGACGCATGCTGACACATGTGTCATGGCACATGCAAACCCATACTGACACCTGGGCTATAACACATACTGACTCAGGCCTGACACATGCGTCATGGCAAATCAACACTCACACTAACACCTGAGCTATAACGCACATTGACTCAGGCCTGACACGTGTGTCATGGCACATGCACACTCATACTGACACCTGGGCATTAACACATACTGACTCATCCTGACACATGCGTCAGGTTTTTTCCCCTGGGATAGGGATGGGGGGAGGGGGTTTGGGAGGGGGGGTGGGGGTATGACTTTATTCTGCATTCATTTTTATTCTGAATCACTGTCATCAATTGAGCTGCATATCTATGTCCATGGAAGGGTGTCCTGTAGATTCCTTTGTTCACTTTTTCCATTCCTCAAAATGCCTTCTTTGTGCCTGTCAAATAAAAATTAAACATTTAAGTTCAATAATGCATTACACAAATACCTTTAATATAATCAGCACAAGATTTTTTACCCTCCTCACCTCCTCCCCTCCCTCCAAAATATGTTGTGAGATATTTTCATTTTGGAGGGGGGGGGGCTAAAATTTCCCCCTGAGCCAAGTACATACCCTCTCCCTGAATGAGTTGACCTTTAATGGGGGCAAGGGAAGATAAAATTATTTGGAGACAAAATCACCCCCCCCCTCAGAAACAAAAATAATATTCTTGCCCCTCAAACTGACCACAACCTAGTCCACCACTCTCCCAGGCCCCCAAACCTGCAAGTTACTGACATATGCTATATCAACTGTATCAATACTGTAAGAGACTCTAAAGATTAAGGTGGGCACAAAAGAAGATACCATAATATATTACTGTAGGTTACTTGGAATTCTGTAGGACTGTAGGATTACCCACCTTGTCTTCTCTCCTTGCTGTTCTGTGTCTGTGTGTTGTGAAATACTGAAAAGAAAACCAAGAAAAGAGCGGGAACTTTGAATTGGACCAATGAGGGACCAGGAGTTTGAAATCAACCAATCAGACACAATACTGACGCAGTACTGACGCATGGTCACACATGTGTCAGGTACTTCCTGGAGAGAAAATTTCAGGATGGGTCACTGTGAGTCAAGGTGTGTGAATATGTGTGAGTATTGACACATAGTGACGCATACTGACGCATGTGTCAGAACCTGTTGTGTTTGTTGAAGTGAGGCACTTTGCTCCTATTATCACCCAAAACAACATTATAATTCACCTCATATTATGAATTCTTACCTGTTTCCCATGGTAATATGGCATCACCTTGGGCAGCATGCACCATACTTTCAAGGAATTACTACACCAAGACTAATGTAAGCCTGAATACCACATAGGAGGTTGATAATTGAAACTCGTCTTAAAATACACCAAAAGAGAATATAAACCCATGTTTTCAGTCACTATTATATTCCCTATATACATATTGATAGATATCATCTATAAACACTTTGATTTATAAGGCAGCATCAATAGAAACAGCAATTCCCTAATTTGGCCCAAACCCAAAGTGCAAGTATGTAGTGGAACTATACAATTTCCCCAGTCTCTTTATACTGACACTGATGCCATTTCGAGTCACTGCGGGTGAGTACTGACACATAGTGACCCATGTTCACTCAAGCGTCAACACCTATCTTTTGAAAGATGAGTCACTATGGGTCAGTCCATGTGACTACTCACACAGACTGGCTCATGCTCACTCCGTGTCACCTCACGCAAATAAGGAAATGAGTCACTATGCGTCACTCCCTGTGACTACTCACCCATACTGGCACATACTGACGCGATGTTAGCTCAAATGGGTTAGGAAATGAGTCACTATGTGTCACACTGTGTGACTACTGACACAGACTGACGCATGCTCACACTTGTGCCACATTATGTCTTGTGGAGATGAGTCACTAAGTGTCATAATGAGTCAAACAGTGTGAGTATTGACATCTTGTGACACGAGCTGACGCACTGGTGTTATACCCGGAAAGGTGCTCACACATAGCAGCTCATTATGACTCACACTGACTCCAATTTGCTGGGACATAATCATATTATGATGTGAGAGCGTGCCCTGTGATTAGGGCCTTTATCTACCCTTAACATCGTTCTCAGAAGGAGCTTTAAGGCAATACCATATCTTAGCTGTAGGAGGAAGGTCCTGTGTCACATTTCACGTCAACTGGACCAGCCCACCTTGACTCTCTATAATTTGTACCGTCAGTAGGGGTGGTAATCAGCAGGTGTTCATTTACACACCTTACGTGTTCACTTTCTGTACCCAGGAATCATTTATACACCTGTACCAGTCCATGGTGTACTATCAGCTATTGAACACAGTATTTATGGTATCAGATAAGGGACATGTAAGCCACTAGTAAGGCCATGAAGAGACAATGATGAGATGAGATATAAATCATTTAGCTGCACCTAGGTGGTGGGCAATACAGTTTTAACATATTCTAAAGCTTCATGGTTGTCAAAGGTAACAGATTAAACACTTAATGGAACAAAGGATTTACTTGGACATATAGCCTTACTCAATCATTTGACAGTAATTAGCTGACAACAATACTGTAACCAGAACTTTTAGGCTGTTTGGTAAATTGTGACTAAAAGGGGTGTAACAGTTTTATCTGAAGGTGGTGCATCTTGGTGGGGTGTATGGAACTTTAAGTGCCCTAGTTCAGCAGTTTGTATACTTGTGGTCTCCAATCTTATACATTGACATCCAAACTGACATAATTGTAAACCCTTACAGCCCAAACCACTCCTTCTCTTTACTTTCTATCCTACAAACAGAGCCCAGGAGTAGGCCAGGTGTCAGTGGATTGAGAGGGTTGGAGGAGAAATGGGAAATGGTAGGGAGGAGGAAGGGAGGTATAGTAGGGGGGCAGGTGAGGCTTTGAAGATGTTGAGAAGGTCAGGCAGTCAGTTGTAGATTCAATCAGTAGTTGCTCTGATACAGTGTATCAGGTTACTCTGCCTCAAAGGCTACAAACATGTGTTGGTCCAATAGGGTTTGTGCCGCCCCTGGTCGCATTACCTTCCCAATCTATGTCAATATTACCATGGCCTTCTCTGCAGTCCCCCTCCTCTCTCCTTCCTATCTAACCTGACTTTATACTCAGCCCCATACATGCATTTCCTTTGAGTATCACCTCCCTTACCTTTAGAGATCTATGCCCCTAGCCAGCACATCAATAGTTATTACTTAATAGCCATTACTCACATGTTTAATGTGATATAACATCAGTTATATATACATATAGACCTGTAAGTCACATGTGTAAGGTACCTACAGTGGTACTAGGTAAGCAGTACATGTATGTTCTGTGTGCATATTGAACAATGTGGTAGAACAAAATGATATAATGTACCTTTTCATGAACAACTTTAGCGAGCCAAAGCATAGGCGATAGGGAGAATGTTTTAACCTTTATATCACGTCTATATAGATACAGTCATTAATTTTTATAAAGGTCGACCAAATAATCAACCTCTACAAAAACAACCACTTGGTCCTATTATAAGTAAAGTCTCCCAAAGCCTCCCCGGATGGCAGGCTCAGTACAGGATACCCCCAAATGGACCACTCTCCCTTTTAGCTGGTGCCTGCACCAACACAGCCTCATATCAATGTAATGACGATACCAGCCCCATTAATAGAAAGCCTACCCTGCCTTCCACCAAGCCCTTTCCTAATGAAAAGCAGGGCCCTAACACAGGCCCTAATGAAAAGTCAGATCCGCCTGGGCCACATTCTCAATAAATGATGTTGGTGCTGTTTCATTTATCATGCATCATTTATCATGGTGCTTAGGTGGGGGAAGCAGGCATGGTGCAAAATAACAACCCCAGGCTGCTATTGTTGGTGTGTCTATTTTATATTTTGGAGGAATTTTTCAGGACAACTTATCATCTTCCCACTCATATATGGAGATGCGATATATATAATAGAGTCTTATAGAAGTATGGCTTGGGGATCTTCCCTATTCATAACATGAGCTCTGATTGTCAACTTGCATAAAAGGACATCATGATTCTCTTTGGGATAATCTATTTTCTTATATTGATATGTGTTATCATTAGATAGCCGTCGGCTGCTATTGCCATAGCAATCTGAAACCAAAACACCACTTGCTCTATTGACCAATACTTCGAACCAACATTCAGCCGAAATGTTAAATTAGTCAGAGCCCTTTTGCTGTGATATTATGTGTTGGCTCCATCCAGCAATATTACTCTGACTAAAGGACTGCTTTCACTGATAATTCTTTATATAACAAAGGTAAAAACAATGGCAGATTTGCAAGAACTCACCATAACGACACCAGTGGAACCAACCCTTAATAATAATGCCATAGACACAGGTAATTGGACACCAAGTGATGTTGGTCAGGTGAGAATTCATCGTCTATGTGGAATCCAGCCTTAATAAAGCGCAGGGCGTGTTTGCGTTACACACCTGCCTGCACTCTACACTTTACGTTTGACTTTTGGGCCATTGAAGTTCATGGGTCCTTGCCAGAAGACGCACGTTACCCAGTGCTGTTTTACACTAGAGTTCAGATATGGTCTGCATATTGGAGCAGAAACAGAATATCTAGACCAAAACAACTCTGACTTGAAGTGAAAGATAACTAATACTGAATTATATTTTAGATATATCTGTGGGTGTAGAACGGTTTAATCTGACCATAAGCCCCATGTTATTTGTTTATTTTTGCAAAATAATAGGGTAGTTTGTTGGAAAATATAGTAGTGTAGGCATGATTGTACAAAATTATAAGTGATGCCTGTCTTAAGAAGGGTTATGGCTGCCTTCTGACAGTTGAGATTGCAGCTTCCTGCTTGACTAGACCAGGAATTCCTCCTCGTCCTACCGACTCTTAAGAAACTCATGAATCTTAAAGGGCAAACACCACCCACCCCAAACTCCTCATGGAGGCATTGTACCCATCACTATCTCATGTACCAGCATATATAAAGTATGCTCTTCTTCCTGAGTGCAGTAGTGGTCTCTAGGGGCCTAGGGATCCCCATGTATACGCATATTTGACTTTGGAAATATATACTCTGAAACTAATCTAAAATCATCAAGATCTGAAGGGTATTTCTCAAGAGTGCTAATTAACATTATTGAGAAATGCCCTCCTGAACAGCTTCATAAAACACAGCAACTATTATTGTGTATTAGCTACTACATCCTTGCTCTCTCTATGTATCCCATGGCAGGTAGTAGAATAGACTACATGTGATGATAGAAATGGAGGCAGGATGTCGAGTAGTGACACAAGGTGCATTGAGAGACTACTCCACTATATAGAAACAGGAAGAAGTTAGGTACATAAGACGCATACCACCACCTATATAAGGGTGTAGGGTAAACAGAATAGGGCCACACCTGACAAGCGGCATCCTTGGCAATCCTGCACGTCTTAACTAGGACATTCACCCTACCTGAATCCAAATTTATATATCTTAACCGTGGTGTTTTGGTACAATGCAGAGTTCCTACTGTCCTTTAGCCATCCACAACACATCAATACAATTATGGTAAGAGAAGAAGACAGTTAAAGATAGATGCCAGTTAGATAGCACATTAACCACCTAGATAGGCCACTACCATGATATTTGTACAGGTTACTCAAATAACTATATGGAGATATATCATACTACTATAGATAGTAAACCACATCTTGTATGAGATTAATTCGAATTGTCGAGAAATCCCTCCTGTATAGTCTGTTACAAGGTTGTTCTCCCTGCTTACATTGAGATGGGTGATTGATATACCTGTAATTCATACACCTCTTACCTCACCAGGTGAAAGGCCTTACCCAACCATGGTGGATCAGTGAGGGTGTACACACACCAGGGGCCCGTTACATAAAGGTTGAAATTTACTCTTAAGTTCGACTTGAGATCAAATGCATTTCATAAGCCTGTTTCTCTTAACTTTTAGGTTTGTCTTAAGGTTAAGCATGCCATCTCAAAAGTTGAGATCCACATCTCACAAAAGTTGAGACACTGTCTATTTCATAAACAATTTTTGTCTCAACTTTTTTTACATTGAGACCAAAATTTGGTCTCAACTTGCTGTTTTCCAGAACCGATATTTTGGTCAGTTCTGTAAAGTCAAAAGTTAAGGTCAAACCATTCTTACCCAACTTTCCATACTTTTCTGGACAAATCCTTTGGATATGTTGTTCTTTACCTATTTCTTTTTCAATCCAATCTATTAGCTAAATTCTAGGTGGGTGTAAAATACACTATATTCACCTTCAAATTGACTGTATCTAAAACGTCCAAAAATGGGCTGGTTGAGAAAAAAATTATAATTGAAACTGGTGATACCTGACCTTATAATAATGATCAACACCATAACTAGACATGGTTTGCATTGTTTTAGGTGTTTTTCAAGGTATTTTTGATCATGTCAATCTCATGAAGTTGAGAAAATTTTCTCAAAAGTTGACACAAAAAGTAGGGGATTCCTGCTGTGACATCATCAACATGGCAGTTTGTCTCCACTTTTGTGATTTTTGTCTCAACTTTGGGGTGATTTGGTCTTAACTTTTGCGATTTTGCCTTAACCTTTGCGATTTTGCCTTAACCTTAAGAATTACTCTTAGTGGTTATAGTAAAGATTTCCAATCTTTATGTAATGCTATTTAAAGGTGACCCTCAAATTCCAAAAATCTCAAAATTCTGAGGACCAAAATAGGCCTTTCTTTATGTAACTCACCCCTGGTAGCTTGTTCTTATTGTTAGTTCAGAAAGGCTTATCTCTCTGCCCCTGTATGGACCCACTGGGAAATTGGAAATAGGGGTGGGTGGATGAATTGATGATTTGCTGATGTATTGCATATCTCCAATATCATGTGCATGTACCTGCTGGTTCAGAGTATATATATACGCACACAATCAGTCAAGAGTATCTGCTAAAATGTATGAGATTCAAGATTCAGCAAGACTGCATGAGTATAAACAGACCAGAGAGAATATCTACAATTATGGTACATTATCCCGTGGATGTGATATATGATTCGAAAGCAGCCCTTTTTTCCTCTATCCTGCACCTTGAAAAGCAGAGGGAGGACGTGAGGGTTTTATGAAATCAATGAAGTACCTAAATACTATCGTCTCCTCACATGCTAGACATAGAAACAGCATTTAGGTAATTCCCTCATCCTGGCTTTACTACCGGCCGATACCCATCCTCCGTAAGTAGAGGATCAAGGCTGACTGCGGGTACCAGCGGAGTCATCCTGCATGTCGTCTGCTAGCTGTCATTTCTGACAGGTGGGCTTTTTGAGATGGTCCCCGATCGACACCTGGCACATCCCCAGTTAAAGCCCACCTCACACCTTTTAGTGTCCTGACCTGCTCCTCCCGGGCTGCTCCAGCTCGTGCCGTGAGCTGCTCCAGGAGCTGGTTCTTAATGCTCACAGGGCCGTCACAGGGACATGATGCTCTTAGCCACGTGAGGCGAATCTATGGCTGACAGTGGAGGTCTGGTAGACCTTACAGTGGCATTAGCCTGCTTCTCTAGACGTTAAAGATACATGGACAAGGACAACATAGGAATATTAAAAAAAGGATCCTAGCATATTCGTCATTAGCATATCAGGCCATGGAGACCACCATCTTGGATTCAGAGCATTACATTGTGGTAAGGCCCCCGACTCTAGAGCAGTGCATCCTGGGTAAAGTTCTTATCAGTGTCAAGATCAATGGTCAGTGATAAGACTGATAAGGTGTGACCTGGTCCCTATCTTAATCACTCTAAGTAATTTCTATTGTTTTCGGTGTGAAGGGAGAGGATTAGCCTGATAGGGAGACAATGACTGGGCCAGGGCTTTACTCAATCTGGATCACATGTGCCCTCTGATAGAACTTTTAAAGTTTAATTTCTCTTGTATTTTGAGCACTAATCTATATGAAGATTATCTTGTTAAAGTTTAGGTTATTTGCTATTCATAGGTATAAATTCTAGAGCATGACTACTGATAGTCAATTAAGAAGAGCTTACCAAGGTAAACAGTACAAAGAGGCCATAGGTTGGTTTAGCCCCCGACTATATGAGCAACCTAGCTGATAATCTTAATACTAGCAATGTGCTAGTCCCGTATACTTTGTAATCCTCGCCCTTGCAACGGCTTTCCTGCATTTGGAACTGAATACAAGAGAAAACACTTGGGTTTATATATGTTGTAAAAGATGCACATAGAATGAATTGCTTTACTATCATGGAATTCATTACATATTCACTTCCCTATCTGACACATCGAGGTGATGAGTCCATTCTTCAGAAATAAATACCTCTCTTAGGGAAGCCATCAACCTGTTTTGATTGGAAAATTACAGTCTTTTCCTATGCTACACTTAAAAAGGCTTGTGACGTCACTGTCCTCAAGGGGGGGCTGACTGAGGTGGTGATCCTTTAAAAGCTTAGAGGAGGTTTTTGTGTAGAACCCATTCTCAGACACCCATTTGTCACCCTGTATAATTATGACAGATAGATCCCTTCCCTACTCCTCCAAGTCTTATCATTCTGCTTTCTAGTACCTTGTCGCTAGAGGTTTGACGCCGCTAAGGATTTAATGCACTCTTGCATTAATTTCATATCTTGATGGCCAGGAATGAAAAAATGTTGCTCATACTGCTCTGCTGTAAAGTAAATTATGAATGATTCATGGTTATATATATAACGAATCAGCATTATATATGATCTATACCCCTCTCCTATATCACGATTGTTTTATTACTTGTTTTTTTTTCTGTATTGCAACTTAATATATAAAAGAGCTAGCATTTCCTCCTGTTAGCAATTCACTTTATTATACTTTCCTCTTATCATTATTCAGTGTAGGTTAGAGGCACACATCTTAGTAAAAAAGGAGAATATCTAACTACCAAACTAGATTTATTTATTTGGTGGTTTGTCCTTGTATGACATACAGCATAATCAGCTCCTCATGCACCAGTGTGAGGGATTATCATGGATTATGGATGTTATGATTATTGCTGATGGTTCTGTGTCAGAGCAGGCACAGCTATGGATTATTGCACTGAGCTGGTATTGATGGTAGGCAATGAGGTGGTCTGACTGAACATATCCTTCCTCAGCAGACTTCCCCCTATAGGTAATGTTATGTCAAACATTCTGAAGGCACACTGATTTTCACTGTCAGAGTTGTTATATGTAACAGTGATGGCAAGGATATGGTGACAAGGGGAGTAAGGGATATTTCTGATATGGAACTAATTCTCCCCAACAAGACAACTATATAGAGTATCCTTCGAATTGTGCTCAGTGATCACTCTTACCCCTTACCTTAACAAACCTACACAGTATGTGTGACTATCCCTTTGAGATCCAAAAGTAGGTGAGGGGCTGAAAATATTTTGTCCCTATATTCTAATGTGGAATGCTTCACAAGGGCCAACGTTCTGCCTAATGAATATTTAGCAGTTCTATATGAACACTTAGGATGTGTGTCTACCCAGAGTGTATGCAATAATGCCCTTATATAAAACACTTGACTGTTACAATGCTGGCTTAACTAATAGAGCTTTTGGCCTCTTGTAGTATAATAGAAGGCTCTCAGAGTGTATGGCCTCTGCTTCAAATGTAGTATCTACAAGTGTGCTTCTGCTGTAGAACCCTTGCCAACAACTACTGACCTATATAACTCCATTCTGAACTCATGTAAATAGTTCATATAAATGGCACAAAATGGAATAGTATGTGACACCATATATTACACTGGGGGGATAGGAAAATGTATACTGCAGAGTAAAATCAAATGCAGTGAAGAAGGGGGTCTATTCATTAGATTCAAGTCTATCTCCATATCCAACTCAAATATTGATGTCGTTATGGGGATATTATGGAAGCTCAGGGCAATACTGTCATGAAGCAATCAGAGTATGCCGACACCATGAATTGCCAGAAATAAATATCACATTGTAACTACAGGGCAAAGATCTCTAGAGTAACGAAAATATCCCATCAGGTTATTGAATGTGGGCTCAGCTTCAGGTTCTATTCCTCCAGTAGGTATTTGTATAGATATGCCCGTCATGTAGATAGGGTTGTGTTCTCTCTAGGGTTCCCAGGCACAAGATGACACAGTTGGCAGAGGTCGGCACAGACTGGCAGCCTGCCCTTACCTCCCCTGACATGGCAATAGTGATGTTAATTATGAACCTTGTGTATAATACAGATAGGCACACTGGCAGGTCTCACTCCTCTATTATACACACATTTTTCTTTATCTGATATGTGAGTGAGTAAGGGGCTTTAAGTAAAAGACGGAGAGTGTTCTTTTTATTGTTGTTCTGGTTGTTCTCCAATTATTCTCAATATTCTAGACAATATGGCACTAATTTACCTTCACAAAATCAAATCAAGATACAAAACTATAAGGATTAGATAAACGTTTTATTTCATTTCCTTCGTCAGGATTTACCAGACACAATGTAGATTCTAAATCAATGAAGGATCATTTCTATTGATTCACAATTTCTAATAACTTTCCACCATGAAGCGTACAAATTTATACACCACACAATTTGTGTGTATTGATACATCAAACCTTACATTATTACAGTCCTAGTATACACACCCAGTATTCTACACATTCAATATGCCACCTTCCCCCATTCATAAAGCATACTCGGTATGATGGATATCCACCCATAATTACAGGTCTATATTCTCATAACTCAATCTATAGCCTCAGACAGAGCCTTGTCCCAGTTCATTTATCAGGCAGGGTAATGGGCAGGCAGTGCACGGTGCTGACAGCAACATGCTAAACATGTCATTACCATGTGACTGCATGTCACTAAGTAGGTACATAGCCCCAGGCCTGTATGTACATGGGGACTAACCCACTCTGACCATTGGCACTATATGTGTGTGAGGTAGAAGGTTAGATGGACAATATATAACCACCTAATGACCATCTTCCACTCAACTCATTTTTATAAGGTTGTGATAATTTCCTAGTATCACATAGTGCCAATTGTAATTGGTAATTTAGTTACTCTAGCATTCTATGAAGCATTTGTGGTATCAGAATTTATTAGTTATACTTAACCCTTATAAACAAAGTTCTAGTAAAATAGGCTCGCAGATTGTATCATAATATGATACTATATTGGATAGATGATAGGCTATCTTCATCCATCTCCGAAGGACTTAATTCCTTTTGATTGCACATTATCATCTGATTACCACCTTCTAGTATCCTGATCCATTGAACATCTATCAGATAACATCCAATAGCTGAGTCCGTTATAGAAGCAGTGTAAATCCTACTGAATACAAGTGTTTGTGTGATGTGGGTGAGATAGGGTTGATGTACCAGGGTACATGACAGGCTGGGTGTCTGTACCCGTCTACCCTTCACTCTGATGTGTAAGGGTCACCTTCATATGGCCGTGTGAAACCCACATTCCCCATGTACATAGAGCCAGGCCATGTTAAAGCCAGTCAGTTAGCAGAATTAGTTCCTCAGTATGTTGATAACTATGCCAGTGTTCTAGACAAATTGCAGCATGATAGGCAGTATGTTTTCTATACTAAGTTAAGCTCAATAATTATACTACCAGAATCGCACTACACAGATAAAGGATGCAGAAGAAGTGGGTGAAATCACAATACACCCATTTAAGGGTACTTTATTTTACCCTGCTTGATTAAAAGCTATCAAAAGGCTGCTTTGGGAACAAGCCAGATTGTGTAGAACATTAAGCTTTGGCTAGAGAGTGAGTAGAGTAGATCCTAATGTAAAATATCTAAGGTTACGCCAGATGCATCCATTAGCTAAACTAGTAGGCCTTACATGATGCGTATTTAGCGTTTAATGTATGTTATGGGTACGCACGAGTGGGTTTATGGGTTAATAATCCACGACCCCGAAGGGGGAGTGGATTAATAACCCATAAACCCACGAGTGCGTACCCATAACATGCATTAAAGCGTTTATCGAACATATTTCTCCATTTTGTATCAATTTCTTACCTTATAACCCAAGATTTAATCCAAGAGAAGATATTTTGTAAGTGCATGCTATCCGCTCGGTTTGCCAAGCCGTCGTGGCCATGTTGTCGTTCTGTCCGACATACCTCCACCTTTACACTCATTTTTCGGGTATAATCCAAGGATGTCAAGCCCTGTTATTCTAGCAGCGCCAAATATACGATCTCTAGTTGGTGTTTGCATACATTTTGTCTCCATTTTCTTCGAAATAAATAAGAATCCATTGATTTTTCATAACGATCCAATGCACACTGCCCGGTACACGGCCATTGCTTCTTGTTGACAGAGCGGGTAGGTGCCCGGATGTAAGAACTAGGTCAGCCACGCATCGAACAAGGAATGGCCGTACGAGGCGGGTGCCGACACGTATCGATGTGGAAAATCAATGGATTCTTATTTATTTCGAACAAAATGGAGAAATTAGGCATGGCATGTTCATATAGGATATCTAAGGATGGTTCTCTGTTAATAACTCCACCAGGCTCCATTGAAATCTATGCTAACAAGGTCTGCAAACATCAGGTATGTGGGAAAAAATTTTCAAATACTGGATGTACAATGCTTTCTATCACCGGTCGGCTTGGTATAGTGGACAGCGTGCTCGCCTCCTGCCCCAGTGGCCGGGGATCGATTCCCCGTTGAACCTAAACGGTTTTAACAGGAAACGTATGGAGGAGTTGACATTGTATACTTCTCCAATTTATTAACATGTCCGGATTAAAACCAGCAGCTTCTTGAAGACGAAGAAAAGGTCTCAGAGTGCGTTATGGCTGGATAACGCACTGGGGTTATGAGCAAAAAAGCACTGCTGAGGCTCAGATAGTTAGATAAACCTAAATATAAGGCACTATATGAGGGAACTTTATCCTCCCACATATTACCTGCCCTTTACTTATGGAGAAGTGAGGCATCCTCCAGTGTGGCACAGGAGAATGTACAGCTCTCTCACTCAATAAACATACCCCAGGGTGATTTTATGTTCCCTCCCCTCCCATAAAGAAGTGAGCATCCCAGGGTCTATGTTCATCATGTCTGGTTATTAGCAAAATGAAGGTCCTACGGACTACATATTACGTTTCTACATTATCATGGAACAATGCATTAAGTAGACCCACCATTGAGTGGAACAACATCATCAGGTAGACCCACCAGGGCTGCATTCCTGCATCACATTGAGTCTTTGTGTGTGCATCGATCGCATGAAGTTATTCCTGATGCATGGATTCAGTTCATACTCCAGGCATGCATCATGACTACCGAGAGGCAGCGATACTCTGCAACACATAAAGAGTTACTGGCAAATTCAATAAGTCTGAGAGGAAAAAGGGTTAATGACACATGAGTCATTGGTGCAGGGTCCTTTTCCCACAGAGGGGTTTCATATCGTCATGTTTGTCTACACTCTGTGGTACCCTCCTCATAGCCTCTGTACATGCTCAATCCCATGTGTGATCCTTACTGAAGTAGGTACCATAATGAGGATTGGGTATGATATCCACTACTGATGGGGTATATGTGTTATATGTGACAGCGTTATCAGGGTGGATTATGTAGTATGTATGTACTGCAGCAAGGGAACAGGTAGCTGGGTTGGATATATAAATGTGGACTGTGATCAATAGTATTGATGAATTACTTATATAAGAGAGTATTATTATCTGTACCTTTCTCGTGATTTGAGAGGATTTGGGTTGAGTTGATAAATCATTGGTATCAGGCAAAATTTATAAATCCGTCTGTGGCCTATGTGATTCAAACTATTGATGCTCTTCGCTTTCCGGTCACTAGCTCACCAATTCATTTTTTTTTTCTAAAATATATACATTCCATTTATTTCTCAATCTACAGGCCTACAAACCGACAAATGATTGTGCCTCATATTCATAGACTTCCCTTTGTTGATAGTTCATTATGCCAAGTTAGTTATAATTCTGGTTTCATGTAAGAAGTAGCACAGGCTAGGCTAGCTACCCGTGTTTGCACTTATTCTCGTCTGGTCTCGCACCCATCACGTAACGAGAACACAGCTCCTGTTGCCGGCGTGTAGTCCTTATATTTATATACGGCAAACTGACCCCAGCCTACTGTAGGGCCAGCCCAAAGTTAATTAACTCATTAAGGCTCCGTGACTAATGAAGGAAGCAAATCGGCCATCATGCAGCCACCCTGTAATGTTGGGGAAGGAAATGGGAAATGGCTGGTGTAAGTAGAGAACGTCCACCATTAACCGACATAAATCGAGTATAAGGGTTAAAAAGATATCAGCAGGCCAGTTTTCTGATTGCCTCACGCACTGTCATGATCCAGTATTGGGGAGGGAGAGTTTCCATAGTTATCACTTCCAGGAATACTATAAATGACACCAACTCTGGTCACTCTGCTAGCAATTTCTCAAACACTACGATCTTAGCTTCCCTACTACGTATTGAACACCCCCTACGATCCAGCCCAATCGTAGTGAGGAGCAGTGGGTGAACTCCTATTACCTACGATCCCCCATACAGAGGCATGCATTTCCCCTTCATAAGTGCACCAGTCATAGTGATTGACCCTGTCAATCCAAGAATTCCCTTACGATCCAGCCAAGGCTGGTACGATTTGGGAGCACCCAAAACGTAGTGTCTGAGAAATGACTTCCAGGTCGAGTTTCCCGGTGAAGTCTAATTACTTTCATGGCGACATGGGTTAAATTTATGATCATGACATTAAAATACCTCCTGTTCCATTGTAATATATTGAACGTGGGAGCCAATGCCTAGTGGAATAGCAGCTGTAAGTAAACCAGAATTACAGACCAGAAGGTTATGAATAGGCTTTGGGATGGTCCACCCACTGAACAAGATCTTGAGAATTACTCAGGAATTTCTCGAGTCCCGACTTGTGAATACAACAAGAATAGAGAACGTTTTTTCCCTGGAAATTTGGACACACTATAACATCTTATACTCAAGAAAGTTCTCTAGGCTAGATCTCGAGAATGGCTCAGGAATTCCTTGGGAAAGACTCAGGATATTCCTAGGAATTGGACATTTTTTTTTCTCGAGTATAAGATGTTCTGGCGTGTCCAAATTTCCTTGCTCGAGTTGTCAACGTTCCCAACTGTTCAGTGGGCACCCATCACTATTCAGGTCACCCAAGTCTCCTAAAATCGCTCCCTTCCATGTTCCAGTTAACTTGAGCACATATTTAGGAGCCCCACTACTGATGTCTATCCACATCCCTTACCCCATTGTGCACTTCCAGCCACCCTTTAATACCAAGCTGGGACTTACACAACTGGGGAAATACAATTTGACAAACTTAACCTGGTACAATGCTGACCTGTGGGACTAAGTGAAATCTGTGAACGAGTCTAACGGGATGAAGTGTAAGATGTCGTAACACACTTACTACACTTAACTCCCTAGTCTATTATCACTGTTTAAGTCAACTCAATTACGCCCCAATAACCCCCAGTATGCCCACTCGGAAGGGTTAAGCTTTATTTGCATTCACTGCTTGGTAATTCAGAGTCCGCTGGTTCTAAGACCAACATCATTTCAAGTTTTGAAATGAATTGATGGGGACTTAGAGGGGAACTGTATTCTCATTACGGCAGACTTACGTTAAGGAAATAAAATCATTCCCATATCAGCAGTAATGGCACGAATACGATTCTTGGTAATGGATCTAGACCAACAACTCACCCTAAACAACTACTTTGTATTCTCCATTAGCAGAGTAAAAATACAGCGGACGGTAACACTGATACCCCTTGACAAGGACTGGGAACTCCCTCTTTATTAGCTTTTCAAGTCATAAGGAAGACTGGCTCTCAGAGTATTAGTAAGGGCATAAATGACAAATAAAGGTTCACAAGGTGATTCTATTGGTAGATAAGAAGCATGAGGCCGTAGGCCGAGTGCCTTCTTATCTAGCCAAGTGAACCTCTATTTGTTATCTATGGCATTTATACCATGGTTTCCACCATTATATTAGATATGTAGAGGACGGTGAAAATATCTAGGATCACTGGGACTCGAACCCGGATCTCTGGCATGACATTTCAGCATGCTAACCATTACACCATGATCCCTTGCTTGATATTTCCACCTTCCAACTACACCTGGATCGGTATGATACACACAAGGGGAGCAGTGATTACCAGGTATCTGGCCCCTGAGGGCCAATCTACCGGGCACAAGGAATTCTGGTCCCCTACAGATATATTTACCTTAAAAAGCCATGAAAATCAATGTTATTTGTTGGGAGTCAATGTGAAGAGGCCGGTCCTCCGCCATATTGCTTTCTTGTCAAGTCATTGGTATGCGCGAACATATTCTCCATTTACACTGTAAATACAGCAATTCTGGGGCCTTTGACAAGAGATATGAACATAAACACACATATATAAGTTGACATGTCCTAGAATCCACCATTTTCCATCGACGACAGGGCTCCGGTTCGATTCAAAAGAGAGCGTCTTCCTCAGCGAGTGGAACAGACAGTGAGGACGCAAAGTGTTACATTCACCTGTGTCCTACAGGCATTTTTATAGAGCTGGTAAGGAGCGTGCGTGGCGGGCTGAATGGCCTCAGACCATATGCTAACATAACAACTTGTATCAAAATGGGTTCATTTAGCGCATACTATTCGAACTTCATTATTCGCTGCCGGCACCGTAAAATCGTTCAACAATGTGATAACCATGGTATAATATCAAAATAATAACTACCGCGTTGTCACTTGTCATAATGTTACATGTCAATCAAGTCAATTACCAAGACAAGTGTCTCGTCTGAGGTACACTCCTGTACAAGAAACCATACAAAACCACGTCTGGGCCGGCAGGCCAGAGTCTTAAGCACAATCCAAATATTTTCTTCTCTAAGATCTCTTGCCCAATTTTGGGCTCAAGACACGTCTTATTTCCTGAGCAAATACTAGGAATTTTGGCGTCCCTACGCCGAGGTATGAAGTCCAATCACAGGGCGGGATAATGCCCCGGATTAACCCTTTTGGGCCGCATAGTACCTAAATGTACTCTGAACAGTGGTCGTCATGATGCATGAATGCAGCCCTGGTGAGTCTGCTCGCCAGGACTGCATTCATGCATCATGACGACCCTACGGGGTTGATACACCCCAAGGAATAATATATGAAATACTTATACTATAGAAATTATGCCTCAAGTTTCATTCATACATCATGACAGGTGGGCATAGTGCTTAAGGCAGTATTAAAGGGATGATGCCCTGGAGGAGGGTAGGGGGAGACAGGTAAGTTGTGTACCTGGTTGGGTGGGTATACACAGGTACAGGCCGCCTCCCTTTTTGTTTACACTACTCATTTGTTGGGCACTCACTGGGGAAAAATGCCCCCAGCGTTTAGCGGGCTGTTGTCAACTCACTAACATGTGGTAAGGTATGTGCTCCAACATGGAGTTACCCGGTTTTAGAACAGTTTAGACAGATTTTTTTGTTATCAGTGTATACCATAGACTAAGAAGGTCATTTGGGCTCATATGTACACTTACGCTGTTTCAGATTTAGTATTCATTGGCACGAGTTCTTGTGTTATTCGAGGAGGGATGAAAAGAAAACAGTACATAGTATTATGGCATATTATGTGACTGAGTACAGTCATGAATAGATTTAGGAAATTGAAGACCTTAGAAGCTGCTTTTGGAACTGGTGTTTGACACGTGCATCTATATAGCTGTTTACCCGCTGCAATATCTTACCGAGAGAAGATATATAAGGGAGTGGTCATTATTTATCAACAGGGGGGGGTGGTGGGTTTGAGGGGGGGGGGCGTAACAAATTCAGACCCCTCCCGAGGGGGGGGGCTTAAAAAGATTTTGACCCCTCTTGAGGGGGGGGGGGCTAAAAAAATTTACCCTCTTTTTAGCAAAAAGCCAGCCCACTACTATATAACAAAGAGGGGCGCGGAAATTCTCCGCAGCTCTGGCGCGGGGGAGGGGGGTGGGCGCGAAAACCCCCAACCCCCCCCCCATTGATAAATAATGACCACTCCCTAACAAGGTTTTGCTTATTCTATATCTCATGGTATCAATTATTTCTGAAAGAGGAAAAGGGAGACAAACTAACATAATCTATTTATAAGGCAAATCATTATTTCAATTCCCCTATAAAGCAGCTGTGGGACAAGGACTTCAACGTTACCTTCACAGAGATTCCTTGTACCACAGTGTTTTACTACACTGCCAGCCAGCGTTTCATCGTAGAAATTACACTGATTCAATGCATTATGATGACGGTGGTTCACCGTTCAGTTTTATGAGGATGCCTGGTAAATTCAACAGTTATTTCTTAGAGTGCAACGCTCACACATATTCCCTTATAGCAGCACACAGATCCCCTCACCCACTGTTATATATAACCTGTCAGACTGTATTTATTGGGGAGTATTAGGAACTGGCACTGACAGGTGGTCAAATGAGGCTTATGATGAGCTCCCAGGGGACACACCTGATGACAGCTGACCACTGGAGCAGTATATCAGGACAAACCAAGGTTGTACACCTGGGGTCTGCATACCTGACTGCTGTGATGCTCAGGTGAGATTGAGGGATGGGTAGGCAGGGGTTGGTCAGTAGGACCCCCTGCTGCTCTCCGACCACGCCTATTGAGAAACGCCCACCTGGGCCCCTCCCACTCCCCACCTATGACTAAATATTGCTTTGTACACGAGGAGTCCAAAATAAACCGGTGTGCTTCAATGCTACTCGATTCACACATGTATGTTAACCTTTTCCCCAATAGGCACATTGGTGTTGAATCATAACTATAGCAGCCCTGCTTCATACTGATAACTCTTATCAACCAGTTTTCAGTCGTCCGACCAACAGCTGATATATTTCCACACTTAGCTATACCGATAGCACCTATATCAGTCTGGCCTTATCTACAATTTCCCATTCCAAATATAAAATATTCCTTCAAAAATGTCCACACACAGCACATTGTACCTAACAGGGTCTCCCTATATATGTGCAGCTATAGATCTACAACGCCACTGTAAAACTCCCAATATGCCCACCTTAATCTGATCAAGACGCTGCCCTTGAACAGGTAAGGACTGCATGGTGTTTCCACACTCACGAACCTCTATCATCTCAATGCACCAGTAGGCCTACAGCACGGTATGTGCATCATGTCAACCCTTCAATCAAACTGGTAACTTTGGTTTGGTGCAAATATACATGCGAGTAATTCGCTAATGCTACACACATACATCATTAGAAGCGAGAGCCGCACATGCATCATGACGAGCGAGAGCCACATTAATGCCCAATGCGGCTCTTAAAGGGCTAAGCTTCCTTCCTCCAATCCCATCCAGACCCTATCTGCTAGCAGCGGACTGAGCCTGTCTCCAGGGGGTATGGGCGCTATCTATAGATGGCTGCAAGTGGAGGAGGGAATAGGAAAGGGATCTAAACCAGTATTGCACCAAGTAGGCTGAGGTATGGCCGTAAACGGTATAAACGATAATAAAGGGGGTTTAATGGGTATGATGTATGTTGTGGCCCATTACAATAGCGTTGCGAAGATTCTTGGTATTTTGGTGGGGACAAAAACTAATATGCGGCTCCCATCTAGGAAGTTTTAAGGAGGCTTCTCTCCGGATAAGGATCTGAGAATGTTCTCCAGGAGGGCATTTCAAAACCATAAAGCTATAGATATTATTCTGCCTGCAGTGTCATCTTGAAACGGGGATCCATATGATCCCGATTGAGAGCTTAAATTAACACATAGACAGTGAGAGCTTTAATTAACATATAGACAGTGACATGTTGACCAACAGGTCGTCCCCATAATGCCACGGACAACTTCTTGAGCTACTCTGTAAGTAGTATAGGAATATTGCATGGGTATACAGAAACCTGTGGCCCCCCTCTCTTGGGGAGACAAAATGGAAGGTCACATAAACTCACAAATTACAGTGCTATAAAGGACCAGCAGGTTATGGCTGGTTGCATTTTGTGGTCTACCCTTACCCCTTGGGTGTAGTGGACAGTTTCCTAAGGAATTCAACCCCTTTTCGGCTCGGCCTCCAACCGCTATAGCCACACCATGAGAGGGGGGCCATTCAAACTGCCACTAAGGCTCCCCTGGTGGGGCTTTGTGGTATTCAAGAATAGAGAGACTTGAAATGGGTGTGAAACAGACAAATGGAAATAGTTCACTTTGTCTGTGTTGTTTTGATATATTACACCAGGAACTTATTTTTGTAAATAAACTTCACTTGATAGTTATTTACTTTAGGGATGATCAAATGAATGGCAGTGAGTGGGTGTACCAAACAGTAGTGGTATTTAGGGGATAGGGATCTATTACTATCAGCATTTGACACACCTGGAACTGCCCCTATTTATCAAATAGACACGAACAATTGTAGCCTACTTTCTACAGGATGCACTGCAATATCAAAACCTTGTTAGCAGATGTAATAATGTAATGCACATTATCCGTTGTGTCTACATTATCGATCCTTATTCAATGACTGTCTGTTGATACTAAAGTATATAAAAATTATTATTATGTGCTACGATGTAGCTGACCAATACTGATTGTATGTTTCATTTTCTCGTTCTAGGTAAGTCATCTATTACTGTCCTATATGACTCTGTACAGGGTGCACGAGGTGGCTTCTACCATTGTTTTGTAAGTACAGTTTATGCCTTTTTAAAAATCTAACAGATGTATCAATGTATTTCTTGGATGATATACCATTCTCTCCTACATCAAATCAGGTATTCAGTGTCTGCGTATCCAGCTCTATGAGGCATTTACTATCTTTCTTTGAAAAGAACACAGAAGCATGGCCTTCAATAACAGTTGCCCTGGGTGTCAGTATCATATTTAACATCCCCATATGATCGTGGGACCCCAATTCAAAAGGCCACCACCAAACTGAACTGGACATTGTGAGGTAGAGAACTCACACTAAGAGATCCATAGAAATGACCAGGTAAGAAAGGATACTCAGGGTTAAACACCGGCCTTGGACCCCTCCATGGGGGGCAACCCTTATTACAGGGTGAACTCCAGGAGGTGTACTCCCACCTCCCACCCCTCCTACGCCCCCTGTGGAGGAGCCTATGTGTGATGAGGGTAGAAGAGATCCTGAAGGGAGAATGTCCAGGAATGTAGGGGTATATGGTGGTTAGGGCTGGGTAGGTTGGGAGGTAAGATAATTGTGGTTGTTCATCATATTTATGGTGATGAACGAGGGATCTGCTTCTCCAGGATATTTCCCCTTCGATATCATTAATCACCTATCTAAGCCTTTAGGCATTAAAGTCACAAAATGCCTTGTGAATTCCAATAAGCTTTTACTACCGTCTTCCCTCACTTATCACCAACAAAGTGGCTAGGGGTTATTATTACACTATATATAAAATGGATTATTAGATCGCTGGTCACAAATGTTCTTTTTGTGACTGCTTCAGCTTAGAGTACCCTTGGGGTACCAGATGAAGCAAAATGTTCATGCAGTGAAGCAGTGAGGAAAGTGCCAGCTAACTTGACCTCTTATTTAGGAAACATAGCAAAAATGTTTTCAAGAAAAACTAAATGATTACCTATTTGATTGACCTTCACTTTTTGCTATTGCTACTTCATTTACTCTATTTATTTATAAACATTTTATAACCTCAAAATTCGTCATTCAGAATGCAATGGCCGCCATCTTGGCTCTCAATTCAAAGATATCTGCACCCTTCCCATTGTTATTCATGGGGAGAACTGCTCTATGATTAAAGATTCTGATTGTACTCTCCGAGACCTTTCATTTGATAGGTTATATGTTCAGATGTGATTCATAGTTACAGAGAAATTGCCACAAACAAATGTCCGAGAAGATCTGCTTGGAGAGTGCTAAATTTGTTTGAATTTGCTATGTTACGCACTGTTGCTAAGTTACGCGTCGCTAACTCATGCAGTTTTGATGTGAACCACCAGGGGGCTGTAGTGCTCCTCAATCTAGTGGCGAAGCCACTAGTTACTTTATAAAGCTTATTTTGGTGCTTTAGCAGAGAAAAAAATAGGAGCTAATACACAGAAGATAGACTGAGACGTGTACGTGTAGTGCATGATGCTGGTAGTTCCCCAAGAGTCAGTCCAACGTCTGACAGAAAAGAAAGGCTTTCTACTGGATTCATTTTCCCCAAAGAGTAAATGCATAGAGTGATGGAATAAGGTCGAAGATCGACGAATGTATACAGTTAATTTGGCCAAAGTCATAGGCAATCAGTTGATGATCATATGGAAATACCAACAGCTGCTAACGCCCTTCCCACAGTACAGCCTATACGTAAGTGTGCCAGCAGCACCTAGAAGCGCCACGCTTGGGAAAAGATGCATCCATTGAATACTCAGAAGAGGGGCAATGGGACTTCCCAATTGCTTATATGGGTTAGGTATTCTCGGCAGACTGGCTGGAGCAGTGTGGACATGTGTAAGGAGTGGGCGTGGATGCACCCAGCAGGGCAGGGAGGCACAGTGGATGAGTGTTAAAAGGCATGTAGGGTAGATTCACCGTAACTCAGTCACATACCTTGCACTGGAAACTTGAATTTATTCCTTACTCAGCGCTGTTTTTATTCTTTATTTGGTAAGAATAACAATTACGTTGTATTGTTATTGACATTGATACAAGGGTTTAAATCAGCTGGTTTGAATGTGATAAATAACTAACAATTCGATGTTCGACTAAGGGTATGTGTCCAATCTATTGGGAATCTGCCTTGTGTTATAGAATCCTATAAGACCCCTGGATGGAGTGGTCCTTCAGGATCAAAGGGAATACTATATTACCCTGTGGTGCTTTGATCTCAGTGAGTCTGGCCTTAAGTGGGCAGGTCCTATGACCACTGCAACCACTCTACAGGGGACCTCCATATATTTCATGAAATAACTTTAAGGGGGCCATTAATGATCTATGGGGTCAAAGGGCGATAATATGGGTATCAACCCAAGGGATTTCTACATGTGAGCCAGTGGCATGACTAAATCACTATATATAATGGATTGCTTTTGAGGTTTGTATTCACAAACGATTTCTGTGTGTACTAGATGAGTGGACCGTTCCCAAGGCGGCACTACTATAACATGTTAGTCTTTATCATTTAAAAGATGTATTGTAATTCATGTCTCAGCCCGAATATTCAATGTAGCATGTTTTTGTGGTGTATATATCTATTGTCTCTGGGTATAGGGTGAATACCATATTGATACAGCACGTTGTAGGAAATAATAGATCAAAGTCTGGGTTTGAGTAGCAATGCAATCCTCCTTTAATCGAAATCATTGCCTCTGCTGCTCTAATTATTTGCTTCCTTCATCCCTGGATTCCCAGGACCTTAGCAGACTACAAACGTCTCGATCCATGTTATCTAACCTTGTTCTACCCAGATGCCTACTTTATACCCTGTCTACCAGTGTCTAGGCCCTTACTTGGAGAACTGCCAGACATGTCTGCAGCAACAGCCACAGTCCTAATACTGAACCCTGCAGAATGCCAACCTTTACACACAGTCCATCGCCTTTGTGAAGTCATCTATACTACTGAACTCTATCTACTGTGAACTGAACACTGAGATTTCCACAAGGCACGGGTGTACACAAGTATCATAGACTTGAGTCCCACTTGGGCTCTTTGGGTTTACGATAATTGCTATTTGGGCTGTCGGAATTGGCAGTGCGTCTGGCTGGCGCTGCGGCTGCCTTTCCTGAGAAGGCATAAGCTGGCCATGCATGCTGATTGCCTCCTTATACGCAAAGGTCACGCCGCCAAACTCCCCAGGGACCTCCACAATCTATTAGAATTAAAACAAATGGTTCTCATGTTGTCCAAAAATCAGCCTTTTCCAACCCAAAGGGAATAAAGCGGCAGTAGCAGCATCCGCGTCTGTTTCCTGTTATGTTGGCCTGTATAGAAAGGAAATGGTTTTCATGTTTTGTGGGGAATAGAAACAGAAAGGTTATATCTAAATAAAGCCCTTTGGGTTCATTACAAAGGGAGTTTGTGGATAGTCAGCGATATCTCTTGTAGGTCTTTGACCTAATATGCACAAGGATGTGGGTTTGTTTGTTTTAACAATAGGGAACATGAAACACCACGTTTTTATTTATATAATTTCATTGAATCGTTCACCAAATTCAGTCATTTTTTTTTTGTGGTGATCTTAAAAGAAGAGTTTCAACAATATTTCATCTCGAAACTCTGTTTCGTTATGGCGAAACTTAATATTTGTCTGCATTGGAATATAGGCATCATTCTGGAATTATCTGTTCATTTTGTATACTATCGTTTTGTCATATTCCTCTTCAAGTGTAGATCTACATTCTACAAGGGTTTAGGCAACATGCAATGGACTACGAGATAATCACCAGTTTTTAATTGTGCAATCTCATTTCCAATAATCATATATATAAAGCCTTCACTGAAAAATCAATCTTGTTCCTGTAGACGTTGTTTCGTGAAGTGAAATGACTAGAGGTAATTGCAGCTATCATGCAGCAACCATTTTCCAATTTGGACAAATGCCTGTGGAATTAATTATATGGGCCTGGGGGTAAATAGGTTAATTTGTCAAGATGGTGACGTGACATCGTGCCGTGGAGGATGTCTGCAAGAAGGACGTGTCTAATCCTCTAAGTGTCAAATAGTTATGTGTTGTGCCTATTTATTGGTCAGCATGATGCATGGATGCAACCGTGGTGAGTCTACTGGTCAGGGCTGCATTCAAGCATCATGCTGACTCAGAGGATTGATACACTCCCAAAATACATGATACAATGCCGGCAAGTATTTGTATCATTTCTGCCAACAGAGAAACATGCATCTAGAGAACCGTAATGCAGATAGTAAGTACCAGAGAGCATGTCTAATCAATTGACTTTAGTTTTGTCAGACGTCGATCGTCTCGGACACTGAGCCCTGCACCCCAGCCAACATCCTGGATAAATTCCCTCCTGGAGCCTCAGGATAAAACGTTTTATAGATTCTGCCAATTTAGCTTGAGAAGTCCCTGTCTAAGCCCATTAGTGTCATTTCCAGGACTGTTGATTTAAATTGTTTGAGACTTGAAGGGAAAATGATCTTGATTCGCAAATATTATTGTTAGCCCATTTCGTCAAATATCATCAGAAAACCATATGGTTGGAATCGGACTATCCTTGTCAATAAGAAATATCTAAATTTTTATTATGTTTTGTATATTATCTTCGTGAATAAGAAATATCTTTTCTTTATATAGCAAATGTATGATTCGTCCTATTGAAAGCGACATTTGCACAAGCTTTTCTTTGCACAATTTCAGAATCATATGTATATGATATAAGTGTATGCGTGTATTCATACTGTATACATAGACCAGCTCATACAGTGGCTGGCTAGCCCGTCACTTGGAATGACTCAATTGTGCTCTGCCAATATTGACCCAGATAGAGAGAGCAGCTCACACCATCAACACTCGCCAATCAGATTCAGTCTGCACCAATGGGCAATCTACATAATGTGGATGTCGAGGGTCGGGCCTGGAGAATGCAGTGAGATGTGACCTGGTCAGGGCATCTAGGGAGCAGCTCATGTCGATATATTGAAGGACACTAACGAGCAGTATAATGTCCAAAGTCACTGTGTGACCCATACCAGGAGTTAACATTCAGAGAGCCAAATGGGTGAAATATCAGGGCCAGGCTGGCCCTTACAATAACTGAGAGATTCATCCTTGATATTATACTGTAAAGAAGGTCTTACCAGTTCTATACACAACTGGATATATAGGTGTTTGAGGTGCTCTTTTATGTATGATGGATACATCGAGGGAATAAAACAGGCCTATATGGACACTTTTGTACAATGTAGGCTTGCTCATAGGTAATTTTGATAATTATGATATAAGATGGTAAATTAACCAAAGCACGGTAATGAGTTAAAAACAGGTAGTTCAGCAGACCACCTTCTGCCCATGTCAATGGTAGATGTACTAATTGCTAAAGTTTCAGCTGCAAAGGGACATCCTTTTAGATTACAGCAACATTTAGCTTTGCACACTCCTTCCGAACGACCTCATCAGGACCTTCCCGTGATAGCTTATATCCCTCCTAATGAAGACGGGGCATACTGCCTCACCGGAACCTTTCTTGCAATGTAGGGAATGCTGGGTGATCTTACATTCGTAATATATAAACACGGCATTTCAGAGCATTGTTTCAGATTGAGCCATAAACCAAGACTTTGCTCCTGAGATATATGGTTCGTGAACATGCCTACTATTATTTTATCTGAAATGGACATTTTAAAATGATTTCTTCCCAATTGCAGACATTTCAATGCACAGCTTTCTTGTAATATACCATCAAATTTATTATATTCTACATATATAGGCAAAGCGATTCTGTCTACTATGATGTTTCAACATCGTACCTTTCCACCTCTCTAAGCACTATCAAATCACTAATCCCTTGTGATTATTATCATATTCCGAAATCGACAAGTTATATTTACTCTCTTACAGTCCAACATACAATACTGTGTCAACATGCGTATATAGCTAATACCGCCTCTCGTCAGCAGGCTTATCCCCAAGGTCAACATTGAACCAAATGACCCTAATATCAACAGTGTACACCTGGGGTTTGCCTGCTGTAATAAAACCCGTACTGCACACGTGGGCATTGCTCATTTCCCACCCTTAATGCACTGAACCTATAATCACCCCCCCCCACACACACACATCTACATCCAGCCTCCCTCCCACATCCTCAAGACCAATAAATACTGGGAGATATTGACCTTGTAGGGCTGGTTTTAGAATAACAAAAGAAAGGAAACCCTAAAAAAAACCACATTGATTATCAAAATAGTATGAAACAATATGAGATAGAATGCTTGACATGGGCAAATCTCTTACAATCACTGCAGGCAATAATAATGGAAGTCAACACTCTCATTTGGCTTGTTTTGCAAGCAATATGGCAAAAGCCTCATGTCATATAAAAGGTGCATCCTATTTGGCAAATGCCTAAATATCGCAGAATTAGAATACCACATATCCCATTGGGAATTGGAGTATTGATATGAGCCCATAGACTTTTAAAAGCAGCTTAAGCCAATCTGGGTTCAGGTGCTGGGGAAGGGGACCATGTTGTCATTATGTTAACGGGTGAGTGTGAGTGGCTGTACATATCGATCTGCATGTAACACCATGTAACTGGAGCTAGATACATGTGTGTCCCCTTTACCCCCACACTACTACACACTACTTACAAATACTACAAGCAGCTCTTCTAACAAACACTTAAAGTGATTAGCCATAACCTCTCCCGGCTGAGTTATTAGCAGACATATCCCTACATGCATCCCTATACATGTAGTCTACTTTATAAATAAAATTCTTTTTTCTAGATTTCTTATAAGACGCTTTATGAAAATCTTAAGCAATACCCTTGGGAAGTAACGCCTAATAAAACTACTCCATCTCCCTTTCATATTGTTATCAGGGTAAGCGGATGTGTCACTCCAGGAAAATATACATGCAAGTGCTCCCAAGCAGGTTTAAGATATGACTTAGCAGGATGCAGGTAGAGCCATCTTATGTTGGGATTCAAACCTGGCTCTCTATTCTCTGACCCCTCTCACACTTCAGACTGTAGACTCACATTGAGATCCTTGAGGCTCTCACTATTTCTGGGGTTAGCCTTTGAAGGACAATTATTACATCAATTTGTCTTTCCAATACAGCCCTGGCGAGTCCACACACCAGGGCTGCATTCATTCATCTATCCATCATGTTGGCCATTATATAGGGGCTCATAGACTCCTGTAAGGTAAACCTGATGTATAGATAGAGTACTGGCGAGTTACTCCCCTTTACGGCAGCATTTAGAAGATGACAGAGAATACCCCAGTAAAGTAGCATGCGGCGCCTTAAGTGTTAACAGTGGTTTGCCCTAGGGCTGGGCAGGCTGTGGAGGGAAGTGATAGTGCTGTAAGCTGTGTCAAGTATTGATCAGAGACCATGTCCCTCCTCCAGTTGGTTAGATGCTGCCTGTTAGTCTCCAGCTGCAGGCCTAGGGAGGGTACAGGAGGAGGGGGTTAGTAGGGTTGTAACTGCCTCAGAATGGATTTATTTCAATTTTTGTATACGGTACAGGGTTTATGGGCACAGCCAGATGCCCTAAATGTTCTTGTCCATCATGTCACTATACTCATTTTATTTTCATTTTATGTTAAGGACAAGTGAAGAAAGATCATATGGAAAGGTACTGGGTTTGTATTGAGTGAGCTCAAATATTTAGACTCATGGATAATGCACAACGTTGTTATTTCACTAATAATTGTTGTAGATATATAATCCTCCTAGTAACAAGAGTTGTTTTTCAATCACGTCCAGGGATTATCAATATATTGGTAAAGCTTACACCTTTAAAGTTAGAAAAAAACAAACACAATGGTATATCATTGGCCCTACACTTGTCTGCAGTCATTCACCATATGATAGAGTGAGAAATACCACTCTATAACCATAATATATACAATAATACAATAAAAGAAGCTGGTTTAATGAGGGGAATGCAGTATGCCCGGTGGACAGTTGGCTGTGTTTCAGGTACCATACATCAATCTCTGGCTGTAGTTTCGCGCCAAAACATGGCTAAATAGAGCTAAATGTCGTCTGATGACACAAGATACATTATCTGCCACTGGGCATGTCACTTTAGGGCATATTGTGATATTGTGTTTATTATAATGATTGGCATTAGATTCACCAATGTTATATAAAACATCTAAATAAGCATATACTTATGGAACTCATACTTTTGTTAGTGATTCATACAAGCTGCTTTTCTCATTGATTCTTTCGCAGAGAATATTATAATATACATCACAACATTGGAAAGACATTTTTGCTGGTATATAACGTAACTATGGAGTGTTCTTCAAATCAGTAAATATTGAATTGTTTTGCAAATTAATCTTATAATTCCATTTTCTTGGATCCTGCAAATTGGAATTCCTTTTATTTGCAAACACATGTCTCAGCTCATATGTCAATCATCAGAATATATAACTTCAGTGGTTCATATATATATATATATAATATATATATATATAATATATATATATATATATATATATAATATATATATATATATATATATATATATATATATATGTTTATAGTGCCATGTTCTAGCCTAGTGGCCTACATCCTTTGCCCAATAGCCACACTGTTAAAGGTTGGGGTGAGGCAGCTGAGAGGCTGACCTGTCCATATTAACATGGTACATTAACTCCACACTAGGCCATTACAGTCATAATATTACATAGCCCTGGTTTTAAAACCACATACATGTACTACCCCACTGGCACTACATGTGCATGTTGTTCATGCTAAGGTCGGTCAATAATGCCAAGGCAGGCAAATGGCCACCTATTCTTTTTGATATATTAAATCAGTCATTAAAGATTTAATTGTGTCGGTCCTTGGGGAATAATTGAACTAATAACTGTCAGATTCCAATGTGCTCATGTGCTGACAGTATTAAAAGAATTCATGATCGGAATCAATACATTATCATGGTGCCTATGATGTGTATTGAATTTTGGTACTAAATCATTCATGTGAGAAAAAAGGTATTGAACACATTGAAAAAGTGTACATGGTTTTTTTCTATACTGTGCTCACTGCTGTTGCTCAGAAGAAGATCATCACCACAAATCACACTTAGAAGCCTTAAGTGGGGCCGGAATATTGACACTTTAATTAAAAATCTTTGTGAAACAGAAAGGACCATGAGCAAGTATTTTCAGAAGAGATTCTTGGGAGATAAAAACAGTTTCTTTGTATTGTGGTTTTCAATACATTTTTTGCCCCTCTGTTTCATTTTGAGAAGGTTCTCCAATAATGTCCTTCCTTTCTGTGGTATGCACGGCCTTCATCACAGTTCCATCAGATAAATTACAAAACACAACATTGAGTATGTCTGTGCAATGGAGCACAGGAGAAAGATAGCTAAGATATCTTAGCATCATTCAATTTATGTGTGTATGCTTGGGGATATCAGAAGTTTAAAACTGTAACCAATTAGGCCTAGGGAAAGCCGTACATAGTTTACACAATAGAATATCGTACCTGCCATCTACATTGTACTCATATGATGCTTTACCTTCATACCCTAGGGACACACTAACAAGCCTTATGAGTAAACCCTCTAATTAGAAGCTGCAGAGGGTGATAAGGGGCAGTATCCTGAGGTGATATAGATGCCCCACCATGAGTAAACAATGTCGGATCAAAGGTAAACCAGATATGGACCTATGCAAAGAGACGGTTGGAAATTACATAGTTAATGCTCTGACATTTAAATTCTCCATATTTTACTGGCTGGTTATATAAAACACTATAGCTTCAAACATAACATTAAAGTGAAATGACTGCAAGGTATTTGTTGGAAGTTTATGATGTGAATAAACAAAGAGGAAGCAATGAAAACACACTAAACCTGTTTATACAATTTTCTTCCATTTTCTTCATTATATTGCCATGGTAACACAAAGGCACACCTCCCATCCTCATGTAAAGAACCAATTCTTTCCATACTCTAACTTCACAGCAGCAAAGACAGTGACAAAGAAATTCAGCAGGGCCTTTAAAGTTATAACTCTGTGAAATTGAAAAGGAATTCCACTTTAATGTGAAATGTTGTCTTGTTACATGTAACATGAGACATTACATGCTGGTGTAGGTGTGGTTGCTCACCTTACTGCTCTGGGGGTGTACAGGTATAGCATGTATTTTACACCTGGGTATGCTCACTTAACCCTGGCGCATGCAAGCATTCATATCTATTCACATGGATGTAAAGGTAGTCTGGGTAAGGCACTATGTTACAGTTTTCACGTAATGCTTCATCATGACATTTCTTATCCTGTATAAGGCTCGAGAAATATCCATGGAGCTGAAGTTAAAGTGCATAATCTCTCCATGTAACGTTTTTGTTACTTCTGTAGATACCACGCTATAGCAATGCCAGTAACTCAGGAGCATGTTGCTCCTATGGTAAAAAGAGCTGTCAGTTGGTACCCTCTTTTCAAAAGAAGTCACACTCTGCTTCAGCATTCAACTTGCACTCACCACATTACTCTGAAAAGTCACCTGCCTTGTTAAAAACAGAGAGAGCTGCACTATCAGGTACCTACTCATGGCACACACTCTATAGTATACTGACTGACTTCTCCCAACTAGGTACCTACTCAAATTACCCTTTTTAAGCACCATACTTGAATGTCAACTTGTGAGCAACAGAAGGGACAAGTTATAGCTACATGAAAATAAAGGACTGGAAACGAGGGCATTTTTAGCCAACTTTTCCTTTTAAGTACTATAGGAGCAACACCCTCCTGGGTACATCTTGTATGTGGGTGCGGCTTTACCCTAAATGTTTAGAAGACAACAATGAGACATTTTTATAATAATTCTTCATAATCATATGAACACATTACATTTCTAAAACATACTTACTATACTGATTTTTTTTTCTCCTTTTCCAGGTACGTATATTTTACATCCCCATGCTTGTTCTATTCATGATGGTCGAATCCAGAATCCATACGCCAAACATTGGTAATGTAAAATCTTACCTATTTCTGCACAATATGATCACTTAACTTCAGATATGATTATTCTCAACACTTTACAGGTGTGATTGTAATTACCGTCGTGCCAATGATGTGAATAACACTGAAAACATGGAAGATCCGAAACTAGTCAGCAGTGACGGCCCAATACACACGTGCAGCATCTTTGCATTGCAGGCAAATATTGGAGGCATAATCATGGAATTCTGCAGTAATTGTTTTAATGAGGCCATTTGAACCAGTTGGCCCTGGGAAGCGAGGCGAAACCCAAAACAATAAATCAAGGGAAAATTATGATAACCAGGCGTAGTTAGTCCTAGTGACCAGCACTGGGAGATTACTTGGCAGTTATCGCTGGTCGCCAGCCTGACTTCTTATCTGTCCTTGAGGACTCCGATACCAGCCCAATCCCACTAACGGCACATCTCGTATGAATGACGTCCCAACGATGAAAGAGAGGCTCAGGCAAAACTCTGCATGCAGATTTATCCTTAAATCTGTGACAGCAAAAGGGAATGTGAATGGAGCAAAATCATAATTATATCAAGCATTGACAGTCATTATTCCCGATAATTTCCTTGGTCTGTGTCAAGGAATGTCCAAGCACTTGGATATCAAAATGTGGAATAATCAAACCAAAAGCAAGGTTCAGTGAGGTTGCATTTGTAAACATTTCACTTTTGCCATGACTTTTACAATTGAGAGACAATATTAAAAAATTTCTTTCCTTGGACCAGTAACTAGGAGAATGGGGTAAGTCAATACCGTGTGCTCCGCACACTGGTGCAGAATAGAGCCCACTGATAGAGCTAAACCAGGCGGACACTAGAGCCCCATCCAAACTACCCCTGTTTGTTATTGTCGGCATTGTCAGGTTTTAACCATGCCAAACACACGTATTACTCCGGTACCTATCAGTGTGGTTGGTTTCTCCACCACTAACCTCTGCCTATACACATTGTGTGTAATCACCTGGAAATGCTGTAATATTGCCTTTTTTCTCCGGAGGCTTGTGGAGTGGGGGGGGGGGGGGTCCAGGGTTAGCATGTGAGCACTTATGAGCTGCAACAACCGAGCAGAAGCCATGCTATGTACAATACTGTAGGGTAGATTAACCTAAAGACGGCCGTTCCTTTGCAGGTTTTCAATAAGGGAAATGCAGTAACTAATATCTTTGAGTCTAATAGGTCCTCAGTGTTTCCCAAGGTACTAAGTGAAAGACAATTATTTGGGCCTTTTGACCAATCACCTTTCTCAAATCCATGTGTAAAGTTTATCTATTGTTCTTCATCATTTCTAAGACATCTCAGTTAGTCTATTTTCACCTTGAGATGACCACCGTGCACCTTGAGTGGACCACTTGATAACTACCCTTTTAATGGTGCTATGATCATTGAACTATTATTTGAAAAAAAAGTAAGTGTCTTCTATAGATATGCAGTAAAATGGCATAATTAAAACTATTGCATCATAAGAAAAGGTATGTTTTTACAGTGACTCAATTAGAATGGAAATTGGAGACAATTTTATGGCCACGTATATTGTAAATCTCATCAAAATAGAAGTGGTATTTCCAACCCTGCATTATAGAGTTATTGTTTTTAATGTTCTTTTATAGACCTTCAATACGAACTATAATAATCCATTCCTTAACTTTATAATCACAACCTCAGTATCAAATACTTCTTCTACATAGTAATAAATGTATGCATCAGAGCATAATCCAGTGAAGATTTCTATCCCAAACTATTCTGGCCATGAATCTTGTGATGTAATTCTCCATAATCATTGGTTTCTATTCAATTAAATGTACAAATAGGTGTATAAGGAGTGGTCAACTCAAGGTAAAACGGTGGTCATCTCAAGGTGAAATCAGTATGTTCTAGGAAATAAGTCCTATACAGAAAGTATTTAACATTTCTGCACTTTTCCTTATGCTATCATTTAGCAAAGATTTTTATCAATTCCTAGAGTCAAAATGTTGTATATGTGAGCACTTGTCATCTTCAAATTATTGAACCAAAGTTGGAGAATTCTGATGAAACGGCCAGCTGGTCATGGTAAAAACCATTCAAACATGGGGACTTCAGTGGATTATCATGCAATGACAATTACTTCATATATTCCAGGACATTATTCTATGGGGTACTATAACACCTCTATTTCAATAATATTAGGGTTCAAGACCAATTCAGTACATGTGAGAGTGAGAAAATATAGCTGACAGGTGGTTGACTCTAGGTATGTGGTCGTCTTTAGGTTAATCTACCCTATAGCCAGTATAAGGTATTCAAGTTTCACTTTCGTGATTGACGAAAAACTGTTTTAGACAGATGCAATTGACCATTTTGCTTTTTCCTATTATTATGTAAACGTGTTAAGGCCAAGCAGGAGCTCTATTCCGTAACTGCTGACTGACGATTGCTGTAGCTTCATGTAGGGGGTCGGGCCGCAGATTCTCTACAGAAAGCGCCTTGTTAATAACCTACTGCTCATTAAGTACAAATACTTTGGCTAAATAAAAAAGAGCCACCCCTGAATAAAATCTGCAACAATTCATGCTGCAAGAGGAGGGCAAGAGGTGTTGAACATGGAAAGGAAATTTGCCAGTAAAACTGCTGAATGCACTTAAAATGGTGTTTTAACCTCCCGTAACTCTTTCCTGCAAAAGCCCCGTTTTCTTCTTAACAAACAGTCTATTCTCAAACCGTGTATCTGGTCCGATTCATCAATGACCCACGACAACAAAAAGGATGATTCAGCAGACGCCATGTTCACACATGTTCAAAGATGGCTGCCTTCCTCAATCGCTGCCGGAAGTCGTCTTGGCCAGAGTCGTTATTAGTGACAGTTTCCGTTACAGGATGGTGCTCATGTCGTCTGCCCGATTTGCCGCATTTATAGCTTGCTCCTGGCCGTTCCTCTCGGCTGGTCATCCGTCTCAATAACTCAGGGGACGGGGTCCAGATAATAAAGGTGGTTTACAGCTGTGTCTTGGAAACATTAAATAAGACCGTGCTGGGTAAACAGCAATCCCCAGCTTGCTGTGTTTAGTCTGGCAGAAGCAATGGTTCTAAAAGGAAAGACAAACTTGTCATTTTCTGTGAGAGATATTGATATTTAGAAATGATTATGAGAGTGATTGCTCTCTTGGTATTAGTTCTTGTAGGCCTACTAATATTGTGCATGATGCTTGGAGCTATCATTTAGGTAGGGCGGATTTAGTCTGGTGCCTTGCTGCCTGTAATTTGTAAGTAATTTCATTCTGATAATATACTTTCACATTAACAGTGTAAAATGATACTAAAAAATATATAAATGTGCTCTTCCCATTTATAGGGGTTAACCATTCCATGTAAAACAGCAATAACAACAACTACAAAACAACAACAACAACACCAAGAAGAACAACAAAATGGAATATTCCCATATCAAGCAACCATCATAACCATGTACATATTATACTAATATAGCCATTTCCGACCATCCACATCTACGACCTCCTCCGCACTCTGCACCTACATACCACATATTCCAGAAAACTCAACTACCACCATTAAATATAATCATCCAGTGTTGCCATAGTAACAGTGCGAGGAGGATGGTGACAGGTAATCTCCTCCTGGAGGTCCCCACAATGTCCTCCAGGGGAAAATGGTTACCATGGAAATCAGAGGGTACTAAGTGCAGCACCACTATCAGTGACATCAAATGTTGTAGTTTGAGAGGAAAAAGGGTGTGGTGTAGAGCTAATGGGTGGGGGAGAGCACATCTAGTGTTGTGTGAGAGGGGTGTGATGTATAGGTGATGGGTGGGGGTGTGAGAGGCCAGGAGTGAGAGGGGTGTGATGTAGAGGTGATGGGTAGGGGTGTGGTGTGAGAGGGTGTGGTGTAGAGAGAGTGAGTAATAGATGTTTAACGCCATTTCGACAGCTAAGGTCATATTCATGGCGAGAACTACATTACACAATTTCACAGAGGAATGTGTCAGTGCCCACGCATATGTGCACCACACACATCCTGAGGGGATAGGAAAGAGGAGAAATAGACCCTTTTAAGTGGGCTAGGGAAGCCCGGTGTGGTGTAGAGGTGATGGGTGGGGTGTGGTGTGAGAGGGGTGTTATGTAGAGGTGATCAGCGGGTGTGGTGTGAGAGGGGTGTGGTGTAGAGGTGATGGGCAGGGGTGTGGTGTGAGAGGGGTGTGGTGTAGAGGTGATGGGTGGGTGTGTGGTGTGAGAGGGGTGTGGTGTAGAGGTGATGGGTAGGGGTATGGTGTGGGAGGGGTGTGGTGTAGAGGCGATGGCTGGGGTTTGGTGTGAGAGGGGTGTGGTGTAGAGGTAGTGGGTGTGGTATGAGAGGGGTGTGGTGTAGAGGTAGTGGGTGGGATGTGGTGTGAGAGGGCTGTGGTTTAGAGGTGATCGGTGGGGCGTAGTATGTAGAACACCAATACCAGTACATACTGCTGTGTTGGTGAAGGAGGAGGGAGTAAACAAACAAACAATGGTTGCTAGGTGAGTGGGACACACACACACATATATATATATATATATATATATATATATATATATATATATATATATATATATATATACCCTAGGGCGCAGCACTGGGTGCGCTGGACGATAAGGGGTGTAACCAGTACCTCCACTAATACACATATAATGAACATTATATTTACCATTGATAACCCATCAGATCCAAACGTAGGCTGAAAGTAGTAAGGGAATAATGTTATTATTCATGTTTAGGATGTATACATACACAATACAAAATGCATTGATTCCAATGTAGGTATGGCTGAGGTGCAATTCATTTCCACACAGATCCATAAGCAGCAGAAATCTCCTCCAGGTGAAATGTCACATTCTGCCTCTTTAATACTTAACAGTAACCTGACAAGCCCTCCAGTATCCGATTTGAATAACTCTTTAAAGGCTGAATTATGCATCAATGAATTAGGTTCACTGATTGCCAACACAATGCATGGATGCAGCGCAGGGGGTAAATATAACTCATCAAAGCAATATTTAAGTCAACCCTATCGGGTTGATACAATGTACATAGGCTTATCATGAACCACATATTTATCAATTTCAGTGCTGAAAAGGAGACTAATCAGCACTGCATTGTGCGGAGCCCCTAATAGGACATACCAAAAATATTCTTTTTCACAGAAAAAATATTCTTACGGATACTGAACAATTCCTGCGGGTACTGAACAATTCCTCTGGATACTGAACAATTCCTGTGGGTACTGAACAATTCTTGCGGGTACTGAACGATTCTTGTGGATACTGAACAATTTCAGCAACACTACAGAAATAATTCTTAAGGATTTATTCAAATTCCATGCACATATTTTCCCATCCTTTTCTTGAGCAATCAGTGAAAACATAGCAAAGTATGATTATATGAGACCTTGGATACAAAAAAGAATCCGACCTACTGACCTCAGGGTTAATTTCACTAAAAGAAATTGATGTTAATCGTTAATTTAAGATAATCCCCTGTATCCACAAGAATGGTTATGCACCTGCAGTAATCCTCCTGTACCCACAGGAATGTTCCTGTACCCGCAGGAATGTTCCAGTATCCGCAGGAATGGTTCAGTTTCCGCAGGAATGATTCAGTTTCCACAGGAATGCTCCAGTATCCGCAGGAATGGTCCAGTATTCACAGGAATGGTTCAGTTTCCGCAGGAATGGTCCAGTATCCACAGGAATGGTTCAGTTTCCGCAGGAATGGTCCAGTATCCACAGGAATGGTTCAGTTTCCACAGGAATCTTCCAGCCCCTAAAAGGACATACCAAAAGTAATTTTTTCCCAGAAAAAATTATTCCTGTGGATACTGAACAATTCCTGCGGGTACTGAACAATTCTTGCGGGTACTGAACAATTCCTGTGGATGGTGAACAATTCTTGCTGATACTGAACAATTCTTGTGGATACTGAACAATTCCTGCGGATACTGTATAATTCAGCCCCTAATAGGACATAACTAATAGCCCTTGCAGAGATAACAGAGGCAGGCTAACAGATATTGGAGCCTTCATGTGGCGGCTTCATTTCCTTGTCTCATAATGACAGATTGTGCAGCTACACCTATTACATCCTGTTGTTGTAATTGTGCTGATACTGCAGCAGTTACTCAACACCTACAGCATTAATCGTAGATTTGATATAAAAGCTAGCCTTGCAGCTCATATCTCTGTAAATATAATCAATGGTTCATTTTCTGTATGGTGACACTGTATCATAATCATCATAAACCCATTAAGGGCCGCGCAGAGCTGTAATGCATTATAATGTCCTGTTATAATACAGCCCTAATCAGTCTAGGATGTATGATGCCATATTTCAGAAAATAACCCTTGAAAGGGCTCATTTGCACTCGTGTCAAGACCATTTTAAGAACACACATTGCTATTTGAGATTAAACTAATCTTGCTCCGAACCTTCTGCAAGCTGTAAAAAGATATTTGGAGATAAATATATCGATGATAGGAACTCAGGTACTTAATCGGTAAACGTTACGTATCTTGATGGTACAGTGAAGGGGGCTCATACTCAGACTGCCATGGAAGGAAAACCGTCTGTATCTCCCATTTGCTGCAATACATCAGTACAATTGGAAATCTGTGCCATCCTTCTTCAGAAATCCTCACAAACGCGGCGGGAAAAGATCCAAACCTCCTCCTCTTTCCAATAGAATGCACCGCTACCATGGCAACCTCCCTCTCTGCCCCCACCCTTTTCTTAACCCCATCCCATACACCCTCCACTACCGTACTCCACACCCCTTTAGTATTCCTCCTGGACCAGCTATTTCCATGGATTTTGAAGGTTGTGGAGATCAGGGTTGAAGGAGGCTTGAGATATTGCCATAGAGATGCACAGGCGATTACACGCCGGACCTAAGGTCAACGGGCACCAGTGGTTTTCCCGCTGAAATGCCCATTTGTCGTCTGCTACTGCGGAGTCTGGTCTTCCAGGGTATCTTGGTTATCTGGGCACTGGGCCTGGAGGGGTGGAGCTCCGGGGAGGAGCTGGAAAAGAAACTGCCAATTGTAGTCTCAACATGCTTGTATGTATAGAGCTTTAATGCTGGAGTAGGTAGATTATTCAGTCGATAGAAGCTCCATTACAGGCACTTAAATGAAGTGGGCCAGTTGGGACCATTTCAAGGCTGACAAAGAAACACAGAGAGAAGAACACTGATCACTTTGATGCATACTGCACAGGTCACAATTTATTTCCCACATGACATGTATGAAGGCATGTCGAATGAGGTTGACGCTCTCATATTTGGTTCGTAAACTCCACTTGACATGCGTAATGAAGACACGTCACATATTTCTGATCCATTCACCTGAGTGCTAGGTAATACTGTGAGACAATTATATAAGGGACAAGAGCAGTCAATAGCTATGTACCAATGGTTCAATCAAGGCAGGCCTATAATAGAAGGCAGGGGATATCATAGTCCCACAGGTCTGCAACACTAAGGCACTTTTTCCTATCTATAGATGTTCTACTTGACTGAGGACCTCTATGCAGTCCATAAGACAAGGGCATGGAGGTGCATGGCAATGCCATCTGTCTCAATGCAATGAAGATATTGAGATTATAGACTGTGGGTTAGCATACAATCTTTTGGTATTTTCACTGACCCACACACAAGGTGTCTAACCTCTCCAGTTGAAGAATTCAGGATTTTGGGTGTCTATTTTGATATTCAATAGCAAATGCAAATTTAACAATGAAATAAAATTCACAACCATTCGTTGATAGTATTTACAGACCTTAGTGATCTATTCTTCATGAAAACAAAATGAAGCAGATACATCAGATGTCTCAAGTGTTGGTAGTATTTCTTGGTAGTGATTAATCCTGGTACCAAGTGGTACCAAAATGGTTGTTTGCCCCATCTAGTGGAATATCCTAGAACAGTCATGTATGTCAAACCATCACATGTCAAGTGCCATCAACATGGCCATCTTGACGTGGCATTTTAAGGTATGTCAAATCATATGAGAATTACTGTGTGCTACAGTTGTCATGGTGACATATCATGGTGACATAACATATGTGCACATGTCCCAATGATGTGTGCTCTCTGTGTCAAATCAAGTTGACATGGGTATACATGTCACTTTGTCAGGAAGACTTTTTTCAGTGAAGATATATAGGCTATATGCACGATGAATCCCGCTGCAATCCTGTGAACTGATACTTTCTCTCTTTTTCAAAATCTCACCTGATATGAGAATGTCATAGCTCTAGATCTAATGGCTCCAGTTCCCAAATTATCAGAAAAAGTGAAATAGATAGATCTACGTTTGACAAATGCATGTGCTTCAACCCCCCTGTGTTCCTGCAGTCAATTTGGCATCCAAAGCACAAGGCAGTAGGCAACATTTCTTGAATTGCCTCACCCCATAAAAGACATTCATTCTCGTAAAGTATAACAACTTGCAAAAGACCCCAGGAGGAGATTACATCATCTAGCCTTTGGCACAGTTCCTGCCGTTTGGAAATTAAAATGTCAGCCTTCTATCTAGCAATCTTGCGCTTACCCCTTTATCCAGTATGGTTCCCAGATGAGCGCACATTTAATTACAAATGCCTCATTCAGATTAAATGACTTTGTGAGTGATACTTTGATCATAATTCATCCCTAGAACAATTGTAGCCCTGTAGCATTTTCTTACAAAGGAGACGCCAAGTGGAACATTGTGAATGGCAATTTAAGCATAGCTTAACATTAAACATTAATTTAATTTCATGGGCAACATCCGCTAAGGATAAGGCGTCTACTCTGTGCTGCCTGAATCTATGCAGTGCAATAGAAGGGAATACGCTTCAGCTTCAGAACATTTTAATAGTCAGAGCATTCAACACTGATACAAACCTTCTGCAGGTACATGGACAACTTTAATTAAAAGTGCATTAAGTTTAAAATAGCTTTCTAGCCTTACACATGAATAAATTTCTGATTATGGTTTGAAGCATAATCAGAGTCCATCTGGGACATGACCTTTTTTGGCTGCCTTTCTACAATTGCAAACCATGGAGCCTCTTCCCTTTAAAACCCAGCATTGGCACGTTTATTTGTCCTTACTCAACTGCTGAGCATTACCTGTGACATGATGGGAATCGGATTACTATAACCATTTTACACTCCTGAGCTACAAAACCAGAGCAGTGTCCACCCAGTAGGAATAAATAAATTACACCTCACAATCCAATCCGCTGTCTGCATAATCAAATCAAGTCTCGCACCCTTACTGATGTCAGTTTTATAATTGCTTGTGGTGTCCTAGGGCAGATTTGCCAACTGGTCCCCAACTGCAGATGAAGTAGGCCACTTCGAGTTGGTGACAGTGGTTCCAATATGGACCTAGAAGTCCAAGGGCTTAGCCCCACATTGCTGCCAGCTTGTCACTGACCACTGACATAGGGATGACAGTAGCTAACCCTTGAGGGACTGTGTAGCTCTTAACTATGCTGATGTGTGAGTGCAGCACTGGTGAGTTACCTACCAGGGCTGCATCCAATGCCTCATGCCCTTGACAGAAGTAATTCGATGGTACGACATGATGCGCCACTGCAACGCCAACAAGTAACCTGGCTATATGTTTCACTGCTTCATCAAGACAATGGCTATATCTTTAAACATAATGCCATCCTTAAAGTATCAAGTTGCTTCCTAATTTGAGATAAGACACGATTTCCAAATAGCACAGTTCTGATTGTGAAGATAGAAATACCCACTGAAATCAACTCCTTTTCCACTGGCAGTTTCGCCATCACATAAATGACAAAGACAGACTGATAATGGTCAGAGCATGGACTGATGTGATGGCAGTTATATTTGTAGAGGTGCATACTCCAAATATGCCGAAATATACAAAAATAACAACCTGTTATACAGATTTCTCAACTACCTTGCAATTTGTGATTATAGCACTGATCACCATACCACAGACCCACCCTGTCAGTGACAGTGACGTCTACAGACACACCCCTAAAACATAATGACAGATCTGTCTGTGGTTAGCATGGCTCCCCCTGCCACTGAAGTATGCATGACGTAGACATGACATATTGCCTAAATAGACATGACGTATGGTGACGTCTAATCCATAGGCTGCTATAATTAGGTGGTGCTGGCCTCAGAGAAGCTGTTGTTCTCCAATGTTTTTATCTGACCACCAACGCAGGGCCTCTGTTCACGTTTTAAAATATACATGCCAATGTAAATGCTCCTTGAAGGATAGTTCAAGTTGCTGTGGTAAAGGGGTACGCCCACTGCCGACGGATGGACCATCCGTCGGTTTCATCCGTATCATTTATCATTGATTTCTATGGAGAAAAATATGGATGAAGGGAGACGGATGATCCATCCGTCGCAGTGGACGCACCCCTTAACAAGGGTGGCTGACCTTCAAGCTTTTCCTGGATTTCAAGTTTTTCTTTTAGTTTTTATCTTTCAAAATCTTATATTTACTTATGAAATTTTCAAGTGGCCATCAATCATCCCTGTAACCTGATAATTGTAGTAGAAAGACTAGCCCTGGAGGCACTTCTAAACTCTGTTCACAAATTTGCCCAAATAGTTAGTTTTAGCAGAGGATGGTATTCAGTGTTCTAAAAGCCGTCCAATAGTACATGTACCTTAAGGCTCGTAACCCTTTTGTGCACGTTAGCCAGTTATATGGTTATTATCTAACATTAACATGACATTCCCCGCTGTCTTTCATAAAGGAAAAATGAAATCACAATTAAAAAGGGTAAAGGGAGGGATAGCATGGGGGACGTGATGCTGGCATGTCCTGTTGGATGGATTGTCTTTGTTACAAAAACCAGCCTTCTTGTTCCAGTGTGCAATATTTAAAAAGATCATAATTCAAGTCTGTGAATAAATACATTTGTACAAGCATTTAAAGATACTTCTTCGGGAAATTAAGATAGCACAAAGACGAGTATTCAAGTCCCCGAGAAATTTGTGATAATGATAAACAGGTAATAAAGTGGTCGAGGCCATTGCGGTCTACCCAAACCTATACTATACACATGCAGATGGTGAGCATGGTGGGTGGAGATTTACTACTGGAGGTCCAAGTGGTCAGTCTGAGTGGTGGGCAGCAGGAGGTATGTCCTCCAGGGGGTATGTATGTGTGTCCACACTCAGGGGGTTGCCCCCTGGGAGTGATGGTGAGAGAGGGGGGGGGGCTGCCTCAGGTGGTAACGCCTTCATCATGTGTGACAAATTGCTGCCTCACCTCTGTGTATTTTCTTCAACAGGCTGACAGAATATTTTATGTAAAGATTCACTATCATACACCATATATATGCAGCAAAGGGCTCCAGGCCAACTCAATGCCTATTCGAAATGCTGGACAAGAGGCTGAATAGTATTACATGGGAATGGGGGGATTTACAAGTCCTTCCTAATGATGTAAAAGAAAGTCCAGGTTTGAGCTAGTTTTCTCAGATTTTTCCAAAGTTAATATGACGTATTAAGGTGGCGGGGTGAGGAGGTTGACAAGGATGTAGAGGAGGGGAGGATATGTCCTGAGGCATGTCCAATGGTAAAACGAATAGTTCCTACCTTGGTCTGGACCACCCCTGACCTTCTCACCTGCCCCAAGGCAGCCTTCCCTTTCACTTGGACCTTCTTTTACCTAAATTGCTTTAGCAGGTTAAGGATATTCGCCCCTGTGGGAATTTGCGATTACAGCAATTTTCTGCTTACTGACCTAGCTTTCCAAATATTGGCATACAGGGAATCTCTATTAGACTGTTTATTGATAATATGTTAGAGACTGTACTCTCTACTTCCTGATTAATCAGCTGTAAACTGTGCAGGAAATTTATCCACACTGTGCATGTTAATTGGAGAATGCATCCCAATGAGAGTCAGCCATTAGCCTAATTACTGCCTATAATATAGGGGCCTGAGGCAAAGCCTGGGGATGGTTTTATCAAAGGTTAACTGGACAATACACATACACAGACCTGCCAGGCACCCATCAGGATAGAAAGGCATAGATAAGTAGTCCCAGCAGGGATCCTACTCTTGGTAAAGCAACTTGTAGTTATGTTTCCTTGTGTACTTTGTTTAGTGTTAAAGATAGTAATGTTCATTTATCTTTACAATTAACGTCTTTGGACAATGGAGCAAACAGAGTCTTGTATAGAACTTCTCTGATTCATTGCTCTCAGAGAAACGGAAAACTTTTCGAGTAATATTTCTATGCCCCTGTAGGGGCAGTATTTCCCTGTACTCGGTGGCAGACCCCCAGGGGCGGGTCTCCGGGTAATCACTGACCCCCCTAGTGTGTATCATACCGATCCAGGTGTGGATGGAAGGTGGTCAGGCCAGGGGAAGTAGCTCAGAGGAAGAGCAGCCGCTTCAAAGTTGGAGGGCCCCGGGTTCGAGTCCCGGTTTCTCCAAGAACATTTTCACCGACCTCTACAGTGGTGGAGAAACCGGGCATCCTAACGCAATCATGAGATCAAAGATATGTGTGCCTGCTCATGTCTTAACGTGATCGCGACCGATTGAGGACTCGGGAACTGGGCCGGTATGATACAGATAATGCTTCAGCCTGCTAGGGGTAAACTAGTCACCTGCTGGCGGTTGGGTTGGAGGAGCAGGGTTGGTTGAAGCTGATGGGGAGGAGTGTAGGGGCAGTATTTCCCTGTACTCGGTGGCAGACCCCCAGGGGCGGGTCTCCAGGTAATCACTGCCCCCCCTAGTGTGTATCATACCGATCCAGGTGTGGATGGAAGGTGAAAATGTCAGGCCAGGGGAAGTAGTTCAGAGGAAGAGCAGCCGCTTCGAAGTTGGAGGGCCCCGGGTTCGAGTCCTGGTTTCTCCAAGAACATTTTCACCGACCTCTACACCCCAAATCTAGATATGGCATATTTTTCATTTCATGGAATAGAAAAGGTCCCTATAAGCAGAACAATAGGAGCTATCCTTAAACTTGCAGACAATTCATTTTGGTAATCCATCTAATGCCTCAGGAAATTGGAAATACATTATAAAACACCAAACAATTGATTAAAGCCTTACTGTCTATTCTCATTAACTAGATTAATAACCAATCCAAATCAACAATTGATACCATTAGTGCTAATCAATTACATTAACAGCAAACCAGACTATGTGGACCTGCACAGAACTAATCTAATTAGCAGAGGCAGTCAGTCTTATTGGTTCAACAATAAAAAAAACACAAAAAGGGAATGGCACTGGTGCAGCAGGTCTTAACCTTTATGGTCTACCTGATGCTCTCAAGTTTATTTGTCATCATTCATGAAGCACCAATGAAATGCCTACCAACAGTATATTGGTGCATCTAGCTGCTCCATTCTAAACCTCTGGAGGGCACTGCATTGGATTAAGGCATTATGCTGCCCTTATAGAGTTAGGAGGATGTTGAGTTGGGAGGGTGCAGGGTCTGGCTGTAGGTGGTCATGTGACAAGCGTTAAGGTGATCCTTACAAAGCCTATCCACTCAGGATATTGCCTTGTCTGCCTTCCACGGCCGGAGCGTGTTAAAGGCTGCCCTAGGGGTAGGTGCTGATCGTTTTCTCATTGTTTATTTACTAGCTCTTCCCTTGTTTTATAATTAAAAAGATTCCTGAGGCAGGGACATGATACAGACCTCTAATAATGGGGCTGTTTTTTACTCCTCTCCCTAAATCACCACACATTTTTGTAGTCTCTAAATCCCCCCCACAATTTGTAGTCTGTAAATTACCACACAGTTTGTGGTCTATAAATCACACCTTTTACACACTGTCTTCATCACATCATCAGCCGGCCCCATGGCGCCCTTTCTGGCCATTTGTGCCATCAGCCTGTGTTAATGTGTAGCCACCCCCGTATGCTATCAGTGTATAGCACCAGAGTTAGAAAAGTGTTGAAAGACTATGCAGGCATAATGAGAAAGAGGATCAATATGCATGTCATAATCCTTTGAATGCCAATGTCCACATAAAATATATAACTCGCGATTCCCTTTAAACCCCGCGACAGATAGTGGATGAATCGTGGAAATGAAAAAAGAAAGAAAGTAAGTACAAAATAGAATAAGTCCTTTCACTTGGTAAAAGAAAAATGAGAAAACCATGCCTTTTCATAGTCCAATTCACCCTTTACCGGGCCAGGCTCATCACAGCCTCCCTCTAGCCTTGCATTTCTGATCTCATATATTTCCTTCATGTTGCCTCCCCCCTCATCTCCCAATCTACCGATGCCTTTCTGCAGGCCTGTACCCAATAGATCTTCCACAGTTCCTGTGTCGCCAGTCTCAGGGATTGGTGCTTCAGTGGTGTAGACTAGACGGCGTCAGGCAGTCAGGAACTGCCTCCATCAGGAGTGTGTATTGATCTTAGTCTGGTGGTGTCCCGCCAGGGAGCAGGGCACTCTGTGGACATCAGTGAGGTATGCGGGGGTTGTCGCTGGGGTCCAGACATCTCCATAACCCTGCTGCTTGTGTGTGGGGTTATTGTGGTAGGGGGCTGAGGGGTTGGGGTATGTAAGGGGTGGGGATTTGTGAATACATGGCAATTATGATGAGCCATCATGGGAAGGTTGTGGTCATCTTGGTTGTATAGCCGCATTGGCCTTACATGCATCGATCAGCCGGGTAGATAGGGTGAGAGGCAGTTTCCCAGTCAAATACAGCGTCTCACCTTATACACAGAATAATTATATGAAATATATCCTCATAGGTTTCCCTAAGAGGAGTGGGTCAAATTATTCTCTAATCAAAATCACCAATCATTTCTGGCCTTACATAATCTCGCCACATCAGGACAGTAGCTGATAATGCCACTTTCACATATTCTGTACCTTACAAGTGCAAGAAGACAGCTTCTGGTAAAGCAGTCATATCGTCAGCTGTCAAGACACATCTACAAGTCTCCCCCACCTTTCTCCTGGCCTACAGGAGCAATCTAGTAGAGTCAGTGTATGGGGCCTCCAGCAGAAAACCTAGGGCTAAAGATACAGGCTATGATGATATTACTAGGAAAGGTGTATCAGATTTATAATTACTGTAGCCATAGGCAGTGTAAGAACAAAAAGAGCTGATTATATCATGTTGAGGCCAGGGCATCTACTTTGGTAACATCAGCAATGGGGATGGTTCATCCAACCAAGTTAGTTAGGGTATGTGAAGTCATGCAACCCACGGTTTATATGGCCTAATCAGTCTGGATATCTTGTATACCTGATCCTGCCTGAGGTAGTTCCTGCCTCCCCATTATCTCTATACTAATAAGGCCCTAGGGACAGAGAACATTACTGGCGTGCAGCAAATAGGCAACCACCTAGTATTTGCCAATCTCCCTTATTCCAACCACCAATTTTACTCTGTTACATTTGCTTCAGAACTGGACCGTTTGTTCATAGCTCCTTCTGTTTCAAGTGATTAAAATTGAGATAAATCTTTTCTAAATCTACTTAGTTAATATCCGTTATCATCACTTTGTTATACGTTCTGAATCACTGCACAACTATTAATCTATAAGAACCCCTTCATAAAACTAAGGTGTTTGGGCTTGACAAATAGGCAATAACATTAGAGATGACATCTGCAATGACCGGAGGGGAGGAGTAGGGAGATGAGGTGGGATTAGGTGGGTAGGTGGGTGAAGACATTGAGTGAGCAGTTGGTGAGCTCATGCTGTCTGGGTGAGCTACTCATGGTGCAAAATAGGGCAGACAAGCAGCCTAACCAGTGCTGTGGGTAAATCACTGCAGCTCCACTAATTCGGCCCCAGGAGCTCCAACGCTAAGGGACTGGTGTAATGATGTAGTATGGAATATTCATGAGATAGAGGATAGTTCATGTACATAGGTACACTGCCTTTCTTGGAAGAATGCCTCTTTATAAGGTCGCTGGGTCTTCCTGATAATGTCAAAGTTTCTGTGCTGTTCTTAAGATTAGGAGAAACACTGGTGTATGTTGCAGGGAAACATTTATTAAATGAATATTGCTTGCTAGCATTGTTTTGGGACATGTTTTATACCATGCAGTATACACTATGATTATGCACTTACATTTCTATGTCATCATAGTGAAAGACAAGAAAAAAAGACAACTGCCAGCCACTTTTACACCATGATGACTTAACACAACAAGGACAGCACAGAGAAGTATTAGGTGTGTACATGTCTTCAGGGGCAGTATTACCACGGCTGCACACATACCGTGCCTGCAACAGTGCCTGTGAATAGGAGCTGATGAATAAAAGAAAGGATAACAATTTTCAAAGTACAGCTCATAAAAAGGGATGCAGGTCTTCAACGGCATAATTTCCCTTAGAAGCGAGGCTCCTGATTGGTTTGTGACAATAAACCAGATCTTGGAGTGCTTTCAGACCGAAGCCAATTATCGATAAAGGACAAGATGCAATTAATACTGGATGGGCCCTTTAACTAGGAAAGCAGCCTCTCCCTACCAGTGGTCTCTCCGCAACAACCACATATCGCTTTTCATATGCCCATGTTCCACTCTAATGACACTAGATTTAGATGAAAAAAGAACCTCGTCATTGAATTGGCAGAGAGTACACAATTTTTACAACATTGGTAAAGCTAATGAAATCAAACTTTAACTGATTTAGTTAAACTTGACCAGTTTTAGTTTGCAACATATCAATTGCTCACTGATGGCAATGATATGGCTTGTTATGTAGCCTATATGGAAAACCAACACAAGTGGAATGTAGACTTAAATCCTGATAGCTGTGGTATATATATATATATATATATATATATATATATATATATATATATATATATATATAAATAAATATATGGATATAGTCAATATCCTCTATAGGTGCTGGGCGGCAGTGCCTGTGTCGCCAAAGCACACTGGAGTTATTTGATTAATATTATGGCAGAACCTTCGTCTCCTGATTAACATCCAGCTATAGGGGATAGATAAGGGGTCAATATGTCTGGATAGTTCTTGGGGTCTCCGCCAGGGAGGAAATTACTGTTATCAGCGAAAGGATGGGGACTGAATAACAGATAAAAGAAGTCATGGTAACTGCACCATAGACAGGCTATGATCAACATACCTCCTCAATAATGTTCAGGAATAGCATTTATTCTGCTCGTCTGTATAACAGCCTCACAGAATAAAAGCCATTCCTGTCGGCGAATACTACATGTATTGTCTTCCCCCACTCAGTACTGTCTAAATATCAATTGCTTGTGTAAGAGTTGAGATTGCAAGACCTATCCAATATCTTCTTCAACTTGGGATTTGAGATTCAAACCTTACTACAGCCATAGAGTATATAGTATATCTCTCTATATTCTATGCTACAGTCAAGACTGAGCACGGGGAGTGAAATGGCAGCCATATTGTTGGCGCATGCGTGCAAACATCCTCTGGTAGTTTGCTCTCGGACGGGACTTTGCAAGGTGACGAGGCATTTTCAGGGTTAGACATCATGAAGAATCATGCCAGCCAAGGGCATTTTCATCATTTCTGTATAAGGAATTTATGGTATTACGTACTGCATTTTAGTTATACATGGATGATTTACTGCTTCTCTTTTTTTATATGAACAATGTCATATTGGCCAATTAAATTATTTATATAATATTATGCACCTATGCTGTATATAACTATTCTTTCTATTTGGCCCAGACGCATAAAACGATTTAATGAATTGATTTTCCAACAAGGCTTGCAAACAAATGGGAGCTTGTCAGAAATGTCTACATTTAGTCAGAATTACCATGGAGTGTATCTAGGAGTAGAACTAAAACCCGCACCAGGGAAACAGACTTGTCCCTCGTTTTTTTTTATGTCCTATTTAACTCTCTACCAGTGAATTAATAGTACACATTATCATGCAGTATTGTGTCATAATACATGTGCGATAGGCAGAATAAGGATATAGCTTATTCAATTCCATGTGACAAAGATGATGCTAGTATAGCCATATAATGTATAAGAAATATCATCCTATCAACAAATAAAAGGCAATCTCAGAATACATATGGAACAGAGATTCAGCCCTGGAGATCAATACACTCTTCACATTCCCTTCCATATAAGGGCATTCCATTTTCTTACCAACAGCCTTTTTATATATGCCTGTGCAGTCTCCAGCAGTCATCTGTACAGCATTAGGTCTTCCTTGTCGACAGCTGCTAAGCTGAGGAAAAGGTCTTTTTGATGTAGTGCAGATTCTTATGGAGGTATACAGCTATTTTTATGTTACTTTATAGCTGTCTTCCAGCAGCCACTTTGCTACTACATTCGTCTTCATTAGACAGTGCTCTGGGGGATGGTTCCTATAGATTATTCTGTATGTGGCAGTTAGGAAATGGCCTCTTTCTCTATATGACCAATACATTGAAGGAGGCCATTTGCCAGCACGGCTATTGTCTTCACGGTGGGCTTTCCACGATAGGAGTGACAATCTACCAGTTAATGCTTTAAGGGCCATAAAATGCTTTACCATTCTTTATGCTATTTTGATATGTAAATGACCTCCTAATGAGTAGCACTCCGATGTTAGATTTATGCATCATGCTAAGATAGCCCGTCCCCAAGGCCCCTTCATCAATGACGCAGAGAAGCCTTGCATTTTGAGGCAACATGCTGTGGCCAAAGGTTTGTAAAAATTGATGTGCCACGGGTCTATAGGAAGCTATAGGAGGAACCAGGTTCCAGGAATGATTCTTCTTTGTTAGTTAGTTCCAGGAATTCTAGGAATAGTTTCGTGATGAGCAGCTCAGGTAGGCTAGGGAGCAGCTCAGGGAGAAGGGAGCAAAATGAAGGCAATTAAAAGTTACTTTACCTATAGACCAAACAGGTGGTAACATGATACAGTATGAACAGGTGTAAGAACCTGGTGTTACACACACCTGTTACATGTATTCTTTGTCTGCAGTGCCTTCATAGGGTACCTACCTAAATCTTACGCGATGATCGGCAAAATGGCGGTGCCCACTACAAACCCTTGATAAATGCAGTATCCACTTACCTGTCCAATCCCTCATTATTAGCTGCGGGTCCACTATGCAACATAGGGTGCAATTTTGAGCTAGTTGCATGGAAATAGATGCACATGGAGGGCGTTGTATATTCTCTTGCATGGTGGACCCTACTATTAGAATTTGTCATTTCTGCAATCACTTGAAAAGCAAAACTGTGACATGATCTGTTAAAAGGGGTCTTAGTGCAGGGTATAATAAGGCCCCCTTTCCCAGTGCTCTTCACATGATTATCATGTGAGGTTGTCTGAGGCAACTGCAGACCCAGTGCATGTTCTGGTCGCAACAAGGTAAAACTTAGCCTCACATTGGACTCACGACTATTGTTATAGTGCTATATATTTAGCATGGCGGCCAAGAATACAGGTCCTTCTCCGTGGATTGTTTACCTATTAATCATCGTCACAGGCTCAAGTAGCTACAAGCAGCTCCTCCTGGGTCCCTCCTCCTGGGCTGTGGTGTTGTATTGTAGGTATAGTAGGCTTAATGTAGATCAAGGCCTTGTCAGTGGAAACTCTGTGGTCATTACCTGTAGAGATCCCACTTCATCAGCTGACCTGATTAGATTAAGGGGTGGTGAATACATGTATGGTGAAGGCATACTCCCATGCATTGGATTGTAGGTGAGGGTGGCTATTAGGTTGAGTGGGTTTTAGGGTAGAGCATGCAGTACACCCGTTAAAGGTTAAGTAGCAAATCTACTTTGATTAAACCCACGGTTAAACCCTCTCCTGACCTGTTGACAAGCACAAAAGTTTTCTTTTAGGTCTAACACCTATGTTAGATAGGTATATTATATAACTCAGCTGCGACATAGAAGACTTTGCAATTGATGAATGCCCACAAATAAAAGAGAAATATGTTACATAAAAAAGTACATACAATTACAAACAAAAAGGGAAATAATTCAATTGAGCATATTAGACATTAGCCTCATCCAAACTACAGAACTGTGGTATCAAAAGAGAGAGCTCTATCCCAGAGCCTATCAATAGTGCCTAATACTAACTTACCCACACAGACATGAAATTGTGATAGATGGAATTCATCACTGTCGGAACTGTTTTGGTGGGGCACTGTTCAGCTGTCCCTCCCTAATTATACTCCACCTGGCTGCGCACCCCATTGTTCCTACTGTAGGTTTATTTCACAATCTACATTATGGGGGTCAGCAGGAGGTTTTATGAATTGGGTGAGATCTGGCAGGAGTTTTTGTGAATTGGGTCAGGTCTGGGAGGAGGTTTTGTGAACTAGGCCAAGCGTAGCAGGAGGTTTTATGAATCAGGTCATTTTTGAAGGGCAGATGAAATTCTTGAGAAAATGGTAGCCCATATGGGATTCGTACCCACACACCAGACAGTGCTGGAATCTAGAGTCCCATGTGCTAACCATTTAGAACATGTACTGAAGGGCAATATGCTACTACTATGACTGAATGATAGACTATAGATAAACAAGGTAATTTTACCTGGAAGGTTTGACAAGTCAATGTAGTGTAGTGGTTAATGCCTGGAACTGGAAATCTAGACCACACAGGTTCAAACCCTTCTTGTGATTTTATTTTTATCCTCAGTTGGCCACTGTCATCTTTGCAACAAACTCTAAAGATAATGTATTACATGTATAACAAATATCCCCTGAATGTCAACAAGATAAAAGGGGCTTCAGGGAGGCCCTTTACAGAGACTCCTTTTACCTTGTATGTGTATGTTAAAAATGTTTTACCCATGCAGTCTTGAACACACATTCTGAGATTCAAAGTCAAACATGCTAACCATTATACTATTGAGACTGCTGGTGATTTCAGCCTGGAACACCATATAATATTTATCGTAGCTTTGTATCACAGCCAGTGTAGTAGATTCGATTCCTCTTCTATGTTTCTGCAGTTTATGCCAAAATATGCTTATATTCATGGTTTACTATTATATAAATTTCTGTGGATGGATTATAAGTAAGAAAACCTCCTTGGACCTGGAGGATTTGCCACCAAACCTCCTCGGCAAATCCTCCAGGTCCGCAGAGGTTTTCCATTACTTACTATACTGGAGGCTCACTGAAGCATGGTCTGGTCGGCACTGCCTTGGTTGGCTTCAGAAGGATCGACCTCTTAGACCTCAAAGTGTACCACTGTGTATTGGTATGGTACACATGAATTTCACCACTGTGTATTTGTAGTTTTCGTCATGTTGTTCGCCACTGTGCATTGGCATGGTATTGCTCATATACTAGGTCTTAAAATTATACAAAGCGTACCCTTGCCTTTTTGTAGTATTGTCCTTCAGGGCTGTAGATATCAAGCTGCCGTCTATCAAGTGTTAATTCTTTTGAGTTTGAGGCAGCACCTCTTCCCCACCTTCCCCTCAACCTCCCCAGCCATGACTGATCCTCCTGTAAGTGTGGGTTTTTCCTCCTGCTCCATATGCGTTTACTTTCAGTATATGGAAAAATAGTGGTGGGAGTGCCTCCAGCCTGTCTGTGCATGTCCATAGGTTATCTGCACATACTGCATATTGCCCTGTAATGGCTGTGGGCATGGATGTTATAGCTGGTTTACGTGTATAGAGGCACAGGAAGTATTAGTGAATGTATGGGGAAAGGTTGATGGGTAGGGGCGGGGGCTGGGTCTTCTCTCGATATCAGTTTGTCAGTTAGTGAACTAGTGTGCTTGCACTGATATGAACTGGGTATCTTTAGGGAAATTTAACAAAAAAAAAATAATGCTACTAATAGCTTAAGGCAATGACAGCATGCTGCTTTTCAGTGGAAATAGTGCTCGTGCAGTGAGAAATTAAATACCAATTTGGGGTGTTAAGCCCTGTAGACTGCTGGCAATGAGGAGGAGGTATTAATCATTCACGTATGGCATAAAAATACAAAGATAACACCAAAATGCGATTTCTTTAGAATAGAATTTCAAATGTCTCATGATCCATACAGGAAAATATCAAGCACAGTATGCTGTGCAATGCAGTCTACTGATACTGCAGTGCCATTTTACTTGGCTGTGAGAAACAAAGTATTCCATTGTAGTTTATAACTCTGACTATTGTGATGTAGGCCGGTACAGGCGTGATAATTGGACCTAAGAGACTTAGAGCTGTTACACTGCAATGGATGAGCTGTATACTAAAGGCAGAGTGCCCAATGACACATAGCACTGTGGACAGCAGCTGAGTAACTACACCAGGTATATGAGCTGCTCCAATATACAGCAGAGCCCCTGGTGTTGTGTGGTCTGCTCACGTCCTGAGCACCTCCAAACTGCTCAGTCCTGAAATGTTAGGACAATAAAACAAACGTCCTAGTCCTTGTGCACGATGTTTTGACACACTTTACCTGCATACCCATGCACTGAAACCTCAAATGTGTACTTAATTATTGCGAGATGAATGTACTAATTATTGACTTCCTTGTTTCTGGTAAGTCATCTACCAGTGTTCACTTTGGGGTTTGTGTGGGCTGCTGAAACTGACTGCTAGATTTGTAAGTACAGTCCTGTTCCTAAATTTATTATGTTCATTTAGCAATGTTAGGACAGCATTGTGATTTCATAGTCTTGTATATGTTCAAACCAGTATAAAATTTGTGGCATATATACTGGTACTAGTAAGTGTCATTGTCCTCTTCGCCCTCATGCTCAACAGGTTATTGTTATCTATTGCTTTGTCAAGAAGTAGAGAAGGCTGCTCAGTAAAAGTACACTTTTACATTTAGTTGATTGCATTTAAACATTTAAACATAATGGCATTGAGCCATCTTTCAGGGCCTGAGAGATTAATGTAAAATGAGAATTCAGATGATTGAAAACATTTTATCCTATGGGGCAATCGCTCAGTTTTTCGACGTCTGACGTCCTATTTTCTCCCAAATGTAAAAGCTATTCCAAGAGGAGAAACTGTCAATTCAAGAGGAGAAAGACTGTTTTGATTTTACTCTGGGATCTTTTCCCACCTGCTTCTGCAGACTGATGCAATTTAGAATTACTTTAGAGTCAATTTACTTCAACACAAATCATAACATTGACAAGAACAATGCCCGGTGGCGCTGTGAGATGTTGTGTCTATAATGGGCTGCTCTGGTAAAAGTTATTCTTTATCTGTAAATGATAAGCTAAAACATTAACACATGCAATGTATAGATTAAATGAACTCAGCACTGGATCTTTATGTAGAGCTAAATCAATATGATGAAAAAGTGCCTGTCAAGTTGTGTATACATATCTAAGGCGATATGTTCCTGTTGACATTTTGATATATTGTGGTCGGTAGATAACAGTAATTCTATAGATCTAGATTGTGAATGCTAAAGCGTTATCGACCCCTTAGTATCTGTAGAATGTATAGTACAGTATACATGTACACCTGTTGACATCCGCTTCACAGGTTGCAAGAAAAGTGGGAAAATGGTGCTACACTGCACCTTCATATTGTGGCACTTATTATCATAATTGCTGTGGATGTTGCTACCAGTGATTTTATGTCATGAAGATAGAGAGAATGTCAAGTCATACTATCACAGCACCCTAACACCCTGTCCCATCCCCTGGTGTGAGTGCTGACCAGTTGTATGTGTAACTGATGGGAGGGGCAGGTCAGTAGGGACAGGAGGCTATTGCGAAAGGAATCGGAATCGAATTCTCACTGTCATAACTCACCTTCCAGTTCCTGGCTGTTTCCTTGCTCAGAGCTAACTTCTCACCATACACTCAGAATCAATCCTCTTAGTGTGGGTCACCCTGGGAAGCATTCCCCAATTTATGAAAACTTAAGAATCAATTCTATAACCTATTACCTTGCTGCAAAACAGGGGAGAAGTCATTGACTGAGGGTAGTCAGTTCCCATTTGGGAATAGCACCTCCGACAGAATTGAAATCCTGTCCTTTCGCAACACCCTCCTCGGTGGGGTCTGAGGAGAAGGGGCGGAGGGGGGGGGGTATGGGAACAGGTGTTCCGATGACCTTTAGCAAACTCCCCCTCTCCACTCATACAATCCCTCCCCCCTCTCCAAACGCCAACTGACCATTAGTAGGTACACACAGGCTACCCCTCCAACATTACCCTAAAACCCACACTCAATTAAATCATGTTCACTCAATTTCACAGCAGTGTACTAACACCTGTCTCTTTTAAGGCCTCAGTAATACTGGCAAAATGCAATGATTATTCCCTGTCCTCTTACCCAGTAATGTTATTGTCGTCAGTAATTTGATTTTAATTCCCAGGGATGCTGAATGACATTAGTGGTGTTTATCTTATAAAACCGTCAGTCATGCAGGGAAAATGCCTCACCTATAAATCACTGAGTGATTTTGACTAGATCTTAAATAGGTTGGGAAAATTAGGCGAATTGATAATTACGCATTCTGAAATTTATCAAGTTTGAGCTGGTTACCTTGTCTCTGGCTATGACAGAATCAAAGTCACCATGTAGGAATGTCACAGAGTCGATGTAAAGTTAAGAGGAAAGTAATGGAAAAAAATGAAGAAATTGAAAGGTGGGGGAGACATTAATACTATACAGATCTAAAAATGAAGTTTTCAGTCAGTACCAGCTTCCAGATGGGTAAGGCCAGTGCCAGGTCAGAGGTCAAAGGGCACAGGTCAGGCAGATGTCCTCCCTGGTGAAACCCTTAAGTCACTGAGGCATGACTCTACAAGGTGTCACCGCCTGGTGAGTAAAGGTGGCATTAATCCTCATTTAAAAAAGGGACTAGTTACTTGTATCTGAAGGAAAATGTCAGGTACAAGAGCTTTATCTTCCTGGGGTACTTGAGACAGGAGTATTAAGTACCAGAGGAGGGGGAATTGATTGCAGGTATTTGTCAACAGGCTGAAGTGACCACATAAAAAACCCAGGGCACCCTTAGACGTTTATAGTTAGGTGACAGACTGTCTCCGGAAGGTACCTGGGCTATAGCATGGCTATAGCATCTATTTTATATGTCACTGCTGTCCCCTCAAAGTTCCAGATCACCACCTACACAGCGTCACTCTGCACATCTAGCTTTTAGATGAATAAAATACACTTCAACCTTGAGTCGGAAATCGGATATACAAAGCTTTTTTTTAAATGCATAGATAATTTCATTTCCATTCTTAAATTGGTACAAATAGAAAACAAACAAACGGAACAAACCTAAAGGACTTTAACCAAAAATACATAACGGCTGTAAGCAGAAAGGTTTGAATTGACTTCGTTTTTGTATAGGAAAAAATATAGGAAATGTTACTTATAGATTTACCATCAAATCATTATACTTTATTTGTGTAAACTGAAGAAATCAGTGGTCAGCCCAGTTTAACTTAATTATTCAAAAAGGAATAGACATTAAAAGTTCGGACAGGAAAGTTAAGAAAAGCAGACATCTCTGGTGATCTGATTGCCCATTAGCGAAAACAATAAATCCAGAAAAGGTAATTAAAACTACTCGAGTGGCCCATAACCTTATCGATGAAAACAAGTGGGAGATAATCCCTTGAAAATGATTGCATCTTTCCCTGAAAACATCTCATTTTGCATCGTAATTCAGGCAGGGACATTCAAGAAAGCGAAATTACCCATTTTCAAATGTGATACACAATATTTTGAAGTATTTTCTTTCTCTGTATCAATATTGCAAAGGTCATTCATCGTAAACAAAGAAGATTAAATCAATCAAGGTGCAATTGGAAGGATACACTTTACCCAATATAAACCAGGGCTGAATTCTCAAAGTATCATACATGTACACACCCAGGCCAATGTTTGTTATAGGGTCCTTAGGATCTCGCTCTTGGGTGCAGGATCCATATATACCGTGGTTCCACGTTATCCAGTGGAGACGCCATTCACAATACCTCATCAGGCACCCTGAGAGATAAGCACTACTAATAACAAGCAGCATGGTGGGTATCGGGCGTTATGTAATGTCCCCCCAAGGTTTGCAGTGAATGAAGGGAATTTTCTTGGTTGTTGAAACATCCCGCCAGCTCCATATACCATCATCAAGGGACCTATACACTTATTGCCACTTATTGCACGCTTTAGATTGGCATTGTCTATCAATACTGAGCTATTACAGAATTTGATAATGAAATATCTGATGACAATACTTTCTGCGTTAAGCTTGTCCACTGATAACGATGCGTACTGTCTGTGAACTGTGTCCTATAGCTTACAAAGGCCCAAATCTCCCCATAAGTACATTGCTGGCACAGTAATCTCGGCACAATTCTCATTACCTTGAACAAATCCCACCATGCACATGGCCTGTTATCGCAAGAGTTCATGACCCTGCATTCCACAATGTCCTTGGCAGCCCCTGTCATCAGGTAACGTCACAGAGCCTGCGTCATTGACGTATCAAATGATACTCTTCTCTGCGTATATCCAAAAATCCCAAACCTAATCCCCACCAGGACGTGCCGGCATTGAATGCCCCTAGATGGCGTTTTACTCGAGCCAGGAAGTTGCTAGATGAGCTTCCGGTTTGATCTGAAACGTAAACAAGGCATTTTCCAATCACAGGAAATGACGTGTGATGCACTTCTGCACGCTCGTGCCTCGTTTGCCGGTGTTCCTTGTATAATGTTGATAAGGCAGTGCTGCTGACAGCCTATTTGCATGGGTGGTGTTTGAAGAGTAATATGTAAAATAACCCACTAAATGTCACTTTGACTGTGTAGGTCGACAGTATCCATAAGATACTTGTTCCCCTTTTGGATCATGATAAAACACTGTGCAAGGTCTATTATTGCTTTTGGAAATAGAAAGTTGTACGGACCTTCATTTCTATATGTCTTATAATATTGGAAAACAGTACTAAGGCATATATGTCACACAAAACCCAACTTCAGTCTAATTATGGTTGTTTTTAAAATTTATCATTTCATATATAAGTTCAACAATTGAGCTAGAGCGGTTGATGAGCAGATATGAGCATTTCTAAACATGTAGATTGATCAACAGTTTCGGCCGTGGTGAGCCTTCATCAGGATGGAAACAGAGAGAATTTAAAAGGCAATTGTGCCTTAACTGGTCATTGTTGCACATTACATTACTAATTCATTTGGTTGATATCTCCATGAGTCCATGTGGTTGTTGACACACTGTGGATGACAAACACACATGCAATGGTCCATGCTGCAACTGATTCAAATATAGCGTGCTCTACTCACATGGTCACAAACATGAGTTCCAGCCACCCAGATCCCAGTTAAACATGCAGCAACTGATAACAACTGATAAAACCAGGCAACGAGCATGATACCAGTTTCAATTGTGAGCTCAGGTCTAAGCCAATAAATACCTACTGAGGCTGGGGATTTAGTAATAGGGGCTACAAGATGAGTTTTACAATTACCAAAAAAGCCTCGCTCCCTCAGTAAAAATTGATTTTTACCAGAAAGGCCTCTCAGTTCGTAATGGCAGTATTCAAGCATACTCGCATGCATATTAGGCATACGTGAGACTCAAAATCTTCCCTCAATCTCTATATCCAAGAGAGCATATCCAAGATTGATTGTAAAAATTATGTTTTTACTCATTTTGCTCACCAACTAGAATGTTTGCGTGTCCCTTCAGCTCCTGAACCTACACTAATTGAGATTAATTGAAGCAATTACGACCTGTCTGGTGACCATTTCACCAGTTCACAGGTGGTAATGTGAAATGTGACCGGGTCAATTAGTAAATAGATTATACACAACACGTCACCAATGTGTCTAATCAGACAACCCTAATTGCTCTGCGAGATCCAGACTTACCAACTCAAATGTGCTCATGAGCAGCTAAAGGTCTGCTTTTTTCATATTTCCCCCGTTTCAGAAGGCCAAATTCCACTCTGTTTTTCTACTCAATTTGATAAATCACTATTCCAAACTGTTCATAGTCAGCGATAAGAGAAAAAGAATCTAAAAGCCTTTGCTGTGCCTATTTATAATTTCTCTCACCTCTTTCACTTTGTCATCAGTAGCCGTTCGTGGCTATGTCATAGAACAAAAAGCCGCAAGTCATATTGACAGCTAGGCACATGTGTTCTTGACATGGAATGTCAAATAAATGTGCACAGTATCATGATCAGTATGCAACTATGGCTGTCCTGTATACCTATATTTGCATATCTGATTTAAGAAAGATGAGGGCAAGTACACGCATCACATGCACGTGGCAAAATGGTTGAGAGGAGGAAGTAGGAGCATAATTATCAGCTCTGAGTCAATGCAATGAATTCGTGCTTCACACTGCCAACTTTCACAGACAAATAGCTAGAATAGATTAACGGCAGCAACCAGATATGGATCATGAATAGAAGAAAACAAGATGACTGTTCTGAATATTCAGCCTGCTGACAAGACTATCCATTCCTGCATAAGGTATCCCTTTCTTTGCTCTGGCACTGCTCTGGCACTGATTACTTTTCCCAAGGGGCATCTGCATGTTTGGCTGTATTGAACCCTTGTTTGGTGGGAGAATGGAAAGATGTAAGCACACAAACTGACGATGTAACACCAACCTTAGACCATCTATCTCAAGATGAATAAAAAGATATGCTTCAGGTAAAATATCATAAAAATAATCTCCCTTTGAAAACTTAACGTTTTGCTGTAATATAATGCAGCGTTCGCTGATAGGGTTTGAAAAGGTGATATTTAAACCTGGAAATTAAAGATTTAATAACTCGTGCCTGAATTCAAAATCCATTTATCCCACCTCACCACACCACACCTATGCTTTCAATATTGATATGGGGAATTATCAAATGAACAGGACTACACAATGCGCTGTGTTGATTATTAATGAGCACAATTTCCATATTTGATCAGTTTAATCTTACATTATATCAAGCCTGACGTGATGTGCAATGTAAAGTACAAGTTGTAACTATGTGTTAAGTATACAGCATTAATATTCTGCAAACAATTTATGTTGTATCAGCCAGGCACCACACATTACCATCCCACACTGTGAAATTGAATTTACATGAGGGCAGAATGACTACATTAGACTATAAATAAAACCCCTTTTGTTATCATTGTCAACAGCCAGAGTACCAGCAGTACCAATAGAAAAGGAGGGTTCCATCATTTGTGGAGGCCCTGTTACTTGCTAATTTGTGTGTGCTTTGGCTCTGGACTTTGGGCTCAACAAACAAGGGACATTTGATATGGGCAGCAGATGCCAGTGGCTACTGTTTAGTATGGGGTGACAGATTGATGTTCTATACTGAGGCCTCCACCAGCAGGCAACAGTTATATACAAAATTAACACAGTTTTCATCCAATATGGGTAATGTGTTAGGTCAAAAATCATAGAAGGTTTGCATATGACGAATTTGGAGGTATTCCAGCCCCTACTATTCGAATTTTAGTTTCCCCCTCTATTTTTTTGGCTCAAAGTGTCAGGCTGGATGAGATCTTTGTGTTACATATGGGTTCTGATGGTCCCATATGAATATTTTGAGCTCCAGGGGGGTAAAATGGGCCCAAAATTGTCTGGGCGAAATTGTGTCTGGGCGAATGACATTTAGGGGCCTAAGTTACAAGCCATGTTGGGGGCTTCATTTCCTACATAAACAATCATCATACCTCCATGAAAATCTCAGGTCCAGACTATTTTGACCTGTAGATTAAGAAAATCACATTATCATTCATGTCAGATGTGTCCTTGCTATCATACAAGAAGCATACTTATAAAAATTATTTTTCATGATTCTGGGCACATGTCTGGGCGAATGACATGTGAGGCCCCATATGCACACTTTCTATGATTTGTGACCGTTAGGGCAATCATCTCCTTGGTATAAGAGTATGTTTTACAGTTATTTCTCACACGTTTTATTGGTTGAAAACCGATAGGTAACTGTACCAAGTTTCTTTTGTGCTTGAATTTGAAAAGGCCCTTTTTCAAGTCAGAAATGTGAAACTTGAAGTTGATAAATGATGTTATCAAGGCTGAAAATAAAGGTGGCTCCTCATGGAAATCCTTTTCAGGTAGCCATCTTCATTTCATTTCTCAGTCTGTATTGATGCCGGCCTAACATAGAAAAAGAAAGGAAACTGTAAGGGTTAATGCCAAACAAGGACAGGAGAAAGGACATCTCAAATCAAAATGGCCATATTTCTGTTGATGCAGATGATCGATTTATTACCATAATAATTTCTGAAGTTAAATGTCAGTAACTTTCAATGTCAACTTTCAATATAATGTTGGCTATAAGAAATCAGATCCTCGTTTATTCAAACTGAAAAGATGTATTGCTGAGATGCGATACATCACACTGGTAGCAATACACGTTACAATAAAACATTAATTGTAATAAGAGACCGTGTTTTACTACTGACACTTCCCTTCAGTCAGCCGCACACCATCCTTTCAACTTAGCTCTGAAAACACTGACAACGGCCCAAGTGAAGAGGATCTAAACGATGCCTATTGTAATTTCCTGTCACCCTCAGACTCTACACCGTTATAGTATTGAGGGGGTTAGAGGATGTGGAGGTACAAGGTGCAAGCCAGCGCTGAAGTAAGGGCACACCTCTCTTTTGTATTCTTTAGTCTGAAGCTTTTGTATACAAATCAATCAGCCCTCAGCAGGGGTGGTCAGTACCCTAGGTGCATGCTGTTCTCCAGGGGCGTGGTGGTAGTAGACTTGTGGACCACTATCTCCCAGAGTTAACCCTTTATGGTTTACATAGTCTCTCAATGGACCACGCCCCTTTAGCCAGCTCATGATGCATGGGCGCAGTACTGGTGTATAACTCACCAGTGCTATGGTTATGCATCATGTCGATCCTACGCAGCTGATACACCCCAGCAAGAAATAATGCAACAATGTGGAACTGTGAGTCACAAATGCCAGTGCTGCATTTCTGCATCATAGATATGCTTATGGATCTTTAGGAATCCCCAATAGTCCTAAAAAGGCTTAAAGGGGGCATGTGGACGTGCAGGGGACGTGCTGTATAGGGTCAGGCAGGGCTTTAGGTGACATGGTGGGTGGTCAGTTTGTGGACAATGGTCAGTGGATGAATTAATGAGGCATGAACAGGAGCTGACCACCCCTCACTCACCTTACTCCACCTGGGGGTCCTAACCATGCATCGACATGACAAGTAGGGGAAGAGAATAGGTAGGAGATTTTTGACCACGGCCAGAAGCCCTAAATGGTCATTCCAAAAAGGATCTATTGACCATAGCCCTTCTGATCCCCCCCCCCTATAACCCACTTTGAAGCCAGGCCCTTATACTCTGGACATAGGCATACCCACCCTCATCCCCATACCGTCTCTTCTATGGTTTGCTTTCTTCACAGGATTCCTGTAGCCAGCTTCAGCCAAATCCACAGGGCACTAACGCGTTCACTCAAGGACACTAATGCCCACTATTAAACAGTGCCTAAAGAAAATGACTACTGCCATTATCAGGCCTAACCATGTTATCTCTTAAGATGGACAACCCAATAACGACCCCAGCAATTGCCTCTCTGGTCCTCTATGTTGGTCACCCTCATACAATTATTTCCTCTAGTTCCTCTATGAAGATTCACTTTTTTAGCCAACCATACTTCATTTGCTTATCGACTGCTATGGAGTATTATTGTTTTCCTTCAAAATCCCCTTTTGCCTCTTTTTCCTTGACTGAAGTACCAGCTGGAGTATTAGCCCCTCCCCAGGAGACTTGCACCAAGTCCCAGTGGTACTTTATTTAATGGGACACTGATCGGTCCCTAGAGGACTCCTCATTCCAATGCCTCAGCTAGGGAATCCACATCTGCCGATGCAGACCTACAAATTAACTAAGTTCATTTGATTAGAACCAATGTAAATCTACAACATCCCTTTGTAGATATAACAGTGTGGCAATTGGCCATTGATAACTGCCTGTTAGCTCTCGTATGGTGTACGTAGTATGGTTCTTGCATATACCTTGTCCAGTAGAAGGGAGAAGGTGAGTGAGAGGCAAATACGAAAGACAACAGAACCACATGGAGGAAATAAAACAAAAGGACAGAGAGAAAATCAGCTCCTGCCTATCCCTAAAATGTTCTAAAATTAATCTATTGGGAACTAATGGGAAGAAGAACACTCTCACAGGATATATAATGAATTAATGTTTGGATTTTCTTTTTTACTGAATGCATCCCAGCAAAATAAATCGCAAATGTCTCTTTATAAGAACCAGAGACGCAATGTATGTCAGTTCCAGTGAGAATTCCCAGTTCACCATACACTTAGTACCCTATACAATAGCAGCCAAACCAGACAGAATCTCCAATGGCTGGATCAGATAATCTCCAAAGCTATATCCCAACTAGCCTCTCTCCCTGCTCTGAACCTGTCGCCCAAACCCGATTACCACAGCTACATATCCTGGACATCAGCAAAAAACACAGACACAATTACTCTAATAACATCAGGTTGCCATGGAAACGAGTTTTATTTTTTGTGTCCCTTTCCTGCTGTAGCTTTGTAGTTGGCTGACAGGCAGCCATAGGGGCCTTTGGGTGTGAGGCGGATAGGAGGATTGTATAAGAGCAGTGGTTGAAGCAAGGGCGGCCATCGGAGGAGGCCTATATGATTTCTAATCCAAACGTACTAGCAAATTATACATGAAGATATGAATAAATCATTGCTGTGCAATAAATGTCCAGTGGTAATACGGGTGGCTATTTCTTAAAGTGCCACAAGTGCACCTGGCACTACGACTGCAAAGTCCTGCGATATTTCTCTGGGATTTTGGTACATCTTGAACAGCCCAGACATATTATGTGAAGAAATGACCCTCAGAACTTACCAGGCCTAGATCTATAGGGATTTGGTACCGTCCCCTTTATCAGACTTACGGGATGCCTCTGTCAAATCATTATTGTTTTAGTAAGATGACATGGTTTTCAATAAAGTTGGGTACAAATAGAGATTATTCCTCTCAATGACTCTCTCAACATCACATAATGTGTTATCACAACCCGCTAATGCTTCATCTTCAATAGCACACCAGCTTAACATGTGTAATGTATCATTGCCTTTTGTGGCTTTAATTAGGACTAAAAGCCCAACACAAACTGTCATAGCTGCTATTTTCTCCACCATCTCGCAGTCCACATTACCAGTACTATTGACTAAAACTCTAGCCCTAGTCAGATGCCATTTATCTTAGCTATCGCCCTTCCCAACAGCCGACACTGCGGGACTAGTTTTAGTGCTAACTGGAAACTCTAGACTTCTCTATGGTTTCTTATGACAGACGCCGCGAATATGCCTAATGCCTGCCTGATCCCATCTGGATGTCCTGTGTTCAAATGTGATATTCCATTTAAACCTATTGTGCCCACTCTCGCACCACTTCAGATAGTTACTATCAAGTAGGATTAAACAATAGAAAGTTTAAGAAGAATTCAAATCTACAAAATGTTCTTTGGTGAGACGATCGCTCCAGGGCAATCGCTATTCAATAGCTACTATGAATATTTGTCTGTCATTTACCCAGCACAAACTTCAAGTTACAAAAATATGAATGGGGCAGAACTTAGAGTGACAGTCATCATATATATTTCAAAATATCAGAAGAATTTAGGGGCACATGTGTGGGATCGGAGGAATTATATTCTATTAGGCCCCTATGCCAGCACAGTATACCCTTAGACCAAATGCCATACAGCAACCATCAATTGACACATGCGTACCAGACCCTTTCACAAATTCAATAAGGGTCGACTCTCTGAGGGTTTAAAGTCTCTACATTCCGAGGGAAGAGATGTGCCAGGCACAGTGAAACTGTCTATAGATAGAACAAGAATACAAAGACAAATCCCAATCAGATACCTTTCTACCTAACACTCTCGATTGCCTTTATTGAAAGGAAATTGAAGCATTGAGTTCCACCATATTTCCTCAGGCTGCAGGGCTCTGTAATCCCACCCCATGAAGTCAAAGCTGATAATTGGATATGACCATGTATCTTAACTATTTAGAAATATGATTTATATCTTAGGAGCCCAAGGAATCAACGCACTGTGATTCTATATTGTAAATACTACTATATTTCGTATGCTACATGAATACCAGAAGCCCAAGCCATCTCCCTAAACAAATCCCATCCTTGCAAAGGTTGAAGAGAATCTAACTAGGGCTCTCTTTGCCTACTGATTGGCCTTAGGGGTCGGTGTGACAGTTGGTAGTGTTCTGGGTAGTGTGACCTGAGCTGCCATTGATCTGCTCCTCAGGATGAGCCGTGAGCTGCTCACTGACTTATACAGGGACTGCTCACCAGCCTCACCTACTAATATTATTTCATGCTGAATACTACAAAGAACAAGTCATCTTTTATGTTAGTCTGTCGCGATGCAGTGCGAGATGGTGCAATCATATCATTGTAGCATATGTTATATTCTTCCAAATTGAAACATAAGAGTCCTGATATGTCCGGAGCTATTGAGATCCCAGATTACATGTTACCTGCTCATTTAGATAAACAGTATGTACCTATCAACCTTTTCAAAGAAGAGGACTAATCTCCCAATAGTGTGATTTTCAGGATCACTGACCCTTCTGCATTTGCCTCAATACCCTCCCCCCATTCAGGGGTTATAAATAAGGTATTGATCCCAGGTCCACTAGTACTGTTTGAGTCAATGAGTAACTCAAACTGAGCAACTCACCATAAAGACTGGCAAATGGATAAGCAGCTCCGGGGCCTGTTTCAAAACTTTTAGATATTTAGTAGAGCTATTAGCGTTTAGTATAGCCAATTTAAAAGTGCCAATTTCCTAATATATCAATCTGTTTCAGAACTAAATATAACAAAAAAAGGGTGACGCCTATATTAGGGTGTGTATCTCTCCTATATTGAGATAGCAACTTTTGAAACTGATTGATATATTAGGAAACAGGCACTATTTAGGCTTTTTTGACTTCAAGATGTGGTTATATTTGAGCTCATAAGTTCTGTCAATGCTTCCATAAGCCATTCAAATTCTATAGGCTAATGGTATGCTATTATGCCCCTATTAGATCTACATCGGTATTTTGATAATGTATGAATAACTACTAAGCTAAAAAATATCAAGTCACTAAATTGTGGTGGATATATATGTGTAACACATGTACTTTAACACCATGTGAATAATTTCATTGTAATTACCTTTTTTATTTCCTCAATATATTCTATGTGTACCTTGGAGGTGCACATAGAAATCCATTTTGAAACAGGCAAAAAGACTTTTGGTGATTATTAAATCCATTCTGAAACTATTTGAATTTGGTTATAATAGAGAGATATTAGGCACTAGGCCATGATTTACTATAGCAAACATTAAAATATCAAATATAGCACCAAAAGCTGATATAGCAACTTTGGAAACAGATTTGACTAATATGTCTTCTGATAGAGGTTTTGCAACAGGCCCCTGGACATCTGCTCCACATAGGCCTCTATTGAAAGCCATGGACTGGCTTTATCGATTCTACAACAGCCATGCTTGGGTCAGGTCTGGAGGCCAAACCTGCCAACTTAGCATAGTTCTACAAGGATACCTGGGGCCTGTTTCAAAACCTCTATCATTAGACATATTAGGCAAATCTGTTTCCAAAGTTGCTATATTGGCTTTTGGTGCTATATTTGATATTTTAATGTCTGCTATATCAAATTATGGCATAGTGCCTAATATCTCTCTATTATAGCCAAAGTCAATCTGTTTCAAAATGGATTTAATGTCACCAAAAGTTGTTATATTAACTGAAATATTATATTTTCGCATGTTTCAAAACTGGATTTCTACGGGCACCTCTGAGTTGCCCGTAGGATATATTGAGGAAATTGAAAATGTAATTCTGATGAAATTATTCATATGGGGGTAAAGTATGTGTATTACACATAAATCCACCAGAATTCAGTGACTTAATATCTTTTAGCTCGGTAGTTATTCCAATTCATTATCAAAATGCCTATAAAGATCTATTAGGGACATACTAGCATACAATTAGCCAATAGAGAATGTTAATGGTTTGAGAAAGCATTGCCAGAACTTATGAGCTCAAATATAACCACATTTTGAGGCCTAATAGTGCCAGTTTCCTAATATATCAATCTGTTTCAAAAGTTGCTATCTTAATATAGGAGAGATACACACCCTAATATAGGCATTGCTCTATTTGTGTTATAATTAGTTCTGAAACAGATTGATATATTAGAAAATTGGCACTTTTAAATTGGTTATACTAAGTGCTAATCGCTCTACTAAATATCTAAATGTTTTGAAACATCCCCCTGCTCTGTCTGTCTGTATGGTGAGATATCTACAATTTATTGCCCTCCCCTCTCTCCCCTATAGAAATGTTCTCAGATAGCATTGTAGTTTCTTCTTTCTCAACTACCTCTAACGGCTATACTCCTTTACAACCAGGACTGGATGGTTCCATTAGACATGTATAGTGATAAAGAAGTCTGCCTCTGTTGGTTGGCAGGTTTAGTGAAAAACAGGGAGAAACTGACAGGGGTCGTTTTGTCGAAGGGAGGCCCAGTTGTCTTTTTTGCAGGGTAAGGGTTGACATGATGGGCACTGACAGTGGAGCAGGTGGAATGACAGGAGATCCAGAGGATGGGGATGCTGAAGAAGCAGGAGGGCAATACCTTACAACGCCTTAGCCCAGCTTCACATAAAACATTTAGGGTGGATTCAGAGCAACCCAGAAACTCTTATTTTCTTCTACTTGTCCCCATTGTCTGATTGCAGTCTGATTAAAACTGCAGAAACACTATTGATTCAAACGCCAAGGTGTACTAGTGAAAAAGAAAAAAAGGACTTTAACCTTATTCATAAATTAGTGTATGAGTTGACCCTCAATCCCTCTAAATCCTACATATAAGGTAGGACCCATAATTACAGGGAAGGTTTCATCAATAATTCTCTTGTAAATAGTGTGCTGGTAAGACGACCTGTTGTGCACCACACCTGGTGCATAATGATTGGAGAATTGAAGGACAACTTTGGTTGATTTCTAAAATGGATCTTGTTATCAGTGAAACCATAAACCTATGGACATTGAGTTTGAAATAGTGCTATACTCCTTTTGGTCAAATGTGGGCTATTGTAACGTCGCTATTGTAACTCAAACTCTCCAATCTTTATGCATCAATATCCCTATATTATCATTCTTAATGACACATACACCAGCTTTAAAAAGCACTATGTGACATGTGCCTACCTCCATATGGTTACAGCCGCCAGATTATCACCAACTGTCACAACTGCTTTTTCGCCATATTTTGGTCTACATTACAAGTACTATTGACCAAGCGTCCAGCCCTAGTCAGGAACCATTAATTTCTGCTACATTATCGCCCATCTGAAAACCCTGCAATGTGGGGCAGCTTTTAGCACTTTGTAGAAACACCAGACAGCAGGACTAACCAAGGCTTCTGACAGAAGGCTTCACACTCAAGGTTTCATCTGGTGGGATATTTATCTAGCTGCTATATGTATCCACTCCACCTACTCACTTCAGATAGTGTTAATGTCAGGTAGAAATGAATACCTAGTGATAATTGATGGCACCCAAGGTTTGCAATCAATCTGATGTTAATCCATTGGGTTAATGGGTATTGATGTCCTCTATGCTTCCTCCTCTGTTATCTATCTTAACCTAGCAGATGAATCAAGCATATGCAAAAGGTATTACAAATTATCACAAAGATATGCAACCCTACATTGGAGTGAACATTCATAACTTCAGTGCTACTATATTCTTTATCTATGCCAGGCTCTCATTTCAATTAGCTTCTGCAGTGATTCAGTAGGACCTTACTAGGGCTCCCTTAGCCTACTGGTGATTGGCCTAGGGGACATTTGGTAGTGTTCTGGGTAGTGTGATCTGAGCTGCCATTGATCTACTCCTCAGGGTGAGCTCTGAGCTGCTTACTGGCTGACACCAAAACTACTGATAAAGTTGCTGCCATTATTACTGGTTCCAAAGTATCCTCACATCTATTGTAAACAGGGAAATGGTTTGTCTCTTTAATTGTGTTGTTCTGTTGGAAACACAATCATACACACAATTATGGATACACTTGTGCTGGTTAAAGCTTTATCTTTCCTCTTAGGGTAGGAAAAATAGCCTAAGGAAAGGATCATTTCCGGGATCACATGAATAAGTCATTGACTGGAGACACTGAATAGAAGCATGCCCATTGTTCTAATCAATGAGTTACTCAAGCTGAGCAACACTGTGAAGAATGTCTGACCTCGAACCCTGCCTGGTCCTCATGGTGTAGTGTTTGGAGAGCCACACAATCTGTATTGATCACCAAGCACAGTGTCAGGTCTGACTGTTGTGTTGTAGAATACTGCCATCTATAAGCATAGACTTAAGCATCCTGCTTTGACTCTGCCTCACACATATCTTTTTATTCAACTCTTCCCTCTCATTCACCTCTCTAATTTACGCCTTATCCCTACCATTCATAAGCCTTATCCCTACCATTTAATTCCCTAATGGATATAGAACAGTATCCTAGTCAGTAACGTCACAAACACAGTGCAGTGCTTCTCCCAGCCTAGCCTACAGTGATTTGACAGATGAGGCGTCATTCATATTACTGATAACAGTGAATGCTAAAGGAAAAGTATTATGGACTAGGCCCTGATACACCATAGACCCTGTCTCTTATGGGACCACCTAAATTAGCAGGAAGAATGTCATTTAGCCTTGAAGCACACCCTTTTTGAAATACAAAATGTATTCTGACATTGCTGAAAGACTGTTTGGAAGGTTGAAAATCTGGTATCCCGATGAAATTGTCTGGCTTTTATTTCATAACTAGCCAATCATTGCTAAATTCAACCTTTTTTATTTTCTCCTTTATTCTGTAGGTCATTTAAAGTTGAAGGGATTCAGAAGGAGGTGATGGATAGGGTATCTTGATCCTATAGAGTCACCCCTAAACAGTCTGCATAATGTATGAAAATGGGCATTTCCTGGCTAGCTAGTCACAGACATGGCCAACCTAAGAGCAGGGAGATACCCCCAGGGGATCTCCGAATCACCCTTATGAGAGAAAGGTCTGCCCAGGGTCAAAGGGAATGTATGTGTCATATGGAGCTGCAGTTTTCTGTCAGATAGGATGATGGGCCCAGCTCTATGACGCTGTTATCATGGTAGACGCCTAAAATAGTTTTAAGTGCTTCCCAGCAAATCTCTGGCATGGCATGAGAGAGAGAAAAAACTTCATTCTATTCTTCTTTCCAGTTCATTGTTTTGTAATAGGACCACAATCTAAGAGGTAACAATGCTGTCTATAGACTACAGCCATTTTCAGATGAAGTTCAAGAGCTAAAAGTACTTTTGTTTCTCCTGCCACTCTAATGTTTCATTCCTTTGTAAGGAAACTGCTCAGGACATATCGTAAAAGCGGCCCATCACACAGCTGCCAATGTAAATCATGTTACACACCTACCATCTAAATGAATGGTAATTACTGTAACATCCACCAACACATGATAGACGGTCTTACTTCCAACGACCATTACCCAGCTACACCACTGTATCATAGTAGCCCTACATTAGATGTGGGGGCCATTACTCTGTGACATATACTGCAATTAAGGTGCCGCAATATGGGAGGTGTCTATCTTCCTGTAGAGTAATATAGTTAGGGTTGTTGTGTGAGCATAGGGAAAAGGCCCTACTCTCTAGATAGATAATCTAGCCTGTTATTGCAAAGCAAGGTGAATGAAGGTATGATGGATGGTTTAGGTTGTAAAATGATTCCTTAGGCTATATCGTGAAACATGTTGGAGAATGTGCTATATTCATGATTCAGAGGAAGGACATTCAGTTATGTGGATATGTTATAATGAAGAAAATCTTTCAGTGAGTGTTAACTACCCAACCTGTATCTAACCCATACACCCATACAATGCCTTTCAAACGCTACATCAGCAACAACCACATCCCTTTATTCCAAGTACAGATGTAAGTCCAAGTACAGGCCTCAGTCCTCGTGTGAAGCCTGGAAGTTCAAATCAGGGCTATGGGAAGTGGGGAAGCTCTGGGCATGTCTGAATTGCTCTTTCCCGAGGACATCTGACAAATGGTGTTGGAAATATTGATCTCACAACAGAAGAAGTCCTGAGGTCAGTTCTGAGGCCAAACCTGCAACCTACCTCAGTACAGCTCTGTAAGAATAGCTCCATAATCCCAGTCGGTTAGTAGTCTTCATGTGTAGCAATTCATCCTTTTAGATGGTTACAGTGTAGCTCACCAGCCCAGTACTAACTGCCATAACTGCCTCTCACCCCAGTCTAAATCACCACTACGATTGATTGCGTCTCTAGCCCTAGTCACAGATACCATTAATCTCCACATGGATTCACCCCAATATTTGGATTTAGTGCTCAATCCAAGGCCTCTAGTGGATGTTTTGTTCAGGTATGCAATGGATGCACCTCAAGCATTTTGTAGAGGGTGCAGAAGACCTGAAATGGATTTGTATCAAGGACAGTGCTCCCTCCTCAAAGCCATGGTTCCATCTGTACTGCTGCATTTCTATAAAGAGAGAGAGAGAGAGAGAGAGAGAGAGAGAGAGAGAGAGAGAGAGAGAGAGAGAGAGAGAGCGCAACGGCACAAAAATAGTATTTTCTAGATCACCGCCTCATCAGCACTTGCCTCACTGCCACATACCCAGAAACCATGAATAAGATATTGATTACAGACACAGAAAAAAGGCATGGCCACTGTTTCAATCAATGAGTAACTCAAGCAGAGCAACTCAGTAAAGAATGTATGACCTCACACCCTGCATGGCCACTCCGGTGTAGTGGTCTGGTCTTGTGGAGATGATACAATTTAGACTTTCAGTATTGATCCTTCAAAGTTCCTTGGCTGAATTCTGTCTGTGGACAGTTTCCCAGCAGATTTAGCATGCTTTGAATCAGACTCTACAATTGTTCAGCCATCCAGGGAGCCACCATACCTTCAGGGATCTAAATAGTGAGTATACCTGTGGAGCCACCAATCCCCTTACCACACATTCCTGTAGTGGTCTGTTAATCACATGGGTATACTCATTATATCCGATACCCCTCTAACCCCGGCCCTTACTAGAGACAGGCACTTATTCAAATACCGCTTTTAGTGCGATTGATTTTGAGAAATACCCCTATTCCCCCATGCTAATTTGAGCCTAGTGCTTATTTGAGAACATGGCGCTTAGATGAGTAAGGTATATGAGCCAGCGAAGACTTTGCACATTGATTATTAGTTCAAGAAATGGTCTGCATGGAGAGCGAGGCTGAGATTGCCTGAAGTCACCGATGGACAAGTGTAGCGGCACCTGTGATTGGTTGTCTTCATGGCATGTTATGATGACTGTGTCAGTGCTTTGTTAGCCCCTGATGGAATTTCTTTGGTCTACTTATGGGTGTCTGGTCATCTCCGTGACATGACTAATGGTCTGGCGACACACCCAATTTTTGCATGGGGTGGGCCGAATAATGGCATTGGACACTCTATATGAGCATGCACGCCCTGTTTTATCCATTCTGTGGTCCGCTGACCTTCACTGGTTAATAGCCAGCAGACCTGATATCAGGGTCAGCACGGTGGGGTTAGACTATGGATATTTCTCCAGTCCATGATGATGACCTGGTAGCAGTTAACTTACACCATGTCAACCTACCTGGAGGGAATAATAGCTTTCTAAACTCTGAACAAGTATCTTTTTTTTCAGATCATTGCTATGTAGCAACACCACCCTGCTTTCCATCTCAAACATCCCGTAGACTCCTGCGTTTAAACTAAGGCTCATATATGTGAACCAGAGCGTATAGCTCCTTCCAGCATTGGGGAATGTGGCTTATGCATAGATGTACCTTATAAGTGGGAGTTATTTGTCGGAGAAATGCAGTATACATCTCATTGTGTCATCGCATTAACAACCAAAGATGATTTGGAAGATATTGAAAGCACCATCAGTATTCTCATCGCACAACCTCTCTCCTAGCTCCAGTACACTAGGTCTGGTTCCCATTCCTGTTGACCCCAATTCTCTACCTCCTTCTTTCCAACACCAGTGCCTCTGTCCCCAATACATTCTCCTCCTTTATAGCCCACTCAACCTCACTGTCATCCACTCACCCTTGCACTCCAGCTCATTCCACAACTCTATCTCTCCACCATCACCAGTATAAATGCCTCTCCTAGTCACTACCCCACAAAAGCAGTGCCTGCTACAGCTAGCCTGTGAGGACCTGACCGATTAGGGGCCATCCATAACTGAGAACAACAGAGGTTAATGGAGTGGTACAGCCTCTGAACATAGAGCCTCTTTCTCTTAGCACACTATCTATCAGTAGTATCAGTATCAACGTGTCGAGTAGTAAAAGCTAGAAAGCCACCTTTTATTTCACATTTTGTTTTTTTTTTCTGTAGGTATGTTGAAGCCACCGGCAGAAACAAATGAAATGTTATGTCTGCTCTTCTATTTCAGACTAGCACTGTTAATACTGGCTCGATCAATTTTCTCATTTCTAGCACAGTCATAATATGTTTTGAATCACGGTGAAGTGAATGTTGTACCACACTCTTACAGAATGACCTTGATACAATGTTGACCAGGATATGGGCCGTAGCCACCATGGGGAATTGCTAAATTTACGACTGGGAAAGCACCACCAGGGGATCTGAGAATCACCCTAACAGGGGGGTGAGTCTACTTGGGGTCAAAGGGGATATATATGTCAAATCTGAAGCTGCTGTTTTTGTCAGATAAGAAAATGGGCCTCAGTAGCTTAGGATATACCTGACCACAACAAGAATGTTTCTATCGATTTTGCTATAAAGCAACCACAGCGCATATAAAACCCGGGATTAGTCCTCCCCATGGGTAGTAGTATATGAAAACTACACCTTGCAGCGTAATGAATAATTCATTACAAATCAAATTTACTTCATAAAGTGAATTTAAGATATCAGATTGAAGATTGCTATTTTGGTGCACAGAAAAGATACTGTTGTACAGGAAAGTTAGGGACGATAGACATCAGACATGTACCTTCTCCAGAATGCATCTTACAGCCTATCCATTTCTACATGATACTTGCTTCACATTTTGCCTTTGTGCTACTTAAGCCTCAATCGTAAAACAGGATCTCTGGCATCAGAATCAGTAGGAGGCTTTCATCCTCTTCACATTGATCATTGGAAGAAGAAAAGTCTTTATAGCCGCTATGATTTTGATAGCGTTTCACACCATTCCTCACATCAAGGCATATAGGACTCATTAGAGCAAAAACAAAAGAACTAGGTATTTCATCTAGGACTGCAGTTTCTGAGGCATTTATGGCATTACTTTCTTCTACCAGACACCGTACCATAATGTTTTATCTCTGTGCAGGAACCTGAGGCATAATAAAGGAAGCCCTGTCACACAGCTGCCGATATAAAACACCCCTACATGTGGTTTGTCCATCTCCTGTGTGTGTGAGTGAGACTTTCCTCTGACGTTCTGATAGATGGTTCTACTTCCTGCAGGCATTATACGGCCACACCAACGTGTCGGAGTAGCTGTATGGTAGGCGTGAGACCATTACCACTGATTACACAGTGGTATATACTGACATTAAGGTGCCACAAACAGGAAGAAGTCTGTACTGTGGTAGGGTAAAAATGGGAAGGGGAGTGTGGTTATCATGCAGAGATGAAATAAAAACACTGCTGCCTAAATGGTGCCTGACAATTTAGTAAATCACATTATGAATGATATGATTTTGATCCACTCTGAAATATATTGAGGAGACAGTATATAAACATATCCAATCAATGTACATATATGGATTTAACTTTCCTGGGGTAACTCCAAAATAATGCTAGTTTATCACTTTTTTGAAATAGCCTTTTGGTTTAAAATTCAGGTTACATTTGGAAACATCCATGATCCACTGTGCTCTGTGATCCACCTCCTAATATTTAGATATAGATCTGCAAATCCAATCACATCAAAATATGTCTAGCATCCACCCACATACAAATATGCAGAACCAAACGAAAATCATGCCATATATCATTGAGCTGTGCAGGAGTTGGCAATCCTCTGCAGTCTCTATAGCTCTGCTGTTGTACTGCTATATATCGGACCACACACCATTTTATCTGGTAAATGATTATATTCACAGTATATTGGAGCTATCTGTTTGTGATATATGAGAGTCATATGGCCACCAGGTGCTTTGCAGTGGTTATTGATCGAGTTCTCTTAATTCAAATGTCAAAAATACAAAATCAATTGAATAAAAACAGAAAAGAAAACTGTCCTCAGGGAAGAGGAGACAAAGGAAGGATAATCGGAACTGCGTTGGTCTGTCAGACAGTTATATATCGGTCCGCCTCTGTCGGACGGCAGTTTTAGTGAAAAACAAAGAGTTTCATGAGGGGGAGTGACAGGAGTCATTTGGTAGAAGGGAAGCCGAGTTGTCAGTGTTGGGAGTAGTATCAGTGGTGCAGGAAGAGATGATATGATGGGCAGTGGCACTGCAGCAAATGAAGTAACAAGAGATGCACATAGACAGGCTGGTGGTGTGGGAATGGCTGCTGGCAAAGGCTTGTCCTTAATACATATTCATCAGTCTACAGGATAGTTTTCTCATTTAGTATTCAAAGGGCTAGAGCAGGATAAATGGTTACTTCAGCAATACCATGAATACAAACTGTCAAAACTATGTATCCTGATATATGCCTTTATTAACAATTAGATTGTTGGTACTTGCAATAAAAAGAGCTAAAGATAGGTGGAACAGAGAGAGAGAGAGAGAGAGAGAGAGAGAGAGAGAGAGAGAGAGAGAGAGAGACTTATGAAAGGAAATAAGAGAATGAACACACTGGATTTCATTTAGTCTAGGGACGCAAGAAACAGTCACAAGAATCTCCAAGTATACAATAAGATATAATAATGTGGCCAAAATGCTGCTCCTTTCATGGGTGTTTATACTGTCTCTCTCTCCCAGCTCCTCTACTGTATGAATAATACATAAGGATGTAGCTAGGATCAGTGGGAAGGATCAGTCACCTTAGTTAGAGGGCACAATACAAGCAGGGCCTTCCCTATCCATGACCTTGACAAAAAAACCAAAGTCTTTCAGCTCTAGACTTAACAAACAAAATCCTGTATAATAGGCTACTAGAACACGTTACCAGATTAGATTCCCGTAGGTGGAGAACACTAGGAGTGACCAAAGGCATTGGGTAGTAGTAAGTGAGGAGGCAAGTTAAAAGGACCGTCCAGTGGGGATAAGTACCAATTCTGGCCACCAAGGGGACACCACTATAGCCTAAAAAGAGGAAAATATACCAAAAAATTTTATATACTACATTTTTATGTAGATTACAATAGTCTTAAAGGGAAATTCTTATTTTTGAGGAAAACCTTCCAAATTTGGAATATCAATAGAACGTTTTTGAGCATTTGGGGGCAGAAATTAGTGCTTTTGTTGATATTGGTTGCCATGGAAACATTATTTTCATTCAAAATCGAGTAATCAAAAAAGCCTTTTTGTAGCCACACCTACAAGGATCGGTGTGTTGAAAAAATGATAAAAATCCGATTATTAGATCAAATTTTATGAGAAAAAGAATGTGAAGAATATGACAATTTCCCTAATTTTATATTAAGCTAATAGATGATGCATATCGGGGCCCTAGGGCTGTATATGCTGTATATACCTGAGCCGCGGAGCGGCGAGGGTATATACAGCATATACAGCCCGTGGGGCCCCGATATGCATCACCTAATAGGTTTATACCACCATTTCCTCCATTTTGTATCAATTTCTTACCTGATTTCCACAGAATACAGCCAGGAGAAGATATTTTGTAAGTGCAAGCGATACGGCCCGTGTCCGCTCTGCGCGAAGCCATTGTTTTTGTTCTGGCCGGGAGAGGTACCGCCGTGTTTACACTCACTTTTCGTATGGAATCCAGCCATGACATGTTATAATATTAAAATCCCAAGAAGTATTTGATCCATAGACGAGGAATGCGTGCTAATTTTCTCCATTTTCTTCAATATAAATAAGAATCCATTGATTTTCCCAAAGTACGCTAGTCGCGGTCCGGCCATTCCCACCCGCCTCCTTGTCCGGCGAAAGTGTGTCAGTGGCCCGGATGTAGATATAGGTCAACTGCTCGTAGTACAAGAAAGACGCCGAAACAATGGCTTCGCGCAGAGCGGCCACGGGAAAATCAATGGATTCTTATTTATATCGAAGAAAATGGAGACAATTAGCACGCATTCCTCGTCTATGGATCAAATACTTCTTGGGATTTTAATATTATAACATGTCATGGCTGGATTCCATACGAAAAGTGAGTGTGAACATTCGGTACCTCTCCGGTCTAGGTCTTATTTATATTCGCATTTGATTTCATCACCGTTCAGTGTGGCGCAATGGCTAAGGCCTTCGCCTACCACCACTGCGGGCGGGGTTCAATCCTGATACGAGTTTGGATGATTTTTCACATTGAAACAATGGCGAGACCAAATTTCTATGTCCGCCAGCGTCTCACTTGACACCAAAAAAGTATATACCAAAAATTTCAAAAATGCACAAGGGTGGTATATGCAAAATAATGCATGGCTAAACTGCATATAAACCCACCGGAAGTGCCGAAATCGTGGTATAACATCTGATATACCTAGTGAAATATACAAGTTAGACCTCATTTGGGATTTGCATAGCTCAGTAACCATCTTAGTTCATAGAGCCATAACTCTAAAACTAGCAGAGATATTTTCTCAGGTAATATATCATTGGAAAGTTCATAGCCTGAATTTATAAATTGACCTTTTCCCTGGGGGCACCTTTTAGCTTGGCTATACACTGTTTTCCTTCTAATGATGCAGGGTGCCCATTCAGAATAGATATCAGGCTCAGGAAGGAGCGTTTCTGAACACTTAGCTTTTTCCATACACATTAATAGCTCCAAAGCCTTGAGGCATTCTGAAGACACGTTAATAATTTACAACAGATCTTTTGTAACCTTTGAGTCAAACAGACGGCGTTTAACATTATCCCAAAAGATCTTTTCATACAGGATAGAATCTACCTAGGATGTTCCCCTTTTCTTTATTGCCCGGTAATTGATCAACTTGGTTACGCTTCAATTAGCATAGATTTCTGTTCTAGATTTCTTTTCACGGTATGTGATATCTTGAAATTACTGCAACCTTTTGCAATATCATATAGACACCATGGACTTCAATGACAAAGATATGTTAATCCTGATAAGAAGGTCCTAGCAGCAGGCGGTAGGCTGCAGCAGTCCAGCACCTATTTCTACCCACCACTGGCATCCACGGTTATCTCCATGGAAACACCTCGAGTTTCTGGGTGGACGGAAGCCCTGGTGGCAAATTAATTAGGTCATTACTGTACCCCGGAAATGAATATCTCTCCTGCGCCCATTAAGCCTGGCTCCCATTAAAAGGACTTAACTGATCATCCCATTCCTCCATGTCCATGTAATTAGATGAGGGAAACTGTTTAATATGTTGTCATTTATTCATAAAGTGGCAGAGTTAGGGGGGATAGCCTGACTGGATTATATTTAAGCTAGTGAGGTATTTATGAAGGATTCCCAATAATTTAATCAACCTACCACACAGAGACAAACAATGGAATTTACCCACCGTGATGTACCATCTAGCTATCAGCTTCCTCTACCATACACTGTGAAAAAATAAATGGAAGGAGGCCGAAGAGCAAGCTAGGTTTGATGCATAAAATAGATAATTGAAATTAAGCTGCACATAGTAATCTGGAGATAATGGCTAGTTAATCCATGTACATTGTAGTACCCATCGATCTTTACATTAATCTACTGAATCGTACCCGAAGGTCTCAAAGTAGCAGCTCTGAATAGCTGCTTTGGATAAAATTATTGCAAATTGTTATATACTATATTGTCAATGGACTATTCTATGTATTATAATTATGAATGACATACTCAAACCAAACTGGCCAAGCTACCCCCTAGTTCAAACCAAGGTCAACCTATTTTTAGCTTGGCAGGGTGAGGAGTTCACACCTGCCCTCCTCCAGTGGGAAATCCCCAGGATCCCTCCTGTGGATCCCCCACTGGAGAACTCAACTATATTTAGCTTCACCTATCCAATAGGAGCAGCTCACCCTTCCTGCCACAGATTGGAACTGAGCAGAACCACCGACTCAGCATATTTGAGTCGCTCCCTATACTAAAAATAGAAAGTACAGAAATAGACACGACGTCACCTGGGCTTGCTCCTGACTATATAACCTAGCCAGGATCAAGCCTCAGCATCTTATTCTTCTCCAAACCTAGACCCTACGACACTCAGGTGCCTTGGCTTAGGATATAGCTTGGTCAGACTGGCGAGTACTATATTGTACACTGTATCAGTTACTCATCATGCCAATCTTACAATAAAGCTGGATCATCAACTGAATTGTCTGGACTCCTGTTACCTCACTTCATCACATGTAACGAGACATTGACAATATCATTTGCAACCTGTTTTTAACTGTCTATCCCATTACAACTTATTTTACAATTTACGCAGAATAGGATATCTGCATGAACGACCCTTGCAAACATGCTCTTTCAGGTAAAACAGTCCTGTGATGTTGGGTGCTTTATTGAAACACGGAATTAAAGAGCTTCAATATTTCTGTTATGTGGCTTCAGCTGCCACCTGTTTCAGCTTAATACAAAGCTGATTTCATCAATTCTCTCTCACACTCCTCAACTACAACCAGACTCTGGTTACCATATTTTCTACAACAGGGTCTCTAGCAGTGGACAGCCCTGCTATTATTAAAATGAACGAAATTGCATTCTTTTAACTAACAAGTGAACATAAATCCTGAGAGCAGTTTTACAACAAAACTGCATAATGTATCATCTCAAAGTTGAACCATTTTGCATGTTCCGGTTCAGAAATAGTTCAGAATGAGTGATGTATACATTGCTGAAACGACAGGGGCTAAACTATAGCTTGACATGGCTCTTTGCATAATCCTCTCATGGGAATTCAACCTTTTACCGACCAAACAAAATCATCTAAAACAAAAGAGCTTTATCCCTGCCTAGAAAAAAAAACAAACAACCCCAAATAAAACCCTTTGAAGCTCAAGTCAAGGTTGTCAGTTGGGACAGCACATGGTCATCCATTAGGTGGATTGTTCCTGGAAGGGAAGGGCATCCTCATCTGAATGATGATTGTCGTCGCGCCCTCTGCAGGAAGTGACTAAAACCACTCATACATCATCCGCCAGCCATGTTGGAACAGGGCGGCTGGGGTTTGGACCTGGGGGTTTGGACTGTTCACCCCCAGGGGGGGCACTTGCCCATGACCACTGGTTTCAAAACTACCTTAATAATAGATACCAGACTACCCTAGCGAATGGTATACAGTCTGAGAAGGAAAGGGTGGTCTGTGGAGTGCCACAAGGCTCTATTTTAGGCCCGCTGCTTTTTTTACTATATATAAATGATGTAATAAACTGTATAAAAATTGTAAAATCAAGCTCTATGCAGATGATACTGTAATCTACTCTGCAAATGATAATTTTAATACTTCTAAATTTGAACTACAATACGACCTTCAAATCTACCATACCTGGTGTGTTCAAAATAAACTTTCTATCAATGTGGCAAAAACGAAAATAATGATATTCTCATCAAGCCCTAAGAAATTGAACACTCTATCAGCTAATATTTTGTTAAATGATCACTTACTTCAAGTTGTGCCTAGTTACAAATATCTTGGTGTACTACTGGACCCACTGCTTCATTATAACCTGCATCTAACAAACCAGATCAAAACAATTGCTTATAAAATGTATAAATTGTGTCTATTACGCAAATACGTAGATGTAAAACTCGCAATAAGGATATACAAAACCACTATCTTACCATATATGGAATATGCAGATATATGTTTTATGAGTACCTATGACAAATACCTAGACCCACTCCAGTACTATCAGAATAGATGTATAAAAATTTGTCTCCAGGTACCACACTTAACAAATACAAATCGTATTGACAACTCTAACAATATTAATTTCTTATGTGATAGACATTATGTCCACCTTTTAGACTACATGTATGCCAGGTCTCGAAACAATGAATTTTTAGATAATAGACCAATTAGAACCAGATTACATGATGCTCCTACCCTAAATGTTCTAACTCCCAATTGTTTAATGTATGCCAGAAGTGTGGAATATCTAGGTACTACTAGCTGGAATGCACTGACAGCGGGTAGGAGAAATGCCCCTAGCTTGGATCAGTTTAAAACTGGACCCAAAAGCTACTTGGCAGGTCTCTTCCCCTATGTCAGTCCATAGCGCTTGACCTTATATCGAAAATCTTTTTTTATAACTTATTATCTTATTACAATGCAAATTGTGAACTTGAAACAACAATTTTCTAATTTAATATATTATATATTAGTATCACGCTATGCATGACCTATCTAATTAACCTGACCTCCTCCTCGTCATAACTTCATAACAATTATTTTTGTGTCAACTGTCTTGCTGAAGTAGAAACAGAAGAAAGGTAGAACCAGAAGAATCAACCCTTACACAGTAATCTGTGGGGATGAGGTTCTCTTCCTTCATTCTTATCTCGATTTAATTTTTGTCAAATTCTTATACAAATACTTTGTTGGTAATTCATTACACTGTTTACCCTCGTTGATAGATGTCATGTTTTTTCCGGAGATCACTATACATAAGCATATTACATACCACCAATGTACTGTGTGCCTATGAAAAAAATATGTATATTACCGGTTAAACATACATGTATATATCAGTGATTGATGTACCAACAAAATTAAGAGGATACGAAATGCACTGTATTTTGAGATAATAAAGTAAATTCAAACCAAAAATGAGTTGAATACCAAGTGCAGCCTGACTCTGTGGTCGATTTCCACTAGATTCCAAAAAGGTAGGGCGGTCAATTCCCATGAGATCCCTAACAGTAGGGTGGTGATATTTCATCAAAGAGTATCGTTTATGTACCATACATATGAAGGCATAAAATGCCCTCAAAAACAAACTCAATAAAACAAATTCTGATTCATACAAATGCATGAGAACAATAGACAGCTTGGTAGAGGATTGAGGCTTGGAGGGGGGCAGTCCAGACACGGAAAAGGGGGGGCGGTCAAAGTCAATCTTACTCCCTCAAGTAGGGCAGTCAGATTTCAAGATAACTGAGAGATAGGGCAGTAGGGCGGCAGTTGAGAGTGACCTACAAAGAGTCAGTGACCCCCTCCCCGGGGTTCACCCTCTTGTCTGACCTCTCCGAAGAGAAATAATAAATCTAAAATAGATGACACCCAGGATTTGCAGCAATCTCTCACAACTCACACATAATTTCTGCTCTTTTGGGGGAAAGGTTATATGCTTTTAGGTTCATGTTTTTTCCCTGGCATGATGGAGCAATACCATGCTGTAAGGTCTACTCAGGACCTTTTAGTGTAGGCTATCAACCCTCACTGCTTAAAGTATTGCTCACTCTATTTCTAGATGACAATAACTGCTTAGACCAGCTCCATAATTATAGCTGTGTTAACCCAGATAGCCCTACTGTCGTACATGTAGGACGCCTAAGGGACATCATGGGAAGAGGTCTATATCTGCAAGTAAACTAAACAGAAATGGAAGTAAAATTTTGCATCCTATAGTTCTAGACCCAAGGCTTCCAAAAATGCTCCATACAGGTATTCTTAGGTACTTTTATGGATTTACACACATGTCCCAAAATAACTACTACTTAGAAAATTACCCTCTGGTAAAAATTTGGACCTTTTCAGAAGAGACAGACGCCCAAAGTCCTACTGTCCTACATAAAGGGTGGTGCTAATCTCTAGATCCGCTATAGCTAAAGCATTGAAATTTCTTGTTTGGCATAAATGGCCATATATAAGCTTATTTGTCAGTTTCTGGCACTCTTGTACAGGAATTATGGTTTCCATGGCAACCAAAAAAACACAAATTTCAAAAGACAGTAGTCCTAAGTCCTACTGTCCTACATGTAGGACGTTAAGCAATCCCTCATATCTCTGGACACGGTGCAGATGAAGGTCCAAAATTTTGAACAGAGCATATTTTGACATAATTATATAAGTCTACTTATCAATGTGTATCACTCTATGACAAAAATTGCCACTTTAGGGTTATCTGGGTTAAAGGCTCTTAGCAAGTATCCCAAAAATATAGAACTCAGGGGGTTGTCAATATAATATTGCCTATGGCCATATCGGATATGAGGTTTAGGGTACTAGTGTCTCCTTCAGGAATGTTTTTATCACTTTTCCTACTTATTTTTCCTCCTTTTTGACTGTTTTTATGTGGGTAGGGGTGGGCGATGATTGGGTCATGGCCACTTTCTGCTCCACTAACTGTCTCGTTTTGCGGGTATATGGTGCTAACCCTATTAGGGCAGCAGAGGATACCTAGAATTTTTTTTCTTGGACAGTCTCACTCAGAGTGCAACAATACAGTGTTGGTAAGGCTTCTCACCTAGACTACATTGCAACATCATGGCTTACCCTTTGTGAGTGTATCAACCATATGGGATGTACATTATGTATATGGACAGCCCTGCCAAATACAATGGAGAGGGATATTTTCATACATCATGATGAAAGAATTATAGTGTACTCTGCGGCCGACGATGGTTTAGGAGTCTTCCCTCCCATAGACCAAGGTAATAAAGCGGAAAATGGCCGCCGACCAGCATGCCCCGCGTTAGGCCCTACACGATTAGCCCCTATTATCGCCCAGTAGCCCTGCCTCCATGCGGACACTTTGATCTAAGGGATGAACCCGATACAGCAGCGTTTTGATGCCTTTTTGTGCACGGATAGTTCTGTTGTGTGGCAAAGAAATAATGGTGTTCCACTGGTGGACATGGGCGAGAACATGGGTTATTGGGACCCCTCTTTATCTACCCCCCCCCAACTCTATAATGCTCTGCAGACCCACAGCCCCACACATCATCTATCTACCCAGACACGTAAACCAACATAGGTTTACTCTCCCATAACCAGACACAGACATAGGGGTAATATGCTATAACATGGGGTGCATTACATAGGATAGGGTGACAAACTGAGCCAGACTACTGATTAAAACTGTATGGTAGGAGATATAAGATTGTAGAGAGACCTCAATAAGTCATAGCTAGGTGACCCTATATTTTGATCGACAAGAAACATAGGGTTGTAGAGAAAACTTTTATAAATATGCCTAGATTTATAGGTAAGTAACTGGACTTTTCGAAAAGAAAATATTTCACATTTTTTTTTCTTATATTGAACTCTAGAGTCAGGTTGTTCCTAGAAACCTACTGTACAATATAAATGATGCTTACACGGAAACGTTTAGTGTAGAATTGTTGGGGTAGTTCTCACATGCAGTTCGACCTTTGCACATCATAATGAGTGGTAACATGATTTTTTTTTCAATAGACGCCCATACAAACTAGATTCAGTCTCATCACATAGTTCATCCATCATCCTTATCAGATTAGAGATCTGACATTGTTATTCTTCCATATTCCCATTACAAATGCATTCACCTGTTGACGTCCCCTACACTTTGTTTTAAAATGCTACTGCCAAGCAGAACATGTAGGCAATAGCCAGTGTTTATAGCATTTTTCGAATAAACTGTGAATTGTAATAACCTCATTATGATAATTTGTTGTTTTATTTGGTTGCAGGTAAGCTGAGTTTCGCAGTGGTAACCATGGTGATAACTCAGGTAGGACCGTCTTAGTCCTTTATGGGAAGCGAAGTGTAAAAAAATCATGAGATACATTTTAATTTTGGTCACGATGCACCATGTCATTGATGCACCATATCATTGCTGCAAGTAACTCGCCAGATCTGCAATAGAGCCCCATACCAACCCTCAGGAATGAATCAGGGTTTAAGGTAAACATGATGCTTAAATACACCGAATGTATGCATCAGGAAGACAAATGGCAGAGCACGTTCAGGGTTTCTCATGGCCTTATTCGGAAACATGAAGATGACGAGGAGATGCAATTACAATCTTCTGAATAATGTCATCAACCCTCTCAGCATAAATACAGAGAGTGTGGTCTCATTGTATCATATAGCCATTGCGGCGGGCATTGTGGTTACAACAGAAATCCTGCTGTTGATCTCATATTAATTCCTAGAGATTAAAAACAGCAAACCTTTCTCTGTTCCCTTTTTCCCATAACGCATCTTGGCTGTAGCCAGAAAGCAGTGAACCTAGCTCTACATAGGTTTGCCCTCAAGAACATGTTTCTATTCATAAATAAGCTAATGTACAATTGAACTAGATTTATCACACATCAATGTGATTGTATTGAACACCTCTTTCGTATGAATTCCATTTTATGAGGATTTGATACTTTTGGAAGCTGAATAGAACAAAAACGTTCTTTTTGTTTTGAACAGCCTTATGGGAGTGGAAATTAACACAATTATGAATTTGATGATTGGAGACTAATTTTCAAGTCATTATCCGGGGATGTTTTTTTCGGTTAGTTGATACTCCAATTACTAAGGTCTCCAGAGCTTTTCAAAGTTGCCTTGTTGATAAAAAAATGTCAAAAAGCTTATCCCTACTATCACCCATTTTCCAAGATTTTTGGCATTTTCTTATCAACTTGGCAACTTTGAAATGCTCTGGAGACCTTAATACTTGGAATATGGACTAACCGAAAAGAAATGTCCCCTGATAATGATTTGAAAATTAGTCTCCAATCAACAAATGGGTAAAATGTGTCAATTATCCATCCCATAATGCTGTGCAAAGCAAAAGAAGCTAAAAAAGAACTTTTTTGTTCCATTTTTATTCCATAGCAACAAAATTCTGATATCATGGGATAGAATTGGAAGAGGCATTTATTACGGTCAGTTTTATATATAACTTGTATATATTAAAAGGATTTTAATATATTTTACTCTGAGCCAACCTATCCAGAGGCCTTTTTTAATATCTCACAAAGTACTTTCACTGGAGTATCAATTTGGGGTACTAAATTCATAACTTCTTCATCTAGTGGCCAACGAGTGGATTGTATATTATAACAGCAGCTCCTGCATCTATCTAGAAATTGGTTCTAGTGTCTAACCCAGGGTCCCACTAAACTGCATGCAGCTGCTCTCCTGTGCTATATATCACCAGCAAATCCGACAAGATGTGACTCTCAATCTAGTTCTAATCAGACCCACGGTCGTTAGTAATAATAACCTCCTGAAATAACGACCAGACCTTGGAAAATGCAATTACAGACTCTCTACCTCCTGCTCTCCCCTCCTGCCATACTAGTAGCAGAGAACGTCAAACATTTAAGGATGATATGGTGCCTTGATGCACGATGTCTTTTAGTTCTCAGACCTGAATAAATGCATCATACCAGCCTTACTGGTTTGATGCACTCCCACGGCGTTAACTGGGAAGCTACCCCAAAGCAGCCCAGGCGAGTTACTCACCTGCATTCCCTCTGTGCGTATTCATGCCAAAGGAAAATATAGCATTAGTACCAATTGTGTCTTCCTTATAGGGTTAAAGGTAGGAGTTAGGGTAAGTGGGAAGAGGAGGAGGAGGAGGGGGTTGGTTATCACTCTAGGAACCGTGGGGTAATGTCCCTACTTTACAGCTATTCCAACAGGGCCCTAGGGCGGTTCGGGATGGGCGTGGAAGTCCTTCAGAACACCAAACGACCACCATTTTCATCATGCTCACGTTTGGTCATATGGCCTGGTTACCATGGCGACAAAGCGTTCCCTTGGTAACAGGAGGTGATGGTAGCCAGGGAGAGCAACATGGAGGTCCCACTTGTGTGTCGTCAGCAAAAATGTGCACATAGGAAAGGCAGTGGGCTGAGAAATAGGGGTGAGAAATAGGGGGTTATGATTTAAAGGGAGGTGGGTCTCTTGGCTTCTGGGGCCCTGCTTCGTGTCTTCACCTGTCTTGAATTATGGCATGAGGACTCATGAAATAGGGCCTTTGTGAAAATGCTTCTTTCCTGACCTATATATGCCAAAGATGGAAGATGGTGACGCTGTACTCGCAATAAATGCTCGTGACATTGGGAAAAGGGTTAGATAAAAAGGGAAGCAATCTTACAGAAACGTCTTGGCTGTCAGTAGTCTGGGTTAATACTCAATTAGACTTAAGGTCTTTACTGCCGACACATCAAATAAGATAGTCTCCAGCCCATCTCTAACTTCATTATTTCTAGCAGGAGGACCAAACATATAAATGACAGGGGCAGATTAGAATGAGTATTATATAGACTCGATTAACGTGTTTCCTTATCGTCCTCTTCTACCTTTTTGAATTCCCCTTGTCAATTCACGTTTGATCACAAATAATCATTTTCAGTGAGAGGGACCCAAGAGGTGAAACATGAGATACAAAGAGTTGTAACCGACTTCAATTAGCAATCGATTTCAGCCGATAGGTGGTCTACATTTATCATCATGGACGGCACCGGCTGGTCGTCCCATTTATCTACAGATAAGAAACTACATGGGACCATTAATGCCCTCCGCAGGCAATTTAACTGGGCTCAGACGTGTTTTTTTTTCCTGGAGGACAGGTAGTGCAGAAATATGCATATTAATGATGAGCCTTGGTGATGGATTGCCAATCAGAAAAATGGCGCTCCCAAGTTGGCAACCGCTGGTTCCTGTTTTACTCTCCTTGAGTATTAACCGTCCGCAGCCGACCAGCGAACACTGCGGTACTAATGGCGACCAGTCGGCAATTAGTAAAACATGTCTTCGATGGTGAGGAGTGTCTGCATTTATTACATGTCAGATATGGCCATATCTATGTCAAGGCGTCAGCTTGTAAACATCTAAACTCTCTATGTTAAACCTATTGGAGATCCGTATGTCACTCCTTCCCCCCCCCATGGAATATGATGTGGCCGTCTGCTATGGGTCATGATTAGCTTGAGGTTTTAATTGTTAGAATCGAGGGACATTATGATAAATGCAAATGGCCAACTAGTATTTAGCACATTTTAACTGCACTGCCCTTGGCAAAATGGCATGTCCACCATTGAGTACCATGTTGTAAGTTTCAAAGAACATGCAGTTACCCCCACCTGCCTATGGGGCATTGGAAGTTTTTTATCACCATTTTCTATTTAGATTAAAATAGCTAAGGTGTCGGTTGCTTTATATATTGTTTGGTGAGATTTAATTAGGTGAATAGAGGTTGTCATATTCCCCGACTCAAGATAAGGCACCCACACATCATAAAATGCAATTGATTCAATGAAATCAATCGATTAAGGGCCATTTTCCACCACCTGATTTGGTCGCCCTAGTTGCATCCATCGGCCGACAGAGAGTCATGCCTCACAATTCCGACCTAGCGGGATACATTATTAACCAATAAGAATATTACTTTCATTCAGTGCTGATTTTTCAGGGTGCATTACATAACACCTGGTACCCAACATGCTGGCTGTTATCAGTCCTTATCTCGCAAGGTCCCAGATCAAGCAGGGGTCAGCCCACTAAGGAATCCGCTAACCCGGAATTGAATGTTATGACAACCCCAGCGGCCAATGGTCTTGGTGTTCAGGTCTGGGGGCCGTCAGAGTGACCACATCGGTTGGCGGAAAATCAGCCTTAGACCCATAGTCCACTTGGCTTTTCGGCGGCGAATGAGCCATACATTTCCTATCTAAATTGCTATGACAGAGGCCAAGTGGACTATCGATGTAAGCAGGGTTATAAAGTACTAAAACCATACCGTGTGATACCTGGGGATAATAGCGTATGAATGTCTTAAAATGGAAGCTGTTATACCACGGTATTGGAACGCCAGTTTAATTTCAAAGCCATCTTAAAAACAAAATATAAAAGAGGTGAGATGCAGTATATGATAAAGGCAAGTAACACTTAATGATACATGACCATGTATGTGCATTGGAGAGATCTAAGGACACTAAGGGCATGTCTCATATCCACCTCGCATCTACGTACACACACGTGCAATAATAGTAGTCTCTGCTGTCCATGCTACATTACAACTCATACATACCCACTGTACACGATAAGCTGCTCTCAATAAAAGATCTAGTGCTGCATCTAGATGATTTGAGAGCTGCTCATCAGTAGATAGCTAGGTGTGACTCATACTTACTGTGGCAACCAAGGTCTATACTACAAGTGCTGTGTGTGCGCCGTGACAGTAGTGCTCATAAAATTATAGGCACGTGAGCCTTTCATCGAGGCAATTTATTTAAGCAGTAAAATTCTGTAAAACTGTCCTTTACAGTAACTATGTCGTGGTAACTTGCATATACCTTGTGTTACAATGATATTACGGGTATAGGCCCTACTACTAGTCTAGTCTATAAGGCGGTAATTGGGAACCTGGTGAAAAGTGGCAGTTCCGTACACTACTTAGACCGTAATGCGGGTTCCACTACTAGCTCTGTGATCTAGTAGAACGCTTTGATGTAATCTAATAGGGATGTTTAGGATGTTTACCTCCCCTGTATCACATGTACGCTGCAGACTCACCAATACTGCAGTTGTACGTCATATTGTCTACGTTGTTATTGCTAAAACTACCCAATTACCATTCCTTACAGTCGTTGAAAGTAGATATGTTTGAAGCCTGTTAGCAAAAAAGTATCAATCTTGACAAATGATCAGGTAAATGTCTCACAACCATGGATTGGTTGTGGCGAGATATCTTAAATAATAGTCATTTGCACATTCACCATCTCATTTCTATGCTGTGACCAAGCAGACATTCAAAGAGAATTACAAAACAAACTTCCAAAAGTCATGAATTATATCGCAGACATAATTCTTAAAACATGTCAATTCGTTGGTAATTCTTGGATGTGAAGGGAGAGCTCCATTATAGAAATGTTTATGTTTTACGTTGTTGGTTCATGAAGAATAGCATTGAGTGTTGGCTTGCCTCAGGATGTGCTTCAAAGATGGAATGGATTCTTAACGGTGAATTAATTGATGGTTTACATGTTGCCTGTCAGGATTGAAATTGTGAGAATGAAAGTAACACGTGCAGTTGTTTAAAGATATTTCTTTAAAATAGTTTCAAGTTTACACGTCTCAATGATGTGAGGCCTGATTTGATGTTCTTAGTCCCCGTGCTACATTTTGTAAAATTAAGCTACATTTTTGTATATATTAAAGCTACATTTTGTATGATAAAGCCAGACGATAGGAGACACTTTATCACATTCAAGAAGTCCATATAATTGAATTTTTGATAAATATTTGGCTGTATGAAACATTTTCTTTTATAATTTTCATGTATTTTTGAAATGCTTCCTGGTAAGCATGTTATAACGTGTCTAGGACTTTCTTTACTCTCAATGTCATATGACTCCCTTTCATTCCTTTAAAAGTGCCTCTAATGAGCTCCATAAATAACGGCAAAGTAGAACCAAGCCCATAATCCAAGGCCAACATGTACTTTATAGAATCTATAAACCAAAGTCCACATTAATAAGCAATTATGGTATATCTCAGCTGTGCTTATTACTGCAGGCTCCTAGATCTTCCTAGCACCCCCGGCTAGCACATTATGCCTCACCACCATGTGTTGTGTCCTTACAGCCCTATGAGGGAGGCAATTAACACATTAATTGTTGCACGGTGCCTCCAGGTTAGGGTCCTTGGTCGCCATGAATGATACAGGAGTGCAATGCAGCATGAGCAGCACTGGTGGATTTACTCGCCAGCCTAAATTTAATTGGCAAATACCCAGGCGTTACAAATGCTTTACCGGCCTACACGTATATATCAAAGCAGTTAAGGATCGGCATATAGCACATTAATCTGAACAGTTTCTTGAAAGTTACCCACTAACCCCAACCCAGCATTCGCAGTCACAAGAAGCCCAACTAGAAGCCATCCACTAAAATAAAAATGAAAAAAAAGAGATGAGAGTCTGTTGGCACACTCATAGGAATTTACAGGGACGTGGGTTTAATGTCGATATTTCAGTGTTATAATTATACACTCTCAGTGTAACACAGCGTCAACAGGAGTTCAGAATTTGAATCTTGACTATCTTAATTAACTGATTTTGCATCCTAAGCGGTCGTACTGTAGGTTTAATACTGTAACCCGATGTCAACCCAACCTACCTCAAGATTATAGCAACGGTGTTCTAACATCAATGCCATCAAGGGCCAATGCGACCCAGGGAAAACTCAAAATGCTACAGTGCATCTGGTTCATTAATGAACACCATCTCATAGTTTGCTGTAGTCTACCATGAAGGGATATGGAGCATTCATGTCTCGCATTGGTATCCAACCTAATGCGATATAGCCTAGAGCATAAGAGGATTTATCACGGAGTGCTCATTGTTTAACAACGATGTTTAGACGGTTGGTAGATTTGTGGGGAAGTTGAAAATGACCACTGGACTGAGATTACACCAGTCCTTAAAGCAGAGGCTCCCTGGATATACAATTTTCTATATACCTCTAACTAATATAGAACCCAACGCACACACAGTGACACTGTTCTTGTCCTATTGCACATCTGTAATGACTCACTGCCCGCCTACGCCATCCCACGTGACGGCCACAGGTAAGCTACACAAATATGTGTCAGGCTAGAACAACTCGGCAGCATGTGGCCAGGCTGCCAGGGAGCCCGGTTAGCTCAGTCGGTAGAGCATCAGACTTTTAATCTGAGGGTCGAGGGTTCGAGTCCCTCATTGGGCGTCACCGTTTTTATGCAGTCTCCATTCTTTGTCCATAGTATGTTATAGTAGCAATTTCAGATTATAGTAGGAAGTGAGACCGCTGAACCACTACCCACTATCTTGTACAAATCAAACAAGGTGATTGTACAAATATATGTGTCTAAAAATGTACGGCAGCACTGCCGTACCTATTCTATTAGTTCTACATATAGTCTGTGGCTTTGTAGAGAATTCAGTACGCTTTTGTGTTGTGCTATTGAAAAACTATACGATCATGATTGTTTAGTTTGTACAGATCTTACTATTATCACACTATTTGTCACAATGTGATTGTACCAAGTGTAAAATAGGATCAAATCGTTAGTTGTTCTGAAACATACACTGTAAAAAATAGTGTTTAGATTGTAAACACTTATTTGTCCCAGTTTTTTAAACACATTGCATAAGTGTTTACATTCTAAACACATTTCACCTAAACACATCCATATGTGTTTAGATTTTAAACACACATTAACAATGTGTTTAGATTGTAAACACTTATTTTGAAAAGTGTTTAGAATCAAAACACTTTTTGAAAAGTGTTTAGCAAAAGGTGTTTAGTCAAAAAGTGTTTACACACAAAACACTTTCCCAAAAAGTGTTTAGAAAAGTGTTTACTTTCTAAACACATTTCAAAAAGTGTTTAGAACATTTGAATAAGTGTTTAGATTCTAAACACTTATTTAGATAAGTGTTTAGAAATTAAACACTTATCTAAACACTTTTTGGTTGTCTAAACACTTTTCTAAACACTTTTTGCCTAAACACTTTCCTATAAACTTATATAAAAAGTGTTTAGAAAGGTGGGACAGGAAAGTGTTTAGATAAGTGTTTAATATCTAAACACCTTTTTTACAGTGTAGACCTTCACCTGTCTATAACGAAGTGAATAACAGCATCTATCTAACAGAGTGTTTATTTCGATTAAGGATCACCAAATTAACCTACAATCACACGTTTCAGATTCTAATAGGATATACAGGTAAATTAGCTGACCTTAGCAGCAAGGCAAAATATACCTAATCAAATTTATACTAAATCAATTAGGCTAGTTAGCCAATGAAAATGACAAATTATTCTTTGAAATTGCACGAAAATAGTTATTCCTGGTGTAGTAAAATTAGACTAAAAGTGGACCATAGCCACTCACTAGGATAGAAAATCTCTTAAATCTCTTATGTCTTTTTCATCTTCCTTCCATCAGTGTGATTTGTCTGCGTCTACTGTCAAGAGTACCCCCAGTGGGGAACAGAAGTAACGACAGCCACTTTCCACTCCGATCCCGCCCCTCTGTTGGATCACTGCCACAGTCCCGTCTTCGTAGGCTATACTTGTGTAACCCTTTGATATGTTTATCAATGTATCATGACCATTATACAAAAACCGCCAGGACTGCATCTAAGCATCATGCATATATATGAACGCCTCGGGAGTGTATCAACGACAGAGTGTCTGCATGATACCTGGACTCACCAAGGCTACAGTCATGATGATGCATGCACCAATACGACAAAAGACTGTTTTGCTTTAGCACACTATCCCGGGAGGGGATTAGGTCGAGCGTCTTGTCGTCAGGGGTCTATTTCTAAACAACCTACGGACACCAAATACCTCACCAAAATACGACCACGACCAAAGAACCTGACAAAATTGTAAGATCATTGTAGAGAGCTCAAGACTCTTTTTCATGCATTTTAACAATAGAAATATGCAGTTGGTAGCATAGTGTCTATTGTCCAATTGTCATTATCATTCAATACTCCAAATGGGGGGGGGGGGTCGTTGTCTGTTTTAAAAAAGACCCCTGGACGGGGCGAGAATTAAAAGCCTGTCCGTGGCTGTATTGGCTTTGGGATTTGGGAATTACTGCAGTGCAGGTAGGCCCCCTAACACCACCATTACACAAAATGGTCTTCTACAAATCAGATATCTCTGGAATATGTAGGAACATGTTGTATGTGCCCGGTATGGGTGGTTGTTGGATTCAGAGTTTTATTAAAAAAAATAGATGATAAGGAAGCTATTCAGTAATAACCATGTGTCCCAGCCTTAAAGAAGAGGTTGGGGGGGGGGGCGTAAAAAAAGAAAACGAAGAGAGTACCAGAAATAGTTTAAGGAATGTGGAACACAAATCCCCTCTGGGACTTTCCTTCTCTGGTGCTACCACTACATATTTGGAATGTGAAAAGGAACTTTTGGTGGACGTGGACATTCCCTCATAATAATAGCATTGATCCTGAGAAACTCTCTTAGTGCTTTGAACGTTCGTCCTGAGGCGTTGGGGAGGAGAAAAGAAAAAAAAGATAACTTTTTGATTTCTATAAGGACCCTTTGCCCTTCTTGTTAGTGCATTACCTGGAGGCAAAATAAACAGGATAATGTAGACAGTGAGGTATATATATATATATATTTCTTAATACCATTACATTTTATTGATAGCCCTATATGTTGGCATATTAAAAAGGTTCATTCAAGGATCCAACTCCTAAGATGTCAGTTTTTATCACAGATGCCGTAAAACCTTCTAAAAAAAGGGGAACGTTACTGATCGCAATCAATCAAACATGAATAACACCACTAATAACACTTCTAGAAACACCGAATATTGTAGCCAGACTAGTACAATGTATGACTTTATGTATACCAAAAAGTTAAAGTGAGGCTTGAAAACTCTGGAAGTTATGCATTGGCAGAAAAATCTGAAACTCTGAAAATTTGGGAATTTATTCTTCCATTTCTTAACTTTAGCCTAGGTCCTTCAAAATCCTTCATACAAGGACTATACTAACTGTCCATTGTTTCTAGTAGAACTACTGTACAGAATAATTAGAATTAGCCTGATATATAATACTTGTACTGCATATTCAGTACCTGTGTAGAGGCTATATTGCATGTACCATCAGTAACATTCCCTATTCATTAACCTCTCAAAGAATGGCCACAGCTCATCTATACATCATCATATTCCATTGGCATCACATAAACAATGATAAACGAGTTTGTACTGTATATCTAGAGTCATTTAAACATGCATAAGGCCCATCTTTGGTGTCTAATATCACTTTGAAAATTAAAAATCAAAACTTTTTGTACATTTGTCACTACTCACACATCCAATATGGTGCTAAAATATATCTTTCCATACACCAAATAGTCTTTTCTCATAAGCCAAACATGTCTACGATTGAATACAAATGATAGAAACACCATACAAGATAATAGGTTGGCACTATAAAAGTAGAACTCTAATCATCTCAAAAATGCGTGTAGCTATCAGTAACGTTCCCTATTCATATGTGGTGCTAAAATTTATCTTTACATACACCAAGTACTCTTTTCACATAAGCCAGACACATCTACAATTGAGAAGAAATGCTACAAACACTATACAAGGTGGTAGGTTGATATTATGAAAATATAACTTTGACCATCAAGTAATATCTGTAACCATCAGTAACGTCCCTGGAACGTTACTGATCGTGGTGTGCATTGAAAATCACTTATATTTACCTGGCATGGGTAATTCCCGAAGTATATCAAGAAACTTTTTTATGGAAGACCCCCTCCAGGGAATCTTTTGATTGCATATAATAAGAAGACTGGTGATATTCCCTAACCAGGTTAGATGGACTCTATCAGTAACATTCCACTCTTGAAAATTCATAATTAAATACATATAAAAAATAAATTATGCCCCAAGACTCACCCAAACCATATGGAAATTTTAGCTATGACCCCCCACTAAGGAATAAAAATATTCTTGGTGGTGTAGGAGTGTTTCCCTTGCTATTATATGCCCAATATATATATATATATATATATATATATATATATATATATATAGGCCTATGAATAAACTGGTCACTTGCGTAACCTCCCCAAAGAAGGATGTAATAAATAAATGAATAAATGCATGGCTGACCCTTGGTAACCCCTGCTCCCCTTTCTATAGAAGATCCCTCCTGGGGCCCCTAACACCGTCCAACCACAGTGCCCTTTGATTGCCCTCTTTGTCCACTGCTGCCCTGTTGCCCTTTTGTGGCTGCCCTCCCCTGACAGTGACAGTTTCACAAGGTGACAGCTTCACAAGGTGACAAGTGACAAATGGTTGTAGTTTCACACTACACTGGTCTCCAATGGTTGGTAGAAGGGGGGCCCAGAGTGGAGTAAATCTGTGTGTGCCACCACCAGACCTTTGTACCTATACAGGCATTCTGTAAAACACTGTATAGGCATACCTATAGTTAACCTTTATAGCTTGTACTCACGGATATGGCCAACATACAACATAGATCAGCTCTATGTGGGCACAGAGATACTATATATCTTATATATGATAAATTATAGTCTTTATCTAGAAAAAGATAGATCTCAGTTTTTACCAAAACTCATATAAAACCCACGCCGCCTCATCACAAAGGTCAGAAGTGTTGTGTACACCTAAATGTATCTTCTGGGTGTCAATTCATGGTAATTCGCACGTGCATTTAGGACCATTCCCCACTCCATTTTTACTTCATGTTAATTCATTGTTAGACTACCTACATATTTTCATGAACTACCCCGACTCCAATAGATATGAAGAATAGATTACCATTTCTAAATGCAATAAAAGATCTCCACGCACCATCTACATAACAGACTTATGGTCCAGAGAACTGATTGAGGAAATTCCCAGGTAGTACCGCCCTTGTAAAGCATTAAACCACTGCCCATGGAATCCCCTACCCCCATGTTATCAGGCATACATAGCACCTGGTAGGGCGGGCTGGATGCAGCATCTTGATCCCTCCATTGCCCGGGGAGGGGGGGGCACCTGGCTCTATGTGGGTCACCCACAACTGCCACCCTACCGCCCTATCTCTCAGTAATCTTAAAGCATATAACTTTTCCCCCAAAAGAGCAGAAATTATATGTGTGTTGTGAGAGGTTGCTACAAATCCTGGGTGTCATCTATTTTAGATTTATTATTTCACTTCTGAGAGGTCAGACAAAAGGGTGAACCCCGGAGAGAGGGGCACTGACTCTTTGTAGGTCACTCTCAACTGCCGCCCTACCACCCTATCTCTCAGTTATCTTGAAATCTGACCGCCCTACTTGAGAGAGTAAGGTGGACTTTGATCGCCCCCTTTTTCAGGAATCCCAAATAGTGCCTGAACCGCCCCCCTCCAAGCCTCCATCCCCCACCAAGCTGTCTATTGTCCTAATGCATTTCTATGAATCAGATCTTTGTTTATTGACCAGCAGTATGTTTTTTAGGGCATTTTATGCCATCATATGTATGGTGCATAAACAATAAACTCTGCCAGAATTCCACCACCCTGCTGTTAGGGATCTCATGGAAATCCACTGCCCTACCTTTTTGGGATCTAGTGGAAATCCACCTCCGAAAGTTGGGCTGCAGTCGGTATCCAACTCAAGGGCAAGTGCCCCCCCCCCTCGGGTTCCACTGCCTCCTCAACCAAGAGGACACGACGTTAATGGTAGTTATAGGGTCATCTCCACCCAATGCCTTGTAGGAGCAGGGGCAAGGGCCTTGGTATGCCAGCAGGGACCTGGAGGTCGGCCATGGAGGACAGACCTGCATGATAATATGGGTGAGTATGGAGGGGGTGAAGTCCTGATTGCTTCTTTTACAAATGGAGTGGTAGGGGATAGAGTGAAGGACCCTAAGTGGTGGATCCGTGAATACACTGGTGGCTAAGCCAAGCTGACACCGTACTGGGATGGGTTGATTGCAAGGCAAGCTAAGGCACTTACCGACTTTAAGTGGTTTACCAATTAAGCAAGCCATATGTAGGTAAGGTGGGTGTATTAGGTCTTACAGACTGTAGATAACCCTTTATGACCATTATATTGCATTCTATGGAAGTCCATAAATATACCGGTTAGCGAGATCTCAATAGCATCTGGCAAGTTTTATGAATACTTTATGTTAGATCAATTTTGCAGTTGCGCATTTAACATCTCCAAGACAGTAGACGTTTGATATTGTTTAAAAAAACAACAACTTATAATCAGTTGAAGAGAATAAAAAGCCCCATTGTAAACACACACACACACACACACACACACAAAAAAAAACAAAAAAACCTCAACCATCCCTTTTCTATATCCCAAGACATGATAATCACGTGCCTCTTATATGTTCCACCAGTCCCAAGGAGTGCCCCATGGGAGTGTTCCTTATCAGTGCCATAGGAGTCCTAGACACGCATTCTACATCCCTGCTATCCCCAGGGACAAAAACTTCAGACAAACATAACTGCCAACTCAGTATGGTATACTAAATAAACCAACGTGATTTAAAATGGCACTGACTATGTAGGAATATTCATATTGCATGTCTAAGACCGTAACATGGCCCTGCCTTCTATTTATAAGCTTAGTCTTTGAGGCCAGCCTGTACATGTCAAACGAACCCTGTCAAATGACATTGTTCCGTGAAAGGGACTAAATGACCAGTATACCTTAGCTTATCCTCGTGACAAAGTAGAAAACTGCAATACTCAAACATGGGGAATTCGAAGATTTATTGCGCCATGGTTGCAAAGTTAGAACGCAGTTAGGCCTTACAATATGAATTCTCTGTAATCCAATGTACTAGAGACCAATAAAGTGTTAAGCATCTTTTGTCCTCTGCAAGGTTGAATGCAGCACTAAGGGAGTGGTCATTATTTATCAACAGGGGGGGGGGTGGTGGGTTTTCGCGCCGACGCGCGGAAATTTTTTTACCCCCCCCCTTGACGGCAGTCAAAATTTTTTGCGCCCCCCCCCCCCGCGCCGGAGGCGCGGAGAGTTTTCGTGCCCCTCTTTGATCTATAGTAGCGCGTGGGCTTTTTTGCTATAAAGAGGGTGAAGAGGGGTCAAAATTTTTTTAGCCCCCCCCTCGGGAGGGGTCTGAAAATTTTACGCCCCCCCCTCAAACCCACCCTCCCCCCCCTGTTGATAAATAATGACCACTCCCTAACAAGTCCAACAAAAGGCTACAACCAACTTTTCAGGGTCATCATAAAAAGAAATGAACCTTAACCTGGAGAAATGAGACCGATGAAATTAAATTTAAAGTATCTCCTGGGGGGTTATTTCTAAACAGACTACGACTGCACTTTCACGGTCGCACCGGAATTCCCAAGGGAATGATAAGGGTATCATTTTGCAGTCGAAGGGCTCTGTGTGAGCATAGAGCTTTAAGAAAAGACCTCAAAAAGAAACTGAACTGTAGAAAGGAGGTTATCGTAATATGAGACAAGGGAAGTCGTATAGAGAAGGAAATAAAATGCCTGGAACTCAACCAATGTCGGTTCCCCCACTCAGAGGGTCAGCTAGGGACAGGTTGATATGTCGAGCTGCTCATTGTGACGTATGGAGACGATAAGGGACTCACGTGACCCGGTCACATGCTCAGCAATCCACCTAGGGATTGGATGTCACCCTGGCACTTGTTAATACCACGTGACTGCCTTTTGCAGCTGCTGCAGCTATACTCACTTACTACTGGTTTACCTATAATGGTCAACACCTATAGTGGAGCATATAATCTGAGTTATAAAGGCCTGTCAATAAGGGAGATCGAATGATTGTCAAATTGGTATCTCCCTCTGATTCTACATTTCTATAGAGATAATGCTCTAAACCGCTTAAGTATTGGACCTACAGAAGTATATGTTGGAACTGGAAACGAGCATTAATATATTAGAAAAGTAGAAAAGAATTACATCATATCTCATTTCCCACTTCTTTAGAAAGAAGAACTTAGCATATATTCTACTTAGTGACATACTTACCGTCCAGACCAAGATAAGATGGCTGCGTCTATAACACCACTAAATCAGAAGGAATCAGGATATTTCTGTGGATGGCCTTTTTCCCCTTGTAAAGCAGATTTATTTAAGGTGACGCTGAAAGCTTTCCACCACAAGCAGACTCATCAGCGCCATCCTCTTGGCGCCAGCAAACCAGCCAATTAGAAGCCCTGTTTCTAAGGAATTGGATCCCTTTGAAAAGCCCCTTCGAACACACGGCTGGTCCCGGTGGTCAACCCACTGCCTCCTAAGGCGTCGTCTGGGCACCAGCGAAGCCTGGCTATCCAATTTTAAGTCGTCTGCTTGATCCTCAACTCTGTGTTTTCTAGGTCGGGAGGAAAAAATCGGGAGATTGCAGAAAAAGAGGAGAAAAAAATACGAGCCTTTTCTATCTGACTGCTGTCTTAGACTGTGTCTTCCCTCCAGGGTGCTGGAGTTAATGCCATGGAGGTGGTTACTATGAATGTCTACTCTAACTATCTAAGGGTTGCATAATACCCTAATCCTTCATGCCCCCTCGTCAAAGTGTACTGGATGGCGATTCTTAAGTCAAACGAAATTCAGGATTAGCTTTTGTTGGGAGACAAGTAGGTTTGTAAGAAAAGAAAAACAAACCCTTGATCCCGTTGATGTTGTATCAATTCTTAGCAGGAAGATTGCATACGATTGCCATGAAAGATTTTCGTATCATGGAAAGTATAATTCACAGCATGAAGCGATCATGCCATTCTGGTCATTCCAATGAATGAATTTTCTTCAAAAGTTATAAATTAACCTCCTGCATTCGTGTATACTGATGTTTCTGCTGGGGGTAGGAATAGGAAGCAGCTCATAGGTGTTCCAGGGTTGAAGACGTATGCAGCCAGACATTGCTCTGGGTACTAAGGGATGTGCTTGTATAAAAACTGTCCGATATGTTTACTGTTTGTCGATGTCCACTGGGTAATCTAGCTGCTGAGTATAGCTACTTTATCTAATTTTCTACACACACATATATATATGGATCTGCTTAATGTAGGGCTTTGTTCATAACTATTCTAGTATGTTCAAAAGGTCATACAGACACAAATCAGAAATATTTCATAGATTCCTTTTATTATATCTGGCTAGGTGAGGGAAAACATGACTCCCGGGGGAAATGGACTTTTTAAGGTTTAAGTCATGGGCTTTAAAATGAGATATCTTGAGCTAAATATCTCTGATAGTTTTGCTGTAATTGCTTGTCAAACATATGTTGGTGTGTACAACTGAAAACGGGAAATAAGCTTTAAATGCATTATATCCTATCATAAACACTAATAATGCAAAAAATGCAGTTTTGTTGAAAAATAACCAAAGAAATGTCATGTTTTTGTCATAAAATTGGTTCTAAAGGGTTTTTTTTAGCGCTGTTTTCGGTTCTGGGTTCCTGAAGGAATTTCACAAAAAGTTTGTGGCAAATATTCCCAATTGGAATAGGGGAGTGGTGTCCACGGCAACCAGAATTTGCCTTATCTACCAATTTTCTATGTTTCCAATGCAACCATTGTTCCAAAAATGGAACTTTTTCAGTGGAGACGGAATGATTTTAAGTATACCACTGGATTCCTTATCAAAAATTGGTCTAAAGCTTTTTTTAGCATATATTTGTCAGTGTTTTACCCATATACTGCCCACTGGTGGCCAAAACTAGTACTAAAAATCCCCCCGGAGGCACGTTCTCCCCCGTTGGGCAACAATTATTCCACAATATAAAAACAAAAACATTCAATCTACATTCGTAGTCTGTAGGAGCAGTCGTAGAAAATCTAAATGGGAAAACGGAAATTGGAAAACATCAAATGATTATCACAGATTGGGTCATGAGTCTCGGGTATCTATTTCCTTGAATGATGTGGCTAACTAAGAGTGTAGTTATAATGAATACATGAACGATGGCATCTTAAATCCTCGTCTTCTTTTATAATGTGTCCACCGGGGACTCGAGGCTTCTCATTGCTAGATTTCCATCACAAAATACAGTACTTTTGTTGCAAATGCTAGGCTTATGTACTGCGGTGTAAAAGAAACTACTGACCGGCTCTCAATTGCATGGATGCATCCTGCCAACCCTGAGGAAGTTCATCGACCCTGTAGAGGAAGGATGATGCATATAGATACAGCCTTGATAAGTCGGCTCACTGCATTTATGCACCATGACAGCAAATAGCTATACATCTACTGCTTTGTGTCCTATACTATGCAGGCCCTTAAAACTAAAAGGGTTCTAATGCATTATCAGAGTGGGTCCCCTTTATACATTGTAGACATCCCTACACAAGAGTGTGCTAGAGTCACTGACTACTTCCAGATGCTAATAGTTGAGGTCACGTGGACGTAAATTCTGCCCTCTCGTGAGTCATATGGTATTCAGGCCTGCACTGAGGAGTGTGCTGGCTGCTGATTGGTTTAGAATTGGAACATAAGAATATTGGTAAAATTATGAAAAAAAAATCACAGGTGTTCCCAAACACTTAATAAATGGAATAGTAGGTGTGTTTTTATATTATGCCAAGGTTTAGGGATTTTATGAGGCATGCAAAATTTAATCTGGCCAATGGAGATTTTTAAGCCCAAAATAGGGTGGAACGGCACTCGCTGCACATATCATTCCATTTTTTAAGATTTTTAGGGTTAATCCTATAGGACTCAGTGTGGAGGCCTAGTGGAGCCACCATTTTGAATTTCGCTGGTTGAGGTGAAACCCACTGATAACACATAACCTTATCCCTGGTTAACAACCACTTCCAGGGTCATGCTGGTCCCATCCTATCAGTTCTTATCAGTGTGTGTCACCAGAACCAGCTCCAGACCCACTAGTGGCCAATACAACATTCTGTCACATTGTGTATGAGAGATGGTTTAATCATGCTATGGTTGAAATTATGACCAACAAACATTTTAGGCGGCTGTTTTTGTTTGTTACGCTATATAAAAACATAGAGGAAATGGATTTAGTTCCCCGTGACCTTGATAGACAAATGACTGTGTCCTTCCCTGACAGGTTGGACAGAATGTGGAGTCAGAACTGGCACCCAATAGGGATTTTAGCAGTGGGAGCAGCTGGCCGAGCAGCTCATAGACGCACGCTGGTATTGACACTGTCTGATAGCGAGCAGCTCACGGAATGCCAATGTCTGCAGCTCCATACTTCCCTCCCACTACTATTGCCTGTTACTATTTAGGTAATAAGACTGTTTTGGACAAGCAGACTGAAAATGACACATCCGCATTGCGGTAAAAGAAGTGCGTATGACTAGATGCGGATTAAGATATTTGTTTTGATGCCGTGAGTGGAATTAACCTCTCTAGACCCTGATCCAGTTCCAACTTGTAATGTGTTCGTGACCATCCCATTATGCCTCTTTGGTCTCTTAGTCTACTGAGGTTGTGTCCCTCCCCTTTTCAAACATTGGAATAACTTGTAATACACCAAGGAATTGCGTAGAAAACAAGTTGCCCGCCCCTTTCTTTGAGAAAATACAAAGGTAGGGGCTAACTGCATGTTATGAATACTTCCTTCCCCATTTTCTGTTCTCAACCTTCCGGTCAGCCTGTCCCAATGGAATTCCACCTTAACACTGTAAGCAGATGAAAGCACTTCTCTCTGGGCATCCTCTGGCTGCTGATAAGGGGAGCTGCTCGCATGAGCAGCAGGTTGCCATGGCAATCCTTAAGGTGAGCTATGGTAAGTACGTCCTATAGGGCCATGTTAGTGGATGGATCAGTGAGGCAAGCAATGGGAGCTAATACAAAAATCACCTTAGTTAAGTCCCTGCTGCTCCATTCACACACTAGCAGTGAAAAGGTATATCAGGGGTCCATTTTCTATATTACCTCACATACGATGGCTGGTGAGCCTGGATCTTCAAATTCATTGATAGTAGATTTTAACTGAAATAGGCTTTTAATACGTGTATGCATAGCAAAGAGAATAAGGGAAAAAAGAAGAATCCATCCTCCATCCCCTGTCCCTACTTCCTCCAGGGCCATAAAGCAGGGATCAAATGGGACACGGTGTGTTTGTTAAGTCAGGGCAGGCTCCTCCAGGTCCTGGCACGACTGGCCATACACCCTGCCCCCAATATATATATATATATATATATATATATATATATATATATATATATATATATATATATATATATATATATATATAACCCCATACACGTCCAACCATAGGATGGAGAAAAAAGTGAAAACCAGGAAAAAGGGGACAGGGGTTAAAACAGACTGGGGGGCTCTGAACTGGCTACCGCTGGGTGGTTGGGAGATATAGAGGCTAGCTTCGGGCATTAGGGGGAGCTTGTTGTCGGGTGATTTGACATTGAAGTTGTTTGAAGTTGGACCCCCACTCGATCCCTCAACCTAGGAACCTCCCAGTCCAGCACCCCCCTCCCCACATTCCCCTCGTCCTAACCCCTCCTGGCTGACCATGTGACATGACCGCGCCTGAAGGGAACGTTGGCCATAGGGTCCAGGATTCTGACAGCTTGTCACATGACACGAATTGAGGACGATGGTTAAAATTGAAAGGTGCAAAAGTGATATTGGTGAGGGAGGGGATTGTTAAGGCGAGTAGATAGTCCATATCATGAGGTTTGGAGTACCTTTGATATTTACCAAACTAAACTTGCAGCTTCTTCTTTAACAGTGCATAGAAGCGCTTTTACATTAAGTTCGATTTTAAGCTAAGTTTAGTGATATGCTGGGGAAATAAGGCATTACATTATACAACTGTCTGGAGTCAAAAGGGTTAAGGATATGGGGATAAAATTAGATTCCAGCCTCCCACGCATGTGCCACAAATAGCTGGAACCAGCCACCACAGTGAAGCAGTGCACCAGAAACATGAATATTGTTCTGGAGGTTAATTCAAGACATCCTACCATCAGTCGCCCAGCGATGGTAAGAATTTCCAGCCCTATTGATTTATCTGATGGTAAGATGTGACTGGCATGCATTGACATAGACAGTGCTATCGATTTTACTGGTGCCCTGAGCCCTGCATACACTATAACAAGCAAAACACACTGTGCACAGTGGCAAAAGGGCCAAAATAAATCTGTGAAAAGACTCCTTTTCGCAAAAGGGCATAAACAATCATTCCCCTTTATCCTATGAGCTATTTATAGTGTGTACCGGCTGCCCCTGAGAGAGGGAGAATGGATCACTTGGTAGGCCATGTAACACATGAGTGGCTTTTGAGTAGAGGAGTGGTAATAATACATACTGCTAGTACTGTCACAATCCACTATCGATTTCTTTCAATGCCACAACCCTTGGTGGTAAGCTTGGAAAATCAATAGTGAGTTATCAACAGGACTTGCTGTACCTGACTTGGCTACCACCAGTAAAATAGAAAGGATCCCACTGAACAAGTCTAGATCTCGAGAATGGCTCAGAATTTATCGGGAAATTCCCAGGAACTGGACATGTTTTTTTTTTTTTCTAGAGTATAAGATGTTCTGGCGTGTCCAAATTTCCGGAGATAATTTTGTTCTCTTGCCAAAGTTGTGAACGTTCCCAACTTGAGTCCTGTTCAGTGGGGTAGAATAACTAGGTCTTATTAAATCAACAGGATTTGCCAACGGTACCATGCTGGGGGACTGATGGTAGAAAGTTTTGAATTTACCTCATGATGTCTAGCAACCACTCAACTACCACTTATATCTGACAAGTTTTGGTTTCCACACGCTCACCCACTTCAAGACCTTTTCAGCGATGCCAAGCAGATGGCTGCCTGCTCTAAAACCATTTTTCCCCAATTCAGCCTGTTAAGTATTGCTTTTTACACATATATAAGTTGAATTCAGGAAATGAAGTTGGTACTGTTTTTGGTCGAATTGTTTCTGTTAACATAACAGGTTTCCCCTTTGCTCCCATGCATGTGATAGTGTCTATATAACAGAAATAATATACAATTCAAACAAAACTAACATTTAATGTCCACAGTTGGAGAGGGAATAATGGAGACGAAATTAGGCACCTAGAGTGTGAATCACACGATGTGGGTGATGATATATTGTAAAATAGCAGACAAACTAGGTCCTATTTAGCACAGACTGTCACCAATCTTATCCCAGTGTAGTTTAGTCACACCATAAATATTACACTTACTTTGAATCAGACGCCTGGATATGTAGTAATCATATATTCATGTCCTCTGATTATAAATTACCATAGGCTACAGGTGGAGATATAGGTACACTGTAAAAGATAACTGTTGATTCTACCAGTGATGCTCATAAAACAGAACAGTGGACCACCATAATTGGAAAGCACTGAACCAGTGTGTAGGTTTTACAAAAGGTCCCAGGTGGCAGTACGGTGGTACACGAATGTACAAGGAATCTCTGGGAAAATAACGGCGGATCTATGGTAAATTTGGGATGAGGAATGTGCCATTATTTTGAAGACTTTCTTTTACGGTATAGTTTTTCTTGTGGTGGAAATGCCTGCAATTGTTCAAAACATTAAACGCAATCTAAATCTTTCCTAATAAAGGACAACAGAGAAGCTTAACGTAAATCACCTACAAAGTAAAGTTCAGTTTCCTACTATTGGTATGTGTCCGCCTCACGGTGAACCTACCCTATATTAACATATGAGGGTCCGAGAACAAACGGTGGGAACTGACTTCCCGAAAAAACGTGTTGGGTGTTTTTGTAGTGGTCTCTGTTTGTTCAGTGACTATTTACCTTATTTGTGGCCAATTATGTCAATGGATCTGACCCTGGGAGGTGATATATCCTGGGATGTCTGGAACATGCAATGTTGACTTGACCGGATAGGTTAAACGTGGTTTTAACTGAGGAAGATCATGTAGCTCATAGGGAGATTTTAAAACTGTTTATATATAATTAAGGCCCAGATTATAGTCTACATTTTTTCTTTCTTTTATCTATCCTTATCATAGAGAGGGGAATAAACATGTATTTAATGTTTGATAATCAGACTATATATCTTTACATTTACAAGTGTATAATACTTAACATTTACCTTGGCCCTTCTTGTTTGAACAGTACCACATGTACCTGTACTTATAATTATCTTAGTTTTAAATGTCATCTCCATAACCTTGATTTGACAAATGAAAAACGATATGAGGCGATATCTCCTCCATCGTCTGTGATGTAAGTTTAATCTCTTGACATTATTGCAGTGTTGAATTTCCTCTCAAATCAAATATTATGAACTACAAACTTGAAAGCAGTTCTCATTTACACATATCAAATTCATTCACAGAGTAATTTACAATACGCTGACTACTGCATATTCTATCATCCTTTTTACTGCCCTGTTTAAGTGCAAGGTGCTTTTTGAAATCATTTAGGTTTATTATTTCTCATCATTATTAATAAGTAAACATAATTGGGGATATAAAGCAATAAAGAATAACATCAATTTCAATACTCCTACATATTTTGTATGAGCGCTCGAATATAGGCATTCGGCAATCAAAATCAGCTTTCATAGATATACCTTGATCAGAGATACGTAACCTAATGCAATGGTTTTTGTGAGCTGCTTTAAATGTTCATGTTCCCAAACAGGTACACAATGAAGTGACAATGTTAGCTTTGCATGTCGTGTGACAATTTGTTTAAGTTGACAATCATTGCTTTTTACATCATTCAATATGGCTGCAAGCTTTAATCTATAAAAATTACTCAAATTGATATAACACACAATTAACTGATAAAGCGACACGACAATCCAATTTAGATAATTGTCCTTGTACATGAATTACCTAATGTAAAGACTTTCAAGATTTGATTTGCCACACCCACTTAGTTACCATTCAGTCTAACATGAATCTGATGCCATATCAAAGGAAATGATATCATGAAGTGTGTGTATATTATGCAGTTACATTTGACTAAATAAGACCTAATTTTATAAAGTATCACAGTTTACAAAGGTGAAATAAAATGCTTTCATTTGTTAATTTTTAGCCAAAAATGTGTTACATTTTTCAACCAAGGCAGAGATATCTGCCTGTATGGAACTAAATGGCAGAAGCCTCACCCCGCATAGGCTTTGGAATGATTTTCAAAGCGTAATCTCTTTGAAATAAACCCTTTCAAACAAGTGTAGACCTTGTTTGGAGAAGGTCTTTATGGAATAGGGGGAATAGGCCATATTTCTAAAATCTCTCTACTTTTCAAACAAATCCTTTTGTACTGAAACCCCAAGAAGAGACAAACCTATGAGAACCAATACAAGAAGCTAGCTAAACATCCCATATGAAAACGATACACAAAAAGCACACATATGGAGCACATTAAAATGTCTTCGATGTTGACTCTAAAACCCGATCCCATTGCTACTCCCAAACTAACGTCGCCACCCTGGCTGCGTCCAAAAGGGTCATGCCCCTAAACAAATACTCCTAGCCATACAACAGTTTAACTTGGGGCTTAGTTTGTTTACAGGTCACCTCATTACATATGCATGGGCGTGTCAAGGGGCGTGGCCTGGGTCACGTGATACCAGGATTAGGACGCAGGTTGAGACGAAGGGTATCAGATGCCCCCTATGGGGTGTATTAACGGTGGGGTTAGAGGGGAGGTCAGGAGGCGTCCATTGTTCCTCCAGGGGCCCTAATCCTTACTGTATACTCTATGGACTCTGTTTGGGGTCAACAGAAGGCCTAGTTTGATGTAGACAAGCTGGTCTGCATTGGTACAGTGATAATGAAATGAGATATGTTTGTGTGTTGGCATTGTTTCTATTGTAAAAGGGGATTTTGTAGGTATATGCACTGATTTGTAAGTTTGTTTAGGAGGGATATTCTGTAAATCGCATAGATTAGAGTATCAACTGTGAGAGTTCCACTACTTTTTTCTAGTTCTGTCAAGATCATGTACACCGTGGTGTGCTTTTGCATTTTATGAATATCGTGTATAAATCAATTTTATACTATTGTCTAACTTTCTCTTTTTTTTCCAATTTGCAGGTAAGTGTATGATGTCTTGTGTGATTACCTGATGGAGCACCTAAGAGAGGCTAAGATGAACACTGAACACGATATGGGAGTCTGACACTGTCTACTCACAATTGCAGATGGGTACGTACACAAATGTGTCTTGCAATCTATTTGGAATTATGGAATGGAAAGGAATGGAATTAAGCAATACAGTGCATTCATCAGATTTGTCATTCATCTATAAGTGGTCGGTATGTCAAAGGATTAGGCCGGAATGGTCCGTTTCACCGAACTCCACAGCTGCCTACAGTTACCACTTTACCTATCAAAATGGGTTTAGGTAGGATGTAAGTAGTAAAGGGAAAGTGTCCCTCAGGCGATGGCATCTACTGTACGACACAACTTTACACTGCCACTCTCCATCCTCTCTTCTTGGCTTTCAGAAATCTCACGCAATATCTCATGCAATATCAGCGAAAGAGGGCCCTCAAGTTGACACTCTCCTCTGTAAATGCGTTTACATATGGACACTCTGTGTGGTCGTGATTTACAGCTATTTTAGCTGCACAAGAGTCTGTGTGATGCCTCCAACTTCCACAGTCGTCATGGTGTCTTCGCTGGCCTTATTTGTTAGACACACTTGCTGCAATTTTGCATTATGCAAAGTCTTTGCCAAATACTGTCGGACACCGGCTATAGCCGTCTGAATGGCTACCGGGCCGTCAGAAATTGTCAGACTGTCGGACCAAATGTCTGGCTGTCATATTCAGACCTTAGGCTACATGCCATTTTTTACGGCATTCAAATCGGACCATTAAAGCATAAAACCAAAACCATTACCTTATTATGATTTTTTTCTCAGAACTTCATGAATCCTAATGGATTTCATGATAAAAATAGGATGTACATCCTTGCTTTATGATATTTCTTTATTTGCAGAAAATGCCTTTAGATACTCATTATGTTTTGGTCCTGAGAGAATTGAACCGGGCATGCAGAACTAGATATCTGCAGGACCGAATGTCCTGCATGGTGAAAAACTTTTCGCAAAGACTGTATGCCAATTAAAAACCCCTTTGAATTAGTATAACATGTGGCCTTTTAGCAGTGTTTAGAGTGTATATACAATAGGCAGCCGAGAGCTGCAATATACTAATCACTACAACAGTTCCTCCATACCCTGTATGTGTACCATGCATTATGTGTGAACACTGGCAGCCTTACAGAATAAGGACTTAATGCTGGAGGCTTCATTAATTAAACAAATAAATATACAGTCATAAACAGACACGGTCTCACCATGAAATATAAAGTCTATGTTAACTATCAAAAGGCCGTATGATACCGCATCTGCATCAAAAGGTCAAGTCCAATGGTCGGTATGATGCACCAAGGCAGTGCTGCATGCGAGTAGACTCACCAGCACTACATTGGTGCATCATGGCGACCCACCTGGTTTGTACCAGTGCCATAGGGTCTACATGATGCATGCATGCAGCGATGGTGAGTGGACTCTACACAAATCCATCATGCAGCCCAAAAAGACAGCACCCACCAGCCCTTAGAGCGTTATGGGTGTGGGTAAATATTTCATTCCAGGCTCCATTTATAACACCTCATCTAGCAGGTTATCACCTCCTCCAGGGGGTGAGTGATGCTGAGATGCCTGGAGGCACATTTAACATTGATAATACAATTTTCGCCCATACTACTCCAACCCTCAAACTGAGTTTAACATGGGAGGCATTGATATAGAGTAAGTGATGGAGACAGGACTTTTATATGGATGCAGTATGTATTGGCAACGATGTGGTTGATATGTACACTTTGCATTGGATGGGCTGAGAGCAGGGTAGAGGGACTTTAATTTAAGTCGTTCATATACCCTGAGTCATGTCATTATCCTTGTTTCTTTTTTTCCAAAGTCTAATAATAAATGATCGAGTTCAACCTATTTACCTTGATAGGAGAGGGAGAGATGTAGATGCTGCTACTTTGCAATTTTTGGAAATTCCACCCCAGTCATCTTAAGCATTTGTCTACAATATGGACCTGGGGGCAATATTTTCACAGTGGGAGATGGGTTTCTAACGCTATAACCCTCCCCACCGCACATCCTCCATGTGTTTCTATACCCACACAGAGCATTATGTAGACATACAGACCATATACATGTATACCTACAAATATGTGGTTATTATATGGAGGAGGGATCATCCTATCCAGGCATGTATGTGAAATACAAGGGGGATATCATTATTCACCGAGAGAGGACTACGTGAGTTGCTGTTATGAATATGTAAGACGGCACAGGAGAGGATTGCTCACCCACCCTTACCTCAACCCCTCTATCCTCCACTCTCCTCAGGAGGAGGTGGAAGGGCTGTCATTGCTCAGGGATGACCCCTCTCCTTCCAGAGGCTGAGGTGTTAGTGTCGCTGCATGCCGGTAGGGGCGCGACGTGTGCAAAATCCTGGTGGTCACCTCCCTCCAACCTCTCCCGTTTTTCACCACGCTTAGGCCACAAAGAGAACTTTCAGGCCACTGTCCCTTAACCTAGAAATTCTTTTAATTTACCTTTGACCTTCCAGGGGATATTTCATTTGGTTCATTAATACTAGATTGCATAGTTTCCAAGTTATTCATGGGCCAATCCTTGTGTTCGTTCCTAAATAAATGCAAATTATGAAAAGGAGAGAAAACCTGCTCAACCTAGTCTTTCGGACATTGCAACCCGAAACACGCCTTTCTCTTGGCCTCACCAAGCCACCAATCTCACCCTACCAACACATCCATTCCATCAACGCTTCCTGCCTGTGATTGCCCATTGTTCAAATGTGTGTCAAATATTCGGCTGAGGACATGGGCTTATCCAGCAAATCCCCTCTAAGGCATATACAGTCATAGAATATAATGGATGATCTATATATATATATGCTTCATATCCTAGCTAGGTATTATGGACCTAAATAAAAACAAGATCATGTATGTTCATAAGAGTTTTCCTCTTGCTTTTCTGTGCGTTGTCTGAAGACAACGTTGCATATTGTATTGTTTAAGCTTAAGACAGGTTCCCGATTGTACAACAAGCCAAACAACAGCTAATAATGTAGGTTCATCATGCTGATTAGTTATCCAGGCAATTGGACTTATTGACTTGATAAGGCTAATAAAGAGCTCATAGCCCTCGTAAGGAGGGTAGGATAGGGCCCATAGATGTGACACGTTGTTAGGACACTGGGGTTATTAGCTTTCCCTCCCCCAGTCCATACGAACTTTACCTATCTTGTATTTTTTCAAGGGAACATTGAACACTGTGGACCATATTTTAGGCACATTTATAATTATAACGTTGACATCGTCCATACTAGTTCTGATTTTGTACTTGAAGATTTCTTCATAGCAGGAGAAAAGGCCTTCACAGCTCTTTAATGACATACGTTAAACTCATCAGTAAATGTAACTCACAGCCCACAAGGCAATCCCATGAAGCATTGTTTTCCCTACATGTGTGAAATTTACCCTAACGATTTAATCCTTCTAAAATATTGTAACTTATAAGCTTCATATCTTACCCACACTGCTATATAATATTCAGCCTATACCTAACCCTTTCCCGTCATACCTCATCGTCAGTTCAAGTCTCCGCCGCTAGGACAAACCGCCGGAAGTAGGAGATCATTAGCGCCCCATGATGCATAGCGCAGGGAACGGGTTGTCATGGTGAAGGTCTATGATGCCTCCAACACTAGTGCCCCTCCCCTCCAAGCCTACATGTATTTAGCGAACCTTCCTCCCCCACCCTCCTCCCCAGACGACGGCCACTTCCCTGCCGATGCCTATAACCTACTACTTCATATAGTGGCCACAGGTCCCTAATAATGCATTGAATCTTATAGATAGCTGCTGCCAAGGAACTGAATATATTTAGTGTATAACGTGGATAGCGCCTTATCTACTTGTAAAGTAATAGTAAATCAGACAGCTCCCTCCACTATCAGGCCTACACTAATTAACCATGAACTAATTGACCACTAATTCAAATCTAATATGCAGTCCATGAGACTTATGAGGAAGGCGCATATAGAAGGGAATCACTCAAAGTGGAAAAGAAACATCTATTGTTCAATGGAGTACAATCTGAATCTCTTAGAGGTCTGAACTCGCTCTTCATACTCCCTTCTCCACGATCAAAACGTTTCCATACATATTCATCAACGCCATACTTCCACTATTTGATAAGAGGAAGACCCCGCCTGCCCAAATAAACTCAGTTTGAGGATCTTACAAAATTTGTCTGAAAAAGGAATCTTTTCTTGGTGTTAGTGTACATTTAGTGCTTATCAGACCATACGTTCATCATAACATCTAACTGAAGTAGGTGTTGGTCTAATTACTTATCCTCTTATGTCTCCAGTGTCCATTCTACACAGATGGGAAACATGGCAATTATGATAAGAATTCAAATATTTAATAATGCATGCAGCAGAGCACTATACTGGTTCTTGGGGAAAGTGATTTCGATTCAGCCTCATGCATATGCAAAGTGTCCTTTTCATACGGTACACCCACACACTGTACCTTTTCCTATTCCATTGCATGTTATGAATTTTGTGATCAGTCAAACAGTTCTAGCCCCCAACTGTAATGATTTTGAAGTAAAAAAAGACAGCCATGGGCGGTGGCTGGTTAACCCTTACTGATGCCCACATGATGCCTCACGTATTTCAAATTACTTTGTCGTCATGATGCACCTATGCATGTCTACTCACCAGCACGATTGGTGCATCGCCAGCATTGTATAAACGTATCATGTCAACCCATTAGGGGTGATACCAGGTTTGACCAGTTGTCACAAATGCAGCACTGGTCAGTTAGTCACCAGTCCTGCATTCCCGAGAAGCAATCCGCATGATGCATTTAGTATGTTGACCTATCAGGGGTGATATCAACCCCATAGGTGTGGCAAGATGCACGAATGCAGTGCTGGCGAGTTACTCACCATGCCTGCATTCATGAGAAGCCATGACCATGGTGAACACAGGTGTCCCTTAAAGTGTTACGCCATCTGTGAGGTCGGTAAAGGTAATCTATCTAAGGTTGAAGATGGGTGGGACAGCAGCACAAAATAGGGGAGGGCATCTATAAAGATAGATAAAGATGCAGTAGTCAGCCCAGGTCAGTATAGGAACCACTTCATCTCATCAGCTTATCTATCTCCAGATAATGCCAATTCCTGAATCTCTTTACCAAGCTTATGTATGCTCAGAGCATGATATCTGGGCTATGGCCCTCGACTGGCAAGGCTTTTGTCAGTGTCTGTATCTTGTAGAAAGCTGCACGAATGGAATATCTTTTTCGATTGAAAAGACCCCATTAACACATAGGTCGATGTCCGTCCACTGTAGATCTTGGAGTGGGGTCTATTCTTTTTTTAAATACTAGGGCATATAGCTCCTGCTATGTAGAAACCATAAGGGCAGTAGGTAATATTTGATGTCCTGAAAAGTACAAAGGACTATGTAAGTATTTAACGAAAGGAAAGAAACGTATAGGATACTGATGCCTTAATCATTAGGCGCCTACTGCAGAATACTTTGTTGTATAGGCTACAGTTACCAACAATGTGAGGTAAATGATTTCCTACTCCCCTAGACAGCACATACACAGTCTGCAGCTGCAACCTCCAATGTATGGGGAGATGTGCCCTTTAAAGGCCGTCTTATATTCCCCTAGGGCTATATGTTCTTTGGCCTTCTTGATGCAGCAATGCAGTATATGGAATACTTGCCAGCATCCCGACCCTTTGTGGGTGAAGCAGCTCTAGAGGGTTACAACACTCTGCTCTGCAGCACCTAAAGGGTTAGGATAGCAGTAATTAGTCTGCCCTATTGTCCACCTTCAGAGTTATACAAACACCTTTAGTGTCATACAAGTACAGGGGTCAGATCACAGTCAATATTAGCTCACACATACACAATGTCCTATAGAGAAGTGCTGCTAAGTATGCAGTATCACTTTGTACATAGTACATCTATCTCCATACCCAGTCTTCTGTCAGCCCTTGTCAGTTTTATCTCACAGCCGCCATTTGTGATTATGGCAGCCATCTTTCCATCCCATAATACGAGTAGGCCCATATCCTTACTAACTAGCCAGGCGCTGTGCACACATAAAATTGGCTTCTTTTTTTCCCATCGCATATTGTGTAACACCATGTTTTCTTTAGGATACTTAATTGAATTCTGATCCATTAATATAGATGAATACACTGAAAGCTTTCAATCTTGCACCTACTAGTACATGTATCAGCAATTGAAATGTGTACCTCAGGCAATACAGAATACTGGTGCACCACCAGATTGAATACGTCTTGGCTCTAGCTTTCTGTAAATTGGAGAATGACAATCTTTATAAGGGGATTACATTGCTCATGTCCCTCTCATCTCTGTTCAGGGTATTATGGATAAAGAGTCTGCAGATGAACGGTATCAAAGCTTGGGGATTAAAACTAGACCTTATTTGGTCTCCTCTAGTTTGTCTGTGCAACCATATTCACCAGACATAATTATTAGAAATAGTATGCAATTAGTAGATTCAAAATGGCGGAGAAGACCCTTATTCTGCGAGATTTTAATCCATAATAGGGGTTTCTTTTCTTCTCGTTTGCTCATGGGGAATCTGATTTCAAAGGCCGATGCTACTCCTCCTAAAAAAGCCAGTCAGTGTACCCAGTAGCAGGCTTAAATGAGCTTCATCTCCAGATTGTGGATACAATAATAGTTTTCCTGCTCTATCAAACCCTCTATTATTATGTTTAGGTATCATGCTATCCTCAAGGGGTTAACTTCACATGTGAGCCATTTACATGTCACACAGATACAGAGCGTGCCACTTTCTACTCTTCATGTGAGCAGTTTCAGATACCAGGTTATGTTGTGTGAGCTGCTCCCAAACACAAAGGTCAAACTACTGGATTAGCACCGTCGTTATAACGCCATATTGCCTGTATCATGATGTATACAGTGAACGTTTCTACCAAATAGAGGGGATGCCATTTCTCATGCAAGCAAAGGTGACAATAAGCTTGTCACTGATTTGTACCAAAGTTCCTCTTAGTAAATAACCATGAGGCTTGAAGTGAGTCTCATTCATCTTACCATTCTCTACAAGACCATTGCTAAATCCCTTATGGCTAAGTTAATTATTGTAAATGAAGAGAAAACACTGATTTTACCATGGGTTCTATATCGAAGTCTTACCCCCTAAGATTCAGAAATAAATGTATTAATTACTTAGCCAACAGGTAATAGAGGCTATATAATATAGAGCCTTCCTTACACTTCATACTTGATTCCTACAGAGACTACTGTAGTATGTAAAAGCCAACATAAAGATAAAAAGAACCATCTCTAGCTGATACTGTATTCTCTGCCCATTCCTACACCCTGGTACCTGGTAAGTTTCCAAACCACACCTTGGCACAGTACAATGCATTATATATGGACTATGGAGGTAGTATACCACTAGGTACACGTCTTTGTATGCTGACAATGTATCCAAGTCAAACACTGACAAAAAGATGTACAAGGTGGTCCATGTACCCTCAAGCCAGTAGGTAGATTATGCTGAATTATGGCTTACTTCTCATACATATGTGTCCCTTAAAGAATATAGTATTTTGAGGTTTGTTTTGTATTTTCTTTTGCCACTCCTATGTTGTGAATATGTTTTCACCCATTTATAAGAAATAAAGAATCAAAGAAAAAGATAAGGTCTACAGGGGTTGCAGCCATGTTCATCTCCAAGCTGGTATAGTTAAACTCAAGGAAGGCTGCACAATGTACAAAACACAAGCAATTATTATGGCATACTATATGCATTGCAGAATGCCTTAAGTTCGCTTTTGTGTGTGAGAGAGGAGAGGTGTAGCCATTGCAATATCATGGTTGACAGAATATGTGCATTCATCCATTTATGTGAAGCTTAATCCTATCCCAGACCCATTGCATATAATTATACTTCGGTGTATCAGGGAGTGTAAATGGTACTACATCGGAGGATTCAGGGAATGAATACCGGTCGTTCCATATGATTGGGATAAACGAAGATAGATGAATCTATTTATACACAGAGAGAAGAACACTGATCGCTTTGACGCATACTGCACATGTCACAATTGGTCTCCCACATGACATGTCGAATGAGGTTGACGTTCTTATATTTGATTCGTCAACTCCACTTGACATGTGTAATGAAGACACATCACATATTTCTGATCCATTCACCTGGGTGCTAGGTAATACTGTGAGACAATTATGTAAGGGTCAAGAGCAGTCAATATCTATGTATCAATGGTTTAATCAAGGCAGGCCTATAATAGAAGGCAGGGTATATCATAGTCCCACAGGCCTGCAACGCTATAATATATGTATGTATATGTATATATATATATATATATATATATATATATATATATATATATATATATATATATATAAAGGCACTTTTTCCTATCTACAGAACTTTTACTTGAATGAGGACCTCTATGCAGTCCATGAGACAAGGGCATGGAGGTGCATGGCAATGCCATCTGTCTCCATGTAATGAAGATACTGAGATTATAGACTGTGGGTTAGCATACAATCTTTTGGTATTTTCACTGACCCACACACAAAATGTCTAACCTCTCCAGTTAAAGAATTCAGGATTGTGGGTGTCTATTTTGATATTCAATAACAAATGCAAATTTAACAATGAAATAGAATTCACTACCATTAGTTGATAGTATTTACAGACCTTAGTGATCTATTCTTCATGACAACAAAATGACACAGGTACATCAAATGTCTCAAGTGTTGGTAGTACCTCTTGGTAGTGATTAATCCTGGTACCAAAATGGTTGTTTGCCCATCTAATGGAATATCCTAGAACAATTATGTATGTCAAACCATCACATGTCAAGTGCCTTCGACATGGCTGTGACCCTAGTCAACTCACAGATGACGTGGCATTTTAAGGCATGTCAAATCATATGAGGATTACTGTGTGCTACAGTTGTCATGGTGACATATGTGCACATGTCCCAATGAAGTGTGCTCTCTGTATCAAATCAAGTTGACATGGGTATACATGTCACTTTGTCAGGAAGACTTTTTTCAGTGTAGTTCATTAGAATCCTATATAGCTCTCTATACCCTCTGACATTCTGGTGGCTATCGCAGACAATGACTCATCCCCCCCTGTACAATAGACTAGACCTATTGTGGTCTGCCAGAGCTGAAACATAATCATTGTTTGTGGTATTCTTACCACCAAAGGGTATTCAAAGGAAAGGGAGCAGACATGGACTGAGAACGTCTATTCCATAACATGGTGCACGGATTCTTCAGTTTCTTTTAGTTATGACAAAGGATATAGGGAACAATAACAGAAGGTGATATCTCTCCACATGCCACATGCCATCTCATGTAGATACTTGCCTATTCAAAGCACAGTGAATATGGATATATTCTCTGGGGGGAATTTCAAAATGATAACTATAGAAATAATTTTGAAATTCCCTGCAGGTAGCCAACCTCGTCAACAGCGAGTGCTATATTTGAATTCCTGAGACCGGTCTTGACTTGAGAAAATCACATGCATTTCGCACTCAGTACACTCACTGTGATAAAAATGCCTTATTCATCCCTTTATTCTCTGAATCAATATATGTCATGTCAGCAATCAATAATGACTCAGCAATCCGGAAGTAAGCTATGACAGGATGGGTCCACCCCCTATACACACATATCTGACTAATCTGATGCCACCCTATGTGTAATGTACACAGCTAATCCCCCAGCCCCACTCAGCCCCCTCCCTCACCATCTCCATCCCCCTACCACCACCCTCTACAGGGCTAGGTGAGTCAGTAGTATAGACATTGAACACACCCTCTGCCTGGATCCACCCACTCACTGTTCATCGTTCCACCAATAAGCTTTATTACTACCCTCTAAGGGCAGCAACATTTAAATCACGGCACCTACTTCAGCCATGATGCACACATGTACAGGCCCATGTACATGTTTTCCGGGTAAGCAATAATGCATCGGGATGATCCCGTGAGGTTTTGAAATACACTCCCAAGGCATAAGTCAAGGTCATTAATAATGCAGATTCTGACACTCGCTTGCAGCCTGTGCTGTGTCATAGCACCATGACTACAAATGAACCTCTAGGCTTCATGGTGCCCCTAATGGGTTAGCAATGGTCACAAACCGTGACATGGCAGGGATTACTTATTTTAATCACCAAGTAATGACTGCCATTAGGTAGTTCCAGGATTTGCAAGCATTGTCCCTCCAAGGCTGATTCATTGTCGCTGCAATCGTACAAATTACATGCAATAGGTTTTATTTGCCACTCAAAATTAAAATTTATGTAACGTGAATTGTAGCTTACATACAAATCCCAGCTAATTTATCTGCTTATGGTCGCACATTGCTTGGAATTGTATGTTAAATGAGGGCGTCAAGAAATAATGCATGCCTGGATAATGCAAACGAAATTGATAAAGAAAATACATCCTGGCCGAAGGCCACATTCTGCAATCTCCATTGAAACGGCAAGTATTACTGAACAATAGGTGGAGATGTTTTCTTTTTTTTTTTTTGTAAAATGGCGTCTTGCTCTATAGATCGTATATATTTGTGCTGCTGTGACATTTTCTTTAAATTACAGCCAACTGCTAAAAGATAAAAACGTGACCAAACAACAACAAATATTCTGGCCTTGAATTGTTCTATTTTTTTGGGTGGGACGCGAAAATTGTTCTACAAATAGGTAATAATATGACAAACAGGTGAATTCATTGTACGAGCATGAAATTCATGTTTGTTAGAGATTCCTCAAGATGCTGATGCAGTGCGAGCCACAATCATTCCAACTGACTAAATTGAATAAAGATAGGTCATAAGAATAGACTTATCGGCAAATAAAAAATATTTTGAATTGTCTCTTCTATCATTCCTAATATAATGAGCGTGTAGGAAGGCAGCCAACTACTACTCCAGGAAGAGGAAAACAGCACTAAAGCTGGTGAGGGAATAGGCTTATTTGCACCTCACCGTTTGATGGTAAAGTAGGGAGGATGGGTGGACCCCAGGGAGTGAAAACTGATCTTAGGTGTGTGTAGGGAGATGGAGTGGAGGTGTCTGCACCTAGAAGCACCTCCAGCCAACCACCATTCCCTCTTGGGTACATAGTGGTAAAGCCCCTATGTGTACAGTTCTAAAACCAGTATTTGTTTATTCATTGATGGAAAAGCCACATTTATAACTGCATGCAGCTTGAAAGAGAGTAAAATGGGGTATAACGTCCCCAGGGTGATGTAAAGAACCAATCCATGACTTAAGATAAACCATATGCAGCACTGTAGTCTCTGTCATCTACAAGTATGCATTTTTCTTCTTTTCCAATAAACAACCTTTCCCCTCATAAATGTTTCTCTGTGAAATACTAAGGTGAGGTTTACCATGGTCTATGCTTCAGGACTCAGTATTAAAACACAATTATAGGATAACTGAAAGAAAGCAAGAACTAAAATAAAAAGAGGAAACAGTTTATAAAAGGCATGCCTTTGGAAAGAGCATTATATATTCTTTAGCTGTGTGTTAAACCAACACTTTATCCTCAGGTGGTTAGACCTTAAAACATCAGACCCTATGTAACTCCATCTAATATACCACTTGTATAACAATATAGCCTTAGGGAGTTCAACACCAAAGCCGTCACTAACAGCATTAAGGCACATAGCCTTTAGAGAACACACCCTGGAGGAGGCTGACAGTTGATAGCATTAGGGGCCTTTGCTGTCACCCAGTCTGCTCCCGGTCTTCTCCTGTTGGTAATACTGTTATTGATGGCTGTCTTCAATTCAATTATTATTTACACTCTTGATGTTACCATGTATCATTACAAGGCCTGGAAGCTGAGGCAGGCATGCAGCGAGGCATTCATGTTGGATCCCTCCAGCTTTTCCACTCATTTGCACTGATGTAATTGTTTATTTCAGTGGGTATTATTGTTTTTGGACTGCTTTGAAAATTAAAAGGGATTGCACGCATTCCACAGTCCAACAGTCTGTACATGATCCCTTTTTTGGATTTAGCCCTCCTTTCGAGGCACCTCAGCTTGCGTAAGTTGGTCTTTGAGTGTCCCTTCAATATAGTACTCGTCAACAGAGGACAGGGAAATAACATTTTAGCTTATAAATAAATGTGATGCACATCTGTTTTAATTTGGCAAAGGTAATCTTAAGTTTTGATTTTGCTGAGCTGAGTGAAAAATAATCTAGACTGATTGAAAACCAACCCAGCAAATTGTCGTGACTCCTCGTCAACCTGTGTGAAGTGGCTCACACATGTCGCTAGATGGAACACGACGTCGCTATAGCACAAGTTCACCAGGAATAGCAATGGTGGTGATCACATGGCCTGACCTCAGATGGCGAGGATGGTGATCACTCAGACTCACCAGGGATGGCGACGCGGGTGATCACTCACCTCGCTAGATGAAACACGCACCTCGTCATAGCACATGTTCACCAGGGATGGCGAGGATCGTGATCACTCATCCTCACCAGGGATGGCGACATGAGTGATCACTCATCCTCACCAGGGATGACGACATGAGTGATCACTCACTTCGCTAGATGAGACGCACACCACGTCATAATACACATTCACCACAGATGGCAAGGATTGTGATCAGTCACCTCGCTAGATAAAACGCGTACCTCGTGATAGCACAGGTTCACCACAGAGGGTGAGGATCTTGATCACCCACACTCACCAGGGATGGCGACACGAGTGATCACTCACCTCGCTAGATGAAACGCGCACCTCATAGCGCAGGTTCACCATGGATGGCGAGAGTGGTGATCACTCAGACTCACCAGTGATGGCGACGCTGGTGATCACTCACCTTGTTAGATGAAAAGCTCATGATCATGGACATTGGTAATCATGCAGCCTCACATCTGCCAGATCAAAGTATGTTTTGCCAGAGAAGGTATTGCCATATGTATCTTCCCTCTAACCACAGACAAGGTGTTCATGTTGATATTTCCCTATGTATTTTTCCTGTAACCAGAGAAAAGGTGTTTATGGATAGTTGCTTTCATTTTGAAGATACCTCTATCTAAATTCAATTGATATTCTCTCTATATAATCTTGTTTGATTCAACTCTGAAGTATTACATGGAAATCAGTGTGAAACAAAGCACATTTGATACGTATGGGACTTATACTTCATGCCCACACTTCCTAGATAGGCTACATGTTGAACAGTGGTGCTGTCTCAACAACTTTGGCAATGGTGGTGATAAGTTGCCACTGTGAGTGAGAGTGAGTGACAGATGATGCAATCCTCAGAGAGCATTGACCTGGAGTGACACAAATTCACATATTGAGTGAGACCAATGTTGGCAATGGTGGTGATAAGTCGCCATTTTGAGAGAAGATTAACTAGGAGTGATACACACTCACGCAGTGAGTGAGAGCCATGTGGCAATGCAGGTGAAAAGTTGCAATTCTGACTGAGAGTTGACAGGCAGTGGCACATACTCACGCAGTGAGTTAGATCCATGTTGGCGATGGTGGTGATAAGTCACCATGCTTTGTGAGGGATGACAAGGGGTGGCACATACTCACGCAGTGAGTGAGATCATGTTGGCGACTGTTGTTATAAATCGCCATGCCATGTGAGACTGACACACAGTGGCGAAAGATGACGCAGTGAGTTATCACTCAGAAAGGAGTCACCATTGATGACCAATCATGGCGACAGATAACGACAATTTGCTGGGAACTTCCTCGCTTGATGTTCAAGAAAATCATTCAAATTATTACAGGCGTAACGGCTGAAAATGCAGAGGAAATCACCTGTGGTAGAATCAATGATTTTGAAATTGATCAGCAGATGTTATTCAGGCTGCGTAGGTTGCTGAAGTAAATCAAAACTGAGACTTACAGTGATATTCTTTAGTATAGACAAGAGCAAGGAAATGCCATCAGAAGTTGACAGTTCCATGAAGGAAGCTCTAAACAAAGTACAGGAACTATTTACTTAGATTCTACTTTGAGGCAGGTATTGGCTGTCAGCAACTAGCTTCAGATGGCATGAATAATAGATGCTGCACACAAAGTCAGACTGGACACATTACACCTGAGGGGGAACAATATGAAGAGAACAGCATGGAACATTTGTGACTTTTGGTGAAGATTCATTTAAAGGAGTGGAATACCTTGTCCCTTGCTACCTAACATCCACTTGCAGGGACACGCTGATCCCTTTCCTATCTGCTCCTATCAGTATACATGCCAGCAGAACCAGCTCCAGTCACGCTTGTAGCCTATAAAGTACTAGCCTAAGTATTGCCAACATGGCTGAACGTATCGTGCCACCAGTCATATTCTTATATACATTTATAGGGTCCATGGTTGGTATATGGTTGCCAACGTTACCAGCAGGTTGCCTAGTGGCGTGCAGAATGGACGACAGAGGCTACCAACTGGACGCCAATAAGGACATCTGGGAAAATTGTCTATTTCCTTGGTGCCAGCAAGGTGTCTATAGAGGGGAAATGGCGGGCTATAAAGGAATTGTATAGTACCGAGGGTCGTAAAATAGGTTGTTTCCCTAAGCATGAATTGCAGATACACACATAGGTACTGGTTAATGTCATTTAACCACAACATAATGCCTCTAGCCTATTGTCATCTACATGTTTTTTGGCGACAGTCCCTGAGATTTATATTCTCCCTGGGGTACTTGTCCATTAAGTCTATTAATTCACTCTCCCAAAAGTCTCTTTTCCTTTTGGTCTCTCTCATATCAAAATCAATAGACTTCAACAGGTCTAATTGCCACTTGTCGTCACGACTACAAGTGCAGTGATAGTGGGTAACTCGCCGATACTGCATTGGTGCATCATGCTGAAGTGATTGCTGGGTCCACACAATGCAGGTATGGATACAGCCTGTGCGATTAGATGTGCCTGGGCTGATTTCATGCAACATGACTACAAATGGCCATAAATAATCATCAATACAATAAGTGGTACCCGGCCCCCGCACTTCCTCTCCAATTGACACCATCCGCATACCAAGAACACTGATATAGGGTCTTATTTGCTAAGGTCCATAGACCACGTACGCATCTTTCTAAATAAAGGGGTCATTTTCCCATTCCCACTCAGCAAAAATAGCAGATACCATTAGGGGGTGTTTCTAAAAGAGAGTTTCAGATACTGAAATATGAAATATTCTATGTAAACACATGCAAATCTAGTAACCTAACAAACATTAGGCTATAAGTAAAACATTAAATTTTATTGATATTGGACCTTTATCATATGACTAATAATCATGTTTGTCAGTGTTATCTGATAGAAGGAGTCTAAAATCTAAACATGTCATGTGTTTTCTTAGAAATAGGGGTAATTTCTAGTCCTGAAAAGTCAGTGATTTTACAAAAAAAAACAGGGTGTGTATTTTGCTCAAAAATCCGTGGAAAGGGGATATATTTCAATTCCGGTAACGAGGATGGTGTCAGTTGATGCCAGGAGTGCGGGGGCCGGGAAGTGTTCTTAAATGACTAAGCAGTCCCCCTACCCATAAAGAAGGAGCACCTTGCTCCTTGTGGTGAGAAAATGGCAGGGCTTTGTAGAATTCCTGGATGACTTGGGTACACACAGCTGAAGTCCCCTGTCCATATTCAGCCTACACCCACACACCACAGAGAACCACCAGCAGGGTGCAGCTGCCCAGTGTAGAGGACAGTCAGGCTGGGTAGCTACCAGTGTGAGTAGTAGTGTGGTGGGCAGCAAGCAGTGTGCAGCTACTGGAGGAAGGAGGCAGGAGTAGGACACCCTCCTATAGCATTACTACAGCATCACACAAGAGAAGTGTCTCCAGCAGCTCTCCTACCAACACTGGCACTGGGAGTGTTCCACAAGGCAGTCAGTCAGTTAGTCCCCTACCCTCCACCACATACCAACCAAGCAGCCAACCAGCTATTGCCTTCTTCCCATCCTCATCCTCACTGCCTATAGCATCACCATTTTCCGCCTGACTTCCCTGCCGGACACACGTACCAGCACCAATACTGGGGCCATCTATTGTTTCAATCCTTTTCGTCTGTCCTGCTGATTTATTTGGAAAGGGATACTGTGTTCCGCCCCCTTTTTGTTATACACCACCAGAGGAAAAAGGCAATAAATTTGTAGATGAATAGGAGGAGGGGGTAGCCTGGAGGGAGAGCAGCCCTTAACGCCCACGCTGATGGACATAGTAGCAGGTTGGTGGCATACAGCCCTGGAGGAATGAGGAGTGGCAGAGCCATCAGGGTGTTACCAGACCAGCACGAGAAGGCTGGACACACAGGAAAAGCAGCTACTGAGGCCATTTGCAGCAACACCAAGCCTTCCTCCTGCTCCTAGCAACGCCCTACCTGGATAGTGAGCAGTTGTGGAATATATTGAGGCCAACTGTGAATCGCTCAACCAATAGGAGTATAGTATAAATCAAACAAGTGTGGATGGATTTAGTGGATTTATTTCAGTGTTTTGTCGATGTGATTGACCTGGATAGAATAAGGGTTTGTCTAGGATATACAACCAGTTAACCCTTGTGTTTATTAAGGCTTTAAGGTCGCTGGAGCTACTAAACACAGCCTAACACACCAATAGTGGAGATTACATAGCAAGGTGTGGGAGTCTACCTCAGATATAACAGTGGTGTTACTACTCAGGATAACTACTAAAATGATTGGATTATATATTACTGGGTTCCTATTGATGTCATCGGGTAAGAATTGAACAGTTAAGGTACATGAATTTATAAACCATAATGTGTCATTGATTAAGAATTTGCTATTTTCAACCATGATGTACGGTCAACTCATTTGTATCAACTTTCCTAAATTAATATTCGATCGACTCTTATACCATGTTTTCTAGTAATCCATAGTTCACTTCGTACATAACCTGAAGGAGTAGGCAGCGAACCTCCACCCACCTCCATCTGTCCATTAATTAATTCATCCATATCCCTTCTGCGCCAGTACTAATGATTAAAATATAAGACGTAGCAGAAGCCAAGTAGTTTTTGTGTTGTCTCCAAGAAGAATCTATAAATACATCGTCACCATTACTAAGCTACCATTCCATGTGAATCATTACCTCATATATCATTCATTTCTGACAAACAGGGTTTTATGACCATCATTAGTAGAACACTTTGCTGTCTGCCATTAGTGTGGTTAGAGATAAGAAACGCCCAGATACCATGGTGATATATAACACTGCCACACTCACAGAATATAATAACATATGCTCATTATTGCCACATTGATGTACATAACAAACAACAACACGAAGATTTGTTCTGAATTCAAAGGCTTCCATTTGAGATTGTACCTACCCTTCCTGCCTAGTGTGAAAAAAGATTGTCTGTCTACTTTTCACTGAGACTCTTTATCTCCACTGCTTGGATCAATACGAACCAAGGCACTCCTTTACAGAACGCAATTAGTCTAATTGCACCAAAACCTTTAGCTATACCAGTCTTCATCAGGAAAGGGGATACCACCTTGATTAATTGAAAATGACTCAGGATATTCCGCCCCCACATGCTTACAGACATATACACAACAGTAGAAATGGCATGGTTACCATGGCAACCAATCATCATGGCCACCTCAACCCCCTATGATAAATCACTTCCGGGGGTCAGGTCAATAGTCCATGTGACCCAAGTCTCGCGCGGTTCCACGAGGTCACCATTTGCTATTCTGCGCAGTCCTAAGGGATTTCTTCCTCCAGTGACTCCCCCTGGAGGAGTTTGGCTGGGGATGGGGGTAGAAGTGGTAGTGATGGCCTTGTGCAAGGGGTGACAGCATGTCTCAGGCAATCACTGTCTCTGCACATAGCTGATGGTGGTGATGGCTTAGAACTCTTTTTCTGCACCCTCCTTACTATCAGTAGAGCTATCCTTTGACCTCATATATGATTGTGTGGCCAATGCCTGAGAGAAGGCTACAGTACATGTTAAAGTTAAACATCCTGAAAAAGATTCATATCTATTTTATTTCATTACAAGACAATTAATAGGCCCGAGAACTTTACGACACTGATTACAGATAGCTCCATGCTATGACCCATTCATTTCGGAATATTTCCTGCATGCTTCCTTGCAACATATTGACTAGGATACTATTATTGATTCAGAGACAGTCTAGATAAAACCAGATACTAAGCCCTTAACTACAGCTATTTCCAGCCGTAGTGCTTTAACAACACCTGCTTTGCCAAGTACCCCACATAACTAATACTACTTTGCTGATAGTGTACCTGCTTAATAACTTAGTAAGATAGCACCTATCTCAACTGTCAGGCTAAGAGAGTGTTAGATCTGAGGAAATGCTGTCAGAATTACGGCTTTTTTAGCACTGAAGCAGAGTGTTATATTTACTGAGATTTCTTGTAAAGAGTGCTTTTCTGTACAGTTTTCTGGTGCTTCATTTTTAGAAGTCACACTGCCTCACTGCAACACAAATGTCATGATTCCCTACATATTTTAAGGAGATGCTTGGAAAATTAACAAACATTTCTTAGAGTATTGTTTCTCCATGCACAGTTGCACTACTGTCCAGGCAGCACAAGAAACCTCTGCCTTATCTCATCTTACAGCTGTTTAAACCACAGTCTGTGCGTCACGTGTAAATGTATTGTGTGGTGCTAATTAGTTCCCACCAATGTGTGCCTGTCTGCTGATAGTGTAAATTACAAAGAACACACTACTCAGGTATATATCCTGGAAACCAGTAAAGATATTGCATACACCGTTTATGCTCCAAACACTGGCAATTGCTACTCTTTATTTTAGACTGAGGAAATATTTATCTATCAGGCAAATTACAAGTTTGACAAGGATTTCTTGATGATGTGACAACATTTAAGATATTGCTGAAAAAGATTGAGTGTTATAGCCCTTTCAGTGAAACTGTTGCGATGGAGACTCTTATTATTCCTGATAATGAGTTATATAGAAAAGCGAGGGAAGTTGTAGGTTTTTAAGAGACATTGTTATTGGTGTTTAGAAATTAAGGAGAAGTGGCTCATAAAAAGGAACCCAACACACAAAGCCACAGAACAAAGAATCATGGAAATGCTGTATTTTACGTTACTATTTATATATGCAGCGACTTCTGTAAATAGCTTACACTCCACATCCCCAAATATGACTTATTAAATGCCTTATCCATTGTTATAGCACATTTAGGACCTGTTATAGATGCTAGGCTCTTTCCAAACGATGTGCTGCCTGCCCACTGTGTTTATTCTATCGACAAGATGTCAGTGGTTTTGGACAAATTGTAAACTACAGCCATGTTCTTGTAAATATATAATTTATTGCTAAGCTTCAAACTTGGACTTGCAGCAAAGTACAGCTATTTATTAATGAGGAGCTGTCATTGATAGATGAATACACACCTTGCGGAGTTGCGCCTTCTTAAGTAAATACTACTCTGATAATGTGCCTGTACAGACACATTGCCTATAAAAGACACAAATATAGTTCCATTTCTCAAGATATTTAGGAAGGCTGAGGTTCAATGTGAAGTTGAATTCGAGCAATATCTTATGAAGTGTGCTCACAATATTTCTATTTTGTAAAAGCGTAGATGGCATAAACCTCAAGACAGGATATGTCCCCATGGAACTGCTCTGCGCAACAGTCATCGAAGACAGCTCCCAGCAGCACAGAATGTACAAGAAACATGAAAATGGGATGCTTTGAAAACGGTTCTAGGAGATTTCCCCCTTGGAAATTCCCCCCCCCCGGAATTCTTCCTCCTGAAATTTCCACCCTGGAAATCTCCCACCCTGGAAATTTCCCCCCATCACTTCTATGTAATACAGATACAGTCAGAAATGTCTGCATAACAATTTTATTACGGATTAAAGATTCAAACCCTACCCCTAACCCTAACCCTAACCCTAACCCTATCACTAACCCTACCCCTAACCCTATCACTAACCCTAACCCTATCCCTAACCCTAACCCTAACCCTATCACTAACCCTGACCCTATCCCTAACCCTAACCCGATCCCTAATCTTATCCCTAACTCTATCACTAACCCCATCCCTAACACTCTCCCTCACCCTAATTAAACCCCTTTCCCTTTAAAAAGTGGGGGGGGGGGTAATTTCCTGGGGGGAAATTTCCTAGTGGGGGATTTTCTAGGGGGGAAATTCGGGGGGAATTCTGGGGGGAATTTTCCACGGGTGCAATCTTCTCGCACCTTTGAGAACACTGTAGACCTCCAGAGACAGTTACTTGTGCAGCCCAGGAGGCGCCACTGTGAGCAGCCAGCCTCTTTTGTCTTCTGCCCAACTGTGAGCTGGCCCTATATTATTTGCTCAAATATGTGCTGCCCCTCTATGAGCGTCTCATCTGTATATGCTGTTCATAGAGCTGTCCCTCCATGAACTGCTCATCTCTGTGCTGTCCTCCTGTGAACTGTCCCTCCAGGGACTGCCCATCTGTGAGCTTCTCATATATGTGTTGCCCATCTGTGAGCTGCTTTTCTGTGAACTGCCCCTGTACAAGCTACCCCTAGGTTAACTTCTCATCTTAACTGTGAGGTTCCTAACCAGCCTTTCTGTTAGCAAATATATACGGGCTATTTGCTACCCGCTGCTACCTAAAAAATGCACCCTAAGCTTCACAAGGAGAGAGAAGAACCTGCGAGAGCCGCCCATTGCATGTGAGCACATGATTGTATATGGGTTGCTTGCTGAGCACTGCCAGCTATAGTTAGCACCTTAAGGCGTGCAGGGGCTCCTCTGTGAGCTGGCCCTCTATGAGTAGCTCTCCTGTGAGCAGTTCGTGAGCTGCTCCCCTGAGGACAGCCTACAGAGACCTCAGAGCCCCAGCCGTGCTGCAGTCCCACTGTTATTGATCTCAGTGCTATCGCTGTAGGCGGCTGTTACGGGCTATGGACTCACCCCCACTGTCAGAACTTCAATGCGTCTCCCCCCTCCCTTCTGGGCCCCACCGTCTGCTGATAAAGTGATACGTAATACCTACAGCTCACTGCCTTATCCGGCTTATCTGACTTATCTGAGAAGGGATTACTGGCTGCTGGACGGAACAGATACCCGACCTTATCTGCTGTAAATGCCACTACCTTTCACTCCCCCATGTCCTAGGCCTTATAGATTCTTCAGCCCATACCTTCTTTAAAAAAATTAAATAAAGAATGGATCAGAACTGAACAGTTTACTTCAGTATGTGATCAGGTTTCTATCCATATTTGATGCACGACATTGGAGTTCTTTTGCCGCGTTTACTGCTGTTTCTTAACCCTAGAAAGCATCTAGTCGGATTTCAATGTAGAAATTTAATAATAATATAAGATGGTATTGAGGTTATACATTAACTTGTACATGTACTGACCCTATTAACTCCATGGAGCCATCCATAAATGACGTCATGCCAATTTTGAAATTTTTGACACCCATCCCTCTCATTCTTTTATTTTCCATTTTATTTCAATGTTGATGGTATAAGGGAAATTAATCCCGTCATGCCAGGCCTGACCCCGAAAACGAGCTCTGCAGCTTGTTCGATTGCTATCCTAAAGTATAATCTATGGAAATGAATTTAAAGCTATACCCTTTAAATGCCCTCCTTCCCATGACACTTTCGGGCTTTTGCCTCTCTGATAAGGGATTCGTTAGGCTAAGTTAGGTATACCCAACACCACTAGTATTTTTATGCTGGATCTATATTTGCTGTACACATTCTTCCTCAATTAATCTGTTGTAATGGTCAGGTCACTTTAGTAAACCAAGGACATGTCAGCTTATCTGGCTGCATTCTTTGAATGTGGGGACCTTCGGTATTTGCTAGAGAGTGTTGTTAAAATGTCAGTAGGGCCTAGTGTTTAATCTACTCATTTTACTTCTTACATGTTAACCTAACCATTTCCAGACCATATGATGCTTTAAAGTTTCATATTTTCTTTTACATTTACCATTGGCCTCATTGCACCAATTCAGTTTCAGCAACCAACCCATCAGTGTTGCATCAGTGCATACAGAAAAGGCACATTGATTACAGAGGTTTGAAGATTCTCAAATGGTGGAACTTCAAAGACCCATTTGGTGAAGCTTCCTAGAGCTATATGTCTTGCTGGGTGAATTACACTCCTTATATTCTAGTGAAGCATCTCCTGCTCTCAGCCTCTTCCGCTACAAGAGAGTTTGGTGTTTCTTTGTTCTCGCTGCTTCCAATGATCTCGTGATACATGGAGGAGACATAAGAACACAGGTGACATCATTTGACACACACTTTGTCAGGAACTTTGTGTTTATTATAATTAGCTTTTTAATCATTTTTGTTTCACCAAATGCTTCCAGAAATGGCAGCAGCTGGGCAGTTTCCATAATGGATTATTGTCTGCTTCCATTTTGACTTCCCCAATCCAAGGAAAAATGTCCGTCTACTTCTTACATTCTTTAAATGCGATGCTTTTATTTGTCAAATTGATGCTAATATCCTTCTTGTAGACTTGCTATGGATGTGTAGCCTATGCAATGAATTTAGGTATGCCCTAGGCCTCAGATATAAATGAAGTGATGAGAGATGGATCCTCAGAGGAACTGCTAGCTTCAGCCATTTCGACAGATTGCCATCATAATTCTATCGATTGGCGGTGTTTCCTGAAAGTTTTAGTTGCAATTTCCAGCTCCTCCCAAAGGACAAGTAGAACGTGTAGAAGATTTATCGTTGTGTCGTTGGCTGTTTTGCCGCCACACGCTTCCCACGTCTCTCAGGGCCGCTAGGCGGAGCATCCGACACGCCGGAAGTCATACGTCATTTCCGCTGCTGTCAAAGTGTGTCAGATCACGTGGTTTCTCGTTCACCACACAATGTTCTCGCGTGGCTTTGTCCTATCTGAGAAATTGAGCGCTGTACTGATATAAGGATTCAACTGAAACAAAATGCTAAATTCACATTGAAAACGGCAAGGGCCTTCGGCACAAGGGCTCTTGGTATATATCCATCTCAATGGGCCATGCATGTAAAGACTAATGGTTATGTAGTCAAATAGATCCGAGTGGAATATGGCGGGCGTGGAGAATAAGGAATCCATTGAAATGGTTAAAACTTCTTGAGGCAGCTTAGAGTCAAAGCAGCAGGAGATCTGATAACATATGGGGATTAGCAAACAGGGATCAGGTGTGGCTGATTGTTAGCTTCAACCCCTCAGCACGCCCCCTAATCCCCCATTAATCCCCAACACTGCACCTGATCACTGATGCTGCTAATCATAGGTAACTCCCTCTCACATATACATATAGGCCTATGACCTCTTCAATCTCTTTAGGTGATTTATAATTGCAGTCCAGTTTTGATTTATATTTGTTACTGCCTTAACCCATAACAATCATCCCCCCCCTCTCCCCTATGTGAAAGCAGAGCCACTTTTCAAAATTAAACCACTCATAACAAAAGAGGGAATTCAATCTCTTCTACGTATTTATAACATGGACAGGATTAAATTGTGGACTTCATATTGCTGTTGCTTAAATACTACCAGATAGAAATATCAGCGAACGCTCATGCAATTTACCGATTCACATTTCATTCAGATGAAACTTGGTGAATGTATTTTAGCCTTTAAAAGTGATACAAGATAAGATGAAGGACTTTAAGATTCATTAAGAAGTTGTAATGTTCTCAGGAAATCTCACATTACTTTTGGGATTTATATCCAAAACCCCAAGTACATAATCCCCACATAGAATGGTTTCACCCTGTTTTGGTAGTAAACCTCTGGCGGACATTTTAATTAGGCCCTAGTGGTAGCTGACAGACTGCTTCATGCATATATTCATCACATCCTGAAAGCCGTAAATTAAAGCCGCCAGACGCCATTAATTGGGGATCTGGGCATTAATTACGACCTCAATTAACAACCTGAGAGAATAGATAGTCTGTGAACCGTAGTTTGGTGGTATGGCACCACTTAAGCATCTGGGGCACACATCTCTGTCTTCCTTATCGTCCATGCTAATGTGTATTTCCTCTACATGTTATATGTACCATGGGAAGGGCAGAATACCTAAAAACTTATATGTGAATGCTTCAGGAAACCAAGTCACAACAACAAGTCTCTCTGTTCTGCTGCGAGAGGCATTGGAGGGTATATTGGCTTCATTAGATAGGTGTCAGTGGCTTTGAGCTGACTGGGTGGTTTTTAGCTGTAGGCCGTATATGGCTCACTATCAGGTACATGGTACATGGTTCATAGTGTAAATATATAGGGCTAACTGTATCAGGAGCATTTTTTTATAGGTGTAAGATGTCTCTACCACCACACTGACGGAAAAAAGAGCATCAACCTGAGTTTCACCTAGTCTCTGGCGCTGCCTGAGTAACATGAGAGCCTCTGCTAGAGGCTCCCCCCTGACATGCCATACTCATGCTGAGCCTGCGTCAATGCCACACATTGGGAAAAAGGATCAGCATGAGTATGGCACAAGGCTCAGGCATGGTGCCATACTCAGTCTGAATCTAACCGAATACTCCAGCAAAGCAGGATGTCTCAGATTATATCATATCCTAGCTCCATCCACACCATGTGCCTCATTAGCTCAGTTGATATGGCACTGAACTCTGCATCTGAAGGTGGTAAGTTCAAGCCCCATTGAGAATTTTTGTAAAGTCAATCTCGGTAAGTCAATCTTATTGCTACAATGTGAGCATGAATATGCATTCATAATGGGTTTGTGAGAAAATTGTTCCCTATTAAGCCCCCCCCCTCACCCGTTCTTGCACATACTCAATACCCTTTCTATTATCCTCTAGTCCTTGTAACCATGATACCTAAGAATATAATCTTATCTATATAGCAGGGACGTAGGAAATGGGGGGGTCAGGGGGGGCTGGGCCCCCCAATCATGAAGCAGGTGGGGCCTGATTATGTCTGGGCCCCCCCAAAATTTGCCAAGAACTCATAAACAAAATGGAAAAGAAGCTAAGACTTTGCATCTCAAATTAGATCAATATGGTGATGGGATAGGGAAAATGGGGGGTCTGAGCCTAAAGTCAGATACAAAATTCACTAAAAATTACTTGTCTATACAAATTCTATATACGTATGTATAGACGTCATTGCGCTTCAGCTGACAATTCAAGGTGGTCGCGATGGGGCCCTCGCTGGGCCCCCCCAATGAAGATTTGCTTCCTACGCCTCTGTATAGGAATATAATAGGAATTAATCACTAAAACATTTAGAGTATGATCATATCTTTGCAGTAAATGTAAAAGTGACATATGGTCCCAGGCATATTTCTAATGTTTTGGGGCTTGGAAAAAAGTAGAATACCAGCTTTCAACACACAGAGGGAGCAGATCATATGAGATTTCAAGTGGAGATCTTTCAGCACAGTCAAGATGGTGTAGTGGTAACATGTTTACCTTCATATGAGAAGGTCCTGAGTTAGGTTCCAGCCCAGGGATGCTCTTCAAAAGCGGCACGTTTTCAACCCGAAATTTTTTGTTATGCAAACAATTTATTTTCTTGCTATTTTCTGACTTGGCAGATGTTGAAGATCCTGTCAGTTTTCAAGCAAGCATCTATTTCAATTAGTTACACAGTAAGGTCTTACAAAAGTACACTGCAGTAGATGAGATGTTTCCTATTAAACTGAAAAAATGAAAAATATTTCTCAGCACCTCCGAGAGTTGAACCTGAGACCCCTCACATGCAAAGCCAGAATCCTACCGCTGTGCCACCTCTACAACTGGTGAGCCGGGTTGCAATAGGCATATAAGTAGGACTGTGCCTTACTTACTGAGGACATTGTGGACATTTGTCCTTACTATGGGCATTTTTCCTTACTATGGTCACTCCAGTCTGTGTTTCCTATTAGTCTACTGGGCCTTATATGACCAATGACATCTCACTGTAGTAGGTCCATCGTTGAAATATCATATTGATAGTGCCACTTTCAACACCTGCCCCGCTAGCACAGATAGGAGCATAAAGGAGTCACAATAAGGAGGTACCCGGTTCAAATCCCACCAAGGAGCAAAAAGGACACTGATACCAGGAATGTACAAACTATTCATCTATTAATTAGCCTGCCTTAGGAAGTTGAATGTTCGACCATCTGATGAAATCCTTGTGTGTATGAAATAATGGGCTTTTGTCATACGGTGACCTTAATTTCTATATTTCTTTATAGTGTTTAATAAACCACTTATGTGTTGGGCTTAATACACCCTACAGCTTAGTAGTTCTATAAGGGCTACAAATGCAGGGCTACATATCCATTACAATTTAGACTGTCTGTAAGCCCTACAATGCAATGCTGATTAGTAACTCATTAAGTGGGGTTGTGCCCACTGGGTTGTGTCGCTGGACTCACTCTGAAGGTAGAATCCAGCAAAGTGTGATCCTATGTATTGGGATACTCTGGCAGTGCATTACACCATCCAGCATTGCCTGAACCTTTTCATAGAGATACTTAGGCAATATCCTATTCTCTTCTATTATGTTACTCCAGTTGACCCTGAGCCTGTCTCTAAAGAGACTCCTGCACTGTGAGAGTAGGGCAGTAGAGAGGGTACAGCTAGGCCATAAACAATCTAGAGTAGAGTGTCAGGTATTGCTGGAGTATGCCTAAACCCTAGGCTCACCCTGAGTATCAAAATATACTCATTTTGGCGACATTTGCCTGAGGCTAACATCAGGCTCAAGGTGAGTATCAATATTTTCTCTGTGCAGGTACATGGCTTATTTTATTTGGGTAAGTAGTATAGGGATGAGGTTGTAGGTGTGCAAGTAGTATAAAGATTGCCCTTTAACGCAGGATCCAGAGGGGGGGGAGGTACACACAGGAAGTACTGATGTTACAAATTGAATGTTAGTCAGAATAGTTCAATGGGATTTTTATATCCAAGCACATGCCTATTCACATTCCTAAGTCAATCTTGCAGACAAGAAGAATCAGTTTTGATTGTTCATGCAGCTTCTCAAATGCACTCATTAAGATGTGGTAGTCTTATAAATAGCTAAGGCAGCATCCACGATACCAGGAATGACATAAAGACAGGTCTCTGTGGTGATCAGTGTTACTTGATCAATTACAGGCTGCCTCCGTGGGGAATGTTTTTCAACACTTGGCAACATTTCCGGGAAATGTTTTTACGCCACCAACTTGTACCTGTCAGATGCTGATTTCACCATGGCGCTGGAGTTTCTGACATCAATCGTTTAGCAAGAAAATGCAAGGTGATTGAGTAACAGGCCAGTAACATCGGTCTAGATTGCTTCGAGTCAACATCTGCTTTATAATTCTTTAGTTATAGTTCTTTTCAACACTATTACATATCCAATCAGTCCTTCTGTCCATTTTATCAGGAATAGTTGCCATGGAAACATAGGAATTTGTCCTCACAATTTTCTGCATGCACAAAGAGAAAACATTCTCTGCGCCGTTAGCTGTCTGATAAAAGCCCTCACTTCCTGTACCAGCGACATCAGTAGACGCTTATTACCATCGTATGGGAGGTTCTCAGACTCCCCTCCAGGGGTTGTTTGTGATAACATCGGTGTCAAGGGGAGTCTCATATAAATCCAAGGGAGCTGCCCAATAACTAGGTCAACATCAGCCTCTGACCCCCAGGCAGTATTGGAGTATATAGTCTGGGCCGGCCATTGAGTTTCAATCTGTGTTGTAACTGCTAATTGCCCTACTTTCTTTACCAGGTATTGAAGGTGCTGTGTTGTGCCCTTTTCCCCATACCCCAGTTAATGAACTCTTCATGCAGGCCTCATGCCAGTACCAGCTGAAAGATATGACTATTCAAATACAGCTGACCACCGGACTGACCAATCGGCTCTCTAATAATTATAAGAATGGGCACCCTAGATTGCCCATTTTTACTGGGTCACTACTTACAAGTAAAAGTCGGTCCATGTGCGTAAATGGAGCCATGTATGAGTGGAAGTAGTGCCTGGGTAACCGAGGCTAGGTCAACATAGGCAGGAGCAATTCCTGTAGAATTATAACAATTCAGGTGTCTGCCAATTGTACAAGCCAGGACAGGGGCTTAGGAAAAAGGGGGGGGGCACAGAGGAGGTGGGGACTGAATATGTCTGGGCCCCCCAAAAAATTTGTCAAGCCTCAACATAAATGTACAAGATTCTCCCAGCTCACCACTCATATTGGCCAAATATATAATTAAGATAGGGAAAAGGGCAGCATTGGATAAAGATAAGCCATCAAGAAATACTCTTTTATATAAATCCCATTCAACCATGCATCAGCACCAGCCCATTCAAGCAGATAACTCACGGTGGCTGGGGTGGAGGCTCCCTGCCCCCCCCCCCAATGAAGATTTGCTTCCTACGCCTCTGCAGAAGTAACAGTAATAATAGACATTATAGGCAACACAGTGTACTGTGAAATAAGTACACCAAGTATGCGAGGAAGGGCCCACAAAATATTATTAGCTCGAGATACATCAAAAGATGTAGGTTTATAGGAGCAGCATCAATTCACGAAAAGGTTCCAGAGTAGTTCAGGCAGTACCTACGCTCTTCTCATCATCTAGAATTTTATATTGCAAATGAATAATCATTAGTAGATATTTACAGCGCCTTCTTTTAGACCTTAACATTCTGCCAATTCATTTTGGAAGAAGCTTGTGGAAATTAAGTACCCTTGATGAGCTTTTGCTCTCTCCTCAGCCTAAAACAAAACCAGTTAAAACGTTTCTGTTTGAATTACAATATATTTTCTAAGGCATATCTTGATAGAGTTTGAGTACAATATTGCTGACAGTCAGATAAACCCCTTCTTTGCCAATCAGAACATTCCAGGAGACAAGAACCTCATGTTCTAATTGACACTTCGCTGTATGTCGAAGTGTTAATCATTTCAAAGCTATATCCATGGACCCTGAAGCAAGGTGAGCCTTGTCAGGTGAAAGGGAATGTTACAGATACTGGGGGCAATAAGCAATAGTGTCTTTGATACCATACTCTATCTGACCAAGTCTCCTTGATAATTATTCATCTGCACAAAGAACATTGACTCACAAGGGGATAGGGGTCTTGAATTTATCTTGAGGAATATTAGAAATGTGCCTCAATGTCAGAATTAAACCTATAAATTGTTCTGCAGAGAATAGGTTTATGGTGGATACCACGTAGCCACCATTAGTATTCAATAGCTCTGCTATCTATTTACAGGGGATTATGGCAAACTTTCATTCTGGTTTTTCTCTAATGCACTGCTTACTATCTATCCCCCCATAATGGTCACCATTTCGCCGCAGGATAAAACTATATATATATATATATATATATATATATATATATATATATATATATATATATGTGTGTGTGTGTAAAGGCAAGGAGAAAGGGGGATCCATGCTAAAAGTCAACTTTAAAATTCAGATCACTGGCTTTTCAGTGATATATTGCAAGAGAAGATACTCCTGTTAGTTTTAGAGGAATGGCTTGCTAAACGGTGTGACCATTTCCTGAATGGCAAAAAGCTCTATGCCTAATTGATCATGAGATACATCTATAATTAGCATAATTTATGCTAATTAGCTAAATTAGCATAATTTTTTATTGTTTTGCCTATAACTTTTGATCTAGAAATGGTATTTTCGTTCTGTTTTCACGATAGTAAACCTAGTGAAAGATTCTTTCAAATGGGATAATTGATTTTCCTATTTAGAATCAAAATCATGTTTCCATGGCAACAGACATCAACAAAAATGTCTATTTAGGCCCAAAAACGTTCTTTTTACATGCCTAATTTGGAACCTTTCCACCCAAAATAGAACGTTTTATGTAAAATTATTGAATTCTCCATAAAAAAGTACCCTATAATAGTTTTAGGCATAATTTTCCTATTCTAGCCCATAGTGGTGCCCCCTGGTCGCTAAAACAGGTACTAAATCCCGCAGGAACCCCCATTTCTGCTTGCTGGCTCACACATATATATATATATATATATATATATATATATATATATATATATATATATATATGACAAATTTATAACCCCATAGAATTCATCCCAGCACACCAGACCTCTACAAACAACATGCGAAGCAATATCTAGCATATATCATCAAGTATGAATATAATATATCAAAAATATATCTTGTACACAAGAGCCATCGACCCAACATTGAACATCCATTAGCACTCGTCCTGCATACATGTGGCATCTGTTAGCAGTACTAAATGGGTGATAACTCCAGCAGTACCCTGGTTATCAGCACACACTTTACATGAAAATATAAATGGTGAAGTAGACAACTCACAGCCACAAACATAGCTGTACCCATCACACAGTGCCCTAATGGCCATTACACATGTAACTGGTCAATGCATTCAGAATGCCATCTTGTCCATATGGCAACTGATGGTGACAATAGAGTGATACAGGTATAGCCTTTACAAATTAAAGCTAGATTGTGGTTTGCATTTGTACTATAATGATCAGGAGGGCAATTGTAATATTCTCTTCTTTTAGAATCATCATTTCCGGAGGGTGTTGCTCCTATTGTAAAAAGAACTGTGAGTATGTGCCCTCTTTTCTAAACAAGTCATGCACTGCCTTACCAAAGTACTTGCACTCACCACATTAGTCTCAGAAGTCGCCTGCCTTGTTTTGAACAGAGAGAGCTGCACTATCAGGTACCTACTCATGTCACACACTCTATAGTTTATTATACTCACTGACTTCTCCCAACTAGGTACCTACTCAAAGGCGGCTTTTTTAGCACCGTACTTGAATGACCACTTGTGAGCAACAAAAGGGACAAGTTATAGCTACATGAAAAGAAAGGACTGGAAATGAGGGCATTTTTAGCCAGCTCTTCCTTTTACTATAGGAGCAACATCCTCCAGGGATCTTGAATACATCTCTTACATACAGGCAATGAAGCTGAACTATTTGTAACACATTAATATGGTAATCATGAGGGCCTGTACTACACCTTTAAGCCACTACTTCCACCACAGCGCTGCAGTCGGCTTAATAAACTGCTATATAACAGTAGGCCATCTAGAGGCTGCCCAGTCGTGATCCATCAGAGCTGGAGGTTTTAAAAAGGCAGAATGTCCCTTCTCACCACGGTGGTATACCCAAAGGAGACTGCAGGCGGCGCTGCCTCCTCCAGCGGCCTATTGTTACACCGGCCTCAGGCCTCAGGCTCTGGAGCGGGTGGATGCGTGGGGGAGGGGGTCCTATTATCCCTTAAAGTGGGCCTTTTAGGCAGGGCTGGGGAGGATCAATTGGATGGTGAGAAAAACGTGCTGGGTTATGTGATAGGTTTACTTGTCATATGTATAGCATAAAGCATGACAAGTCATACTTCCTAGACATGACAATTGAAAAGGGTTTCCAATTTGTATGATGTTGATATGGAATATATTGAATGTAGAAACAAATATAGCATTTTTTTTTAATGAAGGGGCAGTAAGATTGAAATTATCCATTATACTCTTAATTCACTATTTAACCAGTAAATGCCCCCTGTTTACCTCTGTATGTATGTAACAGAATGGCTGTTCAGTTGGAAATGTTTTCATGTTGGTTGTGTAGCCCATACTACTTGTACAAAACTTACATAATTAACCACACATTGACACATCCTTAGAGCAGACAGACCAATCAGCCTATCACCAATAAGGACCATGGTGATATACATCATGACAAGTGAGCTGTCACGCCACTTTGTGTTCTCTGGCAATATTAACATCAGAGGAGGATATTCCCAAGGATGGATAAGGCCAAATGGAAAGAAAGTATGTTTTAGGTGACCTAGCATGGGCAGACCTTAGCTTCTTTTCTTCATTTTGGGTAAAGATAAATATAATTTGGTCAATTTAACCTTTTCATCATCAGATTGCAACAGTGACTCGCGAGCCACCAGAGAAGATGCAGCGCTGATTCTTGTGCTCAATGTTAGGCATGGGCAAGAAAGAAAAACGCTCTAAAAAAGATAACCCCACAAAAACTAGAGAAAAGAAAATCCCATCAATATAGCCTAATTGGAACCACACCTTCATTCTGTATGGCCTGATTATATTTTTAAAATTGTCCCAGTCCCAGTCCTCATGCACAACTCCCTCTCTTCACCACCATATTTTCCCTATCTAACTATAGGCACCCAAGTATGTCCTAAACCCTTGATAGTACATAGACCAACTTCATTTAGGTCCAGAGACGATGGATGCTAATAAGGGTATATGACATGAACACTTAGGTCGGTACCAGGACACAGCACCCCCTGGAGGGGTAGAGATAATTACACTATGGGCCGAACCCAGGTTGGATCAGAGATGATAGGCCCCCATGTGGGTGATGTATCACTGAATCCTACGGCCCTTCACCTTAGGGGCATAGGCTGGGCAGCTGTGTGACAAAGCCAGGGAAGCACTCGAGGCAGACAGAAGGGAATTTGAAGTTATGAAAAGGAAAATCAAAGGCAAACATGAAAGAAGGGAAACCATCAGGGAAACCCTTGTTGTGTAGAGGGGTGGGGGGGTCATGAAATTCCCTCAGTCTTCTGGAATTCAGTGTGAGGGTAATACAACCTTTCCACGATGTTTACTTTCTCAAGATAGCTTCCCAAAATTACTCTCTTCCATAGACAAAGCCTCATCAAGCATTACTTTCCCTCACCATTTGTGGCCAGGTGAGGGAAAACATGTATCCTGGGGGGAAATGGCTTTTTCATGTTTAAGTCATGGGCTTTAAATTAGATACCTTGAGCTAAAATATCCCAGGTAGTTTTGCTGTAATTGCTTGTCAAACATATGCTGGTGTGTACAACTGAAAATGGGAAATAAGCTCTAAATGCACTATATCCTATCATAAACACTAATAATGCAACAAATACAGTTTTGTGGAAAAATAACCAAAGGGATATGTAAGACCTTCCAGTGAAGGTAAGCGTAGTATGCACCTCCCTGTCCTTCTTGCATGCAAATATACTGAAATGGTCTGCTATTAGGCAGTTTAATATGCCTGATGTATGGATAATATTGCAATTGGTCATAATGTGATCTATACAAGATCCACCCATCATACCCGGATTAGGCCTAGTGATTTCATCTATTAACATTTTTATGCTAAATTCCCGGCAAATATCAAATAACTCCTTGGAGTTATTGTGGTTCCGATCCCCGGTGTTTATATTCCAAACCCCTAGTATCCAGAGCTCATATTTGACTTTGATCAATATTTTGTAGGATGGTGCGCATATTATTGATAATTATTGATAAAGGACATTAGGGGACCTATATACATTCAGGATTAATATGCTTTTATGTTTGGGTTGCTCGGTAGCAAGGGCTTGCACTTCCAATGCGGTATCCATTCTTTCAAGGTTTTTAATGACAGTACAGTACGGGCTTAAACTGTTATTTAGATATGCTAGGAGACCTCCTCCTGTGTGGCCTACACGGTCATTTCTGAATATAGATTTACCAGGCCAGTGTACAAAGGCATTATCACTGCGACTATCCAGCCAGGACTCACATAATATACACAATATATCGCAATCGAGGCTCAATTTTATGTCTAACATGGTTTTCCTATTTAAACTGTGTGCATTACAGCTTACCATCACTATGCCCTTATACATGTATAGCAATGTACCTGGGGAAGTGCAGATCCATGTTTAGATATCGACACTGCTGTTTGCCCTTCATTATGAAAAAAAAGGCATCTATAACGTTATCACTTTGATCATTGATGAGAGGGTATTTGGATATTGCCTTGCATATAAAATGAGTTCAATATATATGTGCACAATGGGTGGGGCATGATTTACCAATGGGTGTGGTTGGGGTCAGGGCATGTCATAGTATATACCTCCATGTCCATAGTACACCAAAGTATGGAGGTGTATGTTAATGGGTATAACACATATTGGGTATCCCCTCCTTATTTGTAGTAGATGACCATCTATAGATAACATTGTGTGGGTGTACATAGACATGGAGAAGGATGACAAGGAGGGGTTAGTGGTATATGACAGGAGTCATTACTGTACATAGACAACACACCCACATGTCCCCTGTATGATTACTAGGTAAGTGTCTGTGTCTATCAGCTACTGGAGGGGGAGGTGATGGAGGGGTGAAGGGCAGGCCTGGATGGGAACCAGGTCATACTCATCCATAGCTGGCCTCTCACTGGATTATATACACCACATATATATCTAGTCATTTTTCTGACATCACCTATCATACATAAATGGGTTTCAGCTCCTATAGTGATACAGACTGTACTGTATGGGGCACTGCTATGCCTGTGAAATCTGAGTTTTTCCAGCTTTAAGCTTCTATTTTTTTTTTTGTATTTCAGTCATGTTATCAAAGCATCAAGGGTGAGGGGGATTCAATGTGATCCATATTTCCATGCACCATTAGTCTCAAATAATCAATGTTGGGTGGTAACAAGTCTGCTCTAACAAAAGCCATCTTAGCCTAAGACATTCCTCAGCAATGGGTGGTGGCAAAAACTATGCTGAAAATCAAAGGTATGACTAAACTAAGAAGGGTACCTAGAAATCCCCCTTCTTGCTCGAGCACTCTCCTCTTTTCTTTCAAGGGTGTGTTAGGTTTCGTGACGGCTTTCAGTTGTTTCTTGTATGGCGATGAAAGTTTGACTGCCTCCTCTTTGTCTCGCAGTAGGTTTTTGTTCATCAAATTTGACTCATCACCCTGATCACCTCGTCACTTAACACTCTGACGATGTGAGTGCAGTCGGATATGGAACACACGGAAATGTGTTTTAACAAGGGGTAGTGTTTTCTCAGGAGCGCTACACCGCTTTTTTTTGGACCGGTCAGCACTGCTCGTTTTCGCTCGTCCTTCTTGGGAATTAAAACTAAGGTTTTCCAAGAGGTGGTTATGCTGTTTTTGACTCTGAGAGCATCAGGTGTACCTTGCTTAAAGTCCAGGACTACTTATGAATGTTTGTCTCAGCGTTATATACCTAAGTTTGCCTATGTAGGATATTTGACTCATGGGACGAGTGGTCTTGAGAACCATGAGATAGTGAGCGTTTAAGTTCAAGGTCCTGTAAGCCAGGTTGTTGAAGAAGAGGTTTTGGGTGATGAATATCACGCTCAAGTTTCTGTGGTGAGATCCTACAGTGAAGAGCTTCGTCACAGTGGGAACGTGTTCCGGATCAAATCATGGATGATGATCAGTCCTTGTTTTCCAACGTTTCGAGCTTCTTCGAAAAGGAATTCGTCTGACATGAGTCCCTTGTTGAAATTGATACCTAACTTCTCCATCTCGTCGAATCCAGGTTGCCATTGATTGTAACAGTAGTGGACGTCATGTACTTCTGGAGTCATTAAATGTTTGAAATTCCTCAAGAGGTTGAAAACTAAGTGACTTTTTCCATAGGAGGTGGGACCTGCTATAATCATAGGTGAAAGGTCCTTGAAGTCGAGGGTCAAAAATTAACCGGTTCCACTTCTTTCTGTGCGTTCTCCATTTCCGTCTAAGGTTGAAAACAAAGTGTCTACGTGTGTAAACTTTCTTCTTTCTTTATAGTTGAAAGGAAAACAAAGTAGGTAGGTAGGTAGGTAGGTAGGTAAGGTAAGGAAGGGTAGGGTAGGGTAAGGGTAAAGTAAGGTAGAGTAGGTTAAGTCATATGTGTGTGTACGTGTGTTTCTCTAACATAGACAACAAGAAGTGGTGTAATCCCTGGTGTGCCATGTGTTACAGACAGGGTGGGCAGGGGTGAGCACAGACAAAACAAACAGGGGGAGGGAAAGGGGGAGAACAAGCAGGTGAGCAGTGAGCAGCTGTGATGCTGTGAGTAAACTCAAGGGGTAAACCTGAAAAAACATTGCACCAGCGTGAGTTTCAGGTAAAAAGGGGGCATCTATAAAGTCGGTGCTGGAACCCATAAATAATTTAGGTCGAAACATAGACACTGCAGTGAAAGACGCTTTTAGAGAAATACTGGACGAGTTAGACAAGGTGATAGAGAGGGAGAAAGACATGGAGGAGAAAGCTTTCAAGTTTTCGACTCGGTGAAAAAAAAAACGCACAGAGAAAGGGTGAAAAAGAAACTGCTCGCCTACATCAAAAAGGTGCCAGTCATTTGATTCAACTTCGGAAAATACAACCTGAACTTGATAAAGAAAGAGTTTCACTCCTTCTTTTCAAAATGGGACAAGCAGGAAGTGAAAACCATCAAAAGATGTAACCAGTACATAGCGGTGTACACTGAAAACCTGCTGTTCCTAGATCTAAACTACCCGGCTCCAGGCTATTCTTACGCGAACTACCTAAAAGCCTTCCTCAAAGGGAAAGTGGCCAAGGGGTATTTTCCCTACGAGTGGATGGACGATGTGCGAACGTTGGAAAACAAACTACCACCCAGAACGGCTTTCTACAGTTCTCTTGACGGGCCATGTATATTGCGCGAGGACTATGAAACTTGCCAATGCACGTGGTCGGAACACAAGATGCAGTCCATGAGGGACTACTTGGTGTATTACAACAACTTGGATATGGCTCCCTTCGTGGAAGCCATCAACAAACACAGTAAGTTTTTCATAGAGTGAGGTGTAGACATGTTCAAAGACAGCTTGACCTTGCCCGGTCTCACCTTGAAGTTTCTCTTTGAAAACACTTCTTCTAACGCCGTACCGTACGTCCTTTTGGGCGTGCAAGAAAAGGACGTGCACAATGAAAGAATCTCATCGGAGGTCCTTCTATTATCTTCCACAGACACCACAAGAGTGGACAAACTCAAATAAGGGGCAGAAAATACGGGACGGAAAGCAAGGTGTGTAGACACATCTTGGGCGTAGGCGTGGATGCCAACAGCCTCTACCTGAAGTGTATGCCGCAGAGAGAACGACTTTTGAGCTGTCGGCAGTCAACAGGTCAGCTTTTCCGCCATGGAATAGTTGCTCAAAGGTCACTTTCATGTTAGCGATCCCTTGTCAAGGACAAGAAAATACTGCACTGGTCGAGGCAAACATCGGGAGGAAAGTTAAAAGTAAGTTGAAACAACCTCAACGACAGCTCATAGGAAGTTATCATGCCCAGAAAATCCTCTTGGGCACCCCTCTCTTAAAGTGGTACATGGAAAAGGGGTAGTGGTGACCAAGGTATACTAAGTGGTGGAATACATGTCAGAAAAAACGGTTTTTCCCTTTGTGGAAGAAGTGACCGCGGCTAGGCCAAAGGGTGACAACAACGTCGACTGCAAAATTCTTTCAGACCTATATAAACTTCTTGGAAACAGGTTTTATGGTAAAACCATATGCAACAAGCAAAACTTTCTTCAAATGCGGTACACGTCTCCCACCAAAGCCAAGCGGTTAGCTTTACACTGGTCTGTTCAAGAGGTGCAAGAAATCAGTGCAAATACGGTGGAACTTTCTTGCCTGCCCACCGCCATAACCTCCCTGATCAAATAGGGTTCATGGTGTATCAGTACGCCAAATTGAAAATGCTGGCCTTCTACTACGACTTCCTTCTGGAATTCATAGACAAAAGAAACTTTGAAATGTGTGAAATGGACATCGACTTTTTACTTTGCGTTGAGTACGAAAAGTCTAGAGGAAGCTGTCAAACCCAGAGACAAAGAGATTTCTTTAGCGAGTGTCATAAATGGTTGCCCTCAGAGTGGTGTGACAACTCTCATCATCGGGAAAGCTACGTAGAATGTAAAACCCTTGGGTACATTTGGTTTCCTCCACCATGTTGTACACAACGTCTGGCGTTCGCCAAGAGAACTGCAGGGAGCGGGAAGAAGACAAGATGTCGGCCTTAAACTCCAAATGTTACATAGCAAGTGAAAAAGGGGTCGAAAAGAAAATGAGGTGCAAAGGAGTGATTCAAAAACAAAACGAAAATCCGCAAAAACAACAGGCATTAAGTTATCAGTATATCAAAAGACGCGTGTTTCAAGGAGTAAGCACTTTGCCCTTGGAAATTTGAAAATCTCTCTCTCTTTTCTGTTCTGGTGAAATCTTGTGTGTAAAAGTAGCATTTTTGTGAAATTTCCATAACATTTGTGGTAAATTTGTTAAATTTTATGGAAATTTTGTAACATTTCTGTAGAATGTTGCATTTCTTTCGTTTTGTGAAAAGAATACATAGGTTAAAGGTGTGTGTGTGTGTGTAGTGAAAAATAAAAAAGTGAAGAAATCACAAAAGCCTTCGAGTTGATTTTCACATGTGTAACAACCAACGTTGTGACAAGGTAGTAGAAACGTATGTGCAAGCAGGTCCCTTTGATTACCTATTTTTTTTACTATCTATAAAATAAAATAAACGAGGGTTCTTAGTGCTGCACACGGACCATGTGGTAAAATCACGTGGTCGGTTTGTTTTTGTTTACTTTTATTTGTTGGGATCACATAATCATAGCTCTCAGCCAATCAGAGCTTGAGAAAGTAGATCACATGCCCATATATAGTCACTTCTGGTTTTGAAAACTAGGTCACTTCCTGTTCGTAAGTAGGTCAAACGGAATTTCAGTAGCTGTAGCTGTGCGCTGAGTTTACCCCTATATACTACTGACACAAACATAATCAGATAATATTAATCCAATGAATTCCCCCTTTTTATGAGGAGAAATATGCTTGAGATTAAACAACACAGGCAAGTATCTAATAGATTTTGGTCTAAGATATCTGTGTCTAGAAAAATCATTAAAGTTGAAAGTGGAGTGACGAGCTGTTAGTACTAAACTAGCTTCGTTAAGGACTACTCCAGTTCATCCCCTCCATAATGCAATAAGGGAGTGGTCATTTTTTAACAACGGGGGGGGGGGCTGGTGGGTTTGGGCACGGATGCACATCAAATAATTCTGCCCCCCCTTCTACAGGGGTCAAAACTCTTTTGAACCCCCTGAAGGACCCCCCTGGTCAAGAAGTCGAAAAACTTCTGACCCCCTCCTCAAACCCACCAGTCCCCCCCCCCCTGTTGTTAAAAAATGGTCACTCCCTAAGTTGTAAGCAGTTTGTCTTAGCATCCCCCTTTTTAACTGCAAGATCCCCAAATCAGTTTTGTGTTACTCCCCTATACTGGTTGTTTTAACGTATTGTGACCAGAGTCTCATTATACTGTCCGGTTCCGCCAATACATACTGATATTTCCCATTTCATGATCCACTTTAAAAAGGTGGAGTAGTTGAGATACACCATAGCAATAACCGCTATGAATTTCATAACAAGTTATATGATTCATAACAACGAAAAAACAACTATTCATAGCCTGATTTACGCACCACTCCTGTATCATTATGAGGCTTTACACAAGCCTGAAAGAGTTAAACATTGTACCACGACAGAATACTGGTTAGCTCCCCCCCTCTCCCCTCCCCCGACCAATACCCTGGACATTCAAAACTGGCCCAAGGTCAAGCCATGTGTGATGGAAGGTACATTCTGCAGCTCCTAGAGCAACTCAACAAACAGCTCAACCCAGGGGAGAGTTGCTCAATCAGTACTTGAAGAGCTCTGTGGATGCTCCATCGAAAGGTTCCCTACTGTAATCTGTCATCATTACCACAGTCAGGGACAGAGAAGGGCTTATGTGTGGGGTAAGTAAGTAAGGGGATAACATAATGGGGTTCAATATTGGTACGGGGAGAGGTCGTTGGATGTCATGCGTGATTGTTATGACATGTTGGACTAACATGTGTATATGGACTTGCATGTTTGGGGGCACACAGAATGTATTGCTATCTAATGATTAATCAATTTCGCTGTTTGGGTTATGTGTATACTCATCTTTTAGGGGCAGTTTTTGAGATCTGTGACCAATAAGATGAATAGAATATACAAATGATGTTTATTTATTTTATCGAGTCATATAAGGCCCTGATAGAACATATTATAAAACAGCAGCCCGTTCACTGCTGCACGATAGAAGTGACCTTGAGTGCATTATAGGAGTACAGTGCATGCCTGAGCAAGGTCGTAGCTTGTCTATCCTTCCAGTGGGATATCAGAGGCTTAAGACTTTTAATCAATGTGATGAAAATGCTAACACGTTTTATAAAGACAATAGACAACTCATTCTTCATGTCTTGACTCTCTGTTAGACTATAACACACTCTGGTCTTGGACCTTATGAAGGCCCTCGACCATCGTGCGTTATAGTCCAACAGAGAGTCTCAACATGAAGAATATCGTTGTCTATTCTCTAAATAAACTATAAATATTGAGTTATACATTGGCATGTTTGGAGGCAATATGTGGGATTGTAGTATGATTATGGAGACCAGTGTTATATATGGTATACGTGTTATTGGGGTAGTGAACCGACAGTCTCTGTAAAATAGTGTAAGGTCTGGGGGTCTCTGTATGTCGTAGTAGTTGACAGGGCTCTGGAGGAAACAACTGAACCAGGCTCCACCACAGAGGCTTACAGTATACCAGATTAATGCCATTTATACAGTACACTAGAGCCCTATATGTAGGGTCTGTGTAGTGTTAGTGGGATTCTATAATCAGTGAATTTGGACAGCAAATTTATTGTAGTACCATATGTGTGTAAAATCAAAGAGACCTATATAACTGAATCGTCCCCGTTTTAATTGTTTTCTTACATACCTCAAATAAAAATCAAACCAGTTACTCAAAAATGGAAAGTGCAGTTTGCCCTGATTTTCCAATCGATCAAAAGATTTCGATGGTGGATCATCATGGTGGATATTATCATCAATCATAGATTAAGTCTAACCAGCAGAGCGTTTTCTGTGGTCTGCATTATCTCCGAAAAATGAATGTGAAAACTGTAAATGCTGTAATTCATTTTGTCTGTGTCTAAAACATCAAGGGCCCACATACCGAAAAACCAATGGCCTGCTGTCCTCCCACTGTAGACTGACCCACTGGTCACATGATTGCCTGGATGTATCATGTGACCCTAGTCTGGTCCTACACAGGGTCAGGAATTTCTAGGGTCACATGCTGAATGGTCACATGCATGTTAAACCCTATAACCATTAGTACTTATGTACCGAAGGGGTACTATTTCCACTGGTATCGAAAGGGACCGGAACATGAACAGGGGTAACCTTGAACCCTCACATCCTTTATTAACCTGGCCTGGGTAGGGAGGGGGTAAGCAAATGCATATTTGGCAATAATAAGATGAAAGGCCTTACTTTTGGATTGACGAGGATTAATGAGGAGGGTGTATTTTACTTGATTCACGCTCCCCCTTTGAACAGATGCTTTGTGCAATGATGTGCATCACTGAGTACAAATGGAAACCATTGTCATGTACACTAAACTGAAATGAAAAAGAGATACCTATTTAGAAATTTGAAGCTATGACCTAAGACAAAGAAACAACTACAGTTATAGAACTAATGCCATTTTTCCTTTTGGCTACTTACAGTATCAATGTTAAAGATATAGAACAAATTCCATACATAGAACTAATGTTACCCTCCCCTTTATCTACTTGCAGTGTTGTTGGCAGAGGCAAGCACCAAATGGGAGGAGAAGTCCAAGATTGTAAAACAAGGAGATACATTCAGCATCACTTGTACCCTGAGTGATATGAGGATGATGGACATCATACGACTCGTGAAGGAGAACGATGGGGAGGAGTCCAACCAAATCTCCATCTCTGACATGAACGTCGTCAAGGCACCCTTCCTGGAAACTAACCGCTACAGTGTATCGATGAGCAGGAAGGCCAAGACTGTCACTTTGTCTTTCACAGGTATGGAGGCTGACCAATCTCACCCCCCCCAAAAAAAAAACAACTCTCGCCAAGTCTACGATATCTCAATATCTTCAATTTCTTACGATGTTTTACTTTATACTGGGCTTGGCTCTGAAAACTAACTTGATACCAACCTTTTACGATTTATCACCCTTAATTGAATTCTGCTCGAATTAATTACCAAGCCATCGGCTTTTAAGATGATTGTATATTGTTTTGTTTGTATAAAATTCAACACCGAGCGGTAATACAGATTAATGTCTGAATCGTTTATATACTTATTGATAACTAAATCTGATCTCGCCATATTAGAATGACCCTTGATAAAACAATGTATACATATGTTAGGCGCAATATCGCGTAGTTCCGGGATTGCCCCTCACTTATTTTACGCAATTCCAGAATTACTCCCTCTTGGGTTGCGCAGTTTAGGAATATTTTAATGAAATATATAGTTTGACATAGGAGAAAGCCTTACACAGGGGCCCTGCCTAAAGATCTATGGAGAACTAAGTTTTAAATAGTCACTTGTAAAGTTTACATGCATCAGGGTTTGGTATTTAACAGCTGGAGGTGTAATTCTCACAGCTTTATTCACACCTTCAGTTAGGTCTATATACTGCACTTGACTTGCCCTGTAAACGACATTACACCATAAGAGAAGGGTAAACAATAAAATGAAATATTATTTTGAAAAATCTGTGTCAAAATCACCTAGTTTCATGAGAATTATTATTCCTGATTTATTATTCCAAAACTGCGCAACTTTCGATATTGCGCCTAACATATACAAGTCATGATGTATTTTCAGGTACATGCATTTGCTTACATCGTGAAATTTTAAGAACATTGCGAGAATCAACTTGTCCCTATAATGTCAGCTTGTCAGCTTGTTATATGCATACCTTTACATTTTCTCAAATATTCACATGTATTCTGCTTGTATCTTTCAAACCTTCGTGTTTTCAATCTCTACTATGGGTTTTGTAAAATTTTGAAATGTATTCAGTGTCAAACTGTGTTCTATCAATACTCCTTATTATGGTACTGCCCATATAGTTTTGACCGATTATGTCAGATATCATTTGCAATTGTTCACTTTTGTGTCCAGAGAAAACATCTTTATTGTAGGATGGCTCTACTAGATTCAAACAGGTCCCTCAATTTCTTCTAGACGAAATTTCCAAATAGGCATATTATTTTCCTCTTTATCTACAATTATGCCAGACTATTAGAAAAGTGCCTTCGAATGACTTGCTTTATCGAACCCATTTATAGAATAGCATACAATTCTTCCTAAAAGTTGTCTTTCAAAACCTGAGACTTCGAATCAGTTGATTGTGTGTGCTTGTGCCTTAGAAGAGATCAGGGGTTATTGCAGAAATATTGTTAATGGATTCTGGTGTTGTAACATACTGCTCAAATCTACCAGATAATAACCTAATAAGATATATCTATCTGAATCTTCTACTTCTCTCATACGCCGACAGGGGAAGGTTAGTAGTTATTTGCTGTTCCGCTAGGTGGCAGACAAGATGCAAGTTGCCAAATACCTTTCTTCTGCTATCAAATTATTTACATTGCTTATGAGGAATTATTTTAGGTTATTTACAACAATGACCAGTGATTTGATGGTAATGATCAGCCATCAGGATCAGAAACTCCCCATTACTCTCCCTTTCCACCTCTCCAAATACACCTGGAATGAGTCAGGTCAATAGTACAAAATAGGAATAGTAAGTCCGCTTATTTCCTCAGTTCCCAACCTTGAACTTCCACATAACTTGATCCCCATGAAATAAGACTATTCCCCCAGCATGTCTGTTGGACGATTCCATAAATTGGAGAGGTAATCCCAATCCTGTATTCCTTGTTGGTAGAATGAAAAAGGCATTTTTTCTAAGGTGCTTTGGATAATCCTTCCCCCCTGTTCCATTTAGCCATAGATGATGTCTTGAATACCCTTGTCACTATAAGGGTACACTAGTCTATTGACGAGTATTAATCATTTTCAATTTAAGCATCATTTCCTATGATAGAAAAATGAATCACAAGGTCCTCTTAGTTTCTGAGTAAGTCTTAGCATCCCTCTAGCCTATCTATGACATATGAATTAAAAGAATATTAATCATAATATTATGAATTGGGTAATTACCGTGCAATTAAGTTCCCTGCCTTCCTAATACGATTACACCCTCCTATGAATCCCACCTGCCTGCCAACTGTTCCTCTTTTGCATTAGTTCTTGTTGTAACTTTGTTTGAAGATCCTCTTCATCCACAGGAAATATAATTCAGCGTATCATATCGTATGGCCCCTCTGGGATAGACAAAAATGTAGTTCAATCGTTCTTGTAAAAACTATGATGTAATCTTTCCTCCGACATCTCTGAAGTTCACTCTCGGTATATATGAATCTAGACGTCTTGTAATTGTAACTTTTTGTGGTATTGTTGTAATCTTCAGCAGTAATCATATTGTAATGTGTCAAGTCTTGTGACTTTCTTCTGCACTTCAACGTTACCCTTCAAGGGAACAAAAATAGAACCCGATTTACCTAACCACTAGAATCATGAAACAAGTACATTATCTTATGAGTTTGAATATGAAAAATAAAATTAAGTTTGCTATGTTAGTCAGACTATAAAAACCCTTCCTAGTAGAAACATCATCTCTGAATGAAAATCATAATCATGAGATATGATGTTTGATCTAGATTTAAAATGTAAATAGAAGAGAATGGACATTGGAAAAAAAAAGAGTCATACTAGTAGTAGAAATAGATCCCCCCCTTTTATATTCTTGTGGTTGGTATACCTTCCAGTTGAGTTGTGCCATTGAAGGTAGTTCCTTTGTATTCCCCAGTCACTATTTATCAGTTAGTATATATATATATATATATATATATATATATATATATATATATATATATATATATATATATATATATATATATATATATACCTTGTCATGCAAATACTGAAGGTACTTCATCAATGTCTCCCTCAGGTATTCGTGGAGAGGATGGTGGCCGGATTGGGTGCCTCAAACTGGAGGATGAACCAACAATTGCATGGATAGACCTCAAGGTTCAAGGTGAGTTCTGTTAATGATTGTTTAACATAATACTTCTTTATAATACTTTTGATACAAAGATAGATGTATAAAGTAGGTGTACATCATATATACCGTAAAGTAGCCTGTTTAAGCACCGTGTCTTCGAATAAGCACCAGTCTCAAATAAGCGCCGGGTGTAGGGTGCCTTCAAAAATGAAATTTACCTTGTAATCTATGTCTTGAAAAAGCATGAGAAATAAAGTGGTACTACACTGAAAACTTGGAAGGTCAGTGGTGACGGCTTTAGGTCCTCAGACTGACAATACCTAAATTTGTAACTTTAGGTGGTCTAAATGTATTTCAATCGTGAACCACAACTTAAGTCATCAGGGTGACAATACTGACAATATAGAGTCCTAAAGTTGTCATTTTGACCACCTAAAGTTGTAGATTTAGTTAGTTTCAATCTTAGGACCTAAAGTCGTCACCACTGACGAGTTTCAGACCTTCCAGGTTTTTAGTGTGAAAGCGCTGGGTGCTTAAATGGACCACTTTGGTACACATAGGGATAATTGTAATAATCAAAAACATTTTTTTTTCGTTTAAAGCTCCTTATGCAGTGATACACAGCAAAATTCTATGGCATATTGTCATACAAGCTGATTTTCATAACATAACACTGTTTTACTTCAGTTCCGGTAGAGGACCTGTACATCGCATCGAAAGAAGAGTCTGGACATGAGATGCGTGTGAACCATGAATCAGACATGGTTTACCTACGAGAAAACCAAGAAGGAGGAGTGCTCTGTAGAGCTACTGTCAGTGGCTCATTGACGCCCCCTACATTAAGAGTACTTGTTGAAGGGGAAGACAAAACAGACATGTTCGAGGCTGCACCCCAATCGGAGTCAAAACCTAACGGTGGACTTCCTACGTACACCAGTGAAATGCAGCTGACTTATTTCAACCGAAAGCCTGATGCTTCCTTTAATGGCAAGAAATTTGAATGTCAAGCAGATATGGAAGGTTTTGAAACACGAACAGCGGAAGCCATGTTTAGTGTTGAATGTGAGTATTGGTGTTCTATATTCAAATTTTACAATGTGATATTACCAAAAACCTGTCAAGACAACGTATAATTTCAAAGCACATTGTAGTGAGATGTTATTTCAGGAAACCTCCATGATCATAAAACACTCATGGTAGTAAATAATGTTGCATTATGAAGGTATCTAGGAATTGTGTATCTTGATCATCAAGATTACCTGCAAAAAAGGCTAGATAAACCAAATATCTAATATCCCATTTCCATCTCTCTAGATGTGCCAATCGTGACGTGCAGTAAGTACGTCTTGTATGCCGTAGTAGGGAGCCCTATGACATTGGCCTGTGACGTACAGTCCAACCCCCCTGCTACTGTGTCCTGGAAGTGGGGAGAGAACCACAACATTCAGTCAGGACAGGCTGATGAAGTCAACAATCTAGCAGCTGAGGAAAAGGTGGGTATTATGACAGTATATTAAACCAATTGAAAATATCAACACTAGAAAAAAAGCTGTGTTGACACATACACATTAGGAACTCCAGTATGATTTTCATAACTGCTTAGTTCAAATACAATTATTGACATACATGATTTGTATTTAATTACCCTTGTGTTAAGAACTGTGACGCCTCTGACACAGGTTTGTATCTCTATCAAGCTATAACCCCCGTCTTTGAGAGAAAATTTCAAGCTAATTTTGAACCAGTTTAAATAGTTTTATAGCTGCAAGAAATGGAAAATAACCCTCCCTTTAAGTCAACCCTCACCCACAATTCTACAGCAAGTTTAAGTCTCAAATTTGAAAAGAAAAAAAAAAATGATTGTCTTAAAAGAAAATCATTGGCTGATCTGAGAGGCTTTACAGTATATTAATTTGCACTTGTAGGTTTTCCATCGTTTGTCTCTTTGATATTTCATTTAAATCTTTTCTTTCCTAGCAACAGTTTGAAAGGAACAGCAAAATGAGAATTATTGACACACGTCATATCTGCTTCATTCATAAGGGGATTCGGTAACCCAACACTAAGACAAAATAGCTAAAGATTTTGATAATCATTTTCAGATGCCAGAGTATACTCAGGTACTGTTACGAATAGATTAGAGTATTCTCTAACCAGTACTCAACCCATGTCTATATATGTGAAACTATCACATAAGACATAAATAAAAAATATGTATATAGTAACTATTTAGCTTGTGTCTGCTGCTTAATCTTATAAATGTTTGTAAAGCCATGTTTGGCAAAAGACCCACTGCCAAACACAGTCTTCTACCTCTGTTGTGCATAATACATATATTGATCATCATAATAACCCTAACCACTGACATGCTTTTGTAACAAAATGACCTATGCGACTTTTGGGTTAAGGTGAACCAAACGACAAACCCTTTTTTGGATATTCATAATATTGTTGCAATTTATATTCCTTACATTGGCTCTCTCTAGCCCCTACTAATGCTAATTTTATATAATCCTCTGGATCGTGTTTCAATAGTTTCCATGACAGGATGGCCTCAAATCGTAGTGGGAGGTATAAGAAATGACTCCATACCAGTGACTACATTGTGAGCTACAGTACAGGCCTCAAAATAGCAGCTGCTAATTATTCAACTACTGACTCAATATCCACCACTATGAAGTCATAGTACCCAGTCGTAGGAGCCACTATTGGCTACATAGTGACCAGTCATACCTCCTTCATGGTCTAGTATGCACTCCTGTGTTCAAATGAAGATAGGGCTGCAGTAACTACCGTAATGTCTCATATAGGTGCCGGGCCTTGAATAGCAGCCTCCCTTGAATAGGGGCCTGGGTAGGAGGGCTGTCAAATCAATAGGGGCTGGGCCTTGAATAGGGGCCTGGTGGGGCCAGTTTTAGGTGGTTTTAGGAAGACAACCGAGACCCCCCAGCCCAAATGATGTATAATTGTTCTACATAATTCCCTTTCAAATCACATATGATAGATCTATATCTAATGACCTAATTGTATGAAAACGCTCTGTTATTCTTTCTTTATAGTAGGGCTGAGGTGTCAGCTAGGTGTGATATCCTTTGTAATTTTATTATAAAGCCATGGTGGGTGAGGGTTGGGTATGACAGGCCTGACAGCTTTGTAAGGCCTAGTGCTCTATCTACACCACTGCATACTATAGTAACTGCATAGTTGGCCCATGTGTGGACCTATTGCTCAATTCTTAGGTGAAACACCACACTTTTCCAAATGATATTTTATTCTTTAGGAAAAAAAACTGCCATCCCAGAGCCAAAGGCGCTGGCCACAGGGTTATAGGTAGTAGTGTAAAGAGCCCAGATTGGGTACATTTGAGCAAAGGAGTGCAGAGGGCAGCAGCTAAGGCTACCCACTAATCATTCACATGGAGGGTTGTCATACCAGGATCCCTTATTGAGTCACTGCTGTGGTGGCTATTTAGCCAGCAGGCAGTACCATCACCCAGTAATATAGCCAGCTATTTAGTCACCAAGGCCAAAATCCTAAGATCACCTGCTAAGATTTGACCCATCTCCAGTCGTAGCTGGCTGAACCTGTCGTGGAAACTATTGAAATGCAATCCTGGCATAGTTACTTAAAGCATGTCTATTAGTTCTGTTGGATATTATGAATGTATGAGATACGTCCCGTGAAACATTTATTTTGAACAAATGAAATTAAAGTGCCCATACTGAAAGCAGAAATCCATAAGGTAAAAGAGACATGGCTAAGCCTAATCCCACAAGGCCCTTAGACTTTGTTGATTTATAACTATGTATGTCTATATACTCCCATACACTCCTAACTGCAAACACCTGTTTCGTGAAAGTATAACATAGGTTACCGTTTATGTCAATTCCGATATAATTCAAACTTAAATTGTTCCATACCCAAACATGTTCAATGCCCAAACTATATGATTAAAATTAACTTTGTATGTTTTCTTATATGTTATTCTAATTGTACTTTTTAGGCACTAGAAAGAGCTGATAAGAAGGAGGTAAACCTGGAGATATCACAGGTGGCATCGGGCCACCTTGGTTCCTACACCCTCACTGCTACGAATGACTATGGTGTAAAAGAGGTGACTTTGGAGCTTAAAAAGGCCTCTGCTGCTCCAAAGGTTAAGCCAAAGGCCAAGGAGGCCGAGCAAGGAAAGCAGGGTAGTGGCACAGTACAAGGTAAAATAATAAACTAGTTATCTTTTATAAATATTATAGTACCTGTGTATATCAGATTATGGTACTTGTACCTTATGTGTTTATAAACTTTTTCGAGATCATACTAGGTTAGGTTTAGATATACTGGATTTTAAATGTTTATATGTATTTGGACAAAAAAAGGCATGCAAGCTAGTAAAGTACCAGACCATGTCAAAAGGTTTCTCAGTGTGCACTATAAAACCATCTACTTTTGGTTGAAATGCTTTTAGTAGTATAAACTGGATTTATATAAAAAAAAAACATTTTTAGAAACATATCAAGATGTACTTTATTTATAGCTGTCACAGTTGTTGCAACAACTATTCCCCCGAAAAGATCTGCTGGTATAGTATGATTGATAAGTGCCCATATATGGGTTGATACTATTAAGAGTATTGCTCCTAAGTTACATTAATATATACAAATTCAAAAAATACAGTACAAATTTAGTGTGTGATGTTATCTTGTTTCAAATGTTTGAGGGAACATTCACAAGATGTCTGGGTTGAATTGGATAGCCATGTAATGGAGGTACATTATTGTATTCACTGCAATAAGGATGACTAAGATGTTAGGTACATTCCTAAATAAAATAATTCCCCCTAGTTCTATAGGTGAAGCACAGCAAAGTTCTGCAGTCTATCTATAGATCATTTAGTTTGTCCTAATGGTAAAAAAAGAAGACAGTCTTGTGAATGTTCAATAAACATGGGAAACACCACACAGCTTTTTGATCTACAAAACAATACAGTGATACCAATCCCAATCCTAACCCCCATCCCCTAATGCCTGTTTTAGTAGTGACCAAGGCTTATACCTCTATTGTGCCGGCCGTTTTAGCTTGGCAATGCCACAGTTATAGTCAGATATCCATAGAATATACTAGAGAAGGAAGTGTCTACAAAGATCCCATTATTTCCTGCTAGATTGCAGCACATGATATAGTCTCCGAAGTTTATGTGTACAATGTTAAGTCTCTGTAGTTTGAACTATCCTCTTGAAAACAGTGATGTCTGAAAGTGAAGTGAGTGATTTGTGGACACAATGCGGGCAAAAAACATATTCTTATGTTCAGATAGAATAAGATATTATCTAACCAAATTTCAAAATTGATTCCGACATCACTGACTGATACAACGTGTGGTCAGAGAACATGTACATATTATTTTGTTTGAAGAAGGACTATTATTATACTGTCTAGATATGTGTACTAGATTTCAATCTATTGAAGACCCACCGTTGGTCTATGACATCTTTAAGTGAATTCTGCCTTTGAAGATTAACTTGATGTGGTTAACCAAATACATATATACATATTTGTGAGTGAAAAGGTCCCAGTGAAAAGACTATAAACAGAGTATAGAGCAAAGTAAATAGCTATATGGTTTTGATGAATAATAGTGTCAGAAATTAAATGAAGGCTTATCTACAAAATTGTCATTGTTTCAATATATATCTCACCCATTGCAAATTTTTCTAGATACCGACTGTAAATGCACTTCTTATGTACATAATTCAAAATCCCATATTGCAGAATATAGAAATAAAATCTAAATGTGTTTCTATATTTCAGATCCTCAAAGCGTAACGGGTGCAGGTGTTGGTGTTGGCTACAACCTGTGGAGCCTGCTAGTGTCACTACCTTTGAGCATCTTCATCCTCATCATAGTAACTTAAGGCCTCCCTGTCCATAGGATATTAAATGCAACTCTACACAGGTATTAATCAACCAACCTACTGGTTTCCAACTCCACCTCCAGGACAACCACCAAAACTGCAGGGTCAGGTTTGGAGAGCTTGGATCTGCTGAATCTTCCTCCAACAAAGTTAGGATTAAAATGCTTAATCAAGATGAAATGTGAAAACTATATGAAATCCATATGATGTTTCCCCATGACTTCAGTGAGAGAAAAACTATGTTTAGGTCCATCGGATGTGTTTTTAATTATTAGCATAAAGCAGGCATACATGCGCTATAACGTCTCTTTCTATCACCCTGCACAGCATGTATAATGACTTACTGGAAATGTTCATGCAGGATGCATAAGTGTTCCTCTGATTATTCATTCTTGATTTCAAGTGGTGAACCTTCATGGATATTATTTAGAAGAAGCAGACATATATACATATATATATATATATATATATATATATATATATATATATATATATATATATATATATATATATATATACTTATTGGCACCAGGTCACTGCAGCAAACCTAGGTTAGGATTAAAAAGTGGAGCACTCTAAATTAAGTGACCAGGGACCTCAGAGGTATGATTCCTTTGGCAGGGAAACATACTCATCAAGATGCTATTCAGATCCCAGGGCATACCTGCATTCATTTATGGATAGATAATCTGCATTGGAATCATGAAGAAGATTTAATGTGAAGAAAGGTAGAGCATATACCAGACGAAAGGGGTGTTTTTAACTGAAATGACTGCCATTTTTGGTTCTTTGTTGTAAATGTATATACTGTTTGTCAGGTGTGTAACAATGTGGCAGAATGTTCAATTGAAAAGGTATCAATATGTAACAAATTAGTTTCACTATTGGGCAAACCTATCACAAATTATTGAGGCTTTTCTATTGGGATTGCTCTCCTCAGCATCTTATACATAGTGTTTATATTATAGTTCTCTACACTTTATTGCTTTTGTGATTCATCATTATTTCTGCTTCAGACCAATGAAGATTGATTTCCTAAGCATGAATATGGAGATAGTCAAAAAGAGGTGATTTTATTACAGTGTATTTTATACTGGTGGTTTGGTATGAATGGGAGAGTTTTGTGTGCGTGTGTGTGAGTTTGTGATTGGGTAGGGTATGCTAGAATACCCTGTCTTCTTATATTATATATAAGGTGTACATTATAGAACTATATATGTTATATGTAGTGTACAGTCTCATATGATATAAACTGTCAATATAAAATGTAGTACAGCTTCATAGGCCCACATGTTCCTAGAATCTGACAATGCAGTGGAAATGAAAATTCATCATGTGGTAATAAATTGTGTGTTATGTGAAAATACCCATGGATTCCATTCGGCTCACAGCGCTATGCAGATGTGCGTACGGTGGTATAACATTTTAAGTTTGTGTTGCAGTGGAGATCTTCTGTATCTGCAACTTTCCAATTGCTTTGTTTTTACATGGAATTCCTTGAATTCATGCAATCACTTTATTACAGGATAGAAAATTATCATAGGATTCTTAACCAACAACATTTTGCAAAGGTAGCAAATTCTTTATGGGAAGTCCAACGTATGAATTGCATTTATGGTGATGGTATGAGGGTACCACAGCACAGGGATCATTTTCAAAATTCAAATAGGGTTTTACCCTGTAGTAAAGTGCTCTAGTGCTAGTCTATCATGCATAGTTGTGCATGCATCTGAAGAACCTATTCAAATTATTAACACCCAAGAAAAGGTATTACCATTTTGGGACAAAGGATGCCTACAGGTTGGACAGGTTTTCAGGTGTAGCTTTCTAAAGTGTACTTTAGAAAGGGAGCATTTCCCTGCCATCCATCTACAAAGTTTCTCACACTAAACCCACAGTTGCTGGTATTATTATCATCCATGATTCTTCAGATAGCACATAACTCTAAGGTTTCATATTTTATACCTATATGCTGGCTGGTCAGGATTTGCCGAGATGCATGGTAAAACCTAAAAATAGTAAAAGGAAGGAACTCAAGAGAGGTATTTACCACATGCTAGCATTTGGAACAGAAGGTGTACATATTATTAAGGTGAGCTCAGTCGTGGTGCATATAAGTTATGGTGCAAGACGAATACAAAATGCCCCTTTCAGTGAAGATGATATTAGAAATGAAGGGAGCCAGTACATGCTGTTGTATCATACTGCTGTGCTGTTATGTGTGACACAATTAATCTCGTATACATTAGGACTATAGTATACATAATGTTCAAAAGTGTTGGTGTGACATTTAGCAAGGGAAGGTGGCGAAACAAGCACTTGTCGAAATATATGAATGACTAGAACTGACTAGAGTGTCTGTCCTTGTAAATGTGTGTACAGATATGATAGCTGATTATTTTGTGCTTTTATCTAGGGCACAACTTTAATATAAGAGATGTGGACTACTAAGTCAAATCAGTGACGCTCAAAGTCTAGATAGTTATAGAATCCACAAAAAAAAAACTATCACTTGGGTATGCATAAGCCACATGAGTATCATCCTGACATCAGTAACCAGAAGTTGTAAAGATGGCATATGAATGACAAGACTTATGGAAAGCCATGTGAGGCAGAATTTTGATATGATTAAAAGGCTTCATCATGGACCTGGTCCTAAATCCTTATCAATATACCAATTCTGATGAGCTGATATCTCTATGCCGAGCGAAATGTGTACAAGTCATTTATTTGATGAAACAAACAATATTCACACCAAATGCGCTTCATCAATTTGGCTTGCCATAAGGTTTCGGAATTCCACTGGTTTAGGGCCAGGTCTTATCCACTGCCTTTTGAAAGATAACTAGGTATTGTTCTCAGTATCGTGGCAGTTTGCATGGGCTATACTGTACAATATGTACTCTGATAATAATGGTGATTTATGTCACTACAGTGAAAAGCTGGTGACCTTCTACTGAAAGTCCCTTGGCAAGTCATAGTCATTATTCTGTTCACGTTCAGTGAATCCTCTATTATTACCTGTATATATTTCTCGGATGCATTGAATTTCTAGCTAAATGTTGTATCGGTATCATACTGCCTCCAACAAGCATACCTTCCTACATTTTCTAATATTAGACTATGTAATATCATATTGTTTATAGTGCTCCAATAGAATGACCCCAAACTGCTACTCTCCTAGAGAAACAAGCTAATTAATCATTATACCAGTATGAAAATCCATTTTGTAAGAGCAGATTTTGAATTTATATTGAACAAAAAAATAGTTATCCCAGGCCATACTGAAAGTGTAATATTGTATCCCAAACTGTCTAGCCAAACCTTCTTCAGAACAGGAGAGAAGTAGACATGTAACATGTACATAACAAAAAGTGCACTGCATTGTAGACTAGTGCTGAAATGCTGGATTCAAATCCACCCTCTTAGTGCAACCATAGATATCAGTGTCTAGCAGAAAATTGTAAACTGAACAGGAATCCCGTATATCGATGTTGTTGGTGAACCAAGTCGTTGCTTACATTTGACCTTCTAAGTAATCCCTACACTCTCCAACCAATCAAGTATTACGACGGATGATTCCTATGTAAATCTGTACATCGGGATGATAGTCCAGATGTTTTACACTTCCACATCACAAATATCATAACTAGAACTGGTGAATGATGAGAATCAGCATACTGCTATAACCTGTGGGTGCCAGTTGTTTCAGCACTAGTTTATTGTACATCTGCAGAGAACAATGATGTTTGATCACCATAACCCAACTTTGAGCATCCAAGAAGCTCCTGAAGTTTGTTTGTGTACTAGTTGAGGTCCCAGTTCGCTGTGAGGCTTAGAGCTCATTTTTTCCTGGAGCCAAGGCTGCCCTGGATGTTGTGTGTGTAATGATAACGATAATAATAGCCTAGTTGAGCCTGTCAACGCTTTAGTTTGTCCTATGTTCACCAGAGGGCAGCTGCCGTCTTTGGTGTTTGAGGCCAGGCCTGGCAACATGGCATAGTCTTAAAATAGCAGGCAGTCATCAGCAAGATTAGCCACGAATAAAATTTATTTTTACCTTTGAAAGGAGTCTTGGTTCATATTTGTAAATCAAAACCATTAAAACAACAGCAATTCGAAATCTATCATTCCTGTACCAACTACTCCTGGTCGGATGTTAGAAAGACAGTGCTAAGATGAATTTGTATTAAGACCCAGCATTGGTACCGCAGATGACATGCATGTGTTGATTTTGTACAAGTTAATCATTACACTCTAACTGAAAGCGAGCTGCTGCATCTCTTATAGATGGTGGTAAAGCATTTGACTCAGTACATCATCGAGTACATGGACATTTCTTAAAATCGACACAGTGACATGATCATTTCTTAAAATCGACACAGTGACATGATCATTTCTTAAAATCGACATGGGACATTGGGGACCCCCCATCAAGGGCCCCGCATATGGACCGCCCAATTAATTCTGATAGCCTATCTTAGCAGATTCATGCCTTAGTAACCGGTGACTATGGTTATACAACTAGGTACATCTGAAGAGAATAGTTTTAACATTTGGTGCTGACTAGGGAAGCACCTTAGGCCCCGTATTATTCTCATAACTCTAAATGATGTTCCAAACATTTTAAACAAGACAATAGGAGGAGGATGACCTCAAAGAGTCAGACGCTAACCTGCAATAAATTCAAATTTATCAAACAATGAATCATCTGATGTAGCAAAAGGAATTATTGCATGAAAATAAATGTATATAATACCAATGGCATGAGACAAGTCATGAATAGGTTCCATGGGTAAGTATCATCTCTCACTGCATCCATTAATGATGACCAGCTATAACAAGCGACCGAGTAGCAGGTAAACTGATTCAATGTTCTATGTCCACCAGGTCGGGTCTTCAAGATAATGATGCAAGGTTATAGATTTTTTTTTTGGTTAGTTTAACGTCATACTGTTATAGGCACTGACAAATTTGAGTTTAAGTTTGTAAAACATTAAGAAACCATAAGGGATATGGGCCCCTAAACCTGATTTGGGAGGTTTATGAATAAAATCCTTAAAGTCTGTAAGACATTTGACTGGTGTAACCAGGTGACAGCACTTAGAGGTGGAATCAGGTCAGGTGGAAGTTAAAGATGTCTGTCTCTAGTGGAACAGAAACAATGGTCTTTAACCATAATTTCAATTCTGGTACAACTTTAACTCACACAATGTGACATAATGTTGAATGTTTAAAAGCTCAATTTGACGTTTAATGCCAGACCAACCTTTATGTGATAGTCTTAGAGGAACACAGGATGAAACCCTCTTGTGGAGAATAGCTGAACTACAAAAGACAGGCCTCATTGACCTTTGATAAACTGGGGCTCTAGACACATGCCACAGTATCCTCAACCACACTGCTTAATTCCCACATCTATGTCCATCAACGAATGGTGTTTCTGCCAAATATCTAAGGTATTTCTGAGAAATGTGGAAGTAGGGGAATGCAGCATCATTCTGGCCTTTGGTTTTCTGAAATTCAAAAGTTAGCCACCTTCGAATAGAGCCTATAATCTTTTGAGCAAAGGTTTCTAAAATGTGTTTCCTGAAATGAATGGCCTGGTGTTTTCAGTGTAATAATGATAGGGGAACACATGGGAAGGATCAAAGGTTCCATAGTAGCCGGCTCCAATAAACCCCACTTGGGGCCAGTAGTGATCTGCTGACCACAACCTGGCACCAGAAGTCACTACCTCACGCGTAGTAACTTCTGCTCTTCTGGCCAGGCCTGTACAGCAGATGTATGGATTATTGGGCCATATGAGAAATGTAACCTTAGAAGATTACAAAGTCCTTTCTCAATTTCACCATAATTTTATAATAGGAAACTCACATCATACAATAACCAGTTACTTTATGAAAAAGACAAATCATATACTGAACAATCCATGTCTGTTCAATGATGCAAAATATTACCTGCATTGATGGGTAAATGGTAGAGGGTAGAGGGTCTGACCAGTATTCGAAGGTCGGCAGTTCCACTCCCCACACCATCATTCTCAAAATGCCTTGGAACTTTTATCGAATTGCTAAAGCTTGGCTATAGCTAAACTCTTAAAAGGGTCAGATTAACCAAGACAGGAACTCATAGACTTCAGATTACAAGACAATGGCCAATGGCCCATGAGGGCTGCTTCTGTAGCATGTATATCAAATGTTAATACATTGGCACAACAGCAGCATCTGTCAAGCTGCACCTCCACCTGGTATGCTACAGCGCTCAACACTCACAGATCCTTAATAAGCACTAGTGAAGACATCTATAGGCTATGCTAATATTTCAGATATCCCACACTAGGTGGCAACATCATTCAGGGACACCATCAGCTTAGAGGTCTCGGACCACCAAAACATTTCTCACTATAATCTATTATAGCTCAACCACCGATAAAACCCGCCTACAATGATTCAAATCGCCCAAAATGACCACAAATCTTTAGATACATCTTTTATCCTTAATCTGAGATGAAAAAAATATAGGTTTGACCAATCCAGTTTTTTTCTATTGGCCTGCATGCGTACCCACCTACATTTTGACCTATTCTGCACCTAATAATTCAACAGTGCTCACTATTTTTTTAATGCCACCCACCAGTGCCTAACCAAAGGGACAGTGTGTCACAATTTATATTCTATGAATCAGTACAGTTTAGTGATTTATTTGATGCCTTATAGCAAAGCTGACAATAATTTCCCCACACTAATATAGACCAATCAGAGGCCACCATCTCTTAACTGCCTACATTTACTGTATGATCGTCGTCACTGCGGACCTCTATGGTGGTCCGAGATCTAGAGGTTACATGGACGTAATGCTGCCCTCTCGTGAGTCATATGGTATTCAGGCCTGCACTGAAGGTGATCTGGGTGCTGATTGGCTTAGAAATCATATGCAAGAAATATTGATAAAATTGTGAAAAAAATCACAAGTGACCCCAAAAAGTGCCTAAATGGAACAGTAGATGAGTTTTTATATTATGCCAAGGTTTGGGGATTTTATCAGGTCTGCAAATGTTCATCTGGCCAATGGAGGTTTTGAGGCCCAAAATAAGGTAGAATGGCACTTGCTGTATGTATCGCTCCCTTAGTTAAGATTTTCAGGGTTAAGCCTATCCTATATTCTAACACATTGTGTGTGAGAGATGGTTTAATCTTGCTATGGTCGAAAATATTACCAACAACAATATGGGGGGCTGTTTTTGTGTGATATGCTAGTAGAAACGTAGAGGAAATGGAATTAGTTCCACGTAACCTTAAAGACAGGTCGATTTTAATAAGTTACTCACCCAGGTATGTGATAAACCTTTGATAATTGATTCTTATGCAGTTTTTCCCAAGGAATCTAAATCTGCCAGGGGACATTGTGAATTGTGCATGTTAAGGTTGCTAATTAGCATGTTCTAATTAGGAAGGACAAATATTGGATTGTACATGATAAAGTGATGAAGAATTGGTCAAAAAGGCTCTAAGATAGCCACATACCTTCTAATATAGGTGGACATTAACATTGCATTGTCATACATTTTTTTTTTTTACATAGGCCTAATTAGCATAATTTATGCAAAAACTAAAAATATTGGCATATTGGCAATGTTAGCCTACCAGGCATTGGGAACCTATGAATAGCTAATGGGCTTAAGTCCAAATCTCTCTGAGAGACCCAGCAAGTCTGCCATCAATCCTTCTTGTGAGGTCAATTCAGATTAACCAATATTTCAGCCATTTTTAAAAATGGTCGATACTGAAATATTCAAAACTATGCAACTCAGCTTCTGAGAAATTAATAAACATAACTTTAAAGGCAAAATCTATATATCTAAGGTCAAAGAATCCATTAACAATGCTTTCAAAAGAATACATAGCAGCTATCTTGCAAGGAAATCCTACGTGATTCATGCCAGTATTGTAGCATGTCTGTTATGCCTTCTGATATGATTCTGTTGAATGCACTCACCAAAGAAACAACCAGCTATCAAACATTTCTATATGCTAGATAACCATGCATACTGCTCAATGCATTGAGCAGGTTGTCCCAGTAGATGTAGCCACTAAGACAGCATACCCCGATAGCGAGGCAACTCGCACAGAGGCCCTTTAGTGTCAGGTATTTGTGGGACTATGTATATGTCATATCACTTGTTGAAAAAGAAATTCTGTCATTCTAGCAAAGAAGAAGACAATCATGATGATGCATACATATCCTTTATGGTCATAGTTTATGGTTTTCAGGGGGTGGGCTGGGTGGGTTTGCTGAGAGCTATGGACAGAAGTGTTAGTTTTCTGCCTGTCTTGTAGATTTCAAGCAACAATCTGCCTGTGATAGGTATGGTCTACCTATGTCTGTGTAGCTGTAGAGTCTTGTTTGGTTTAGGTGAAATTAACAACTAGGTAGGTGACTATAGCTACATCTAGACTAATTAACAGGTTCTGTCAGCAGGACAAAGGATGTACTCTCTATGCTATTTACCTTTATTAATGTGATCTAAAGTGTAGAGTTGAGATTCAATTTACAAACTGTAAAAACATTCAAGGGTAAAGGACACTGCTAAGCGCTCAAATGGAAATTTGGGTTTTGTCAATGCAATATGAAGTTCAGAGGAACTAGAATAAAACCAACCTCATATTATCCAGAGCTTTTCAACACTTAAGGCCTATATATGTATTCACAGTGTTAGTGTCCATTGGTATTGCAGGCTATACAACAGCTGCCTAGCTCTATAGGTCTCAAGAATACATTGTAAAAGCACTCTTCAAAATTTATGATATAACCATCAGCTTGATAGATTAATGCATACATCTATCTTTTTCCATGCATTTGAGCTCTGAATAAATGAAAGAAATGGCAGGAAAAAAGGATGACAGAAAAAAAGAGATGAAATGCCTTTTTATGATGAGAACTTGTTTGTGGTTGGGTAACCATTGATTAAGATATAAGGTAGTACTTGCAACTACCTCAGAAATCTACCTATAGACACAGTTGGATCAATGATAGGCCCTCCTCAAGACCCTGATAGATTCTGAGTTTCAGGCAAGTGCTGGTGACCTGTGGATATCCCGTTCCTAAATGTATTTGAATATGGACTTACACACCAGCACTATATTCATGCATCAGATACCAAAAGGGAGGGACAATCTCACACTATCAACATAACTCAAGATGGCATTGATAATGTCTATATTAACTGAATCTTCAGCATTTTGTCAATACTCATATATCATAGGGATATAATTGGTAATGCATGTAAATATATATTTCTTGTTATGATAAATTGTCCTAGCACAGTTTTGAGACCTCATCTATACCAATGCGATAACCCAAGTAAAAGGCACACCACAATATAACTTGAGGGATTCCTGGGGTACACCAGGTATCATGACATCTTGCTTATAGGGTACATCTTATATGTGAGCTGCTGTGCCTTCTAGAATCTACCTAAATACGGGGGTGCCTTATATGAGATATTAAGGGAGTAATGTATGGGCTAACGGGCACCGGGCTTCCCTAGCCCACTTAAAAGGGTCTACTTCTCATCTTTCCTATCCCCTCAGGATGTGTGTGGTGCACATATGCGTGGGCACTGACACATTCCTCTGTGAAATTGTGTAATGTAGTTCTCGCCATGAATATGACCTTAGCTGTCGAAATGGCTTTAAACATCTAGTACTCACTCACTCACTCACTCGCTAACAGGCACTGAATTGTTTGTATCATAGGATATCTAACGAGGGGCCCATTAGTCTATACCTTACTGGCTTTATTAAACGATTTATCAACGAATTATCAATAAATAATCAATAGAATATCAATAAATTCAATTTGAAAAAAAAATCGTTCACCTCCCCATGGAAGGACTACTGTGAGTGAGCTGGCTGACAGTCAACAAAGCTGACGTAGCATCCTCTTCTTTAGAGGCAAAAAGGTGGACCAGGCCGGGATGTGACCACCTGTGCCAAACCGTGAGTGCGAAGTCATAACTATGTGGCCACCGGTTCTAGGGCGTATGGCATTGAAGTCAAACGGCACCCTGACACATAGCCCCATGTCACCTGGCCTTAATGCAGATAGCCTAGTTGTCGTCTGGCCCACAGTCAAATAGCCCAAATGTCACATAGCCCCCTGTCAAATAGCCTGAATTCCTTAATTTTTTTTAAAACTTTTTTACCCCCTTATATACGACGTTATACGTGTTCAAAAATATGTGGCCATACGTGGTCATACGTGGTCATACGTGGTCTTTTCTCCCTTGTCATACATGGTCATACGTGGTCATACGTGATCATACGTGGTCATACGTGGTCATACCTCTTCAAACATTATCTGTTCTCCCTTGTCATACATGGTCATACATGGTCATACGTGGTCATACGTGGTCATACGTGATCATACGTGGTCATACGTGGTCATACCTCTTCATACATTATCTGTTCTCCCTTGTCATACGTGGTCATACGTGATCATACATGGTCATACGTGATCATACGTGATCATACGTGGTCATACGTGGTCTTTTCTCCCTTGTCATACGTGGCCATACGTGATCATACGTGGCCATACGTGGTCATACGTGGCCATACGTGGCCATACGTGGTCATACGTGGCCATACGTGGGCATACGTGGCCATACGTGGCCATACGTGGTCATACGTGGCCATACGTGGTCCTACGTGGCCATACGTGGTCCTACGTGGCCATACTTGGTCCTACGTGGCCATACGCGGTCATACGTGGCCATACGTGGTCATACGTGGCCATACGTGGCCATACGTGGTCATACGTGGCCATACGTGGTCATACGTGGCCATACGTGGCCATACCTGGCCATACGTGGCCATACGTGGCCATACGTGGCCATACGTGGCCATACGTGGCCATACGTGGCCATACGTGGCCATACGTGGTCATACGTGGCCATACGTGGTCATACGTGGCCATACGTGGTCATACGTGGCCATACGTGGTCATACGTGGCCATACGTGGTCATACGTGGCCATACGTGACCACGTATGACCACGTATGACCACGTATGACCACGTATGACCACGTATGACCACGTATGGAAAGATAATGTATGAAGAGGTATGACCACGTATGACCACGTATGACCACGTATGACCACGTATGATTATGTATTAGAAGGGACAAAAGATAATGTATGAAGAGGTATGACCACGTATGACCACGTATGGTCACGTATGATCACGTATGACCACGTATGATCACGTATGACCACGTATGAACATGTATGACCACGTATGACCACGTATGACATGGGACAAAAAAAGATAATGTATGAAGAGGTATGACCACGTATGATCACGTATGACCACGTATGACCACGTATGACAAGGGAGAAAAGATAATGTATGAAGAGGTATGACCACATATGACCACGTATGGCCATGTATGGCCACGTATGGCCACGTATGACCACGTATGGCCACGTATGACCACGTATGATTATGTATTAGAAGGGACAAAAGATAATGTATGAAGAGGTATGACCACGTATGATCACGTATGACCCCGTATGACCACGTATGACAAGGGAGAAAAGATAATGTATGAAGAGGTATGACCACGTATGATCATGTATGACCATGTATGAAAAGGGAGAAAAGATAATGTATGAAGAGGTATGACCACGTATGACCACGTATGACCACGTATGACCAAGTATGACCACGTATGAACACGTATGAACATGTATGACCACGTATGACCAAGTATGACCACGTATGACCACGTATGACCACGTATGAAAAGATAATGTATGAAGAGGTATGACCACGTATGACCACGTATGACCACGTATGACCACGTATGACCACGTATGATTATGTATTAGAAGGGACAAAAGATAATGTAAGAAGAGGTATGACCACGTATGACCACGTATGATCACGTATGATCACGTATGACCACGTTTGATCACGTATGACCATGTATGACCACGTATGAACATGTATGACCACGTATGACCATGTATGATTATGTATTAGAAGGGACAAAAGATAATGTATGAAGAGGTATGACCACATATGACCACGTATGATTGGGAAGTATGACCACTTATGACCACGTATGACCACGTATGACCACGTATGACCACGTATGATCATGTAAGACAAGGGAGTAAAGATAATGTATGAAGAGGTATAAGTATCACCACATATGACCATGTATTAACCGTATGGGATAGTGATCAACCACATCTGGGCCATTAGACAGGGGGCCATGTGGATGTTGAGGCCATTTGACCTAAGGCTATTTGGTTAAGGGCTATTTGGCTTTTGGGCTAAATGACATCATGCCAGTCGTCATGAGGCTATTTGTCACTAGGGCCTGTTGGATGGGACCCGTGGCCACCGGGCTGCTACTTGAATGCATCGACCCATAACCAGGCCAGTCGCACACAGTACTGAATGTCTGGCGGTGTAGCCTCATAGGCAGCATGTTGGCATTCTGATCTAGCCTTTGCATGTTCGAGTCCACCCCAGGCAATAAAATTTTCGTTGGTTTTAACATGTGACATGTCTCAAATTGTAAGGCGTGCCTGCAATCCAGGATAACAGGCACTGAGTGCCTGATATCCACCCAAGCCTTGCCTGACATCCAAGTCAAATATCATATGTCATGGTGCATGCGATATTGACTGGTATCAGGATGGGAATATGGGAGTATACATGTACTCTACTTAAATCTTTTGTTTCAAGTTCTGATGCAATACTTGATTTTACATGTCAGACATTAATAGTTCCCCCTTGTGATTTCAGGCAATATGATGGCATTTATTTAATCTGGCAGACTCTCAAGTCATATTTAAATGCAAATGCATTAGAACTTTCCCTGTCCTGGCCAATCCTGCCATGGTGGACTATCAAGGGACAGACAATCAAGGTCTGGCTGTATCAATATGTATGACTTGATTCAGGGAATCTGTGCATGCGAATAAGTCAATTCTATGGTAAATTATGTCATCAGAGGGGTGTAAGGCTGTGTATCAAGACTTCCTCACCTGCCACTCTACCCTCTGTATGCAGAAGGAGGGGTGGGGAAGATCAGAGGGGTGTTAGACTGTTATAAGGACTTCCTTACATGTATTAGGGTTTCTTTACCAACCTACCTGCCCCTAAATTGGACTTATTTGGATACTATGAAATTCGTTTACAACACATTTTTTTTCTCTTGTCTCAAGCACTTTGTTATAAAGGAATTTTATTGCACATGGTATGACCCTGACATTTAAAGGGCATGCTGAATCCTTGTCACAATCAGCCTATTGATAATAATCTGACTATTCCCAACATTACTGATTTTCCCAAAAAATCCAAGATGGCTACCATTCCTCCTCTTAATGACATGGTACTGGGTAGTGTCCTTAGAGAAGCATATCTGGCAGAATCATAATGTGTAAGGTAGAATAGAAAGGCTGTAATGTGAGTATGTAAATATTTAAAAGAGTTTCTTTCAATGACCTATTTAAAATTCAAGATGGCTGCCAGGTATACTTTTGAAAGCATTGCTCATGGATTCCTTGACCTTAGATATATAGATTTTGCCTTCGAAATTGTGTTTCCAAGTTGATTAGAAGCTGAGTTGCATAGTTTTGAATATTTCAGTGTTGGCCATTTTTAAAAATGGCTAAAATATTGGTTAATCTGAATTTGCCTCACAAGAAGGATTGATGGCAAAGACTTGCTGGGTCTCTTAAAGAGATTTGGACTTTAGCCCATTAGCAATTCATACGTTCCCAATGCCTGGAAGGCTAACATTGCCAATATGCCAATATTTTCAGTTTTTGCATAAATTATGCTAATTAGGCTTATGTGAAAATAATGTGTGACAATGCAATCTTAATGTCCACCCATATTAGAAGGTCTGTGGCCATTTTAGTGCCTTTTGACCAATTCTGCATCACTTTATCATGTGTGACACAATCTGTGAAAAGGGGGCTTTTCCCAGTCCATGCCACATGTGCAATCCAATATTTGTCCTTCCTAATTAGAATATGATAATTAGCAACCTTAATATGCAAAATTCACAATGTCCACTAGCAGATTTGGATTCCCTGGGAAAAACTGCATAAGAATCAATCATCAAAAGTTTGTCACATACCTGGGTGAGTAACTTATTAAAATCGACCTGTCTATAAGCTGATGGTGTCCCTGAATAATGCTGCCATCTCGTGTGGGATATCTGAAATATTAGCATAGCCTATAGATCTATGTCTTCACTAGTGCTTACTAAGGATCAGTGGGTCTTGAATGCTTCAGTATCAGTCCAGCATCCAAGGGGGTAACCCGCTTTTTCTGCCTAAGCTTATTTCTCTGCTGAATTTGATAGAGGGGGCCCTAGTAGCTTGTTCCAGGTGGGTAGCCTGAGGGTACCTTTGGATAATTTGAGATATTGAGCAACAGCACTTATAAATCAATATTATTTTCCTCAGCAACCAGTGTTTTCCTGTCTTGTGATTATGCTGAAAAGCCACATACTAATGTTGGTGTATGTGTATTGGCACACTAATTATTTCTGGCTTCATTATAGATTATCTTTGCCAAACTACCCTCTTATTGCAGATAAAAGCAACCTAATGGTAATTGGATATCTGGGGCTATTTCCATTTGGTAGTGAATCCTGTTGCTTTGAGGTACTTTATGGCCTAATGTACCTCTTTCCTGACTCTTCTCTCTACCCACCTCTGCCTGCTGCCTGTCTCCAGTTAACTACAATATTATCACCTCCTTGCATAGTTGAGTAGTTAAATCTTTCCTGCCAGCTAGTGCATAATATACTGCATGTACCAGGTAAAATACAGCTAGTGCATCACTGCACTATGAGGATGGCATTTATAGTAATAGCTTATCCTGGGTCCTATCAATAATTATTTACAAATAAATGACACCAGGTATCATGGTATCACATGAAAGGAAATTACATACAGATTTTAAATTAGTCATTTATATATATATATATATATATATATATATATATATACATATATATATATATATATATATATATATTTCACGAACATTGATTCTTTTTCCCTGGTCACTGTAACCCCATGTATCAATATAACTGGATCTGGGACCTCGATCTGCCATATATTATATTCTAGGGACTTTTAACAATGGGAGAGCTGGCTTGAAATGTTGATCAACGCTTCAATAGTAAAAAAAAGAAAGAAATCCTGTCCCTCTCGGCCACTAACTTGGAAATCTAGGATGTTGATGGTTGCTTAGCAACCAACCAATTTTCATAAAAGTCCCTAGTTAACGGCCATTCAAACAAACAATTATGATGTTTCAAATTCACCTAGACTAAAGCAATGGACGGGTAAATAGTGGTGTGGGTACCTGGTTACAAAATAATTTGCTAAATTGAGAAAGCAAGATGAGTGAGCGTGGCTGCCTTCTTCCTCTACCACTATGGCATGAATGACTGCACTGACCTGTTACACTCATGCCTAGCGTCATATATGACACTAGTAAACTTGACACTCTGCAAGCATATGTTTCAGCCTGCAAAAATTCAACCTATGCTGAAGAGTGAGCAGTATTTCCGGTTCCATTTTCTGATCCTGAAATAATTATATGTAGTCTACTCCAATATGCCTTGCTGCTTGCTCTATGGTGGTGCCCTGAGGGTTTATTCCTTAGGGCACCAGAGTATGACCGATGGGCTCTGCATGCACTGGTCTGTTCCACTCTCCCACCACCCTTGTTGTTTATACCAACTAAGAACTAATATACTAGTTTAGCAAGGGGTGTATCAGGGGGAAGAGCAGGGTTAACCCTCCCCTCCCATGTCCTGTCCCTGTCAGGTGAGCTCTCCCCTCTCCCCCTGTCTGTATAGGGCAAGGGTGGGTGTCTATGCACCCTGGTCTCCATTTGTGTGTATGTGTGTACACCAGATACTTGTTACTTGTATAGTACTGAGTAGTAAGGTTAGGTCTAGTACATGGTCCGTAAATGCAATTTACTGATTCCCCTGAGGGGGGGCCTGGCTAGCCCTCCAGGATTCATGCGGTTTCGACCCTATAGGTGTCTCATCAGGTGGGACTGACAGGTTTTCAGCAAAACATTTAGAAAGCAAACAAAGAGTCCTACTAGAAATCATGTATGAAGCATGATAGGCAAATCTAGCAGCATGTAGTACAAATCTACATTTATATATATAGCTTCTTTATTACTGGGAAGATACACTCAGAGATTTATCATTATCATTATCTTTATCTTTATTTTAATATTTTGTTAGCAAAAGAATAAGATATGATCTAATGTGACATTAGTAATAGATAATGATTACAAATGATAATTAGTATATGGCTCTGTCTGATTCTCAGTCATATGGATTCCTGCTTTTGTACAGTTACTATACAATATACCACCATGGGTACACTTAACATTAACAGACTGTGGCCAGGCTAGCAAAAACACCCCTCTGCATGGAAATTCATTATTAAATTCATCTCAAGATCTTTAAAGTCAGACATCATTGGCTTAGATATTCCAGTACTTATGTCCGAACCCCTCCTTGAACATAGGTTGTTATTCACACCTGAAATCGATGAAATAAAAAAAAAATGGCATACAAATTCTTATGGAAATGAAGCGTTTTAAATAAGACAATTGAATTCTGCATCAAAAATTAGTTTAAGGTGTTTTTATTATCATTTTAGAGTTATTTTGCCACTCAAATGCTCACTGGTGGCCAAATGAGGAATTAAAAATCCCCCGCAGAGGGGGGTTCTCCCTTGCTGAGTCACCTTGCATTGATATGGGCCATGCTTAAGAAATCAGTTTATGCCAATATAGGTCTTTTGTTCAGATTCATGACCACACCTCCCAGTGTGTTTGAGATTGAGACATTCCTATGGTTTGTGGTAAGGTTTGAGTTACTGAATCTGAAGATTTGTATGAATCATTTATGTCAGTACTAGTACCACAAATCATCATGTATAAGGTGTAACTTATACACCAGAATTACATTATCTACATCCCATGTGATCGAGGCCAACTCAGGGTGCATCTTATATAGCAAGTATTTTACACTATGGAACTGTTCAAGGTTGTCCGAAGCAACATGACTTTGGGGGGGGGGGGCATCAAGTGTCAGGCAGGGAACGTCAACATTTCTAAGTCCAAATGTTTTTGAAAACTCAGACATTTTTCCTGTTATTTTTGATCAATTTGTGTGTAAATAAGCAAGTTTACTATAAAATTGTATATTGGTTTAGCCAAATAAGCATCATGCTTCCCTCACTTGATAATTGAAATATTGTCAAACAAAGGCCCTAACTGGGGCCAAGTGAAAAGAGGACCGTACACCTTCAGTGTAAATAAACTGTAAACACATGCCCCAGGTATGGGGTGGGGCATGTGTACCAAAGTGACGAAAGCTTTACGCATGGTATACCCTATATTGTGCTATTTAGGACAGATGTTATTTGCCCTGGACACGGTGTTGGTATGTCATGTTAGAGCATGTAATGAGATTTATTTTATGTGAATAACTTCTTCCCATAGAGATAGCATTGCAGGGCCGATTCGCACACCCCCAGTGGTGTAACGTGTGCCGATCCACCACAGCGGCCGATCCGGTACCGTAGCCTTGTTCTGGGTGCATGTAAACATTCAAAATGGCGGACCGGCGCTCATACGGGGAACTACGGTACCGGATTTTGATAATTTTTCCTTATTTAAACCCTCTAAAAACATAAAATAAATATAGAACTAAACGACCGTGGTGTCCTTGGTGGCCGATCCCCCCCTTGTGGTGGATCGGCCACCTCGTACACCACGGTCATTTAGTTCTATCTATGTATTTAGTAGGTTGTGGAGTGGGAGTGTATATACATATGTTTGTCTGTGTGTGACAGCGTGTGTTTAGGTCAATGGGTGCCCCCAAAAATCAGGCTGATAGCCCCTGCAGTAAGCTTTGATTTGCACCCACTCCCAGGTCTCTAAGTGCAACAGTTCACGGGTTAGAGAAAAAAAAACGATGCTTTTACAGGCGACATCACGCAGCAGAGGCACTTTTTCCCAATTGGTCGTACAGTGAGCAGATGAGGCCTGCATCATGTAGGTGTATGAGCTAATGCACATTCAGCTATTTTTAAGTCTCCACCCCCAAAAGCGAACCCATGGTCTAACATTTTGAATAGGGACTCTTTTATGATACTTCCTCAAATTCTTTGACTGAAATATTCTAAGTCCATTATCTCTGCAACTGCTGGTCCGATCGACTTGATCTTAGGTGCGTTCCGAAGTGAATAAAAGCTGCTTTCTTATGGGGTTTGCTGCTTTTGTCCAGAACTTGGGACTTGGAAGGTCACCCCTCAACTGGGGACCCGAAAACTAACTGGGGACTTGACTAAAATCACCCATCAACTGGGGACTCTAAAAATTACTGGGGACTTGGAAAGAGGGGATCGACAGTGCGCTTGTCTGCCTGGGTGTGTGTGTTTTTGCTGGGAACTGGGGACTTGGACATGAAAAATTACCCATCAACTGGGGACCTGAAAATTAACTGGGGACTTGGCCAAGTCCCCACTTAATTGAAACCTGTTTCACACAGGAAATAGCTTTGTGAAACCTAAATGTTGATTTTTGCAGCTGGGGACTTGGCCAAGTCCCCAATTGCAATCAAATTTAGACCACTGTCCATACTCACCATGGCCACCCACACCGCCATCTGCTGAGTCCCCAGTTAAAGTTGAAATTCCTAAAGCCAAGTCCATGATACAAGCGATCAATTTTACCCCTCGTCCAAGTGGCAGAATATTCTAAAGGTCATATTAATTAAATTTCTGGTGTTATAGAGCCATAAACCCTTCAGAAAGTATGGTCCCCAGTTACCTGCTTAAATCCCAGGTCCCAAGTTTGGACCATAAACCAGTATGACAAGCCTCCTCCCTATTCTCACCTGCCTCCTCCCTACCTCCCTATGCCTCCTTCTGACACCTTACTGGACCCCTCACTTATGATATTTGTATCTGTCTCTGTCTGCCTGCCAGTTGGGCTGCCTGCCTGCCTACCGATTCAAGAGTACTGGTACCTTAGGTAGCAGAGACACCTAGGGTGCAGACACTTAGGGTGCATGCAGGTAGACACTTAGGGTGCTAGGACATGTAGGGTGCAAACCACGGGACATTTAGGATGCAAGGACACATAGTGTGCAGTGGCAGGACATTTAGGTTGCAAAACAAACTGGTCTATATTTGTAAACTGTAAACTATTCTGCCCCCTCAGAGTGTCTGCCCCCCCCCTCCCCTCAGAGGCTAGCGGCCGGTAGTCAGCTTCCTGTCGGCAGTGATAGTGGAATTAAAAAGATTTGGGATTAATGGTGAACCAAAAAATTATACTCCAAGTTCTAATAGAACTAGAAACAATTAAAGGGCTAAGGATACTGTCCCTACGCCATCCGTCACCGACTGATGGGAGTCAGTCGGCAGTTTTGTTGTGTATACAAAGATGAAATCACCAGCCTCTAGCCCTACCACTGATTTTATTCCCCATAGCCTTATATGCATAGAGATAAAATCAGTGGTGCAAGCTAGAGGCACATAATGTCTGTTCAGAGGGGACTCCCTATAGACAGATGGGCTATAGACTGACTGCACCCTAAGTGTCTGCTTCCTAAGTGCCTTTGCACCCTACATGTCTGCACCCTAAGTGTCCTTGCACCCTAAAGTACCTGTTACCCCGATTCAACAGGAGCCTAGTATACCTCCACCTGCGGGTGCTTAGCTAGATGACCCGATGTCTATCTTACTGATTTCGGTACACTAGACATAAAGCAATCCAAAATAGTCTGGTCAAAATTACAATGCACCCACCACAAATTGCAACAGATCTTTCCTCTGCATCCCACATGTCAGTAAGGGATATAGAATGGCCAAAAAAGATTACTGCCCATTGGAATGTTGGAACACAGTCACATGGGTAGGAATTCAAAATGGCTGCCAAATCAGCAGTTCTCAGCCATAGAGACACAAAGATAAGCTGTTGCTAAGCATCTACTCATCCTAGCAACAAGAAAACCCCACCAACACATTCCATGTGGTCAATTTACGGGGGGTTGCAATAATCAAAATCATTCTAAGAACTATTTTTCCTAGGAAGATTCTTGAATTTCTCATCATTTGTCTGCCATTTTGGATCTCCCCGTATTTGGTGGCGTTTCTTTATGCAGATTCCCTCTCTTCATTCTCCAGATGTATCTAAGTGGTGGGGTGGCGAATAGAATTCTGTTACAATAATTGATGGGTCAGGCCCTTTTTTCTCATAAAATGACCAGAGTAGAAAGCATTCTGTAGGGCTAGCCTACTGGCTGCATACTCTGGACGTATAAATCTGTCACCTTTGCGCAATGACAAGGAGGTTACGTCTTTTGAGGAGAAGTGCTAACGCGGCGCCATTTTCGCTTGTAAAATATGAGCATTAGACTTTCACATATTCACCACCGGAACCAGGGACACACTTCCGATCATACCGTTTCTCCCCGAAAGGGTTCACGTGACAAGGATACAGAGCAGGGACCACCTGGTGGTAAAAATAGGTATATGATACGAATTGGGTAGACTAGAACCTATTTTCTTATTTAGGATTACACTGGCACTTTGCTAAATCCACGATTTCAACAAGTTACAATCGTGTTTGGGTATACCTGAATCAAAGGAATAACTAAAGCTCTAGTGCAGCCAGACAAGAATATGACGTTATTGTGTACCACTTCACCACTAGGTGGGAGTACTGTGCCGTGCAACATGCAGAACACCACTGCATAGTTTTGATATAATTTTGTGAACGTGGCACTAGTAATATAGCACCGTGCCTCAATAACCATTTTAGTTTTGGCATGTCACAATGAACATTGTCCACCACTATTGTATGGCCTGACCAATCAGGGAATCACCTTTCTGAATCTAAAATCCAATCGGTCAGATTAGGCTTTAATTATGCGGCATTATCTAAATACAAAATGGTCCAGTCCCACCATTGTAATTGTAATTGTAATTGTGTTTATTGACGCTTTCGTCCCCTTACAGAGGTCATTTTTATGCGCGCCCTACAGCACTATTTCAGGCCTTGTAGTGCAATGGGTGTTTACAATCTTGAGGGTGCATATAAATGCACTTTCATTATGACAGTAACATGAACTAAAGATACCAAATCCATCACCACAACACTTTATAAATATATATATATATATATATATATATATATATATATATATATCTAGTGTTTGAACTTAAACTTAGATACTATTCTATTGAAAGCAGATTTTTCTCTTACCCTTTGTTGGGTGGGACTCAGCTGGTCCCATAATATTATGCCCCGTATGTAAGGACTCTTCTCATAGTGGCAGGTCCTGGCCCTTCTGCGGGCAAATTTTACCTTTCTATCTGCACGGGTCCTAATATTGACCTGTGCTATCCCTTCGCCGACAAGATATTTTTTCCACATAAGTGTGACAAGTTGTGCATTCCTTCTATCAGATAACATGTGGACTCTACATGCAGAATGTTATTCAGTTATAGACATGCCTCGTATTCCCTGTCTTAAACATATTCTCAAGCCCTGATTTTGCATTCTTTGGAGCTTCATCAACTCAGACTTAAGTCCTGCGCTAGGGTAGAAGGAACAGTACTCCAAAGTAGGCGCAATCATGCTTCTATATACATTAGTACAGTGCTCAGCATTTAAGTATTTCCGAAGCTTATTAAGTTTGTACAGCTTACCGAGGTTATTTTTCACTTTAGCAATATGGTTATTTACAGTGAGACATCTATCTAGTTCCACACCTAAGTAGTTGTATGACTCGCAATGCATCAACTCAGAGGCACCAATGTGGAGGATTGGACCATAGAAGGGAGCTAGTTTTGATTTTGACCCAAAGAACATTCCAGTACTTTTTCTGGCATTAATTGTCATGAAGTTCGATAGGCACCAAGTGTGAATTCTATTCAGGTCCTCTTGCAGAAGCCTGACTGCCTCTGTAGGATCCCGATGCGACACATACACCACAAGGTCTTCAGCATACATCACACATTTTGAGTTTATAAGTACATCAGGCAAGTCGTTCACATAAATAATAAACAACAGGTGGCCGAGCGTCGACCCCTGAGGTACCCCGAATTTGACCATTCTTTGGGCCGATGATATACGAACGAGCTCCTCGTGCATATAGTGCAACTATATGCACAAGGAAAAGGATGTCACAGGACAACATGATGCAGGGGTGGTCACAGGACAACATGAGGGGGTGGTTACCGGACAACATGATGCAGGGGTGGTCACAGGACAACATGAGGGGGTGGTTACAGGACAACATGAGGTGGTTACAGGACAACAGGATGCAGGGGTGGTCACAGGACAGGACAACATGAGGGGGTGGTTACAGGACAACATGAGGGGGTGGTTACAGGACAACATGATGCAGGGGTGGTCACAGGACAGGACAACATGAGGGGGTGGTTACAGGACAACATGATGCAGGGGTGGTCACAGGACAGGACAACATGAGGGGGTGGTTACAGGACAACATGATGCGGGGGTGGTCACAGGACAACATGAGGGGGTGGTGACCACCTTTTCCTTGTGCTGTCCTGTGACCACCCTCCCCTTGTGCTGTCCTGTGACCACCTTTTCCTCGTGCATATAGTGCCACTATATGCACGAGGCCCTCGTTCATATATCACTTCCCCCATTCTTTGTGTAGATTTTACACCATTTGCAAATGTAGAATGAGACCTGTTACCCAAATAACCTCTGAACCAAATTTTATACCAGAGTTGTATGTTTAGTGCATCTAGCTTTCTTATAAGGGTGCAGTGATTTACACAATCAAACGCTTTGGAATAATCTATGAAACAGGCAGCAGTCACATGACCTTCATCCCTGCTGTCATAGAGGTCAGTTAGTACAGCAAAAATTGCATTAGCAGTACTGGGGTTAGTTCTGAAGCCAAACTGGTTTTTATTTAAAATGTTGTTTTCTTCAAGGTGATTCATAAGGAATTCATGTATAATTTTTTCTAGAATTTTTCCTGGCAGTGGAAGCAGGGTTATAGGTCTCCGATTCTTTATGTCAAACAGATTACCTTGCTTCGGGATAGGGACTAACAATCCGTTAGACCAGGCTCTTGGGAAGGAGCCAGTCACCAGTGAGTTTCTAAACATACATACCACCTGACGAGGTAAGAAGGTAAAGGCGTCCTTTAATATTCTAGAGTTCATCCCATCTATACCACTAGATTTATTAATGCTAATGTTTTTTACATGTTTATCCACTGTCTTGTGGTTCACTACAGCTTCAATATCTAAAGCAGGTAGACCATCAGGCATATTGAGGACGGGCACAGTTGAAGCTGGTCTGGGCATGATACCTTGGACTAGGTCATTATACAATGTCTCGCCTATTTCGGCAAAATATTTGTTGATGTAATCAGAGACCTCAGAGGGGACTATCATCGCTCCACTAAAGCTGTCCTTTAATTGTATATCCATGCTTTTTGCTTTGGGATTTACCAATTTATTGATTTCCCTCCAGAACTTTACAGGATTGCCTTTAAATTTCAATAATACACCATTTATTCAGTCCCTCTTACTGTGGTTTTGTAACCTTTGAATATGGTTTCTTAGTTTACCTATTTGTATCACATTGAAATGGCATGGTATAAGTGAGGCTGGCCATGTGCCAGGACCTGGAGGTTAATTCAAAAGATCCTGGGATTTCTACCCCTGTGATCTTAGTTTAGGCACATATCATAAGACCTGGCCAGTCTACCTTATCTAATGCAGTGGTCGCAGGCCTGTCAGGAATAGCAAGTCCTGAGATCACTTCACTATTCCTTTTCCAGTGCTAAAATCACTGCGATCTTAGTGAAAGAATTGCATAGTGGTTTAACCTGAATACAAGAGCACTTACAGGGAACAATCCTGATTGAAGGAGTGAATAGCCTGCTGCATACATACAGAGGGGAGGGAGGACATTTGCTGAGTCTCCTTGAGGGCTCTTAGGGCTACTCATGTGTTAAGTGCCCTTCTCTCATAAATCATACATTCATGGGAATAACTCTTGAATACTGTACGGGGTCAACTACACCCTGTGTGCTTTTGTTAGCCCATATGGGGTCAGGGAACGATGGTATAAACACTCTTGTGAAGAAGAGTGACTCCACAGCTATTCCTTTATTTTGGGACTCTTACCCCTGTGCCCAGTCAGTACTTCTTGGAACAGTGTAGGAGGGCTGACGTAAGACCGATGCGCTCTTAGTGCTGGCTTGGAAAAGTGAACGCAGTTTAATCTTAAGATCGCTTAATAGGATAAGGCAGAATAATTCCTAAGATTGCTGAGGTTGCGATCCCAGGATCTTTTGAATTAACCTCCAGTTCTGGCTAAGTCACGATTGGTATGTATATATTATGGATCTGCAAAGAAGAATAATGCAAGGCCGAACACTACAGCTATCTGCTTAAACAGATTTCGGGTTAATTCAATGCTCAAAGGGTGCAAATCAGTTCAAGCTCATACTTCGCTGACACTTTAGGATAACTGTCAGCCATCTTTTCAGGGTGTTTTTTTTTTTAACACAATTTTTGCGTCGGACACACAATGATCATATGAAACAAGATCTTTAGTGGCCCTATATGGGGCCCCTTCCCAAACTGAGTCTTGAGTCCTGATATATAGTCTCCCTTTGTGTATGGAGGTCGTTCGGGGGTCAGTAACACAGTTTACAACGTCAAAGTCTGGTGATTTACATGTGTACGTGTTCCCATCCTATCACACCTCGATAATCTTGTTTTAACTGGTCTGTACTTATGCACCGTAACAACCTCTGAAATGGCACTTAACCCTTTAATGCCATGAAAGTGTATCAATCTTTTGATACCCATTGGTTGTCATGATGCATGCATGTATCTCTGGTAAGTAACTGTCCAGGGCTACATTCATGAATGCATCGTCCTGGCATCGTGGGGTTGATGCACTTCTGGAGAATAGAACTGATGCACCAGTGCACTTGATTGGTGCATCATGCTGACCAGTGGGAAAGATGAACTAATGCACCAGTGGTTATCGAAGAGTTACCTGAAGGGTGAATGAGGTCATCGTTCAAACACAGACCTCAAACTCAAATTCATTTTCATAATTCTGCCCTGATTGTCACTGATCCAGGCATCACCTTGACAATAGGATACAGCATTCCAAATGATCTCAAGGGGATGAATCAAGTTGGGTTTATCAAGTTGGGTTGGGTTTAGGGTAGAGTGACCTTGAGTCGTCCAGATACCTTGAGTCCGCCATTTTGCTTGGGTTTAGGCCCAATGTGAATGTGTTAATGAATATATTAGTATATTCTAAGCTATTTGCACTGGTGCTATATGGCAAGATATGCTATAAGCTATCTTAGCATCTTTTGGAATATAAGTCTAGGACCTTCCAGGAGCTCTAGATGACACTAGAGTTTGTGATTTATTCTTGAAGTCACATATAGGTTTCCGATGATTTTCCAGCAACAAAATGATAGATGAGTGATAACGTGATATTGACCAAGTAACAGAGTTAAACCTAACTAAAATTGGAAAAAAATAGCATTGCATTCATACTCTGTCAAACATCATTTAACTATTCCTTTTATTGTGTTCAGTACAAAAGTCAACAATCTGCTGTATAGAAGTTGACTTGTGGTATGATAAGACTGACAAAAGGTGTCTTTGAGCAATACATGTACCTTGAGTCAGCCACTATACAAGTACATTGAGTCAGCCACTATTGCTTTTTGGTCCAAAATGAACTTAGTAGTGACCTTTTCATTGGGTTCTAAGTTATTTACACTGTTAGAATATGTTGAGCTGTAGTACCTACTATCTTCCCATCTTTGGGAAAGCAAATCTAGCACTATCCATTATTTTTCAACAAAATCAACTATATTCTACCAATTAGGTAGAGAGGTCTTCTGATAGATTGACAGCCACTTTGAAATGACGGACAGCTGATAAATGGGGATAAGTTTGCTATAATTGATGTTTACCAAAGGAATGGTATTGATCAGGATTATAATAAGTAAAATCATTCCAGAAACACTCTGACCAAGATCACTCAGCCGGGAATAAATGTTTTCCTTGTTTTGCTTCAAAAGCACACTCTTTACTATCAATAAGTTGAGTCATTTTATGGTACCACAGTGGCCGACTCATGGTACTGATGAAAGAAAGTTCACATCTATTGAATAATGGGTGCTCAAAGAGCTCCATATGACTATGGGTATGAAAGTTGTATCATTGCTGAATAGAAAGAGTAAGACATCTGGGTAATATCCATTTTCAGATGACCCCTGCAAGTTTTCCTACTATTACAAAGATCCTAGACTAACTAGTAGGTAGTAAGATGGCCCAGGTGGACGACTCATGGTCACTTTACCCTATCAAGTTTTTTGGCCATACATCTTCATATATATGTAAGCTTTTCAGACATAGCCAGTACAAAGATAACAACTAACCTTTCTGATTGAATAGAAGAAATCCATGTTTTGCACCATTACAATTTGAAACGGTCAAATGCAAATCAAGGCTGGTTATAAGGCCAACAATACTAGTTAAAGAGAATGGATAACAAGAATCTAGAGGCTTGTATCATGCATGTATAGACAGTCGAAACACTGTTTGGGCCATTCAAACATTTCTAACCAGAGGAAATTTGATCAATTAGCCTGCCAAGCAAGTCTGGGCTCGTGCTTAAGTCTGACACATAAATTCATATTTCTGACATGAAATCCTTGATTAAGCAGCTGTGTGCTATTGTAATTATACACGTTTATATATTGCCATATGTATTTTCATCAACTGGTAGTGCTGCACTGTGGTCCCAACTGAAGATTCCTTCGCCAGAGAGTTCTCTGAATAGAGGTAGGGTAGATTAACCTAAAGATGACCGTTCCTGTGCAGGTTTTCAATTAGGGAAATGCAGTAGCTAATAGGTCCTTAGGGTTCCCCAAGGTACTAAGTGAAAGACAATTATTTGGGCTTTTTGACCAATTACCTTTCTCAAAGCTGTGTGTAAAGTTTATCTATTGTTCATCATTTCTAAGGCCATCTTAGTTAGTCTATTTTCACCTTGAGATAACCACCTTGTACCTTGAGTTGACCACTTGATAACTACCCTTTTAATGGCGCTATGATGATTAAACTATTATTTAAAAAAAGATTGTCTTCTATAGATATGCAGTAAAATGACATAATATAAACTATTGCATCATAAGAAAATGTATGTTTTACAGTGACTCAATTAGAATGGGAATTGAAGGCAATTTTATGGCCATGGATATTGTAAATCTCATCAAAATAGAAGTGGTATTTCCAATCCTGCATTATAGAGGTTTTGTTTTCAATGTTCTTTTATAGAACTTCAATATGGACTATAATAATCCATTCGTTAACTTTATCATCACAATCTCAGTATCAAATACTTCTTCTACACAGTAATAACCATAGCATTACAGTAAAGTTTGAAATTTATGCATCAGAGCATAATCCAGTAAAATTGTCTATCCCAAACTATTCTGGCCATGAATCTTGTGATGTCATCCTACATACTCATTGGTTTCTATTCAATCAAATGTACAAATTGGTGTATAAGCAGTAGTCAACTCAAGGTGAAATTGTGGTCATCTCAAGGTGAAATCGGTATGTTCTAGAAAAAAAAAGTCCTATACAGAAAGTATTTAACATTTCTGAACTTTTCCTAATGCTATCATTTAGCAAAGATATTTATCAACTCCTAGAGTCAAAATGTTGTATATGTGAGCACTTGTCATCTTCAAATTATCAAACCAAAGTTGGAGAATTCTGATGAAATGGCCAGCATGGTAAAAACCATTCAAACATGGGAACTTTAGTGTATTATCATGCAATGACAATTACCTCATATATTTCAGGACATCATTCTATGGGGTAATATAACACCTCTTTTTCAATACTGTGCCTGGAGAATTCAACTTAGTATATGGTAATTTGAAAAATAAGATAAATATAGTGCAAAGATATGTAAGTGTGCATAATATGAACATCTGGCATAGTAGTAAATACTACATTACCAAAAAACCTCTTATCATAGGAGAAAAGCCTATATCAATCTCGAGCGTAAATGTCAGTTCACCATAATGAGTGTGGTAATACCACATGTCATACCCTAAAATGAAATTAGAATGCAATATTAAGGACATAGACATAAATATGGAGAAACAGTAAAACAGTGATAATATCATAGACAATACAGCATGAAAAGACATAGATAATGACACAATGAGCAGTGGTAAATACTAGCTGCTACAGTGGCAAATTATAAGATTATTGTCTAGAAGTGGTAATACCAGCTACTAGACTTACCTGAACCAGTCTGTATCAATTGGTATAATAAAACAATTTGAAAAATCTTTTTGGATTATGTTTTTGAATAATTCTTTCTCCAGAATATTAGTGTATTTTGCACAAAGGTTTTTCCAGCAGTTTATCGCTCTAAATCTGGCTGATTTACCACATACAGGCTGTTTGATACGAGTGTAATGGTACCTCATACTGTCGAAACGCCTGGTTGTTAAATCCCTATTGTAAATGAGATCAACATTAATTTTTAGATTATAGGCATAGTAAATTAGGTGAATATACCTTCTCTCTCTCAGACTTTTGACATTGGCCCTATCCTGAGTTTGTCTTGTGGTCATGCTTGGGTTAGGTCCAAGCCTGACATTATATACTATTCTCAACGCCTTGTTTTGAAGGAGCTGCAAGTCTTTGAGTTGGTCCTACAATTATCATCATAGATTACATCACAATAATCATAATGAGGAAAAATGGTGCTGGTATAGATATTTAGAGCAGTATTAACATCTGTATACTTTATTATTCTAGCTAACTGTATAACCTTGGAGTTTATCCTATCATAGACAATACTAATATGCTAATTGAAGGATAGGTTATTATCTAGGATTACACCCAAATATTTGAAGGTTTGTACTTCTTCCAGTTGTACTCCCTATATATAGAAATTGGGATGTGTGGTCGGTGGTGGGCCTATGAACATCCATTGTGTTTTTTTTTCTGATTTATCGTAAGACTGTTCATAATACACCAACTTGACAACTTGTTTAAAGCAACTTGTAGCTCTCTCGGATCAGTGGAGGAAATCACAGCATCATCAGCATAAAGAACTATATTATAGTTTCCTACCTGCTTCACCAGGTCATTTATAAAGATAATGAACAAAATAGGACCTGCTATTGAGCCTTGTGGCACTCCATACGTTATAGGCAAGGTCTTAGAAAATTTGTCATTCACACAAACTTCCTGAGTCCTATTAGTCAAGTAGGACTTAAACCAATCACATGTATTGTCACAAGTCCATAATCAGATAATTTTTGTATTAGTATAGGATGAGAAACAGTATCAAATGCCTTTTTATAGTCAATAAAGATAGAGAAGGTAGTTTTCCTATTGTTAAAGTCGGAGGTTGGCGCTCGGTTCAGATTTGGGTTGGGCCCTGGTTGTGGCTGTTGTTGTGGCTGAGGGACTGGGATTGGTGGTGGTGTCGGTCCTGGAGGTGGGGGTGGGGGTGGGTAGCGCCTCATTAGTTCAGCACACACTTTTTCAAGTACCGCCCCCCCTCTATTTTGACCCTTAAATGATCTGTCAGCAATCATCTTGCTCATAATAGCACACTGGCTCCCCCATACAGGGTCCGGTGTACTTTCGACTAATTGCTTGTTGGCCCTTTGGTTGCATAATAGGATTGCTCTAAGGCCCTTGTTCTGTTCAAACTTGCATAAATTATACCTGTACAGTAGGTCCTCTGCTGTGTTTTGCAAATCAGGGATTGTATTCGATTTCACCTAGCGCTTGACCTCAAAGGGTCCACACAAGAGAACACTTGTTGTAACGTAGCTGTAGCCCCTATCATTCTACACATTTCTGCACACAGTGCTTGCTCTACTGAGCAATAAATTATACCATCCATTTCCAGTTGACAACTGAACATGTTTTAATATGGGCTCTGTGGGTCATGGTATACAACAAAGTCATTCTCCACTCTTGTACTTGCATTTTCGAGTCTGAGATCATGAGGGAGGTCAGAAAGGGTACTGTGGTGGTAAAATCTACCTTGATATACAAGCCCACGTCCCTTAGGCGTAATTTGTTTGCCAGTGATCGATGCTAGTTTACCTGTTATCCTAATGTCTGATTTCTGTGCCTTTATAGTGGGATTTGTATCCTCTGAGACGAAAATGTTCTGGGTATCGAGCAGCTTTTGAAGCCTGCTTTAAGATTTTGTCCCTAACTTCCGCTCTTACAAAGGTCACAGTGATGGGCCTATTGCACCATGTTATAGGGCTGGTTCTGTATGCAAGATCAATGCTTGTATATGTTAGGTTTGGATGAACCTTAACTAGTATATCAAAAGCTATGTCGTGGCAGTTCTCGTGTTTTGAGTAGTCTAAGCCTTCTATAACTACATGCTTCCTCCTTGTATTATGATCCAAGGTAATGATAGCCTCTTTATCACTTGCAATGTCATGCTTAGTAAAGTTGACTTCTCTAGATAGGTCATCTATGTAGTCACTCTGTGCATCTAGTCTTCCTTTGTTTTCAGTGTCATTCTTACTGAGCCTCTTAATCTCATCATGGGCAAAATTGAGAGATTCCTTTAAATCCCTATTCTCTTCAATGTCACCCCTAACCTCTCCAACCTCTATCTTTGTGTCATAGTTTGTATTGCCTGTAATATGTCTGCTATTTTAGTCCAGCCCTCATCAACACCTTTTGTGGTAGCGTGTGTCTTTCTATTCCTTAACTCATTTATCCACCTGTCAACCTGTTCACCACTGGACATGTTTACAAACAGTCACTGTCACTGCACACCGTACCAGTCACTGTCACTAACCCTGGGTGTCACACAGAAAAGAACAAAAATACCACTTACCCAGTATATTAACATTGTCCGTGTGAAGCTTATGTGCTTATAATAGTCCTGTCCAAAGCTTAATAAACTCCTTGTAGGATAAGTCCACTAATTTGGAAGTTTTGTTGGAACCCGTGCTCAGTGTGCGCTACTCATGGTCTGCCATACCAGCTATGCGGTTACTGTATTAGAAGGGTGTGCTTGATATATGTAAGTACGCCTTAAATCATTAAAATCGATTTACTTTCCACAATCATCCTCCACGCTTCATTTCTTTTTCTTTGTTTTCAAAGTGAAGCAATATATATCTGGCCATGTCAACCCTCCTGATGTCATCCATCAGCACTCGAATGAGCTGATGATGTGTACTGCTGGGTTCAGCTTGCCACATTTTCAACAATTTGAAGGAGTGGAGAGATAGATCTTGTTCCGGTTGTTGAGCGATGGTAGTTAATTTCTCAGACATCGATCCTAAATACAACCCCATATCTTTCCACTCCCTGGATAGAGATTCAGACATGGTGATAAAGTAACTCTTTATTAAAATCAGGTCGGGGTTGTTGTAATCCAAGTTGTACATCTTGAAAAAGTTCTGCGACTGAAGCAACAGATCTCGTCGATGAACACTGATGTAGGCATGGAGGAGTTCTCCCCATCTGGCATGAGGCGTAGTTTCAGACCACCAAGTTTTGAACATCTCCATACACATCTCCTGCACCGTCTTGATAATGACCAGCTTCTCCAGACGTTCATAGGAAATCCCCAAGTAGATTCCCAATTTCCTCCAAGATCCAACTAGCTTCCTTCCTATTTCATGAAGCAAATGGTCACTGTATCCAAAATTCATCTCGCCCGTCATACCTTCAGCATGTACACTCACTTGACATACGTCAGAGGAAGACAGGGTTGAGGGATTTTCAAGACTCATCTCATCTGCAAAAACTTCTGAAAGCACTCGATGAAAGGCAGGCAGGTAGACAGGCAGCCGACGGGTAGGTGATGTGGTGGTGCTGGTGATGGTGGAGAAAGTGGTGGTAGGTGCGGTAGTTGTAGTGGTCAACAGTGATATATCCTTTCAAGAGAAATCAGGGTGATTTATATAGGGTGATTTAATCCTATTTCCGGCTGGATACTCCCCACCACCTTTACCTTTCTGTGTAGCGACTTATCAGCATGATCATTTGGATCTGCTGACATCAAACAGGAAGAAAGACACTGTAACAAGTGTATTTGGTGGGATTACGGGTGATTGTTTCCATTCTGTGTAGCGACTTATCTTTAGATTTGTTGATATAAAACAGGTGGAAAGGTATTGTGATAACTGTATTTAGGTGGGATTACAGGAAGTTAAAACCTGTGATGATTATCTTAATGCGCTTTACAGGTGTAAGGTAGGCTCGCTCGTTAAGGTATTATGAGATTCCTTAATTTCTACTCCTCCCCTTGTTAACAGGGGGTGTGTAAATGGGACCAACTACTCTTTGAAGTTTTCTGATCCTATTTAGACACACTTTCATCTGGATTCTCCTATGGTTTGGTTCACCTGTGGAGGGCAGGTGAAATCAAATTTATAGATACCCTACCGAGTGAGGATCTCTGTGATCATAGGATTAGAGCTCTTTTCTAAAAGATCTCAAAAGCCGACTTTGATCCTGCTGCAACTCTTTTTCCTCTGGACCGCCTTCCGTTTGATGATCTAAGAGTGGAGTGAAGTTTTCAATTTTTTTTTCATCTGGATTCTCCTATTGTTTATTTCCCCTGTGGAGGACAGGTGAAAAAGGATTTATAGGAGTCCTACCGAGCGAGGGTCTCTGTGACTACAGGATTAGACCTCTTTTCTAAGAGACATCAAAGCCACCTTTCATCTATTCAAACTGCAGTAAGGGGTTTATCTCCAGAGGAGTATATAAGGGACCAAGAGTTTATTGACTTCTCCTGCTGCTGAAGATCCAGCAGACCCAGTACGTGGCAGGAATAGAGGGAGAGGAGAAGGAGATGGAGGGGGAGTTGACTTCTCCAGCGGTTGCTCAAAGATCACCCGATCTACTCACCACCGCTATGGTGAAGTCTCTGCTATCCACCAGGGGACACCGACATTGAGCAGAGTCGGAGCGAGTTTTTTCCTACCTTCCCGGCTTACTCCCCTCCACGACGGACGGCGTGTGGTTATCCTATTCCAAGAAGTCCCAAGATACCGACGCGTGCGTTGCTCCTGTTGCTGGTTCTGCTGTTGATTTAGCTCACACTGATGGCTCTACTCTTCTCAATTTAAAACCCTCTACGGGTATCAAGAGGAGTTTTACAAAGAGTGGCAACCAGGCGTCCAAGAAGAGAAAACCGCTAGTGAAATGTGTACCACTACCACCTTCCACAGTCCCCAGATTGGAGTTCTTCGTCGACAGTTTGAAGCTGGAGATCTGGCTTGATGGGGTTAGGCTCTCCAAGGAACGCTACAGCACCATAAAGTGCACCTCAACGCCCACCAGGGAAGACCACTGACACACTCCTCAAGCTAATAGCGAACATCACTGACGTCCAAGAGGAGGTACAGATATGCGACAGATCGGTCTCCCAAGGACTTCCCAATCACATCACATGGTTCACCGTCCTGGATCTGGAAAGCGAGATGTATGTAGATGTCAGCTACTACAAGGGTAAGAACGTCATCCACATGCGCAGGTGGTCACAAATCATAGAAAGTGTGCATATGGGGCCTTACATGTCATTCGCCCAGACATGTGCCCAGAAAAAGAATTCTTATAAGTATGCTTCTTTTACAATAGCAAGGACACAACTGACATAAATGATAATGTGATTTTCTTAATCTACAGGTCAAAATAGTCAGGACCTGAGATTTTCATGGAGGTATGAAGATTGTTTCTGTAGGAAATTAAGCCCTCAACATGGCTTGTAACTCAAATGTCATTCTCCCAGACACAATTTCGCCCAGACAATTTTGGTCATTTTGGGCACATTTTACCCCCCTGGAGCCCAAAATATGCATATTGCACCATCAAAACCCATATGTAACATGAAGATCTCATCCAGCCTGACACTTTGAGCCAAAGAAATAGAGGGGGAAACTAAAATTCGAAGAGTAGGGGCTGGAATACCTCCGAATTCGTCATATGCAAACCTTCTATGATTTTCGACCAGGTATAAAGGACCCCAGAAAACTCAGACACAGGACTCTGTGATGCTTTCGACCAAGGTGCTGAAAGAACTGGGTGATGAAAAAGAGATTATCCTTGAATTTCTTGACAGAATTTGATTGAGACGTGTGTGAGATAGTGTTGACATGTTTTATATGTCGTGTATGTAGGTGTATATACTTTGTGTAAATATGTTGTGTATATAGGTGTACAGGTAGATAGATAGAAAGAGAGATAGATAGAAAGATAGATAGATAGATAGACAGATAGATAGATAGATAGATAGATAGATAGAAAGATAGATGAAAAATATTGAAAAAGAAAATTATCTTCACATATAAGTAACTCAGTGAAAATGTATCGACATTCCTCCGATAATATGCACTATACCTCAGGGTGAGGAAATATTCACCAGGAATTGGCCCGCAATACAAACAGGAGTCAGGACACACGTGGCTCGCGTGAGTGTAACCAACTAGGACTACCAACCGGTGAGTTGAGGGACGCTGTAGATACTACGAGTCAGATTCACATCACGCAAAGATTCAGATACAAAGTGGGTTTGTCAGTAGGGTTAATTTTACAACACAGAGAAAACAGAAACAAACTACGCTACTTTGACGCCTCCGAAAACAACGCGACTCTTTTACATCCCCTCCCCACTATAACTAATTCAGAAACTTTGGAAGAGTTCCTCTCCCTCATGGAAAACACTATCACTTCCGAAGAAGTACAGAAACTTTGCGACTCTGACACCAAGTGGAAAGTTCTTTTTTCCAGCAATTTGAATGTTTGCGTTTACATGGAACCCAGAGAATTCCCCATCGGGGGTAGGGTTACCCAATCGGGTTGACTTAAAAAGAGAGGAGGTGTGTTAGATTTTCCCAACAGGGACAAGTTATGCATCTTTCGCTGCATATACTTTCACTTATACAAGACCGGCAAACATGCTTCAAAATTGTTTCTTCAGTTCAATTCCACTGCGAAACCTGAAACTTTCCCAGGTTTGATCATTAGTGACTTACCCACATTAGAGAACTTGTTCGATATACAAATAGCGGTTTACACCACCCGTAAAGTGAGAGGTCAGAACCTGAAAAACCGAGTTACCCTGATCAGACCGCCTTCCAAAACTTAGGCCATCCGAGGTAAAGTCAACCTACACCTGTCCACGAAACACAGCTTGCATGTATCCCTCGTTACGGAATTTAAATGAAAAGGCTGGCATCAACGAATGTCTCGAGTGTAAGTCTGCGTTCACGCCTAAGTTCTTACTGAAAAGACACAGGAACCAACTTTCCCCTTGCAGACAAGTTGCCTTGAAATATGTAGGTGGAATCTACCAAAATTCGAAATCAATTTTCAAAGCTCTAGCAGATTTTTCCATTTTTCCTCCCGACAGAAATTCAAAAATGTACTCTTATAAAATCACCTTCTATTTTGAAGCTTTCTTCAGACCGTCCAAAGAACCATCGACTGAACACATGTCAGTCCTGTGGGAACACGCCCTTCTGTCGGCTAGTGTCACATCCGACTTTCCAGAACGCGAAGGTCCGGTCTGCTTCGTGAGACAATCTGATGCAGATTCCGACCCCTTGTTGAATAGGGTTTTGAATTACATAAATGACACCGCCAAGGTCATCGGGGAAGCAGTGCTAGAACTTTACTGGCCGACGTTAGCGAAATTAGATTAGAGGATAGCTGAAGCTCTCCACCTAGAGGAGGCGTTCAGTCCTCCGGGCAGCAACTTCACTGAAACTCGGAAAAGACACCCTTTAGTTGAACTGAAGAAGAGACTTTTGAGATATCTCTGCCAAGTTCCGGTCATAGGTTCAACTCGGGGCATTATGACCTAAATCTGAGCAAAGTACAGCTTCACTCTTTCTTCTGCTCCAAAGACCGGAAGAACGAAGAATTCAGCGTCATAAAGAGAAGTAACCAATACTTGGTGATTTACACTCAGCACACTGTTTTCTTGGACGTAGTAAACTACTTGGCACCTGGTTATAACTACGCGAATTATTTACTAGCTTTCAACAGAAATCAGCACAAAGGTCACTTTCCTTACGAATGGATGACATCTACCAGGAAACTGGAAAACAGAACACTACCACCAACATCTGCAGTTGACAGCAATCTGACTAGCACCAAGATGTCTGAATCTGACTACACCTAATGTGAAAATGTTTGGTCCGAACAGAACATGCAAACTTTCAGAAATTACTTGATCTACTACAACAACAAACACATGAAGCCCTTCATAGAGGCACTAAATAATCATGCTAAATTTTTCAGGGATCGCAACATTGCCATGTTCAAAGACGGAATCTCCCTTCTGGGTTTGACTTTATGGTTCATTTTTCAAACCACAGAGACACCGTTCGTAACCTTCCACCAGTTTGACTCCCACTTCCACTCTCTGATTAAAAATAATCTGGTCGGGGGTCCTTCCATAATCTTCCATAGATTTCACAAGAAGGGTACGACTCTGATAAGGGAACACAAGTACGGCGAAGAAGTGAGAAAGTGCGAGCACATCCTAGGTGTAGACACTAACTCTCTGTACTTGGGCTGCATGAGCGAAGCACACTGCACAGGTTATTACCTGGTGAGACGACCCGAGACCAAGTTCAAACCAAAAATTAGGCAAAAACACTCTAAGACCGCTTTAGAGTGGTTACGCTAAGTGGAGCACACCCACTGCGTGAAACTTCGCCACGCTTTCAACGGAGGGGTAGAAAGCGTAAACAGTTTTCACCCGTCCTCTAATACCGTTTTCCAATTGCAAGGGTGTTGGTTTCATGCTCACGAGTGCATACCGCTGCGCAGATATCCGTGTGCTTCAGATAGGGACGAGAGAAGTGACAGAACAGCTAGAGTAAGGGCTTTCTTAAAAGCTCTAGGTCACAAGTTGATCGTCGTATGGGAGTGTGAATGGAGGAAGATGAAACGCCAGGATCCACAGGTTATGGTATCCGAACAACACTGGAAGTCGACCACTTGAAGTGCTTTGAAAACCCATGACAGAGAGTGACATCATAGCCTCTTTGAAAGATGGGAAAATGTTCTGTTTGATTCAGGTGGACATTACTACTCCTCCTCACCTGCTTGAATACTTGGAAGAAATGACTCCTATTTTCAAGAACATGACCATTTCGAAATCCGACATAGGAACTCATACGTCAGACTTTGCGAACAACGAAAACCTGTTGAACATTCCTCAGAGATCCTTGATAGGTAGTTACCACGGAAAAAAGGTTCTCTTGGGAACACCTCTCCTTAAGTGGTATTTGGATCATGGCTTGATAGTCACCAAAGTGCAGATGTTCATAGAATACTTTCCTAGACAACCCTTCGCCGGTTTTGCAGACGAAGTAACCACAGCGTGAAGACGTGGTAATGTGAACGCGAACGAGAAAATTCTGTCAGACTGTTACAAGTTGATGGGGAAAACCATGTACAGTAAAACAATTTGTAACAAAGAAAAACACACCACTGTGAAATACATTAGAGGTCAAACCTTCGAATTATTAACTAATTCGTGGCAGTTCAAAAAGGGTACAGAGTTGACCACAGATCTCTTTGAAGTCAAACTGCAACCAAAAACAGTTAGGAAAAATCTTCCTATTCAAATAGGGTTCATGGTGTACCAGTACACCAAGTTGAAAATGTTAGAGTTCATGTTCGACTTTTTGGATAAATTTATTGATCAGCGCGATTATGCTCTTTGTCAAAAGGACACTGACAGTCTTTACATGGCTCTAAGCGGTGAAACATTGGACCAACTCGTGAAACCAAACCTAAGAGAATCGTACTTTAGAGAGAAACGGAACTGGATTCCAACAGCGGTGTGCGGTGATCACTTGGGCCCTTTCGTAAAGATAAAAACAGAAGGTGTGCAAGAATGGACCCCCCTCGCTAGTTGTCAGAGACGATAGGTTCATGATCAGAGAACTCCGGGTCTTTTCAAATCCGAGTGGGAGGGTAATAGGATTTTAAGTCTCAACTCCAAGACTTACATTTGCTATAATAAAGACTTAATAGGTGAAAGAAAATCCAAAAAATGGAGTGCCAAGGGTGTCATGAAAAAACAAAACATTCAAGAACCCAAAGACTTCTTGGATGTTCTTTTGAAATGAAAAACTATCCATACTATTAATACAAATTTCAAAGTAATAGAAAACAAAATGCACACTTACACGATAGAGAAAAAGGGACTGAGTTACCTATATGTGAAACGTCGTGTACATTCTGACGGAGTGACGACAAGTCCTTTAGAGTTATGAAAATGAAAAAAAGAAAACAATATGATAAAAAAATTAAATAACTGTAAAGGAAAAAAAAAAAAGATGTAGATAAGCCGGTGAGATAATGTCCTTTGTTGTTGTGTTAACTTGATCTACTACGTCTACGGGTTTACCTTGTGTATTAGTGTTGAAAAAAACAACAACAAGACAATGTGTACTTGGGACCCCATTTTCACTTGGGAAGTAATAGATGCATCAGATGTGTTGTTCTTTAAGGCGCCATTGTTAAACCAAGGTGTTCATAAAGTGTTCGTTTCTAATGCTGTATTTGATTCATTGAGTGTGTATTTCAAAGATACATGTATCTCAAAGAGTGATTTGTACCACCACAGATAGAGCTATAGGAGTATATCAATTTCATATCGAGAACACATGTGCTTTCGTCAAAAGGCAGTATACGTTAGAATCGATCAACACATTGCTTTCTCTTCTAGAAGAGAGCTCAGACTTCTTGAGAAAGATGTGTCATTGTTCAAAGGAAACATTCGACTCCTTTTGTCAAGAGTGTGTCGACCGAATGTTGTGTAGCAAAGTTCCTTACCCCGGTGTACCAGCTGCTCAACTGAGAAGTATCATGTCCAGACAAACTGAATGGAGTACTTGGTATAGTTCCTCAGTGAATTTCACTTGTAATAGATGAGATGTAGATGGGGAATACGGCTTACACCTATCCTTTATTTCAAGAGAGTACTTGTAGAGAGTGTGGACTTGTATTCAGGGACTTGTAAACATAATTGAACGAAAATGAAAAATATGAAAGTGGACTTGTATTTAATGATGTGTAAATATAATCGCTCGAAAATGAAATTATGACAAATAAAAGTGGAATGTGAACTACTCTATATCTGGGTTCTATTGTATTTCTATTTAATATTCAACTACCTTATGTAAGTTTTATTTCCAGTGGACCTGCCCCTGCCCCAAGGGGTGGGTCTTTGGTTAAAATAATTTCCCCCCCAAAAAAAGGGCACCCCAAAGGCCCCTCCAAAGGACCCCTAAAAGCCCCCCCCCCAAATGTTTTTCAATTTTTTTTTTGCAAGCTTTCAGCTTGCCTTTTGTTTATTTATAAAAAAATATCTCACTATAGTCACACCCTCATCTACATAATAAACCACACCTCTTTATGCTAATAAGGTCATGTGACTACTTGCATACAGCTGATGGTATGACGTGTGGACAGCCAACCAATCAGAGGTCTCCATTTTGGCAGAAAATTTTAAAATAAAGTCATGTAACCAAATTTCAAATTTCCCACCAAAATGACGACCTCTGATTGGACCATTCAAATTAGGGTCATGTGACCTTATTTGCATAATAGAGGTCACATGACCTAAACAGCCAACCAATCAGAGGGTGCCATTTTGGCGGCACACCACAGGGCGTCTGGGTCACGTGACCTTTTTGAATTTCCTGCCAAAAGGGAGGGTTCTGATTGGTTCATTTTGGCGCCACACCATGGGGGGTCTAGGTCACATGACCCCCATTTGAATTTCCCGCCACAAGGGAGGCTTCTGATTGGGTGCATCTCGGGTGAGTAATATCCTGTAGTAAGCTATAGTCCCTTTCCGATACACTATATACTACTGTTAACTAACTCATATTTTGATTCAAATCACAGGGAATGGTGATCTTACTAAAGAATTACATAGAACGGGCCATGGGGTGGCTGACTCTCAACTTGAGGAGTTTGTCACATTGTGGGCATTGCAGAAAATTGAAGTTGAAGAAGCGCTTTAAATTGCAATTCCAACAGCACTCCCACAATCTGTGCCAAGAAAATTTGCTTACAGCAACATAGATAGTCTAGAAGAGACATCACACCGTATGAATGGCATTGCAATCCACACTGTAAGGAGTTGATGTTATAGTCACATATATTTGGCTGTTTATTTACATCAAAACTTGGTGTTCATTTGTTCATTTACAGAAAATATTGCTGTTTAATTACAAGAAATTGTTCTGTAATATTACAATATATTTCACTGTTGATTTACAGCATATGTTTCTGTAGATCTAAATGATCTCGCTCCATGGTTACAGTGGTTGTTACTTTATGGTTACCGACGATTGTGCTGTAGAATTACAGGAACTCACCTCCTGTAGATTTACAGCAAAAGGTATTGGGAGCAAAGTTGCCAGGGAACAGTGCAGTCACAAGGAGCTGCTATCCCCCCAGAGACGGTGGAGAGGAAGCAGAAAGAGGTAATGAAAAAAGGTAGATTGATGTGAAAGAAGTCGGAATGAGGGGAGGAAGTGAATCACCTGATTCCCCTACTCACGCCCTCCCCTCATTCCCCTACTCACAAACTCCCCCCCCCCATTCCTCTACTCACCCACTTCCCTTATTCCCCTACTCACCCCTCCCCATTCCTTTACTCACCCAGTCCCCTCATTCCCCTACTCAACCACTCCCCTTATTTCCTCCTCGCCCACTCCCCTAATTCCCCTACTCACCCCTCCCCATTCCCCTACACATCCACTCCCCTCATTCCCCTACTCACCCATTCCCCTCATTCCCTTACTCACACTCTCCATCCCTTCTCACACACTCCTCAATGTTAAAAGATATCTGTCACAAGTTGGACCATGAGAATTGACAGTTGACAGTTTACAGCAACCAGATGGTGATTGAGTTTTCATTTTTCATTGACTATTGACTTTCTGTTTGACAATGTGAATTGACATTTTGAATGGAATATGATTTTTGATTTTCATTTAATTCTTGAACTTTTGTTTTTCATACTTAATTGGGTTTGCAATTCGATTTTTCTTTTTTCATTGCATTTTCTTTTTGTTTTTCATTTCTAAATTTTGGCCTTCCTGGCCACTGTACATGACAGACTTGAGAAATACTTTGTACTGGTTGATCTTATGGGTCATCATATTTATGAAATAAAATTACAAAAGTGTGAATTACATACAGCAGGTGGTGCTAAGGTGATATTGTAAGGGCATTATAACAAATAGAGAGGTGCACTAGGTGATTCTATGGGCAGATAAGAAGCATGAGGCCGTAGGCCAAGTGCCTTCTTATCTAGCCCTAGAATCACTGTGTGCACCTCTAATTGTTATCTATGGCATTTATACCATAGTTTCAACCTTTAAATTAATTATTTTACCATATAAAGCCATGAAAATCAATGTTATTTGTTGCGAGTCGACGTAATCTTCCCTCCGCCATATTGGTTTCTCAGCGAGATGACAACTCTGCCTGGACATAAAGTGTTACGTCGGCGTGTGTCATACAGGCATTTTCATAGAGCCACCGCTTGTAAGGAGTGCACGCGACGGCCAGAATACCCTTAGAGCATATGCCAATGTGACGACTTGTGTCTCATCGTGGTAAACAATCCGTCCGCTACGCGGTCAACACGACGGCGAGAATTTCGCTCGATTCGATTTTTATATCATTAATCATGTTACATATACATGTCAAATCATTGCAAATTAAAGGTAGGTGATAGAATATAATGTGTACATTCATCCTCTATATGCATTAAGCTCTTATTGCTATGCCAACTTGCTGTCATGTCGTCTCGATCCAAGTGTCAAGATGGGTTCATTTAGCACGTACTACTGTGGTCGTAGATTATTTCGCGCTGTACATATTTTTGCAGATTACGCGGAAATCAAAAGTCGGAGAATTTATGTCCACAGTGAATATTTGTACAATAGTACAATATCCAATCAAAGTAGCTTGGTATGGTAGCACTACCCATAAAAGAGTACATAGGCCCATGGCAAGTGTGAAGGGGGGGGGGGGCTCATACTTCAAAGCATTATGCACCTTTTTACAGTGTCCCTCTGGATGCCAGATCACAATTACTGTGAAAATATTGCATCAAAACAATGACTACCAGTAGTACTAGGTAGCACTGCTTTATTGTAACTTGCTATGTGGCTGAGTTGAAAAGCTATAGTCCATGGAAAAGACACTTTGTAAATTTGTAAATTAAGGGCACCCTATCCTACCTTATTATTGATTTGAAAATCCGTGAATTTAAATAAACATGAAAATAGTGCTTTTTACCATTTCCGTAAAAAATTATACCAGTGAAAATATCTACGACCACAGTATTCAAACTTCATTATCAGCTGTCGGCACCGTAAAATCGTTCAAGAACGTGATAACCATGGTATAAATCTTAATAAATTTTTCACGATTATCAGTGGGTCTGAATCCTGGATAAACATGGCATTTCATGCGCAATCTAAGGTTCAACTGATATGCCTCGAATCACATGATGTTATCAAGGTTGTTAGATGTAGGGAAAGGGGAAGATAGCAGGTCAATAGATGCTGATACATGGGTCATGTGGGCGCACATTAGCATGCTATTCCCGCTTAGCAGATTCCTCAGTGGGCTGACCCCTGCTGAAGCTGATACCTTGCGAGATAAGGACTGATAACAATGAGCTGATGGGTACCAGGTATTATGTTATGCACCCTGAAAAGTCGGCACTGAATGAAAGGAAATTTCTCATTGGTCAATATTATATTCCGCTAGGTTCCTATAGGCCCCCTCTAGGATCACTTTAAACCCTTAAACACTATGGGTGAAGTTAGTACTTTAAGAAGGTTCTCCGAGAAATAGCTTGGTATTCATTCACTCATTCATTGGTCCTTGTTTAGGACCCCATGTTTTTGCATGCATGTTCTTTGTCATACTCCGGATGCCATATCTCAAGATAGTACAATTACACACATCCACCGTAAAGTGGTGGTCACGAGTATGTTATACACTATAACTGCTCTGTATGATAAGCATCTTATGTAGTAATTACATATAGGGATGGGTAGGGCAATAGTACCAGTGAAACCCCTAGTGACCACAACATGCAGGGCTGTAATGGCATTAGAGTGAGGGGTTCCACTACAATTTGAACATGGTTTAAGGTGGATGGCTACCATGCCAAACACGTCCTGTGCGCAGGTTTCTGCTCATATGTACTTCTCTATGGCTTATTAGCTGGGGGTAACCCTCTACCTTCTGTGTGTACACCTGGCACACTTACTAGGCCACCAAGTTAGCTGGTTCGGTTGGGGTACACCGACTTAGCTGGTTTGAATATCAGCCAATGAAACGACACCAACTATTCAATGCATCTATCGGGGGCCAACTGGTACCCATCTGATAGGTCTTATCAGTAGGACTCGCTGGTAACAACCTCCAGCAATGGCTGGGCCCATGGTACAACCTGCTACCTCGGAATAGGAGCAGTATATAACCTGCGTGATGTAGTTCTATTACTTGCATGAGATTTTTTTTTTTTCAATAGGGAAAAACAGTACAAAAGTGCTTGGGACAACATGTTGGTAATACATTGTCTGTGTGCAGAAGGTTGATGAGAATATTCTGGGAAAGTTCTACAGAAATTTAGCTACTCTTTAACATTATTCTACACATATTAACATGAAATGCTGTAGAAACCTATAGTATGTCCACAGTATCTTCATGGATGAATATCTTTGAAAATTGCCTGGGACCCCTATATTTTCTCATCACCATTGGAAAGTATATATCATTTGGATCTTGTCACGAAAGTTTGGTGAAAATTTAGCTACCATGGGCGCCATCCACCTTAAGCGATTATGTAGTTACGGGATAAATGTGAAAGTGGTACAGGTATGTACCCAAATATGTATGAACCTTATTTTTTATATATACATGTGTGTGTGTATATATATATATATATATATATATATATATATATATATATATATATATGATCAGTTGCACTAAGTTGGGGTCACACAGGGCTCACTAAGCGGTAAATATTAAACTGCTTGGATTGTTTTGAAATTGTGTGTCCAAAATACTGGCGCACTGAGGCACCTACCCTGAAAATTAGGAACACTTATATAAAAATTGCCAATTTTAGCGTCAATTCCATTATTTAGCATTAGTTCCTATTGGATTCTGGTCCAAATAGGCTCATTTTTTGGGAGTTAATTTTTCCACCATCAATTGAATAGATTCATATGATATCATTTTTGCATGATGCTAGGCATTGTCCTTTTATAATCTGTCATAACAACAAAACTTCTCAATTCATGATATTTCAGGTATAATACATATTGTGGCATGTATGTTTCTATGTGGCACATACGGTTCCTGACATGGAAAAACTGTCATAGATTTCCATTGAGTTGTGTAATGGGACTGTAATATGTACATGTAGATAGGTGCATAAGTGGTTAATCTTTATGACAATGCATCTTCGTAATTAGCGGCCAGAGTATCTTGAGTCGTATGGACAACCAATAGATATGACTACATCCCTGACCACAGTGTTCATTTGATTAGGGGTGAGAGGCATACTATTTATGAGTACAAAGACTGAAGACCACTGAGGAGCTGGTACACTTAACACATATACTCACTTCAGGCCTTTGTGGGGCAGGCTGGTGAGTTAGGAATACTTGATAGACACAACACTACTGGTTTGGAACCTGGAGTTATAGTTTTAGATGACCTTATAATAACATGTAGACCAGAGTCTGTTGGGATTATGTCCTGTCGGGTAAGTCAGTGGGGGCCAGACCAGAGCGATGTGGTAGGCGACAACAAATTTAAGGCTCTAATTTAAGGAAAGCAAAGAACCCAATTGTGAGAGCAGTTGAAATTGATAAAAGACTAGATTGGTCGCCACCTCAAGCTTGAATCCATAGTTTAGCATCGGTGATATAGTTTCTCCGAGATGCTGGTGCCATAAGAGAGTTGTCGTAGGGCAGTTTCTACGATAGCCTGGCCTTTTTTTGGCATTTTTAAATTGTAGTGGCTGTGTGCAGTCGTAGTACATTGAGAAATGGCCTCCTGACTATGATTTGTGGTCAGTATTCCCATTTCAATAGTATCTTTTATGTAATGATGCCATCTTTATATCACGTCACATTTGCATATTTGCACTGATGTGGAAATTACATCTATGAGTAACATCTTATTTGTGACATAAACCATAGTCAGCTTACATGTCAAGATTAACATCATTTTGAAGAGTTTCAAGTACATCATATTGATGTATGATATAAACATGCAAAGACATGTATACATAGTGACATGAAAACGTCTTGCACATACGATGGTTTTTTTCCACAAAATTCATGCGATAATATGATGTATGTGAGGATCATCACAAGATGTAAAAATGACGTGATTTACTATGAGTTTTGCTAGCTTGGCAACCATTGTAGAGTCATATTCCATTTCAAAAGTATCACCAGTGGTTTGGAGGAGACATACCCCATTTGTAGTTCTGGCATAGTTCAAGAACCAGGAAACATCCATACAGAAAGCCTTGGTGATATAGATGGTTCCCGTATCTGGAGCACACCTAAGTGTCTCCAGGATTCTGCAGATGAATTTTCAGGCCGCGGTTATGCATTTTGATACATGATTTAGTTTTCTCGCAAGTGACTGTACTTTCTTCTTGGTAGAGTGAGTAGAGTTCAGCCATTCTCTGCACTCCCTTTCAATTTCTGCAAACTTATCCTCAGGCACTGTGAGTGTCATTTTCTGATTGTTAAAGTGGAACCCGAGCCACTCCATACTTGTGGTGGGGGGGGGGAGGGGTTTGACACTTAGATTTAGACAACTCCAGTCCAGACTCTAGAGCGGTCTTTGCTCCACAGAAGTTGTCCAGGTAGGCTAGTGTCCAATGTCCATTCTTAGCCACAAGGTATACCACTGAGTTTGTAGCATGCTGGCAGGCCGACGATGAGAGCCAGGCTCCAACAGATGGGCAGATATCAACGTAATATTTACCCTCATGCTTCATGCAGAGTAGTGGAGTATTATTTCCGTTCTCAATTGTCTATAAGCTCTGGCCAGGTCCGATTTCCAGAGGTAACATCCGGTTCCTAGTAGCTGATGTACCATCTTAAGAAATGCCTTCCTGATGTATAATTCCAAAGGTTTTCAGATGCTGTACAGAAATAGGTATAATATTAAGTATGTATACTTGTCTCTCCATGTACCATTTGATTCATGACGAAATGGGCATGTTGCCAACTGGAAAATGAATAGCAGCATGTCAAGAGGTACTTATAGATGTGTTTCCAGACATCATTGGTATGATTATATTAATACTAGTATGGGGATATCTACTCTATAGTTATGGATCAGACTAGGGATATTGAACAAACGAGAGTATACATCTTTTCGATGTAGACATAAAGATAACTGTCAAAACCATAAGCATGCATGTTCCATATTAAAGATCACAATGCTGTCACGCTCAGTTGCCAGGTTTTGAAAAGGTGCCAGTCTGGTATGAATGTGTATGGTGGAGAAATAAAGTAGGGATATATCTCATGTATACATTAAAAAAGAACCTAGGCATGAATGAGAGCTGGGAATTATTATCAGTGCTCTAGATCTAGAAGAGATATATAGGACACTTTTTCACGAGGATGTGGTATGTAATTTGCATTCATTATATGACCAATAATCATGAATCATCCAGATATTGGCTGCCGAGGGGGTCCAAAATTAAATCAGGACCAGCCTAAAAAGTTTTAGGGTACATATTTTTTTAGGTTAAGTTTTCTTTATTGTCTCAGATTCGAAGTATAACGGCAATTACAGAGGTATACATCACGTTATCATATATAGGTTAAATAAGAAAATAGAAACAAAACTGAGACTAAAGAAGGTAAAGGACCTCATCCCCACCACGTAGGGTGTATGGATTGATACTTCTGGTCCAACCTACACTGCAATTACATTTGTATAACGTTGACACACATATCAGAAATATAAAGAGATAGAAATGTACCAACATAGTAAGATATAATAATAGTACAAATGTATTAGGGACTAATTCAATTTCAAATTTAGTGTAATTAGGAGAAAGAAAGAGAGAGAGGCCAAAGTATAATTTGATTAGGTAATATAACAAAATAAATGGGAGAAGGTTCAAAAGTTGGGACGCTCACCTAATTCCAGGAACAAGTTCCTTTAATAATTTTTTATTATTTGATTTAAAAATTGATAAGGTTTCAGTGTTATGTCTTATTACTGGGAGAGCATTCCAACTTAAGGCACCAAAGTACTCAATGCTTTTCATATATGATACAGTGTTGGGGAATAATACCTTACATGTGGGTGCCAAATGTTGTCTTGTTCTTATCAGCCTATGGTCAACATAATCATTGCATCTAGATCTTGTATACATGTAATTCAGTAAATGTATTTGTCTTCTATCAGATAAGAAATATCGATACAGTTTGATATATTATGAACATAACGGGTATTTGTGAGATGTGGTACTTTGAGACAGATTTTTAGGCAAAGGTTTTGTGCGTATTGGATCATTTCCAGGATTTTTCATAGGTAGTATGGAAAATAATATCAGCATAATCCATATATGGTAGAATAGTGGTTTTAAAAATTCTTAGTGATAACTTAGTATCAATATACTTCCTTAAGTTGTATTCAGTAGCGGATCCAATATGACCCCAAGATATTTATAACTAGGTACAACTTGTAACATCACATTGTTCATGGTAATATTAGCTGACAAAGTGTTAAGTTTCATGGTACAAGATGAAAAAAATCATTATTTTAGTTTTAGCAATATTAACCGACAGCTTATTTTGCTCACACCAAGTATTATAGATTTCTAAATCCTCCTGTAAACACATTTTAGCAGTTTCAAAATTAGTATGAGAAGTATAGATCACAGTATCATTAGCATATAATCAAATTTTACAGTTTTTTATACATTTAATTACGTCATTAACATACACGAGAAAGAGTAAAGGTCCTAATATTGAACCTTGAGGGACACCACATACCACTCTGCACATTCTAGAAATAATACCATTAGCCTTAACAATTTGTTTCCTATCAACCAGGTAATTTTTAAACCAATGATATGTATCAGATCTTATACCATAATTATGAAGTTTAATAAGGAGTACAGAATGGTCTACAGTATCAAAAGCCTTCCTCAAATCTATGAAAGTGGCAACAGTGGAATTTCCAACATTAAGGTCTCTTTTAATATCATCAGTGAATTTAGCTAATGTATCCACAGTGCTGAAGCCAGGGCGAAAACCACCTTGAAAATTTGTTAAAATATTTTCATCATTTAAGAACCCATATAATCTATTGTGAACAATTTTTTCGATTAGTTTACAGGGTAAGGGAATCAATGAGACAGACCTATAATTATTCACCAACTTTAAATTACCAGATTTCGGTATAGGAGTAACTTGTGAAATCTTCCATTTAGCAGGTACCGTGGCTGTTGTAAAAGATAAATTAAAAATTTTGACTAGTTTATCAGGATCATGAGAGAAAAGTTTTTTTAAAATTTTCGATGATATCTGATCAATGGCTGAAGATTTAAGTGGGTTAATGTCATGAACTAGTTTAATAACTTCTTGGGCATTGGTTTGGAAATTTTTTATGGTGTTAACAGTAGGTGGATCATAACTTTTCCATGGCGTGTGCATGTTAGTAGCTAATTTGGGTCCAATGTTGGAAAAATATTCATTAATAAAGTCAGGGGTTTCATTTCTAGGAATGGTTGTATTGTCATTTTCATGATCCACTAAATTTATATCACTAACTCTGTTCTCATGACCAGGAATTAATTTGTTTATAACACGCCAAAATTTAGGATGATCATTTTTATGGGATTCAGCTTGTTCTTTATAGAATAATCTACGTGCTTTGTTAATCAATTTGTTTGATTTATTTCTTAATTTATCGGCAATTTTCCAATCTCTTTCAGTTCCAGATCTACGAGCTGTCTTTAATTTTGAATTTTTGTCTCTAATAAGTTCTATAACTTGTGGAGTAATCCACGGATCTCTTAACTTATTAACAGTGAATTTATGTACAGGACAGTAAGTATCTAGGATTGAACGTTCAGCTTTTTCATATTCATCCCAAGCAGTGTCAGCACTATTAGCCTGATTAAATACAGTCCAGTCATAAGTATCAAATTTGTCAAACAATATATCATCAGAAAGTTTCAGGTATGAGCGACCAGTAATATCAGTTTTTTCAGGTTTGATATGCCATTTCTTTCTAACCAAGTAGATAGGAAGGTGGTCAGAAATATATGATGCCAGTATTCCTGTTTGAATATAGTTTCTTCTCAAGTTAGTGAAGACCAGATCCAGTATAGCATTTTTGCGAGTAGATTGTTTAATTTCTTGCATAAAGCCATGACTCTTCATTTTATTTAGTAGTTGATTAACCATATCATTGTCATCATTTATATTAAAATTGAAATCACTCATGATAATAATTTCATAGTTATTAATATCATTAATATCATTAATACCATCAATAATATTTAATAGCGAATCAATAAACATTTGTTTGAGGCCTTCTTCAGGCGGTCTGTATACATTGAATACAATTATAGGCTTCATATGTTCCTTGTTGACGAAGATACTTTGGATTTCAATGTGTTCTTCAGAGAGGATTAAATGTTCAAATGCACAGTAATCATGGGGTACATCATGTTGTATATAAAAACATAAGCCACCACCGGTTTTAATATTACCCTTACCATCTAGAGTTTGCCTATCTAATCTATATCTAGTGTAATTACAAAATTGGTACGAAGTTTCAGGGTCCTCACACTTTAACCAGGTTTCAGAGAAGGAAAATATTTCAATCTTATCATTATATAATTCTGTACATATAGTAGGGTAGTTAGCCCTTAGGCTTCTAGCATTTAAGTGAACAAAATGAATACCTTTGGTGCCAGCCAGTCTAATTACGTCTTGAGACATGTTAGAACTTGGAGTACAACCTGGCATTTCAACACTCCTTCATATCCCTTCTTTACAGAGCTGGGAATATAATTAAAATTGTGGTAAATAAAATTTAGTTGGTACAATGTGGTAATTGCTAATTTAGGTACTATAACATGGGTATAGGCCTTATTGCCACCCATGGTACTGATATGGGATTGAGTCTTCAACTAGTTTCGGGAGGCATAGGGAATACCAGGGGAAAATCTTCCAATTAAATCAAGTCAAATATAGTATATATAGTAGTTTTCCAATGGAACATGGATTAATTCGACATCAATGCCCAATGTATAGAATAGTATGTACCGGTACACTATATAGTGTTATTATATATGTTAGCGATCATTGAGTTCAGTACTATGTAGAGATATCCGTTTAGGCTTGGGGTTGGTTAAGGTCTTGGTTTCTTGCCATTTCGAGTCGAACTTCTTCTGCAGTTTTGAGAGGGTCTTCGCCTGTGTGTAGCCTACATACTTCTACCAGAATTTCTCCCAGCTTGTTAGCACAGTTAGACTTAGCCACATTTGTTATTACAATATCCTCCTTCCGGCCTAGATGGTACCCACAGCCATATGTTTTATTTTGTGTGGCCTCATACATGTATTTTCCTTTAAAGGATGTCAATTTGTTCCTGAGGAGAGGATTATTGAATTTAATTTCAACAAGTTTGTACATGGTAGCTTCTTCCTCGTCAAACCATTCATTTGTTTTTTTACAGATCTTGGCTGCAAACATTGCTTCAGTAGGAGTACTAGCTGCCATAACTTTCCGCAGTACGTGGGGTTGGTTGGACTTAACACACATCTCTGCGCAGTATGCCCTTTCCACTGAGTCAAACATCTGGCCATGATATTGTATTTGGCAGGGATAGAGATTCGAAAAAACTGAATGAGGCCCTTGAAAGCTACACCATCAGGGGTATCGATTGTCTTAGCATTCTCCAGGGATAGTCCATTTGGTAGGGTGCCAAGCTCCCCATGGCCATAGGATACACCATCAACAATAATAGAATTTCCTCTAACGGTTGCATTAATCTGCTTGCTCCTGGCTAGGGCCTGAATAGATCTTAGATCTTTCTGCATTTGTTTTTCTTTAGGAGACATGTCGTCTGAAAGATGTACCCCTTTCCAAATGTGATTATTTCTCTGCTTGCTGATGTTGGCAAAGATCAGAGATTTGTAGTGTGTAGCAGTAAACACTATAATTACAGACCTATTTCTAGGCTTGAAATTAGAGTTATTTCTCTGTCCAGGGGTTGGTTCAAGTTTCCTACCTCTTCGGTATACTGCTTCTGCACAGGTATTGTCAAAAGACAGTCCTACATCTTGTATTAGCTGATCTAGTTTATCCCTTAGAGTAACTGGTGAGTCTTCGCTAATACCATCAATTACAAGGATTTTCCTTTTTCTGTCGGCTTCCATTTTTATGAAATTTTCAGCGTAGTTATCACAGTTGGATTTGACTTTATCGACATCATTAGAATTTTTGGTTATGCTGTCACTATGGCCTGACAACGTAGTGTCAATACTGTCAATGCGAGATTCCAACTGTGGTAGGGTCACTTTGGACTTGACAGCGCCTTCTTCGCCATAAATACGCCTTTCTAGTCCCTGTAGTATCTCAAGTGTACGTTGGCTAATAGAGGCTTGGAGGTTTAACCTACTATCTATTTCATTTATCTTGTCGATAATGTCTTTAGGTTTAGAGTTATAGGTTAATGGAGGTAATAGCGGTGTGGTTTGTTCGCCGTCCGGTTTGTTTACCTTGGTCTTGTCCGCCATTTTGGGTAGGCCTTTGTCGTCCAGACAGAGCAGCGGTTGTGAGCTACTTTTCCTGGTCGATACAGTGTTGGAGACACTCATTTAGGGTGGTAGTATGTGAGCCATGTATTCATAAAGAATATGTGCAAAAATAGTGGGTGAGCAATGACCCGGTACTGGTAAATCAATAAGTTTCCCCGGGAGCCCGGGAGCCGACGTCTTCTAGCCGTGTGTCATGGTTACGCTTCCGGACATATAGTACAGGTGTTGGGGCTTAGGGTCCATATATGTGGGTAAGTTAAATATCGTTTTTAAATCCAGGGCACAGGGCCAAAGTGAACTACCTGAGATACACGTGGGGCCCGAGAGAGACCCTACCCCTCTGCACTATATCCATATTTAGTATGTATTACATTAATCTTTCCTTTATTATTCTTTTTGATATGTAAAATAAACATGTTAGAGCATGCTAGAATGGAATTTATATGGACATTCTATGTTTTTTTGGTATATTTATGGTAAATGTCGAATGTCAGGAGCAGAGGGGAGCACCTATGCAAATCACCATGCCATTTGTCAAACATTATAAAACTGATGATGCATAGGTTATCCCTCTTATTTGTACTTTATATGATAGCTTAGGAGCTTGTCTATAAGTAGCTATAAGGATGTTATTCTGTGACTTATGCTATTAATGCTATAACAGCTTCGTAGGGTCTCTCTCGGCCCCCACGCGAGACCTAAAATGGGGTTGAAAATGCTTATTTATTGTTATTTAATCCCCATGTCTTTTCTCGTGGTGCAAAATCTTATAACCAATAAAAATGTGTTCCTACATGTTATTTACATCATTTAGTTTGTTATTAGAGTGTGTTTGACATGATCTTCTCAGGGTAGGTCTTGATTTCTAGGGAGTTTTTGCTGAAAATGTACCATGAGTGGCCATAAAATCCCAAATAACCATATTTTTACAAGTTCTTTGGTATTATTTGGGGTTGTTGGTAGTTGATACATTTATTGCCCTCACTGTGGAAGACAGAACAGGGGTTTGCAATGTATAATTACAACTATGGGGGTGGGAAACAGGGTCTCTCTCAGGCCCCATACGTTACTATGGCTGTCACCCTCCTGTACTGGTGGGTCTCTCTCGGGCCACATACGTTACTGTGGCTATCACTCCTGTACTGATGGGTATCTCTAGGGCTGCTGCTGTTACTATGGCTCTTACCCCCATGTATTTAGGTGTCCCTGGGGTCCAAATAAGTAATGTAAAACAGAAAGAATTTTTCATGAAACTGGAAATAACACGTTTATTGACTGCCCTTTACCCCAACATGTATGTACCCATAAAATTACACATAATATGTAATTAATACATTTAGACCCAATTACTTAATCCATGTGACCAATTGTCATGAATCATCCAGAAGTAGGCTGGCAGGGGGGTCAAAAATCAAATCAGGACCAGCCTAAAAAGTTTTTGGGTACATATAGTATAGGTGTTGGGGCTTAGGCTCCATATATTTGGGTAGGTTAAATATCGTTTTGTGATCCAGGGTAGAGTGGCGAAGTTGCAAGGGTATCTGACGGGTGCCGGGTCTCTGACGGGAGCCGCCAGCACCACTAGGTGATGTTGGCATAGCTCTGTCCAATGGTGGAGGATGGGGTTGATCCTTACTGTGTGAAATACCTTGCTAACAAGGTCATTTATCATATATAACACATTAGTTAAATATGTTATATATATTATGGAGAGATGGACTGCTAGTAGGGTCTCTGACGGGAGCCGTAGGGTCTCTGACGGGTGCCGCAAAAAAACTACCCCAAATGTATCATTGGAGCACCCAAGGTAGGATATTAGAGATAGGCTAATTTTTTTTGTATGCATATATAGACATGTTAAGGCTTTGCATGGTATATCTCTCTCATACCCCTGCTATATTTAAAATAGAGTAAGGGAGCCATGTTAGGGTCTCTGACGGGAGCCACGCGAAACTGCCCAAATACATTTCTGGCCCCAGTATAAAACATTATTTGGCTACATACACCTTTATGGTCTTAAAATTTTCCATTTGCTATGGGGGAAATACCAAAACAAATTAGGGGACCCAGTGACCTTTAATTTTTATTTTTTGCAACTTTGCAGTACAGATTTTTATTTTTTCTTATTGAAAAACCCTCATTTTGGGCAGTTTTAGGCCCCCAGCTCTCTAAATATGCATCGTAGATAGGCAAAACCCATATACCACTTGTAGCTCTATCACATCCTGACCAGAATAAATGATAAAGACACATATATAACTTTGTTTGAAGAATTTATCAAAAGGGGAACAAGAACAGCCCACTTCTGGAAGATTCATGACAAATGGTCATGTGTACATAATGACAGCCCACCCATCATGACTTAATCTAGATATATAATGACTTAATCCTTCTAAGTTATGACTTAATCCAGCTAAAACTCCCTATCCCCCCGTCCTACCCATAGGACATTTATAATCATAGGAATCCCCACCCCACCCATACACTAACATTATCATGGAGGGTTATGGCCACCAAAATAATCTAATGGAGGACAATGTCCACAGTATCATCCTAATATAAAAGCAAGGTACATCTCAGTACTGTACTTTGGGCCAGTGGGTGCAGTGGGCAGCCCCAAGCGGGCAAACCCAGGCTTTCTATAGAACAAGCTGCCAGCTACTCCCACTCGCTCAAACTACAGCAACTGAGATATAACACTTGTGAGAAGAATGAACAAATTTACAATACAGAATGACAGAGTTCAATGACGTCTAGTGGAACGACGGGTTGTACGACGGGTCGAAGGACTGGCCGAATGCCTGGTGGGATGCAGCTTGGTGATTGGAATGTCATCCTCGTCCTCAGTGTCTATGGGCAGCTGAGCGAGTGGCACATTGTCGTCCTCCTCTTCTGTCTGCTCACCTTGCAGCTGAGCGAGCGGCACGTCGTCCTGCTGCAGGATGATGAGAGGGCGGTCATCCTCAGAGATGGACTCATAGCCCCACTCGTCACAGTCATCCACTACTTCCTCCACCTGCTCCCCTACCTGGGCTACCAGAGTGTTCTTCCACTCCCTGCAGCTGGGTCGGAAGCTGGGTCGGAAAGGCAGCAGGGCCAGTAGCAAGAGTTGTTCCTCACCTTGATGGCACCATTGCAGCATGCTGCTTGATAGATGGTGGTGATGCCATGGAGGGGGGGAACTGTTCCAGGCAGCAACCTCCTGCTCAGCTTCTTTTCACCTCCTCAGGTGTGGCATGGAGGATCCTCACCTTCGTGGCAGGGCCGACTTTTGCAGCAAATTCCTCAGAATTCTGGATCGTCTTGTCCGGGTGTGTTTTGACAAGCTGATCCGCCAATCGCTTGAGGGTTCCCCCAACCCCGTCGCAAGCCCCTTTGCAATGACCAGCGTCCAGCCAGTTCCAGGCTACGGCGAGGCCGAGGATACCCTCAAAGCGGGCGATCATCTGCACTGTGTAACGGTTGCTGTACTGAGAGCTTGGACTGTCGGTGATGAAGTGTACATATTTCAAATTATGTTCCTCTCTCAGTTCCGCCACCAACTTTTGAACAAACACCCATGTAGTGGGAAAGGTGTGGTTGGTGACAGAATTACCCCTACAAAAGTCTTAGTAATGATTTCTCCATCAGGGCCCCAGACCTTTACAACCATTGGGTGGAGGGTCACCTGATCTTTACTGTAGTACGCTGAGGCAACCTCCCGGAGGTAGGAGGTGTTCCAGTTCTGGGCATAGTCCATTTGGACTATGCAGTGGCCTTCCGGGAGGTTGTCCCTCAGGGCCTGGCACTGCTGAAATTGCTGCTTTACTCTCTCACAATGCTCCCTGAAGGTGGGCAGAGCAGTGGTGAAAGCAGCAACGAATTCTGCCTTGTTTTCTGAGACTTTAATTAATTTAGTATATGTCACATCCTTGTTGTTATATTTCTTAGTGATCTTATCCCACTTCTGATAAGTCACCCACTCTGTGTCAATGTCATTTAGCTTTACAGCAATCTCGCCATCAGTATAGGATTCCACCATCTGGGTTGTTGAGTTAGGGAGGCCGGGCACTGCCTCCAGCATCAATGCCATGTTGGCATGTGTCTTACAGAGGCAAACTGATCTCTTCAAGAAGTGGTTAAGCTTAACTGTTTTTGGCCTTGCCCGCACAAAGGTTGATGGTGATACTGTGCAGAGTTATACTCTGCACAGTATTTCAGATGTAAGTTTACCAGGGCATAGCGCTGCTCACCTCTTTTGTTCATGTACCTCTTATGAGGCAGCTCGTAGCTGTTATCCTCCCGCTTCATGAACGATATTATATGTTGGCGGGTCTCTTCCAAATTATATTGCCAGCTGTGAGAAGGCTCTGGGGTATTGAAGACCTATTCAGGGGATATGCCCAGGCTCTGGTTCTGCAGCAAACTGCTGTTGAGCCTCAATCACTTCATGTGGCACTGGGAAGACAGGGTCAACCCAGTGTTCTTGTCCAGGGCTTGGGCTGAGGTACGAGGACGAAGCTGAGCTGGGTCTGGCATATGAGGAGGATTTCAATTGCTGTTCACTCTGCTTGAGGGCCTTCAGCGGCTCAGTGATCTCTCGCTCCATATCTCTTTGCATCTTACGGGCTTTCGGTAGTTTGCTGAATGATGTCTTTGTGAACGGCATGGCAACTACCAAGCTAAAAGGTAAAGATGTCCTCATAGTAAGTATACATATACCTAGCCTATATATATGTTTCCCATGTTAAGTAAAAATAATGATTAGACACAAACATAAGTGAGAAAAATAGAATCTTTTATTTAGATAGGTTTCTTTAATTTGTATACATCTCTTCTTCAAATGAGGAAAATAGTCTTGTATTTAAATAGTTATATACATTTCTTTAATATGTACATCTCTATACATAATATCTCTTTTAAATATATCTCTTTTAAATATACCCTATATGTACATACACTTAAAGCTACTTGACTTTGAATGACATTCGTTTTCAGATAGACATAGATCTCTCAAATAGTGGTTAAGATTGATGTGAAAAGTTAAATATTGAGCGCCAGGCTTATGGTAGATTTAAGATAAAAAATTCAAGAACTAGTTGCTCTCCGGCTCTGTCTTGATGACCACCCCCCATGCCTAGGACTTTAGCTTGAACGTGGGTGGTGACAGACCTCCCCTTCCATGTGTACCGCAGAGGTATGGTGGTATAAGGGATATCTTCAATGGCTCTGAAAGAAAGAAGAATTCATTAAGAACGGCCTCCATAGAACCTGCATTAGGGCAGGGTTATAGCAAAACTAACAGACTAATTCATATACTCCAGTACAGGAGGATGACAGCAGGCATATACAATTATTAATAGAAAAGAATCCTTCGGTACACAAATGGGGCCCGAGAGAGACCCTCACAATCGGGCCCGAGAGTGCCCCTAATCTTTCCCTATGCTATAGCACTGAGACGCTACTAAGGGTTGCCGGCCGATCGGTGTTCGTGGTTACCTTCTGTTTCTCACCGATTAGTGCTTAAATACAACTGTTATGGCTTCCATACATGTTCTACTACATGTTATGGACCTGATTGTACACTATCATGTCTTAAATCCTGAGAAAATAAGAGAAATCATCGATTTTCTTACCCTTCTCCGATCGTTGGCGGTCTGTAGAGTCTTACCCGTTGCAACTCTGCCGAGCAGTACCAAAGGGATCCGTCAGATGGCGCACCAAGCGATTATTTCAGTATGTTGACGCTAGGGTCTCTCTCGGGCCCGGGTCTCTCTCGGGCCCGTCAACATCTTTTACTATCCATAGCTCTAAGGCTTAATGGAGTAGAAGGTTGGTACTAACAGGCCAAACTTCTTTAATATAAAGGTCAATTAACATGTAAGACATTATAGTAAAATATATCAATCATGGCTGGTAGGACTATGTATAGGGTCTCTCTCGGGCCCCATGATAAACTACCCCAACCCTGCCACTAAAACTGGATGGAGTCTCCTGACTACGTTATTAGAGCTAGAGTTCCAATTTTTTTTTTACACATCTAGGACATGTTAAGGCCTTGCATGGTACATCTTTTTCATCCCTGTGCTATATAAAAAATAGAGTATTGCAGCCATGTTAGGGTCTCTCTCGGTCCCCACGTGAATCTGCCCCAATACCTTTTGGCCTCCAGCATAACAAATATTTTGGCTACATACACCCATATGGTCTTAAAATTTTCCCTGTGCTATGGGGGAAATAAAAAACCACAAAAAGGGAACCCATTGATCATTATTTTTATTCTTTTTGCAAGTTTCAGTTCAGATTTTTTTTTGTTTTTCCTTAAAAAAATCCTCATTTTGGGCAGTTTTAGCCCTCCAGCTCCCACAATATGCCTCATAGATAGGTAAAACTCATATACCACTTGTAGCTCTATCCCATCCCGAGCATAATAAACGATAAAGACACATATATTACTTTATTTGAAGTTTTTATTCATGGGAGAACATGGACAGGCCAGATCTGGATGATCCATGACAATTGGTCATATGTGACATGAACTGGGAATAGAGACCTTAATGCACCCTGCACTAAGGGCCCTTTTCGCAGATCCTGTCACAATTATTTTATATGCATGGAATGAATAATTGCTTTGAGGATCACCACAGTAAGAGGCACGTAAAAAAAATCAAAGGAAATTAAGTGAACCTTTTCAGGAGGGACTTGCTAAAAGGAAAGGAGATAGGACCTGTACGGAATCTTCCAAATATAGGAAAATATGTGGTGATTTTTTTTTTTTTTTATTAGCAGTTGAATGCAATGAAATATATTTCATCTAAATGAAATAAGCACACTATGAGTTGAAACTGCATTATTGCAATCTTTCAGGGGTGTACCAAACCAATAGTATTGGCATGATATATCAATGCAGCCCCTGTAGCAAGTGCATTATGCAGTAAACGCCATGTGGCCACAGCCTCACTACAATACTGAGCTCATTAAGAAGGTAAATTACACTCCTGATATCAGATACCAGGCTGGTATTTAAAATCCATAAGGAGTAATCACCATCATTGACATTTAAGCCTTGGCAGTTTTAGCATTTAATCAGGCTAACAGTGGAAGATTTCTGTAAATTAACACCATCAGAAGATCAGGGATCATTGCAAAATATTGAATTAATGATAATTTTAATCATTCATATTTATTCAAAAGGAAGGATTCAAGGCTGAGCTGGTATATGTTTATTACGAAATATATATTGATGATGATGGGTGGGAAAGTCCCTCTGTTTCCGACTGCATCTCACCGCCACTGCAGCCGACAACAGTTACGGCCACTGCTTCTATAGGGCATTAGCACATTAGGCTATGGAGGCCGCCATTAGACCCCGACTGCACTATGACTAACACCTTCACCCCCCGTCTCCGCAGTAAATGCCAGGGATGCTTCCCATTGGTCAATAATACAATAGCCATGTGCCTTATACTGGCCTATCATGTGATTACTGCATTGCTTGGCTGTGTAGGTGTGGTTCCCCCATACTGGTCCCCTGCTCTGGAGGCCATTTCTTAAGGTATTAAGATCACTCACAGCCCTACGACTACAAATGCCAATGTTATTCCTATGGGGATTATGGTACGACTTGAAAGGCCAAGTCGTAGGCTGTTGAGAAATGGCCTCCTAGTCACCTGTGCTAATATATTAGATTAGTTTTATATAGTGGGTGACAGCTGGTTTCTAAAGGCTAGTGTGTGGTTTCATTCCTTGTATTAAATCTATTATGATGTTTTGCAGATAAACCGTGGTAGAAATCCTCTAAAACAATCATTATAGCACTTTATCTCACGATTCTGGCCTCTACAGTTCCTTTTTGGTCATAACCCCAGTTCCTTATCCAGCCATAACGCACTCTGAGACCTTTTCTTTGTCTTCAAGAAGCTGCTGGTTTCAGTCAGGACATGTTATTAAATTGGAGTAGTATACAAAGTCTCCATACATTTCCAGTTAAAACCGTTTAGGTTCAATGGGGAATCGTTCCCTGGCTGCTGGGGCAGGAGGCGAGCTCGCCGTCCACTATACCAAGGCGACCGGTGCTAGAAACCAATGTCCATCAAGTATTTAAAAAAAAATTTCCGACATACCTGATGTTTACAGACCTCATTAGCATAGGTTTCAATGGTGCTGGGTGGAGTTATTAACAGAGAACCATCCTGAGATATCCTATATGAACATGCCATGCCTAATTTCTCCATTTTCTTCGAAATAAATAAGAATCCAATGATTTTCCATAGCTATATGAGTCGGGACCCGCCCCGTATGGCCATTTCTTGTTCGACATGTGGTTGACCTAGTTCTTACATCCGGGCACCTACCAGCATCATCAACAATACGAAATGGCTGTGTACCGGGCCGTGTGCGTTGGATCGTTATGGAAAATCAATGGATTCTTATTTATTTCGAAGAAAATGGAGACAAATTGTATGCAAACACCAACTAGAGATCGTATATTCGGCGATGCTAGAATAACAGGGCTTGACACGCTTGAATTATACCCGGAAAATGTGTGTAAAGGTGGAGGTATGAACGACAACATGGCCACGACAGCTTGGCAAACCGAGCAGATTGTATGCACTTACAAAATGTCTTCTCCTGGATTAATTCTTGGGTTATAAGGTAAGAAATTAATACAAAATGGAGAAAAATGTGAGATAAACGCCTTAATGTATGTTATGGGAATGCACGAGTGGATTTACGGGTTAATATTCCACGACCCCATAATAGGACAGCCATATTCCATTGAGGCACGTTTGGGTAGTCTCTGGCTTTGTTCCAGCAAGTCCCCTGTATGTTGGTAGCAACGGTGAGACATATAACATCAATGAATGGTAAAAAAACATGAAAGTGGGTCACTCTTAGAGAAATGTCCTAGATATGCAATATACTTAAAGCATTGAGTAGACACTGTGCGCGAGGCTTTGATTTAGACCTCTTTCCATTCATTTGAAATTGCTTTTTCTTAAGTCATGCAACTAAAACCAAATTTGTGGCAGTGAGACTCAAGTTCTAGTAGCTTCTTATGTGACACAAATATTACAGTTCAGTTTTGCATCTCTATCTTTATTAAAATATATATGCCATAACATGGGAAAACCTAACATTATGGGGATTTAGTGCTATACACAGCCTCTAGATGACACAGCCAGAAAGAACAAGAAGGTATATTTACTGTAAGCTATCAGAATACTTTCTACAGGTCTTCCCATATATTTGAACAATCACACACCCAGTGTGTGATTGAGGGAGATAAGGAGAAGACCGCATTACCCACTGGGGATTGTACCAATTTATCAGGATGCTGTTTGGATTATGTAACGCCCCAGAACCTTTGAAAGGGTGATGGAGGTCGCCATGTGGGGGCTACAATGGCGTACCTGCTTGGTATATCTGGATGACATAGTGGTCTTTGCGGAGTCTTTTGAACACAGCACTTAGTGAGGCTTGGGAAGTTATTACAGAGGTTGACTGAGGCGGGCCTTAAGATAAAGCCCTCAAAGTGCCAGCTAGCCTGGCGGAGGATTCTATTTTTGGGACATCAGATAAGTGAGGACGGGGTCGAGATGGACCCTGCCAAGGTGGAGGCCGTCCGGGGGTGGCCCCAGCCCCAGAATGTCACCAAGGTGCGGAGTTTCCTTGGCCTGGCGGGATACTACAGGACGTTTGTTCCAGATTTCTCCATGGTGGCTAAACCCCTTAGCTCCCTGGCGGAGAAGGGGCATATGTTTAGGTAGACTTTGGAGTGTGAGGAAGCCTTCCAGAGGTTGAAGCAGAAGCTAATGGAGGCCCCCATTCTCGGGTTTCCCCGGCCGGAGGGGCAACTCATCATACAGATGCCAGTGACACGGGACTAGGGACAGTACTGGCGCAGGAACAGGACCGGGTAGAGAGAGTGCTGGCTTATGGTAGTAGAACTCTCAGCAAACAAGAGAGGAATTACTGTGTGATGCGCAGAGAGCTGCTAGCTATTGTCTTTGGCTTGCGCAAGTTTATGCACTACCTGATAGGATGGCCGGTGGTGGTGCGCACCGACCATGCATCTCTCTGGTGGCTGCTGGAGTTCAAAGAACAAGAGGGCCAACTGGCCCGGTGGCTGCAGATAATCAGCACTTACGACATCATGATAGAACACAGCCCTGGAAAAGCTCATGGAAATGCGGATGGTTTATCCAGAACACCGTGTAGGCAGTGTGGTAGGGACCCGGAGGAAGGAATGAAGTGGTGTCGGGTCTTTACCAGAGCTCAGTGTCAGGGGTCCACAGTATTCTATTATCGGCCACTAAAAAAGAAAGGACTCTCACCCAAACTTCAAAGGTACGGGCCCCTGGAAGGGGGAAGGCTAGGTTGGAGAGGCGGTGTACGGGATAAAGCGGGGGCGGGTGACGAAGGTGGTACGTTTCGACTCCATCAAGGAGGTTTGCCTGCAGGAGGAAGAGCATTGAAGGGAGAGGGAGGAGAGTTGGAGGAGGAGTCGGAGACTCAGCCGGAGGAGGGGGGCACCGTGCCCCCTCCCTTGCTAGACGATGACCCCCCGGGGCACGGGGCAGTGCGGGTGATAATAAGGGATAGTGGCCTAGGGGGCTGCCGCGGCAAATATCCCCCTGGTAAAGTGGCGGAGGGCAGGGAAAACTGGGTCCAGTGGTGGTGTGTAGAAGAGGGGAAGGTCTGATCGGCGGCTTCTATGGCCCATTGGAGGGGGGATGTTCTAGAGGACGAACACCCTCGGACAAGGAATACTGGTCTCCTATAGATGATGGAACGGAAGAAAATCACCAGAGGAACGAGAACAAGATGGCAGAATGGGTCAGGCATAGGTGGCATCTGGAGAGACGGCGGATACTAGCAAAACACGCGGAGCGCTGGCGAGTGTATGAGATGTTGGAGACAGCTGAATATGAAAACCAGAGGAATGAGGAGAGGGAAAGCCATCTACGGGCCGAGGGACGGTTACCATGCAAGCCTACGGTCGCGCCTAAGTCGGAGATGGGACAAGACAGCGGGCCTAAGTCTTCGGGGGCAGCCTCTGTCGGGCATCCCTTCCCGCCAAGGGTGGTGTTGCCAGGTAACTCGGATGCGGGTGACGTCACCAAAGCGATAAGGGGGAGCTTCTTCTAGATAACAGTCACAATCCCGCAAGACATGGTAGAGGACAGGTGTGTGGTGGAGAGGAGGGAGGAGGATGGCCGTGAGGACACACTAAGGGGGGAGGCCCAACCAGGTCCAGGGGCAGGAGGAGGACGGCTAGCGAAGGAGTGTACTAAAGAGAGGGGGACCCACCGGGAGGGTCGGAGATGGGAGAGAGGGGGCCGATCCCCTCCAAAATCGTCATCCAGTCAATCTGATAGCCGCCCCAGACAGGGGGAGGGGGGCAGCAATCGGAGCAGATACCGCCAGAGGTCCACCGACAAGTCATCATACCGGGGACAGGAGGGGGACCACCGCAGAAGGAAGGGGCGTGGGAGAGACAGCCATCCCAGACCCCATTCCCACGATGCACACCCACCAGAGTGGGTGGCGGAGGATGCTAGGAACGTCTTCCCATGCTCGAAGGACATCCGGGAAAATGTGGAAAACCTGGCACTCGAGGTGTGCGGGGAAGGTTCTTGGCTGCTGATTGGTCAGGAGCGCAAAAGGGGGAGGGGTGGGTCAAGACATCGGGGGTATATAGAGGGGACACGCACCCCGGATTTGTCAATTCCTACGATTGAGTGGAGACAACCAGACCTTATCACAATGCCAAAGAAGACAGAGGAGGAGAGGGTAGTACCCATGGAATGGGTGGGGGGTCGAGCTCCCGAAGTTTAGGTGTGAGATCTGCAAGGCTGCGGGTAAGCCGTATACCTTCGGCCGGAGTGACGCCCTGAAACGACACCTGAGACGGCATGCATCTGTCCAGGAGGGGTATGAGTAGCAAAGGGTATAAGTAGCAAAAGATTATAAGAACGACTTGGTGAGACATGTGGATAGGCAGCACGAGCAGTTCGCAAGTTGAGTTCCCCCCAAATCAACTAAACAGATACGGCTCGGGGGAGATAGCAACACCGCTGCCACCCATGAGCCGGCACCCACCAAGCAGTGGCCAAAAGCAAACCCGCCGCCACTGCCACCGAGACAGCGGGACCCTCAAAAGACACCCCGGGCCCCACCTCCAATGTCTCCTCGCTGGTATCCCCGGGGATTAGTATTGGTGAGGAGAAGATGGAGGAGGTGGCTGCAGCAGCTAAGTATCTGGAGGAGTTGGTGGTGTTAGCCACCCCGCCAAGTCAGGAGACGGAAAAGGGGGTCACCACTCGTAGAAGTGCGGGGAAGGGCCGGAAACGGGGCTGCGAGGGGCTGGTGGAGGACCCCCCTGAGAAGAAATCTGGGAGAAAATCATGCGGTGGGAACCCGCCGGGTGACTGACCTCGTGAAGAATCCTGTCACTGTGAAATACCTGCTGGCCCCAGAGGAAGAAGATAAAGTCTGTTTCGTAATAAAACTGCTGGTGGACAGATATGGAAAGGAGGGTGACACCCCTACAAAAACACTAGTTAGACTTCAGGAGGAGTTACCGGTGGGCACTCTGGATATTGTGGCACTGGAGGAAGAATGTAATGCAGCAAAGGAGGGCAAACCTATCCGGAGAACCCAGTTGAAAGTAGATACTTACGATGACGTGACAGAGGCGGTCATGGATGACACTCGCTCTGGTTTGGAATCAAGCCCGGAAAAAGGGGGGACCTTTAAAATTACGGAAGGTTTAGACTCTAGCCCAGAGAAAGTGAAGCCTTATTCATTAGCAGAGGACTGTCCCAAACCACAGTTTAAACAGAAGTCCATCACTCCGACCAAGAAGGTGACCATCTACACCCTCGACTCCCCAGCCAAGGTTGAGGACCGTGGCCCCATCATACAGGACCTGGAGGAGGAGGAGGAGGAGGAGGAGGAGGAGGAGGAGGAGGAGGAGGAGGAGGAGGAGGAGGAGGAGGAGGAGGAGGAGGAGGAGGAGAAGCGATTGGTGTTCCCGGAAGGGGTGGCGGGGTATCCTGACCTGGAGGCACAATACACGGAGGTGACGAAGGCAGGGAGGGAGAGGGTGAGACAGAAAGAGTTTGAGAGACAGAAGGCACTAGCCAAGAAAGAGCTGGATGAGAGAAAGGCCTTGGAGGAGGCAAAAGCGAGGGAAGCAGAGGAAAAGAGGGCACTGGCGGAGGAGAAAGCCAAGAAGGCAGGGAAAGGCAAAGGCCAGGGTAAAAGCAGGGAACGGGGCTAGAGAAACTGATGGAGCAAGTGAACTTAGATACGGGGTATACCTCTGGGAAAACCAGTCGCCCCCCTCCCCCGAAGACCCCTGCCTCTGGAGCTCGGAGGAGTATGGAAGAACTGATACTACTTACCGGTACACTGGTAGACAAGCCCTTGGAGCAAGTGGGGCTGAGCTTTAAAAAGGGAGAGGAAGGAGTTAGTAGGCTGGAGCCGGGGGGAGCGGCAGGGGGCAGGGACCCATGGAAAAAGGGGGCCGGCGATCACCCGGTTTACAGGCTGGTGCTACACCCCGGAGAACAGCAGTCATGGCAGAAGGAGCTACGGGGAGGGCACCGCTTCTGCAATGTCCTAGGACGGTGACAATCGGGCTGGAGGGTCTCGTTGTGCAATCTCTAAAGGGAGATTTCCTACTCCAGATTGAGGTCGGGGAGGAGTCGGGCCACATGGAAACGATGGTTCTAGTTCCGGAGGGGGTGGAGACACTACAAGGAAGCATTGACAACAAGGATAGGTTAGAGCCACCGACTTCAGAGCGGGTTATTATTGTGACAGACCCTAAAATAGTGCCCATTCCGCAGGGGGGAGTGGCACCTGTGCAGGGTAGCAATAAGTCAGGTGATGGCCTTGAGCCCCTCCCACCCTGTCACTGAATCCACTGGAAGGGCCGAGGTGGAGGAGACACTCATGCCCTGGAACCAAGACTATACGGGCCCTCACAAACTTAAGGAGTACGCACAGCGCCTGAGGCAACCGGGGAATCCGGGGGTGTCTCTAGTTCAGCTGTACAAAGCCTGGCAAACGGGGATGTAGAACTGGTCCAGGTCACCAGAACTTGGTATGGGCAAGCTTCCCGTAAAGGAATGTGCTGCCGTTGTGGGCAGCCCTGGCGGCGGGCACCACAGTATGCTGCTGACCAGAAAGGCGAGCTGGCAGAGGAGGACGCCTCAGGAAACTCAAAGCAATATGGTAAGTGTCTCTTCCGGTAGTCCTAAAGGAGGGGAAGACAGGGACTCCAGTACAGGAGGGCATCGACAGAGGTCGGTAGAAAGGAGACGGAGGGTCGATGGTGCTGCCGGGTCAGAGGATGTCTACGGGGGCCAGAATGGTAGTGGAGACAGCACTCGAGTAATCAGCGGGTCCTCAGCCAGTACAGGCAGGGGAGAAGTAGAACCTCGACAGAAGCATAGAAACCAGTGTGGGGTAAGAAGTATATAACAACTTACCTTGTGTTGCAGAGTTGGCGGGCCACAGGGTTGGCATCAGGAGGCGGTCAGAGGACTGGACAACAGGGCGACCACTGGAGGGCGAGAAAAGCCTGAGGGAGCTGATCTCGGTGGATGGTCCGGTGGATGATTCGGTGGATGCTATGAGGAGGAAGCCATTATAATATGTACTGCATCGGGGACAGCATTTGTAGATAAGTTTGGTGCCAATTATAGAGGTGGGGTAGTAAGCTAGGTATAAATTATATAAAATCTCATGTATGTTATATTGTATTGTTATACAGCTATGGATAGAGTAATAACAAAGACACCAAGGGGCCATGGTGTAGTAATGTTTATTCTAAATTGGAAACACATCTGCAGGAGGGTACTTTGACATTCTTTCTCAGTACGTTGTTAATTAGTTGGGGAGAGTGTGGCGTAGACCGAGCGGACGCCGGTGGATGTCAGAGGCGGAGTCACGTCAGCGTTGCATAATCATTGTTATCTGGAGGAGCGTCATTGGTGCAGTGTATGTGACATTCACCAGCGTCGGTGGACTTACAAGTGTATAAATACTGGTGTCCCACCGGCAGGCAGTCTGGGTTTGGGGTGGCAGCAAAACGCACAAGCACTTGTCTCCGTAAGAAGGTTACAACCTTAGATGGTGTGGCAGAGGAAGCCAGGAAATAAAGGATTCTTGTTAATTATACTTGTTGGAGTCATGAGTGGTCATTTCTAATCTGGAGGAGACTGAAGACGCTTCAATATATATATATGGAACTATATACACTTGTGCATATATATATATATATATATATATATATATATATATATATAATTAGCTGCAAACGGTTAGGGTCTACTTACAGAGTGCAATATCTATGATGTCATAGTATGACATCATGGTAAACAGTCTTCCAGTATATAAAAGGCTACTTTGAACTAACTGTCAGTTGGCCAATGTCACCTGTACAGGTAACACCACGCCAGGTGTTTCCTTGATTTTTAATTACATGTCTGCGGTTTGGTACCAACAAAAGTTAAAAGGTTTCATTGATTACAGCAGTAATATCATGTAGAAGAAGACATCGGATGGTATCGAGAGACATGATACTAATCCTACAAGGAGTATTCATCCTGCTAGCCATGATCAACACGGGTAGATTTAAAAACAAACTGATATTGTATATGGGTCATTCCAAGATTTACTGGACATGTGGTTCCTTGGACATATAATAGCAAGAGAAACAATTCTACACCACCAATAATATTTTCATTCCTTAGTTGGGGATCATAGCTGAGATTTCCATATGGTTCGTGTGAGTCTTGGGGCATAATTTATCTTCTATATGCATTCAAACATGAACTTTACACTATGAGGCGTGAGTGAATATATTTTCAAAATGACCATCCAGCCCTTTACAAACGAGCACAATTCTTCTTATTATACAATCAAGAGGTACCCTAGGGGTTTAACCTCCATAATTTTTTTTTCGATGTACTTCAAGAATTACCCAAGCCAGGTACATGATAGTGATTTTCAGTGCACACCGAATTCACTCACGCTTCACCGAATTCACTCACGCTTCACCGAATTCACTCACGCTTCACAGTCTTTTACCGGTCAGTAAAAGATGGCCCTTATGTGTGTTTAAATGACTCTAGATAGGTAGTACAACCTCTTTATTTGTTGTCTGAGTGTTCTTATTGGTATATGATGTTGTATAATGAGCTGTGGTCATTCTCGTAAGGTTGATAAAATGTGAAGTGTGATTGAAGCGTGTGGGGTTTTTGGACGGTTAGAGGTTAAGCATGGGCGTGTACTAGTTAATTAATTGAGTCTGATAGTTGTTATTTATATACTAAGGAGAGGATGTGACACTCTAGGACTGATGCTGCCCTCCGGCAGATCTATTTCTATGCATAGCCATTGTGTCAGAGGTGACTTTGCCAAAGTCCTCCCTCCCCTCTGTTTTCCATGGCTATATGTATAGGACATAGTTCAAAGGGTATCTGCCAGAGGGCAGCAAAGGCTCTTGAGTGGCCAACCCTCTCTTAGTATATGGATAACACCTACACAGACTCAACTTGGTAACTAGTACATGCCCATGAGGTAAAGTGTTATGAGGTCAACCTATCATCTTCTATAGTGTTTCTATCATTGCTATTTCACTATAGACATGTTTGAGTTATTGAGAAGGGGTGTTTTTTGTACATTAAAATATATATTTCTGTACCACATGGTACACACACATTGCAAGAAGTGTAGAAATCTTGAATTTTTCAAAGTATTAGCAGTCAGCCAAGAGTCTTATGTGTATATAAATGACTCTAGGTAGGTAGTATAACTTCTTACACATCTACATTCCAACTTGACATAACATTTTAACAAGGTACACCTAATAGATTAATAGGGTATTGAAGGGACAAACAAGATACACTCAAACACCTTTTCCATGGATATTCAATATACCTGTGGTGGTCCCGCGTCGTCTTCGAGGTACCTTCGTGGTCCTCGTGGGCGACGTCGAGAGCACTTCTATTACCCGACGCCTGGGGGCGCTGGAGTCCAGCGCCATGTCACCACTTGGTCACGTGGCCCTCGACTCCGGTGTATATAAGGCCGTTGTACGGCCTTCCTCAGGGTCAGTCCAGCCCCGACTGACCATTGTGAGCAATGGTCGGCGGCTGCCCGGCTACCATATTCTAATACTCCTCTGTGCTGCTGCACAGAGGGGGTTCATGTGGAATATTAACTCTAGACACTAGAAGGCCTAGTGTCGAACCTGCAACAGAGTTCAAACTCTGCCACCTGTAACTGTGATCGAGAACGGCTGATGCCTATGTGTTATTAGACAATAAAGTTTTAACTGGAACCTGAATAGTTGTTCTTCGTTGTTAATCGAAAGATTCGATTAAACATCAAGGGGTAGAACGCTACACTGGTGCCGTGACCAGTTGTTAACTTTAGTCCGCATAGGTACTGCGAGCTTAAGTTCGACATGCAGGGTCACTTGGATGAAGGTGATGACCCCAATCATCAACATCAAGTGACTACAGGCCCGTTAGTGGATATGAATGATCCACTAATTGGTGGTGGTTTGAACCACACCCTGATATTAGGCCCATCGTCTGACCCGTTGGGCCTGTATCAAAGGAGCCGGCTACTCAATTGGCGAGTATCGACTCAACTCTCTCCGGCGGCTGAGAACTTCTTGAGGACACAGAGTTTGTCCTATGTAGAAAAATCAGCCTCGCCCGTGGGAACTCCAATGGGCCTTGGCAGTTGGTCCTTCGAGGGTCCCTCGCCCGTGTCGATACAAGGAAGTATAGACAGTGGCAGGGGGCTCAACGAGGAGTTGCTACAAGAGCAGCAACGCCAACTGCGCCAGGGTCGCCAACAGTTGGATGCTCTCGCGAGTAACACCATGAAAGCTCAGGAGAAGAGTACAGAAATAGAGCTGAAATTGGAACAGCTTAGGCAGCAGGCGTTAGAGGCTTCGAACAAGACTCAGATCGCAAATAGAGAACTTACTGATCTTCAGGAGAAGGTCAAGCAGCTCTCTAGCGAAAAGGAGTCCTTGCTTGCAACGAAGTCAGAGATCGAGCGTAGTCGGTTGACAGCAATGGATTGTCAATCGCTAAAAGCAAAGATCGATCGCCTTGCTACAAGCCGCCGAGAATGTGTCGAGAGAGCTCGAAACGATTTTCGGGATGCCCAGCACGAGCAGACGTCCCTTAAACATAAGTTGAAACTACAAGAAGTAGAAAAGACTATGTTGGAGGAACAACTGCAAGAGTTGTGGCATAAGTTGAACCAACAATCAGCCGAGCATACTGAAGAAGTAGCTGAGCACCTAACGGCTTATGAAAAGCAGGTGAAACAGCTACGTCAGGAACGGGAGTCGTTACTCTGTCAGATGCAAGCTGACGAGGATGCTCGAGCCAGGGACGAGGCAGAAATGCGTCGTCGCTGTGAGGAACGAATCGAACACGCAAACAAAATGGCGGAATATCAGGTCTTAATGGAACAAAAAGCGAGGCATGAGGCCGAGCTTAATTCCTTGAAGTCTGAATCCCTAGTAGCCCAGTCACTGAAAGATCAGAAGGATTCGGACACTTTGGGAGCCATACGTGGTGAAATCGATGAGCTCCGACGAGAGATATTGTCTCGCAGAAAGGCTGATGAAGCCAGGGTGAATAAAGAAGTTCGTGATGAACTCGCACTCGAAGAACGTCTGAAGGAGCAGACGGAATCGAAATTGCGTACCGCTAGACTTCGAGATAAGCAACAAAGTAGTGAATGCAGCACTACTAGAGTTGCTACTCAAGGGGATCTAGTCGAAAACCCTGACTACAGAGAGTGGCTTGACCATGCCATGAAGGAGGCCAAGCAACTCTTTGCCATCAGCGAGCAACGAGATCTCTCGAAACCCGAACATGCCCGCCTGGAATTCCTAGTGTCGGAATTAAGACAGGCGGAACGTTCAAAACAGCAGGCGGAGATAGATAGAATGGTGGGAGCAATCGACGACATCTCGAAAGTGGATTCGAGGTCGCGCCGGACCCAACCAGTTCCTTCAATGCCGCGCACCGATGGTCTAAGTGAAGTGATCGGGCAGTTCTCGACCCCTATCACGACCCAACAACATGTTGATCCACCCAAATATAGGGATATCAGATTCGAGGCTTCGCGGTTGAGTGATGCCGATTCTGGTAATCCCTGGGGGATGAATCACAGTCGTGCAGACACGACTATGAGAAACATGGGGATGGACCATCAAATACCTAGAAGAGGCACAACATTCGCCCTTGATCAGGTCAGGAGATCAAGCAGAATGTTTGAAAATACCTCTATCGGGCATGAACCAGCCCGAACTAGGTCAGTCGAGTGCCCTCCATTTACATGGAAGGACGATTGGCTCCGTTGGTACCACGGATTCAATCACGTCCGTCGAGTAAATGTATGGACCTCGAGTATGGCATTAGCTCAACTCCTCATGTTACTCCAGAATGGCCCTGCAGCTGATACTGTGTGGCTATGGGAGGAGCATGGAGATGGGACTTTGGAGGGACTGGTCGACATGGTAACGGAAGCCATGACTTCTAGCCTTCAAGACCCCATTGTTACAATGGAGAAGAGACGCCAAGGCAAGAACGAAAGCATTAGAGCCTATGGCTTTGCTTTGAGACGTCTTGCCGGCGATGCCTATCCAGGTGTGGACTTCTCGGTTGAATGGCTCATAACCAAAGTCAACCAGTTGTTCATAGGAGGATTGTATGACGTTGATTTACAACAAGACGTTCTTCGGGAGTGGCGTACTTACATGTCCCTAAAGGATCTCATGGACTTGGCAGACGAGTTGTTGCGGAAACGACAACTCCTGCCGAAGTTGGTGAATCCTACCTCGACAAATGCATTGTCGGCGTTGGCCGACGCCGCTTTGGTTAAGGAAGGACAGGGCGAAGTCTCCTCATACTCGAAGCCCGGGGCGGGGAGTAAGACTAAGAAAGGTCAGAAATCCGCTGGTAAATCGAAAACACCAAACAAGGCCTCCAAACCCAAGGTACAGGAGCAGACCTTCTCGCTGAGTCAATTGAAGAATTTACTCAGGGTTATCGAGGGAGGGGATGTCCCTGGTACTAGCTCGGAGAAGCCGAGTACCCCTCCGTCCGACGCCAAGTGTTGGAACTGCAAGAAGCAGGGGCATTTCGCACGAACTTGCCCCGAGCCGATTAAAGGACTACCACCTGACGCGACGGAAAACTGAGGCGGGCGGCTCGACGTGGCAATCGAGCTGCCCGACCATCGAAAAGCCAAGGTATCAGCACCTCTGGCACTCCTGATCAGACGACAGTAGATTCGAGGGAACTAGGTAAGGTCCCGGTAGGGCCGTCCCAGCCCTTTACCACAGCGGCACCGGTTGATCACCGGTCGGGTTCCGAAGATGTCGGTGTAGAAAAAGCCTCAATGGCCAAGGAACAGGGCGCTGGCAGCCCGAACTCCGAGGTCGAGGGTTCGACTGGATCGAAAGTGAAAGTCGACGCCGGGAGAGAAGCCCTGATGCGGCAGCTGGCCAGAGTCTGCGCAACAGAGCTTCCCTCAGATGATCCCTGTCTCTCTTTTCTGAAGAGGAGGGGGATCGATCTGAGTACTGACGTAGGGTTGAGAATGCTAGCAGGAACCGCCCCCTTGTCGGGGAAACGATGGTACCTGTCTGCAGAGATTCGAGGGCGTTCTCTGGACTTCCTGATAGATACTGGTGCCAGCCACACCATTGTCTCTCGAGAACTCGCGAAAACGTTAGTGGTGCCGTCAGATAATCTCTACGAGGGAATAACGGCGTGCACTGCGTCTGGAGCCGAAATGCGGACCTATGGTCGATTGGTTCTACCTCTTAAGGTCGCATCGACCCACTATGTGTTTAGCCCAATAGTGGCCGATGTGGCTGACGATGGCATTCTGGGGCTCGACTTCGCGGCATTATACGGTATGATCCTGAACCCAAGGACGGGTCAATTGGTCATGACCGAGCCGGTAGAAGAGCACCATCAGTGTAAACTGAAGAGAGTGTCATCGATAGCCTCAGTAGCACAGACCACTAGGATACCTGCCAGACATCGGTGCGATGTCTTGGTAAAATCCGAAGGTCTGGAAAGAGACCGACAGGGCATAGTCGAACCCGACCTGAACACTCTGAGATGTTTTGGGTTGGTTGGTGAGGCTGCCCTTGTCAGCAATGTTCGTCGAACAGTGTTTCCCGTCTGTAATCCACTGAATCGAGACATTGTCCTGGAGAAAGGCCAGGTGGTCGGTACTATACAGTATGCTGACAGAAACGGTGAACTCTCGTCACCGGAGGTAGGATCCGTGATGATGCGTCTCGAGCAAGAAGCTGCAGACATCGAGACGGCAGAAATCGCGAGCACCCACACGGGGGAGCTCCCTACCTGGCTGTTAGACATGTATGGCGACACCCACCTGACCCAGCCAGAGGAAAGACTGAAGCTGTCCGCCTTACTACGTAAGCATGTGGATGTCTTTAAATCCCCAGATGAGCCGTTAGGGCGCACCGATCGATGTCTGCATAACATCGACACGGGTGACGCACAACCTATCCGAGTCCCTTATAGAAGGATTCCGCTCAGCAAGAAGGCTGCGGCGGATGAACAACTTAAGGAGATGTTGGATACGGGGGTGGTTAGGCCAAGTACTAGTCCCTGGTCCAGTCCCGTCCAGATGGTGACGAAGAAGGATGGGACCATGAGATTCTGCGTCGATTATCGATGTCTGAATGGAGTGACTAAGAAAAATGCTTACCCCCTCCCGCGCATCGACGAATCCTTGGATGCCCTAGGAGGAAACAAGTGGTTTAGTTGTCTCGATCTCCAATCTGGATATTGGCAGATCGGGATGAATCCCGACGACGTCGAGAAAACCGCTTTTTCCTACCAGAGGGGGCTCTACGAGTTCGATCGAATGGCGTTTGGTTTGTGTAACGCCCCCGCCACTTTCGAGCGAATGATGGAGGAGATGTTGAGAGGTTTGCTGGGTAAAAGTTGCCTGGTTTACCTCGATGATATCATCGTCTTCGGCAAAACGACGGATGAAGCAATGGCGAATCTGGCTGAAGTTTTCAACAGGATTCGAGCATGGGGACTGAAGTTGAAACCTAAAAAATGTCAACTTTTTAGGACTTCAGTCGAGTACCTGGGCCGAATCGTGTCTGAACAGGGTATAGAAGCCAACCCGGGGAAAATTAGCGATGTAATGACTTGGGCTAGGCCCACTACAGTGAAGGAAATCCGATCCTTCATTGGTTTTTGTTCCTACTACCGAGAGTTCATCCCGGGGTTCGCGGAACTCGTGAGTCCTTTGCAGGACTTAGTGATCCAAAAACCTAAAGGTAGTAGAGGTCGTTACGAGGCATTCGCGTGGACGGAGAAAGCCGAACATGCTTTTGTCGAGTTAAAACGAAGTTTCAGGGAGACACCTGTACTTCGATTCCCCACACCCGACGGTCGTTTTATCTTGGACACTGACGCTAGCAACACAGCGATCGGGGCTGTTCTATCCCAGGTGCAGGATGGAATGGAGGTCCCGATCTCATTTGCCAGCAACACTCTAAGTAAAACACAACGAAACTACTGCACTACCAAAAGGGAACTGTTGGCAGTTGTCGTGTACACCAGGAAGTTTAGGCACTACCTTTATGGTGGTAACTTCACTATCCGCACCGATCATTCGTCTTTGAAATGGCTCCTAAATTTCAAAGAGGCTGAGGGAATGATGGGTAGGTGGCTGGCCCACCTTTCGGAGTTCGGTCTCGAAAACTCTAAGATCGAACATCGAAGTGGGGCCAAGCATCTAAACGCCGATGGCCTTAGTCGTATCCCTGTGCGGCTATGCCAGAGGTCGGATTGCACAGACTGCGGCAGTCATAATGCTGTTTTGGCAGCTGTAAGTGGTTTAGTAGACAGCCGGGTGGGTGTTGCATTTTGGTCTCTCGATGAACTCATTGATGCTCAGAAAGCGGACGCTGACATCAAACGAGTTGCTGAATGGCTAGTTAAGGGGGCTAAATCCACTAGGCCTGATGTATCGATCGAGAGCGCCGAGGTACGGAAATTAGTAGGGCAATGGCCTCTACTAACCTTCCGTGAAGGCTTGTTGTGTCGCTGGAAAGTCGAGGCGGGTCGAGCTAGGCGCACGATTCAAGTAGTTGTACCACGCCAACTGAGGGGTGAGGTACTCTCCTTTTGCCACGGACACCGAACAGCGGCACATTTTGGTCGTAAACGAACGCTCGAAAAAGTGAAAAGGAGATATTACTGGCCCGGGATGGGAAAGGACATAGGTCGTTGGGTTCGACACTGTCCTACCTGTTGCCTGGTAAAGCCCGGCGAGGGCATGGGTAAGTCTCCTCTGCACCAAGAGTTGTTCGGGGTGAGATTCGGGAGGATAGCTATGGATATCATCTCGGGATTTGCACCCACGCCAAACAAGAATACTTGCATGTTAGTAATCCAGGATTACTTCACCAAGTATGTACGCGCTATTCCCCTACCAAATCACACGGCAGAGACCTGTGCAGAGGCCTTCGTGGACGAATGGGTTTTGACCTTTGGAGTCCCGTTGCTTCTGCATTCCGACCAAGGTCGAGAGTTTGAGTCTCGACTCTTCTCTGAGATGTGTGAATATTTGACGATTGTAAAACAGAGAACCAATCCATACAGACCACAGAGTGATGGTCAGGTGGAAAGGTTCAATAGAACGTTGATTCAGAGTCTGACTATGTTGGTAGACAAACATATGGACGACTGGGATGAACAGGCTAAATATGTGGTGTCCGCATATAACAGCTCTGAGCACAGTTCTACTGGATGCAGTCCAAATATGATGGTATTCGGGGAAGAAATTCTCATGCCAGCGGATGTGATTTTCGGCTCAATCGAGAACCCACTCGAAGTCCCTTGTTCCGTCACCTTCGTGGAACAACTTCGTGACCGATTGAGGGAGAGTTATAGCATGGTAAGGGAAAACTTAGGTAAATCTGCGGAACGCCAGAAGGTCGGGTATGACTATGGGCTAAAGCAGAGAAGATACTCAGTTGGTGAACAGGTGGTGAGGTACCACACCCCCCAGGCAGCTATGAAGCTTGCCCCCAACTGGGATGGGCCGTTCGTTGTAGATTCTGTCCTCTCTGAGTCGACATTATTACTTCGATCATCCCGCGGACGGTTGCAAAAGAGCAATGTTGATAGAGTGCGCCGGTGGTTGGGCGTAGAACTATCACAAACTGTCGAGTTGTTGCAACCACAACTTGATGATGATTCACCTTCTCGTAAGGCTACGAAAAGGGCTAAGTCTGTTTCTGGACAGGTCGAAATAGAGGTCGAAAGGTCGCGGCCGGAAGTCCAGTCTAAAGAACAAACTAAGCAGGGTCATCGAAAACGACAGCAAAAAGCTCGAAAACTGAGCGAGGTGGAGGTGTTGGATGCCAGTAAACCATCAAAGCGGCGCCGTGGTCGACCGGCCCGTCGAGATAAGTCGAAAACATCTAAACAGCCTTTGAAGGGATGTCGGAAGCCCGACCCCCCCTCGAAGGTGCGAACGACTGAACAAACTTCACATCGAAACGTTTCGATTGAAGTGAAAGATCAGTCACTCCAGTCCGGACCTATGACTCGAGCGAGGCTTAAGCGCCAAGGCTCATCAAAGGAACGGTCAGCGAGTGTCGAGGATGAAAGGAAACCCAGAGCAAACACTCTGGCTCCTGCATCCACACCGTCACAAGTGATGGGGGGCAGACGCCGACGGAAACGGGTTAATAGCCCGGTCGGCCCGGCCACATCAAAGGACGGCGGGCTAGGAGGGGGTGATAGTAACCCGCCCCGAGGCTCAACACTCGTTCCTGTAGTAAAGGTTAAAATCAGGAAAAGCCCTAGATTAAACCCTACTCAGTAATCGATGTTTCGCACAATACTAAGCAGCAGCTTTACTAACCTGTGTTTTTAATGAGACTTTAAAATAACGGGTGCCGTTCTTGAGTAAATCTGTCTGTGGACGTGAAGCCGACGGTGAATAAAAAATTACACAACGAGAAGTCGTACGATTGCCTCTTAGTTTGAGACAAACTGACACTGGAAACATGGAAATTTGGAGCCTCTGATTTTATTGACTGTGAGGACGGGTTCCCAGCATAGGCTGGTGGATACTGCCCGAAGGGTGGATCCATATTGGAGCCATTTTTTTTTAATCCCGGTAGTCTGATGAAGGAGGGGGTGCCCAGATTAATCCATGTTAATAGTGTTGGAACCCATAGACCGCATAGGAAATAACGGCATATGCAAACATTGCGACTGGAGAAGCAGAGCGTGACGGTGAGGGGAGAGTGAGTCGTTCTATTTTTTTGAGCAATACCTTATTTGGTCATGGCGTGATGCGCTGTGGACCAATAGGGTTCGCCCTCCTCGGTCACGTAGCCCCTTCCTCCAATCAGAGGCGTGCGCCACAGGGATAAAAGGCCACGTCGCCCACCACGGAGGTCACATCTGCGCCCTTCTCTTGAGAGTCGGACGCAGATAAGCTGGACTAAGCCTAGCTTATTCCAGCTGGTACGCTCCGTCTGGGGACTCCCTACCTGAGTGTAGGAGGTCTCCCCTGCCTAGTGTCGAGGGACACGACCTGTGTGAGCACAGGTTCGTGTTCTCTCGAGACTCCAGTCTTCGGTCCCTCGAGCCGCCTGAGTGCGGTTCGAGGTACATCGAAGGCACCTTCGAGGCTTCGACCCGCCAGGGTGCGGATCGAAAAACCTCGAAGATCCTCTTCGACGTCTCGTCCCGTCTGAGAACGGTTCGAGACCCGGAGTCTTCTCTCCCTGGTGGAACCCGGCAGTTCAGGAAGAACCATGGGGTCCTCGTCCGACGAGCAGTCAGGGTACAGCTCTTCGGCGAGCCACAAGTCGCAGAAGAAGAAGAAGAAGAAGAAGTCCAAGAGGACCAGACCCGAGCAAGAGCTCGAGTCTACCTCGGCTAAGAGTGCAGCCCTTCTGAAGCAGATCGAGGATGCACAGAAAGCCTTGGCTGAGTCCCAGGAGCGGGAGAAGGAGCTCCGCCGGAAGGCGAAGGAGGCAGCTAAGCAGCAGAAGCGCGACTTGAAGGTCGCAGCTGCTGCCGCCTCGAGAGACTCTTCTCCCGATGAGATGGAGGTCGACGAGCCGTCGACACCTGCTCCATCGAAAAGTGCTACCCCTTCAGGTTCTAAGGGCAAGAAGCCGACTGAATCAAAGGCATCCAAGGGCACCTTGAAGGATTTCAAGATCCCTAGGGTGCCCAAGAAGGAAAGTAGCAAAAAGGAGTCCGCAGCCAAGAAGGCTCCAGCCCGGGAAAGGAGTAGCGAGTCTACTGCTCCACCGGAACCTGGAACCGAGCCGTCGGAGGTCGATGCCGGTGCCGTGGAGAGCACCGTATCCTCACCCCCAGACACGGCCAGGGCTGTCGACGAGTGGAAGCAACTGTCAGCGATCACTGCCAAACGACGTGCTGAGTACGTCGATGACAGGCCACTGACAAAGCTTCAGGACTACCGCAAGAATGGTCAAGTGGTACTCCCAAGTCTCGTCGGAAAGGATGGTAGTGACGACGAGGAATGGTATTCGGACGACAGTCATGCCATTGACTGGTATGTCTCGATGATCGAGAATATTACGAATGCCTCAGACTCGTCGGGGGTGTCGCTGCCCGAGTGACAGCGGATTGGGTTCGCATGGCGCATCTTCAATCCAGGGCAGCAGTGTGCTTTCGAGAACTGCACACGTAAGGGGTTTCCCCCTCGCGTATACGCGACTGACGGCAGGTATGCTCGACACTTGGTTGAAGAGCATCGAGCCATCCGTCCGCAGTTCGGTTGTGTTAAGGTGGAAAAGACCATTCCATGTTACCAGGACCCTGATGACCCGACCTCTCCTCCTTTCGTGACCTCACGAAGGGGCTTGATGGCGCGTCATCTCAAGTCGTACAAGCAGCCCCATAAGTACAACGCCGAGGGCGCTATCCAGCTAGTGGAGACACTGGTTGGAAAGTGCGAACGGAATGAGAAGACAGGCGCGCCGACTAGACACTGGATGCGGATGGCCCCCGCACCCCCGTCTACGAAGCGCCTGTATATCAGACCGGAGCTGATGCCCGCTTTCTACGGTGCCTACCCCGAGTTCAGGGTAGAGCAACGGAAGAAGCGGGAGGCCAGTCGTCCTCGGGACCCAGGACCTACAGCCTCTACGAGTGGGAACAAGAGGCCCCACTCTACAGAAGCTGGAAAGTCTGCCGGTTCGACTGAACCCAAGAAGCCTAAGCCGCAGGCTGCTCCCTCGAAGCCCGAAAAGGCATCGAAAGCCGCCCCGGCCCCGGCTCCTAAAAAGTCGAAGACTGCTTCGACCGGTTCGGCCAAACCAAGCACTAGTGGTGCTAAAACTGGAGGCAAGACGGTGGAAACCCGGAGTGGTCGTGATCGACAACCCAAGGTGACCACCAACTCGTCTCCTGTCAAGCCCCCTACAGCGGCAGAGGGCAGCACCCCAGCTGCCACGCCGCGTGTCCACGTGGGAGGCGCGACACTGACCTCGGCAGCAGGAGCTAGCTTCTCCAACGTCGTGACAGGCGCCGACACCCCGACAGCAACCTTGCGTTGGGAGTTGGCACAGCCTGCATACGGCGATGGCGTCGAATGTGGGGTCCCGAAGACGTTCGTGGAACGTTGTAAGGGACTTCTACAGATGACAGGCAGCCCTGCTATCGACAAGTTCGGTGAGGCATTCCGTGAGGAAGCGAGTGCCTACTTGTTCGGCCTGTTTGATAGAACAAACATGGCCATCCGTAACGAGCTCCTTCCGGCTCTTAGGAATGAGGCGTGCCAGACCGTTCAGATGGAGATGGACTCTCGTCTGACCGACGTCCGAACGCGTCTCAATAACTTTGAGGCACAGGCCCAATATGATATTACCAAGAGGGACAGTATCATAGAAGGCTGGGAGGAAATCGACCGCGAATTCTTTAGAGTCTTCGGGGTCCAACTCTCGGAATGGATGAGGGACAAACACCATGGCGTCCGAACCCTGAAGCCCATTCGAACCGAGCCCTCTCGCGAAGCGCAGAGGTACCTCGTCGAGGGTGGAGTGATTCCTGACGTCAGGACGCTGGCGGCTCAGACGAATCCTTTGAGAGAGTTGTCTCCAAAGATTGACAGTCTGAGCTCGGCTATGACGATGTTGGGCCGAGAGCAGGTGGTGCAGGACAAGCCTGACACCCCGGGTAGGTCTCTCGGTGCCTCCGTCTACCCGCCAGCAGCCCCGTCTTCCTCCTCGGTTCCCTTGATAACCCTCTCGGGAACCACCGAGCCTACGCCGCCACCGGTCCAGAGAGTGGTGTCGCCGAGGATCCATCCGGATCTTCAGGGCATCACTCCCCTGGCCCCGGCGAACGTAGCCGTCTGTCCGGACCCGTCGGCTTCCGCCCAAGCAGTAGAACCTGCCGAGGTGGAACAGTCGATGGATATAGACGGGGACGTCGATGTCGTCGATCATTCTCCAAAGCCTCCCCCTGACCAGGGAGACAAGGACGACCGTGAAGGTCAGGAGAGCGACGACGACGACGGAAGCGACTCAGCAGACTCGGCCGTTCTCCACTCAGATGCTGAGGGGGACTCCCGGGATGCACCCGAGACCTCTAACGAGGCTTGGAGTACGACAATGGACCGTGAGGTCCCATTGCCGGAGTCGCCGACGTTTTCGGGCCAGCTAGCCGCCAGCGCTCCACATGGAGAGGAGCGCACTGACGGAGAGCAGGCCGAAATCGACGCCGCTACAGGGTCCATCTCAGAGGATCAGTAGTATGAAACTACTGCTCCTCCTCATCAGCCTGGATCGCTGACATCGAACAGAGTCTCGATGTCAGCACGGAACCCCCGGGAACTCGTTCCCGGACGACGGTGTACCCTCCACGAGTGGGGGTACCTTTCCTGTCCCCGGACCTCCCTGCGAAGCTGTGTGGATCCGACGCCACCCTGGTCTTAGGGCCCGGTGGTGCCACACATCCTCGGCCTCACGGTCGAAGGACCATCATAGTAGTATTGTACGCTATCGATGGGCTTCCTACGCTGGAAGGAGCTTCTCAACGAGACAGGGAGGAAACGACACGACCCCGGTTGCCATACCCGGTCGTGCCTCCCTCGGATCGACCAGGAGCAGGTCGTGAAGCAGTGTTTCGACACTGGTCTCCTACGTTGGATGGAGCAACGCCTTATAACTTAACTGTGATAATAATTTTTTTTTTCTACAGTACAGTAGAAACTATATTTCTATATATTCCTCTACTGTTTCTGTCGACTATGTCGACGGATCCAGTAGTTCATATTATTATCTAATTGTTTAGACTGATCCGGGATCTCTGAATTTTCAGAGACCTCGTTTCAGTCTAGTGGGGGGTGGTGTGGTGGTCCCGCGTCGTCTTCGAGGTACCTTCGTGGTCCTCGTGGGCGACGTCGAGAGCACTTCTATTACCCGACGCCTGGGGGCGCTGGAGTCCAGCGCCAAGTCACCACTTGGTCACGTGGCCCTCGACTCCGGTGTATATAAGGCCGTTGTACGGCCTTCCTCAGGGTCAGTCCAGCCCCGACTGACCATTGTGAGCAATGGTCGGCGGCTGCCCGGCTACCATATTCTAATACTCCTCTGTGCTGCTGCACAGAAGGGGGTTCATGTGGAATATTAACTCTAGACACTAGAAGGCCTAGTGTCGAACCTGCAACAGAGTTCAAACTCTGCCACCTGTAACTGTGATCGAGAACGGCTGATGCCTATGTGTTATTAGACAATAAAGTTTTAACTGGAACCTGAATAGTTGTTCTTCGTTGTTAATCGAAAGATTCGATTAAACATCGAGGGGTAGAACGCTACATACCCATATCCATGTTGTTGAATCCCTGATGCTGTATTAAAACAAGGGCAAGATAACTCATGGGGTTTTAATAATTTCAATATGAGGCATTGAACTTGCTTCTTGAATGGCAGGGCTCTGTTATGGGTATTTAAACCCACTGTAGAGGTAAAACTAATCATTTAAATCATTGAAAGGAGTTACCACAAATACTTACTCATAAGCCACATCCTGAGCTATAACACATATTTTGTTGGCATATAAATGCCTGCGTTATTAGTGATTTGTGTAGAACCTTTAGTAGCTCTTCAGCTTGCACCAGAATTCAGAAATAATTCATGAATGGCAGTCAGAAGGTCTCCAAAATGTTCTAAGGAATTTAGTCAAAATCAGGGAGGTTGGGACATTGTCCTAATATCCTAAGATACGTTCACATGTGCAAAATTCCAACTTGGCTGGTCAGGTTCACCTGTTTGACTAACATCTGGCTAAGATAGTTCTTTTTTCTTTCTGTGTATGAGTGGTCTGGAGACCCTCTTGGATCATTAGTCTATATAGAGTACTTATTCGGTTACAAGTCTGGTCCTCATTCTCCAGGTCTATGTGTGGTGTTATATAGATCAGTGTGAGAAACTAGCCCACCATTTTGTCACCCCTCTACCCCGTAAAAACAAACTGCAGAGCTGAAAGCACATGGCTACTTTGAATATATATGTGTTGGGGTGAGCCCAGCTGTGACTAGGTGACTTGCCCTATACACAAGATGTCAACTAGGGGCTGCTAGGGCACATTAATAATGACCTGTAGTATAACAGAGTAAGTCACTACCTTGCTCTATAATTACAGGGTGGTTAGCTGTGGGCAAATATTGGGAACAACAGTGAAAAAGGGGCAGGACTAGGTTAGCCACTCACACACAGAGTACTGTACTGTGAGGTTACTCCATTAATTTGAAGTTGTTTTAGTCTTATTTTCTGGTCGTTGTGTATAGAGATAATAAAGTGTCTTTTGAGGTTTGAGCTAGCTTCCCTTACAGGGTAGAGTATGCCACTACCTCAGCCCAGTACACCTATTAAGCTGTGCAGCAGTCCTACTCAAATAAAACAAGTGAGAGATACCTATTGACTGAAGGCTTTATTGATTCCTCTCCTCGGCTACTAACACGTCAAGCATCAAAAGAGTACAAAGGTTTGCCAAATATCCCAGCATCTTATAAATGACCAACACTCGATGTCCTATCATTCACAGAGTCTTATCATGACAATCTCTATTTCTTCTAACAATGTCTTCCTCATTCTGTCCTAATTTCCTTCTGATATTAAAAGTTCCCTATCCTGATGACAACTCACAATTCGGCCCACAATTCCTAAATTCACATGATGTTAAATAGTAGGCAAGGTAGTAGGCAAGTTCAGTCTCATTTTATCCTCTTATAGAGCAGTGTAGTGCATTCACATGGAAAGTTGGAATAGCTATTATAGGATGCCGACCTCGCGGTGGATCGTGAGTCCACACAGGGATGTTCCCTGCATGGAGAGGGACAGGCCTTCCCCAGGCCTGGAGTCTGATTGTACTAATCAATGCCTCTAATTCCTACCTTCATCTTATATCCCTTGGTTGAGAGCTAGCCATTCCCAGTCAGTGCCTTTCAGAGCTACCAATAGTAGTGCCTGGCCTACTCTCTAGATCTCCTCAGCAGTGAATGGTGAGTGTGTTGTTGTTGAATATGCATACAACTCCCAAGATGATAAATCTCCTCCTATATAATGCTGTTGTTTTCTGATGTGTATAGGCTATCGACTCCCCTAATCTAATGGTATCTGGCTATTAACTGCTAGCTCAGATATGTGTGCCTAACTTTCAATGTTGCTTCCTTGCTCCCTCTGAACGAACTCCCCATTTTCGTCTCAGAATTCCATAAATATATTATTTAAGGAGCCTCCTTTCTAGACATTGTTATCTCAATGTGCCTGCTCCGAGAAATGTTGTCATTTCATGATGTCACTACCTTGTATTCATTTCCCATTTATTATTAACTTTTGTTCAACTTTATAAAGTAGTTATCTCTTAATCTAATATTCTTCTTCCTATTATTCATCATTAGTCCCTTTGGTTCTGCTAGTCCTAAATCAATTATCTCTTTTATTTTCGTATGGAGTCTCTCCTGTTTTCCCCCTGGCTATTGGTGTTTTTATCCCTGTCGTCTCTCGACTGGAGCCATCAAGCTTTCCACCCCAAATCTCATTATGGACTCGAGCACTACAGCTTACACTACTAATTCCACTAATTACTCTGTCTTGCCTTACTGCCTTTTTCTTCATATCCCTATTAAATCCTTTACATATCTTATTACTGTCAGCCCTGCTGATTACATATTATTATTTATTAGAGATTTCTCTATCACCATCGTACACCACAAGTTACTAGTAGTAAGGGACTGGTCATCAATTAACAGTGGGGGGGGGGGTTATTTATTAGAGGGCTAGGAAGGTGCTGTAAATTTGTTGATTTCCTAGGTGTTTTATCTTTGTTGACAAGACAACTGTGGGACATGTTGTAGAGTGCAGACCCCTTAAAGGGTCGTGTACTGGTGGTCCACCACACCCCTGGTATGGTGTCAGTGTGGTATGTGGGTTGTTTACTCTGGGTTTGATGGAGCAGCTCGCTGTGATGTATCTGGGTTTCTACTTAAGGATCCAGGGTAGGGTCATTTCCGAGTAAGACTGTATGGGTGTGGGGCCATTTAGTAGTAAGGGTGCTACACCTACTTATAGAACTGGGTTTTCTTAGAATTAGCCTGTTTTGTTATTGTGGGTACCCCAAAGTGGGAGGGGGTATACTTGGAATTAAGGGTATATTCCATTGAATTGTGTACAACTGCTTAAGTGTGTCACTTACTTTTAGTACTGTTCTTATATGGTATCAGATATATGTCAGTGATTGACTTCTTTTAGGTAAAGTGTGTTTTCTAAGAATCACCAATGAAGGACCATGATTCCAGGTATTGTGTGTGGGCAGTTTTAGGGGGAACTGCTCTCTGACTTTGTATAAAAGCCCCTGAGTTTGAGCAATAAAGTTAAGTTACCACCAGCCTCTCTCTTGAGTTGTTACTTCACCTTCTCTACCATGCAGCAGTAGCCTAACAGGACTGGACCAGCCTTGGAGGAACCCCTTCAACTTTATAGTGGCGACCACGACGAGACTCAACATGCTGGTTTAACTACAGCAGACTCCAGAACAGTACAGCACCTTACATTGGCTGTAGTCCTGAAGATGGCTGGAAGATTCACCTTAGATGACATAGACGGACAGATCATAAAACAGATAGTAGATGGGCTATCTGAAGACCGAGAAGAACAAGAAGAGAGGTGATTATTAACTGACCTAATTAACCATTAAGCTACAATGGCTGAAGCACAGCAACTAATCCAGGCTCAACAGGAGCGTAATGCACAGAGACAGGAAGAGAATATAAGGAAGAAGTTGGAGCAGCATGGCAGGCACATAGAGAGCTGTGATGGGTCAGAGAGGGATCACCTGAGAGAATGGATGGAGGCTGTCACAGCTGCCCAGAGATGGACAAATGCAGGTGATAATCTGGTCATGGAGATGGTTGGCTATATAAGCAAAGGTCCATTGAGAAATAGTATAGCTGACCTCATCGATCAACGTGCTAATGCCCATCCACCATTACCTGTCACCTGGGCTGTGGTGAAGGACCATATCGTAGAAGCATTTCTGGATGAAGATGAGCCCGAGCACAAACGGAATAAAGTGGACCTCCTGAAACAACTCCCGTATCAAGATAGCAGAGAGTATGGCCTTAAGTTCATCAGCCATGTTCAGAAGGCCTACACTCTCCAAGAGCTGGCTGTACCCCTGGTTATGGAGAGATTGGTACGGAACTTCATTAGTGGGCTCCGAGACAGGGAGGTAAGAGCCCAAGTTCATCTACAGCGACCAAACACCATAATGCAAGCCATCAACCATGCTAATGCATCCGCCCGTGCCATGGCCATGGCAGAAACTGGTCATCGCCAAGATGAACCAATGGACATCGCGGCCTTACCTTTAGCCCAGGCATCAGCTACCATGGATGATGAGCTGTCAAAAATATTAAAGGAACTGACGGGTGCCATCCGCGGGATGCAGAAGCAATTAGGACGGGTGGAGAAGAAACTAGACCCCCAGGAGGAGCACTCTTCAGGACATCAGCAACCTCAAAGGGAGAGGACCTCTGGAAGGAAGTTTGGCAAGCCTGCATATAATGAGGACGGCTCACCCAATTGTTTTAAATGTGGCCAGGCTGGCCATATCGCCAAACAATGTTCAGCTTCACCTGTACATGCGGTGTCGGGAAACGCTTAGGGGCACCGGACACCCGAGCATGTGTGAATATTCCCTTTGGGAGTATCACAGCTAACTGTTTGGTGGACACTGGTGCCTGCAGAACATTAATCAATGAACAATTTTGGATGGGGCTATGTCGAGCGAATCACCGCACCCCACTGATGAAAAGAGCCCGAGGAGGTCAAGTACATCTGGGAGACACTGTTGTACTTGTGGCCCAGGAGAGAGCTCCTCTTGATGCCAAATGGGACCATGGGTACTTAGTCACTGCTGTTAGAGGTCCTGTGGTCACTGTGATTAACCAGAGGACAGGAAAACAAAAAGTGGTTAATCGTGACAAACTAAAGCTGGTGGATCCTGACTGTGTGTGGGATGACGTCAGACCCCGTCCTACCCGGGCTCAGAGGAGGCATATAAGGGTACCCCCGCCTCCTCCCCAGCCAGTAGAGCCTGAGACTTCAGAGGAACAGGAGCTACCCACAAGGACTCAACCTGACACCCCAGCAAGTCAAACTAGGGAACGGCTTCCAGCCTCCAAACGGCGACGTGTAGACAGCCTTGGGGAGACTGAACTTAATCCTATCCCAGTACGCAGGAGTACCAGGCTAGCCACGCTCAGGCAAACACCCATGGAAATAACACCTGAGCCAGAGACACTATCAGTCACCCCTCCCTCTACTGAGCCTACTACCTCTCCTCAGGACGCACTTCAATTGGGACCTACGATTAGGGGCAAGAGGAGACCACAGGTGACTGACGAAGATAGAAAAGACATTGATAGACAGAAGCGGCAATGCTTAGTGGATCAGCATCCCGAGCTTGCCTCCTTGTTGTCTGTCTAGTCCACCTTAGCTGTGGGGATCTCTTCAAGGATGATGGGGTCCTAGTTCAGAAGGTAGGACGATCCAGGACAATCGAAGCAATATGGACCACTCTAGTTGTCATCAATCCCCCAAAGCCTCTGCCAATCAAGTTCTGGGTTAATGAGGTGAGAACCGGGATACAGCTAGTGGCCCCTCATGTCTCGGCAGATGACCAACGCACCTGGGAGGCTAGACTTAGTGCCATTGATCTGCAAGGGCCCGCAGTCATGGATTCGTCTGAGTCACGGCCGCCCCATGCGCAACCTGAGAGCCGGAAGAAGAGGGCCAAGAGAGGCCTAATTAACGCGATTGGGTACCTTGGGAAGAGCCTATTCGGCCGATGATGAGGTGAAGGAGATCAAGACGATAATTAAAGGGACAGTGCATAATGAAGGCATTATAGTACATAGACTTGACAAAATGATGAGTATAGTTAACCGTACCAGGAAGTTTGTACGTGAAAACAGACAAGACATTCAAACACTTGAGCAGTATCAATTAGACTTGCAGGATGAGCTAAGTAATTACAGCCGGCGGGTCTCGCGTTTGGATACCTTTGTACAGAGATTGTCTCTTGCAAGGTCTGTGGACCGTACAATTACTGAACTTGAACTGGTGTATGAACAGTACTTTGATCAGTGGAACCGTTTCAATGAACAGAGACATGAACTAGAGAGAGGTTGGCTCACAGAGGAAACTCTAGCACCTCCTGAACTTGAATCTATTCTTATAAAGGTCAGAGACTGGGGATATGACACCCCACCTAAAGAATGGTATTATGAGAATGTACATATTGAACCTCTGTGGAATAATGCAGGCACATTGGTCTTTCGAGTAGTCTTACCGGCATTGGGCAGGGTTCACTATTTAGAGTATAGAATTCATTACTTTCCTGTAGCTATAGATGGGAAATATCTAAGGAGAATCAAGGGCAAGAGAAATGTAGCTATTAACACTGATACGGGGGCAACCTTTTGGCCAGATAGTTGTTTTGGAAAGACGCCCCGGGTATGTGTATCTCATGAGGAGTTGTTGACACCAACTTGTGAATGGGGTATAGTTACAAACAACTCCCTGAGGCTCTGCACTATCGAGATCATGAAACGTGATGGACAGAACTCAGAGGTGTATTCTCTTGGCCTTGGGGAGAATGTGGTTGTGACATATAAGAAGATGCCTGTAACCCTCAGGTGTATAGGTAAACGCGCTGTTGTTAGGGAGATGATTGGACCAACCCACATACTTGTGCCACCAGAATGTAAGTTAGAGACCAAAGATTGGAGAGTAAGTGGAATCCGCAAGGGGACAGGTAGATTAGTAAAAGGGGCAGAAACTATCCACTTTAATAGGAGGATCAATTTCACTTGGCCGAGGTATGTTAATCAGAAATTGGGGAGAGTTCTTAAGTACAAAGAGCGGGCGGAAGTTCCACTTGTGGAGATGCAGAATTGGGCACAAGATTATAGTAGTGGAATAAGAGCACAGGAAGGTGTGGTATATGGTCCAGTCACATCCATTGTAGTATTGTGTATCATTGTTGTCATTATCATTGTAGTATGTAAGTACAGGCCACTGTGTCTATCTAGACCACAGACCGCAGAGTCTAGACAACCACAAGCCGGTACTGTAAACGAGAATCATGGAGTTCAAATAGACCCTGTAGAATTGGCAATAATGTCTGAATAGATCTGACAAGATAAATATGCATGTTAGATATAGGATTATATACATGTATCCGAGTATTATATCACATATAGGTATATCACTAATCATTTGAGGAGATTTTGATCCAGAGGGATAAAAATCTTTAAAGGGGGGAGGTATGTAGAGTGCAGACCCCTTAAAGGGTCGTGTACTGGTGGTCCACCACACCCCTGGTATGGTGTCAGTGTGGTATGTGGGTTGTTTACTCTGGGTTTGATGGAGCAGCTCGCTGTGATGTATCTGGGTTTCTAGTTAAGGATCCAGGGTAGGGTCATTTCCGAGTAAGACTGTATGGGTGTGGGGCCATTTAGTAGTAAGGGTGCTACACCTACTTATAGAACTGGGTTTTCTTAGAATTAGCCTGTTTTGTTATTGTGGGTACCCCAAAGTGGGAGGGGGTATACTTGGAATTAAGGGTATATTCCATTGAATTGTGTACAACTGCTTAAGTGTGTCACTTACTTTTAGTACTGTTCTTATATGGTATCAGATATATGTCAGTGATTGACTTCTTTTAGGTAAAGTGTGTTTTCTAAGAATCACCAATGAAGGACCATGATTCCAGGTATTGTGTGTGGGCAGTTTTAGGGGGAACTGCTCTCTGACTTTGTATAAAAGCCCCTGAGTTTGAGCAATAAAGTTAAGTTACCACCAGCCTCTCTCTTGAGTTGTTACTTCACCTTCTCTACCATGCAGCAGTAGCCTAACAGGACTGGACCAGCCTTGGAGGAACCCCTTCAACTTTATAATGTGATATTGTGAAATCTCACCATTCTGTTTTTAGTCATCATAATGGATTGCCTGTTGCCTTTCCTGTAAAGTGAGGGCATCTAACTGATCCCAGTGGTGGCCCTGCCCCCTTTTCCTCTCGTACTCCATCCTACACAGTATATCGTCTCTCCATGGTTGGCATTGACAGATGTGGAATGTCAAGACAAATGTGTGCAGTTTGGTGTGTTATGCTTCACTTTAGCCACGTGACACATTTGTCCACATCACATTTTTTCACAATACATCCATAACGGCCGAGTGCAACGTGTCCAAAAAAAAATGTACTGTCCACAGACTATTTTTGCCGAGTGTCCACAAGATATGATTTGTCCACACCCAACAATGACAAGGTAATGACAAAATACACTCTGTCCACAACCTATCATCACAAAGCATTCACAAAACACATTCTGTCCACATACTTTCATCACAAAATGTTCAAAAACACTTTGAGTCCACAAGATTTTACCACAGAGTATCCACATAAACCACACTGTCCACATTCAACTTGAACAAAGTCTTCACAAATTACAAATTGTCCACAATCTATCATCCCAAATTATCCACAAAACACATTTTGACCACAAGTTTTGATTGCAAAGTATCCACACAACACATTCTGTCCACAGTGTATGGTCACAAAGTGTCCACAAAATTCATCTTATCCACAGGATATATACACAAAGTGTCAATAAATTACATTTTGTCCACAGGCTAAAATGTGTCCACATGGACACTTTGTGATGGTTTGTGTGGAAAATGTGTGCTCTGTGGACATTTTGTAACACATTGTGTGGACATTTTTTTATGTCAACACCCTGTGGTGCCTGCCAAGAATGTGAACAATTTGTGATGGTTTGCTGTTGACAAGCGGTATATTTCAGATATTTATAGGTACAACAAGGACACACAGTGATTCTTAACAGTGAGACCAGCCTGAATATGTTTCTAAATGTTGCCAAGCTGGTATTGCAGGGCAAATTTCCTCCGGCATGATTTTCTTTAAGGGGTCGCAAAGGATATTTTTCTATACATTTGCTGTATAAAAATTGTTGAATTATCAAAGAATTGCCCAACCAGCATAAGTTGAACCAGTTCTTCAGGACCCTGAAAAAAAAAAAAAACTTTCAGAAAGCACCCACACTATACGCTAGTGATCCCAAAATGACCAACATTCACATTTAATTTCTCAGCCTCTGAGAATTATTAGAGAGGCAAGGGTTTGCATATGCAGTAGATGATCAGGATAAAATTACTTAGCATTCTGGATAATTAATCTTGGAAAAAGTGTGTTTACACTGAAAAGCAATTATTCTATGTACCGAATGATATTTTACTTAGAATTTATAAAACTTGACAGTTTCACCTTTAACTGAACCACCACCTTTAACTGAAACACCTGCATTAACCTCTGCAGATTCTATACATCATGTTACTTTTGTTAGCTGAGAGAAGACACTTTCATGCCAGGATTATCCAAAATATCTATACTGAACTTTATGTCAGTAGTCTCTGGTGTATAATTGTGGAATGTCTGAAATGTTGAGGAAAGATCTATTGAAAACTTGAGTTGAAGATTAGGGAAAGCTTCATAACTCGATATATCTAAGAATGTATGCTTTATAGCCAATTTTATTATGAAGCCATGGCACCTTAAGGGCATTTCATCCTGGGTGGTTTTAAAATGAAAAGGAAGGTCTTTTACACATTACCCATGGGGTACAAGAGAAAATTGACTGCAATATATTTAATTGGTTGATCATTACTGGTATAGGTGAATGTTTTACTGGCACCCCTAACCTTAGCCATTGTAATGCCATTTTATGAGGCACCTGTGTCAGAACCATAAAGAGGATCTGGCAATCTATTTTTGTATCTAGATTGAGATAAAGGTAGTCCAAATAGGGTATTAGTTGTTGTTGAATATTCTGGAAACTGCCAAGATCAAAATTCATCTTCCTACAGCTGATTTCATGAGACCAATGCAAGATACAATGAGGACAGTGGTCAATTATAGTTAAGAGGGCAGCTTTCGAGTTACATTAATCAGCCTGCATATATATAATGCCCATAATCTCAATCATGAGAGCAGCCTAGGTGCTTATACAGATTATCCCTCGGAAACATAAGGGTTTCCAGAAACCTACGAGAGATGGAGTCGCGCATGCGCAGTCAGTTCAGGAAAACGCGGCATCAACAACAGTCAGTTCTTACAGTTCACAAACTGTTTAGCCTGGTAAGTACGGTTCTTCTTAATATTTAGCATTCCCTGCTTGAAGAACCGTTATGAATGTATTCTGCAGCCTTGGTTCCCCCCGGAACCTTGGATGTTCAGCAGATTCTTAGTTATTTAGGATTCTGTACTGCCTCCCCTTGCGCCCGGATCGACACTGGGAACTAGGTCATGGTGGCGTCCTTCTCCCTGGGCTGTCCCAGGTCTGGACTAACCTGCACCCCCTGGTGCCAAACTGTCCGGATTTAGACATATTTGAGCCTTAATGATCGATTTGCTGCCCCCCGGCAGCTCACAGATCAGTTTAGGATGAGTTATTCGCTCTGTTAGGGTCTAAATTGCTCACATTCACTCAGAAATCGCTCAGCTTGACCTCGTCCCCTGGCGACCAGAGCTGGAGTGACACCCCTTATGCACGGCTAGGCCAGACCCTCGCCGCCGTGGCCGAGCGGGTTAAGGCGCTGGAATAGTTCCTCCAGTCGCCGTCTTTTTGGGGCTGGCGCCACTGTACATCAGGAGATTGAGGGTTCGAATCCTGCTAACGGCACAGTTTTGCGCGCTCGCCTCCCGGCTACGCACGGACACGTTCCGCAGTCGGATGACCCAGGTTCGAATCCCCCCCTCGGCGCTTGACGCGTTCGTCGTTACGGCGGAGGATGGCTTTTGAAGATCTATACCCTAATCCAGTCAATACCCTACCTAACGTGGGGGTTGGCTTTTGGAGATGTTGGAATGAAAACCAGTCTGCTGGAAATGACTTGAACCATGTGCACATATAAAGGTGCAAGGATTCAAACATATTTAGCAGTTATTTTATGATCTTATGGTATTGTACTTAGTAACTATTAGACACAGGACTTAGCCTGTTCATCAATTTACTAATAGAGCCCCCTCTGCTTCTTTACAGAAAATGAGTGGAAGGAAAACCGGTAGACGCGCTACCTGTAGCCATGCTATGAGTGAGATGAACTCCACCAATGGTGACGCCGCCACCGAGACGCCGGTGATGACGAACCACGTCGACACCAACGCCGTTCGAACTCGGGTATGTTCATGGGCCAGATGCTGTCATCAATGATGATGCAGATGATGCAGGGTCATGCTCAGGCCATGACCCAGGAAGAGGAAGAGCCGGCTGAAGTTACAGAACCGGAACCAGCAGCCACTAAGGCGCTGCCACCGAGCAAGCTTCATGACTTGATGACGGAAAGGATTGCCAAGGAGAAGGAGAAGTCCAAGAAAGGGAAGGACCTCTCGCCACTAGTGAGTAACTTCCTCGGGTCGCTCTTCTCTGAGAAGAGGACACGGGCGGCCCTAGACCTCGTCCATGGGTAGTATCTGCAGCCACACAATGCGGCCAAGCTGGTAGCACCTGACCTGGAGCCTGCACTGCAGGCACTTCTGAACAGGCCAGGCAGCGCTGAATACCTCAAGAGGGACGAAGCGCTGAAGAAGCTCCAGATGCATCTGGTGAAAGCAATGCTAGCTTTCCAGCCAGTGATCGAACTGTGGCTCTCTCGAGGCTCATCGGACTCTAAGTTGGATGATTGCGGAGAGTCATTCATAGATGGCATGCAGCTGATCGTCAGCACGATCAACGCTATCACGGCTCGCCGAAAGGATCTCCTCAAGCCGGTCATCATGCCCAAGTATGGGGAACACCTCCTGAAGAAGGCAGGCAATGATCCCAAATACCTGCACGGTGGTAACCTTGAGGAGGCCATCAAGGAAGTGGATGCAGCCCATAAGATGGTGGAGAAGCTGGAAAAGTCCCAGCCGAAGACCGGCCCCGGGAAGGCCAAGCCCGTACCGAAGCCTTAGCAACGACGGCCGTACCCACCAAAATGGCCTAACAACACTCAAATGGCCATGGCCATGCAGGGGATGAACTTTCCCTGAATGCTCATAGTCTTCCCGCAGATGGGCTACAACACAATAGGGCCCTATAGGAGCAGGCAAGTCCCCTTACGTCTATTCACACTGCTCAAAACTTTGTTGCTGGGAGCATATCTAGATATGTCACCCGGTGGTTGGGAATAACTAGAGACCCCTGGGTACTGGGCATGGTGAAAGGGATTTCCATACCGTTCGAAGACCTCATACTCTGTCAGGACAGTATGCCCTTCCCTTATGTATGTATTAGGCCCTGATAAGGAGGTCCATGTTGACAAAGAAATGACCATTTTAAAATGACCAGCCTGAACACAGCGATAGAGATGATGAGACCCAACTGTTACATGTCGTCCATTGACCTTAAAGATGCTTATTACTCTGTATTAGTCAGAGATGAAGACAGAAAATTCCTCAGATTCCTTTGGAAAGATAACCTTTATGAATTCCAAGCTATGCCCAATGGGCTAGTTTGTGCCCCTCGCATATTCACTAAGATTCTTACCCCAGTGTTCTCTAATCTCAGGGAGATGGGACATGAGTGTTTCCAGTACATAGATGATTCCTTCGTACTGGGGGAAACAGAGGCACAATGCAGGGAGACGACCGACAAACTAGCCCAAGAACTAGATAGGTTGGGGTTCGTAGTGCATACAGAAAAGTCAGTTTTTGCACCTACGCAGAGTCTAATTTTCCTAGGGTTCCACCTGGACTCCGTCACTATGACAGTCCGGCCCACTAAAGAGAAGGTTGAAAAATTCAACATGGCTATCTGGAACCTAGCCAATACTGATGACCCTTACATGATCAGGGACATAGCGGGGATTGTGGGCCTCATGACTTCTCTCTTGCCGGGTGTCCAATATGGCCCGGAACATATAAAGGGTCTAGAAAGAGAAAAGAACCTTGCCCTTGAAAGGCACAAGGGCAACTTCGATTCACCCATGGTTATTGGTAAGGAAGGTTTAGAGGATATCAGTTGGTGGCTGGAACACCTCCCCACAGCTTCCAAGTGCATTCGAAATGAGGGGGCAGATTTTGAAATCATAACAGATGCCTCTAGTACAGGGTGAGGCGCCCACAGGGGCGCCACTTCCACCAAAGGTAATTGGAAGGAGGAGGAGGTAGACCTCCACAGTAACATTCATGAGCTAACAGCCATAAAATTAGGCCTCAACGCACTGGTCACAGAGAACGGGGTCAATGTGAAAATCAGAACTGACAACACTACATCACTGGCTTATGTTAGAAAAATGGGTGGGGTTAAGTCTGAAGCATGCAATAAGATAGCCAAAAAAATTTGGGAATGGTGTGAAGAACGGGACATTTGGTTAACAATAAACCACATCTCAGGGAAGGACAACGTCCTGGCTGACTACCTATCTAGACACTTCTCGCATGACCTAGAGTGGGAACTAAGTGAAAAGATTTTCAAAAAGGTGTGTAATACCTTTAGCAAGCCTGAAATAGATCTCTTCGCTTCTTGAGTAAACAAAAAGTTAGAAACTTTTGTCTTTTGGGGGCCCTAACCAGGCGCCTTGGAAATTGACGCTATGTCAATAACTTAGAGGAATAACTATATGTACATTTTTCCTCCTTTCAGCCTCTTGGGGCTCGTGATACAGCGGATCCGGCTTGAGCGGGTGACAGCCATCCTGATAACGCCAGACTGGCCGGGACAGCCCTGGTACGGTGGACTACAGCAGTCCGGGTGGCGAATGCTCAGGTTCAGGAAGGCCAAGGGCAACCTCTGTCATCCGGGGAAGCCGGCCAACAAAGAGCGACTGTCTGCTACCCCGCTCTTGGCATTTCGAACATTCTAAAAGGAGAGCTATCTCGTCAGGGATTTGACGGCAACGCCATCGAACTTATCACACAAGCCCGTAGGCCCGACACACGGAAGGCGTACAACACATACCTTCGTAAATGGTACGCCTTCTGTGCAGACACTGACACACAAATTCTCCAACCGTCGATCCAACAAGTGTGCAAGTTCCTGGCGAAACTGGCCAAAGACAAGAACGGCTACACCACACTAAACGCTGCTCGTTGTGCGCTCTCGGCCATTCTGGGTGACTTCCAAGGCCAATCAGTGGGCCAGCACCCCTACGTAAAGCTGCTTTTGAAGGGGGCTTATGAGATGAATCCACCAGCCCCTAGATACCAGGAGTTCTGGGATGTGAGGAGGGTTCTAGACCTCCTACAGACCTGGGACAATGGCACCATCGCACTCAGGGAGCTCTCCATTAAACTGGCCACTTTGCTCCTCTTAGTCACATCACAAAGTGGCCAGACCATCGTCAACCTTTCCAGCCAAGGTCTGAAAATGGGAGACAAGGTAGTATTCAAGATGACAAGACTCCTAAAGTCTAACAGGTTGGGGGACCCCATCAACACGATAGTCCTGAGGAAGTTCGACCAAAACCCTAGGGTATGCGTTGTCAGGTGCCTAGAAGAGTACCTGAAACGCACCCAAAACAAAAGGAAGAGCGAGAAAAACCTCCTGGTCAGCATTGTCTCGCCCCACCGCGGTATCTTCCGCGATACACTCAGCCGTTGGTTCATGGTCGTTCTTAAAAAGGCTGGTATCGATGTCAACCAATACAAGCTCCACTCCACCAGAGGGGCCTCTGCCTCAGGCATCCTTAAGGTGGGAGGAAACGTCAACACCCTCATGAGGAGAGCAGGTTGGAGGCAGGCGGAGTCTTTCGCAAAGTACTACCCAAACCAATCGAGGACGTGGTAGGGGGAATGCGCTCCTCGAACAGTGACTGTTATAGAGACTGAGAAACTGTTTATACCACTTCTGTCAAGCCACACCTTGTGTTAAATATAGATTTGATACTAAAAAGATTGTGTTTGGGTTTCTGTTGGGGGATTCAATTGCTCTGAAACTCTCGTAGGTTTCCGGAAACGCTTAGGTTTCCGAGGGATAATTTTGAAATTATTCAAGACTTACCTGTAAGTTGAGGTATAATTAAGATTATACTGAGGGAACCTAGCGGTTCAGGGAATATACGCCCTACCCACCCTCCCTCAACTTACTCATAAACTCGTCAAGTAGACATTATTTATAATAATGAATATAATCAGGGGGATATGGCCTACACATCCCAGTATATATTTTATCAGTTGTAGGCTTTCATCCCCCAACAGGCTCTTAAGGACTGACTGCGCATGCGCGACTCCACCTCTTGTATATTCCCTGAACCGCTAGGTTCCCTCGGTATGATCTTAATTATACCTCAACTTACAGGTAAGTCTGGAATAATTTCAAAAATCAATTGCACACCAACCCGCTCATAGCTATGTTTATGACACAGCTGCTGGGCATCTATTCAAGAAACCAAACACATTCTTAGATGTTGCTGTAGGAATAATGTGGGCCAACTGGAGAAAACGTGTCTCCAGGGGGTATTTTTAGTACACATAATACCTTTAGATCTTCTCCTCTGGCATGCCATGTTATATATAGCATATCGTGACACAACACTTATCTCCTTAACCTCCCACTTTTTGCTTATACACCGTATGCTCTTTCGCTTTCTCTCTCTCTCTCTAGTTTTATGTAAACACAATGTATGACCATGAAGATAACAGGTAATGTAAGTTCTTTCTTTCACCTTGATATAAGATACGACACACCACTTGTCCACTCTTTTTTTGGACATCTTAATTATACACTGTATTCTGTTTCACTTTCTATCTCTCTAGTATTATGTAAACATGATGTATAGAATAGTCAAGTATTACTTAAAGTAATCAAATTATTGACAACCTAGGGTTGACCATTACACAAGAGCTAGGCACAAGAAACTGCAGATATCAGACATGCTGTATGCTTTTTCATTGCTGGCCACTCTCCCCTGCCTCCACCTTGGATGGATAAGTGACCTCACCCCCTCTCTAACTGTGTGCCCAAGGAAGATTACTCTTCACAATTAGATGCTTTCACCTTTAGCCCTGCAGCAATTAGTTGATATAGGACCTAAGCCCATGGATTTAGCCATGCCAGCCAGATAAATTAAAAGAATGCCTGTTGCTAAGCAAATAATGACCATAGCATGAGGGGAATAACAGAAATGAATTTCCCAGACTTGAGTTCGTGGGAGTAGTAGGAGGGCAGCAGAAGCTCCCTCAGAAGTGATTAAATGCCTCATTACTAATGGCTACAACTTGCTTGTCCATGTTTATATATATTTTAGGATTCAGGGAAGTGCTGTTGTACTAATGAAATCATGTCCATATAACATGAAACTTGCACTTTTTTAAACCTAATTATAGTGATGAGAGATGTGGTTGGACAGGGGTGTTTCCTTGCTGTGCATAAATTAGGTTATATAGGCATTTCAGTCCAATGGATGCACAGCTCCTCTAATAGGTCTGCTGTGCAATTATTTTGGTAGCCATGAATATATGATTTAATAATGCAGGGCAGTGGTATTTTTTGACACCTTGTTATAACAGGAATAATGCCACTTTGAAGGGGAGGGAGTGTGAATCTATTCCCAAATAAAGACCATGGGATAACCCCCAGTCTTTACCCTGCTAGCACCACTCATCCAAATGATGTCTTTTTTACGTAAATCAGATGAGTTTTCACGTAAGAATGACGTAAATTGCACGAGTTGTGCTAGCTGGGTATTTGGTAATAGATGCATACATGCTCCCCTTCTACTACTATTACTACTTCTGCTAATGTTGTATTCACCTTTAGCCATCATGAACACTGTATGTGATTATGACTGATTGACCAATTACTATTTTCAAACTCAAAACTCTTCTGCTTGCCTTATTCCTTTATTACCCTATATCTCCAGAACAAAACAAAAATGTATAAAAGGAACATTGGTAATCTATGAAACATGTACAGTCCGGTGACAAATGGAGAGAAAACATGCAGTATGTACCCTGAAACAATATCAACTACACAACAGAATGATAGGGTGCCATTAATACCAACGACTGAGCAGATCTGTTGTTATTACTTGCACCCCCTATCAAATCCACCAGTTTTTGACATTAATTTCAAATTGACTGTTTTGGGAGGTAAATGACATTCTTAGGTATGGTAAATATCCCTAAAGTTGTTCTGAGATTCAATTTGAATGGTGTAAACATTGGCATCAAGATGAGCACAAACTTAGCAAAAGCCATAAAACCTCATTTCTGCTGGTTGGTGAATCAATAACTGCAAAATCAATGGGAAATATCATGACCTACAAACCTGATTTTCTCACTTTTTTGCACATAGGCTGGGAGAGAAAAGTCTAAAGAATGGGCTCGAAGTGAAAAAATATCTAAAAACTCAATTTGCATATTGCTAAATCAGCTGCACAACGCTAGGGTGCCAATAATACCCCCCCCCCATTCCAGTAATACCCATGGCTGCTCTAACCCATTGGTAACCTCTTCCTTTACCGATTACGCAATTATGCGTAGTTTGGGCCGATTCTGACCGATTTTGGGCCGATTTTGAGCACCCTGTATCTTCCTCAAAATCAATTGAAATCCTTAGATTTTTTTCATTGCTCCATCTTGAGTTGGGTTCCCCACACAGTCCAAAGAACTAATCTCTACCTCTTATAGGTTTTATATGGCAAACATGAGACAATAGGTTGGATTCAGCATAACAGTTTGCCATGGTTTTTATCAATATTTAAGCCAAAAATCATGAAAAACATCATATAATATTATTTTTTTGGTGAAAATTGACTTTGTACATTTTTCCATGATGAACAAAATGACATTGAAATTTTCAGTCTATTTTGATGCATTATTGGCCATTTGGACTGGTTTCCATGGAAACAGATATGCTAAAAGTGATGATTTCGGGATGATTGTGGTTGCCATGGTAACCAAAAGAATATTCCCAAAAATTCGCCATTCACCAAATTTCCAGTAAAAGTAATATTTCCTCTAATGTGCACTTTATTTCATCAAAATCGACTTAGGGATAACTGAGATATTGCAATTTGAAGTTTGATTGAATGAACGATTTTGCTAATTAGGACATCACTTTTCTGATGATAAATCTCACTAATTAAAATAGACAGAGAAAACTTGGGTTCTGCTCTTTCTGATCAACTAGCCTAGCTTAATCCATCACCATTTCCCTTCTAATTGGAATATTCACACAATTCCAAGAGTTTTTGAAAGTTTAAGCCTCCTAGTACACTACAAAATTTGCTCTGAAATACCCTGGTAAAAGAAGAGTTAAAGACTTCGTTGAGTGTAGTTCTCTCTAGGGCAGTGAGCCAACATCTTCTTTGATTATAAAAACAATGGTCAATGCTACTAATATGACAAACAGACAGACAGAGACAGACAGAGAGACAGAAATGATATCGTTAGACCCCTAAATTTTATTAAAGAGAAAGATAGACAGACAGACAGAGACAGACAGACAGAGACAGACAGCAGACATAGACAGAGACAGAGACAGAGGCCGAATTAGACAGTCAATTGGCGAGCTAAATTCTAAAGCTGATATACAATTCATGACTGTACCTTAGTTCTAAATACTGTTCATTGGCACGTGGTTAGTAATACTAAGCCAGTAGATTCAGTACCCCTTGAATGGTTTTTGAAGCAGAGACTGGTACACAAGTTGACAACTGTTGAATGTTTGTTTAATTCATGCACTCTCATTTTATAGTTTGTTTTTCTTTTGGTGATGTCAAGACTGCATCCTCTTGAAAAATGGGACAGAACAACCACGTGCGTAAAAAGATTTCACATGAAGAAAACGTAGCAATCTTTATGCTTCGTTAGATAATTGATTATAGACCGTTATTAATGTAGGCTCCATTATGTAGCTAGTTAGTAAGACAGGTAACTTTTGAGGTACCGGTACCGGTGGTTTGTAAAAAAGATTAAGTACAAACCTCTTTTCGCTTTAGGTAAATTAGTAAGTAGCTGTTTAATTGAGAATTATTAATGTATGATTTAGAGTTATAAATATGATTTAGCTTGGTTCTATAGGTGATTGCCGGATGCTACCATATCCTGAAGCAATGATGGACGTTAGCCGACTGAGATGTGGACGTGACAGTATGGTGTTATGCCCAGAAATACAAGGAGCTCAAATAAGGAAAAAAAGGATGAACTCAAGCTTCTTTTTTAGCAAGTCTGATGTAATAGGTATATGTGAGTCATGGTTTGACCAGTCGATGACAGATGGGGAATTAAAATGGAATAATAAGGCACTGATAAGGAATGACAGACCCACACATGCAGGAGGTGTTACCTTCTATGTTAAAAAGGAATATGCAAATGACACTGAAAGCCCATGCATACAAAACCTCAATACTGATGTATTCATCGTCCCCCACACAAAGTAATAGAGAGATACATTAAGCGTACTGATGATTATCTTGAAAACACTGATTGAGGGAGGGATATATGGCTTGGTGGTGACTACAAACTGCTCATTAGCCTACCTAATGAGTCTGCCCAGCCAAGACTATGGTCTTAACCCCTAGGTGTCCAAGCACGCTTTAAAGCGTGGTTGTAGGCTTAAATGGGGCTTAAATACATGTATATTGAAGGAATCCATCATCCAGATACTTCTACTGGTCCAATCTGCAAAGTTAGACCCTCTATAGAACCACCATGACCTCCCAAACACATTACAACCATTCATTTTGTTCTATCCTCATTATACCAAACACAGGGAGTCAAAACTTGAAAATGAGCTGTCATATTATATTATTCATTAGAGGGTCACCCTCTACTGGGCTAAGACCAGACATGAAACCAATATTATGCTAGATCATATACATCCAATGTCCTGAACTCTCATTAGATTCTAAAAGAAATGTTCTTATCCATCGAGATCATGCATTGTTACAAGCACATTATGTCTCCTGAGGGGTAGTACACATGTATGCAGAATCAGCTTTGAATGAGGCCTCAGAATTACAAGTATTATGTATGGGGGGAGACTGTATATTACACAAGAGAGACCAAATGCTACCAAATGACAACAAATGGAATGTTTTGGTAACTATGGTTACCAAACCTGACCAATAAACTCCATGTCCTTAACTAAAAGTCCTCACTGAGTTATGAGTATTCAGAAAATGTAATACAGAGTCAATATCAAAAGAGAAGATCAAAATAACACATGGGCTTATTCACTAAGTGATATAATTGTGAAATAATGTAAAATCTTCAAATAATTCTGGGCACCAAAAGGTTAACTGACTCACATAATCTCCAAAGTCTCATTGATACAACCACAAGACTTGCTGTTCAGTTTTAAACAAAATCCTAACTAATGCTGATGATAACATACATACGTTTCTCTGTTACCTGTTACAGCTATACAAAAAAGCCTAGCAAAGCCTGTTATACAAAGTTTTATTGGTAGAAGCTATAGAAATTACAACAAGTTAAATCTACACTACTGTATCCGCAAGAATTCTTCAGTACCTGCAAGGATTCTTCAGTACCCGCAAGAATTCTTCAGTACCCGCAAGAATTCTTCAGTACCCGCAAGAATTGTCTCTGTACCCGCAGGAATTGTTCAGTACCCGCAAGAATTGTCTTTGTACCCGCAGGAATTTTTCAGTATCCGCAAGAATTTTTTTTCTGCTGAAAATAATTATTTTTGGCATGTCCTCTTAGGGGCTCCGTAGTACGGCTATCTATTAGGAATGATAGAAGAATTATATATGGAATTTATAACTTAAAGGATAAGACTTAGGTTAATCGAGGATCCTTGCTTTTCTTTGTAGTAAGTATTTGTATACCATCCAGACAAAAAAAAATGTTACAGGGGCAGGAGAAGGAGGGGCAGTAGGAGTGGCCCTATGGGGCTGGTACATGGAAGGAGGGGCAGGAGGAGTTGGGAGGGATGTAGGAGTGGCCCTATGGGGCTTGTACACGGGAGGAGGAGCAGGAGGAGTGGAGAGGGAGGTAGAAGTGGCCCTATGGGGCTGGTACACGGGAGGAGGTGCAGGTGGAGTGGGGAGGGAGGTAGGAGTGGCCCTATCGGGCTGGTATATGGGAGGAGGTGCAGGAGGAGTGGGTAGGTAGGCAGGAGGAGCCGTATGGGGCTGGTACACGGGAGGAGGGGTGGGGAGGGGGTAGGAGTGGCCCTATTAGGCTGGTACATAGGAGAAGGTGCAGTAGGAGTGGGGAGGGAGGTAGGGAAGGCCCTATGGGCCTTGTACATCGGAGGAGGTGCAGAAGGAGTGGGTAGGTAGGTACAAGCGGCTATATAGGGCTGGTACATGGGAGGAGATGCAGGAGGAGTGGGTAGGTAGGTAGGAGCAGCCCTATATATATGGGGCTAGTACATGGGAGGAGATGCAGGAGGAGTGGGGAGGGAGGTAGGGACGGCCCTATGGGGCTGGTACATGGGAGGAGGGGCAGGAGGAGTGCGTAGGTAGGTAGGAGTGGCCCTATGGGGCTGGTACATGGGAGGAGGTGCAGGAGGAGTGAGGATGGGGTAGGAGTGTCCCTATGGGGCTGGTACATGGGAGGAGGTGCAGAAGGAAGTGGGGAGGGAGGTAGGGACGGCCCTATGGGGCTGGTACATAGGAGGAGGTGCAGGAGGAGTGGGTAGGTAGGTAGGAGTGGCCCTATGGGGCTGGTACATGGGAGGAGGGGCAGGAGGAATGGGGAGTGAGGTAGGGACGGCCCTATGGGGCTGGTACATGGGAGGAGGTGCAGGAGGAGTGGGTAGGTAGGTAGGAGTGGCCCTATTGGGCTGGTACATGGGGGGAGGTGCAGGATGAGTGAGGATGGGGAAGGAGTGGCCCTATGGGGCTAGTACATGGGAGGAGGTACAGGAGGAGTGGGGAGGGAGGTAGAAGTGGCCTATATGGGTTTGTACACGGGAGAAGAGGTAGGAGGAGTGGGTAGGGAGGTAGGACTGGCCTCTATTGTTTTGTACACGAGAGGAGAGGTAGAAGGGGTGGGTATGAAGGTAGGACTGGCCTCTTTGAGTTTGTACATGGGAGGAGCTGCAGGAGAAGTGGGGAGGGAGGTAGGAGCGGCCCTATGGGGCTGGTACATGGGAGGAGGGGCAGGAGGAGTGAATATATGGTAGAAATAAATACATAAAATAATGAAATAAATACATAAATTCATTAATTATCCTTTATACCCTAGTCCCTCTATACTACATGCTACTACATGGTTTCATGAATACGCATGTGTCTACCTGGTACTACCAGTGCTACATGTACCACTGGATATTTATAACTGGCCCCTAGTGTATCTGACTGCCCAGGTGTGACTGGGTACTGTTGCTCTACTCTGGTTGGCCCATATAATACCCTCAATGTTATTACAGTATGTAAGGTGTCATACACTACCACACCTTGACCCACATAGCCACAAACAGGTGACCTATATAGTTCAGCCAATAGGAATAGAGCACAGGTGACAGTTGACTGTTTGAACCAGTTAGAACCTCGAGGCACACAGAGACACAAGCTAAGTGCATGTAGTTATTAGGTTGCTTTAATTCATTATATGTACAGTTATATTTGGATTATATGAATTAGGTTATAAGAATTAGATTATATGAATTAGGTTATAAATATAAGGCTCAAGCCAAGGTGTCCTACATGATAGTATTACAAGGCTATATATTATAGTCATTTTACACATTGACCACATAATTGTGATTGTATACTTTTACATGTTACTCTCTTATTTGCATCTAGGATGCAATCTGCAGCTGGCTGAAGAAGTAACTAGAAGTCACAAAGGAAACCATGGTCCATTCTCCCATCCATACTTCCTACCTCCCCCCTCCTGTGTGTGTACCAGGACCCAGAGGCTTCTTCTACCTCCCTACCCACCCCTCCTACCTCTGCTCCCGTGAACAAACCCATAGAGGCCACTCCTACCTCCCTACCCACCCCTCCTACCGCTCCTCCCGTGTAGAAACCCATACAGACCATTCGTACCTCCCTACCCACTCCTTCTACCTCTCTTCCCGTGTACAAACCTATAGAGACCACTCATACCTCCCTACCCACCCCTCCTACCTCTCCTCCTGTGTACAAATTCATAGAGGCTAGTCCTACCTCCATACCAACCCCTCCTACCTCTCCTCCCGTGTACAAACCCATAGACACCACTCCTACCTCCTTACCCACCCGTCCTACCTCTCCTCTCGTGTACAAACCCATAGACACTACTCCTACCTCCCTACCCATTCCTCCTACCTCTCCTCCTGTGTACAAACCCATAGACACCCCTCCTACCTCCCTACCCACTCCTCCTACCTCTCTTCCCGTGTACAAACCCATAGAGGCCAGTACTACCTCCCTACCCACCCCTCCTACCTCTCCTCCCGTGTACAAACCCATAGAGACCACTCCTACCTCCCTACCCACCCCTCCTACCTCTCCTCCCGTGTACAAACCCATAGAGGCCAGTCCTACCTCCCTACCCACCCCTTCTACCTCTCCTCCTGTGTACAACCCCATAGAGACCCCTCCTACCTCCCTACCCACTCCTTCTACCTCTTCTCCCTTATACAAACCCATAGAGACCACTTATACCTCCCTAGCCACCCCTTCTACCTCTCCTCCTGTGTACAAACCCGTAGACACCACGCATACCTCCCTACCCACCCCTCCTACCTATCCTGTCGTGTACAAACCCATAGAGGCCACTCCTACCTCCCTACCTACCACTCCTACCTATCCTCTCATGTACAAACCCATAAAGGCCAGTCCTACCTCCCTACCCACCCCTCCTACCTCTCCCCCTGGTCAAAGCCTCCAGAGACTGCCCTTACATCCTGATACACTCTGTCTGTCCTGATACACCACTGTCCGTCCTGATAAGCACTGTTCGTCCTGATACACCCCTGTCCATCCTGATACACTCCTGTCCATCTTGATACACCCCTGTCCATCCTGTTTTACCATGGAAAATGAATAAGGCAGTATCAACCTACAAGTAATTAAGACTAAAATGATGAAAGGTTGATGGGAAAAATAAATGATGAAAAAAATAAAAATTAAATGATTCAGCCATAGCCCCTTCCCACCCTGGTGAACAATCCTATAGCCCAAAGCTAGTGCCTCCCTAAGCTAAACACAATGTATTTAAATGCCTCCCAGAGCTAAACACCATGTATCTAAATGCCTCCCAAAGCTAAACACCATGTATCTAAATGCCTCCTGAAGCTAAACACTATGTATCTAAACACCACCTAAAGCTAAACACTACCCATCTAAACATTTACTCATTCTGCACACCTTAAAGCTAAACACTTATCAAAACTAAACACTTGTTAAATCAAACACTTTATAGCTAAACATGTTTAAAGTTAAACATGTTTAGTCAAAAATTTTGTTTAGAAAAGTGGGACAAGAATGTGTTTAGCTATGTGTTTAGATCCTACACACTGGTGTTTGGTTGCTAAACACCAAATTAACAGTGATATCTGCATAATTATATCCAGACTTTGGAAAAACTTCCACCTTTAAATTTAGAATTAAAGACATCAAGCCTGCACCCAAACAATAACTTTCTTCTCCGGTGATACTGTGTATTTGACCCAACTCCATCTCCTATGTTTGTATTCTCTTTTCCACCCATGATATCCTTGACAATTAAGTACTAGTTTATGATTTCTGAACTGAACCCGACACCTTGTCGTGATTGTCACACTATCTATGCCTCTTACTCAGGTGTGGACTAAACTAGTCACCTCTACCCCCTCCCCCCATGGTCTTTTCACCAGCCATACCACTCATGTCCTATTACAGGCTATGAGTGAGTGTGTAGAGTGAGTGAGTTATTAGTATGGATGTTGTATAAAAGTAGTGAGTATGGGCCGCCCACTGGTGTCACAATACCCCCCCCCCCCTTTTTATTTGTTATGGAGTCTCCTTATGTTTCCTCACTAGCATTGTATTGAAATCATATAACAACATGTATGGTTGGAATCAGCGTTATGAGCCGGAAGATGTATTTCTTTACTTAGTTATTATGTACCACTGGTCATGTAGGGAGGGAAATGCCACTGTATTTGTACCTAACTTTGAATAAGAGGTTAGACACGCTCAGTCATTGACATTGACATTGACATATGACAAGTTTACAATCATGGCGTCGAATGTTATTATTTTGTGGGTTTTCTATGCATATATATATATATATATATATATATATATATATATATATATATATATATATATATATATATTCTATATGAATGGGTCTATGCATGTCATCTACCCTCATGAATATATCGGTTTTCCATATTGCACTAACTATTGATTTGGTAGAGTTATATTTTCTTAGTTTTTGTATCTAAAAGGAAAGACTATATATTAGTTTAACAAACTCTTGCTTATTGGTCTCTTTGTCTTTTTGGTACTCGTACAACTATGGTGATACCGTGTGATAAGACTTATGTTGACTGTCCCTCGTTACATATTTCAATGAATACGCTGGCATCTACTAATGTCCCGAGTGTAAGTTCATGTTCACGACCAAGTTCATACTGAAAAGGCACAGAAACTTTTCCATTGCAGACAAGTCGCCTTGAAATACATAGGTGGAATCTACCAAAATTTGAAAACAGTTTTTGAAGCACAAGCAGATTTTTCTATTTTTCCTCCCTACGGAAATTCAAAAATGTACCCTTACAAAATTACCTTCGACTACGAAGCTTTCTTCAGACCGGCCAAAGAACCGTTGACTGAACACGTGTCAGTCCTATGGGAACAGTCCTCTGTCGGCTAGCGTCACATCCGACTTTCAAGGACGCGAAGGTCCGGTCTGCTTTGTGAGACAATCCGACACAGATTCAGACCCCTTGTTGGATAAAGTTTTGAATTACATAAACAACACTGCCAAGGTCATCGGGGAAGCAGTGCTAGAACTTTACCGGCCGACGTTAGCAAAGTTAGATGAGAGGATAGCTGAAGCTCTCCACCTAGAGGAGGTGTTCAGGTCTCCCGGCATTGACTTCAATGAAACTCGGACAAGACACCCTTTAGTTAAACTGAAGAAGTTCCGGTTGTAGGTTTCAACTTTGGGCGTTATGACTTAAATCTGATCAAAGTACAGCTTCACTCTTTCTTCTCCTCCAAAGACTGAGAGAAGGAAGAATTCAGTGTCATAAAGAGAAGTAACCAATACTTGGCGATTTACACTTGACACACTGTTTTCTATGCAAATTATCTACTAGCTTTCACAAGAAATCAGCACAAAGGTCACTTTCCTTACGAATGGATGATATCTACCAGGAAACTGGAAAACAGAACACTACCACCAAGATCTGCATTTGACAGCAAACTGACTAGCACCAAGATGTCTGAATCTGACTACGCTGAATGTGAAAAAGTTTGGTCCGAACAGAACATGCAAACTTTCAGAGATTACTTGATCCACTACAACAACAAAGACGTGAAACCCTTCATAGAGGCACTGAATAATCACGCTAAATTTTTCAGGGAGCGCAACATTGACATGTTCAAAGACGGCATCTCCCTTTTGGGTTTGACTTTACGGTTCCTTTTTCAAACCACAGAGACCCCGTTTGTGACCTTCCACCATTTTGACTCCCACCTCCACTCTCTGATCAAATAAAATCTGGTCAGAGGTCCTTCCACAATCTTCCATAGATTTCACGATAAGGGTGCTGTGCTGATAAGGGAACACAAGTACGGCGAATAAGCGAGAATGTGCGAACACATCTTAGGTGTAGACGCTAACTCTCTGTACTTGCACTGCATGAGCGAAGCACGCTGCACAGGTTATTACCTGGTAAGACGACCCGAGACCGAGTTCAAACAGAAAATTAGGCAAAGACACTCTAAGAGCGCTTTAGACTGGTTACGCTACGTGGAGCACACCCCACAGGGTGAAACTTCGCCACGCTTTCAACGGAGGGGAGGTATCTCTAGGCCGAAAAATTCGTGTAGACGGTTTTCACCCGCCCTCTAATACCGTTTTCCAATTTCACTGGTGTTGGTTCCATGCTCACGAGTGCATACCACTGCGCAGATATCAGTGTGCTTCAGAGAGAAACATGACAGAACAGCTAGAGTAACCGCTTACTTAAAAGCTCTAGGTCACAAGTTGATTGTCTAATGGGAGTGTGAATGGAGAAAAATGAAACACCAGGATCCGCAGGTTATGGCGTCCGAACAACACTGGAAGGTCGACGACTTGAAAGCGATTCGAAATCCTATGACAGAGAATGACATCATATCCTCTGTGAAAGACGGGACTACGCCTCCTCACCTACATGAATACTTCGAAGAAATGACTCCTGTTTTCAAGATCATGATCATTTCGAAAATCGACATAGGAACTCACATGACAGACTGATGAACGCTCCTCAGAGATCCTTGATAGGCAGTTACCACAGAAAAAAGATTCTCTTGGGAAGACCTCTTCTTAAGTGGTATTTGGATCATGGTCTAATAGTCACCGAAGTGCAGATGTTCATAGAATACTTTCCTAGATGACCCTTCGCCAGTTTCACAGACGAAGCAACCGCAGCGCGAAGACATGGTGATGTAAACGCAGACGAGAAAATTCTGTCAGACTGTTACAAGTTGATGGGAAACACCACATACGGTAAAACAATTTGCAACAAAGAAAAACACACCACTATGAAATACACTAGAGGTCGAACCTTCAAATTATTGACCAATTCCTGGTGGTTCAAAAAGGGTACAGAGTTGAGCACATATCTCTTTAAAGTCGAACTGCAACCAAAATCAGTCAGGAACAATCTTCCTATTCAAATAGGATTCATGGTGTACCAGTACGACAAGTTGAAAATGTTAGAGTTCACGTTCGACTTTTTGGATAAATTTATCGATCGACATGATTATGCTCTTTGTCAAATGGACACTGACAGTCTTTACATGGCTCTCAGTGGCAAATCGTTGGACCAACTCGTGAAACCCGACCTGAGAGACGTACTTTAGAGAGAAACAAAATTGGATTCCAACCGTGGTGTGCGATGACCACTTAGAGCTTTTCGTAAAAATAAAAACCTAAGGTGTCAAAGAATGGATCCCCCTCGCTTGTTGTCAGAAACGATACATTCACGATCGGAGAACTCCGGGTATTTTCAAATCCGAGTGGGAGGGTGATGGAATTCTAAGTCTCAACTCCAAGACTTACATTTGCTACGATAAAGACTCGATAGGTGAAAGAAAATCAAAGAAATGGAGTGCAAAGGGTGTCATAAAAAAACACGTTCAAGAACCCATAGACTTCTTGGATGTTCTTTTGAAAAGAAAAACTATCCACGCTGTTAATACAAATTTTAAAGTAATAGAAAACAAAATGCACACTTACACTATAGAGAAAAAGGGACTGAGTTACATTTGTGTATCAGTGTTGAAAAAAAAAACAAGACAATGTGTACTTGCAATCCCATTTTCACTTGGGAAATAATAGATGCATCAGATGTGTTGTTCTTTAAGGCCCCGTTGTTAAACCAAGGTGTTCATAAAGTGTTTGTTTCTAATGTTGTATTTGATTCACGAGAACACATGTAGTTTTGTCAAAAGGCGATATACGATAGAATCGATCGACACATTGCTTTCTCTTTTGGAGAGCTCAGACTTCTTGAGAAAGATGTGTCATTGTTCAAAGGGAACATTCCACTCTTTTTGTCAAAAGTGTGTCGACCGAATGTTGTGTAGCAAAGTTCCTTACCCCGGTGAACCAGCTGCTCAACTGAGAAGTATCATGTCCAGACAAACTGAATGGAGTACTTGGTATAGCACTTCAGTGGATTTCACTTGTAATATCGATGAGATGTGGATGGGAAATATGGCTTACACCTATCCTTTATTTTCAAGAGGGTACTTGCTCCAAGATTACACCATATACAGTCTGAATTATGACAAACAAAAGTTGAATGTGTACATCTCAATGTGTGGGTTATTGCATGTTCCTCTCCGATATTCGACTATGTTATGTAGAAAGTGTGAACTTGTATTTAGCAACTTGTAAATAATGAAGTGTAAATATTATTTATCAAAATAAAAAAATAAAATAAATTTGTTTGTTAAGTTTTTATTTTTAGTAAACCCGCCCCTACCCAAGGGCCCCCCCCAAATATTTCCTTTTTTTTGTGTGTTTCTTTTCTTGGCAAGCTTTCAGCTTGCCCTTTTTTTATTTGTATAAAAAATATCTCACTATAGTCACACCCTCATCTACGTAATAAACCACATCTCTCTATGCTAATAAGGTCACGTAACTACTTGCTTGCATACAGCTGATGGTATTATGTGTGGACAGCCAACCTCCATTTTGGCAAAAAATTTAAAAAATTCAGAGTCATGTCACCAAGTTTTTCAAATTTCCCACCAAAATGACAACCTCTGATTGGTCCATTCAAATTAGGGTCATGTGACCTTATTTGCATAATAGAGGTCACATGACCTAAACAGCCAGCCAATCAGAGGGCGCCATTTTGGCGGCACACCACAGGGGGTTTGGGTCACGTGACAATTTTGAATTTCTCGCCAGAAGGGAGGGTTCTGATTGGTCCATTTTGGTGCCACACCACGGGGGGGTCTCGGTCATGTGACCCCACATTTGAATTTTCCGCCAAAAGAGAGGCCTGTGATTGGCTGCATCCCCAGTGAATAATATCCTTTGATCAGCTAGAGTCCCATTTCGATACAAACTATACTACTATGGGCCTTATACCCTAAACTCCAGTCAGGGGCTGCCGCAGAAAGGGTGTTCAGGGATATTATAGTAATTTGGTATTATAACCAAAAATAAATACAAAGTAAATGGAAGTCATGGCTTGCCCTCTGGAACAGTTATAACAGGATTTCTGGTAAACAACAGGGCTGAGGACTATGTAGAGTGTGTGGATATACTGCTGGCCCATAATTATCAGAAACTCAAGTGCACAACGTCCTTGAAGATCCACTTCCTGCATCTGACCTCACATTCTTCCCCCCAAAAAAATGTGGCTTAGTAAGTGACATACATGGGGAGACATTCCAACAGGACCTCTCAAAGCTGGAAAAATGCTCCCAAAGATAGTTGATACACTCTCTTCTAGCAGACTAGTAATGGGGTCTGAAGTGGGACAAGCCCAACATTGTGTACAAGAGGCAGGTAAATCAGTCCCCACGAAGTGTCAACTATCTAGCATTTTGAGCTTATTCACTATTTTTAAGGACCTCACAGAGTCAAAGGATGAGCAATTCATTAGATATGGGTGTGGAAATTGTAATCAAAGATAAATAGATCTGATTTGATGTAAAGTCTGCACTAATATGGATTTGGCTACCGAGGATAAAATTGGCAATTCTAGGATAGTATGGGTATCTCAAAATTGAGAGCCGACAGCAAAAAAAAAAGATCTTATGTTTGAATTCCCCAGGTCAAAATACATGGGAATTAATGGGTTTCATGTCTGTTTTTTTTTTGGTGAGAATTTGTTGTACAGTGTAATTGGAGGTAGGTACTGGAAGATCTAGTATCTAGCATCAGGGTGTTTTTTTCTCTTTTTAAAAAGAATACACTAAGTCTAATCTTTTAAAAATCGTTTTCAAAAGCATTTCTCTTTCTGTTTTCTTTTCAAATTTTCATTCTTTACAAAACCGTGTAAAATGGTCCAAAATGAAATCATTTGAAGAAAGATTTGAAGTATTGCTCTTTGTAATCTTTACAAAATCTTTTTATTTTTCTTTTAGTGAAAAGAAAATATTTTAGTATTTTCTTTTGTCCAAAACCTGTTGCTCAGGGTCAAGTTAGGGCCACCACTTGAGGTGGGGATAAGGAATTCGGAAACTTGAACATACTTTTTTAAATATATTTTTCTTCAGATTATTAAAGAATATGACTTTACAAAGGCTATAAACATAAAAGAATTCACAACAATGAATTTGGTAGTGTTTTGTTTTAGAAAGACTCAAGTCATGTGTAAGATTTTCTTCATATTTTCTTTATATTTTCGTTCTTTGTAAAATCTTTCCAAAATCTTTTTATGGATATGCAGATAGGGTCATGTGATCCTCCCCTATGGATGGTTGGTCTATGGATAATCTTTTTGAAATCGTTAGACAAATTTTACCTCTGTAATCTTTAAAGGTGAAAAACGAAATTACAACGAGAAATATAGCCTTTCTTGTTTGAAAAAGAAAATACAGAGAAAATCATTACATGAATATCTAATTTTTGTCACATGATCCCTGAGAGCCAATGATTGAAGGGATACCCTCCTGACATTATGACATAATAGGGTGTTTCCCAGGTCTGTTTATCAAATTGTACGTATCAGCATAGAAACAACATAGAATTCATTCTCTGAGAATCTAATAAAGATTTTAGTATTCTAAAGAAAATCCAAAAAATGAAACTTTCTATATTCTTTACATGTTCATTTTCTTCAAAATATTTTGAAATTCACTGAAAAGAATTTAAAGGGAGAAATAGGTTTTCTTTCCAAGTTGAATATATATTTTCTTTATTAGATCTTTTCTCTAAAACGATTTTATAAAGATTTTTTTTCAAAGTATGAGAAAAACGAACCAGGTCTCTCCCAGCTAGGACATTCAGAGGCAAACAGGTGTTCTGGTTCAACTATATCAGCTATTATAACTCACAAATCGGTTTTCAACCTCACATAACTTTTTAAGGCTTCCTGAAAATCATTCGTCTTGAATGTTTGCTTATATTAGATATTCGGATTATTTGGGTTGAAGAGCTTTTATATGGAGTGATGTAGGCCCTAGGATCCAGAAGCATTTTGCTAGTTTGTGATCTATGTTCCTATTCTTCCAGGCCTCTTCTTCTTGATTGCCAATATAATATTCATCAAATGGCCAATTATAATTTGAGTTCAAAGTGTGAGCATTCCCTTTCATTAACCAGGTTCATTGCTCAATGTTAAGTGGTTTGAAACCAGGGTAATTTAGATGTTACAAGGATGCTTCAAGAGTCACTAATAGCAATAGCTGATGTGGCGTGAGGTTTAAGAAATGAAGGCAGGGCATTATACAAGGATAGGTCTTTAATTATGATTATGACCAATAATATCAGTTCCATTAAAAAAAACCAACAACATATGGTATAAATTCTGTTTAATGTGTGTAACTACTCCACTGTACCCATACAAACAATAGTAACTGTTTAATAAAGAGACACTGAACCATACCAAGTAACATTTATAACAAGGTACAAAAGCAACAAACACTAATTGTAAACAAATAAGTCAATATTGAAGTAATAACAGAAAATATAAGGGGAATATTGACCTGTATGCTAAAACCAATTTGCCATACCTTTGTTCACAACATACATATATCTGATAATATCTATTTACATTTAAGTCTACATGGACCACATTTTCAAAGTAAGTACCATGTGTTTCTGCCAGCATGAATTATGTAATAACATCTTTGGTTTTGAGACAGGGTTTTACCTTATCTCAGAATTCCATTTTCAGGTAGTGTCGAAATAATGCACTTCATGTTAATTTTACACTACTTTCCTGAAGAAAGCTGAGCTCCTTTTTCAGTAGACAAAATTACTGACAAAACTGCAAGATTTACTATGCTTCAAACCCTTGCCATCACAATGACTGGGAATAACACAGTATTGATTGTTTTCCACTGTTGGTATGGAATATATCAAACAAACTATAAAAATAGGTACTGTTCCACTTAATTTATTAAGTGATGGCATTAGAAAATTCAGGAGAGTACAACCTACAGCCTCCACGTTCTTTATCATCTTTATCATAATAAAGAATAAAGGTGCTTTAGACCACTTGTTGCTCCCCTATCTCACACGGTGTGTATTACACAAACTCTATGACACTCAGTCTAGGACATGTGAACCTTTATGATTCTTTAGCAGGCAGTTTTGGGAAGGTTTATACAGACCCTACCCATGATATTGCTTCCACAATTCAACTGTTATCCTATCAGCAATGTGTCAACATGGAGTATTTTATCAACCATATCTTCTTTAAAAGCATTCATTAATAGAGAATGCTGTCTGATATCAAAAAATAGGTGCAGCCCATAAAATAGAAATATTTAGCATTAAAGGCACAGATTTCTCAGAACATTGAGCAATCAATGTAGGAGTTACATTGTTAATGGGTTAATGCCATATGAAGGTATTCATACTGTATATATCTTTGTTGACTTCAGTCAGTTTCAACATTCAATTACATCCACCGGGACCTCTCATAAGCCTTAATCACATTTTTATAAAGGTACATAAGGAACTCCAGTAATATGTGACAAAAGGCCAAAGGCAATAGTCATTTGTCATGTTAGAGTCACTACTTTAACTGATGGCACCAGGAAAAGGAGTTCGAGCTGCCTTAGCCTACATATTAAATATACCATAAACATGCCACTAGCATTAAAGCCCGGGGGCTAATACCGTATTCATTCTAATAAGCACACCTTCTCTAATAAGCCCACCACCATCTTTTGGTACCTCAAATCATGCAATGCAGTGCAATAACAGAGATTCTGACAACTATTTTGACCACGATTTTTAAGCTTTTGGGGGTGCGCTTATTGTATTAGAATTGATCTTTGTATTGATGTTTTGAGCATCTAACAATTAAATTTCCGCACATGTGCGCTTATTAGAATGAATACATAGTCTTTTTACAGTGCCACAACACCCAATGTAGACTTGTAGTCATATTAAGCACACGATTGGTTAATATTAACATGATAATAAAGATATGTATAAATACAGTGTCTGTAGTCAGTCTACAAATGGGTGTCGTTATAAGCAACCCATTTCATATTGAAAGACACTGGTTCAACACTGTTACAAGAAGATTACAAAGATTCAAATTCAGTCATGGCACTAATTGCACATGTATTATTATACTTTCATATCACCTGTTGTAGAACAGATTATTGTGTGATACCTACACCAAGGAATAATTTCATATAGAACATCTAGGGGTTATTTCAAAATGATGCTAATGTGTTATTATTTTGAAATATGCTCCAATCTTTTCTCTGACATCAAGATGTCTTCTTGAAAATAGAATAAAACACTGAGCACAAGTAATTGTTGACAATGGCGTTACTACGATGTACATTGTTCCCTTTCACAGAGGATAATATAGCTAGGTGGTAGTGTGTGTGTATATTGCTTGTGAATAGACAGCCACATCAATATCCATGTGGCGGAATCTTCCATAGATATAGTCATTTTCACTAGTATTGGATAGGCATGTTTTATGTTAGTGACACTAAAATGATGTATGCCGTTGAGATCACAAGGAATCGGAATTAGGTTAAATTCTCAGATTTGTACCTACTATCATTAATACCTCTATTCAGCTGAGCAGCATTGCCTTAAGCAGAATTCACCCCATTATACTGGCCATGCTCTAGGTTAGTACGTTTAAGATACAGCAAGGTTACCCTTTCCCTACCGATAGTGCATTAATGCACTACCATTAGTAGTGCAGATAGTGCATTAATGCACTACCATTGGAAACGCCAATAGTGCATTAATGCACTATTTCTAATTTTCTTTCTGAAAAGTTTTTCTTAGATTTGTTAGTGAAATAATGATGCTATGAAGTACATTTTTCAGCAAGACATCAGAAATATCACTAATAATCATATTCTGTGTATTTTTCTCAAGACAACTTTGCTTTAATTATGTAATGTACTGCTGAAGTGAACATGATGCATTATTCTCTAAAATGGCAGGCTGTGGAGGTGCATTGCATGTGCAGAGTATGGCTGTTATGTAATATGCACTGGCCTATACACCGGTAGGCAAAAGGTTAAGGCTCATACTGTGTTTTAGATCACGGTCATATAGTGCTTAGTTTCACCGTAAGTCAGTGGCTTTATACTAGGTCAAGGGGTCCAATGTCCTTTATGGCAAGAATATAAATCGGTCTAGACCATGCATTAGGCTTCCTCTTCAACAAGAAAGGACCTCAAAATATGTTAGAGAATCCTCCCGGCCAACTGTCAACTATACATTCAATATGTTTGTAAATCGAAGACAGCTTTCAAACAACGTAAAGGTACATAAAGGTAACTGTTAATGCACTCAGTTCCGTCACAGCACCTGCTTGCATCAACTGCAGAGTGGACCTCATCAGAAGGCCTATTTATATCATTTTTTCCAATATGTACATATCCAATTCTTTTGATGAAGTTCCTTCATCATTGTACACTATTTATTCGTGCCATCCACTCATTTCATGGGTAGAATATACTTAATCCAAAGTTGGGAAACTAGTCACCTGTATAGCATTCCTAGTAGTAGACACCCTTGGAATTCATGGAGAGACTTAGTAAACCACGAACTGTAGAATCTAAATAACCTTTCCCAACATGTCCTTGTAGGCTGTAGCAGTAATAATCGATATCCAATGGAATTTCATTATCAATAATCCAGTAGAGATGTGCACATAATGTCTATGAGCTCAGGCACATGTCAGACTATGTTTGTCCCAGGCATTCGACTGCAAAGAATCAAAAAGCCATGAATGAAAAACATAATATCAATTATGTATGTGAATTACTTTAAAAAAGAAATTGATACCATAAAACCGTACATATAAGTGCAGCTTATGGGATGTTTCTGAACTCAGGTTGCGGCTTATACCAGAGGTTTTATATAGAAAGGACTGCGGACCCTTTCAGGCACGAGGTGCAGCTTGTAACCTTTGCTCAAAGTCAGGGTGCGGGTTATATATGGGAGCGGCTTATATGCAAAGTTTTATGGTATTCTCGTATCAACAGTATGACTTGATTAGATTAGCATGATTTATATCATCAAAGCATACACATAATTCAGATTACCATTCTGAACATAAGATCAGGGTTACTGCTACCACATTTGAATGATTTTGATATTTGAAGTAGCTCCTATGTCAAGATGATGCATCAATGCAGACCCTGTGATTACCAACAGACAGTCAAGATGTGAGGAAGAAGTTGTCTATTGTCTTTATAAAATGCACTCAGATGCATTCGTGCATTGTAGGACAACAGACAGTCTTAATGTAAAGAAGGAGTTGTCTATTGTCTTTATAAAACGTTGTAGATATCCTACCAAACAATCAAGTACCCAATCAAAGTATCTAGACCATTTATTGGTACTTGACTGGATTACAACTATGGTGACCTTGCTCAGGTGAACACTGTACTGCTATAATGCACTAAAGATCACTTCTATTTAGGGAATAATGCGTGGGGCATGGCTGTGGGAGTGCTCTAGACTGTATTGAGACATCGAGGGGCCTTATAGGCCCCGAGACTGTATTGAGACATCGAGGGGCCTTATAGGCCCCGAGACTGTATTGAGACATCGAGGGGACTATAAGGCCCGAGACTGTATTGAGACATCGAGGGGCCTATAAGGCCTGAGTTCAGAAATGCAGGGTCAATCAGCCAATCAGAACCCAGCATTCAGGATAATGCACTCTGGCTTCGCCCAGCAGTGTTATAACATGCAGCAGTGCATAGGCTGCCGTTTTATGATATATGATAATGCATGATGGAGTGCTGGCTAGCAACCTGGAGCATGTTGCTCCTATGGCAAAAAGAGCTGTCAGTAAGTACCCTCTTTTCAAAAGAAGTTACGCTCTGCTTCAACATTCAACTTGCACTCACCACATTAGTCTGAAAAGTCACCTGCCTTGTTTAAAACAAAGAGAGCTGCAGTATCAGGTACCCACTCATGTTACAAACACTATAGTATATTATACTGACTGACTTCTCCCAACTACGTCCCTCCTCAAATCCCCCTTTTTTAGCACCATACTTGAATGACCAATGAGCAACAAACGGGACAAGTTATAGCTACATGAAAAGAAAGGACTGCAAATGAGGGCATTTTTAGCCAGCTCTTCCTTTTACTATAGGAGCAACACTCTCCGGCTCTTATTGAGGCAGTATTCCTGTTGAGTGTTAATGCATCATCAAAGAATATTATAATTGTGTAGTGTTCTACCCCTTCGATTCTAATCGAATCCTTCGATAGAAAACTAGGAACAACTAATCAGGTTCCAGTTAAAGCTTATTGTCAACAATGCACTAGGCACTAGCCGTTCTTTGTGACAGTTACAGGCAGTAGTGTTCAACCACTAACAATCCAACACTAGTCGACTAGCTCAGTCGACTAGTGCCGGGTAAAAAGGAAACAACATAAACCTCCCCTAAGAGTAACTAACACATGGTAGTTGGGCAGCCGATCACCATCTTGTAAGATGGTCCATCACGGCTGGACTGACCTTGAGGAAGGCCGTACAACGGCCTTATATACGCTAGAGTCGAGGTCCACATGACCCTATGGTGACGTGGCACTGGACTCCAGCGCCCCAGGGGTACAGTAAGAGAGGTGTTCTCGACGTTGCAAACGGGGAGCCTCAAAATATATCGAAGTTCCCTGGAAGCGACTTGCGACCACCACAATTGTGTGGATATGAAGCCATGAAAACTATCGGGCCCATTGGTGTCATGATACATGGATGACATTCTAGAGGCATTCGACCCTTACGCTCTATACACTCCCATAATGCTGGCATGATGCCCCAGTGCACTACTGGCAACTAGACTGGCTAGAATTGCATTAAATTAGTGCATTGTGGCGACCAGGGAAATTTTACATTAATCCATTATATGGCTAATGGTGGTTAAATGATCAATTTCAGTTCTATAATGCTATAGATAATTTATTAATGACACATATCAATTAATTGGGAGCAGACTGATTCCTGAGCTTTTTACACTGAAGGTTACAAACAAATGCTTATCCTCTAAAATACTCAAAAACCTTATGAAACATTAACACACCTGATATATCAATGAGAAAAAGCTATATCTGGAACCCCCCAGGGATATATGGCACTGCTCTAAAAACCTGTTTTTTTTCACCTGTTTTCAACTTTGGAAGCCAACCAACAAATCCAGATGTTATGGTCAGATATGCAAGAGAGTACATGTGTTTGAAAGGTGAGGGTGTTCTCTTTCCATTGAGATAAAAAAAAACAAGATTAGATTAACAGGATATTAGTTCATAAGTTTTGGTGCTGTAGGTGGTTAAGCATACAAAAGTGTGAAAAATGCCAGTTGTACATGTCCAGAAATGCTCGTCCATGTACGCTAACATCAGTGACTTCCAGCTCTGGTCTCACACTTTTGCTGGTTTTGGGCACGTGTTGTTGGTGTCCTGTACCCACTTAAATATCAGAAGATATTTAGAGATCAGAACTGTCATGGCCACGCACATATATAAACACGAAACATCGCTATATACATACTTACCTGGCACCAGTTGCTGCAGTACCAGACCTTCTTACAGCCTGAACAGAGGAAGGTCGCCTCCTTGGAGCACATGTCACACAGTTTGGCTGCCGGGGCCTGTCTTGTGGAAACAGTAGTATCATCATCAATCAGAATAGGCTGCTGGTAGTCACCAGGGCCTTTCACTTTCGATGGACCCTGTTGGAGATTAAAACCGGGAAGGTGGTTGATTGTCTCTCACACAGATAGACCATTTGACGTCTGTTGCAGAAATTTATATAGGAAATGTATGGCTCAATCGGCGACGGAGGCCAAGGGGACTATGGGTTTTAGATCACAAATCAGAAACAGGATGGTAGTGGGCTTTTTCTTTACATCATGATAGGCCAGTTTCATACCCATTATTAACATCATGTTTTGGATATATAATCAACATCAAGGGTGCTAAAACCATTGTATAAAAGGAGAAAGAAAAAAAGGGGAGCCAGCACTCTAAGCTCATGCATGAGGCAAAGTCAAGTGCTGGCTCAGCATGCTGGCCTTTCGTAGTGATTTCACCCCGCCATACATATTTTAAAATCCTTATGATACCATCGTCATTCACATAGCTAAACCTTTTAACAGGAATGGCAACCATAGAATTCAAGATGATGAAGGTCTTTGTATTGTAAGGTTTATAATCCTCCTCACACACTGCAGTAACCATTGGATTTAAGCAATTTGAATTGAGAAAGAAAGCTGTTTGAATGCTGTATTCCCAACATCCTGAAGCAACTTTCAGCAACTATAATCACAGGAATTGCTTCAAGTTACCTTTGAAAGTAGGGTTGTCTGTAATATTGCGATCAACCAGCTTTGATTTGGATTTCTCTGTTAAGGCTGCTTTTATAGTCTGGTAGCTAAGGCATCCCAATTTGTTTTTGCTAAACATTCTGAGTAGAAGCAGGAAACAAGTTTCATGCATCACAGTGATATGTGGGCCTTCCGAAAAGCTGAAAAGGCATCTCACTTGGGTGGTGGCCATCTTGGATTTCATTATCATTTGACAAAATGGCGGCAGTCAAAATCTCAATTCATGGGTAAATTTTCATCCGATCCAGTTCAAAGACACATAAAATGGTCATATAAATAGTCTCAGATGATCTAAATAACACATTTAAGAAACTTTATCAATGTCTTAGAAATGATAAAATTCTATACAAAACATTGCTGATGTCATGTTTTTAAGACCTATGACCTTCAACAGCTGCAAAAGGTGATAAAAGTGAGTTTTTCAATATTTGGGTTATCTTGCTGAAATCAAGTATACACTAATGATAGAGCAGTTACATTTGATTAAACAATCTACCTGGTCCAAACTAAATTAGTTTAGGTCATGAATAATACAAGCCATTTAAAATTGTCCTGTGAGTGGTGGCCATCTTGGATTTATTCATTTTCATTTGATTAAGGTCAAAATCACATGAAATGGTCGTATAAACTGCATCAGATGATCTAGATAACACTTTTAAAAAATTAATAATGTCGTAGCAATGATAAAAGTTCACACAGAACATTGCTGAAGTCATGCCTTAACACCTAAGACCTTCAACACTAATGATAGAGCAGTTACTTCTAATACAACAATTACCTGCCCCATAATACATCAGTTTATTCCCTTCAATATTATTCCTTTGATTGGCAGCCATTTTGGATTTGTATTTGAACCCATGAATAACGTTGGTAAAATAGGTGGAGGGTTGGTTGATATAAAACAGAATGACAAAGCAAGGGGTAGACGGAGCCTTATGTATAATGAGAGACTCACACAATCAGATGATACTTAAAAACTGTTTGATTTCAATGCAGAAGAGGACACTTCAGTTATTGAAGCACAAGGACTTTGGATCTAAGAGAATAGAAAAAGATATTGTTGATAAAGCCCATATGGCTGAAAAGTTGAGATGTACTCATGTATTTGAGACACAATCTACAGAGTTTCTATCCCTTACCCCAGGAGATGTAACCACTGAGAGAGCTAGAATGGCTTGCTCACTGCTGAAGCTGTGGGAAAAAGAAAGTGTGTGAATGACAGGCTAATGATTAAGACAGTCCAGTTTCATGAACACATAACAATAAAAACCTTTCATACATTTCACATGAGGTGTGTTGTGGATGTGAATGTTTGAAAAAGTGCTGTGTCAAGGCAGATTGGAATCTCTTTACAAGGATAATTGTAGCCCTTGAAGCTGGCCGGGATGTAGATGTTGACAATGATAGAGCATAAATTATCTCTAGTGCAGAGTATAAATTGTCTCCAGTGCCATTGTGATTGGTAAGCTTAAATGGTTTCTTGTGTCTTCTAAGAAACAAGGCAGAGCTGAAGAAAATTCCGGAGCAAGACAAAGGAGAGGCCCAACCACCATCAAATCTCAGCAAGACATGCACTGTCATAGATGGTGTGGCTATTGCACAAACCCTTGGAAATCAATCTACCATGACATCCTTTGGCTATTTACCAGACAGGTTCTACAGCCCCATTCCTCTCCAGTATATCCTGTGGCAAGTGTAGATGTTTTTGACCAATATTTTCAGAGGATTGTGAAGGCTGAAGCACGTAGAAACTAGTGCAAAGTTGACGGTAACATCACGTAATGTGCATTCATGAGAACTAAAGATTGGAAACCGGAACAAGTTTGTCAGGATAGAGAGAAACAAATCAAGTCTAGTCAACTTCCTTTGCACTGAGTTCCGAGAAAATCCACCACAGAAATGGGGATTTGAGAGTCAGGTGGGGCTTCACCGATCACTAAAAAGTATGGTGTTCAAAGGCCAAAGATTCATCACCACTGATTTGTGATAATGAAGAAGCTGATATGCATAATCCTGGAAGCAAGTGGGCCACTGGTGACAAATGTCAGTGCCCAGGTCACTGATGCATTGGTTCCTCTGATAGCACATATGTGACCCATCCTAACAAAGTGGTACTGAAGTCGCACATTTAGAAGCCTAGATATGGCCTTCTCATGTGGTATAGTGTCAAAAATATCAGATTTTTCAAAATTGATATTTTAGTATTTTTCTAACATATGGGTAGATATTATTCAGAATCCTTGCTTACTCAACTGAATTTGAGCCCCAAATGCCTAAAAGACATGGCTATAGTTTTCATGGTTACATAGAATTACATAGGATTCATAAATTAGTATATCTTTAATATGTCAATTATCTCAGTTTAATCAATTTTTAATTGATTTGACTAAATTTACTGACAGAAGATCTCTAGAGTGTTATATACCAAATGAAAGCACTTGATGAGCTGTAAATGAATATGCCAATAACGAAACATTTTATATGTGTGCCTTCCAAACCATTTTGTAAGGACAAACAATTTTGAAGAGGTGTTGCTTCCAGGGGCTGAGGAATTCATATGTCAGCTCAAACAACAAGATTGAAATCTGTTCAAAAACCATGAAGCCAGTTCCTCCAGAAGGTTAGTTAGATATACTTCCTCCCACCAAGGATGCCTTGATTCTGCATGCAAAAAGAGGCCACTATCAAACCCTCACTTGGCAGAAGACATGACATCCATCCAGCAGCTGCCCTGAGTAGAGGATTTTTGTACATTTAGATCTGACAGAATCAGGAGACCTTAGAGCAAAACTCATCACTACAAAACAAGTATCACCAGAGTGTCTTTATCTGGTATCATGTAGATGCCCTCTAACAGGGAAGTGGTGTTCAACAAGACAATGTAGATGCACAAGTCAGGGATTTGGAACCATGCACACATGCCTGTCCATTCACTGAATACTGTCAGAACTCAGCAATCTAGTGATCTAATTGATAGGTTTTTAAATAGGGGGGTTATTTCTCTTTGTTTTTTCGCATTAGACTTTGTAGCTTTGATGTTTAGAATATACACTTGGTAATACTCTAGGTTGTACATAATAAAAATGTGTTGGTACTGCATACAGATTATAAAGATAATATAATGGTCAAACACACGTACAAAAAAATTAATAAGGTAGTAGTTGTTGAGCCTAATACACATTAACTTACCGCCAGGCCAATGGTCCTGCAGGATCCTTTCAAAGGTGTACATTCTTAGGCATTTTGGGCTAAAAGGGGTAGGTTTGTAGGTCCAGAAATACTTAAAGTTAAAAAGAGGTTCATTTTGATTGTTTTGCCTAAGCAGTAAGACCAAAAGGGGTACTGTTTTTAAAAAGTAAGGAATGTACGGCCAAAAGGAGGACGATTTCTTCCAACTTTTGTTGGAAATCCACCCAAAAGGGGGTGTTTTTGCCAGATTTTGCCCTGCTAAAAGGGGCACCACCTCTAAGGTGATGTATGCACATGGTTTCTATAAATTCCAGAGTGGCCCCTATGGGGTGGGTGGGGGGGGTTAAGGGAAATGAACTATTTAAAACTGGCTTCAATCACTAGCTGGTTTTAGCTTATTGCATAGAGAGACATCTCTATACATTGGGCTCTTTATATATTTATCTAGTCAGTTTTCCAGTCTAGTAAAATAAGTTTTAGGGAAATAGAAAAAGTGGAAATACCATACACCTAAGTGTAGACATAAACACCAGAATTATGTTGATCTGTCTAGTCCACACTTACAGATCCATACAGCATTTAGCCATTGTCACCTAATAAATCCAAGATGGCCACCAATCATAGGACAACTTTAGATGGAATGTATTATTCAAGCCTAAACTAATGAAGTTTGGACCAGGTAGATTGTGTTATCAAAGGTAACCACCTTTTTTATCAACTTTGGCAGCTGTAGAAGGTCATAGGTGTTAAAGCATGACTTCAGCAATGTTCTGTATGAACTTTTATCATTGCTAAGACATTAATAAAGTTTTTAAAGCGTTATCTTGATCATCTGAGGCTGTTTATATGACCATTTCATGTGATTTGTTTTTCTTACCTTAATCCTATGAAAATTAATAATTCCAAGATGGCCACCACTCATGGGACAATTTAGATTGATTGTATTATTCTTGACCTAAACTAATGTGATTTAGACCAGATAGATTGTTTAATCGAATGTAACGGCTCTATCATTAGTGTATACTTGATTTCAGCAAGATAACCCAAAACTCACTTTTATTGACTTATGCAGCTGTTGAAGGTCATAGGTGTTAAAACATGACATCAGCAATGTTCTGTATAGACTTTTATCATTGCTAAGACATTGATAAAGTTTTTAAAAGTGTTATCTAGATCATCTGAGACTATTTATATGACCATTTCATGTGTCTTTGACCTTGATTGGATAAAAATTTACCCATAAATTGGACTTAGAATCGATGGGTATAGATAGCAGAATAATGTTGATATCTGCACAGAAAGTACAAATATTGATCGATAACCTGTTTTTCAGGTTTCGACCCTGAAATCCAAGATGGCCACCACCCAAGTGAGATGCCAGTCCTGAGACAGGTTTTTTCTAAAGGCCCACATATCTCTGTGATGCATGAAACTTCTGCTTCTATTCTAATGTTTAGCAAAAATTGTTTATAGGGTGCTTTCTGGCCCCAGCTACCTGACTATCATCCAATGTTCCATGCAGATACAAAGACGTTGTAACTAATCGTGGGAAGCAGAGGTAAACAACCTATGTACAGCCTATTTCTGGCAGTGTCTCTTATGGTCCAAGGAGCAACACAATGATCTTCATGAGTATGATTCTACAGAAAGTGGTGTTGATAGAGGCCTATATCTTGAGACATAACACGATAACCATGGTATTTATTTCATGGTGAAGATGACTCGTTTCTCCAAGAAAGGGGACTCGTGTTTTATACCCCTCTATATGCCCTCCATCATCAACTTAAATTGATGCTTCATTGGCTGAAATAAATAGTACAGAGCACTCGAAGAGGTCAGACCTGACGGTTATCACATAAGACCTCATTTCAACATCTCCTCTTACACCTTTGTCTATAGCTAACTTTAGAAACAGGACCAACAAAAATAACTGGAAGGATTTCACCAATCAACAAAAAAGGCAATGATGTATGGGTATGTGTGCAAGGGTAGGTAGGACAGACACATGGAAAGCGACATAAATAAAGTTTCCTTTTAACTGATCATACTTACATCTTATGGTGGAAAGGGTAAGCGCAACATCAAGAGAGTGGGTGGTTTAACTTAATAAGGAATCATGCAGCAATGGCTATTCTAGGGCACCTCATATTATCAGCACTGGAAATTTTACACCTCTTTGTCCTGATCTTGGATAATTACATTGAACTGGGACTTCATTCATTTTAAACATCTAAAATGATTTTGCAGTGGGATTGAATAAAAAAAGGAAATGAGTGAGGTGTTTGAGTGAAATTTTGAACAAGGAGCCTTGTATTAAAACTAGAAACTGGACAATGATTGATGTAGGGATTGTAGGGCCAAAACAACTATACGAAGCAGCTATGAAACCTCCACAATTGCATTTCTACTTACATAATTCATGAGGAACGGAGGTCTTTGATACATCCGCTGCAAAACCAAATCAATGTATCACATCCCATTTCATGCCCTTCAACAACTAAGCGAGAAAAAGAGGTTACCCAATTTTATAATTGGACCTGACCTTTCTTCCAGGAATAAACATCATGTTTCACAACAAGGAGAAACTGACCATAAGTATTAATTTAGTTGACTACTTGATTAGAATGGAGGAGATTTTGTTAGTTATCTTAATACAAATTGTATGAATTACCTGTAAATGTCTCTGGACCTGCTGTTGTTGAACCATCCGCGACTGTTGATGTTGCTGCTGCTGCTGCTGCTGCTGCTGCTGTTGCTGTTGAATATGATGTTGCATCTGTTGCTGCTGTATCTGTTGTGGCTGTTGTTGATGATGTTGTTGCTGTATTGGGACAGCCATCCGTGTTCCATGCATTGTATGAGCATTCGGCATTCGCACTTGGCCCATGTCCATATTAGTAGTACTTGTTGATGGCATTTGGACCATCTGGTAATTTGCTCTTGGACCAGGCATTTGACTGGGGTGATGAGTTAACTGTCCTGGTAAATACTGTCCTTGCATGATAGGTACCTGACCTGGTGCCGTAGAGTGCATTTGACTTGGTGGGTGACTCTGCACTGCGGGATAGTTGGGGTTCATATGCCTTTGAGCAGTATAATTCCCTGGTTGGTTAGATACCATGTGTGCCTGGCTTGGGTGGGGTGGCCCTGGTGGTCTGTGAAGATGGGACTGTGAGTTAGGCAGTATTCCTCCGGCACTTGTGGCATGCCCAATATGTTGAGCCTGAGCAGCTGCTGGAGCTTGGCTGATGCCTGTTGGGTGAGGGGGGATACTGGGGTGACTTGGATGAGGAGGATGACCTTGTTGAGACAGACCTTGGAATCCATGAGATGCCGTTGTGCTGTCCTGATTTATCTGCATGTACACAGGCTGGCTGTGTGGGGGCTGGGCCTGGCCTGGTTGAATGTGATGGCTAACTGGCATAGTAGTTTGGTTCGGTTGTATTTGCCGAAAATGAACAGGGTTCATGTTCTGTGGAGCGATGACAGTGGGGAAGTGTTGAGTTACAGTATGCTGGATTTGACCTTGAGCTGCTGGAATGAATGTTTGTTGCTGCCCACTGTTGGTAGAAGCAATGACATATGGCTGGGGCACTTGCTGTTGTGGCGATACCTGTTGAGGAGCCAGAGGCCTTGATGTCCTCATTCCAGATAAACCTTGCTGTTGTGGTTGGCTATAGGCATCTGTCTGTTGCAAGGGTACAGCCACATGTGAGCCAGGCTGATTTGTGATCATTCCAGTTTGGACTCGAGGCCCGGGGACCCTTGCTGGCAGATTTTGGTGCATCATTTGAGGGTGTGGCTGTACATTTGAAGCTATTTGTCTGGGAGGGCGTTGCTTAGATGCTGCGCCAGGAGGTGCCATCACAATAGGCAGTCTTGGCCTTATCTGTGGGTATGAAGCTCTTGGCTGGAATGGTTGACTACCTCGACCTTGTGGTCCTGCTGCAGATGACGTGGCTGGCTTTGTTTGGGAGCATGGTGTTTCATATCGATACATCTTAAGCTGACTTCCTCGTCTAGAAGATGGAGAAGGTACATTAGGCTGTGCTGGTTTAGATACTGGAGCAGTTGTCTTTCCAGTTGCCTTACCTACACCAACCATTTTTTTCTTTTGTATGGCATTTTGTATTTCCTTTCTAATGAGCACCTCGTTTTCTTCTTCTGTATTTGGATTCTTCTGGTTTTGATCTAAAGCCTGTTGCTTTAGTGATGCAAGAAGGCTATCAAGGTTGTTCACAGATGATTGAACCATTACATCATCAAAAATATCCGGAGAAACGGTTGAGGATTTTCTACATACAGCTGGTTGAGAGTCTTTTGTAGGCTGTTGCTGACTTCTCTGAACAGTCAAATCAACTATTTCTGCACCAGAGGACATTGATGCCAGCTCAGCAAGAGGTGATCGGTCCCCTACAGCTGAAACAACTGTTTTATCTGTTGACTTTGAAGTTGTGCCTTCAGATAGTATTGATGAAGCTGGATCTGCTACAATGGTTTGAGAGGTTTCATTCCTATCTTGAGTAGTAGGGAGTGGGGAAGTGGTTGTGATTGTTGATTTACCAGGACTGCTCTTACGTAATACAGTTAGATCTTCAGGTTCAAATCCATCTTTAGCACCTTTGGTCTTCTGGGATGATTCCGTTGGTGCTGTTGCACTGTTTAGGTGACCTGTAGTATTTACACTGGAATCACCACCAGCAGGTACAACTGGTTGTGAAGATGTGTGGGCAGGAAGTGACCTCGGCTCCTGAGGTTGTGTATTTTGAGAGATAGTTGTTGTTGGTGACTTCGGACTACCTTCTGACCCTCTAAACTGGTCATTACTTGTTCCTGGTAACATTCTATTGAGAGCACCAGACTTTTGTTCCCGTGAAGTAGGATCTTGAGCATCAGCTTTACTCTTTTCCAGTTCCATCTCCTTTTCCACACGACTCATTGTTGCTTTGACAAGAACATCAATTATATCTGATGCAGAGAAAGTAGGAGAACCTGTTCTTTTGTTAGCCTCTGCAGAATCATTTTGAGATGAGTTGGTAGTAGTTGTTATGGGAGATGCTAAGGAAAATGTTGTAGATGTAGCTGTAGTAGTATTAGATACTGTCTCTCTTGAAATAGATGGTCCGCTTTGACGAGGTTGAGAAGTAGTAAAATCTTGTGGCATCACTGGTTTTTGTAATGTATCATTGAAGTGTGGTTGATTCTGTGGATGACTTGTAGAATACCTAAGGGGACTGCTTGAAACTGATGGGTGTGAACCGGGATGGGAGGAAGGGGAGGGCACTGAAGTTAATTCGGTGGGCTGAGAGATGTTTCTTTGGCTGGCTGAATCAGATGACTGAGAAGCCTTTTGCTGTGAATGGGCTGGTGGTGGGGTAGTATTTATCAACCTACTTTGATCTGTTTTTGGAGGTAGATAGTCATTTGGTGCATTTAATTCTGTTTTCCTTGGAAAAAAAACTGATGTACTAGACCCTGCCAATGGTTGTTTATGTGGACTTTGACATGATGTGGGGGTCAATTGCTCTGCAGAATTATGGTGTGCAGGTGGTGGATTCATTGGACGAGGGCTATTATTTTCTTGGGAAGATCTCCTGTGAGCAGGAGGTGGTGTTGAATTAGGCTTTTCTTTTGATGCTGTTGGGAGAGTCATTTGGGTCTTGACAGAGTCTTCATAACTTGGTGGAGGTCGTATCAGAGCTGGAGGGGATGGTCTTGGAGCAGACATTTGAGTTGTGGGACTTTGTTTTGAGGTGAATGCTGGCACTGCAACCAACTCTGGTCTGCTGCCTTGTTGTGCTGCATTTGATTTCGGCATAGGGGACACATAATCTGGTTTCATATTATTGTTTGCTTGAACAATTGGTGCAGCCTGAACATGCAATGCACAGCCTGCATAATGCTGATTAGTTGGTGTCTGCTGTGCAGGACTTGCAGTTGGTAACTGAGACTCTGGAATCCATGAAATAGTATTTATTGGTGCTTTCCTCTGTTGCTGAACCATCTGAATTTGAGGGCTTGCATTTTTCACCTGTTGATCTGCTCGTGCCATCTGCCTGTTTTTTCCAGCCTGCCAGTCGCGGATTTCTTTCATATGTGCCAGTCTTCTTCCAGCTTCCTCAGATCGTTTCCTTAATTCCTCCATCTCCCTTTCTTTCTGTTTTGCCAGCTCCTGGATTTTTATGTATTCCTGTCTGTGCCATTCATATTCTACATCAAATTCATTCTTTTTCAAAGCTGCTATTCTACTTTTGGGCAAATGCCCTTCTTGCATTAAAATCAGACCAGCATTTGCTGGTGAGAGGTCCTGATTGATACGAGGACTTGTAGCTGACTGTTGTGATATATGAATTAGACCTTGTGTACTGGGTTGAGATGGTGGTGCTGCCAAGGTTGGTCTTGGACCTTGTGTCATGTTTGGTGGATAAGGTGCACTAACTTCAGAAGCTTGAAGTGGTGGCATTCTAGCAAAGGTATGAGCTGAGGCATTCCCTGGCTGGGACTGGGGATTTGGTGCATTCACAGTGGTATGGATCGTGCAATCAGGTTGTCTTTGTGAGAGAGTCATTTGTCCAGCAGTGGACTGAATGGGACTTTTATTAATGCTCATGCATGCAACCTTGCTAGGAGGTTCTTGGCTATCAGACATAGGAACATAATTCATAGGCTGCATTGGCATTCGTATATATTGTTGTCTTGGTGGTCCCCCAGCTGGAATCAGTGGCGGCAATGGTCGAGTGGGTAATCTTGGTTGGCCTGAACTTGGTGGTCGCACCGTCGCTTGAGGATGACCAGCTGGTAACAAAATTGGGCTTTGTTGTTGCTGACCTGGATAGGGCAGAAGTGGGGGCAACTGTCGATGGGTCGCAAATCTCTGTGCTTGCATCATGGGCTGAGTTGTAGTTACAGTTGTCAAGCCCGGTGTCTGCTTCATGGTCTGACTTGCTGGGTGATATTCACCTCTTACAACAGAATAATTTGACACTGGTGGAGGTGCTGCTACTGTTGTAATAACTATCACTGTCTTATCTGCTAAAGCTTCACAGAGAACTGGATTTCCATTAGCTGGGGAATGTGCAGTGACATGGACAGCTGGAGAATAGGGCTGTGAAACAACTACTGGAGCATTCACTCCTGTTGCTATGATGCCCTGTTTGGGTGCTGTGACATGATCGACACCCAAATTAGAGGGAGTCACCTGCTGGCTGGACTCCACTGGCGGTTGCGAAATTAGCAGTGGCATTGAGGTAGGGGGCTGAGTCGTGGCTGGGTAGAAAATCTGTGGTTGCACCTTCTGCACTGGTGCATTGGATTTTGTCTTACCACCAAAAAGACCTAGATGAAACAGGAAAAAAAAGAAGAGGAAAAAAGGTCAAAAGTATACTAAAGAAAAAAAGCTATTCTGCCCAATGTTGAGTTAAATCAGTGGGTGATGATACTTAGAGTACAGTAGGAATCCATCAACTGTGAACATTATGTGCCTGTTTTACTGGGCAACTATTGACACATAGGGTCCCAAAACCCCCATACTTTTCGGCTATGAACATGCAAAAAGAAGCTGCATTGAAATTACTGCAAACACAGTATACCCTATATCTGATTTGACCAATTTTGAGTTTTAGTTGCTCATAGTTATAGAAAGTTCCCACACTGCCAGGAAAACAACTACCATTATCATCAACTTCTACTTTAACTCAATTCAGGTGACAAAATATCTACTATAACACTGTCTGGTTAGCATCAGCAGTTTTTACTTTTACCTTCACCCTACCAACTCTCTACTCCTACTATTTTATGTTATTTGAAGTTTATCTGCATGATAATTTATATTGTATGTAAGCTCCAGGATTGTTTTTATATACCAAGAGTTATTTGTGAAAAATAAAGGTTTGACAACCATGTAAAATCCTGAAAATGATGTGGTGAAGCTGGAACAAAAAGAAAAACAACATGTACAATCTTGAAATACACCTACCTGTTGCTTTGTTTATTGGACCATCTTGCTTGTCGGCTGAGTCCTCGGGTTGTGAGGGCTTTTTAATGGTTAGATTAAGTGGAAGTACTTCATCACTCTCGTCCATAGGCTCTGGTTTGTTCTGGGTCACTTGTGCTATGTTATCCTGATGTGTGCTGAAATTGCAGAATTGTAATAGTATCATAAGAGACTGATTTGAATGGGCAAGGCAACAAAAGAGTTAGCAGCATCAATTCAAACATGATAGGATCTAAAGGCATATAGCAAAAAGATATACATTCATATCATGCCCTAAAACATTTCCACTGAACAGAAGGTGGAATATTCTACTCCAAATTATCTAAAAGGAACCGTGAAAAGGTGTAGGAACCCAACTGTTGTTTACTATAATACACTCTTACATACACTGCAAAAATGGTGTTTAGATCCTAAACACAATTCTAAACATATTCTTGCAACGTTTTTGTAATCACATTAATTTCCTAAACATGTTTAGCCAAACAATGTGCTTAGCTCAAGTGTTTAGAAATGTAGGTGTTTAGGTTAAAACTTTTGTGTTTAGATATATGAAATTTTGTGTTTAGGTGTTTATGAATTTTTGTGTTTAGATGTTTAAATGATTTGATGGAGATTTAAGGTTTGCAGACATGTATGCATTAAAAAACAGAGAGATATTTTTTTTCTCATTTACTGGGGGGTGGGGGGCATCAGCAGGTATTTACTTGTCAAAGTCTCCAAAGATGTCAGCCACAGCTATATACGTGTACATATATTACACACTGCATCAGAATGAGAGACTTGAGAAAGTACAACAGCTTGGCAGGAAGGAAATTGTCTTATCTATTCCAGAATAACATCAAATAGGTGTCAGTCATGGAGTTTATTGATTATTTTATGGTAATGATGGTGGCATGAGGTGAATCTAGTCAATTTTCTATTGCCCTTTCTATTCACATGACATTCTATGAAATGAAACCATGATAAACATGGGATTTGGGGACATTTGTCACAACAATTGATTATAACTGTGTGCAGATAGTCCAGTCAAAGGTAGTGCTGCTACCTGGTGTGGATTCAACATCCAAGTATCTAAACATATTGATGTTTAAATCTAAACACCTATTATTCAACTGTCTCAACTCTAAACATCTAAACATGTTTAGCATAAATGTTTATGTAGTTAGAATAAAAGTGTTCATTTCCTAAATGTGTAGTCGATGAGACACCTAACTGACCTATATGTTTAGGTTTTAAACGTGTTTAGACCTAAACATGTTTAAAATCTAAACACCATTTTTGCAGTGTACATTCAAAAAGGGCTTACCTATCCACCTTATTCTCAACTTCCTTTTTCTCATGTGGGATCTCGGGATCCTTGGGTTCAGTGTCAGTGGATTTCTGATCTGTTAGACTCGATGGTTCTTCTGTAGTGACATCTTTGGGCTCTATAGATTCCTTCTCCTCCTTCTTTATTTCCTGATCACCATCTTCCTTGCAGGAACTCTCTTCAGAATGAGGTTGGACAGGAGCAGCCTGAACTTGGGTTTGCATTGCCTCTGTCTTTTTAGATACTGGGGGCCTTTTGATGTTTGCCTCTGGGTCAGTCAGTTTCCTTTCCAGCCAATTGTGCTGTGGGAACTCCTGACTCAGGCGATGCTCACTGTCCTCCTGTTCGCTTGTAGCTATGGTTGCAGGAGGTAGCCGTCTGCGCTTTGGGGGCAGGATTGTGGGTAGCTCTTCGGTGTCTGCAAATTAGCGGAGGCAAAATCATTAGCCACTGTCTTCTAAGTATGACTTAGTTACTGCATTGGAAATGTCGAAGGCTTATATGACAGGTTGAGTATGCATTTCAGATAGGTGTAGCCTTCTGGTGCTTTGATGTCTGGCTTTCTAGTTATATCAATACTGAGTGTACATTATGTTAAAATCAATATCAAGTAAAGGTTAGATGATTATATGGAGCACATGAGCTGTGCATGTTAGTTGTGCGACCAAAATCAGATTTACAGCACTTAAATCTACTCTAAACAAGCAAAGCAACTAATGAAAAGGATTGGGTTTGTACAAGGCAGAGATTCAGCAGACTTCTCATATTAGTATAAAATGATAACACCTGATAGATCCTAAGACATTCCCATATCTGGGAATTCAACCCCTTCCACGCAGAGACTACCAGCTTAAAATTGAATAACACTGATTTCTTGTTGAAGCTTACTCCTATATTAACTAATTATCCATTTAATGACACAGAGTTCTTAAACATGTCATTTCAAATTGCCATCATAAATGCAAGGATGCATCCCCGTCGAGTAATTTATGCATCATGCCGACCCAAACACCTCAGCATTTCTGATTCTTGCCAATAGGAACATGTATATTCAGGACCCATGCAGCCTTTTAAAGGGCAAGGCAATGTTCTTTTTCATTTATTTATAGATAGCAACACAATAATGAGAAAATGGTTGGGATGTCAGACTTCCCTTTATGATCATTTTCTCATCTATTCAATCCGATTAATGTAAAGGTACTTTGAATGTGAACAAAGAGAGATACCTTGTATTGCACGTAAGCTAACTAAATGGACGGCAGGCAAGTATAGTGTTTCCACACTGTTTCAAAACATACTCATCAAACAACCCTTGCATCTAAAGCTATAATTGAATTTCTCTCCTTTGAGAAAGGATGAATTGTGCATAGGAGAATGGATAATCCAAGCTATCTGGCTCATATCCAGGTTAATACGATGGGATCAGCCAGGTATTCATAGGTGGGAGCTCATATGCATGTGATAGATAATGTTAGATATGTTTGGTAATAGTTTTGGATTTGGGGCTTTGCACTCCATGATATTAGATATCATCTGATTTGAATAGACAATGTTACATAATTATAACCAAAATATAAGCATATCCATATTCTCCCTAGTGTACTCTCATACGTGCAGGCAATTCTGTCCAGTGTCGAGTTGCGTCATCACACATACGTGAGAATGACATATTTATAACTACAGATATACAAGTGTGATATATTTGTATATAGGGAGTTTACACAGGTAGAGATGATACACTGTTAATTTGATGTTTAGCAACCAAACACCAGTGTTTAGGATGTAAACACATAGCTAAACACATTCTTGTCCCACTTTTCTAAACACATTTTTTGGCTAAATGCGTTTAACTTTAAACATGTTTAGCTATCAGGCGTTTGATTTAACAAGTGTTTAGTTTTGATAGGTGTTTAGCTTTAAGGTGTGCAGCATGAATAATTGTTAAGATTGGTAGTGTTTAGCTTTAGGAGGTGTTTAGATACATAGTGTGTAGCTTTAGGAGGTGTTTAGATATAGTGTTTAGCTTCAGGAGGCGTTTAGATACATGGTGTTTAGCTTAGGCAGGCACTAGCTATGGGCCATAGGGTTGTTCACCAGGGTGGGAGGGGGGGCTATGGCTGAATCATTTAATTTTTATTATTTCCATCATTTATTTTTCATCATCTTTTCATCATTTTAATCTTTATTACTGTAGCTGGATACCGTTATATTCATTTTCCATGGTAAAACTGCAAGATGGAAATGATACACACAAAACAGATAGGAGTATAAGTGTAAAAGAGGCAGGAGGAGTTGGTAGTAAGGTAGGGGTGGTCCCTGGAGGCTTGTACATGTGAGAAGAGGTAGGAGGAGTGGGTACAGAGGTAGGGGTGGTCCCGGGAGGCTTGTACACATGAGAAGAGGTAGGAGGAGTGGGTAGGGAGGGAGGGAGGGTCCTTGGAGGCTTGTACACGAGAGAAGAGGTAGCAGGAGTGAGTAGTGAGGTAGGGACGGTCCCTGGAGGGTTGTACACGTAAGGACAGGTAGGAAGAGTGGGTAGGGAGGTGGGGGTGGTCCCCAGAGGCTTGAACATGGGAGGAGGGGTAGGCCACCCATACCTCCCTATACCGCTTCCTCCCATGCATCATGCCCCTTAGGTAAAAAAAACAACAAACAGGAAAAAAAAACCCCACAAAAAACTACTGAGTCATTGGGAAACTGTGTGATACACAACTATAAAAATGAGGATACTATCCTTTTACTCATTTCATACATATTATACTTATCTTATCTGCTTATGATTCTTATTAGATGGCTAAACACCTGATGTGTATCTTTCAAATACATGTTTAAGACTAAACACATAGAGACTGGATGTGATTAAACTCAAACACCTAAACACTATGGTGTGTAAGTGTTTAGGTGTGTGAGAAGTAGGTGTGTAGTTTTCAGGATAAGTGCTTATAATCTGATGGTGTTTAGCTGTAAGTGTTTGAATATCATAGATGTGTAGGAATCACACACCATGTAGATAGTGTGGTATGTATAAACACACACCTTTTTTGCAGTGTATTGTTACACCTGTTGTGGTGTATCTGTGTTGACGAGGGGAGCAGGCTGTTACCTATCTACCTGTTAATTCACACTTACAAATGCTCACCTGAACGTCAAGCTAGCATGTCATCAAACTAGAAACAGTACTATCTATGCACGCTCTTTTAACAAACTACTGATCATACCCTATTACAAACCTGCCTTTCTGATATCCCATGCCACATCATCTACAACAATGTCCAATCAATTTGGACATCTTTGTGATGCTCATTCAATTATTTGGTTGTACATTTTTAAGAATCACAAGTTTCACAGTACCATCCTATCCTATCTATTATAGGATTTTGAACAAGATTTCAGCCAAATTAGTCATGGGGGGGGTCGCAGTGACTCATCTACAAGTCACAACTCACCTTCCCTCATCACTGTAGCAAAATAAAAGTCCGACCTACCCTACCTAGCATATTACCTGGAACAAAAATTTGTTGGCCCACCTCTAAGGTTAGTATTATGGCCTAATACTTTTTAGAGCCACATTATCACCTTATTAATAGATACTTTTTTTATTGTATCGTCTGGCCTTGGTGTTCTCTGCTATTGTTGTGCATCAAACATTGATGGCCCAATTGTTCAAGCTCATTCAACTATTAATCCAAGGCCTTTCCTTCAATGCACTTCATATGTTTGCAGTTGCTAGGTGTTCTGCTTGGTCGATCATGGAGCGCCATATGCATTATTCACAACCCTATGAATGGTCTTTCTAGATTAATAATTTAATCATTTTACATCCCGCTTCAAGTATTCACAATGCATTTGTCTGGGTTGAATGAACTGGTACAGGCACATATTGGTTTTTACAAATGGTGCCTTGTCCCAAAAGGACATTGATGTATTAAGCTATACATTATCTCAGTTCAGGTACGTATAATGTAAATGTTTGGAGCACAAAAAAGAAGCCATAATTCCTCCCTCTTCACGCCTATTAGGGTTTGGCATCTACCCATATCATCATATTCACATACACCACCTATGATAAGGATCACATTATGAAGATGGAATCAATGTCAAAACCTGTTATAGCCATTTCTATTTATGTCAATACGTGTTATGATGACATTCTCACTTAACCTCTCCTTAAATAGGGACACCAAGAGTCTCTCTTATCAAAGTGGCTTCATGAGGAAATACATTATGCAAAGAAAAATGTGTGTGGGGAAACGAAACCTTGACCCTCTGATTATAAGCCAGGGGAACTAAGCATCTGCCACATGAGCTCATGTAAATGCATAATTAGAATTATAATCTATGGATTACAAATCCAAATTCTACCCATCCTCTCATATTTCCTATTCCATTCCTCAAAATCTTATAAATATATCACCCCCAGAGAATAGCTATATATAAGAATGGTTGCTACTGAATTAACATCATTGATCAAATCTTGGATTCAATGCTCATCAATGAATTCAAAATGTTGATGTAAGAGCTCATCTATTTGCATGGCAAATTTGTGGGTCCCAAGGTTTGTGGACGCCTTTAGGGTTATCTACTCTGTTCCACGAGGAAATTTTGACTGATCGATGCTGATCGATCTAAGAAAGGGATAGCTTCTATAGCCTATTCTCGCCAGACCAATACCAGTGGAACACTAGATCATTAATCACAAGGCAGAAGGCCTATAAACTGTCCTTAATTTTCGAACTGAAGCAGCTGTTACTGAATGGAGCATAAGAGGATGTCCATACCTGAAACTCATAATCGATCATTCTGGGAACCCATGACAATACCTGTTTCCAGATTGACCTTCGAAACATGGTACAAGTTTAAAATGTCCAATTCGAACTGGTTCCCAGGACAGCCATGCATGCTTACTTAGCGATTTCCAGTAAGGATCTCGCACCAGGTTTGTTCATGGCATGTCATGCAGCTTAAAAGTATGGTGCCCAAATGAACATCACAAGAGATTCTGAGATCAGAACTGTCATGACTACCGTAATGGCCTGTTTAAGCGCAGGGGTCTCAAATCAGCGTCGGTCTCAAATAACTGCTGGGGGTCTAAGGTATCGAAATTCCACTTAAGCACTAAAAGACATATTAAAATAAGCGCCTATCTCGTATAAGCACCGGGGTGCAGTGGGATTGAAATTAATGAACACCCGGGCACTTATATATGAGCCACTACAGTATGCAGCACTATAGACTACTCTCTGAAATTGATACTGTTGTCTGAAGGAGCATATTATGTTTTCACATATTAACGTAAAGCCTAGGCGCCATTTGTGACTCTACCGGTGCCCTATATAGGATTTTCCTGAAGGCAGGGTGAACCTGATACATAAGGTAAAGTAACATTGAAATAGTGCTCTACTGCTAAAAATTCCGCCCGAGGTGAACCATAATATTATAATTAGCACAGAGAGCATCTCCACTCAAGGAGCACCTTATGCACAAGAATATACAGAAGCCTACATGTAGTCCAAGACTTAATTTCAAGTCTAAGACTAACTTTTAAGTCAGTGTGTGAAGTGCATGACTCATGGTGTGCCATGGCACTAATGGATTCTTTTATAAATTTCAAATTCAATGCAGCCATTAATATACTATACGGGAGTATTGTCAAGGAGGATTAACTCCTATGCTATAGCATAGTATTGACGACAGAGTCTATATAGTCGGAAAGACTTACAGAGAAAATGCATTTCACATGTGCCTCTTGACCATTGTCTCTAAAGCTATTTGAATTGAAAAGACAATGCTAACTGTTTAATAGTTTAATGAAGCCATCTTCAAGTAAGTTTGCGTCACTTGAGTTAGGATGTTAATAGGCCTACCCGCGTAATTAATGCCTCATTGTATTTCATCATAGTTATTGTTTATAGCAAAGTGAAAATGAAATTCTCTACTTTTTTAAAGAAATTAAAAATAATAAACAATGTAAAGGATGGGGGCCTTGATCATGAGGCGTGGCCACTTTACAAACAATAGGCGCACTTTATTTTCAGGACCAAATCCTGATAAACGCTATCTATCATACATAAGACCGAAGTTGGTATCCAATATTAGCTTTCGGTGCCAGCTATACATCAGTCAAACACTTGAAATTATTTTTGTGTTCTTGTTCCTAAGGAGGTCCCGTACCTTGATTCTTCTATCCGTATTAGCGCAGAAGATTGGGAAATGAGGAAAGATACAGTGCAAGCCCAACACAGACTGAGGTGGGCGTACTTGGTCTCACATTGTCTCAGTCTTGCCTCAGGAATGCCCATTATTAGATGGGCTGTGATTGGCTGATTGCATGCAGGGCTGGCTAGGCTTCATGTATGCCTCATATTGGCCTGCAGGGCATTTCTACAGCTATGGTTTTGAAATGCCCCCCCCCCCTGGTAGAGCAGCAAGTCCTCCAACACAACTTTTTTTTACCCATGTGCGACCTGTGGATGTCAGGCATCTTTCCCCCGAAAGGTCATCATCTCTCAAAACAATCCATTTTGTTATTTAGATAGCTAGGAACATAGAGACATCACAACCGTTCTTTATAATTATATTGACTGGGTAGACGTTCATGGGGGGGGGGGGTGATGCTTCTATATTTTGTAAAATTTGAAAGCACCATCCATTTATGACTTTATCTCACCACTGTGATGCAAGTCTGAATGTGAGTGTTACACCCATAGTCCACTAGTCCTCTGTTGCAGAAAATTATATAAAAAATGTATGGCTCAATCGTGCGACAGAGGGCAAGTGGGATTTAATGGCATCTGGTCAGAAACCTCCAGTCAGAAACTTCCTGTCAGAAACCTTCATTTCTGGGACAGAAGATAGACAAAGGTCACCAGAATAAAGGGCAAGTGAAAGAATTTTTCATTGGGATATAGAAATGATGAAGGTAAAAATGTCTAAATAACTGTCTGTTTCTTGGCTTTCCATATCACATTGCAAAAAAAGAGGCAAGCAAGAGTTCTCCTAGCAGGCTAGCAACACAAGTGTCTATTATCATCAGCGTATCTCTCTCTGGGCAGAGCTACTTTTGATGAGTTCCAATAAGAGATACCAGACGGACAATAGATATTTCATCTTGACAGCTAGCTAAATTTCAGAAGTTGATCAATACTAACACTACCTGTTTACCTGTGACAGTATACATGCTTCTGAGATTTTATACAAAATATCTTGTCATCAAAAGAAATTCATTACCCATCATACCATAAGGCTATTGGAACAGCTGTTTATGGTGACATGTAGATGCTTCAACGAGCAATTGGGACCCCAGCAATAAGATACATGTTGACACCCACACTGAATTGCTACAAGAGACTGCAATATTAAAAGCGAAACTAGCTCCTATTAGTGTCTGTCAGGAGACAGCAACTGGGCACTCCATTTGAATAAATCATCATATTGTTATGATGTCTATCCATCAGATGGACAGCGAAATGTATCTACTATAATTTACTAGGATAGCCAGGATACATTGCTAGATGAAGGAAGAGACATACACCCTAAAAGCACTTTTCCTGAATTCACACCAACAATTACAATAGAGTGATCTCAGTCTCAACTCCTTGAGACTGATATTCAGTCAAAGTAGACACCCAATGAGGTCAAGTATTGAAATTTGATACACAGATGCCCGGCAGCAGGCCAGGAGGTTAATTCAAAAGATCCTGCCATCGCTACCCCTGCGATGGTAGTGTAGACCTAGTCAGTCTACCCTGAGTATTATCGTGGTGGTAGCCCAGTCAGGTACAGCAATTCCTGTAGATCATTCATTATTCCTTTTCCAGCCTTACCGCCACTGTGATAGCACTGAAAGAAATGCATAGTGGTTTCCCCTAAGTACAAGAGCACCTAGAGGGAACACTCATCCTCTCAAGAGTGAATGTACAGGTCTGCTTTATATATGTTGGGGAAGGAGGACATTTGCCGAGGGTCCTTGAGGGCTCTTAAGGCTACTCTTGCATTAAGTGCACTGTAACGTCTTGCTTCCCTTCTCTCTGATAGTGCAACCTATACTCTATAATTAGCTCATATAGGGAAGGGGAGAACTTGCATAGTCACTGTTGTAAAAAGGAGTGTTTCCACAGCTATTCATCTAATTTGGCCATTTTGCCCTGTGCAGAGTGTGTTATGCTTGTGGTAGTGTATGCAGGACTGAGGCCACCAACACCTAAATACATAAGGCTGGCTATGATAAAGCAAGGCAGTCACACCTTACCACTGCTAAAATGGATAAAGCAGAAAACTTCCTACCATCGCTGGGGTAGTGATGGTAGGGTTTTTAGAATTAACCTCCTGAGATACAAACACAATACCACACCCTCGTAGGCCCTGAGGTGAGGTGATCTCTGTTTTATCATGCTTCTCTGCTTTATATACCTCCCACACCTGCAACCCATTGATTTATGATTGGTCAAGTAATTCAAGAGACTAAGGCTTTTTGGATCTGTCAGTTATTTGTGCAGAGCAAAATACGCAGACCCTTGTTCTTTAGTGGCCAACGAATATCCAACCACTAGCTAACCTACTACATATACTAGTCAAATAGGTTCCAGCACCATGGGGCAAATCAGGAACCACAATGTTAGAGATTGAATCAGACAAAAGTCTAACCCAAGCAGGATGAAAGGAAACAGTAACCTGATCACTCAGTGTGGGGTCTTTATGCTACAAAAGTTGCGTTAGGCTTCAAAAGGAACCCTTTTGTAGCCTGATGCCACCCCTGGGGCCTTTACATTACAAAAGTGGTGTTAAAGCACAAATGGTTCATAAGCTACAAATGGTTCTTATACTTCAAATGGTTCATAATCTACAAATGGTGTGTTAGCTACAAATGGTTCTATGCTTCTTGTAGATCATACTTATTTTGCCACATACTCCACTTACTCTATATTTGATTTGATGATCGATTCATACCCTTGTTTCTACTTGAGGGGGGAGACATCATGAATCTCAAATGTGCTTTATAGTATCTCCTTCAACTCAGAGTGCACAATGTAATGTGGGTTAACACCTTGTTCACAAGGCTAACAAGGTATTGTAGTATGTAGAATTTAAAAATGAAGAATATCACAGTATGCCTCTTTTGTCTAGGGTAGAATCAGTTTGCATCATTGCAGAACTGGTCTGTAGATACACCTAGACTTTTTTGTTCTTGTTTTCTGAATAAAGATTGAAATAATCCAACCACCACTTATCTAAAGAGGGCTAGGGAAAGTGGAGAGTTGTTTTTTAAAGAGAACACTGAGCAGGAAATTCATAAAGTGGAGTTTTATTACACTAACACAAGTAAATATGGTATATGATAAATATTTAACTAAACTAATGAGATACCGGTTTGTATCTAAGAGTTGAATATGTAAATGAGGTAAGGCACTAACTTGTACCATATGTTACCAACAATGGATAAATGTTCAGAGTCCATGGTATAAAGTTTGAGTATAATATATATTGTAAGTCAACATATCAAGGTACTACGAAGTCCTGAGTTTTATGAATACTACCATTGAAAGAGGGCAGGAGTGGTGGGAAAGTTTATAAGGCGTATTGTTATGAATGCCGGGTGAGAAAAGGTAAAGTGTGTCACCCGTTGCAACTGGGGTTGAGAGGTGCTCAGTATTTAGCAGAAGGTGGAGCCACCGGGCTGAGTCCTTGAGCCCTTGGTGAGTACTTGGAACCACCACTAGGTGGAGTATGAATTTGCCTGTCAGTCTCATTACCCACAATTTATCAATTACTGATAAGGGCAGACCATTGATAACCTAGTTGTCTTGTGTACATATGGTTTTTATATTAGTAATTTGGGGGCTGGGGGTTGTATCAGACACGCAACGCAACTTCAAAGGCACCTATAGGCCTAAACCTCTCAGAACACAACCATCCAGCTCCGAAATTAAGTCTCATTCATTCTTTTCCTACCTTGATTATGTCTTGTAGCATATAAACCATTTGAAGCATAAGAACCATTTGTAGCAAACAAACCATTTATAGCTTATGAACCATTTGTGCTTTTACAGCATTTTTGTTTCATAAAGGCCCCAGGGGTAGTGTTATGCTACAAAAGGATACCTTTTGAAGCCTAATGTCAATTTTGCAGCATAAAGGCCCAACACTCAGCCCATATATACCTGTAATATGTACTGAAACCTTCAATGATTTGTAAGGTTTTTTGGTTTCTTGGTAAATTCAATGTGCCCATCCATACCAGATAATCATACATTACACACACGGGTACCTAGTATGTGATGGCACACTCAAGAAAAGGTTTGGCGTGAGATGCATGCATGCTGTCCTGCTCTACCGATCCTCATGTAATTACAGCAGGCTGTTGCACAAAAGCTAAAGAGGGCACTAAGTAGGTTTCCTCTCAATTTTAAAAAGTCACACATTACTTCACGACTCCGACAGGACAACTTCTCTGTAACAATAAAAAAGCCAGTACTTAAAAGAAAGTGACTGCTACAGGTGAGCCACCACTAGTGACTTCTTTGGCAAAACTACCTTTTCCCCTATGTTCAACACCCTCCTGCATCGGTACTGATCATACAAAGCAGTCAAAAGGCGGTACCTACGATCACCTGCCTTATTATTGATCTATTCTTTAGTGTTTCAAATCGTACTGCCCATATAGATGTGTACAAACGGGTGTCAGCAAATCTGAAACCTCGCATCGGTGTGGAAAACCGCTACAGCACCAAATCACGTATCACACCAGTGTGTGATTAGGGGGCAGTGTGTGATTTGGCATCACCTGCAAAATAACCATTTCAAGGAGGATTGGCCATTCTGATGGGCATAAATCCTGCTAATACTTCAAATGAATATTATTTTATTGTACTTGCTCAAGATTCACCCTCAGAATTAGTTATATTGAACAGAGCAGTTGATACTTCTGCTGAATTGTGTCCTAAATCTGCCACAACACATTTTGTATCTAATTTGCTTTTTTTCCTGCTTGCCTGATAATGTAATGTGTATCGATGATTAAAGCAGTATCCAAGTAAGTAAGGTGCCCACAAAAAGCCAAAGTGATTCAATGGGTCAATGATAAAAGTCGAGTTGCAATACAAACTTGGTAACATAAGACAGTGAAGCATAGCAAGTTTTCCTACTGATATCTTTTCTGGCATTGATAGCTGTTCTTGCACTGACGTGGAAAACCACATCACTTCTGTGGGAAAACCATGTGATTTCACGTTGGTGCTTGAATAACATAGTTTCTCAGACCTGGTATCTTAGTGCCTTAAGAGACTGACACATAAGCCTAAGCTCCACCAAATTTTATGAAACTCGATGTTGCAAAAAAAGACATTTGCAAATTTAAACTCATGGTTTAAACCCATACAAGTATGAAAGGTGGAAACATCAGCATAATTATAAATGTCGTTTGCCAGCCGTTAAAATAACTTTTAGAACATTAAGCCCTTAGATTTGTTTAATATGTGGACTTAGAATCTGCCTGTTGAGACATCAACAGTAGCAGAAAAAGGTCATACTAATTTGGCTAAAAATTAAGTGCCTCCTTTCACCATGAGCAGCTAGGTTGGCTTCCTGGCCTCATGGGTTTGATTCCTGCCTTCAAAGCTGAAAGTAACAACTACCTACCGTAATCTCCCGTGTATAAGACGCGGTGCACGTATAGGACGCACCCCAAACTCAGCAGAAGCATTTTCGCATATAAGACGCACCTCTTAGGGCTCAATTTTGTAAATTTAGTACTGTTCTATAGTTAAATTACCCCTCGTATAAGAGGCACCCCCAACTTCAGTAGATCCTATAAGATGCACCAGGCATTTGTTTGGCATAGAGGACGCGTCTTCTATGCAGGAGATTACGGTAGGTATGAAAATGGCTACCTATTCTATTTTTTCCCATTAGAGAAGGGAGGTTCAAACCTAATGCGTACATTCATGCTTTCATAATATAATGAGCTTAGATGTATCTATCGCCCCATTCTTTCTATATTACATTTTCTTCAAACATTTCATGAAAAATGTTTTACGGAATATGTGTGCCTACAAGCAGGTACATATTGAAATGAGGAAATATAAAGACATCAGTGACAAGTGTCAAATATCATGTGATCACACGATGTCAACTTTATGATATATTGATTAGAACAGTCCATATGCACGCAATGCATATGGGCCTATCTAGGTTATCTGATCTTGGATTCAAACAATACTGATGTCACTGACACCAGGTTGTGTACATTATATAGGCATAATGTTCGATATGGATGTTTACTGTGGGCAGCCATGACAGCACCCATCTCGTGAGATTTACGTAGGCAGCAGACATGTGCACTGCAATATCTGGCCAATACCAGCGAGATCAGTGCCAGAAGATGCTAATGTCACGCATGCGCATTATGCTCTCAGGAACCAGTCTGGTTCATCACCATACAATACAGATTTTAGTGTACCTTACATGGACTGCCTCTTAGATGTCAAAAAGTCGCAGATGCAGGTCTATTGTAATCTAAGTACTTAGCCTATTTAGAAAAGCACCTAGGCGGTGCTTATAAGTAGTATAGTATGTATCGGAACGGGACTATTGCTAAGTACAGGATATTACTCACTAGGGATGCAGCTAATCAGAGGCCTCCATTTGGTCACGTGACCTGGACACCCTGTGGTGCACCTCATTTGCATAATAGGCCATGCCACCTTAGCCAATCAGAGGCCTCCATTTGGTCACCTGACCCCTCATTTACATACACCCACACCCCTTTATGCTAATGAGACCTCATTTGCATAATAGACCACGTTCCCTTGATCACATAACTTAGGCCCCCCTGTGGAGTGATTTCCAAATGGGGGTCTCTGATTGGCTAATGGTCTAGGTCATGTGACCCGATTATGTAAATGGGGGTTGCCCAACCACGTGACCTCCCTTGTTTGTAAACAACACATGATCTAACCAAGTGACTTAACCACATGGTTTCTATAATAGCCCATACCCCCTTGATCACGTGGTGTAGTCACGTGACCACTTGTAAACAAGGGGTGGGGTAAATTATGCATAGACGGTCTGAGTTTTTCTCAAGAAGAAATATTTAAGCATTGGTAAATTTGTACTATTGTATATCTTTTTTTTGGATGAGAGGACAAAATAAAAAAAAAATAAAGCTAAAAGCTTGCAAAAAAAATATTTTGTGGCCTTTAGTTTGTTTTTAAGGCAAGCTAAAAGCTTCCCCCCCCCAAAAAAAAAAATTGCGGCCTTTTCTTTGTTTTTAAGGCAACCTAAATGATTGCACAAAAAAAACAAAAATTGGCGGTTTTTAGTTTGTTTTCAAGGCAAGCTAAAAGCTTACCCAAAAGAAAAAAAATTATATTATTTTAATTAGAGAACCCGCCCCTTAAAAAAGGGGTGGGTTACTGATATTAACATTTTTTGAGGAATTTTATAAAAAAATTATATAGCAAATAAAACACATTACTATTATGCAAATGAGGATTAACCATTTATTCAATTAGCAACCTGACTACCACCAGCATGCAGTTACATGAAGATATTTATTACAGTTACTAACACCTGTGATTTTACCGAGATAAAGAACATGTGACTTATACAGGGGGATTTTGTACTATAGAGTAGTACTAAACTGCTAAAAAAACATACCTGTACCTGACACTAGAGCATACAGCTAATATTAAAGACAAATGCTGGTGGATGAGCGACATGGTGCATACCCATATATGATCATGTGACCAAATTGAGACCTCTAATTGACTAAGGGCTACTAAACTACTAAAAAACTTATTTGTACGTGACACTAGACCATACAGCTAACATAAAGACAAATGATGGTGGATGAGCGATACTTCCCCAAATATGGTCATGTGACCGCGACCTTAACCTGGACCTTATTTTGGAAAATAGACCACACCCTCTTAGCCAATTAGGGGTTTCCATTTGGTCACGTGACCTGAATCTTTTTACATGAGGTAGTCTGATATTGGATAGGAATATGATAGAACCTACTTCCTGACTGTTTTTGGTTGGAGTTTGACTTTTAAAAGAGTTCTGTGGTCAACTCTGTACCCTTTAAACTGGTAGCACCGTCCTCTACTGTATTTTACAGTGGTCCTTTTTTTTTGTTGCAAATTATTTTACCGAAGAAAGTGTTTTCTCTTGACTATATAAAGAGCCCTGATTTTTTTTGGAAGGACAGATCAGGTCTGCTGTCTTCTTTGACAGCATCAGCGGTAACAGGGGCAGTAAAAGCAGGAACATAAGCAGCGGTAGGAGCATGTACAGTGACCAAAGTGAGTGCAGCGACAGCACCAGTAGGAGTATGTACAACAGTAGCAGCAGTAAGTACAACAGGAGCGACAGTAGTAGCTAGTAGTAAGGCCAGCACAACTAGCGTAGAAGGAGCAGTAGTAGCAGCAGCAGTAGTAGCATTAGCAGTAGAATCAGATGCAGTAGATGATCGTAGTAGAAGTAGTACTAGTAGGGGTAACAAAAAAAAATACCAGTATTACCCCCTGTAAGGTACTTGGAGAACTACTACCAACCTTAACTATAGATTTTGACGACCACCCGAACAACCAATACATGACTGTGGTATGGATATAATAAACAGAAATTTGCCACAAAAATATGGAAAGGTAGAATAGGTCATTTAGAGTATGAACACTAGGTAAAATGGTAGATTTCTAAGGTTTAAAGTTTGCCACCAGGTGATCTCTGTGTAAGTGGGAGCATTTTAAGATAATTTAGTGCTTGATTGAAGTAATACGTCTGAATGACCCATTCTATTTACCTTCAAACAGTTGTTGTTCCCTTCCATGTCACAGATTTGAATTTCTAGACAACAGACTATTGATAGGTTCCCCTACCCCACTAGAGTGTGAATGCACCACCCCGCGTTACCACAATTTACTGTTGATTTACAAATGGGGATCCTCTATAGGATCCGTGAAGGGTGTGCCTCCGCAAGAGACAGCGTAGACCTCCCCAATATACACTTTATTTATCCCCCTAACCAGTACTTGTAAAACCATCACCTTCTCCAAAAAGGTGTAATCAAATATAACCTCATTAATGACTGTATCTGGTCATTTCAAATGTGTAAAAACGTATAAAATTAAAGCCTACAACGTTTAACACTGTTTGGAACAAAAATAACATCATATATATGTAAAGCTTGATCTGATTTAGACCCAAAAATGATTGATTACCATCAAAGCTCTTTACTACACCAATAGCGCCTCCATCTGGCAGCAAACAGCAGTACTACTACTCATAGTACTGTGTGTATGAAATGGGTGGTTCTGTAGAGAAGCTATGATCCTTGGTACATGATTGTCCAACCCAAAAGGAACAGGTCACTACTACTATGAATATAGTGTGTATGTATAAGTTCCTGGGTGCAGATTGAATTCCATCCCACTTAAATGTACTGTTACGGTATGATATGAATGCAACACAAACAGCATGATGCGCTAAATGATACATCAGGCACACCATGATGGAATAGGTGCTTAACTTTGGTTAAAAAGGGCGGTTCTGTAGAGAACCTGTGACAGCATCTTCCCAGTGACAGCATTTTCCTCAGTAGCACAATTACTGAGACAGTTGGACCAGTGTGCCAAAATAGTCTAACCTGTGAAAAACAGGTTGTTATAGCAGCAGTAAGAACTATTGTCACTGTAGAAAAACAATGTCTGGCTTATTGGTAGCCCCATCGCTATGGATGGTGGACCATCGGCCTAAGCGGCGCCCACGCTTACATCATCCTCATTCAATACTACTTGTAAAACTTTTGACATTTACCAAAAAGGTGTCAACCTATATCAATCTCGTTTATAGTCTACCTGAAGTTTTTTCGGCGATAGAAACCGCTTCAGGTTTTAGGTCTGTATTTTTGACACAATATGTAAACAAAATTGATATAGTACCCCATCGATATCGATCCAATTTACATCAATGAATGCGTGTATGGTGAGCGAACAGTCCAAACGAGTTCCTAGTAACATCACCTAGTGAGAAGTCGAGGAACTAATTGTTACTTTTGGTTCAATTGGGGCGTTGGACCCCAGTAGGCATGGTACCGAGGTCAACGCTGTCTGTTGCGGGTTCACAACCTTACAACTGAATTGGTTGAGAAATAGCAGCGACCCCCTTTATGAAGGGGGAGTCTCAACCATGAATTAGTCAAGGCTGCACATGCCCACCAAACAGATACCTGACCACCTCTCTCGGTGCAATAAGAGGGTGGGGTGTGTATTTGGTCATACGGTCACAGTCTGGCTGCATGGTACTTGTAATAGATATAGTGTCATTGAAATGGTATTGTAAACAAAACAGCTGTGTATTCCACACTATTAATGACAAACACATAATTTTTTTGGACCTTCACACATGTCTGACAACATACTTCTTTATTAAAAAAAGGATCAAATGTCTACACACAACATTGAATTTATTGCAATGAAATACATGTTACATTGGTGAAGTGATTATCTCAAATAGAAACAGTGGCGCCATCTTAAGCTACTTAAGGAGAATGGTTTAATTAAAACATCCACCACAAGGTGCCGGTAGCATAATCCTTCCATACCGCCCTATATAGTATACACACAGCCAAATGTATTATAGATGTATAGTTTATGAATTTATTTAACACAACACAGCTTAATACTACCTAGATTAGTCTTATATGAACTACAGGGATCTAAGATTCACAATCATGCATAAATAATTTTCACATTAGTCGCGTTGTAAAACTACACCCTTTCTCAAACTGATTTAGGAGATAGATATAATCCTCCTCACCATGAATCTAACCACCAAGGCTCAGTTCAGTCTGCACATTCCAACCAAGCGGACTTTACCCCTTAAAGGGGAACATAGGTTCTCTTTAGAACCACTTTTAACAATAAAAAAAATCTCCTCCCGCCATCCAAAACAAAGACCCAACACAAACTCATGTCAGTAATAAATATACACACTTTTAACACATGATTTCAGCATTGATTTTTAAAATCCACAGTTTTATAAATAGTGGTGTGCTTGTATGTATCGAAAGGAACATAACAACATACCAGTATGAATTTAACGTATTTATTAGTATCGATTTACATACACTATTCCATTGAGACCTCTATAGATATCTTGTTTTAGGCATAGCGCGGGTTGGGTAGCTAAGGACACTTTGGTTAGTTCATCTACTGCACACCAGGTGGCTGCACTGGGCTGACACTGTACCGTAATGGTGAGAATGATGTATTTAACTATGTGTTTTAATATAGACATCACCTGCTTGGGTCAACTTCTACCTCTGGTCTAATATTGTCCATGACTGTAGTTGAGAACTGAATTGTGGGCAAAGTTATGAAAATAAAAAATAATAAAAAAAGAAATCAAGATTCTCAAGTCGCGATATTTTGACAGAGGATGCTATAAAAGGACACTTGCCGGTTTTTTTAAGGTTTATAGCGTTACATAACTAGATCGATGGAGGTTTACGTGGTGGATTTGGTTTTTCCAAACGCACATCTCCGCATTACAGTGACCATGGTGGCCGGACAGTAAGTGTTGTTTTTGGTATTGCTTCTGAATTTTGAATTTTGACTGTGATTTTGTTTGGGATATCGATCTAATCGTGTATTATTTCATATCTTAGAATCGTTCAGATGGTATCTAAGGTAGGTGTAATTTTTGATTAATCCATCGTGCTTACACGTGTCATTGTTGTTGTTGTGACGCTAACACCACGTGGGTGCGTCACATGACTGATGGTTGTCATGGTGACGGTCGTGACGGTCATTAATTTCGGTCTTTTAATACAAATCCAAGATGGCTTCGGGCTGCCGCGTCAGATGCCGCAGACTGCGTTTGCATTGATAAGTATGAGTGTAAACACGTCTATTGTGTTAGTTATGGCTGTCTACTGGTGTAACAAGATGTTAGCCTAATTGGTTAAGTAGCTAATGTGATATTGATATACTTTGGGCGTGCTATCCGGCACCCTATCAAACGTTGTGTGTATGGATGGGTCATCTGTCATCCCCTTCATAAGTGAAATGGTATCTTCCAAACGGTGTTGACATTTAAAAATAACCTTGGGACAGTTCTATTTTGCATGTACATGGGGTGTCCTCTAGTGGTCGAAGGTAAGACAGTAGGGACCCTGGATATTTTACACAATAAATTGAAACCATCCATTTTTAGATTTATGAGTCGAAAAATTTTACCTACCAGCAACGGTATCAGTGGCCCTCTCTGCCAGTGTTGGGTCGATCATATACAAATCCTTAGTAGACTGGACACTTTTGGGTTCAGCACAGCTAATTCCCTGGTTCATCTTTACTTGTGGACAGCTGGGTTCAGTATTGAGGGTTTATCATGGATTGATCCTGCAACCTCCTTCATTCAGGTCTATAGTATTTTACACTAAATTTTGGGGCTTAGGGGGTGTCATTACCTTTCAAAAACTGTTTGAATCATGTTGATATTGCTACTACCGTAATCTCCCGCATATAAGGCGCATCTTATACAAGGGGTTTTAGTTATCCCCAAATCCACAAGGGGGCTACCAAGACCTTTCTTTTGATATGTTACACTTCCCCTCAGTCCTAATAGGACATAATGTGGGCAAGAGGGGTCTGGGGGACCCTAGGTACACGTAGCTTTTTGAATTTTTAAAATCCATTCAGTAGAACAAAAGATATGAATTTTTGATTTTTTTGGTAATATTTACAAACTCTGGGTGCACCTTATACGCGGGCTGCGCCTTATACGCGGGAAATTACGGTAGAAGTGAAATGGTGGTGGTCTAAGCTAAACACATGGGTGTAAAATCCCGGAATCCTAATTGTCTGCATCTATCGTGATAAGGGAGATACAGCTTTGATAACATAGCATTCATATTCTCAAAAATGATGATCTGATCAAACTTCAAACATGCATATTTCAGGAACCCCTTCACCAATTGAGATGAAATAAAGTGCATATTGTAGCTATTTTTTATATTTTCAAATTTTGAAAATAGAATGATCCACAATGTCACATGGTACCATTTCCGTTTGGTTACCATGGCAACCAAATTCATGCAAAAATCACTATTTTTAGTTTTTTGGTTGCCATGGCAACCAGTATATTTGTTGAAAATGGACCAAATACACAGAAATATTTCTGCCATATTTTTTGCATGGAAAAATCTCAAAACTAGGTTTTCACTGAAAAAATAACCTTATTTTACATTTTTTATGATTTTTTTTTTGATTAAATATTGTTTAAAATGGGATGGTATTTCTTGTATTTTCCCTCATATCTAGGAAATCAAAAATAGACTCCAATAATTCAGTTTCCCAAAGAGACCACCTCCCATATGTCAGACTCTGAAAAAATGTTAAAGTTTAACTAATTCTTGAAAAAATGTGAGGATTCCAAAAATAGGCCAAAAATAGGCCTTCATGTTGACTTTTAGGAACATTAGGCCTGAAACTACATCTTCAAATAGGGGTAATAATTTTTGGTTGTAAAGCGTCTTAAGGTACTAAATTTTTTTTTATTTAAAAGAAATAAGATGTAATTCCGCCACAGGGTGCTAGGTGGCGTTGCAACGACAAAGCACATTTAACGTACATGTGTGATTCAAACACATTTTCTGTAAATTAGTGGATGAGGGTGAGTATATAAGATCATGCCGGGAAATGTTATAAATGGAGGCAGGCCACAGCATAAATCAGCAACACTAAGAGCCACTCCTAACAAAGTTGGCTGGCGACTGACTGTTACGGCAGCTGGTATGCTAAGGGTAGTCGGCCCCCAGGTGATTTTACCCTACATGTCCGTGAGCTGAGATGCAAGCACGACACCTGCCTCACCCTTTTCTCCCAAAACTAATATTAAACCATTCCCATATCCTTCAATCTGGCATGTGCAGTGGTGGTACTGAGCAAATACTGGGGAAAAAAATTCTAATCTACTTTAACCACTTGCTTGCTTCACCCTCTTTCATCCAACATCATCACCACACTCATCCTTTTTTTAAATATTAGTAAACCCACCTCTGACCTTAACCTTTTTGTGCCCAGAATTATTTGAAGATTTTACATTATTTCACAATTGTATCACAATGTTGATAAGAAAATGTGTTATTTTGATCTTCTCTTTTGATATGGACTCTGCATTGTATTTTCTGAATATTTATAACTCAATAATGACTTTCAGTCAAGGATGTGCCATTTCTGGTCAGGTCTGGTAACCATAGTTACCAAAACATTCCATTTGTTGTCATTTGTTAGTATTTGGTCTCTATTGGGCTATATTTTAGTCCATATTCCCTGCAATCCTGAGCCTTACAGCACATTCAAAGCTGATTCTCCCTGCATGTGTACTGCACTAAGAAAACATAATGTGTTAGTACCAATAATTGTTGCATGGCTTGTTTTTATGGATATAAACAGTACTGCTAAAATCTAATTAGAGTATGGAGAATTGGGTGCATATGATCCAAGATCATTTTGGTATCAGATATTAGCTCCCTGTCCCTGGAGGGCTGCCCTCTATAGAATCACATGACATGACAGCTCATTTTCAAGTTTTGACTTCCTGTGCTGGATATAGTAGAGATAGAGCAAAATGGATGGTTGTATCATAATTGGGAGGTCAGGACCATTCTGAAGAGGGTCTAACTTTGCAGATAGGATCAGTAGAAGTTTGTGAATGACAATTTCTTTCAATATACATGCATTTAAGCCCAAAACCGCGCTTAAATGCGCGCTTGGGCACCTAAGGGTTAAGGTAGGGTCAACAATATCCTAATTAGCTCAAGGAAACGTGGTCTCTTATACAAATAAGAGGTTACATAACCATGGTAATCCCCTAATTAGGTATTACAAAAAAAGTATCACAGTATATACTCTTTATTCTTTACATTTTCACGACAAATTAATCACTCTAACGTTTTACTAGAAATAGGAAGTATTTTTAGCGCGTTGTAAGATTGATGGTAATTTATTGGTGATCAACATATATGAACCATGGATATATCAGATTTATAATATTAAAGATTTGGGCTAGGCGACACCCCCCCAAGCCTTACGTTGCACCGTCTTTTTACTCGCGTCACTCTTACACACCTTTTAGGTGTCTTCTCTCTCACACATCACTATATAAAGAGACTACTGTCTACGTCGTACGTCATATGGCTCATTACGTTATTCCATCGTTTTACTTGCGTCACTTCACGTTTTTGCCTTGAACACCTTTTATGTAGCTTCTCCATTGCATATCACTATATAAAGAGACTAGCATAAAGGTAGTAGTGGGGTGTTCGTGTTTGTAGTGCCTCCCTCCTCTTGTCAAATGATATGTCACAGTCTTCACAAAGGTAAACTACTGCCTCCTCCTCCTTCTTCATCCTCTTTCATGCGGCATCACCTCCATAATCATCCTTTAAATATTTTTTCATATTAAAATTTTTTTATTTTTTTTTAGGCAAGCTTTTAGCTTGCCTTAAAAACAAACTAAAGACCACAAAATATTTTTTTTGGCAAGCCATTAGCTTGTCTTTTTTTTTTATTTTGTCCTCTCATTGAAAAAAGATTTACAATAGTAAAAATTTACCAACGCTTAAATATTTCTTCCCGAGAAAAACTCAGACTTTTTATGCATAATTAACCCCACCCCTTGTTTACAAACAAGTGGTCACGTGACTACACCATGTGATCAAGGAGGTCTCATTAGCATAAAGGGACATGGTCCATTATGTAAATGAGGGGTCACATGACCAAATACAGGGCTCTAATTGGCTAAGGGGCGTGGTCTATTATGCAAATGAGGTCTCATTAGGATAAAAGGGGTGTGGCCTATTATGTAAATGAGGGGTTACATGACCAAATGGAGGGCTCTGATTGGCTAAGGGGCGTGGCCTATTATGCAAATGAGGTGCTCCACGGGGGTCCAGGTCACGTGACCGAATGGAGGCCTCTGATTGGCTGCCGAGTCCCGTTCTGATATACATACTTTACTACTCTAATAAATTTGAATATCCTTGAGACACTGACCTCTATTTGAGACTGAGACTGTTATAGTGCTTAAGACTTATATCACTATATGGGATATATTATTAACCAATGAGATGATTCCATTCATTCGGTGCAGACCTTTCATGGAGCATCACATAACACCTGGTTGTTATCAGTGATTATCTTGCAAGGTACAAGATCAAGCAATGATGCCCCTACTAGGAAACCTGCAACCTCGGTATATGACACTCGCTTTATTTGCGATCAGGGTGCTGAAACGAACTAACACGATACCAAGGCATATCCAATTATTGCATATTAGATATGATCAGATCCATACAGGTGTGTAGGTACATTGTATATGGTATATAACAAAGAGACCATGAACCATCATTATTTCACATGATTATGTATTATACTAGTCCATCGGGTTGTCTCTCTCTCTGGATGTCACTCACTAATACATTATCCACACATTATTAAGCTATGTTTGAGTGTATGGAAATAAAAAGTGAGCTGCTCCTACCTAGTGTAGGATCCTCCATGCCTTGAGCGTATAGGTGACAGTGTATTCCTCCAAGAAGCCTGTTCTACCTTTATTTCAATAGTTCAGCACTGCTGAGAAGCTGAGTGTACACACTGCCAAAAGGATTCATCTTAGCATAACCCAGACAGAGAAATATAACATACAGGGCGTCCTGTACCTCAGGCTGTATCAATATTACAGCATGCATGACTGGGAGCCCGCCCGTTCTGCATGACTGGGAGTTTTACAACAGTGAAACAGTTGCACATCGATTATAGGACAGGTGCAGGAGAAAAGCACATCTGTGTGATACGGGGTCATTCTTCACAGACCATGACCAGTCATGAGGGTTGCTAGGCAACGCCCCTTTGGCAGGTATCCTTCCACTGACACACGCACATACTCCCAAGAAGAGGGAGTGAGTAAGAGAGAGAGAGAGAGAGAGAGAGAGAGAGAGAGAGAGAGAGAGAGAGAGAGAGAGACAGACAGACAGACAGACAGACAGACAGACAGACAGACAGACAGAGAGACAGAGAGAGACAGAGAGACAGAGACAAACACAGAGAGAGACAGAGAGAGACAGAGACAGAGACAGACAGAGACAGAGACAGACAGAGACAGAGACAGACAGACAGAAACAGAGAAGGGAGAGCTAGAGTCTTGAGGCTGTCTCAGCAGCACTCACCTGGTTCATTGGATGCTGGGCCCACACCTTGCTGTCTGTCTGTACCGCCTGTAGGACCCGGCCTAATGCAGGGTCTCCCCTGAAGGGAACACAGTCCTTGGGTCCCATACTACACCCATAGCCATAAGGCCATAATGCCCATGTGTGAGGATCTCCAGTTTATGGAAGGGCTACATGCAGTACCTGGCTTGCCAGCATCCGTCTCCTAGTACTTATAGTCTCCTGTGTGTAGCCAAGGAGGGGAGAGAAGCCTGAGTAATGTCTGCATGAGGAGTGAGAGCTATGTCTGGGTGTCCTGAGCCATCGCCTCCTCCTCCTGCCCCTCCTCCCTCCAGTGGGACAGACTGAGGGAGGACAGCAATGCCGGCGATCGCCCCCTACTGCCTTTCAACACTCACTGCTGATAGTCCCACCTCCAGCCTGTCTAACATTAAATGAGTTCATACTGCATATAGATTAGTGTCTACATTATAATTTGTGGTGCTGAGCAGAGGCACATGACCATACAGCGGCTGTTACTAGTCCTATCACCAAGGATGGATTGTACAGTATAGGATAGGTCAGTCCATACAGTCCTATAGTGAAGGCCAACCCCCCTCTACCCCCCTATAAACTAGGTGACCTTGTGTGTTCAGTATTGGGCCCTATATAGTATAAGGGGGTTTATGGAGCTATCATGTATCTTCATGAAAGGGATACCAAATGAAATGAAGAAACCATCTAAGCGAAAAGATCCTTCTGAATCTGAAAATGTTGGTCTTTATTATCAGAATTTGACCAAAAGTACCCAAAAATGATGTTTGATGAGGGAAATATTTTGAAAATGTATAAAAATGATATTGAAAATATTTGCAAATCTTGAAATATAGAACACATAAATCAGAGTTAATACCTCAATCCACATACCCAAATGTCTGCCTATCTCTCAGTCAGGCAAGTTCTGGGCCTGTGCATTATTCTGCCTATCCCACAAACAGCATATCAATTGTGTACCTAACACTCATTCCGCCTATCTCTTCAGTCCGAAACATCTACAGTTCAATCTGGTTATCTCTTAAAAGGCCTAACTTATAATGCTTACCCCTCACCTTACCTTATCTCATTTGTTCCTTCTTTCCTTTATTCTACCTATCCTCAATCTGCCTATCATTCATTTTACCTATCCCTCATGGTGACTATCCCTCAGACCATCATGTTTAATCTACGTTGTTTGTCTGCTATATAAGCCTTTATTTTTTAACGGTATATTCCTTACCATATCTACTATTTCAATTTTACCTATCCCTGATCATATAGCCTATCCCTCATTGTGCCTATCCCCCAACTCTGCACATCCCTCATATTTGACTTGCATATATGTCCCTAGGATGCATGTTTTCTTTCTTTTTTTATGTTTGCTCATCTTACAAGGTACTCTGTGCCTATTCCTTAAATTCCTAATTGCTCATACTGCCTATCCCTCTTGCTACCCATCCTTACCTATCCCCCATGCACTCTATACAGCTCTTTTACCCACATCACCTCTCTTTACCTACCTATGTCACAACCAACCTTCATTATGATGACCATTTCTTAGTCACTCTATCACCTAACATACTGGTTACAGTCCACTTTATTCATACATCTACCTATCATTCATGCTGCATATCTTTCAGTTTACCTATATAATGATATGAATGGAGGTTAGGCATAATGGGGGATAGGTATATTTTACAAGGCATAGACCTGGAGACTGGTGGAAGAAATTGAACACAAGCTGAGATATGTATAGAGAGAGCGGGTTAGATTGACTGAGCTGACATGGTAAGAAAACCATATGGAGAACATGAGGGATAGGTATTCAAAAGGATTGGTAGCAAGGGGGATAGGTAGCATGTGCAATATCTAAATTGAGGGATAGGCACAGAGAGTACCTTGTAAGATGAGCAAATATAAACCAAGAAAACATGGGTGGTAGAAACAGATGGGCAAGTCAAATATGAAGGATATGCAGAGTTGGGGGATAGGTATAATGAAGGATAGGTAGGCTTTATGATAGGCATTGTTAAGGATAGGTAGGATCAAAATGATAGACATGATAAGCAATGAACTGTTAACCATTAGGGCCTAAATAAACAGATAAACAAAACAGTTTAAACATGGTGGTCTTAGGGATAGTCACCATGAGGGATAGGTAAAATGAATGATAGGAAGATTGAGGATAGGTATACTATGGGAAACTAGGACTAGAGAAGATTAGCTAAAGTAAGGAATAAGCTTTAGTATCTAGGTCTTTTGGGAGATAGCCTTACTTCAAGATGCTTTGGATTTAAGAGATAGGCAGTATCAGTGATAGGTAGACTAAGAGATAGGCAGTATGTGAGATAGGCAGAGTAATGCACAGTTAGAATACTTGTCAAATTGGGAGATAGGCAGACATTTGGAAATGTGCATTGAGGTACTAACTCTGGTTTAGGCTTGTCTATAAAGACTTCACATTATTTTGAATATTATTTTTGTACATCTTTAAAATATTGTCTTCATCCAACCTCATTTTCGGGTACTTTTAGTCAATTTCTGAGAATCATGATAAAAAAGTTTGGATTCATCAGGATGGAAACATTCAAAATGGCGGACCGCCGCTCGTACGGGGAACTACGGTAACGGAATTTGATAATTTTTCCTTATTTCAACCCTCTAAAAACATAAAATAAATATAGAACTAAACTCCCCTGGTGGTGGATCGGCCAAATCGTACACCACGGTCATTTAGTTCTATCTATTAGTGCACCTATCTGGTGGAAGGGGGTGGGGTGGTCAGGACAGTGGTGGTGAACATTAACTAACTATATCAACGTAAATCCCTGCATCTAAGCCACATCCACATATATAAGCCACACCCTGACTTTGTGAGAATGTTATAAGTCACATCAGGAGCCTGAAATGGTTCCAATTCCTAGTTATATTCTATATAATCAAACCCCCATATAAGCTGCACCCTGAGTTCATGGCAATGCTATAAGCCAGACTAAGGGCTTGACGTAGTCTATAAGCCACACGCAGGGTTGTAAGGTATGCTGTAATGGGAAGGAAAATGGGCGGTGATAAAGTGTGTATAAAATATGTCTAATATTCTTTATCATTACGATAGCAAGAGCATCACCTAGGTTAATTATCTTTCCACTGTCGGTGTCATCAAAGTGTAGAAAGGGGAGTAAGAATACAAAAAGGAAGCTTTTTACCTGTTACGTTTCACAGCATTCTCATTTTACAATAGGGATCCACACTCCCACTTACAGGAGTTTTTCTCTCCTCCTCCCCCTCCTACCCACACACATACATCTTTAGGCTGTCTGGGAGGGACCTCAGGGCCAAGACAAAAGGTGTGTCAGTATCAGTTAACCCATTAACATAGCATCGAGGCAGCATTGTCAAGTGACTTCTCGGCACTGCGATTGGTACTCCAGCACTGCAATGGTGCATCATAATAAGCACAGGAGACCGGAATCTAGACCCTGCAGGACCCGCGTGATGTATGAATACATGAATGTGTGTGGCTGCATCCATGAATCTATATTATGAACCATGGGGGCAGGTCGGCATTATTCCTTGATGTCCTAGGTGGCTTTAGAGGGGCTACAACCCTCCCCCCCCCCCCCACACACACACACCGAGGGAGAACAGGTGAGGCATACAGGTATTGGACTCCTGCAGCTCAATTACGTCAGCACTTTAGAGACTGCTGATGCAGGAGTGCATCGTGCCAACAGGTCGCCATGATGCACCAATGAAGTAATTACGAAACTTGACCATGAGGTTTTACATTTCCATCAGCTAATGCCAGTGATGCAATTTTTGCGGAAAGTCACCCCTCCCCCTTTGGTCGAGGGACGAGAATCTTCACCAAAAAATAAAATACTTCATGGGTGCATCACTGGCAAATTACTTCTCAGGGCTACATCCATGTATCATGACGATAGGCATGTTGCATTAATGCATTATACCATTAAAGGGAAGATTTATCCCCTGGTTCAGGTCGGGACATAGGTCACTTGGTGTAGTCTGTGTGACGTCATTGCCATCCCTGACTTACATAATTTTGACGTGGGGGGAAGATTGAGACATGATACTTGGATTGGGTGTGTTCATGCTAAAAGTGCACAACACAGTCATACAAGAGAGTGTGACCATCACAAGCTTCTGGAATGGTTCGATCTTTCAACTTTCTATGTCTACAGGTAAAAGTTGGTTAGGAAAGTGTACCTTGTAGACATCTATATACCTGTGGTGTTCTTTTTCCATACAAGTATCTATGAAGATTTCTTTTTTAAAACAATTACTGAATTACAACTCACACCTTCAAAGAAAACGTGTATTTCAAGTTAGTCTATGGCATTCTTTTTAAATTTTATTCCTTAGGTACCCATAGATCATACGAAAATAATTCTTTAAAAGAGAAAATTTGAATTATTTGAATTCACCAGGAAAAGGAGCTGACATTTTAGAAAAAAAAATCAGATGCTACCTTCACTGAGAAGATACTTGTTGTTGGCATTCTAGGGAAACGTGTTGCTGGGGCGGGACACCCTACAGCTGGTTGGTATTAAATGAACAATTTCGATCTATAAAACTGACATGGTGCACAGCAAAGTTAGGATTAGAATTTATATCTCATACTTGCAACATTGCATGTGTTGAGACACAACCTCATTGTGGTCCATAAACAGCATGGTGGACAATGATACGGAAAGTGCATAGTCATGGACAGTCTCTCCATTTAAATTATATCAAAGTTTTGGTTGTATCCAGATTAACTCCCGGAGGGCGATTCACAAAGGAAATGTTATTGACTATACAAAATTATAATTATCTTCAGGATCCAAAGGTCATCTATGGAGGGGTGGGGATGACTCATAAAACTGACGGTTATTCTGCGACCAAGGAATATTCAAAAACGAGGATTTTTAGAAAGCGTCCTATTCAGAAATCAAAATAGGTGCCCTTCTATTAATAAGAAAGTGCCATTTCAAATGATGTAGAGGTGTCTGCAATCTAAGGCATGTCTTAAAATGTTGCAAATTATGAAAGTAAAGGTAACCTTAAATTACTATAAGCCGATAAAATGTGATCCGGAAACCTTATGGCCAACCTCCATAATTGTGGTGTCACACAACTATGTTAAATATGCTGACACAAACTGGGTGTGTCCCAGGCCATTGAAAGAATGTCTGTCATGCCATGGGTGGAGCAAACGACACTTGACCAGCCAGACTGTTATTGATATCCAATTATTAACCATTTAAGGGCCGAATAGCCCTGTAATGCGCCATGCAATTTGGTCTTCAGGTAATGAATACAGACTTGCAAATTACTCACCAGAGTTAGTTGCATCCCTGAATCACAGAGACCCTTCAAACAGTTCTAAATGGACCACCTTGATGCATAGATGCAGTGCAGATAGATCTTTGCGCAAGCTCTGCATCGGTGCAATAGGGTGACAGCGGAGCATGGCTCTTAAATGGTTTATTATCCCATTGAGGGCTAGCATCAACTATAGTTGACACCATGGCAGGCCTAGCTTCCACTAAAGTCAACACCATGGCAGGCCTAGCATCGACTATAGTCGATGCCCATTATATAGGATTAGTATGGGAATTGAAAATAGGCTCGTCCTCTAGGAACTATACTTTTTCAGAGGCTTTCCCCATGGCCAGGGCAACAAATTTTGCTCTGCCCTTAAAGGGTTAACTGTGTGTCTTTCATATCGAAATGTAATTCTATCTGTCTGCATCGCTAAATCCCTGGCCAGGGTGGCTGCATTTGCACTGTTCATGTTATAGATTATACACTGCAAAAATGGCGTTTAGATCCTAAACACAATTCTAAACATATTCTTGCAACGTTTTTGGAATCACATTAATTTCCTAAACATGTTTAGCCGAACAATGTGCTTAGCTCAAGTGTTTAGAAATCTAGGTGTTTAGGTTCAAAATTTGTGTTTAGATATCAATGGAATTTTGCGTTTAGATGTTTATGAATTTTTGTGTTTAGATGTCTAAGTGATTTGGTGGGAAGTAAGGGTTTGAAGACATTGTATCCATTAAAAAAATTAAAGGAATATCTTTTGTTTGTTTTCTCATTTACTGGAGGACATCAGCAGGTATTTACACTGCAAAGTCTCCAAAAAATGTTAGCCTCAGCTATATACACATATAATTATGTACACACTGCATTAGAATAGGAGTACAACAGGTTGGCAGGAAGGACATTGCTTTATATTTTATAAAATAACATGACATAGGTGTAAGTCATGGAGCTTGTTGATTATTTTATGGTAATGATGGTGGTGTAAGTTTAATTTAGTTAATTTTCTATTGCTGTGTCTATTTTCATAGCATTTAATGAAATGGCACTATGATAAACAAGGAGTTTGGGGATATTTGTCACAACAATTGATTATAACTGTGTCCAGATAGTCCATTCAGCCTTTGTGCTGCTACCTGGTGTGGATTTGACATCTAACTATCTAAACATATTGATGTTTAAATCTAAACACCTAATATTCAACTGTTTAAACTCTAAACATCTGAACATGTTTAGCAAAAATGTTTATGTATTTAGAATAAAAGTGTTATTTTCCTAAATGTGTAGTCGATGATACACCTAACTGACATATATGTTTAGTTTTTAAACATGTTTAGACCTAAACATGTTTAAAATCTAAACACCATTTTTGCAGTGTACAGGTGGGACAGATGATACATGTCAGACAAAGAGACAATCAAGTCTCTCATTTACAATCTACACCAATACCTTATGGGTAAGGCCAAGGAGCATCACCTGCCTAGGAAGTCTCTTAAGTCTAGATGCAACCACGGCTATGCTGTGGGCACAGAATGTTATAAATATTAACCTTGAAATAACATTGAACAAAATTAATCAACGTTATCTCACCTTTGATTCAATGTTCTGTGCGCACTGGCTAATTGCCTTTATGGGATTTGCCACTATTGGGTCGGCAAGACTGCATAATGCACCAGTTAAGCACTGGAGGTCATTTCTCCATTGTACCACTAGACATAGCCACTATGACTCAGAAAGCACCTACAGTCGTTAAGAGCAATCAAACCAAGTGCAGTCTAAATATTGCGTACATGGGTGCTGGGGAAAACAAACTGAGCTCTACGGCCATTGATAGGACTCTCGGAGACAAGACAATCACTCTTTCTGACTAGACTGTGATGTAGTCATACAGGATGCTCCTGGTAATGATTAGAAAAACCTCAAGTTGTAGCATCTTGAGAAAATTCGCCCTGGTGATCAAGCACTGCAAAGGTGCACCGTCTGCAATGAGTTACAATGCAAAGTCACATTACAATCAGCTGCCACTGCCCCTCTGCTATCCAAATCACATTTATACACCTATAGATCTTCATCATTGTAGACATCTGCCCTTCGTTCCACACAATGTGTTCGTCTTCCTCGAATAAGGGGAGGATTATCATTGACCAGACTACCTAATTCCAGTTATAATCTCTGGATCATTGAGCTTGCAATTGACAAATGAAATCCTCCAGTATAGTAGCTATGCCTCTGGAGTTTGCTCGGGAGTTAAGAGGTAGAGAAAGGGGCAGATACACCAGGAGTAGCCCACCATCCTGAAGGCTGACATGCAAGCAGAAAAACAAATTCAAAGGTTTTTAAAGAAATTAAGAAAATTTTCTTCCGGAGAGACCACTTTACAGAGGCGCAAGGAGCATTGGAGGAGGGGAGAGGGGGTCTCGGTTATGGGTCCTACAGGAGACCTTCCCATTATCAGGGTGGGGGGGGGGGAGGCCCCCTTGTCCCCTCTTCTCCTGCACTACTGCTTTATAATTGATGTGTTGATACTGTCCAAAATAGGGGGTGTATATGAAATAGGTTGTTCAAAATAAACCTTTGTGAGTGGTGAGCAGTGAGCGATGCCTGTATCTTTGTCACACAGTTCTAGCACAGAATCAAATGTAGTGGTCAGTGGAAAATGTCATGGAGAAACCGGGACTCGAACCCGGGACCCTCCAACTTCAAAGCGGAAGCTCTACCCCTGAGCTACTTCCCCTGGCCTGACATTCTGTACCTTCCAACTACACCTGGAACGCTATGATACACACACTAGGGGGCAGTGATTACCTGGTACAGAGCTCTCTAGAGATCCCCCTCACGAGGCGGTATCTCCACCAAGTATGGGGAATTACTGCCCCTACACACATATATATATATATATATATATATATGTATATATATATAAATATATATATATATATATATATGAATAGATATATATATATATAAATATATATATGTTGGTCAGGTCGCCAGAAAGCAGGAGATTTTGTGTTTTTGGGGTCATTTTGGACTCTTATTCCTCTGGAGAAAGATGTGAACCAATCTTGTCTTACATAGACTCATTTCATAGAGAACACTTAGGGTTATCAGAAAGATGTAAGTTTGTAGTCATCCATCAAAATCTCTCAGACATATAGCCTGCCGAAGTGAAAAAAATTGCCAAATTTGTTCTTTTTTGATATTTTGTACTTTTTACAAGTGTCCTGTATTGAATAAAGAACATCTGGAGTATCCTAAAGTTATTTTTTGTATTGTGTATGATCATAGGCATCATTTCCATGAGGTTTGAACATGTTACTGAGTGAGAATCTTTCATCCTGCATCTTTAAAAATGGAAATCTGTAAATTGTAACGTCTGATACCTAAATCTAAATAAGTTATAAAACATGGAAAAAATAAAGCTTCAAAATCTTTCTTATTACCAATATGAAGGGCCCTATTATCCCTTACTTTGGTAAAGGAATTGTGTGTCTATCTGCATTTTTCTCGTGTTATCATCATGAGGCAGTCTACTGTGCATGCATAACTCAAATTTTGTTCCATTTTTTAATTGAAGTCAATAATAGACATATTGACCTTGTTATTTCATGTGTTTGTTATGCATATTGGGACATTCCTATATTACTGAGAGCAACTTTAATTACCTCCATTTTCCTCATTTTGGTATTGGACGTTACATGACACAAAACAGGCAATAAAAATGGAACTGAACATCCTAAATCAGTATTTTTTGGTTTTCTGAGCTGAGGGACTGTCCCTTCACATATTTGTTTAGGTTATATAAAGTAACTAGAAAATTAATATTTCAGGCCCTTTAAAGGCCAAGATCTTACACTTTCTGATGACCTGACCCATATACCGATTTGACCTGGGAGGTGGGGTCGATGATTTGAACCTGGCATGTGGGATTTCAGTAAAATAATGAACTCACATGAAAAATAAATGTATGGGGGATCCTCTTGTGGGGTTCTGCCTGATCTTGACCCAAGACCCCTAGTTAGTACCCCCCCCCCTCCACAACCACTGCTACAACCCTCCTACACTATGCGGCCATATCCTGTGCCATTCTAGGGAGACAATGCAACTTAAATTAGGTGCTACTTTAGGGAGTGGTCATTACTCAACAGTAGAGAGGGGGCGTGTTAAAAATGATCACTCTCTTAGCTATGCAGCTTTGTTGTCATGTCCATTTTTATATGGGGAAACTATGAAGAGATAGGTTGGAAATAAAAAATTGACAGCTTGAAGTTGTTATTTGAGATTTGCTGATCATTGACATTGGATGTCATGCATGTGTTTTCAAAACTGTCAGGTTGAGAGGATAGGTGGTACTGCATGAATGAGGATTTCATTGCCTCCGATTTGAGCCCAGGATGAAGCACATCGGTAAAGCGGTTGATAAGATATGTCACTCTGAGTTTTATTTGCAGTACAGTTGCATAGTAAATACATGCCACAGAAACATGCCAATTTTATTCTCAGGAACCGTTAGAGACACATACTTGAGACTTGGTGCGTTGAAAGCTGTGCTTCCTGTCTGTTTTATCATCATTTTTAGAAGGCTGAAGCAGTAAGACATATATGTGCCTCTACCAATCTTGATTCCCAATTGAGCTACACTGCTCTTGAAGTTAGTTTTGCCCAAACACTAGGTGGACATGTGTAATCTTTTTGAAAATTCATAAACTCCAGATGTACTAATGTTCTGGGATACTGTATTCTGTGTTTTAAAGCCGGAGAGCCCTATATCTAGGTCTTGAGGTTGAGAAAAATGAAGAATAATTGTATTTGCTCTAGCTCTGTATTGCGGGGGACTTTTCTAATGAATATTTTCTGGGCAGATGCTGAAGCAATCTATCTTTTCAATATCACCAATGGCATTTAAAAAGACTGAGAACTCATTGATTTAGAGCAATTCCTGCGACCCATGACACAATTATGTGAGCGTTACAGCCCCGAAGCTCACTCCATGGTGGTTGGATGGCTTAGCCAATGAACTCAAATGAAAGCCCTTGATTTTCTGAACATCTTAGATCCCTCACTTGTTTAAATTGGACGATAATTGGCTGAGATATAGCTTTCTACTGAAGACTAAAAAACTCACTGATTTAGAGTGATCCTTGTGATGCACGACACAATTATGTGAGTGTTACAGCCCCATAGTTCACTCCATGTTGGTGAGATGGCTTAACCAACTAACTCAAATGAAAGCCCTTGATTTCCTGAATATCTTTGATCCCTCACTTGTTTGAATCAGATGATAATTGGCTGAGATATAGCCTCAGTGATTTGACAAACATTTGCTGTGCTTTTCATGCTCTCTGAACACCCGACAACCAGCCCTCCAGGAGCCAAAATATTATTTGTCATGGCAATCTCACTGACTCTCCTACCCAACATTTGTTTTTCATTTTGATGTTTTACTGTAACTAAAAGAATCATCTTCTTGCTTATTATGAAGTTGCTAAATTTATGGAAAAGACACATGACCTGACGGACACAGACACAAATTTTAGAGGGCCTGGAAGGGCAAGGGTACCAAGAATGGCCCCAAAAAGGGGTTTACGTGTTAATTATTATTACAGCCCCCCATCTCTAATCCAACGTCCTGGTAGATGTTATCCATCCTATTCCCCTGCATTTTCTGCCCCTGACCCTACCCCTCCCCACCATCCCACATATTCCCTCCCATATAGATGCATCAGTTCTTATAGTAGAATGTGGGATCTTGACCTTTGTGGGTGCTCAACCATGACACTGCACATAAATATATACATCCATATACACCTTGCTTCAGTGACATTGACTCATTTGAGCCAGGGTACCTTGTGGGACCCTGCTGAGGATCCCATAATGTTTGCCATGACCCCGCAAAGTGGGTCTGAGAGTCATTAAGGATCTCACATCCCAGGGCTTTATAAGGTGCACATCCCAGGGCTTTATAAGGTGTGTATATATATATATATATATATATATATATATATATATATAGCTGGTATATTCCCAAAGAGTCGAGATGATGCATAAAGGCAGTGCTGGTGAGTAGATGCACCAGCACTGCACTGCTGCATTATAAGGACAATCATGCACCTTGAGCCACAATTCAAACCTAAGAGAGTTAATCTGAAGGTGACACCATGTCGTTATTATGATTATTGGGGCTAGCTGCATGAAGATGCAAAATTCATATGCCATTGAAATAATCAGGTGCCTGTATTTGGTATAAAAAAAGAAGCGTGTCCCTCAATCACGAAAAGAAAGAAACACAAGAAAGACAATATGAAAAAGAGGTTTTCCTATCAAGCACTTAATTGGGGATACCTTCTAATTAAAATAACATATTGACTGACTAATTCAGATACATTTAACTTACCAGTGTAGATTGCACAGGTAATGTCCCTTCGCTTTGGTAAAATGAAAAGGCAATTCCTACAATGATTCCCTATTTGCGTTACACGTGACATACTGTCAACTGGATGTGTGTGATATTTTAAAGACAGTATCGTTTGTCATGCCACATTATTTTGTTTGTCCAGATTTTAAATCATTTGCCTCCATTATTTGTCATAGCTCCCTGCTAACTGGTGGGTTCCCACAGGACTATAAGAGGCATTTCAAATTGTATCTTTAAAGCTAGGAGACTACTAACCTGACTTTAATTGCATACGGATGTCTACAATCAGTCGTACCTCCACATCCCATCTCCACCATGAGCATAGACCTGTCAACCCTTTAAGGACGTGTGCAGGTTCATATGTCTTGGAAGTTATGATGCACCAATTCCACCAAGCCAGCCAGCCTCCCACAGACTAATCAGGTTAACCATTTGGGGATGTATCAACCCCACGGATTGGTATGATGCCCAGCCTGCGTTTCTATAACATGACAATAATGTGTCCATTTCGATGTTCTACACGACCAATAAGGTTTAACATATTTGCATAGTTAATCAACTAGACGTATTCCTCATCCCGTATGCAGTTACCTCATCATCATGAGATACCCCCTGCAGGCATGTAAGGAAAAGTACATTAAGACTTTCAGATTTTAATTTTCTCATGTGGCTATTAACCTAGAATGGATTTACTATGTCCATGACTATATTAAATTGCAGCTGCACCAAGCAGGAATATATCCCAAGACAGATATGCATGGGCGTGGAAAGCAGGGGGGACAGGGGGGACATGTCCCCCCAACTTTCGGCCAACTCCTCTATATATATATATATATATATATATATATATATATATATATATATATATATATATATAAGCTACAAGATAGGGAAAAGAAGGGACATGAGGCAATAGCAATCTACATCCGGAGGGGGCCAAAAATACAACTTTTTTTCAACATTTTCAATACTTTTATGGGCAATGAAGATCCAAATCATGGGCCCCTCCCGATGTAAGTAGTATTGTCTCCCATTAGAAAGTGGGCTTTGCAGCTGGCAACCTCTTTTCACCTGATTAATCTATAGAGTTCCTATGGTAGGTTTCCTGATGTTTAAGGATTGGTCTGATATATATGAAATAAATTAAGCTTCATTAAAGCTGGTATATAAGCTGATATAGCTTTGTCTAATATGTGTTTGAAAGAATTATAGAGAGTAGGCATGAGTAGGCAGATGTAAGCAGCCCATTTATGGCCCCTTCAGTTCCTATAGGGGAAGGATCTTAACCCTATTGGGTGCATACACATGCCTACACATGCCTATGTTTTTGCACACTAACGCTGAGTGTGACCACTCTGCAAGTATAATTATGTGGCTATGTAGCAGTATTATTGCTATACCATATATTGGATTACCTTATCCAAATAGAATAGAATTTTTCCTCGCAGAGCTATTAGTATGGAATAAAATAGGATTTTGCCCCGCAGGGCTATGCATATGGAATTGAGTGAAGGTCCTTCAATATGGAATAGAAAGGAAGCTTGACCCGCAGGGCTTTTAAAATGGAATAGAAAAAAAGTATAAATAGTTATATATATATATATATATATATATATATATATATATATATATATATATATATATATATATATATGATATTATTTATAGGCATGTGTAAGTACAAATTAAAGCATGTGCCATTCACAACAAACAGGTTCCATCTTTTGCTCAACCCCGTTCTTGGTCTTTCTGGTTTGAGTATGCCCATATTTTGAGACAGCTAGGATAATTCTACTGATTACCAGGGCTCACTTATTGGGGGCAGGTAGTTTCCAGGTGCCATGTCGAATTTGGGAGAAACATTGTTTCCCCCTCTCCCCCCTCCCCGTTCCAGATATTGACACGGTGATGACCTGCCTATTAGCGATAGTTATTGGCATGTCCTAGACGTGCCCAGAAGTAGGTATTGTTGGCACGCCCATTGCATGTCATGCATATGAGGGGGTGTTGGGTACTTACTTATTGACACGCCAATGACGTGCCCATAAATAGGTCTTATATACTCATATACATGCCGGTCAGCAAGCAGATGATATAAGCCTAATCGGGAAGGGGAGGGGGTGGTCATTTTGTTCGCCCATTTTCTTATGAAGTGTTGGGTGGGGGGGGGGGGGTAAAAAGTCTTTGTGTTACGTGTTATTTAAATTGTCCCATTATGGCAATTATCCCGATTTAGATACCAATTTAGATCATATCAGGGGAAAACCTGAAATAATTTGTTACTCCATGTAATACCTTTTTAAAGGTCAGTGCCTGTGTGCGCTCACCCCTTCCTGAATCATTTCTGGTGACGTAATACAGGTTCATAATGGCATACAAGTGGCTAAAAGTACTTTTCACCTGACCGAAAATATGTGAAAATGGCACCATAAAGCTGAGAGGTCCCGGGTTCAACTCCCGGTTTCCCTAAACGCTTTCGCTGACCCCTACAGTACTAACATCAACTACCAGTGTAGTCCTGAACAATAAGCTATCCACTGTAAAACTGGTGGGCTGGGCTGACAGTGTAGATATTTTCATTATGAAAGCAAGAAGAATTATTAGGCCTAGAAAAAAAGGTTTCCAGCCACCCGACCGACCCTAGCAAAACAGGGCCAATTTTGTATTCTTTCCCTCTCATAGTTGTCATTTTTCAGTCATTATTTTACAATGAAACCAAAGAATTTGATACATCCATTGGTATGTGCCCTAACATTTCCTATATGTGTACAATACGTGTACAATTTGTTAATGATCATAATGGTGCCTTTTGGACCACAATATATCATTGAAATACATGGATAATGGCCTCAGACTATTCAGAACAATAGTAGAAATATCCCGGTTGTAGAAATCTCTGCTCGTGCCTAGTACAATTCTGTATATACTTTCATATAAATCCTACAATTTACCCAGATTCTGTGATCATTGTACAATTTTAGTGAGAGAACAGCGAATCAGTGATCGTACAACGTTGTGAAACATACCCCATATTACAGGTGCTGGACAGAACAGTTGGCTACTGCTATGAGGTTTATGAGATCAAATCCCAGTCCTCTTGATAATTTTCCTGCCTAGAAATTTAAACCTACATTATATATCTCTACACTAATAGATGATCTTTTTTCATGCCAACTATGTATTTGGTCAGGTAGAATGGAGTGAATTCAGAAGCAATCTAAAAGACGCTATGAGTGGCATCTTGCAGGCAATACAATTACCAGCATGAACCCTTATTTGGGCTAACCTGGGGGGGGGGCAATGATTTCTCATTCGGGACCCATTGGTGTGCCGGCTTGGGCATCTAGAGCCAATTTGTAATGGATTCTTTGCATCATCATATATCAGGAAGGGGAAAGAATATCCCTTCTGACAAGAAGTGAGCCATGTGCCAGAATTAGTTGCATCATCCTTTTATATCTAAAGTCCTCATGTGTAAGGGAAAGTAGGTGCCATGATGTGTTTTCTCCACCCAATACTGTAACCCGATGGCGACCTCTGGATCTGGCTCCTTCCTCTAGTACTCTCCCATGCCAAGGGAATAAGTGCATGGGTTTCATACACATAGGAAATATTGGCAGCTTCCAACCTGCATATATATATTGGTGAATGGAGGTTGGAACCCTACCATGCTAAATATGTTCTGAATGCCTGCTGGCCACTAGGCCATGTCGGTAAAAGGGGCCAAAAGGGGCCAAAAGGGGCCAAGTTATTATGAGAAGTTTCAAAAGTGGCATAAGCAATGTCGACAGAGCTATATATAACAGAAACGTTTGTAAAGGACGTTTTACTTATGTGGAAAAAAAAAACGTTTTTGGAAGTTGAAAACGTTCAGTAAGAAAACGTTTCAACTACGTTTTTAAAATGTTCATGAGATCTATAAGTTCTTCAAACTTCAGAATTATGTATCTTAACCTAGAGTTCTACCATAGGCAGGTACATGTGGCAGTTTGATCTTATAGAACTCTGTGTTAACGAGAACGAGGTAGCCAGGACTTAATCCGTGGATAATGCTCTGAGGATAATATGCTACATAGTCACTTTGCAGTGGTTGCTGTACAATATGACATAGTTGCCACGCAACACAAATATGACGTCAGTGGCACTTGCATTTCCGGTAACAACAAAAGGACGATGATTGTTTTTTAAAATTTGGTCTATAGCTATAGAGGAAAGGTCGTTTTTACTTTGCTATGTGATACTGACGTTTTACCAGGTGATAGTGACCATATATGGTAGAACCAAAATCAATAGAGGAGCAGCACAGGGGGGCCCTCTGGGGTCATTTAATTCGTGAGATTACTGATAGCTTAAACTGTTTTTTTTATGTTGTCCAATGTCTCTGGGTATGGCAAAGTAATGTTTGACCAATGAAAGCTTGTGCAATCACTGAGAAATCTGCAATTCTTTACAACCATGTCTTGAAATTTAAGCCTCATTTTTAAGAGCTAAAATACACATTGGTCTACCTGTTCTGGCACTAATATTCATCTTACAACAACTCCAATGGTACCTACCCCCCTAAATTGGACCCAACGATCACATTGCAGACAACCATTTGTTGCTAGGACAAGTGGTTACCTAGCAACAGCTGATTTTAGATAGCAACAGATCTTTTCCGAGACAAAGAAAGACCATTCCTAAAAATGACTTACAGAATGTAGATCATGGCTATTGCTTCTTATTTTGGTATTGAGAAGGTCCTTGTCATTGCAGGAAATGCAATATTGTACCAAAACACAGTGTGCTAATCAGGGAATGTAGAAAACAAAATGATATAGCAAGTTAATGAAAACATACAACTTCAGCATTATCTTCTATTGAAAAATTTTATTTACTGGATAATTGTAGTGTGTCTTATATCCTCAAAAAACATCTGAGGCTTTCACTTTAATCCTAGAGTAGCTGATTGCCTAGCAACAACAAATTTACTTAGCAACCTATATTGACATAATGCATAACGCATATTGCACGTTCATATGAACTAGCTACAAGTGACTGGATGAATGAATATATTGTTCTTCGATTATGAGTTCTCTTGAGCTTAAGCTTTGTGTTCTTTGGTGAATAATTTATTGGGAACAGAAGTTGATGGTTTTAAATTGTTATATTTTATTTTCTCTTTCTTGGACTGTCTTCTATGTCTGTATGCCAATGCCCTTGTGTCTATCATATGTCATAATCACCTACTCACATACCTCATTGTCCTAGTGCGTCTTATGTGCATATATAAAATCCTATTCTTTGACGTAATGAATATCAAGTAACAGATGATGTGATGGTTTACATAGTAAAAATTTGAACTAATTGTAGAATTGAGATTTTTGCTGCAAGCTGGACTTCGATAATCCACATTGTAATTTTGTGAGAAGTTCAAATAAACACTTTTTCAAATCTAAAAAAATGGAGAAGTATATTCATAAAAAGATATTTGGATTTGATGAGAATTAAGCAGCCAAGGACTCAATGTATTTGAAAACAATTATACCTCAAAATACCCCCCAAAATAGGAAATAATTATATTCAACAATTGTGCAGTTGGTTATTGTTTAGAAAGTAATAGCTTTTGCATAGCAAGTAGCATACCAACTGACACACAGATGCTCCAGATATGAAAAGATATCTGCCAGGTATTCTAGTGATCAGAGGGGCTTTTTACTAAAGATGTCTATTGCTGGGCAAGAGACATCATGAGTGTATTGTTTGTAAACCAACCACATTCCAAGGACCATGTGATAGCCAAGTTCATTTACATGTGTATATCTAGATCCAATGAGATGACATTCAAATATTAGTAAGCTATATTTGCTTGAAATATGTGATCCTATCATAAAATGTCTCCATAGAAAAAAAGAAAAGAAATCACCCAGCAACTCATTTCTTTTTTCTATTTTGGAATATAATATAAACCATACCTAGCGGTCTACAAATATTCAGATTACTACTATTCTATAGTATGATACTCCCATTTATAAGCTGGACCCTGAGTCAAAGTAATATACTTTGTGCTGCAGCCAGAGCCTGAAATGACCTATAAGCCACACCTTATACAGGGGCTTCATGCAAGTTTTGCAGACTTAAATACAAAATCAACTGTCACTACTTTGGCTCAAGATAACAACAGCAAAGTATCATTGAAAGCAGCTCATGTATCGGGTTGACGTGACAGGTCAGTCTGTGATTTATGTGCATCTCTTGTGAGTCTCAGAACACAGATGATATCTTGATATTTCATTGGGTGTCATTTGGTAACCTGCCAAAGCTTAGTAATTGCTGTTATAATAAGTGTGACATGAAGTCTATGTGCTTGATTACCCACTATCAGTGGTATCATTCCATTCCTGTCAAGGAGAAGTCAAGGAATGCTACCAACATTAACATGTCAAGTCAAGTCGCTATCAAGAGCTATATTAACCGTAGATCCAATCAACCACAAGGCATATACCTGTCTATACTAAGTCATATCACATATACAGACTGATTCAAATTACCTACTGATATTGATCAAAGCTCTCCCACCAAAATGGTAAGGCTCAAATTAGATATTGCCCCTATGTGATGTTACATGCCATCACACATAACACATAATCACCATCTTGAACTCTCTCATTCTAAAGCATACAATGGATATCCTTGGTAATCTGAGGCTTGGTAAATACCTTGCTTCCCTTAAGTATCAATTAATCCTTTTGAGTGATATTTAGCAACATTATTAGAATAAATTAACAACCAAATATGGTTAGTGCATTAATGCACTATGAGGAGAGCATTTATAGTATCTAATACCATTATTCTGGGCCCCATCAATAATTATTCTCAATAAGTAATGCCAGGTAACATGGAATCATATGAAAGGAAATTACATACAGATTTCAAATCAGTCATTTCACAAACATTGGTTCTATTCCCGAGGTCACCCTTACACCATGTATCAACATATATTTGCCTGGGACCTCAATCTGCTCTATTTTAGGGACTGTTAACAATGATAGAGCTGGCTGAATAGAGTTAAGAACATATCTATGGCCTAAAATAAAGTCCTAGCTAATGTCTTGTAACATGACCTTTCAGCAAGGAGAATGGTCACAGGTAGGGTCTTTTGGTAAGTTTGCTAGGCACTTTCTGTTTGTTGGATCATATGGCTGGTACTTGTGGCCTTATAGCTGAGTCATACCAGTAAGGTTCTGAAAAAGGCCACTTCTGCCTACAGAAGTGACCTTATAAAGAAGCTAATTCACCATTAACAGAATGATGATAGCAATTGCAAGATCCATGCAATCACAGTTATCTGATGCTGCTTGATTAAGCTAGAGTTTTCTTAGTAGAACTTCTAGAAAAGGTTTGTGACAGAATAATCATCACACATTATATTTAATTCTGATCAATATCTATATAATAATATAAATAACATAATTTAGAGTAATGCTGCTTAAGGGCCGTTCAAATATTATGTAACACAATTTTGGCCACTTTTTTACCCCCTCCCCCCTTGTAATAATATGGGGCTTCTAATCAATATTCCTAAATTTTATTGATCCCTCTCAATTTAACAAGAATTATAGGAAGATCTCTAAAATCACATTAAAATGCTTGTAAATTGTCAAATTTAGCCATGTGATGTATTCCTCATTTTTATCATGTAACACTTGGGCAGACCTCCCTCCCCCTGTAACAAAGTGTAACAAACTTCATAACCCCCCCCCTCCCCTACAGTGTTGCATGATATTTGAATGGTCCCTTAGCAGATATTTAATTGCTACGATGTAAACAGGTCTAGCAATAAGGCTTTTGCGGCACTGAGAGAGAGTAAACACAACTTCAGATTTATTTTCTTTAAAAATCGATGGGTTCCACAGTCATATTTTCATATCTGAGTAGAGCAGTTGTCAGTTGGTGAGCCAATTGCTAAACAAAAGCTAGGATCACAACTCTTTGAGTATTGAACAACTATCTGACACATTTCATATTACTCCAGGGATTTTTCTAACAAGATCTGCTCAGTTCTGAATAAAATATTGAGTCCAATGATGGTTAACTCTCTTCAGAATAATACATATTTTGTCTATGAACAAGCTCCTCTGTATAACTTGCTATGTAAATTTGTTGCTAATGAATCACTGTCCCACAAGTAGAGTAAAACCTCAGATGTATTCTCATTTCATCATTTTCAGGATAAAAGACACACTACAATTGTCCAGTAAAGAGTTTTTTGCCAATAGAGGATAATACTGAAGTCGCATGTTTTCATCATACTTGCTATAGGTCTATCTATTTTTTTCTATATTTTCTGATCAGCACACTGTATTTTGGTACAATATTGTCCTTTTTACAATTGCATGGAGCTTCTGAATAGCAAAAAGAGAAACAGTATCCATGATCTCAATTTTGTAAGTCATTCCTAGGAATGGTCTTTCTTTGTCTTGGAAAGGCTCTGTTGCTAGCTAAAATCAGCTGTTGCTAGGTAACCACTTGTCCTAGCAGCTAATGGTTGGTTCCAATGTGATCATTGGGTCCAATTTAGGGGGGGTAGGTACCATTGGAATTGTTATAAGATGAATATTAGTGCCAGAAGAGGATGATCAATATGTATTTAAGCTCTTAAAAACGAGGCTAAGGGAGTGGTCATTATTTATCAACAGGGGGGGGAGGGTGGGTTTGAGGGGGGGGCGTAAAATTTTCAGACCCCTCCCGAGGGGGGGGCTAAAAAAATTTTGACCCCTCTTGAGGGGGGGGCTAAAAAAATTCACCCTCTTTTTAGCAAAAAAGCCCGCACGCTACTATAGATCAAAGAGGGGAGCGAAAACTCTCCGCGCCTCCGGCGCGGGGGGGCGCAAAAAATTTTGACTGCCGTCGAGGGGGGGCGTAAAAAATTTCCGCGCATCCGCGCGAAAACCCACCACCCCCCCTGTTGATAAATAATGACCACTCCCTAAAATTTCAAGAGATGGTTGTATAGAATTGCAGATTTATCAGTGACTGCACAAGCTTTCATCGGACAAACATCACTTTTCCATTCCCAGAGATATTGGACAACATAAAAAAAACAAGTTATAGCTTTCAGTAATCTTATGAATTAAACTTCTAAAATATGGCTCTTTTGAAGGACTTGCTGCTCTACTACAAGCCTGCTCTATCATGCATTGTCAAAGAATTAGCCCCAGCCCTCGGTCGGCTGCACAGCCTCACCTGGCAGGCCCAAGGACCTGGTTGAAACAGAAAATGAAAATGATGCTATCCCAACGAACATTCGGCCATCTTGAACCATGGGAAACCAAATCCTAGAGAGGTTTGGCAGCTGCATCAACTATTTCAGGCATCGTATATTGGCCTTGATGTATATCACTGGAGACACGTAATTGTGGAGAGGTGAGGAGAAAGGGTCCTCCGAGGTAAAATGTGATATTAAAATTGAAGTTTTTATCTTTAAAATGAGGTATAACACTTCCAGATAGTCCTTTTGGTCTTGGAAATTTTGCTTCACGAAAATGGAATGACATAACTGTGTCAAAGCAGCCCATAAGCTTTATCATTCATTGTTTTGATTAAATCAGGCATCTTAGAAGTAGCATAATCACTTAAATAATCAATTAAAAATGACCAAACCTTTCCATACATTTGGGCATAGCTTTGTATCTAGAAATGGTATCTATCAGGCCTGGAAAACGTTGGCCCATCCTTCAAAATCTTTGGTTAAATAAACCATGCTGTAAGGTTAAGTGTAGAAAAGGCAATTTGTGCAAAGAGGTTGACCTATATAGTGGTAGACCTTGTAATTATGCAGGTATGTGTATGAACCTATTCAAAACAAACTTGTGTATGACGAGATATGCTGCATTTACGGTATCAAAATGATTTCAAATTATACATCACTGGGGGACAGTGTCTACCAGTGGGGAGTTGTCCAACAGTGGCCTTGGCCCCCATTGTCCAACAGTGGAGAGTTGTCCAACAGTGGCTAAGGCTCCTCCACATACAGGTTTATTAGTGGAGATATGGCCAACGTTTTTCTCCAGTCCACTCTTGGCATTATGTTACATTCTTCCCAGCCTGTCTATATGCTTTTTCAGTGTATGAATCTCCACAAATCATTCTTTTGATTGACATTATTATTTTCTTTATTTGGAAGGTAATTTTGGTAGCCATGACAACACATTTATCTGAGAACCCTTATTTGGGCCTTGTTTTGGATTCAAAACATTCCATTTACGTTCCAAATAGACAGAAATTGTCGGAAAATAGAATGTTTTTGAGAAAACCGTCTGTTTCTGTGTAAAAAAGTACATAAAAGCAATTTTTGGCCTATTTTTTTTTTTACATTAATAGCCTTTGTAGCTCCCCTAGTTGCCAAACCAAGTACTAAAAATCCCGCAGGAGTGCCCTTTCCCCTCATCTGCTCACAATTAATGCATGTGTCCATGTCTCCAGGGTATACATTCTATTTAAAAAAAAAGGATAGACAATAATGGACGTCATTTTTTTACTTTTACTTGGGCTCAGTCATTTTGAGTTAATGACTCTACTGTATCCACAAGTAGCCTCTCTGGTGATTAGAATATTATCACAGGAATTTATGACTATAAGCATGACGTGGCTCACGATGGGACTACATAAATGGGATTAACTTTCATTCTTTTATTGTTAAATGATTCTCGGTAGTTTGACCATCTGACTTGCAGATTACTGGGATGGGAGGTTATTACACGTGTACCAGTTGAACATTAATATTCAGTTTCCTCCATTAAACACCAACGGAATCAGATGACCTCATACATCTTTCAGTACTAATTTTAAAAAAAATGATGTCAAAATCTTTGATACAACTGGTATTTGTAAGTGCTAGATTCAAAGCCCCCACGCGCTTTGCTTTTAAGAGAATGTTTCCATTTCTCTATTGTCAGATTTGCTGCGAAAGTTTCCTGGATAGAATAGTCTATTGGCACCTGTAGTCCACTGGGCCTCTTCGGCCAATTTTGGCCATACATTCTCTACACAAAGGTCGGCCGAAGAGGCCCAGTGGACTATAGGTATTAACGTCTCACATGTTTTCAAATTCCTAGATCGACCGATGTATCATACACCTAAAGACTTATTGCTTTACCTGTGTGTTTTCTTTTGTAGAATTTTTGTCTCTTGGGCATTTCCTGATGAAATGGTCCAAAATGTTTTACCGATATTCTTGGATGGGGTGGCAATTTTACAGCTACATATCTGTGGCCCTGGAACCAATTTCTTAATGCAGAAGGACTGCACACATCCACTACGATTTGAAGCCCTAAAAACTAGTGTCAGTGACCGTAGGTATAGTACCCTATACAACTGCTCTGCATGATTAACACTTATGTAGTTGTTACATAGAGTTTGTTAGGGCAGTTGTACTACTGCAAGCAGAGCATGGCTATTGATTCTGGGCTGTAAAGTCGTTAAGCTTATTCAGAATCAGTTATCATATACCCTTATGAAAATATTTTGATACGAGTCAGGGAAAATATATTGAGAGTGTGTTATAATGGCATGACTGGTTAAACATTTTGGAGCAATTTTAGAAATATTTGGATGAGAGGGAAAAGTTACGAAGGAAGAGAGGAGGGAGGGAAGAGAGGGAATGGAGGAGAAATGGTATTTTCTTTGGGTAGCATACAATGAAAAATTTCATACGGGTGTAGATCATAAAAAACTAGGCATGGTGCAGATGAGATCAGACTTATTATCGACCCAGGCCCTAAGAACAGAAAGCCTTTCATATGAGTCCTCTCCCGTAGAATACTAAGGTTGGGGCTGCTAAACCAGGAGTCCCTACTACGGTTTGAAGTTGAGCAGTCGTAGCCTCCAGAATTCAGTCTCTTGATGCTAAGTGCACTCTTGTAGTCTTGGGTACAGCAAAGACATATTGAGTGGATCAAATCTTATGTAGCAGATATAGTGATTCAGTTTAGTAGCGTTTAATCAATGTTATGAGAGAGCATGCGTGGAGTGGAATATTGAACCATAGACCCACAAGTGGTCTCTCATAACTTGATTAAGGCATTTATCTAACATTTGTCTCCATTTTGTATTAATTTCTTACCTTATAACCCCAGAATTAATCCAGGAGAAGACATTTTGTAAGTGCATGCGATCCGCACGGTTTGCCAAGCCGTCATGGCTATTTTGTCACTCTGCCTGACATACCTCCACCTTTACACACATTTTTCAGGTGGAATCCAATGATTTCAACTCTTGTACTTCTAGCGCCGCCATATATACGATCTCTAGTTGCTGTTCGCATACATTTTGGCTTCATTTTCATCTAAATAAATAAGAATCCATTGATTTCCATAGCGATCCAACGCACAGGGCCATATCATCTTGTTTAGCGAAGCGGGTCGGTGCCCGGATGTACCTGACATACTTTCGGCTGAAGAACTAGGTCAGATATGCATTGAACAAGGAATGGCCAGATGGGGTGGGTGCCGAGACGTATCACTATGGAAAATCATTGGATTCTTGTTTATTTCGAACAAAATGGCAAAATTAGGCATGGCATGTTCATCTAGGATATCTATCGTTTCTCTGTTAATAACTCCACCTTCCACCATTGGAATCTATGCTAACGAGGTGTGTAAACTTCAGGTATGTCAGAACACTTTTTCAAATACTCCATGGGCATTGGTTTCTAGCACCGGTCGGCTTGGTATAGTGGACAGCGAGCTTGTCTCCTACCACAGCGGCCAGGGATCGATTCCCCGTTGAACCCTAAATGGTTTTAATAGGAAATCAATGGTGTAGTTGACTTTGTATGCTTCACCACTTTATTAACTTGTCCAGGTTGAAACCAGCACCTTATTGAAGATGAACAAAAGGTCTCAGAGTGTGTTATGGCTGGATAATGAACCATGGATTATAACAAAAAAGCACTGTCCACGCCCAAATCGTTAGATAAAGACCAATAACCTTATAACTAGTTGTTTTGTCTGCTAGATAAGATTGTTCAAGTTTGTAGGAAAGATCTTTTTTTTTTTTTGCTGTGTGGCATTCTCTCCAGTTAGTAATATGGTATGCACATGTACACCTGCCTTATTCTGCGCTCTCCTTTCTTGTCAGAATAGATCTGAACAGTCTGTTTCTTATGGTCCTAACTAAGCTGAGCACCCATGCATAATGGATGGTGCATTGGGCACGCAGTGATAAAGAATAGAAAAATGAATAATCAGAAGAATGATTAGCATTTTTTCCACCTCTGCATGGCAAATGGCCTGTCTCATATACAACGCACCTGCTTGTTTATAGCCTTCATTACATTAGCATAAACATATTGTATGAGACTATCTATCTATAGAGAGGCAAAATACATGGGTTCTGGCATGTAACATCAAAACCGTGAAGTATATGCATTCTGTTTGCCTTTTGTCTCTTTTTTTTCTGTTTTCAAGGGTTTAACTGATGTAGCTGGGCACATGCTTGACCTCTGCACATCAAGACCATGGCCCATAACTGTTTGGAGAATAGGACGATGGTGTAGAAACAATTAATCCGCCTAAGCTGAAATCTAATTGTGACAGGATCTGCGAAAAGGGACCCTATTTCAGGGGAAAAAGGTCCCTTTTCCCAGTTCAGGTCACAATTAATGATAAAGATTTATCAACAGGAAAGTACCTCTTAAGCAGGCATTCGGTAAGCACTTGAGGATGCAATTCTTGGATAGCTCCTTTCTTAGAAAGGATACCATTTTCTTCTTGCATTTCAGGTTGAATTTGAATCACCATGCTTTGAGAAGAATGGAAATGACGATCTGCTTTTTAGAGTTAACAAACGGGTCTTCTCTGAATCTTTGTGAATCGACATCTAGATGAGATAAGGTTTTGCCAACGTTGAAACTCTAAGGTATTTGGTTTCAGAAGCAATATTTACTCGCCTTTGATCACTCAGTACTTTATACCTTCCATCTTTTACATTGCATGTCATGCAGAGAACAGGTATGCAGGTAATCTCCTAAGGTTCACGACTAAAAATGCAATACCAGCACAGAGAATTCTGGGTGGGGCATCGGATTCCATCCATGGGACAAGACAGTGTCGTGCCAAATACCCGATGGCACTGCACAGTCAAAAACCTTGTAAAAGAAGGTGCATGCATAGCCTACTCCCTACCTACCTATCAGATAGTCACGAAGATTACCATGTCTTATAAAACTACTGCAAATCCATGCATGTAAGCAACATCCATCTACAAGCAGCACTCTGACCTTTGGATAATGCTATAAGTACAAGCTGTACTAGGGATCTGAAAGGGTCATCTTCCTTACTCTAATCTGTATAGGCACTCCCCGTCACCAGAATCGATTGTTAGATCTCTATCTACATTAACAAGATTTACTTGAGAAGAGTACTTGTTTTGTATGAAAATAAATAATCCAAAACATTTCTTCATACTAGTATACTAATTTACCAGTAAGACAAGTATGGTAGAATGTTAGGAAATAAGGCCCTGGTGGGCATTAAAGATACAATTATTGAAACTATTTCGTTATGCTCTCCTGGGATGGTCAGTTATTGACATTTCTGTCCATAAGATATAATGCTGTAATTAATTACAACATACATTTGGTGGCATGACTAGGGTTTCAGAATTTAAGTGACATTTTGCTGAAAAGCACCCACTGGAGGTCATTTTTCAGAAAAACGTCAAATAATAAAATTGAGGAAATAATGGCCACCTGACACTGTCCTACACAGTGTAGCCCAATACGACTAGGGACAGATCCAAGACAGCAAACCTGAATTGAGACTAATTACTGTCTGCTACTGCAGTTGCAACATAGATATATCTGAAGGCAAATGTCATTTCGAAACTCACTGGAGTGGCTTCAGCGGATACCTGTGACAATCCCATTAAATAGATCATATGCTACAGCACTTACATGGATGCAGATGCAGAATCTATAAATAACATCAAGTTGTCAAGTATGATAGGGGGAGCTGCATCATGGCTAATAACTTCTCATATCTGAGGATTCGGTCAGTTAAGCTGGCCGGTTACCATGAGCTGTCCATGTTTTCCCTACCCTGCACACTCTATCAATACACGAAGGGGGGGGGGCACAGACTTCTCACAATGGCTTATCGAAAAATAGTCTGCTTGCACTTTGGGTGTAATGCTACCCTTTTCATTTGAGAACTACTTACATTTAGAACTGTTTAAAGCTTGTAAGAGGTATTTCATGGTGATAAATGTGCTTTCTACATCACTAAGTAAGTGTCAACATAGGCAGTTATAACACTGGAAATGAAGAACCTATATGATCTCTTGCATAACCTACACAACAATCATCTTCATCTAAAAAGAATTATTCTTAAAATGTACGATTTAGCCCTCCAAAAGCCATCAGTTTTTAGAATACACCCCTTAGGTCTGCGACATCCCACAAGTCAAGGGCTACCACAGCCCACAAGTCAAGGGCTGCCACAGCCCACAAGTCAAGGGCTGCCACAGCCCACAAATCAAGGGCTGCCACAGCCCAAAGGTCAAGGGCTGCCACAGCCCACAAGTCAAGGGCTGCCACAGCCCACAAGTCAAGGGCTGCCACAGCCCACAAGTCAAGGGCTGCCACAGCCCACAAATCAAGGGCTGCCACAGCCCAAAGGTCAAGGGCTGCCACAGCCTACAAGTCAAGGGCTGCCACAGCCCACAAGTCAAGGGCTGCCACAGCCCACAAGTCAAGGGCTGCCACAGCCCACAAATCAAGGGCTGCCACAGCCCAAAGGTCAAGGGCTGCCACAGCCTACAAGTCAAGGGCTGCCACAGCCCACAAGTCAAGGGCTGCCACAGCCCACAAGTCAAGGGCTACCACAGCCCACAAGTCAAGGGCTGCCACAGCCCACAAGTCAAGGGCTGCCACAGCCCATAAGACTTATGATATAAATATGGCTGATATGGTATAGGGATTCCCTTCGCTACATATATATTATAGTTCCATAGAAACAATGAGTGTTCCCTGTATGGGGCCACATTAAGGTATTAGTCTGAGAGGCTAGCTAGGTACACTTTGTTAGCAGTACAAGGCATCTACTGTCCATTTTATTCTAAATTGTAAAAGGATTAACCAACTAGTGTCGTTTTCCCATCATCTAAATTTACTGGGTACCATGAAACATCACCCTCTCCCGCCCCCTTTTCAAACACACTAGGTAGTTCTAAATAGCTGACCTAAGAAAGCCACACTATGATTGTTTCACCCTTTGACGTCTACTCACCCCATTAGAGGAAAAGGCCACCTGCCTTATTTAATAACGGTCTGTACTGCATAAGGAGGGGGCTCCCTGTCTGACTCTCTGTTGCGTGCTATTATTTAGAGTTGCAATCATAGTAATGGGAAGGTACTTGACTACTGCTGAAAAATTGCCTCCTCACACCACACTTTTCTGGAACCTCACTTCCTAACTGCTTTTGGGCAACATAGAATATAGTCAACACATGAAAGAAAGCAAGGTACTCAAGGTGAGGCACTTCTGAGGCAAAACTATACATATTCCCTTAGTTGCAAGACCCTCCAACAATCAAGATGTTGCTGAGTGTCTGCACATGAACTCGCTGATAACAAAATTGTAACTGTCGTGCACTATACCTGCCATCAGCACTTGCTGCAAAAGCGCACACATGATGTGTGAATGTTACTCCCCATGGTTGTATTCATGCATCAGGAAGACCACTGTTGCACACAAGCTTAACATAGCCCTAAGAAGGTACCCTCTCATATAAAAAAGTCATGCACTGCTTCACCAATCAACTTGTACTAACTGTATTAGACTAAAAGCTACCTGCCTTGTTTAAAAATAGTGTGTATATTGCACACGTAGTTACTCTCTTTTTAGTGCTCTTGTTTTGAGTTGGTACTGTTTTTATTGAAAGCTATATGTACCTGACTCACATGAGCACTTCTGTGCAACAGGAAACAAGTTGGGATGGAACATAAAGTGACTTCGTACGCAAAACTAGCTTTTCCCCTATCTGCAACACCCTCCTGGGCCCAATGTTATAGAAAGTCAGTGCTGGGTGCAGATTTGTCCGAGGTCTCTACTATCAGGAAGTCAATTCAAAATAGTGATAGTCCTATTTTGAAATAACAGCCAGGTAAATCTATGAGATATGGTCGTTCTACACTTGGCAAAGTAACAATATGAACATGCACAATATTTTGAAAACCTTATTAATAAATATATCCGTAAAAGATGGTCTCTCGTGTAAAGAGATAAAATTAGGAAGGATTTCGATGTTAGGTCAACTTAAACTAATGGTAAAGGATAACGTAGCCACAATAAACTAAGTCTGAGCTTTGTGAACATCTGGGGATCTTTAACAGGCTTGGGAAACTTTGGCAACCCTCCTCCGTAGGTGAAGGGGAAAATGCTAGCCCATCCTCCAGCATCCCAGGTTGAATTTCATATGCTTTAAGGTTAAGAATATAGAAGTCAATTTGTGCAGGGCTATACTGATTTGTGCAAAGAAGTATACCTGTATAGTAGTAAACCTTATAAGTATCCAGGTATATGTATGAACACATTTAAAACAAAGTTGTGTATGATGAGATATGCTGCATCTACTGTATCAAAATTATTTTAAATTATGCATTTTCTGTTGACTCCATACCCCCTACCTCACCTCCCCAGCTGCATTACTCCCACTGTTGGAGGATGGTCCAACACCTGCACTAATCTCTTATCAGTCATCACTATGGCAACCAGAAGATAAGAACACTCACTGAGGGCCAGTGTCCAACAGTGGAGAGTTGTCCAACAGTGGCCCAGCCCCCCCCCTCTCTAACAGTGGGGATTTGTCCAACAGTGGCTCAGGCTTCTTCATATACATTTTAAGTAGTGGAGATATGGCCAACGTTTTTCTACTGTCAACTGTTGGCATTGTGTTACCTTTTCCCAAGCCTGTTTAAGGTCAAAGGAATTTTCTTTCTCAGAAAAGAAAAAGAGATAAGAAGAAGGGGAAAAGAAATATCAAACAAACAAGTGCGCCTGTGCATCAATCACGTTTTTGAACAAAGTATTCATGAATAGATCATGCTTTTTTGGTTTCCCGCATCATATAACACCTTTCAATATCTTTCAGATGAAGGGGAAAAAAACTACTGTATACAAAGCTCGCAATTGATTTACTGTGTAAAAGCGATTGGTAACTAAGACTAACATGCAGCTATAGGCTAGGCAGAGTATCATACTACAATTGGAATCATTCACAACATATAAATTTGAAGAAATTACCGGACTCGAAGAGGTATGCTTCGAATAAAGTGGAGTGATCCTCAAATCCATTATCTGAAATCATTGTGTAATAACTTTTGCTAAGTAAAGAAAGATGACCTGTCATAAATTGAATCATTTGGACCAGGATGCCAAACAGATCCCTGAACTCTCAAGTATGTACATGTGCTAGTAAAAAGGCAAACATCTAAATTAATGCAAGCAAGTGGAATATTGTAAATACTTATCATTTTTAACTTTGAAAATTCTAGCACTTTAGTATTCAATATTTTCCTACTGCTATGTTCCAAAGCAGGCAAAACATCCAATCACCTAGTCTTAAATCAAGAAGAAGAAACAAGTCCTACCTTTTCCTTTATCCTTGTACTTGAGGCGTCTCATTTGGGCCTGTTGGCGTTTTGTGAAGCTTGGCTTGACATCCTCCAAACTACGGCTGATTGCCTTGCCAAAGGCTCCACGTGGTCGTCCTCTTGTCTTCCTTTGGCAAGCCAAAGAGTCGTCATTGGCTTTAGGTTTTAATCCTCCTTTTCCTATGGACCGTTTTATACGTTTTTCCTTACTGTCTGGTTCTACAGAAGAATCACTAGATCTAAAGTCATATTCACTGCCATCAGGAAGGTTTGGCTGGTTAGAATCACCTTTGCGTCTTGATCTAGTGTAGATCACTTTTAGGAGTGGTTTAGGTGTGGGCTTTTCACGCTTCTGTCGAGGCTTTAAGGGAGTTTCCCTCTGTAATTTAATGTCTTTCACATTGGGACGTCCTTTTCTGGGCCTCCCAGGGCCACGCTTCCTAGGGGCATCTGGCTGTACATCTTTGATTGCATTATCTGATTCAGTTGATGTATAAGTTAAAGTTTTATCATCATAGCGAACACGTTTACTCAGCCTTACTATCAGAGGCCGCAGTCCCAGTCGTTGACTGGGTGAGGTGCTAGGTTCACTCACTGTTTCAGGGGTAGCTTCATTTGTAGCATCATCCTGTGATGATGCATCATCTTCTGCTACGCTAGAAGCCTCTGCACATTCCTGTTCATGACCTTGTTCAGCCTCCTCTGTCTCAGAATCTATTTCATCATCCTCAGATATCTTCAGGTCTAATTCAGGTGAATCAGATTTTTCTGGACCATCACCTGATAAATGTGCTTCATATACAGTGTCATCAAATTCCTTTATTGATGCAGGTGCATCTGATTCAGTTTCAGCTGATTCCTCTGGAAAGCATTCTGAACTAACATATCGAATAAGGGGATTTGAGGCTCCTTCATCAGTATCTTCCATATCAATTACGAGTTTGGGCTCCTCATCAAGGAAATAGTCAACAAAGGGTTCTTCGCTGTGTGCTGTTCCTATATTTGAGAAATCTTCATCTCGTAAAGAAACTACACTATCAATAACTAAGTTCATTTCCTCTTCAGGGACACTCGCTTTGGTTTCAAGTGATCCTTCCTGTGCTGCACCTATGAATTCCTCAGTAGGCTTAGGAGTGGATTCATCTGATATGGCTGATTTTATGTTTTCTTGTTTCTCTGCTATTACATCTTCTTTAAGCTTTACTGCCCTTACAGACTGGCCCTGTGGCTCTGATGAGACACTTTGTGTTTCTAAAGATAGAGATGGTGTTATACATACCTGGCTATCCACACGGGAAAGGACCTCTGGGACTTGTTGAATTAAGGTACCTATACCTTCATGACATACTATTTTTGGGACTTGTTGTTCCAAGTCATCACGGGCACCAGTGGCCGAATATGCAGTCTTTGAAAGATGTATTTGTGTGGTGTCTATGATACTGGAGCGAGTTGAAATCCTCGCCATTTGACTTTCTGTAAGATCAAGGGCTTCAGGGGAAGGCACTGCCTTTGAGACTTGATGTTCAGTACTGTCTGTGGTACTTGATGGAGATGCTTCCAGTTGAGCTTGGTCTATCATGTTATCCTTGTCATCAAGGGCTTCAGCTGAGGATTCGGTTTTTGAGACTTGTGTTTCTGTTCTGTATGTGCTCCTTGGGGGAGATGCGATCTTGGGAGTTTGTTGTTCGGTATTTTCTGTGCAATCAAGAGATTGAACAAATGGTGCAGTCTTTTGGACATGCTGCTCTGAAGCGTGTTTGACAGTATGGGGAGATGCAACCACTTGTGCTTTTTGTTCTTTGTTATCAAAGGGGTTAGGTGAGGAGGCCACCTTTGAGACTTGATTTTCTAGCGTGTCTGTATTTGAAGGGAACGCAGCATCTGGTGTAGAGGTACTGACACTAACAACTGGTGCACTCTTGACACCTTGATTAGATGAGAATGACTTTCCTGTATTGTTTCCAGTAATTGGAGGTGATGAAACCATGGGTTTTTGCTGTTCTACATGATCGGGGGCTACAGAACAAGTAATTTTATCTGGGATGGTTTGTTTGGTGGTGTCTGTGATATCTATGGGAGATGCAATCTCCTGGGCTTGTTTTGTGGTGTCCAGAGCTGCAACTTTTGATACAGTCTTTGAGTCTTGTGGACCCTTAATGTCTGTGTTGCCTGGTGAAGGTGCATATTTGGGTGCCTGTTGCTGTTTGGCACCTGTGGCAACAGATGGAGACGATGTATTGGAAATTCGTTGTTCAGAAGGATCAATTGGTACAACGGCAGGTATAGTTCTTGGGGCTTTCTGCTGCTTAGTGTCCATTACAATGGAAGCAGATGCAGCTGTGGGGGTTTCCTGTTCAATGTCACCAAGGGTATCAGAAGGAGACTGCTCTTTTGGGACTACCAGATTCAGAGCTTCTGTTGAGGGGGTTGTTATCGGCAGAATGTTCTGGTGAGTATCATTAAGGTTTATAGAGGCAGGTCCTGGTTCAGAGGTTTGTTGTTCCATTGATTGCTTGCCTTCTGTGTAAACTCCAGTTGCAGGTATTTGCTTTTCATTCAGGTTGAGGGGATGCTGTTGCGCAGACCTGCCAAGGTTTTCTACTTTCTCGGGGGACTGTGGGTTTTCGGAGTCACCTAGAGGTTGCTGTTCTTCTTTCACAGGAGAATATTGTTTTTCTTCACTGATGGGGGAATGCTGAATTTCTGTGGGGCCAAGTGCCTGCTGGTTTTCATTAGTTCCGAGAGACTCCTGTTTTTCTGAACTGCTAAAGGATAGCTGCTCTTCTGTAGTACCATGGGACTGCTGTTTTTCTATAGTGCTATGGGACTGCTGTTTCTCTGTAGTGCTGTGTGACTGCTCTTTTTCTGTAGTGCCAGGGGACTGATGTGTTTCTGTAGTGCAATGGGTCTCCGGTTCTTCTGTAATGCTAAGGGACTCTTGTTTTTCTTTAGTAGGCAGGGACTGCTCCTTTTCTGTTGTGCCAAGGGACTTTTGTCTTTCTATAGCACCATGGGACTGATGGATTTTTGAGGTGCCAATACACTGTTGCCCCATTGTACTCATAGAAGGCTGTGTTGCTGTAGTGCCTAAGGAATGTGTTTTGTCAGAGGTATGAAAGGAATGTTTGTCTACAATGCCAATGGAACGTTGATTCCCTGAAATGTTAGAATGTTGCTGTTCTTTTGTAGCTGAAGGTGATTGAGTTCCTGTGATGCTAGAGGAATGCTGCTTGTCTGTCATGCTAACTGGATGCAAATTCTCTGTATTGGAAGGTTTTTCTAAGGTGCCAGGATCTTGTTCATCTATTGTACTAGGAGAAGGCTCTTTCATCACAGTTACAGGGGAATGTTGCTTTACTGAGTCACCATGATGTTGCCGCTCCTTAGAAACAGAAGAACACTGTTTTTCTGTAGTGTCAATGGGGCTTTCCACAGTGCTAGTGGTATGTTGTTTGCCATCAGTGTCAGACACTTGTTCATCTGATCTATCATGACCTACTTCCTGCCCTTTTTTCTCGACTGATATGCTTGTTAAGATTGTGGTAGTTTCGGCTGATTGATTCTCTGCCCCCTCTCTTGTAGGAGAAAGTGGTATGTATTTCACTTCACCACCACCTGACTTAATAAGTTCCACTGGAAAAGCCGTTGACTCAAATTCTGTGTTACTTGCACTTTGAATGTTGCTCTCGCTTGCCATCACCTCAGTGTCATCTTCATTCTGCTTATCATCTGGGGATGGTTGTGTAGTCTGGTCATTTTCTATCTCAAACTCATCCACTTGCATGTCAAGGGAAATAAAATTGGATAGATCTCTCTCTGGGTGCTGCTTGCTTGTGACAGGCTCAGTTGCTGGGACTACCTTTGTGACATTTGTTTTTGTTGTCTCTGAAACAGATGGTCTTGTGTTCTCTTTCTGTTTCACTGGTAGTTCATCTGTGATCCACTTTTCAATCTTGGACACAGGGTGTTCAGTCATTTGCACTGGGATCTCCCAAGAACTTTCTTCTTTTGATGGAGGTACTCTTGTGCCTTTTGATTTAGCCAACCAGCGGTTTGGATTAGCAAAGAGTATTTTTTCTTCACTGGACTTGGTGGAAATCTCCCTACTTTCATGCTTCACAGGCTCACATTGCAAGGGGACTTTAGGAATCTTCACACCTTGGCCAGCAGGAAGGCAGTTTTTATCTGATTCTTGAATGTTCAGATCTGGAATAACACTGTCTTGATTCTCTTTTTCACCAGCTCTAGTGTCCTCTTTAGTCTCATCAGTCACCTCACTCTTCTGATATTCTGTCTTTAGGGGCACCCTTGTCTCTGCAACATTGTTCTCAATTTGGAATAACTTGTCCACTTCTTCCAAATGTTGATGCACCTTGTCACCTTCAGCAGATTCTCCCATTGTGTCTACATCACTCGTGGTTATTTCATGCTCAGTGGCAATGGTCTTTTCAGAACTACTAATGTTATCAATGCATGGCTGATACTCAATGTTATTGCTATTATCATCAGTAGCATTCTGAACCATTTCCTTTGTTATAGGAGGATTCTCATTGAGGCATCCTTGTTTGTCGCCTGTGTAGGTATTTGTCACAGAGATAGTTTCTTCATTCATGGTATGTTTGGCACTTACATCTGTAGAATGCTCCTTGCTTTGATCCTGGGCATCAGGACTGATGTCCCTTTGAACAGTCTCTTTTTCAAAAATAAACAAGTCTTTAGTCATCCGTAAAACCTTTGGTAGGTCACCAGCAAAGACGTTTTGTGAACACATCTGTTCTTGCACAGAATGTTGCTTATCAATTATTGCCAGAGGTTTATCATCTGTTGCTCCTGAAGTACAAGCCTCTTTTACTACTGTCTCTTGAGCCTGAGGTTTTGTCTGATGAGGTGCACTGGCCATTTGATAATGTCCTAAGAAATGACTCTGTGGTTTTGTTCTCTCCCCCAGGGGAGAAGGGCTTTGTGGTTCATGGGATTTATTAGAAATGGTTGACCTAGGATCTGTTCTCAGATTTCTATTTGACATAGGATCTGGGCTCTGTGCTGGCAGTCCATGGTGTGTTGAATGCTGTTTTGCACTGGGCTTCCTGTGGAAATCCCTTTGAGGGGAAGAAGGAACTGATGCAGCACTGCCGGGGGGATTTAATGAAGTCTTTGGGGGCATAAATGGGGTGCCCTTGCTTCCTTTTGCAGTGTTTGTAGATAAACCTGTTACTATCGGATGATTTCTGTATGAAGCTTGAATACTGATAGACTCAGATTGTTGAGAATGTCTTTGGACACTGCTAATCTGTTTTTTCTGTTTAGTTGTGGGGCGGTTGATTGGTTTGTCTGGACTTGTGAGTTCCTCCAACTTCTTATCGATATCATCTGGTGCAGCAGGCTGTCGGGATTGGCCCTGCTTTAGACCCATATAAGGAGGTGGAGATATACTTTGTAGTTTCCGGCGTATTGAGTTGGTATCCATAAACTTCACAGATGAAACATCTCTTTTTTTGGACTGTGTAGCACCAGATGTAGGTGTTTGTTTTGAAGAAGGGTCACTGCCTTTGGACTGTGGTTTGGATGGCTCCCGGAAATTTGTATTCAAGATTGGCTCTACTGGGTATGGCTGACATGGTTTGTAGTCCTGTAGACTTGTATGTTTACTTTGAGATTTTGACCTCTTTGGATCAGTACTTCGTGATGTCTCTCTTTGCCGATGCTTAAAATGATGCTTACTTGATCCCTCTCTTGTGTATTGTGATGTGCTGGAGGTTGATGATGAAGATCTACCTTTGGAGCCTTGATGCATCATATAATTGGCTTTAGCAATCTTTGAAAGCTTTGTCCCTTGCCTCTGTTTTTCGGAGGACTTAACAACAGATGACGATGTGTGGGATGATGATCTACCGGTGCTCTTTATGACCTTTTTAAGTGGATCTGGATTTTTGAGATTCAAGGATAACAGTGAAGATAATCCCTTAACCTTGTCATCGACTGACAGAGAGCCAGTTTCAGCTCTACTTAATGAACGTGATTTGTGTGAAGAATGTGATCTGCTGTTCCTCTCCTTTGACCAGTGGCCGGGATCAAGCTTTACTCTTCTGCTCCGCTTTGATTCTCCTTGTGATTCTGTACTTAGATGTTTATGTGGAACATCATGAGTTGTTTCACGTTTCAGACCTGAAGTCTTCTGTGAAGAATCCTTTGTTCTAGTGGAATGTTTTGGATTGTCTCTAGAATCATGGCGCTGCTTTGTAGAGTTTATCAGAGATGGAATCAACCTTTCAAAGTCATCAGGCAGCTTTTCTAACACAACTACTGGTTTCTGCTTGAACATGTCTTGAAGCTGTTGTGGCATGTTTTCATTGAGGATAAGCTTGGCAGGCAAGTTGCCATGAATAGTTTGAACTTCAATTCTTGATCTCTGTGTATGTAGATGATGTTTATATAGCAATGCTTCTGTATCACCTACCTGTAGATCCTTTTCTAGCGTATGCCCTGTAATGTCATCCAGGGGCCTTTCAGAGCTATTTGCCTTAAACCAAGAACCGGAGCCTGACTTTGGGAACTTCTCCTTGTGCACTGACTTGCTAATATGACCCGAACATTTATAGCTGCTGCTCTCTTTTGAGCTGTAATTTGATGGCTTTTCTATACTGTGCTGTGAATCGGTGTGACCAAATTCAGTGTTCATACCTTGCTTTGGAGCATGCCTATGCTCTGACGACCATTTCTGTGTGAGGGTTAGGTGAATTTTACCACTCTTGCTGTCCAGAGTACTCCGCCAGGAGGGGCTAGGTTCTGGTGGAGATGCTATGTTACTAGGGAAGTTGGCCCTCAGAGAGTGTGGGTACACCATTGGCTGCTCCTGGAAAGGGAGGAAGAATATATGTGAGAGACATTGCAATACTTTTGGTTTTGAGTGTGTTTAGTGTCCATTGTACATCCATGCATCACACTGGACCTATGGGAGGAATACACTCCCAAAGACCCAGCACAATACACAAAATTTATGCACTGCTGATGAGTCGAGTAACCCAGCTGATACCCTGGAGCTGCATTGGTAACCAAAAGGAAAAAGGAGCATGAGCTGGGATGCTCCATGAGGTTGACAGAGTATAAAACAGGTATTCACAGTAGTTCTTTACCAAGCATTTCTAGCTATACCGGTATATTGATCAGAGATTTGAAGGTTAAATCTAAGACGTTCACATACTATCTAGTGTGCTTGTAACTGTGCTGAATCAACATTGCCATGCTTAATTGCCAACATTGCACATTTATAGATTAGCATTAATTCAGCTAATTATAAGACTTGATGCATACAAATTCAGCACGAAACTGTTTCTATGGCAACTTAGTGGGGGAACGTTTTTGGGTATGAGGGCAGCTAAGGGCGCATGCTATACCATATAGTATCTTCTATATAGTTCAGAAATCTGCAGTCATAATGCTCTATTGCAGGAGGGAGAATATAATATGGGTTATATAAATGACAAAAGGTGGATATATTGATGGTGTTAAGTTGCTGGTTATAACCTTAAATGATCGACTTGGTGAAAATATCAAGGAATAACACAGTGATCCATCCCTCCCATCAATTTAACATGGAGTTGTCGGGGAAGGGGAATTTGTCATTTATACTAATTGCCATTTTTTGAGAAATGTGCTCCTTGACTTTGAACTTCAAAATCAAATCAGGAAAGCACACGCCATACCACATTTCCCTTACTATTTAGAAACGGTGAAGGAAAATTAAATATTCTGTGATTTGCTGATCCTAATTTTACTGGGAGCGCTCAGTAAGTCCAGAAAACATGTGAGGAATCGTCACCTGTGACCAAGCAAACAAAAACACCCTTCTGCAGGAAAATTCATTATTAAGGTTCATCTCAAGATCTTTAGAATGAAACATCTTTGGCTTATTTATTCCTGGTAGTTATGTCAGAACCTGGCCTTGAATATAGGTAGTTATTTATATCAAATACCATGATTAAGCTCTAAATACATAAATAAACCATAATAATGTCTAAAAACAAAATAAATCAACCTTTTTCCTAAAAATGTATGATATTATGGTGATTTTTATCATAGATTTTGATCCAGAAAGAGTTTTTCATTTCTGTCTTCAGTTTTGGGTTCTTAATGAAAATCCCCGAAAATCCCTCAAATTAAGATCATTGGAATGGTTGCCATGGTAACCAGGAACAGGCATGTAGGCAAATTTTTCATGAAAGATGTTCATTTTACCTTCCGAATATGGAATATTTGTACGCAAAATGGAACATTTTAAATGAGACCAGTGTTCTCCTTAGTTTAGTCACACCTATTAACATCCTCTACTTGATTAACTGACACTTCCAATGAGGTGGAAATACTGTACAGGGGACACCTGTGGCCACTATGGTGGACACTGGTTGAAATAAACTATGTACATTGATTGTCCATATCACTGATTCACGTTGCCAGTCACTGGATTCATATCCAGCCATCTGGTTAGAACCAGAACACAATATGGGACATTTTTGATATAAATAAATCAAAACATAAATCTCATATCTTTATAATGTAGCAGCATTTAGCGAGGATTCACTGCTGTCAGTTGGCCGGATTTTCGCTAATCCAACCAAATTTTTCTATTCTTTTGCATAATGATTAGCGAAAATCCGGCCGACCGACGGCAGTGGAATACCCGCTTTAGCTGTCATGTTTTTCTTTTTAGATGGGGAGTAATTTATGTAGATAGGTCTATAGAAATGCAATATAACTTGTACGCAAGTAAATAGCTATTGTGAGAAATGTTAGAAATTCGAAATGGTATGGAGTGAGTTCTATGGACAATGTACCCATTTAACAGGGGACAATACCATTTCTGTTTCAGCATTTAGTTACCCAAGGACTACTGGACCTTATTTCAATATAGTCTAACATCGCATCCTTTGCAATGTTACCAGAAGGTCTGCAAGGCAATACCTTCAAAAATCCTCAACCAAAATGCAGCTATTAGTTCTCAACATGAAGCCTTGAACCAGTTAGTCATAAGAACCAGGTGCAATTATCTTTAACCAAAACACGTTATGGAAACACTTATTGTGAGGTTTGTAAAGTATATCTTTAGCTTGTGTACTGGCTTAAAATAAATGTCTAAAGGTGATTCCCATTGCCTCCAGACTGCAAACTTATGAAAACCTAATATTGAGTGTGGGTATAGACAATTCTATGTATTCTAATCCCACCTACCCGGGGTTAGCATCGCTGTTAATTCATGATTTTTGGAACCATGTTATGGAACACATTTGCACACAACTAGATAGTACAGAAGTAAGAACAGAATATTGTTAGGAACCGAAACTGAAATTTGGCCTCGATGGGCAATTGACGGAATCAGACTGAAATATATCTAATGTTAATATCTTTGTTGATACAAAGAAAATTACAAATATATGCAATACAATGTCAACATATCATTGATCACACAGGGTTTAGAGCTAGCTCGAAACACTCACAAGGGGATAACGGAGGAGATTTGTGCAACCCCAGATGCAGAAATAGGGGTGCCTAGAAAGAATTGGATTGGTATATTATCGAATATAGGGTGAAACATAGGGTTGAAAGAAAATAGAACTTAGTCGAAGACCAGAAGATGGCAAGAGGGAAATACAGTATAGAGAGTATGAATCCTTACCCTCTTTTCCATCCTTAATGTCGAATGGCCAGTGGCATGGGGACTCCCAAGGTCAGATCTGCAGAAACCATCATATTGTTTTTTTTTCAATAAAAGTTTGATGCGTGGATAGTTTCAAAGGCCAAATTTGATCCAACCAAAATTTCCCCCACTTTCAGTTGTATGATTGATTTGACTGTTCATTCTCTATTATGATGCAATATTTCTTTAAATTCTTTTACTTCATTTTATTCGAAAATGAGGAAAATAGTGGGTGCAATCTACATGAACTTTGAACAACATCTAAAGACAACATGCTAGTACTCTTCTTAATATCTAATTATATAATCTAATTATAAGTATTTTCTCTCCCTGAATTTAGTAGTGTGCAACCTAAACCTAATAATGTATTTCATAACCTCCAAATACTAGAGGGACCTCATTTCTTGACATACTGCGACTGCTCTCATTCAAATCATATAGTAACAAGCTTAAGAATATTGTCATTAGAGTACCTGATTAGTGGTCACTAATACATGCACAAGTACGACTGCTCTAGCAAACCTCATGTAACTACTGCATGAGTGTTGAATATTGAGAGTTTCAAATCGTGAGGACCGTGTGTAGCTGTAATATTTTAAAAAATAGCCTCCTGATCATGCTTGGTATATCATGCACAGATACTAGAGTTCACCCAAAGTTCATTTTGGACAGTACCCGACCAACCTCTTTTAACCTCATATTTTGCAGTGCTCTGTTGCTTCCAATTAGAACTATCAACGAATTTTAATACACAATAAGTGCTGCCCCTCTAGCAAAATTCAGGTGTTTGGATTTGCCTTGCCATGTTTTTCTACCTCAGTAACAATCTCAGGTGGTTTCTGAAGATTAAGAATAGAATATCCCTGTATCAGTGTAATCCACAGTGGATGTTCACAGGGGTAGCTTTCAGGTGCACAATGATCGAGACAGAAACATTCACATGGACCGACAGACATAGAAAGTGTACAGGACATATCATTATATGAATGCACATATTCTAGGAAAGAACCCCGCCAGGAAAAGTACAGCTGTTAATAATCTAACTGACAACATAGTTTTCCCTATGGAAAGGACTAACAATCTCTCCAAGGCCCTTCTCCACCAAAAGAGGGTCAAAATATGGGGACCCTGTGTTAGTTGCCTAATGTTAGTTTTCATTAGTATAAGCTTGTAAATGGATATCATCTCATGACAAACAAGAACTGAGTACCTTTTGACCTGTATGGAGGTTAATTGAAAGGGTCCTGCCATCGCTACTCCTGCGATGATAGCGTAGGCCTATCTTATAAGACCTAGTCAGTTTACTCCAAGTATTATTGTGGTCGTAGCCCAGTTAGTCCTGTGGATCATTCATTATTCCTTTTCAGCCTTACCACCACCGTGATGGTACTGAAAGAAATGCATAGTGGTTTCCGCTAAGTACAAGAGCACCTATAACAAACACTCCTCCTGTCAAGAGTGAATTTGCCTGCTGTATACATATATAGGGAGAATGTTTGCTGAGGGTCCTTGAGGGCCCTTAAGGCTACTCATGCGTTACCTGCACTTTAACATCATGCTTCCCTTATCTCTCTTAGTGCACCCTATACTCTATAATTAGCTCATATAGGGAAGGGGAATGCTTGAGTAATCACTGTTGTGAAAAGGAGTGTGTCCACAGCTATTCATTTATTTAAGCCATCTTGTCCCTGTGTACAGTGTGTTCTGCGTGTGACAGTGTATGCAGGACTGAGGCTACCACCACCTGAACACAATCAAAGGGCTGGCTTTGATAAGGCAAGGCAGTCACACCTTAATATTGCTAAAATGGATAAGGCAGAAATATTCCTACCATCAGTGGGGTAGTGATGGTAGGGCCTTGTGAATTAACTTCCAGACTGGCTTGGAACTTTTAGGATAAAGGACATTACTGTCAATAAATACTTTTAATAGATTGGATCTTTTAAGTTTCCTATTGTGGAAAAACACGTGAAAATGCACTACTCTAACTTCTCTTAGTACACATGACCGCAGTTGATATGCATGTGAGCTAACAGAAAAGGGATGTGGACTGTGTATTCATATTACTTCACCTGTTATGAAGGCACTATCGTGTATGATTTTAGGGATAGATCAATGTTGGATGAGGTAGTCTATGAGACCAGTCCCAGAGCTGCTATCCTAAAGTTCAAATTGGGTTCGGAATTTAAACTCTTCTCCTGCCTCAATACCTCAATACCCCAATGCCTCAAAAGAATGGTTGATAGGATTATTTAGATTTTTGTCAGATAACAGAGAGTTTAAGGTAATGTTGTCAGGAATTCCTTTGGGTGCTTTTTGTGGGTGTGTGTATGCTGAAGTACAGTCTTGGTACTGAGTGTAAATCAGTACCAAGACTACTTCAGCAAACATAAAGCTAAACACCTAAACACTTGAAGTGTTTAGGTGTTTAGCTTTTGCACACTTGTACTTAAACATCTAAACACTGAAGTGTTTAAGTGTTTAGCATTTAAACAAGTCTTGGTTAAACACTTTGTAGTTAAACGCTTTTAAAATTGAACGCGTTTAGCACTAAAGAAGCGCTTAGAAAAGTGAGACAAACACTGGTGTTCAATCCCTAAACACTGTTTTTACAGTGTGTATATATATATATATATATATATATATATATATATATATATACATTTATATATATATATATATATATATATATATATATATATATATATATATATATATATATATATACCCTAGTTAGTGTAGGTTTAGATAGCATCAGAGAACCATATGCAGATGGACACTGAGTATGGAGTGCTTGACAACAGAGAATATGTGCTTTGTGAGCTTTAAAGAACTCAAAGACCAGCCAGTCGGAAATTGGCTATGGGTATGTAAAATACACATATAAAAAACCGATGGCCAGGAAAAGACTTTGCTGTTTACCTTAAAAATAATTTGGTTGCTTCCATACCTGTGCATTCTCATCAAAAGGGAACGAGGTTATTGGTTTGGTATAAACGCGTCCAACAGCTTTATCACCCCTGTCGCAGCTATGGGAGAGGCAGCTCTGGCCACTGTAACAGGATAGAGGGAGGGGGGGGGGGGTCACAACCAATACTGCAGCATATTTTCATACATTGAATGTATACTAGTTATATGTGAGTGACCTCCCCGGACTTTGTATCATATCAATGACTTGTACAGACTTGGTTCTAACCACTCTTTTCCCATCAGTCCCTGTGGCACACTGCATAGGTAGTCGGATTTGGGATCAGTAGAGTATGGGTTCGACCCCTACCTCTGGCAACGAAATTCTTGTAGATTTTAACATGTGACATATGACATGTAAGGTGTGCCTGTTATGCTTGGATAACAGCACTGGGTGTCTGTTATCCATGGATAACAGCACACCTTACAAAGGTCATGATACATGCATAATGGTATGCAATATCAACAGGTATCACAATGGGAATATCCAGAAAATGCCCCCAAAAACAAAGAAATCGTGTAGTAAATGGAAATTATCAATGACAGAGCACTTTCAACTCAGTGTTTTCTGTCTTTACTATTTAATACATTAGCATTTTTATAATAGTATCCAATCGTCTTTGGCACTATGTTTTAGCTATTGAATGTGCAAGGAGGACACCAGGTATTTAAATTATAAAGAGAACAATTCTTCCAACACTGTGTATACATACGCCTACAAAGTTTGCATCCTTTCACCTATCAACTGCAGTTAGCCTAGTACCTGACTACACTGAGACCTAGCTGTCAGCACCTGTTGACTGAGTACTTTTGTAAGTGCAGAATATGAGTTTACAGTATCAGAACGAACATTGCTAATGCAATTGTTTTTGATAATGCAAAAGTATAGAAATAATTGGTCGGTTTAGCGAAAATTCTGCCAACCGATAGCAGTGGAATAGCTGCTTTATGGCTTCATGTTTATGATCAGTTAGTTGCGATAAATGTGACTGGGGGAATTAATCCCAAGAGCCAATTTTGGGCAATCCAACTGAATGATGCATCAATTTACTAATCGGCAATCCATTATCAGGCCATCATTGATGCCTCTAGAAGGGAAGTAAGTGCAATGCATTAAAGCACAAAGCTCCCCAAGAGGGTTTGGCATATGTGAGTGAGTGATTAATAGATGTTTAACGCCATTTCGAGAGCTAAGGTCATATTCATGGCAAGAACTTCATTACACAATTTCACAGGGGAATGTGTCAGTGCGTGCACATATGTGCACCACAAACATCCCGAGGGGATAGGAAAGAGGAGATATAGACCCTTTTAAGTGGGCTAGGGAAGCCCCTTTGGCATATGTACTGAGAGGTATAAAGTATCAGATCACGTGCCATCAAAATGACCAAACTATGTAACAAATATACTCTGACAGTACATGTCATTTTGCTTTCTTCTCGGACGTCAGGTTCTTTTGAATTGTGACCTTATGGGTCCAAATGGATTTGGGAATTTCTCTGAAGCTAGACTGTCTTGGCTCTCCAACACATTTTTAAGTTTGTCAATAAGGTCTGCTGTATGGGGCAACAGGAAAATCTAAGTACAATGGCATTATCCTTTGCACTGACATACCATTTTGACACTCTTTGTCAAAGTGGGAATTTAGGTTTATCGAAGTGCATTCCCTGGATTCAAAGCAAAGGAGGAAAGGTCTGCTTTCTGTATTATGACACTTAGTAACTCTGGAAGTAGGATGTCTAAGCTTTTCAGAGCTGTTTTAATTGCATAGATCAGGTTGCTTCTTGCTGTAATAAGAGGCAAAATGTAAGCGTGATGTTCATTTTCCCCTCCACCGAATTTAAAGCAACCTTCTGAGGGTTTTGTCAGGGATGGATGAGGTACGTTTTTCGCAGCCTAGAGCACATTTATAATAGGTGTCTTTTATTGTGCCAATTTGTATTAGACCTCACGTCCTCTACATGTGTTCCTGTACAGACTGTGAAGTTGAATAAGGCCTCAGATTAAAAAACAAGTCCAAAAACATTTTCCAACCTCAGTGTTGGGTTCTTGGAGGCTTGATGGTCGCAGAGTGTTTATTTCAGAAGCTACTCTTGAGGTTCGAGTCAACTATCCAAGCAATTGCAAGGTGTTGGAAATGGGCTTCCTGCTATCAAGGAATTCCTCATTTACTTCAGAAGGATTCAGATTTGTCCATTTTGAATGGCTTTTATTTTTTGTTTTGCCTTTTTATTTTGAATTATTGTTATTTCTTTTTTAAATCCTTGGAATACAATGGAACATTGAAAAGCATAAGGTGGTTTTGCAAAGCTTTTAATCTCAAACACAGTGAATGGTAAATTAAATGGTTTTTTTCCCCAACACAGACTATGTCTTAATTCCATTTCCTCTCCTTTATCTTCTTTCTTTTTGATGAACATAATTATTTTAGGTTCTCTAGGATTAACTGTCTGCCATCACGTTACTAGACGATCAGTAAAAAGTGACGAAATAAAGGTGTCATTGAATTACCTCTACTCATCAACCCTAAACCCTCTCAGAGTGTAGAATAGCATCACTAAATAGTAGACTTAAGGGGACCAGCTCAGCATATGAGACCCATCAGCACTATTTCTAGCTTCAGACAGCTTTGAGTGAATAGACGAGGATGGCAACCAATATGCCAACAGTCCTATCACTGTGTAAAGTGATGTATAATCATATACACTGCAAAAATGGTGTTTAGATCCTAAACACAATTCTAAACATATTCTTGCAACATTTTTGTAATCACATTAATTTCCTAAATATGTTTAGCCAAACAATGTGCTTAGCTCAAGTGTTTAGAAATGTAGGTGTTTAGGTCAAAACTTTGTGTTTAGATATATGAATTTTTGTGTTTAGGTGTTTATGAATTTTTGTGTTTAGATGTTTAAATGATTTGATGGAGAGTTACGGTTTGCAGACAAGTATGCATTAACAAGAAATGCCATTGTGACCGCGTAAAAAAACGCCTCCCACTGTTATTTTGTATTGTGAGACCTCATCACATGGGGCAAATGAAATCATCATAGCGCACTCCCGTACCGCTTTGCGGTACCGCCGCTACGTGGCGTGGGAGGTGCTAAAAAAACAGAGATATATATATTTTTGTTTCTCATTTACTTGGGGGGCATCAGCATGTATTTACTTGTCAAAGTCTCCAAAGATGTCAGCCACAGTTATATACGTGTACGCACTGCATCAGAATGAGAGACTTGAGAAAGTACAACAGCTTGGCAGGAAGGACATTGCCTTATCTATTCCAGAATAACATCAAATAGGTGTCAGTCATGGAGTTTATTGATTATTTTATGCTAGTGATGGTGGCATGAGGTGAATCTAGTCAATTTACTATTGCCCTTTCTATTCACATGACATTCTATGAAATGAAACCATAATAAACATGGGATTTGGGGACATTTGTCACAACTATTGATTATAACTGTGTGCAGATAGTCCATTAAGGTAGTGCTGCTACCTGGTGTGGATTCAACATCCAAGTATCTAAACATATTGATGTTTAAATCTAAACAGTTATTATTCAACTGTCTCAACTCTAAACATCTAAACATGTTTAGGGTAAATGTTTGTGTAGTTAGAATAAAAGTGTTCATTTCCTAAATGTGTAGTCGATGAGACACCTAACTGACCTATATGTTTAGGTTTTAAACGTGTTTAGACCTAAACATGTTTAAAATCTAAACACCATTTTTGCAGTGTAGTTATAACTCTCATGGCTGGATCAATATATGAGTGTTACAATAATCATGTATGTCATATCATTAGAACCGTATACATGGGTAGTGATGTATACTCCTACAGGAGTCAGTCCTTCCTGGTCTACTCACTTGGGGCAGGTGAGTATAGCCTCATGAGATTTTACCTGGCATAGGAGCCAGTACAAAACACAAGTCCTCCAATGTGCCAGTACCCTGTGTCTGAATTTTGGTGAGCATGTGTAGATGATTAAGCTGTGAAGCAATAAGTGTGACAATGTGTGAGTTATGTGTGATTTGCAACAGTTCCAGTAGTTTTGCTCCTATTGGTACCAACAACGGCTCGGGGGCTAGGGTGTAGGGGGGGGGCATTTGAGGGATCTGGGTGGGATAGATCAGTCAAATAATCACTGAATGTGTTGCATCCCAAAAGGAATGGCAAGTCTAATGATAAATCAATTTCCTTAAAATGTACCTCCATAAATTAAGAAAAATCTGGTATATGGAGGAATATTTAAGATGTACTCTTTCCGGCTCTGAATAGTTGATGACATGTCCCACAGACAAGAGCCAACACAATCTATAGTCCACCAGCTTATGTAAGCGCATTGTTTTGTTTTTGGGGTTGAGTTTTGGCAACATGGCTAAATCTGCCCTAAAATTGTGCTAATGAAGAATTTTGATGTTGCCAAATTTTCTATTGAGGCCTAGGGGGTGTAACCGGCCCAAATCCTCTATTTCCACCTCCTGCAGCAAGAATATTCATCTGGAACAGCTTTTGTCTTCACAGATCCCCCCTAAATTGGGTATATGGAATCCAGGAGCTTAATTCAAAACATCCTGGGATCCCAACCCCAGCGATCTTAGTGTAGGCACATATCATAAGACCTGGCTGGTCTACCCTATGTAATGCAGTGGTTGCAGGCCTGTCCAGAATAGCTAGTCCTGGGAGCATTTCACTATTCCATTTCCACCACTATGATCACTGCAATCTTAGTGAAAGAAATGCATAGTGGTTTCACCTGAGTACAAGAGCACTTACAGGGAACACTCCTGATTGAAAGAGTGAATAGCCTGCTGCATACATAAAGAAGGGAGGGAGTATGTTTGCTGAGTGTCCTTGAGGGCTCTTAGGGCTACTCATGCGCTAAGTGCACTGTAGGGTAATTCTTCCCTTCTCTCTCTTTGTCCTGGGGGGAGGGCACAATGCTTCTAATAGGCAAGCATAAATCATACATTCATGGGAACAACTCTTGAATACTGTACGGGGGTCAACTGCACCCTGCACTCTTTTGTTAGCCCATATAGGGACGGGGAATGATGGTATAATGAATGAAACCACAGCTATTTTGGGACTCTTACCCCTGTGCCTAGTCAGTTCTTCTTGGAATAGTGTAGGAGGGCTGAGGCTAAGATCGATGCGATCTTAGTGCTGGCTAGGATATGTGAACCCAGCCAACTCTTAAGATCGCTTAATAGGATAAGGCTGATTTATTCCTAAGATCGCTGGGGTCGTGATCCCAGGATGTTTTGAATTAAGCTCCAGTGATGATTCTGTGATGTCATTTGGTGTGTTGCTATGGCCGCTGGTTCCCTAGCCACAACCATTCTTATTGGTAATTTGCCTATAACGGGCCACTGGTTGCCTAGGAACGGCCATTCCTATTGATAATTTGCAGAGCAACATGTTTAAATGTGCCCTCTAACACATTTTCAATGCGTCCTATCCCTGTAAAGGAGACCCTGACTGTCTGTTATAAAAGTTTGGTTTGTTGCCATAGTCACTATCTGCTTAGCAAACCATCAATCTTATAGGTTATCTGCCTAGCAGTGGGGTTAAATAAGCCTCCTAGCACATCTCTAAGCAGACCTATCTCACTAAATTATTACTCTGTTTCTCTGGCCACTGGCTGCCTAGCAACAGTATTTCTATCTGGTAATTTGCCTAGCAAGATATAAACAAGCATTCTAGCACAATCTTTGGGAGGCATACTTGCCTAAAGTGAACTGTTGAAGGGTACACTGGTAGTGTGACTGGAATTCCATTATTAGATCAGTTAACAGCTAAAAACTTTATGACATAAAATTGTGGCCCAACGGGGGAGAATGTGCCTCCGGGGGATTTTTAGTACTGGTTTTGGCCACCAGTTGGCAGTATATGGGTAAAACACTGACAAATATGTTAAAAAAGCTTTAGACCAATTTTTATAAGGAATCCAGTGGTATGCTTAAAATCATTCCATCTCCACTGAAAATGTTCCATTTTGGAAGGTTGGTTGCCATGGAAACATAGAAAATTGGTAGATAAGGCAATTTCTAGTTGCCATGGAAACCACTCCCCTATTCCAATAAGGAATTTTTGCTAAAAAAGGTTTTTTTGAAAATCCTTCAGGAACCCAGAACCGAAAACAGAGCTCAAAAATTCCCTCTAGAACCAATTTTATGACAAAAACATCACATTCCTTTGGTTATTTTTCCACAAAATGTATCTTTTGCATTATAAGTGTTTATGATAGGATATAATGCATTTAGAGCGTATTTCCCCTTTTCAGTTGTACACACGAACCTATGTTTGACAAGCAATTACAGCAAAACTATCAGGGATATTTTAGCTCAAGATATCTCATATTAAAGCCCATGACTTAAACCTTAAAAAGCCATTTCCCCCCAGGAGGCATGTTTTCCCTCACTTGGCCGCAATTATTGTCTTCTAGTCACATGAATCAGCTGCCTAACAAATAATCGCTAAATGAATAGGGTGATTCAGCAGATGATCAATAGACTACTGCTATCACGGGCGTGGACTGGTTACCAGATTTAGTCTTGTGTAGGTGTTATCCATATGCTATAGTAAGGGTGAGAAAGTAAAGGGAACAGTGCTGCCCTCTGGTGCCTTTATTTGCTATGCACAGACCTTGATTACGGAGGTGAGTGGTGACTTTGCCAAAGTAACCACTCACCTCCGTAATTAAGGTCTGTGCATAGCAAATAAAGGCACCAGAGGGCAGCACTGTTCCCTTTACTTTCTCACCCTTACTATAGCATATGGATAACACCTACACAAGACTAAATCTGGTAACCAGTCCACGCCCATGACTGCTATGGAGAGTTTCATAAGTGCCATCATCGTGCAGTGGATAACCAGTGGACTACTGCATCTGAGCTAAAAACAAAAGAAGGCGGTATGGTTAGTGGGCCTGTTGTATCACAAACTTTGCTATTCCATTTAATTGCCCCTATAACATATAGGCAAAATCGGGACTTACCCAAAAGTAAACCTCATCCTGATTAAACCTCACCATAGGCTCATGAAAGTGATCAGCAATATTCATTCGGGAGCAAAAGAGACTCTTAGAAGCAATCATGTTGTGATGATAAGGGTATAACCTAAGAGGGACTCGGCCTTGCACAAAAACTGAGGATGATGGAACTGGTTCCATGACAACCAGAATATATGGCATATGGCAACCATTATGGGATGTCTGAAGGTTTCAAATATAAGTAGGGTATTTAGGGTTGGATATTTGAGGTAAGTAGCAGTAGGCAGGTTGGAACAAGGTCAAAGAACACTTCATAGTTGAAATCATCGCCAAGGTGTATTTTAACACTGGTCTTCCATACACCTCAGTGTGGAAATAAGGGGCAGTGCAAATCTTAGCCCTGGGATGGATAAGTACAGAACAGTGCTACCTTTTGCACTGGAGTGTATCGGGCAGTGTGGAAATTCACACTGGTGCTTATACCTCAGCAGTGTTGATTTCACACCAGGGTGCATTCTAGCACTGGTATAGCATACACCACAGGGTAGAAACAAAAGGCAGCGTAAATCATATCTTGGCTACCATAGAGATGTACTGATAAGGACACAGGTGTATGGGTGAGCTGGAGGGTTACACCTTGAAGTTAGTACTAACAACTTGTTTATCTATAATTTCTTAATATTGCAACACTAATCCCTGTGTATGATCCAAGAGAATACATTGCTCTATCACATGGCGGTGAGGGATTTGCCAGCAAAATTGTGAGAAATTCAGCAAATGTGATTTTGCCTCAACAGTGCTAATTTTGGCCCTGAGGTAGATAGATATGAGCAGTGCTAATTTGAGCACTGGGGTGGATATGGCAGTGTGAGAATTCACCCTGGTGCATTTTATATCAGCAGTGTTCTCTCGTTTCTTAATGCAATTTATTCAATTTCAGTCCCATTTGTGTTATATACCTATGTTCTATATAGACTGTCAGTACCATGTGAGAGACTGTTAAAAGATGATATGCACAGAGAGGTAGTGTCACAGCTATAGGAAGTACCCAGTAGGAGTTTTTCATATATGTCTGGTTTTGGGCAGAGGGCATTGAATGCAAAGAGGTACAGCTAGGAGTTGTATGTTAATGAGGTTGAGTATAGTAGAACAGTTTTCTTGATAAGCTACCCATTTCTTCAACCTGGAAGAAGCGGAGTATGCTGCTGCACACTTCTATGCACTACCACAAAATTCCGAGTAGGCTTGTTATGCTCTACTCAGTCAGTGGATTAATCCACTTTCGGCCATCCTGACATATTCTACTCAGCATAACAAAAATCATTTCGTCAACCTGCTGGCTAAGAAAACAAGGTTTCTGTAGCACAGCGCCACAAAATGATTATAAATATGACAGGTACCGATAATAAACCTACACCATTGTGTTTAAACAGGTCGGTGTATTAGAACAGTATGCACAGGAAGATTGGGGAGTTCTAAACCTGGTTTACTGACCCATGCAGAAACTGTCCCCACGTGATAATGTCTCAACATGTATAATTTTGCACTTGGCGTGACGAAGGGGTGGCCATAATAGAGGGGTGGTCTATCCAGGTATATTCTTTACAGAACTTAGCTGGTAGCTTCCATAATGGGTTGTATTGGTTGGGAGAGCACGTTTTGGGGAAGGGGGGAGCTGTATGATGCTATGGCGTTGTCTGAAGGCCCACACCATGATCCCACAAACAGATCATTCATTCCTATGTATATCTTTGTAATCAGTAATAGAATAATAAATGATACAAACGAGGTGAGGAACGAACTGAGAGATGGTACATTTACCTAGGTCAGGTGTGTGTCAGACTGTTTTATTTTTTATGTCAAATTTGCATAAAGGCAACAGGTAGTCAGGGCATGGAATGGACGTCTGCCATACTCATCTTTATTATAGAAGGCCTTATAAAATATAAACCGAGGCATAGAGCATACAAAGGCACCTGCATGAAATAAACACTGACACAATACCATACACCATTGTATCAATGTATATATAGATAAAGCCAATTAAAAGCACCTAACCAAAAGGTGTACTGCTTAAAATGAGGGTTAATGCAGATGAGTTGCATGCACATGCTACATAAGCAACTGTTGGATACATGACTTAAAAGACAAGCATTGGGTTATTTATGCATTAGTGTCAACATGCATATATGTATACATACATCTACACATGTAACACATGCTGCGGCAGATCACAACATGTCTAGTGTGGATGACTGTGTTATAGTGCTGAAGGCAAAGGATGCACAGTGATACCATGCCCTAAGGAAGCAGACATCCACTACAAACTGACCTGTGTATCAATGCTAACACCATGCACTGGGTGAGGGTAACAAATTCTCCTGCTGTTGAACACACAGCAGTGTGATACCTGTTGATTGTAGGTACTCCGGTGAGGGTTGTCATTAAGGGGGCTATGCCCAGCTCCGTGGTGTGTCTACTGGTGTGGGTGTTGCCTGCCAACTCCCCTGCTGCCACCACTACCACCTCCAGACTGTGCTGTCAGATCTAGGTCAGACTCCTACTGCTGGGCGTGTTCGGGCACCAACTAATATTAGTCACAGTGGGATGTAACCTGGCTTAAGGTGCGTGTTGGACGTTCATAGGCTGGGGCTTTAATTATATGTGTGTCGGGCTGAGTTGTGGAGGTGAATGCCTGGAGGTAGTTTAAATAATATTTCAATCTTTATCCTTCGGTTCTTATTTGAGGCAGGTGCTTATTTGAATATCTTTTCAGTGGTTAAGCTTCCCAGCAAATCCTAGTGAACATGAGTCATGCTGGGTGAGGAATGTGTGAGTACATTGAGTGATAACGAATAATGTTATTTTGTGTGATACAATGTCAACTCTCACTCAGCTTGACAAACCTTCACTTACTTCAGTAAGACCCCAGTAAATCCTAGTGAACATGAGTCATGCTGGGTGAGGAATGTGTGAGTACATTGAGTGATAACGAATAATGTCATTTTGTGTGATACAATGTCAACTCTCACTCAGCTTGACAAACCTTCACTTACTTCAGTAAGACCTGAGAGAGCATGCGTCAACATGTGTCAATACTTGTCAACTCTCACACTGCTTCACATGTCTTCACTCATTTCCATAAAGATGTGAGGGGAACTGGGTGAGCAAGTGTCAACATGTGTCAATACTTGTCAACTCTCACACAGCTTCACATGTCTTCACTCATTTCCATAAAGATGTGAGGGGAACTGGGTGAGTAAATGTCAACATGTGTCAATACTTGTCAACTCTCACCCAACCTCACATGTCTTCACTCATTTCCATAAGGAAGTGATGGGAACTGGGTGAGCATCCGTCAATACTCTCAGGCAGGTTCACATGTCTTCACTTACTTCAATAAAGATGTGAGGGGACCAGGGTGAGCACATGTCAACATGTGTCAATACTTGTCAACTCTCACCTAGCATGACATTTCTTCACCAAGCCTTCAAGAATAAGAGACTAAGGAAACTGTATGGATTCGCATGGCTTGTACTTTGCAGAGTGGGCCTATTGAGTAAATGTCAATATGAGAATTTATGTTTCACAGAGCAAGTTCCTTTCTTACATGGCATGAAATACATATGAATCAGGAACATAATGATAGCCAAGTATATGTGATTTAGTGCATACATAAGACATAATAGCTCATTTGTTTTGTCTATGGGACATAGCACTGAATTGAAATTGCATATGTTTTACATGATATCTAAGTATCTGTTTGTCCTGGTTTGATGGGATATGAAGGTTTAATGTCTACTGATCAGCTAGGTCACAGTTGATTAGAGCAAATATACAGGAACTCTTCATAGGCTGGTTAAAAAACTCTGTATTGAGTGATAATAGGGGCAGATACTTTGTCCAACATTAGTATGACAGACTGTGTGAGGAGATGTGAGCATGGATCAAGATTTGCCAACTCTCACCCACCATGACAGAACTTCACGCACAATGACACATTATGTACTATTCTGTGATTTGATTGGTCCATTTCAAATTTCCCTCCCATTCCTTTGTTCTCCTCCTGCTTTCAAAACAGTCAGACAGAGGCAGCCCAGTAAATTGGTGTTAGTCTGGGCCACCATGTGCCACCAAGTGTGAGCAGGTTTCGCGTGATAACACGGAGTGTCAGCTCGAGCCACCATATGTCAATAGTCATGATATGTGACATATTGTGACACATAGTGACTCATCTCCAAAAGTCATAGGATTATGCAGGGTGAGCATGCGCCAGTCTGTGTCAGTTGTCACACAGAGTGACATTTGCTCACACATTTTGCTATCCGTGTGAGGTGACACTGCATGAGCAGGCACCAGTCCATACCAGTAGTCACACAGAGTGACTCATAGTGACACATACGGATATTTGTGTGAGGTGACAACATATGAGCATGTGTCAGTCTGTGTCAGTAGGTGTCAGTATTCACTCAATGCCACACATATTGATGCATTTATGAAGGCATGAAATGACACATGTGTGAGAATGTGTAGGTCTGTGTCAGTAGTCACACTGGTTAGCACATGACAACAAAGGTGTCAGGTCTGAGAGAATATTGCCTAATGAATCAATGTGTTTATAGGTGATATGCATTGATATGTATGTAGGCAATCTAATGATACCTGAAAAGATGAATTTAAATTTGGCTTTGGAATATTAAAAGGTAGTTTCATTTGTCTATGGGACTGAACACTGAATTGGAATCATCAACATCTCATGTAGTATTGAGGCACAGATTTATCTTGGTTTCATAAATGATCAATAGTTTGATGCACAGTGATCAAGAAGGTGGCATGTATTCAAAAAACATGTGTAAGAACTCTTGATATAAGGACAATTAAGATTGTGCATTGGGTGATAATAGGGGCAGTATGCTGCATTTGATCCAAACATGATAGGTTCTGACACATGTGAGAATATGTGTCACTCTGTATCAGTACTCACACATTATGACGCAAGCTGACTTACAGTGACACAACCTGGTATTTCCTCTATGGTGTGTGTGTGACCATGCGTCACTCAATGTCAGCTCTCACACATTGTGATGCACACTCACTCACAGTGACACATCCTACAAGTTCCATGAATTCTGATTGGTCAATTTCAAATTCTTAGCCCCTGATTGGTCTATTTAAGTTTTCCCTCCTTTCCCTAGTTCCTTAGTTCTCAGCATTTGTAACTTGGATTTCACAACACACAGGCACAGGAGGCAAGGATACCACATACAAGGTGAGTAGTCTTACAGTCCTAGTACAGATTCTTATTGGAATTCCAGAATACCTGCAGTTCTACAAAAGCACATGAGCACATATTGTCTTTTTCTTAATCTATAAATTCCTGGTTGATAGCACATTTCATGTTGGTAATTTCCAGGCTGGATGGGTTGAGAATGTGGTACATTTTACTCCATTTCTATCTCATGGCACATAAGGGAGTGATAACAACAGGGGGGCTGGTGGGTTTGACAGGGGGGTAAATTTTTTCAGTCTCTTATCTGTGCATTACTATAGGCTAAATGGGCATGTTCGCGCATGGTTTTTCAAAAAAAAATTCAACTCTTCTAGGGAGGGCAAAGTTATTTTACTTCTTTTAAGTGAAAAAGCCTGTTTGTCTCTATAGGTTAAAAGGGCAAAATTGCACACAATATTCAGGACCTGGGGGGGGGCAAAAAATGTTGACCCTCTCAAGGGGTGGGGAATTTTTTTCAACCCTTTGAGGGGGAGGCAAAATAATTTACTTCTTTTCAGGGAATAAGCTCGTGCATTACTACTGAGGTTGAAAGGGTGTGTTCGTGCATGATTTTCCAGACGTGGGGGGGGGGGGAATCCACCAACCCCTGTTGTTAAAAAGAGGATCACTCTCTTCTTTGGGAGATTCAGGTGTGTAGAAATATGTGGTACTGAAAATGTTTTTATGCTATACTTTATTAAATGTTCATGTCTGTTGTCTGTTTATCTTGACAGGTATATGAAGAGCACCTCAAAGACTCAACCATGGAGACAGGTCATGCAAGATACCCATACAAATCAAAAGGATATGGAAACAAGAACCCCCTCCCCCATTCTAAAGGGATATTGAAATGTCAGTATGTGTGAGTGTGAGTGAGTGTGTGTTATGGCACGTGTGTCATTATGTGTGAGAATGTGTCATAACTCATGTGTCAGCTCTGGTGAGGTTGCGTTATAACACATGTGTCAAGATGTGTAAGGCCATGTCATAACACATGCGTCAGTATTTGTGAGGCCATGAATCATAACACATGTGCCAGTATGGGTTAGTGTGCGTTATGACACATGTGTCAGCATGGGTGGGCCTGTGTCATGACACATGTGTCAGTATGTGTCAGTCGGTGTCATCAATGACACAAGGTGGCTCAATTCTTTTCTGTAGAGCGCACGAGTTAGCACTCACACACATTGACTCAGAGCGACACCAATTTGCAGGGAGCCATGGAGAACAGATCTTGTGGTAGGTGGTCACACAGTTCTAGATTGATTTGACTTGAAATCCTATGTGATAAGCATTTATACAGTAACACATTGATATTATCTACAATCCCTGAACATCTATCGTGTTGCTGAATTCAGCTATTTGTCTCAACACCCCAAATTAATGTAGAACTTTCTATGTGAGCAAGGCTCAGGGAAATTCTGGGGGATTCAGGCTGCCATATGGGAGTGGTCATTGTTTATCAACTTGGATCTGAGTGGGTGGTCAAAATTAGATTGCTGCTGTTTGTTTATGACCATTTCTTATCATTTCAACAGGCATTCTCAAGACTGATAAAAGGACAATTCAACTCACACAGCTGACAGAATATCTATCCATTTTCAAGCAAAGTGGGCAACACATGACATGCAGAGGAGAGATATCTTCAATGGGAACCGGCATGAACAGCTGAATTGATGTTAATAAAGTTATGAAATATCAGAAATCCACAACCACCTGCAACCCCCCCCCCCTGCCTATCCCCCACCCACAAATTAGTCTGTGCGTCAATATATGTGATACTGTGTCATGACCCATGTGTCAGTGTGTGTGATAATGTGTGATGAGACATGATGTCATCATGTGTCATTGTTGGTGAAGGTTCACGCATGTTGACTCAACTTCACAAATTGGGTCGGGATGTTCACGCATGCCTCACATCTTGTCATGGTCCGTGATCACCTATGCGTCAAGTCCTAAGAGTGCATGGGGTGGGGCGGGCGCAGCATGACAAAAGTTGACAAAAGATTTGCTGGGTTGGTTTCAACATGCATATACCCTAGGCACTTATGCGAGAACAGTGCTCATTTATGGGTATGGACCACTAAATTCGACATGTTGACATGGCCATTTCTTAAAATTGACATGTGAAATGGGCCTTAGTGACATGAGGCAAAACAATTAGTGACATGACATAGGTGCTTTCCTAAATGTTGACATGGGACATGATAGGCTCTTGGGGACATGGGGATTTAAGTGACAAGTGCCATGACCATTTTTTAAAATCAACATGTGACATGGGGGACCCCCAATCCATCCACACCCCCTCATTTGAGACCCCGTGCTTGAATGAGTCATTATGGTAATCTGGATAATTAATTAAAGTAACATCAGTATTGAGTATGCTCACCATAGTATCTATAGACAGCCACTACAGCAAGACATACTGGCGAATCTGGAATGCTGAATTGCTGAAGTCTCCAAAGAGGGTTGTAGAGTCTTTACCTGACAAATATATCTATAGACTGACAATTGACCTTGGCCCTTTAGCCGAAAAAACAGCTTTAAAACAAATGCAAGGGGCCACAAAAGTGTTAGGCTAACACACGCTATAATCATGGAAGTCTTGTGTACAAAATGTGCTAGGAAATCGACCGGAATGATACAATCCTTCACATCTTTAATAAAGGATTAGACACCGGTGGGTGAAATAAAAGGAGCCTTTAGTAAAACCATTGAAGAAAATACCTGATGCCAAGCATCCCTCTCAGATGCTTAGACCAATCTCATCCCTCTAAGTTTCTGAGACCAATCTCACTAATTCAACTGCCTAGAATGGTCTATAAAATCATCATTCACCACGAATGTACAGAGTACCTGGAAAAAAGGACATAGTTATAGTGCTACCTTGCCTTAAATGGTTTCGACAATCATAACAGCTGCAAAATTACAAGACGATATTCCTAATAACATGGAATTTTATTAAACAGACTACCTTTATGTCGATTACCCAAAAGCTTTTGACTACATATCACCGACATAGATAATTCCATTCTCCTAAAGAAACTAGAAAATATAGGTTTCCAAAGAGCAAACAAGCTATTATCAGCAATCGCAGAAGTAAAAGAAGGAGTCCTACAAGGCAGCATCCTGGGCCCCATGCCTTTCACCCCTTTTGTTTAACAAGTGATAATCCACTTTATACAAGACACAAGCACCCTTCTTTATGCTGACCATTCAATGTCATTTATAGGCTTACCCCAGACAGAGTCATATGATGACAAATATTACAGCTGAGCTGGAAAAACTTCAGAGATGGTGCTCTGAAAATAAAATACAAACTAAGGTCACAAATATAGGTACTGGCCACCAGCGCAAGCGTATTAACAAAATTTATTGCTGAATCAAATTGAACTGTCAAAATGACCTTTAGGTAAATACCTAGGAATATATAACACTAGTTAAGATTTAACTTATGTACAATTGAAAAACTAAAAGATTCTAACTCAACTAGCAAAAACACCCCTTTGCAGGGGTTTCATAGTTCTCTATTTGGCAACCAGGGGGCCTTTGAGGGGAATAATAACTCTGAAATGAATATAAAATGCATTAGGCTAAGTCTTTATGCAAAATTCATTGTGATAGCGATGAGTTCGGCCCTGAAAAGCCGACCCAATCCCATTTTTAAACATTATATTTGGAACTCTGAATGTTTAAAGCTAAAACACCTCTTTTCACATTGTATACGCTGCATATATCTTTTACCTAGGGGGTATTCTTTGGACAGTTTATGAGAGTTACCCAGGCATGGGATGACATTACTGGTTGATGCATGGTGATGGTCAAAAACATCAGCAGAGGAAGTAGGGTGTTCTCCACAGATGAGCAGTGAGAAGGAATGAGATAAACATAAAAACACCCCTCAGTAACTGGATATTCAGGTTTTCATACATGTAGATTTCCTAGTGTAGATATATGTTTACAGAAGCCTGTTTTGATGTTCAAATCTAATTCTGCACAGTCACTGTCAGAGATCAAGTTTAATTAGTTCCAGCAAATTGCTATGTGTAGTAAGAAAATATAATGCATCTATAGTTCCTAGTTTTATGCTCCAATCATGATGATGTCCATTCCAAAATACGAATCTAGTAGGCCTAGTAAACCTAATGCCTATCTTTTTCCTATAGTGAATGGGTCACCACCTGATTGACGAGGTGAACATAATGCTGTTAGGTTTCATTCTTTATGATCAACTAAAAGTGTGTGTTGACTATTTAGCTTAATGGAGTGTGGGAGTAGTGTACAACTCCAAGTACTGTCAGTTATTACTAGATACCTTTTTTGGGATTCCAGTTTCTACATAATATCCTGCTACTAAGAGCTGCTATGCACATTGTTCTAGTATGCATTTCTTCAAAATCAGTACTTCGTAACTGCTTGAAGAGCCTTAGTTATGCAGCTGATCGCAAGATCTGTACCAGCTACAACTAGTAGACCAATAATGACTGCTGGACATCTTTTCCTGGACACTACACAGCCCTTATTAATTAGCCATTGACAAAGCCATCAGATGTAAATGTCCTTTGAATGAATTACCTAGCTAAACAATGTTCAGAAATGACACCAACATGGAATATTATCTCAAATGTGTGCTATATGAACAAACACATTTTGAAAACGTTAGTAGCAATAAGGTAGTAAGCTTAAAAATGCCTATGGGGTTTCCAATGCGTAAGCCAGTAATCGCTAGTTGTTGCATGGAGTGTTTTCATGTGTAATAATGTAGGTTCATGGTCAGGTCACCACTATACATGCATGCGCAGAGTAATAAAAAGGTTTCCATCTTTGATCTCAATAAGTAGTGATATATATATATATATATATATATATATATATATATATATATATATTAATATAATTAGCCGTGGACGGTTTGGGACTACTTACAGCACGTAGTGATATCTATGATGTCATCGAATGATGTCATGGTAAATAATCCTCCAGTATATAAGGAGTGGGTTTGAAGTAACCATCAGTTGGCAAATCTCAGCTGGTCAGGTAACACCACGCTGGGTGTTTCCTTGATTTTTAATTTTTACCATTGTTAATGCTATTGTTATTAGCTAAGATTTCCATATGGTTTTGGGGGAATAATCTTTTAATGCATAAAAAAAAATTATGCCCCAAGACATCCCCCCCAAACCATATGGAAATCTTGAATTGAGTACAAATGATAGAAACACCATAATAGGTTGGCACTATAAAGTAGAACTCTAATCATCTCAAAATGCTTGTAGCCATCAGTAACATTCCCTATTCATATGTGGTGCTAAAATGTATCTTTAAACACACCAAGTACTCTTTTCACATCATCCAGACACATCTAAAATTGAAAAGAAATGCTACAGACACTATACAAGGTGGTAGGTTCTTTTTTCAATGGTGTGTATGAAAATTCATAATTAAAATTTAATTATGAATTTTCATGAGCGGAACGTTACTAACCTGGTTAGGGAATATCACCAGTTTTCTTTTCATATGCAATCAAGAGGTACCCTAGGGGGGATCTTCCATAAAAGATTTTTTGCTATACTCCATGCCAGGTACATATAAGTGATTTCCAATGCACACCACACTATTTTATAGATAGATGGCTTCATATAAAAAAGAAGAGGTAGAGGGCATAGGAAAAAGGATTGGGAAATATCAACGGCTGAAAGAAATTTTTATGACCCCTCTAAGCCAGGTAGTCTTAGCAGCTTCAATAAAATCGAGTTTAATAGCAAAGGAAAGAGCCGCAAAGATTTAAAAAAAAGAAATTCCAGATTTGGTAGATCAGCAAGAGACACATGAAAGGTTTTTAACCTCCTGTTAGATTAAAGATACATTCTAAGATTATTGCACCTAAAATGTGGGATGCTGGTTTAATGGACATGCATGCATTATCACATTATAATGAAGGTGTAAAATTTGTACTGCTTTGTATTGATATTCCTTCCCGTCAAACATACGCAGAGAGTTTGAAGAGCAAGAATGCTGAGGACGTCAGTGCAACCCCTTGAGCTCTACGCACTGATGCTAGTAAGGAGTTTACCGCCAATAAGGTTCATGATTTATTCAAAGAAAATGATATTTAACATTATATAGCTTATAACGATGGGAAAGCTTCTTATGCTGAGCACTGTATCAGAACTGTAAAAAATCGCATCACAAGATACCTTTTCAGCAAGAAAACATATAAATAGTTTGATGTATTACCTAAAATAACGGATTCATACAACAGGACTGTCCATTCTAGAATAGGTATTGCCCCTATAAATGTGTCATCTTCAAACAGTAAAGAAATCTTTGACTACCATTATAAGCATGTGACTGCCAAAAACTTGAGAAAAAGTAGAAAAAAAGAGAAAATTAGAACTGAGAGTAAAAGGTTCATTCCTGGTGCGCAGGTTCGCCTTGCTGTTAAAAAGGTCCCTTTACTAAAGATTATGAGCCAAAATGGACTGAGGAGATTTTTGAGGTAGTTAAATCAACTATAAGAGATGGTATACCTGTTTAATTTTTGAAAGATCTTAAAGTTGAAGAACTTAAAGAATCTTTTTATGGTGCTGAGCTTCAGGGGGCTACACAAGATGTCAATAAACATTTTGTAATAGATGAAATATTGAGAGAACAGTGAATGGTGTGAAAGAGTATTTTGTAAGCTTCAAACACTACCCAGCCAGTAGGTTTCAGCCAAGAACTTAAAAGATATAAAATTAAGGGTTTCTATATGTTTTTGAATAAAAATGACGATCAAATATTAAGACCTAAAAACAATGGACAATCATTCACTACCACTCTCCCAGAATGTGTTAAATTACATAGTGGTAAATGATCCTGTGGCTTAGTTTAATGCTGTGTAGAAATAAGTAAAAGGGACACAAGACATATTATATATGTTCTGATGTAGTCAGTTTACAGAGTGTTGGATGTGTTGGTTTACCTGTGTTAAGAATGTTTAATACATGAGCTACTTCACTACCAACACAAATAAGTGTACCTACAACAGATTCTACAGGTATTGAATATTATAATGACACTTGTTAAAATTGTTATGATAGGCTATCAAGTGTTATCAAATGCACCAAATGTTCTTATCTATGGAAGGCCTGTGCGGCATGACATTTGCCAATTGCTACTTAGTCTTTGTCTTGCCATTTGCCTATTGTTACTGAGGTAATCATACCATAATGTCTTCAACTGTTTGCCGGTTGCCAATGGGCACTTATATCTTGCCTGTTATGTTTCTGGAACTCTTTATTATGTATTGAGTGTGGACACTACTATGATTGATTATGGACAGTTTTAGGTAGAGAGCCCTCACGCCTCGGTAACTGCGCCTGTAGGAGGGAAGGGCCCCACAGTTAAGGCCTCTCCGATCTAGGACAGTTTGTGTCTTAGTCAGGAGTAAACTGGAATAGTCATTACGTCCGTATCTGGCGGACTATGCGTGCCTTATGCCAGTTGTTAATAACAACAATTAACATTGGCAAGTGGCAAATGACATCAAGTTAACAATTATTAACAATTATTTACAATCATTAATATTTTTTAACAATTATTAATAATTATTTACAATTATTAATATTTTGTAACAATTATTAATATTTTCTAACAATCATTAATAGTTATTAACAATTATTAATAATTAAGAAGTAAGTGGCAATTGCCAAATGGCAAATGATATTAACAATTGGCAAATGGCAAGACATAAGTAGCAAACAGAAAATAACAAAAAGCAAATGGCATATCACACCCGCATTCATACTTATCCTATAGAATTTGTTAAAAACTATATAAATGTTATTAATTATGAATATGAACGTGTCATTTACAGGCCCATAAGATATGGAGAGTTTGAAAACATAACTATATTTTTAAAGGATGAGAGAAAGAACATGCCAGTAACCTCACTGGGGGTTGTCACATGTGTGCTTCATTTTATTCCAGTTGAGTGGTCATGAAGCTAGACCAGCATATACATAACCTTCTCTGATTATCATTAGGGGTCCTAAAACCCATCCTGTAGAGCCCCCACCTGAATCTTACCCCCAGTCTTAAGGGATCATGAGGTCAGTTTAAAGCAGGCTGAATCAGAGCTGAGGGATACAGGATTATCCACCCATGAAAAGACTGAAAAGAACTGTGAGTCAGACTCAGGTGATGCAGGGGATGTCAGTAGTTTTAAGACTGAATATCAAGTAGTATGTGTTGAAGACGAGGCTGATACTCACAATCTGACATGACCACGTATTCTGGACCCAGCCCTTCTGGTTACCACCTTATAAGCAGGTTAAAATTCCCGCTCATCCTGAGTCCAATTCCTGCTAGACCTGTAAAAGGTGGAATCCTAGCCCCCTCAAACTGACCATTGGTCAGTTAGTGGATGGCCCCAGGTGCCCCTCTACTCCCATTGGCTGGTGTGGGGTCCTGCCAAAAGTTGGATTTAAGTCAACTGGAATAGCTAATGCTGGTTCCTCTGAGCACAGAATGTGGGCTCAAGTTAGGCTTGGTATTTTCCTGTACTAGCTAGGGTACTTGTAAGGTAAGGGGTCCTTACCCAGTCCCTAGGGGAAAGCTGTTGGTACCTCTTTGTGTAGGGTGAACCCAGGTACCAGCAGTGTGGTGGGAGGGAGGGTGGGTGGGTGGATGCCAATAGTCTGGCAAGTCCTTGCTGTAACCATGCAGTATTGTGCATTATGTGTTTAAAGCATGGGTAGAACTGCTGAATTGTGCATTTTAGGATCTCAGCAGCTTATTACAGAATACGGGTTTCGGTCTAAAGGCCTCATCAGGTGTCAAGGAGGACTATGTGGTAATAAATAGACAAGTGGTCCAGGGATGATGACCATCGCATTGGGCAGTGGTGGTAGTCACCAAGGTGGCAGGCTGTCTGGGTTCAGAGGTCGTATGGGGATGGGCTCAAAGACCTAGTGGCAGATATTTCTGTAGAACTTTCGTATGTAATCATACATAACAATTTTTTTTTTATGTATGATAACATAGGAAAATTCTACAGGAATACCCAGTAGTAAATAAAGTTAGAAAAGAGAAGGTTGGTAGGGACAAAAGTAGGGATGTCATCGATATCCACAATATCAAAGTATCGTCATTATTAAGATGATACTAAATTTTTTTTAGGCCAAAATTTCTCATTATTTATTATTAAAATTGTTACAACTATTACGACTCATACTGTACCTTATCTACACTGTTCAAATGTGTTATTATATTATATAAATTAAATTATAAAACTAACAAAATAATTATATTATGGACATGACGTCATAAAAATGTTATCTCCATGGCAACATGGAATACCAGAAGTGATAACAATTTTACCCACAATGCATTATTTATTACTATGACATGTAATGACTCACGGAGCACCTTATGAGAATAATTTTGTGAAGTATTAAGCCTGATGAAGGCCTTATAGTGCCGAAACTGTTGGTTCATAATTCTTCAAATAAAAGCCATCTTTATAAACCAAGTTGGAACTTTAGTTGTGTCGTTATTTATAGTTTTACTATAAACCACAAAAACATTATTAAGATAGTGAATATCCTATCGACATTACTGCTATATCGATACATAAGAGTGTTTGATCTAAGAAAATAAGAATTTTTTTCTCTGGAACCCCTTACATCTTGTGACATGTATGGGCATGTTTGGTATCAAATTAAAGCTTACAGTGTAATGATTTATAAGTTATTCACATGTGTCCCATGAATGATATTGTGGGGGGGGAGTTATTACATTGACAATAATGATGTACAAGAAAGCAAGTCTAAAATGACATGTAAACTTGTATTTCTTTTCAGATAAAAGCGACTATAACAAAGTCTGGTTTTCATTTGATAGGTAAACCTTTTTTTTTTCTAAGAATTATGTGTTAGTCTAGGAAATGACAAATACCAGTAGGACTCTACCCAGGTAGCACAGAGACATTAGCATAATTTTGGGCCGATGTTGGCCCAACCATCGGCTTTACATAGGCTACCCTTCCTGCCTACGTAGGCCCAATGGTGCCACCATATACCCAACATTGGCTTTTGGTCGGCAAACATCAGCAACGGCAAAGGGGCAGGGGTAGAGCTTCCGCCTGCAGGTTGGAGGGTCCCGGGTTCAACTCCCGGTTTCTCCAGGACTTTTTCCGCCGACCTCTACACTGGTGGAGAAACCGAGTTGGTCCTGCCCTGCAAGGGGGGACTACGAGAACTCGGTACCTGGGCTGGTGTGACACGAATGATGATTCAATTTGCTAGTGCTGGGAGGAGATTTGGTGGTTGGGCACAACTCAGTACTAGTCCCGGGTATCTGGTACCTATAGGGTACTGAATCCCATATTGAATCTGGTAGGGTAGGAGTGTAGGGGCCAGCTCTGCCATAAGGCCAACAGCTCCGTTTCTGGAGATCCTAGCCCCCAGGGGCTGGCATCAGGTGGCAGCTCCCCCCTACGTGTGTGTCATACCAATCCAGGTGTAGGTGCCTGGAACGGTATAATACAGATATGCTTCGACCCTGGCAGTACTGGTAGGTCAACTGGGAAGTCAGGAGTGCCTCACAGTGCTTGATAAAGCCCATCCGATCTGGTTGGGAGGAATGCTTGGTGCTGGTTGGCCATGGTTGAAGCTGGTTGGGAGGAGTGTAGGGGCCAGCTCTGGCTGTAAGTCCATGGCGGTAGGCCATCTGCCCCGTTCTGGTTGCACCAGCCCTCAGGCGCTGGTCAGCCGGTATAAGCTGCCCCCCTTGTGTAATATACCGATCCAGATGTAGGTGGAAGGTAGAGAATGTCAGATGGGGAAGTAGCTCAGTGGTAGAGCTTCTGCCTGCAGGTTGGAGGGTCCCAGGTTCAACTCCCGGTTTCTCCAGGACGTTTTCCGCCGACCTCTACACTAGGAAAGGACTAAAATCCATGTTGAGTACTTCTCTGCAGAGACCGAGGACACCATTGATGAAGTCTACCCTGGTCTACAAAGCAGAGATCGCCAAGCCTTAAGACTACCGACCAACAACCCCATTACACACCTGGATGTATCAGCAACGACTGCAGTAACAGCACTCCCAGGAGTTATAACCCTTGTAGTATCGGGACTCAGTCAGAATCAGTCTCTGTAGACCGTTATAGCATTACCGGTAACATAATCTCTACCGGATGAGGTTTCAAAGGTTGATGACCGTAGCCGTGTTGGTGTAGGAGAGAGTATGGATCTGTTTACTATGCCTATAGTTGATGTTGGTGTGAAAAAGGTAAGATTTGTTGAATACAATCCCCTAAATCAGCTAAACCATGATGTGGGGTTAGAATTTGAATTACCCAATTTCGGCAACAGGTATATAGATCTAAGAAGCACCTATAGATCTCATGTTGAAATGTCGAATTAGGAAATCTGATAATACTGATATACCAGCATATATATACTGATTTAGTCTGGTTTTGTTTTTGACCAAATTTACCCCAGAGACTGTTTAATGATAATTTCACTACAACCCTCATACCTGGGTTTACTTCTATCTCATCAGGGTCTAAATGTATGCCTTCTCTAGCATAATATGTTGCCAGGTATTTTTCCTGGTCTTCCTGGGTTTGGTCCCATGAAGGCCACCCACTTTTCTCTTGCTTGATTTTGAGGAAAGTGTTTATGTATGCAGTGAACAAAACACTCTCATTTGTCTCTTTATCATACATCAAAATACCATGCCTCATGAACCTTCAATATTGTGTACCCTGCGTTAACGGCTGCCTGAAGTTCACATGAGACCCATGTATCTGTTAACATGCGCTGATCACTGTTATGGGTGCAATGATACACTTTACCTTGAAAAAAAAAAGCCATAGAAAGCAGTGAAATAGTCTTCTTTATCGCTAGTGCTGTTGTATAATGCTATCAGCAGTAATTACACATGTTTTACATAGAGTAAAGTACAGTTTACCATTATATCTCATGGGCAGCAAAGGATGGTATGGGAGAACCAAACATTTTATAAGGCCCTCTATATCAGATATATTGACATTATCAGACCATTTCTCTGGTATTACGTGTACGATGCTCACCCGATTGGTATTTACAGTATTTATTAATTAATATATGGATACAGGCTGGTAAAATCAAATATACTATTTTCTCCCCTAGAGCACATTCGTAATATTTTTTTGTAGTATTTACTCTACTGCCATATAGAGCATCTCTAGGCTGTAAGGGTTCAACTACCGACACACCTCTCATTATGTGAAGGTATTTCTCAGTTTTCATAACACGCTCAAAATCACAACTCCACATAACTTCAAGATGAAAACCATTGTCTGCTATGTCTTGGTCTCCCCTTAAGGTGTCGTCATGTAAAGCACCATGCTTTTACCTAAAAGATGACCAGGGTAACATTTCTCATGACCATGGATAAAACAAAACATCTGTAAAATTGATACACAGTAGAAGATATAGCATGATAACCATCTACCTTCCACCTTCTTAACAAGAACTCTCCTTTCTTTGATCTAGCATGCCTCAAAGTAATGTTTTTACATTTTTCTATACATTTTAACCATAACATGTTCAGCGCTGAGTGGTTGTCATAAGGTTTATAATGGGCTACTACCATTATGGTGTTCTCCTTTATGAACATTGTTCTATAGACAAGATTATATGCTGATGCTATAGTAAGAGACTTTTTAAAAGGGTCTATTTTGTGACACCCGGGTATTTTCAAAAAGATATCCCTAAAGCTGAGACACTCTTGCCTTAGAATGTAGACATCACTCTTGCAATAGGAAATCAGCCCCTCTTTCAAGTTAAAGTTTGATTTCAAATTTTTGCAATGCCACTCAACAATTTCTGTATGTACTTGAGGCTTCATATTTTCAGGAACATAATAGCGAGGGGGTGGTAAAATTTCCTGATGACAGTTTTGATTTGCTTTTGTGTTAAACAAATGTGGAAAAAAACCTTTGCATAGCTCTGTTAAATTGAAAGTATGTGGTATCTTAGCCAGGGCTATTGGAATAAAATTCAAAGAGTCTATAAATCATATGTTGTATGTTACTGGTACTACAAGAATCATTATTTTACCGCCGTTATAAACTATTTTAGGTTTCCCTGATTTGGAATAAATGTAGGTCAAAACAAAATATGAATCATATCCTCAAAAATTGTGGCAAATACTTCTGCTATTTGAATGTTTTTTTTTTTAACAAAAAGCCACTCACAAAACCTGTCTGCACACCCCTTACCATAGAACACATGTTGATGCACACCACAGTTTGAGCATGATCAGGTTCCATCATATTTCCATCATATTTCAGCCTCACCCAATTTAATACAGGTCTCACAAACAAGCTCAGCTATACATAAACTGGGTATATGTTTACCTGTCTCTTGCATGCATTCTATATAAAAAAATATGTAATTGGATATTTTATCATTTTTAAGGCTTATAGCACATAGTTCTTGAGAAGATTCTACCTTACAAATGTAACAAGTATGTTCATATAGAACATTGTAGTCTATATGGCATATAGAGAATTTCTTAGTGAAACAGACATGGGGTTTAAATACACCCTGTTGAAGAACCAGCTTATTTTTTCTCTTCAAGAACATATTACAATTACACATTTGTAATAAGTTTGACCAACCGATTTCCTGTATCTTTTCTTTTTACCGTGAGAGCGTGTAGAGTACTTTTTTGCATGCAAATGAGAACATTAGGGTCCTTTAAAACTCCTGTTACATTTACAGCAATACAACCCATCAAACTCATCTTCAGTCTCATGCTCATGTCGGCACATTTTACACATGTTTTTACAAACATGCTGATAATGATGTTTGTGCTTACATAGCAGCTAATACAGAACAGCTTAATTCCTAATCAGAATATCTACTTACCTTAGACATGATGACGAGAAACTGTTTTCAGATAAAAGATCGCACTGCCACAAGTGTGTGTGTGTGTGTGTGTGTACCTGAAGCTATGTCAGGCTATATAATGGCCTAATGACGTGAATTATTATCTACAAAAAATTTTAGTGGTGGTTGTGAGGTGTTTTCAGCTGGTATTTATAGGGCTAAGGGTCCTGTGATAAGTGACCAGCCATCACCACCTCTTAAGCCAATAAGAACATCTGTAACATGTCAACCCACGCCTTCAGGGTACTGTATGGCGTTGGATAGCCCCAGTGTGTATCCGAACTTTGGGGTCAACACATCACCCCTCTCTCATACCTACCATATGGTCAGTAATAGGACCTATGGGTCGGTGTTTTACATCCTCACGCAGGAGCTAGCACTAATAAAACAGGCCTTAATGATAAACATGGTGTCTCATTCCTAGAGAGGTGTGTGTTTACTCCACCCAGTGCTTATAATGAAACACTTGTATACAGTGACCACACGGTGTAAGACTAGGTCCAGACAATGGAGTTGACCCCGCCCCCCCTTCATTTTAAGAAAAAAATAATCAAAATAAAACCCCCATGGATCGGTGTATACCCAGACATCATGGGGTAAAACCCTCCTTTTACACCCCCTCTGTAAGGGTATTAACTTTATACTATACAAACGCCGCCCCTATGCCCCTTGGAGTACAATGCTGTGATTGGGAGTGATGCGTTAGGGGGTGAACAAAACTCCTTGGGGTAAACCATGGGTCTCAACGTGTGGGCTGCATGACTCACTAAGAACTGCTAAAAGGGGTATGGGGTATGATGACCATATGTTTGATTCTTCTCAACTGCCCCTCCTTTGGTTTTGGGGGTCTTTTTGATACATGTGGCCTTAGAATACAAATTCCTCCTATTTCTGGTCTCATTTGCAAGAAAACACCTGGGGCTTCAAAAAGAGGGCAAATTTGCATATGTCGGACAACTGTTTTTTGAGATATGGTGGCCCAAGTTGGAAAATCGCCTGAAATTTCTACTTTATTCAAGGCACTATATTATTAATTCAACCAGTTACAAACCACCATAATTTCATCTAATCCTTAGAAGGGGGATCCTATCTAACATTTCCATGTTTTTCGGAGGAGTTTTGTCTAAATGGTTTTTTGCCCTAGCCATTCCTATAACTTGAAAAACATGATGTAAGGGGCATGATGAATCATTTATGGCATAAGATCATTTATAAATATATTATCCTTAAGCTTCTTATCTATCACCATCAAGGTATAGGGAATTTTTTGGTAAAAAATCTTTTTGCGTACCACACACCGTTTGTGGGCAATATACTTTCAAGTATTTTTCAAGTCGACCCCAAACAACCTTAACGAGAACTTGTGTATGTACAGCCTATAATAATCATTGCTGGCTTATGTAACCCATCATATGGCAGATATCTATTGATGAGATACTATTTAAAAAAGAAAAAAAATGAGTCTGTACATGCCTTGGTTGCCCCAGAGTTGCTTGCCTGATGAAAGGGGTGTGATGAATCATGTAAGGGGCGTGATGAAATGATTCCTGATCCTATAGCTACCATGTTACACCCAAATGTACATTTGTGGCATATATGATAGAATAAGACCCTGGTTTTGATTTTAAGCACTTCTAGGGCACCCTGAGTCATTCTGCTACTCCCCAGCCCCTGGAAAGCACTCGTTTCGGTAGCCCCACCCTTGTTTTCAATAAATTGAAATCAATTTTAGGCCATTTATTCACTATTTACATGCTTTTCTCATTGTTTTAGCGTGTTAGATCATTGCTGGGTTTTCTCAACACAAAGAAAAAAAAAGATCCCCAGATATTGACTTCAAAATTACTCTCCACCCCACCAAAACCAAACTTCCATCTCATAATGCTGTTCTAGTAAAAAGAAGCTAAAATAGAATGTTTTTGTTCCCTTTCCCCTCCGTGGTCCCTGAAAAAACTTCTAAAATCCAACTAATTTGATGGAGCTATCACGTACGGTCATGATGATGTACAAGACATGCAGTCTAGTCCAATATATCTTAAATAGTGATAGAAATTGTGTTTATCTGAATTCTGCCTGCTGAGAGTCCTTAATATGTAATGCTGAGTTTATTATATTCACCCCTGACCCCCATAGGTGGGGCAGCTAACAGTAATGACCCATATATGTATGTATAGACACTTCAATACCATGTAGGTTAACATGGAGCGCCCCCTAGATTTAGGTCATGCTGAGGTGGGGTCACCTGAGGACAAATTTTCACGCAACAACTAGCGATTACTGGCTTAAGCATTGGAAACCCCATAGGCGTTTTAAGCCTACTACCTTATTGCTACTAACGTTTTCGTTTTTCATCCCCCCCTCTTTATATAGGCATACATTGACTCTCTGCAATGTGTAAATTTGCCCTTTTGACACCACCGAGGCGAAGAACCTCATGTCCAAAGGGTTATGGAAAATATTGCAATATTTTTTTTCTATACATCATATGTCTATGTGTGAGAAGGGTGTGGCCAGGAACACTAAATGTAAGCAACAGTTGGCTGCACAGCAAAATGAGGTCAAGCAGGGTGGGTAGCTATACCTAGCTTTATACACTAAAATACCTGCCCTATTAACCCTTCATGAATACACACTTGGAAACTAAAACACACAAAGCTTGAAGGTTTTGAATCCCCATATTTTGTATTTCTTGCTTTAAGAAGAGTACAAATTAGTTGGGACTCTGGTGAGAATGGTGAAAAGGAAGCTTTGTCTTGGTCTATTTCTGCCATGCACTGTAAAATGCAGTAACTTTAGCTTCACTGTGGGGTGTTTCAGAAGCCGGACATGATAATGAACATTAAATATCTGTTTCTAAAACTGTTAGATTCTAAACTTACAACTGCAACCATTATCATCTCTCGCCAGTCATATAGTTATAGACACAGTAAGATAATGGTAATACTTTAGAAACCCATGCAGTTATAAGCCTACAATCACTATTAAAACTGCTATCATATCTCCTTATGACCGGTTGTAAACATTACCTGCTTCTGAAACACCCCACTGGTGCAATATAATGTTAAATGTAGTTCCTATAATATCTTGTCAACAAGTATATGACTCTAAGCGAGGGGGGAGGAAGAATTTTGTAGCACCTTTATATTTGAATAAACAAGAATCATCGAGACAGTAGATTTTCCTCCCTTTCAAATACTTCAATTCCTCAGGCCAACTGATTCCTGACATATTGACAGATTTTCAGAAGGACACCCAAATGCTGTATGGACAGAATATGGAGTTCATAGTTATGGGTACAAAATGAAAGGTCAGTTAGGTATCTCACCAGCTACACATTAATCTTAGGAATTAAACATGTTTACTCTTAATACATTCTTGCTTAACATGTTTAGATGTTTACAATTTAAACATATTGAAAATAAGTTGTTTAGATTAAAAATATGTTTAGCTACTTGTCAAAATACACACCAGGCAGCAGCACTAATTTTGGATCAGCTGTCTGTAATCACAACATTAACAATCACAACCAATTGTCAGGACAAATGTCCCAAAGCCTCATGTTAATTAAAGGTTCATTTCATAGAATGTCATGACCAGGCCTGAGCAACCAATCACACACCAACGCAAAATCACACCCTGTCACAGTTTTCCACATTGTTTTTCCAAGGTAGTGATGTGGTGTTCCCTGTCAGTGCAAGAACAGCTACCAATGCAAGAAAAGATGTCAGTAGGAAAACTTGCCATGCCTCACTGTATTATAATAAAATATATTAGTTTGAAGTATTAGCATGATTTATGCCCATCAGAATTTAACCCCTAGGTGCCCAAGCGCGCTTTAAAGCGTGGTTTTGGGCTTAAATGGGGCTTAAATAAATGTATATTGAAGGAAACTATCATCCAGGTACTTCTACTGGTCCGATCTGCAAAGTTAGACCCTCTCACGAATGGCCATGACCTCCCCATCACAATACAACCATCCATTCTTCTCTATCAACATTATACCTTACACAGGGAGTCAAAATTTGAAAATGATTCATTAGAGGGCCACCCTCCAGGGGGCTAAGACCATAGGCCGGGGGCTGATAGGACCCACCATGCACCCCCCCCCACATCCCAATGCACCAAGTATTTTTTCGATCCTTAGGGTCCCCTGAACAAGTTTCAAGATGTTAACATTGATTATCTTGGGGTGCACTACCAGTTTTTGAACATTATCCATGTGCGGGTTCAGACCACTGTTGAGTCAATTTTGCTACCATGTTATTCAAGGGGTACACTCAATCCCTAAGCTCTAAGACTACCTTACCATGTCTGGATCCTGAAGCTATTGGTCTTGTAAGAAAGAAGACATGATAAGCTTTTTATTAAGCCCTAATACATGTTTTTAAGTTCAGATTTGAGTGTACCAGACAGTCCGGAAGACGGAAGATTGAAATCACAAAGTTCCTTTTTTAACTGAAAATTTTAAATGCACTCCAGATACATGTATAAAACTTGTTTTTATCCCCATCTAACCACAATATCTAATATGCTTCATGTAGGCCAAACCTTTCTGAGTAATATGAGACATTTTGCAGCATTCCTTGTTGACTATGACCCACATTATTGCCTTGGAAGTGAAGACACTACCTTGAGCCAATACGATGCTGATCCATTTCAATAATCTCCCCCCTTATCTAAATGGATGTTTTTCCATGCTAAATCTTTATCAATTCTCCTGACTCTTATGTAAAAAAGGGTGCTGATTAAGAATATACTGGGTTCTACTTCATTAAGTTTAATGGCGAGGCTGTATATAGCTGAAAATCAAAATGGCTGACAATAGATTCAAATGTCACTTTGAATTACATATATTTGCAGTCTAGAAAGTATCTGGTGGGTCCTACCCCCTATAAATCAGCTAAGTAGAATACAGTGGTACTTTTGCTTTATTGCTAGGTGGTGTGGTTGCCTAGCAACAATAGCTTTGCATAGCAACCAAGCCTGAAAATATGTTTGAATGTGTATATCTGCATGGTTTCCTTTCAGCAACATACCCCCCTGATGTAAACTTGCATTTAACTCTTCTGTGACTTCCATCATAGACTAGGAATATAGGTGATAAAAGGTTGCTAGGTTGTGTGGTGACCTAGCAATAGCAGTTTTGCAAAGCAACAATGCCTAGATTCATACCTTTAGGCAGGTACTATGTCTTGTGCATAGTCTCCCCTCAACAATATAGTTCACTGATTTCAAATTTCATATAGCTCCCTTATGCACATCACACATTATGAACATAGGTAGTAAATAATTGCTATGTCATGTGGTTGCCTAGCAACTGCAGCTTTACATAGAACCTTATGTCCAAATCTATGAAGATAGTCACAGATAAGTGTATGGTCTCGCCTCAAGAACTTATATGTATAGCTCCCCTCATCTCAGCATATAACAGGTTGCAAGGTCATGTGCTTGATATTAGTCTACCTTTTAAAATCATCTAATTGTCAGAGACCAAATAATGAGATAATGATTTTGATATGATAAAATATTTGCTACATCCACACCCTGTGTTATTTTGTATATATATATATATATATATATATATATATATATATATATATATATATATATATATATATACCTGGTGTAGTGAATTACTAGTTGACCCTGGTAATACTTCTGAAGTCCACTGGCACACAGACCTTAAGTATCTTCTACCATTCCACATCACTCACAGTGGACATGGTGGTTTATAGAAGAGGGAAGTGTCATCCATATATTACAAATTGCTCCTATCATATCTAGAAAGCACCTGAGGCTACTGTTGTGCTTCTGTCACCTTTACTTTAATCTGCAGTCTCTCTATCTCTCTCTCTCCCTCTCTCTCTCTCTCTCTTTCTCTCTCACTCTCTCTCTCTCTCCCTCTCTCCATGGATCCTATGACTTGAAATCATCTTACTGCCCTTGATAATTGATAGCCATCTTTTAAAGTAACCTAGGGTTTAAACATTGAGCTGCTCACCACAGTGCCAAGTCATCTATTGCATCTTTTAAACAGCAATCACAGACTTGATCACTAACTCTGTAATTCATTTTGAAGGAAGGATTGATTAACATGGGAGAGAAAAAAAAGCATAGCATGATGAATGGCTGTGATAGATACATAACTGCAAATGGACAGAGTACTTTATGGGGGATCTATTAGATGTGTGACCATTATCAATGACATCTGACAGATAGGGACAAAGTAACAGGTAGCTATTAAGATCTCCTGTACAGATATTTTGAATATAAAGTATGAACTCAAACTCCCGTCTAGTTGAATTCAAGTGGATTATTCCCCAGGATCTGGGGAAAAATAACCTCCCTGCCCTATCTCTAACTTGAGCTTTGATAAATAAATGAATTGCAACAACAACAAAAACAACAACCCTTACATCAGCCAAACACACATTTACTACCTTGTTCTTGTGTTATTGTGACCAATAATTTTACACAACTAGACTGATTTTCTGGGATTGATCTTCTCTTAACCCAGGCAGACTCTCACTGATCACTTCAGAATCATCATACTGTAGGTTTCCTTAAAAAAAAATCTGTCATTTGAGGTCTGTTCAATGATCTTAGCACTCATCGTCCCCAGTAAGGGTAAGTAAGTCTGTAGTTCCTATCCAGATCTCTGTTCTATTTAAACAATGCTCTAGCATAATCATGACTATAGATGCACTTTACCATCAAGGTTACTTTTCCCAGCCTATGCTACTACTACTGAGGTGAGACATGGGCCATTTGGACATTGGGTTGTATGTAAAGCTGCAGTTGCTAGGCAACCACATACCATAGCAACCATTTACTACCTATGTTTATACTGTGTGATGTGCACAAGGCATCTATATGAAATCAGTGAACTATGTCCTTGAGGGGAGACTATGCACAAGACATAGTATATGCCTAAAGGTATGAATCTAGGCATTGTTGCTATGCAAAACTGTTATTGCTAGGCCATCACACAACCTAGCAATCTTTAATCACCTATATTCCTAGTCTATGATGGAAGTCACAGAAGAGTTATATGCAAGTTAACATCAGGGGAGTATGTTGCTGAAGGGAAACCATGCAGATATGCACATTCAAGCATATTTTCAGGCTTGGTTGCTATACAAAGCTACTGTTGCTAGGCAACCACACCACCTAGCAATAAAACAAAAGCACCACTGTATTCTTCTTAGTTGATTTATAGGGGGTAGGACCCACCAGATACTTTCTAGACTGCACATATATGTAATTCTAAGTGACATTTGAATCTATTGTCAGCCATTTTAATTTACAGCTCTATACAGCCTCGCCATTAAATTTTATGAAGTAGAAACACATATATTCTTGATCAGCACCCTTTTTTATATAAGTGTCAGGAGAATTGATAAAGATTTAGCATGGAAATATCATCCATATAGATGAAGAGGGAGATTATTGAAATGGAACTGCATCGTATTGGCTCAAGGTAGAGTCATCACTTCCAAGGCAATAACATGGATCAGTCGACAAGGAATGCTGCAAAATGTCTCCTATTACTCAGAAAGGTGTGGCCTACATGAAGCATATTAGATATTGTGGTTAGATGGGGATAAAAACAAGTTTTATACATGTATCTGGAGTGCATTTAAAATTTTCAGTTAAAAAAGGAACTTTGTGATTTCAATCTTCCGTCTTCCGGACTGTCTGGTACACTCAAATCTGAACTTAAAAAAATGTATTAGGGCTTAATAAAAAGCTTATCATGTCTTCTTTTTACAACAAGACCAATAGCTTCAGGATCCAGACAAGGTAAGGTAGTCTTAGAGCTTAGGCATTGAGTGTACCCCTTGAATAACATGGTAGCAAAATTGACTCAAAAGTGGTCTGAACCCGCATGTGGATAATGAGCAAAAACCGGTAGTGCATCCCAAGATAATCAATGTTAATCTTGAATCTTGTTCAGGGGACCCTAAGGATTGAAAAAACACCTGGTGCTTTGGGATGTGTGCGGGGGGGTGCATGGTGGGCCCTATCAGCCCCCGGCCTACCAGACATGACACAATTATTAAGATAGATCATATACATCCAATGTCCCATACTCCCATTAGATTCTAAAAGAAATGTTCATAGCCATAGAGATAAGCCATGCATTGTTACTAGCACATTATTGTGGTAGTACACATATATATGGTCAATTGCACTGAATTGGGGTCACAGGGGATCGAATTTAATGAAAAAATCAAAATGCTTGGACAGTTTTGAAACTTTGTGCACATAATACTGATGCATGGAGGGGTCTAGCCTGAAAATAGGGAACACTAATATGAAAAACTGCTAATTTTAGCCTCAAAATGATTGTATTTCACTGAATCCTATAGGATTCTGGTCAAAATGGCCCCATTTTCAGGATCAAATTTTTTTCCATATTTGCATGGCCAGAATTATGCAAAATCCATAATGCCTAATGCTGGCCATTGTCCCTTTTCTCTAGTAACCAGACATGGAGAATTTTCCTTTTAATACAGGATATCAATGACACAACAGTTTGTGTGACATGTATAGCTCCTTGTGGCATGTACGGTTCTATGTACAATTTGAACAGGAATATCATGATAAACTCTGAATAATTGGTACAATCTTATCAGAAATCATTTTACTAAGTCCTTATACAAGTTGATGCCAATGAGATCAATATTTTTCATGATACCCCAATAGTAAATTCTCAGTTAAGTCAAACATGTGGCACGTATGGTAACTACCCCACATCCATTTTGATTTACACAGGTGATATTGGAAGCCTACATGTTCAAACCTATGTTTATTTTTCCACACTGCCTTATTGTAGACACATGAGGTCTTCTAAATTTTCCTTCAAATCTGATACAGGTAATGTTAATTATGCCCTAGGATGGAGTGAAAAATGAGGCATGTACGGTTCCACTATACCTACACCACAAGACTTTTAGCAATAACTCCAAGCATATGGGTGAAATGATCCTTTCAGTGATGAGTTTTGAAACCAAACATCAAGCAAAATGGAAAAACCAAAATGATAGTGGTTTCCAATGCATATCTCTTTTATCTTGCCTCATAACATTGGGACACTATGAAAAAACTGTTTCTGGTGGTCTGCTGCTTCAAATATTAATTTTACATGGGTAAAACTATGGTTTGCAATCAAGAACCTGGCCCTACTTATCTAATGGAAATGGAAAATATCCAAAACATTCATATTTTATGACGTTTACCTCCTTCCCATGGAAAAAAATAAGTTTGTCCCCATCTCGCTGCAATTGACCATATGCAGAATTGAATGAGGCCTCAGAATTACAGGTATTATGGATGGGGGATGGGTCTATATAGTACACAAGAGAGACCAAATGCTACCAATGACAACAAATGGAATGTTTTGGTAACTATGGTTACCAAACCTGACCAATAAATTTCATGTCCTTAACTGAAAGTCTTCACTGAGTTATGAGTATTCAGGAAATGTAATACAAAGCCAATATCAAAAGATAAGATCAAAATAACACATGAGCTTATCAACTAAGTAATATAATTGTGAAATAATGTAAAATCTTCAAATAATTCTGGGCACCAAAAGGTTAAACCAGAATGGCCAGAATCCTCTTTGAAAGGGTTATTTTGGAGGTGATGCCAAATCACACACAGCACCCTAATCACACCCTGGTGTAATGCAAGATTTGGTGCCATAGCAGTTTTCCGCACTGATGCGGGATTTCAGCTTCCCTGACACCTGATGACAATAGAAAGAGCATTACTTGTTTGAATAAAATTAACTGACCTTACACAACCATCAGTAGTATAAACATTATTAACCAATAAATCCCTTGCTAGACACCTATCTTACATTATTTTTTTAAAGGATAAAGCAATGTCCTCCCTGCCAAACTGTTGTCCTTTCTCAAGTGTCTCATTTTAGAATGCAGTGTATACATAATAGATATATTATAGTCTACACCTGTGGCTGACATCTTTTTTTGTTCAGTGTAGATACACTGACGGAAAAAAGAGCATCGACCTGAGTTTCACCTAGTCTCTGGCGCTGCCTGAGTATCATGAGAGCCTCTGCTAGAGGCTCCCCCCTGACATGCCATACTCATGCTGAGCCTGCGTCAATGCCACACATTGGGAAAAAGGATCAGCTTGAGTATGGCACAAGGCTCAGGCATGGTGCCATACTCAGTCTGAATCTAACCGAATACTCCAGCAAAGCAGGATGTCTGAGATTATATCATATCCTAGCACCAACCACACCATGTGCCTAATTAGCTCAGTTGATATGGCACTGAACTCTGCATCTGAAGGTGGTAAGTTCAAGCCCCATTGAGAATTTTTGTAAAGTCAATCTCGGTAAGTCAATCTTATTGCTACAATGTGAGCATAAATATGCATTCATAATGGGTTTGTGAGAAAATTGTTCCCTATTAAGCCCCCCCCCCTCACCCGTTCTTGCACATACTCAATACCCTTTCTATTATCCTCTAGTCCTTGTAACCATGATACCTAAGAATATAATCTTATCTAGATAGCAGGGACGTATGAAAAGGGGGGGGGGCCAGGGGGGCTGGGCCCCCCAATCATGAAGCAGGTGGGGCCTGATTATGTCTGGGCCCCCCCAAAATTTGCCAAGAACTCATAAACAAAATGGAAAAGAAGCTAAGACTTTGCATCTCAAATTAGATCAATATGGTGATGGGATAGGGAAAATGGGGGGTCTGAGCCTTAAGTCAGATACAAAATTCACTAAAAATTACTTGTCTATACAAATTCTATATATGTATGTATAGACGTCATCGCGCTTCAGCTGACAATTCAAGGTGGTCGCGATGGGGCCCTCGCTGGGCCCCCCCAATGAAGATTTGCTTCCTACGCCTCTGTATAGGAATATAATAGGAATTAATCACTAAAACATTTAGAGTATGATCATAACTTTGCAGTAAATGTAAAAGTGACATATGGTCCCAGGCATATTTCTAATGTTTTGGGGCTTGGAAAAAAGTAGAATACCAGCTTTCAACACACAGAGGGAGCAGATCATATGAGATTTCAAGTGGAGATCTTTCAGCACAGTCAAGACGGTGTAGTGGTAACATGTTTACCTTCATATGAGAAGGTCCTGAGTTAGATTCCAGCCCAGGGATGCTCTTCAAAAGCGGCATGTTTTCAACCCGATTTTTTTTGTTATGCAAACAATTTATTTTCTTGCTATTTTCTGACTTGGCAGATGTTGAAGATCCTGTCAGTTTTCAAGCAAGCATCTATTTCAATTAGTTACACAGTAAGGTCTTACAAAAGTACACTGCAGTAGATGAGATGTTTCCTATTAAACTGAAAAAATGAAAAATGTTTCTCAGCACCACCGAGACTTGAACCTGAGACCCCTCACATGCAAAGCCAGAATCCTACCGCTGTGCCACCTCTACAACTGGTGAGCCGGGTTGCAATAGGCATATAAGTAGGACTGTGCCTTACTTACTGAGGAAATTGTGGACATTTGTCCTTACTATGGGCATTTGTCCTTACTATGGTGTTTCCTATTAGTTTACTGGGCCTTATATGACCAATGACATCTCACTGTAGTAGGTCTATGGTTGAAATATCATATTGATAGTGCCACTTTCAACACCTGCCCCGCTAGCACAGACAGGAGCATAAAGGAGTCACAATAAGGAGGTACCCGGTTCAAATCCCACCAAGGAGCAAAAAGGACACTGAAACTAGGAATGTACAAACTATTCATCTATTAATTAGCCTGCCTTAGGAAGTTGAATGTTCGACCATCTGAAATCCTTGTGTGTATGAAATAATGGGCTTTTGTCATACGGTGACCTTAATTTCTATATTTCTTTATAGTGTTTAATAAACCACTTATGTGTTGGCCTTAATACACCCTACAGCTTAGTAGTTCAATAAGGGCTACAAATGCAGGGCTACATATCCATTACATTTTAGACTGTCTGTAAGCCCTACAATGCAATGCTGATTAGTAACTCATTAAGTGGGGTTGTGCCCACTGGGTTGTGTTGCTGACTCACTCTGAAGGTAGAATCCAGCAAAGTGTGATCCTATGTATTGGGATACTCTGGCAGTGCATTACACCATCCAGCATTGCCTGAACCTCTTCATAGAGATACTTAGGCAATATCCTATTCTCTTCTATTATGTTACTCCAGTTGACCCTGAGCCTGTCTCTAAAGAGACTCCTGCACTGTGAGAGTAGGGCAGTAGAGAGGGTACAGCTAGGCCATAAACAATCTAGAGTAGAATGTCAGGTATTGCTGGAGTATGCCTAAACCCTAGGCTCACCCTGAGTATCAAAATATACTCATTTTGGCGACATTTGCCTGAGGCTAACATCAGGCTCACGGTGAGTATCAATATTTTCTCTGTGTACATTTATCCCTCCTGTATAAAGAAATTGCCCATTGGATTATTATTTATTATCATGGATCCTTTTCCAAGACAGCAAGGACTTGCATTTGTTATAATATTTATCACACTTCCCCAAACCTACAGTGCAATGTGGAGTCTGCTTATAGAATAAAGATCTCCTTACAAGGTATATGATTTATCATCTACACGTGTTCACTGAAGGAAGCTTTCAGTTTTAATATATTTTTACCATTTTCTTTTTCTTTGATCATACATTAGAAGTCCTGCAAACTGGTTATAAGCAGAAATGATGGAAAATGAAGAAATATCTTGTTTTAACAGTAAATACCCAGATAGCAAGGATACATTGTGCCAATGTTGGCGTATATTGGGCCAATGTTGGCTTATACTGGGTCAAGCACGGACACGCATGGCCCAATGCTCCATTGCTGATTGGGCAATGATTACATTTTAGTGGCAATTTCCAGCACTCTAACATTTTGAGTTGTGACCTGTTTCTTTCAAATGTAAAAGTGCAACAAAATTCAGTTTTACCCCATTCATCTCTAGATCACTGTCTCAGGTTTACATTATTGTGAAATCATCTATGACTCTTCCAAATATTATTGGGAACCTTACATTTGGAGTCCCGTACTTGGTGAGAAGATCTATGGTGATAAGTTTGTTAATGATACAAAGTGGATCTTCCAAGTGTATGCACAATAGGCATCATAGTCTTTTGAACAGACACTATATAATTCAGATATGGACAGATGCTATCTCCTGAAGGTTATTTACACAACCCTTATCATTATGGTACAGAGTTCTTCAAATGATTGATAGGAAATGCTCTCTTTACTCCTCTGGAGCTACATCCCTAAAACACTAGTTTATTAGTTTGTGTAAACTAAATTAGAGCTGTAGGCTAATGGAGAACAAGTTCGTCCATCAATTCATGATCCAAATCCTTCTAAAAGGCAACCCTTGGAAACTTCAAGGTAAACGAAAATGACAATTGAAGTATGTGCTATCTTCTAAAGAAGACCCTAGATTAGTATTACGTAGTGGTACAATATCATAAGGTTTCTGCTTCTAACATGATACATCGCAACAGCCAGTAATTTATAGTGCTTGTCTTAAGTTCTTAAGAAACTGTTACTCTAATGACACTATGTTAATTTGCCTGACCTGACCACTTACTACCATACCAACTTTGAAGGTAGGTAATAACATGGGAACATATGATGTATATTACTACTACTGGGTAGTTTTTCTCTTATTTTGAAGAAATCTTTATAATCGTTTTAGAGAAAAGATCTCATACAAAAAAATATTCAACTTGGAAGGAAAATCCATTTCTCCCTTTAAATTCTTTTCGGTGTATTTCAAAATTATTTTGAAGAAAATCAGAAAGGCTATATTTCTCTATGTAATTTCGTTTTTCACCTTTAACTCTTTTGTGCCCAGAATAATTTTAAGAAAGCTAATTTATTCAACAAATTTGACATTGTAAAGGCTCTTTCCTGTATCATGTTCAGAATAACGTACTGGTTTTAATAGTAACAAAAAGTACTTTAAAATAGCTTTCAGAAAAGGCAATGTGAAGCCTATGTTAGACTTTTACATGAATAAGTAGGAAATTATAATGGCACAATAAGTGGAAATGGGTTGATTCGGATGGAAGTGCCCAGAACATCATCCTTTTTTTAGCTTTTATTTTGATGGGGAATAGGCTATTATCAGTCAATAACGTGTTTTTGACAGTTCAAAGGATATCCTGTATGATGGAAATCAAAGAAAATGTGTATTGTAATTGAACTCCTTGGCGAAAATCACAAGGAAACTATTTTATAAATATTTCTGGCATTTTTATCAATATTTTTTTTAATTAAATTAATAAGGGGAAATTCCAGAAAAATCAGTAAATTGTACTGCATTTTCTGGAATTTCCCCTTATTTCTAATGGCCAGAGCACACACTTTTCATGTATGTAAAGCTACCTTTAATTAACTATTTTCTGCAATAGTACCTACTACTACTACTACTACTACTAATAATAATATATATATATATATATATATATATATATATATATATATATATATATATATATGATTGCATAATAACAAATTTGGTACGATTAGAAAGCCATTGATATTAGGAGTCTTCTTTTGTTAGAGTCATCTTAATCCGATAACTATTAAACCCATGGTGGTCTGTTGAATATATATACATGGTTGAGAGCGCACTTTTGTTATTCTGGGCACGTAAGGGATAAAGATTATAGAGGTAAAATTTGCTTAACAAATTCAAAATGATTATCCATAGACCAACCATCCATAGGGGAGGGTCACATGACCCTATCTGCATATCCATAAAAGGGATTTTGGAAAGATTTTATAAAGAACAAAAATATAAAGAAAATATGAAGAAAATTTTACACATGATTTGAGTCTTTCTAAAACAAATTCATTTTTTTTTTGTGAATTCTTTTATGTTTATAGCTTTTGTAAAGTCATATTCTTTGATAATCTGAAGAAAAATATATTTAAAAAAGTATGTGGAAGTTTCCGAATTCCTTATCCCCACCTCAAGAGGTGGCCCTAACTTGACCCTGAGCAACAGGTTTTTGACAAAAGAAAATACCAAAACATTTTCTTTTCACTAAGAGAAAATAAAAAGAGTTTGTAAAGATTACAAAGAGCAATACATCAAATGTTTCTTCAAATGATTTTGTTTGGACCATTTTACACGGTTTTGTAAATAATGAAACTTTGAAAAGAAAATAGAAAGAGAATTGGGTTTCAAAACGATTTTTAAAAGATTAGACTAAGTATATTGTTTTTGAAAAGAGAAAAAAACACCCAGGTCACTGAAACCTCTCAGATGGTTAATTCTCACGAGTCTGGCCACTTTATTCGGGTTCCGAATTTTTGGATACACAATTTTTCCACCACCCATTGCTCAATATAGAAAACAAATTATTGGCGCAAAGCTATTATTAATAGGTATACTCAACACCTTAACCTATGTTCTTAATTTTCTTTTTTTTCCATCAAATTCTGACCGGATTCATGATGATTGATGAAAATAGGCTGCACAGCTAATTAAACATGGTAATTTGTCAGAAGTGATTTTACCCTCAAATAGGGGACTTGTCTGTACATGCTCCCAACTGCTATAGCTATATTGAAGAAGATACAGCTATTTTCGGAGCACTACCATAATTATTTCATGTTTCTATTTTGTTGCTCAATTATATCTATTAAACGGTTAAAGAATAGGTACTTGTAATAGTCACGAAAAAGTGCAAAAATACGTATGCAATATGGCAAATTTATTTTGAAAAGGAAAATATCTGTCCAAAAATCAGAACTTTCTGAAATCAATAATATATGACAGGCATGGGAGGGCAACCTTGAAAGATAACACATCCACGTGACATATATGCCTGATATCTAAAATGCAACTAAAGTAGAGTAGATAATGTTTGGTAAATATCAAATGTTTACAAATCCTCATCTTGTTTGTTCATCTTTTATTTGTGGTATGTGTAGATATGCTTGAGAGATGTGCATAGCCTCTGTGCATAGTTTACCCACTGTATGTATCCAGCACTATATTGTGACCAGGCAAACAGAAACACCCCTCTGCAGGGAATTCATTATCAAAATTCATCTCAAGATCTTTAAAATGAGACATCATTGGTTTAAATATCACTAGTAGTTATGTCAGAAGCCTTCCTTGAACATAGGTCGTTGTTCATATCTGAAATCGATGATTAAACTCTAAATACGTTATGAACCATAATTATGGTAAAAAAACACAATAAATCAGCCTTTTTCATAAAAATACATAAAAATATAATGCTTTTTATCATAGATTTTGATCTAGAAGGAACTTTCCATTTCTGTTTTCAGTTTTGGGTTTTTGGTGAGTATCCTGGAAAATAAGCATAGAAATCGGCAAATTTTGATTATTGGAATGGTTGCCATGGCAACTAGGAACAGGCATATAGGTTGATTTCTCATAAAAAATGTTCATTCTACCATCCGAAAATGGGCCATTTCTGCCGAAAATGGTAGATTTTGAGTGAGACCATTAAATATAGCATAGAAAATTAACTTAATGTATTTTCATAACAATTTTAGAGTAATTCTGTCCCTCAAATGCCCCCTGGTGGCCAAATGGGGAATTAAAAAATCCCCCGCAAAGGGGTGTTCTCCCTTGATGGGTCACATATGTGTAATACATTCACTAAGGAGGGTCACTCCCATGATCCAAAAGTGACTACATTTTTACCAATCTTTAACTATGCGGCCTTCATTGCACGCCCATTTGACTGGTGAAAAGAAACATGGGGGTCCAAAGCCAGTTTCAAAGATATTATATCAAGAAGGTTGAGTGACCTTGTCAAAGCATTACATAGTGTTGATGCTTAGAGAAAGATAAACTTAAAGTAACTACAAATCTCTACAAATCACTCAGAGTTTAGCTTTTAATGTTACCCGTTCAAAAAGGAATTTAAGCATTTGCCTGTGTAGACTTCCCATGCAATTCGGGGCTAATAACGGAGCGTTCATTATTTATGGCCGGGGGGATGGGATTTTTGAGGGGGGGATTCATTTTGGGGGTATTCATGAGGGGGAGGCGCCTCATTTTGGAACATTCATGTAGGGGGGGCAATTCATTTTGGGTTTTTTCTTTAGGGGGGCACTTCATTTTCAGGTATTCCTGTAAGGGGGTCGCTTCATTTGTGGGTATTCGTTTTGATGGGTATTTTTCATGGGTGAAGTGGAGAAAGGGCCCAAAGGAATGATCCCTGATGCAATTGAAGCTCTTCTACTCCCAACATGTAGTAAGAATCAGCTGAAATGAGTGCATGAAGCTTTGCTAGCAATGAATGTTGTAGGAATGTCTCTATATCTCATCAACATTGGTGACTGCAACTGACATGCTAACAGTTCATTCTTTAGTAACACACCCAATCAAGCCTGACAATATCAGATATATTTGATATTACTAATTACATCATGATAATTATGGTTGGCCTGGCTTTAGGCATTCTACAGACTTTGTCACAGATCACATTGTAATAATCAAAGTGGGCCTGCATAACTTATTGTTTGTAGGTTGGCAATGTGCAAGCATTTACTATTGGTTGATTTCATCCCTCTGAAAAGACCGTCACTGCCTTACTGATTGCATCGTCAGGCCTCACGATGGCCTATGAGCTAGGTGACATTACACTGGTAACATGCAACAGGGCAGTGACTACAATAGGGTGGTCACCTGACCATGCCTCCATATAATATAGGTGAGTGATGCCAGCTGCCCATTTGCATACAAATGGGCAGCTTATTAGCTTTGGGGTGAAGTAGGAACCAAGATAATAAACTCTAAACTCCAATACAGAAAACAACAACCCTAGTGATACTGTTCCTTTGCTGTCCATCAGGGACTGGTCGCCATCAGTTTTACTTTTTTTATATACAAACATTAGGAATGGTCATTCCCACTCTTGTCACTGTCATTGTTACCTTGAATTCTCTCATAATAAGTCGCTGCTCATACCAGAACCCAAATGGAAGTTAGGCTTATAGGATCAGACCAAGGAAGGGGTGCAGCTTATAGGAGGGGTTTTTACACCATGGAACAGTACTAAAATGCCAATTTTCAAGCGCCAGGTGAGGCTTATAGCCTTCTCTCAAACTCAGGGTGCAGCTTGTTGAGGGCTGCAGCTTATACAAGGGAATTTCCAGTAGTGTGTTAAAGGCAGAGACGACCTGTTCATATGGGTCTTGATTTCTTACCATTTATACCTGATCAGGTTCAGGACTAACCTGTTTCTTAGTACACCCTAAGATTAAATGATAGTCCCTGGATCATGGTGTGTACTAAGAACTCAGTACCCTTGTTTATCTTCAGATTTCTTTTACTTTCTTATCAAAGCACATAATTTTGATGTCACCTTAGGTAGAAAAGGTCTATATTTTACATATACACCTTTTTACAGAACTAAAATCGAAATATTTTCTGAGAAATGGCTATATTAACAAATTGAACGGCTAATTTCTTGTTTAATTGGCTGATAAATATGAACCCACAAGATTAAAGAATAGACAAATGCCTACAAACTGACGTTTTAATTAGAGCTAAGTGCTGTTTAATATGGGAGTAAATGTATCATTTAATGTAAATATAAGTAGCAAATGATGGAGTGGTTTCACCATCCCACCTTTGACCCCAATAATGTATGCACAGTTAGGTGTCATGGTCCAGTGACCAGGGCTCTGATTGGCCCATACACCTGTGGAGGTGAGTGTCATGGTCCAGTGCACACACAAGGGTACTACCGTAAAACCTCTTGTATAAGCTGCGGCTTTTAGCCATTTAAAGCACAGGGGGAGGGAGGGAGGGTGGGGGTAGATAGCAGCAGCTCCTCCTCATACCTACCCTCAACTTGTTCATTGGTCTAGGAGGGTAGGGGTATACCTCAAGGGCACATAGGTTTTTAAATTTTGAAAATCCATTGGTTAGAAAAAAGTTATGAATTTTTTTATATTTTGAGGTTAATTCACAAACTCAGGGTGCGGCTTATGCGCGGGGCGGCTTATACTTGGGGTTTTACGGTGGGATGCCAGTACATCCTAAGACTGTTCATGGTATCAGAATCCTAGTACAGACTAAAATCAGACTGTTGTACTATGATCCTGGTGTGTCTCAACAAGATAGTCCCGTCCCCAACCTGCTGATACCTGGTGTGTGCTTCAAGAATTGTACCAGCAACCACAAAAGCACTGTAGGTGTTTCATCTAAAAGGAGCAAGAGGAACAAGCTGCAACCCTGGGGTAGCTGGTTCCTGGTGTGGTGTGTGGTTTATCCCGTCAGAGTTGCAGCAGTTCTGGGTGAATAGATGGATCGATCCTCAAGTACCCTTGCACTAAACATGTTTGTGGAGGGAAGTCGGAGGTCCTGGGCAGTTTTGTATGGAGTTGGGTTTAACTTTATTTTGCATCCTCCACTGGTCCTATGCCCACTGTTTGTATGTAGAGGAGAGCGGATGCTTGGCATGGTCCCCAGCTATGCTGGGAGGGCCCCTATATGTACCCGGTACTTGATGAAACACAATGTTCAGTGGTCTTTATCACTGGTGGTGGGCTAGCATTACTAACTAGGGGGCGGTGGAACCTCGTCTTCCCAGAGCCCTAGTCCGATCGGAGTAAATGTAAGACGAGTCACTACTATATAAGGAAGTCGAGAGTCAACACTAGTTCAGTTTGGCACCAGAGTTCATTGAGGATACGAGTACTCACAGTAAATAGACCAGAGAGCTCCGAGTAGATGGTGTGGCCAGATGCCGGGTCAATAAACAGTGTTAAACCGTAGTATGAGTCTTGTGGTGTTTGCTATTAAGTTTGAGTCAGATTTTGCTACATTTGTGACAGCTAGTGAAAAACTGCCTCCGAAGCAAACATGGATAAGACTAAGGAGATGCCAAACTTGAGGGTAGGGGGAGTGGAGAAGGGATCTCTGCTAGAATTGATAGATGAGGATTTTTTTTTCAGAAAAAAAGGGCCAGTAAGACGTGATGGCAGTTGGGAGAGACATGAGGAGTCTGGGGACCATGTCGGAGAGGCAGACAGCTATAAGTGGCTGTGGGAGAAGGAAAGAAACCGGAATGGATGACACCAGGAGAGGGACCTTTGAGGGATAAGGGGGTCCTAGAGGAGATGGAGAAAAGACAAGGATGGGAAATGGCCGGAGGGGCCGGAGCAGAGGCGGACAGCGCGGGAGCCAGGGAGACCAGTACCTTGTGGGGAGGCAAGTTGGCCGGAAACCAGTGCACATAGACAGAGAGGCGGAGGATAGCTCCGACAGCGAAGAAGAAGCTTTGGAAGAGGATGGAGATCTCGGAGCAAAGAAAGGTAGAAGGGGAGGTGATGACAGGTTGAAGGAGGGAGATCGCCTGCTCGATGCCATAACACAGTTGGCCTAAGCGGCATCAAAAGGTAGAACAAGGCATAAACTGTCAGAAAGTGAGGATGGTAGGCACGGGGGCTTCAATGGAAGAGGAACGGAGAGGAGGAGACAGGGAAGACAGTATATACCATAGATGAGTGGTCCATACAGCTACAAGGAGAAGGGACATCTCAGCTTAAGCTGGGGAGGAGGGAGGTAACCTTAAAGTTCGGAGTCGGAGACGTTCCTAATAAGGCCATACTGGGAGGGGCGATGTTCCTGAGGCGACATTCTATCATAGTTGACTTAGGAAGGGAGCTCCTAGTGTGGTCAGAAGGGGAAAGCTCCTGCTGAGTGGTGAGCATCTGGGTGGCGGTACTCAGAGCCGGAGAGGAGGCTGTCCTGGAGGGTAAGCTACAAGGCCCTTGGAACAAAGGGGAGGATGGGTTGGTGGAAGGCCTCGCTGGGGAATGAAAATTCTTTGTAGCCCAAAGCTTGGTTCACCCCCAGGATGCCAGAAAGATGGTGCGGGTACTGAACCCAGGACAGGAAGCTGTGAACATTTTAAGGATATGACGCTAGGCAGGATTCAGTTGGTTGTAGGGGAGTTGGCCCCGGAAGAGACCGGAGAGGCAAATGCCAGGTGCCGGATGCTGAAGTAAAGCGGAGGGGACAGATGTGGAGCGATGGTAGGAGTTGGCAGCTCTCTTAAGGAGGTGCCGGGTGGCCTTCAAAACTTGAAGCCAGGGATAGAGGACACACCCAAGTGGCCCAGCACCGGATCGATACTGGGGGGATAGCTCCAATCAAACAACCACCTTGATGATTGGCGCCTCATAGGAGGGAGGAGTATTGAGGAATCACAAAGCCTATGGTGTTAGTTAAAAAGAAAATGGCTCCACCAGATTTTGCATGGAAGCTTAATACAGTCACCGTCAAGGACGCCTATCCTCTGCCACGGGTGGAGGACTGCCTAGACACTATGGCCGGAGCTGCTTGGTTCTCCGCAGTGGACCTGGTGAGTGGGTACTGGCAGCTAGAGATCCAGCCCATGGATAGGGAGAAGACAGCACACACAGGGGCCTCTACCATTTTAAGAGAATGCCATTTCATCTATGCAACGTGCCGGGGTCATTCGAATGGGTAATGCAGGTGGTCATGCAAGGGTTACAGTGGCGCACCTGCCTGGTCTACCTTCCAGGAGCACCTGGAACGTCTAGAGGAGGTTCTGCAGCAGATGATAGGAGCCAGACTGAGAAAATAAAACGCCAAGTGCCAGCTAGCCAGGAGGAGAGTGGAATTCCTGGGACATGTCATAAGTGAGGAAGGGGTATTGACAGACCTGGAGAAAGAGAATGGGGGAAACCGGGGCTTCATCCAGGATTTTGCATATGTGGACAAGCCTCTGAGTTCCTTAGCAGAGCAGTGGCAGGTGTTCAGGTGGACCAGCAAATGTGAGCTGGCCTTTGTAAAACTGAAGAATCTGCTGACAGAAGCTCTGATCCTAACGTTTCTGAAGCCGGAGGGCTGCCTCACCCTGGATACAGATGCAAGTGCCGTGGATCTCGGAGCAGTCCTCAGCCAGGAGCAATGAAGAGTCGAACGAGTACTGGCATACACCAGCCAGACTTTGTTCCAGGCCCAAAAGGAACTACTGCGTGACCAAAAAGGAGCTACTCGCAATTGTGTTTGGGCTGCAGAAATTCTGGCACTATTTAGTGGGATAACCTGTGGCAGTGAGGATGGATCACACATCCCTGAAGTGGCTGCTAGGATTTAAGGAGCCAGAGGGACAGTTGGCCCGGTGGATACAGATTGTCGACACCTATGATATCTCCATGGAACACAGGCCAGGAAGACAGCATGGCAATGCCGATGGTTTGTCAGGGGATCCCTCCAGACAGTGTGGGTGGGGGGAACCTCTGGAGGAGGACTTAACTACTTGCCGAGTCTTCACGTGGGGGGAGCATGTGGATGAAGCGGAGCTAAGGGACTGGAGTCGACTCCAGGAAGAGAACGCAATACTCAGGGAAGTGCGCAATTGGGTTCTGATGGGCTTCCCCTCATTTGGGACTAGCCTGGACCACACAGAGACTGCAGCAGGGGTTTTACTGGCTGAGATGCGACAAGATGGTGTGAGGCTTGTGTGCGGAGAAAAGCGGCTCCCCCACCATACAGGGCAAAGATGGGCCATGTCGGAGCTGGGTTACCCCTGCAGAGAATAGATGTTATGGGTCCACTACTGGTGACAGATAGGGGAAACAGATACATTCATGTAGCAGCTGATTATTTCACCAAGTGGACTGAGGCCTATGCCATCCTCAACCAAGAGGCCCGCACAGTGGCCAGAGTATTTGTGGAAGAGCTTGTTTGTTGATTAGGACCACCGGAGGAACTGCATACAGATCAGGGGCAGAACTTTGAGGAGGCCATCTTTAGAGAGGTGGTACCCCTGCTGGACATCAGGCAAACCAGAACATGTGCATTTCGACCCCAGAGCGACGGGATGGTGGAGAAGGCCAATAGAATGATAGAGATGCTGTTGGCCACCACAGTTAGACAAGACCAGAGGGATAGGGATAGCCGACTACCCCTCATCAGCCTATAGGGCTTCCGCCCACTCCACTACCCCACTGCTTGGCCTCCTCTACCCTGAGAGCCCTCCGGAAAGAGACGGCCAGAGCTATGTAGTCAACATGCAGTATCATATGGTGACAGCATTTGAGCTAGCCAGAACGGCCATAGGGAAGGTAGTGGAGAGACAAAGGAGGAATTATGATAGCCAGGCGGAAGCCGTAGTGAGGAAGGTCGAGGGGGAGAGACAGAGGGAGCAGGGAAGGAGACTAGCAGAATGCACCCAGACCCGACTAGTAAGGGGGAGAGACATAAGCAGAGCCATTTACCTCTGGAGAGGCACCGGATTCCCTCATCCTCGTAGCCTCAAAAAGGATTACTCTAGAAACAAGAGACAGAGGGTGGGTGGGAAGACGTCACCAAATCTTGGGAGAGGCACAGCCAGGGTGTTGCGCCTCAACATATATCACACGGAGTCAGTTTTGGAGCGTGTGAAAGAAAGACAAGACAGAATGTTATCATCGCCCTCTAAGTCAAAACTTTCCCATGCCGCCACCAGAGACGAGCTATATAAGGTGAGATAAAGCAGCTCCAAACAACACTCATCCGTTCGAGAGCAAAGGGTTCACAGCTATACTAAACCGCAACAAGACTCCAAAATGACAGCAACATATAAGGAGGATGTGCCCCTGGAAGGGGGATCTGGGAGCTTACCACTCCATCACTGCCACATCTGTAGAGACAGGGATGAGGGGCAGTGGTGGTTTTCAAAGAAAGAAAACAGGGACTGCCACATGAAGAAGTATGTTGATGAAGTCCAGGGATACCTCTGCCTAGAGCAGGGCTGTGAACATCAGGTCCGGGAGTTGTACATGACAGACTTAGAGCCACGTAGAGAGGAGACACCCCAACCTACAGGACTGGAAACTGGAAAAAGTTGCCTTGTCCTCCTCCAAAAAAGCTGCCTCAACCTAAGAAGTCTAGAGGGAAGACAGACGCAGCAGCCAGAGAGGGGACATCTAGCAAGAGGGAGGAGACGAAGGCGAAGGGGGGTTAGGAGTTACCAGCAGTAGCAGATGGGTGGCGCCAGCCATCAGCCTAGGGAGTTTAGGCACCATCTTGGCTGACAAAACATAGCTGGCAGCCATCAATCTTGCGATGATTTTCGGATACAGAACCCTGGAGCAAACAAGTGGCAGCAAACAGAATACTCGGAGCGCGCAGAAGAAAGCAGCCCCGCCTAACTCTCCAGGGAGGGCGAGCAAGTGGTCCAAGGCAAGCACTTCAACCCTACAGGAGGACACTGTGGGGGATGACTGGAGTGGCCGGTGGGTCAAGGCTGCCCTTCCCTTTGAAGCCCAGACAAGCTTGACTGGATTTTGAAGGACCATCGGAGGTACTGAAAGACGGATGAGACTCCTGAGGAGATGCTTGTAAGGCTCAAGGGGGCAGTACCTGATAAACTTAGTATAGTTGGAGAAGGAGTTTCCCTTGACCTCCCGGAGTGGCAGTCAAACAACTCAACCTCCTGGTCCAGAATATGGAGAAGGAGGACGATATAAAATCAAAGTGTGATAAGTAGAGAATTCGTTCGCTTTAACTCTATTAATGTATTGTACATTATACCATTCATACAACATCCAATATCGCTCACTATGCTATACTAGCCTATAATGTATGCAGTAGTACCACACCCTGGTCATCTCTTCAGCATGTACTTTTGTACAATAAAGCTATCATCAATTATCCACTAATTGCCAGCTTCTTGTTATCACTATGTTCATATAGTAGCTGTAATTACCCATAGCTAGATATGACATGTGGTGGAGAACAAACAGATTTTAGTTGCTTTCTCATGGACCTAGAAAATTTTTGGCAAAATTAGTTGGTGATAGTGCATGGTGCAGTTTTGTGTGCGACAAGCAGAGTGCTTTGTCAACTTCTCCGGCGACTTAGTTTGGTGGGCAAACGAAGCCTTCTTCCCTAGGTTACCATTTTGACCAAAAATCGCTGTATTCATACACCACTGGTGTTGGACCTACTTTGACCCCAATACTGGGTGCTTGTGGGAACCAGAATTTGCTGATGGTCACAAATCATAGAAAGTGTGCATATGGGGCCTTACATGTCATTCGCCCAGACATGTGCCCAGAAAAAAAATTCTTATAAGTATGCTTCTTTTACAATAGCAAGGACACATTTGACATAAATGGTAATGTAATTTTCTTAATCTACAGGTCAAAATAGTCTGGACCTGAGATTTTCATGGAGGTATGAAGATTGTTTCTGTAGGGTGCTTTGTTACTGATGGAGGCATGCCTAGATGTCAGACTGATGCAGAAGGAAGCATTGGAGAGCCGAGCAGATTCCTGAATTTCAGAAGAGATATGGACCTCTCAAGAGCAGACTTCCCAAGAAGGTTTTTGGGGATTTAGAGAATACTCGATTTCTCACCTCAAACCAACAGCACAATTCATCTCCAGTAGCAGGGGCAGCAGCAGGAGGGCTAACGGTGCATCTTATTCTATTTTTCAAGATGATTTATATCCTCGTGCTTGTATGGAGGGGCGACACAGTCCATCCCCCAATCCTGAGACTCAATTATGGTGTCTTATTTGAACCTTATCATCTATCTAAACCTTTGATAAGAGGTTACATTGATTTCAATGTGACTGAGTCTGTTACTTTGGATTATCCAAAGTATATGTGCACTGAGAGCTTTAATTCATTCCTCAGTGACCGCCTAGATTTACTGAACCCCGAGATTGGCACTGTGATATTAATCATCAAATCAAAATTTGTCTATAAAAGACACAAACATGCATTATTATTAACCATGGGGAAAATCTTGAAAGCTCATTTTGGTATAAGCAGAGAGAATGAAATGCACAAACTAAGGGAAGCATTAGGGATTTTAGATGCTACAATTCATGATGGTAAACATTATAGAATTGAGATGGACATTTAACTTGCCAAACTTGCCCATTCTCATCATAAACTGGGGAAGTTTGTTATGACTATGAAGTCATAACGAAATCTCATCGAACATACATGTGCTATTCATGGCAGAACAAACAGCCTACATGAAGTGTATTGGTAAAAACGACACGCTGATTACAATGGCGCCCTTCAGCATTGTGGATTTGCCTTGTCAGTGTCAACTCATTACCACCACCTTCGTTTTGAATGGAAATATGTTCATGTGTGAGATTCATTCAAATTATATCATAAACACTGGCATTAACATTCCACTGTTTCTGTCCATTAAGCTTAATTTCTACAAATATAGAGGGGGAGACCTGTTTGATGTGAAAATCCCTGAATTGAAGGAATTTTATGTTAATTTTTTGAGATATGTGGAAGATTTGAATACACAAGAGGGTTATGTGATAGATATTGTGAAAAATGCTGAATAGCTCATTATTAAGGATAGAACTTTCAGCAAGCCTTCCAATGGATGAAAGCCTATACATAGTTAAGATTTATAGCCCAAATATTAGTTGTTTTGCTTTTAGGGTATGATATTTGTTTGTAACTGTTTATTGATTTAATAACCATTAGTGTATATACATTGTATAAGACTGTTGTATTACTGTATTAGGTAACATTTTATATGTCGATATATGACTTATTTGGTTAAATAACAGCATGACACTTTTGCCATACCGCCTATCTTGTTAGTTTCCCTAGTCACTGTACATCCACATTGCAATTCTTTTTTTAATCATGTCACGTTGACATTGGATAGGCTTAGTAACACGTTGACATTGACAGTCGAAGCCATGAAGGCACATTCCGACACAGCGCTGGCCCAAACACAGTTACTGTTGAAATACACTAAGAAGTTTGAGAAAGTCGACGTTTAAGCGAAAACAAGGTAGTCATAATTGAGGGACTGTCAGAATTGGATTATGAGAATTTACCAAAGAGAATGGCAAAATTCTTCTGTGACATGAAATTAAATTTTGGCGTTAAAACAATAGAAAGCGTGAGTCCCAAAGGTCCAGCGAGAACCCGGATCCAAGATGGCTGCGCCCATGCCGATGATGAAAACAACAACCCGGGTCAGCAAATTTATTTAATATTCACCAAACCACACTTTAATGGTGAGTTGATGAAGAACCTACATACCCTTAAGGGTACAGACTTGCATTTGAAAGTATCAGTAGGTGATGAACTTGATGAGATCGAGTAAAAGCAGTTTACCGAGCTGCATTCTATGTACTACCTTGCCAAGAGCCATGGTCATAATGTGCAGTTGCGCCAACGAGCAATAATTCTTGAAAAAAGTCCTACAGTCACAATAAGCTGAATAACCTACCCTACCCCCACCTGACAATGGAAAAAGCAATGCAAACTTCGACCCCTGATGGTACAATGTTCAAGAGCAAATATTACCGCCTATCGAACCTATATAAAACTCCCATTACATATAAGGGGGTTGACTACCACTCAGCTGAGCAGGCCTTTCAAGTAGCCAAAGCAGAAGAATGTATATATAAACTGCTTGCCGTGAGATTCATGAAAATTGACAACCCATTTGACATCATGATGGAAGCCAAACAGATTAAACCCACCAAGGAATGGGCCAAGAATGCCGAGAAAGTTTTGTTTGACATTAACATGTGCAAATTAAGCAAGCCTGAAATGAAGACTATCTGCTCTCTACAAATGGGCACTACTTTGAGGCTACTTTCCACCCCACCTGGGGATCTGGGTATCATTTTGGGCAGGCACGAAAATGCACTACCGACAATCTCAAAGCTCAAAACCTGGTTGGCCACATATTAGGACAGATCCGAGAAAGGTTGATGAACCAACCCAATGATGAAGTAGAAGGCGAAGGAGATGGTGAAGGAGGAGGTGAAGAGGACAAAGACAGGGCTAAATCAACAACATCAGGGGGAAAATGATTAATGAAGTTACTACAACATCCGGCTCTAATACATTTATTGATTTATTATTTACAAATTGTGATAATATTGTCTCTAGCGGACCATTGCATATTCATTTAAGTGACCATCTGCCTATCCACTTTATCAAAAGACAGGTGTATGAGCCCTCATATCGCATCTTTCTGGGAAGATCCTACCATAATTTTGATTTAAACAAATACTTGCAGGATCTTAGTGATTATGATTGAACTTATTACGACAATTGTATAGACCCCAAAGAATGTTGGGACATTCTTGAAAATCTGGTAAAAAGGTTTCTTGATGCTCACTGTCCGGTTAGGAGGTTCAAGGTTAGACATAAACCAAACCCAGGGATGAGAAACGAATTATTAGAGAGAATAAAGGATAAATAATTCATTACAAGGAGCTAGACGTTCAGCTTGCATTGTAATCTGGTACCGGGTTCAAGTATTGAGAAATACTGTCAATATGGAAATAGAACGGGCCAAGGAAGTATATTTCGAGGAACTGTCAGACTCCCTTATAAAGGATTCGAAAAAGTTTTGGTCAAAGATGTTTTACCATCTAGCAAATCTGCTTCTAAGACTATTAGGGTAGATTAACCTAAAGACAACCACATACCTAGAGTTGACCACCTCTCAGCTTGTTTTTCTCACTTTTGCATGTAGTGTATTGGTCTTAAACCCTAATATTATTGAAATAGAGGTGTTATAGTACCCCATAGAATGATGTCCTGGAATATAATGAAGTAATTGTCATTGCATGATAATACACTAAAGTTCCCATGTTTGAATGGTTTTTAACCATGACCAGCTGGTCATTTCATCAGAATTCTCCAATTTTGGTTCGATATTTTGAAGATGACAGACAAGTGCTCACATATACACCATTTTGACTCTAGGCATAGATAAATATCTTTGCTAAATGATAGCACAAGGAAAGGTGGAGAAAAACTTTCTGTATAGGACTTATTTCCTAGAACATACCAATTTCACCTTGAGATGACCACAATTTCACCTTGAGCAGACCACCCCTTACTGAGATATTTATGTATTTCATTGAATAGATACACTTTTATAATATATAGCATTACATCCAAAGATTCATATTTAGAACAGTTTTGGATACAAAATTTCCTTGGATGATGTTCTAATACACATTTCAACCTTTACTGGAATCCTACTACTAGTAATATGTAGAGTAAGTTTGTGATACTGAGAGCATAATTATAAAATCAAGAGCTGGGATATTATAGTACATGTTTCAAATTGATTAAAGCACAGTTAAAACAAAGTTTTTTTATTGCAGGGTTAGCATCACCTCCGTTTTGATAAGATTTACGATATCAATGGGCATGCCATTGTTCCAATTTTCATTTTATTTTAGCCACTCTAAATCATATATTTTCCTTATGGTGCAGTATCTTTAACGATGCTATTTTATTTCAAATATATTTAAGGAAATTGTTTAATCTTTAATTTGATGTTTTAACCAAAAGGGCTTTATCAAAAGGGTGGATATTAAGTGGTCAACTCTAGGTGCAAAGTGGTCATCTCGAGGTGAAATTGAACTAAATGGAATGTTTGTAGTAAGGGTGATAAACTAGAAATTAAATATCTAAATGGATTTTCGAAATATAACAGGTACAAAAGACCCAAACAATTGTCTTTCATTTAGTCTATTTTGGAAGTCTGAAGACCCAATACCTGATTAAAAACCTGCACAGGAATGGTCATCTTTAGGTTAATCTACCCTACATGTGTCACGGAAAATGGGGCGTTCCCCTACTTATCCTCCATAATTACAGCCAGTATGCCATGCCAGAAATAAGTGGTTGGTATGTTAAACTATGGGTGTTAGTCGTAAACAAATTTGTAATCCCTTACTAGTCCTAAATATATTTAAAATAAAAAAGCATCATTAAAGATACTGCACCATAAGGAAAATATATGATTAAGAGTGGCTAAAATAAAATATAAATTGGAACAATGGCATGCCCATTGATATTGTAAATCTTATCAAAACAGAGGTGATAATGCTAACCCTGCATTAAAAAAGCTTTGTTTTAACTGTGCTTTTATAAATTTGAAATATGAACTATAATAACCCAGCTCTTGATTTTATAATCATGCTCTGATTATCACAAACTTACTCTACATATTACTAGTAGTAGGATTCCAGTAAAGGTTGAAATGTGTGTATTAGAACATCATCCAGGGAGATTTTGTATCCAAAACTGTTCTTAATATGAATCTTTGGATGTAATGCTATATTATAAATGGTATTCAATGAAATGCATAAATTACTCTGTAAGGGGTGGTCTGCTCAAGGTAAAATTGTGGTCATCTCAAGGTGAAATTGTTATGTTCTAGGAAATAAGTCCTATAGAGAAAGTATTTCTGCACCCTTCCTTATCCTATCATTTAGCAGAGATATTCATTTATGCCTAGAGTCAAAATGGTGGATATATGAGCACTTGTCATTTTCAAATTATCGAACCAAAATTGGAGAATTCTGATGAAATGACCAGCTGGTCATGGTAAAAACCATTCAAACATGGGAACTTTAGTGTATTATCATGGAATGACAATTACTTCATACATTCCAGGACATCATTCTATGGGGTACTATAACAACTCTATTTCAATAAGATTAGGGTTTAAGACCAATGCACTACATGTGAAAGTGAGAAAAACAAGCTGACAGGAGGTCAACTCTAGGTATGTGGTCGTCTTTAGGTTAATCTATCCTATGTATGTGTCAAAATATACTGTCACTAGACTATGAAATATTTAGTTACCTTAGAAAAAATTGATAAAACCAGTGAGATAATCAAACCTTGTAAGATATTTCTCAGTAAAATCTATTATCTGGTTGATTCTATACAACTTGGGAGTGCTGATTCCAAATCAGTCAGATGACATTTGATGTTTTTTGCAGTTACCCCATATTGCAAAAACGAAATGGCTACCATATTTGAATAAGAAATTTCCGAAATGAGCAGGTGTAAGGTAAGGTACCCTCCAAACATGACTCAAGATTTGAACATTCTTATGAACCGGTAGAATCTTGTGGGGATCATGTGTCATGACACATGTAAAGTCTGGGAATGAACTGATTGGATTCTCGGGGTATTCACAAGTCATAACACATGTTTACATCTCGAGTTATTCCTCCACACTAAACATGAACCAGTGGATTCCTGTGGGGATCACAAGCTATGACACAAGTTGACATCTTGAGTTATTCCTGTGAATTAAATGGGTTAATTCTCGTAGCAATCACAAGTCCTGACACAAGTTTATATATCAAGTTATTCCAGATAACTGGACATGTTGTCATGAACCAGTACATTCTTGTGGGGCTCACAAGTCATGACACGAGTTCACATCTCAAGTTATCCCTGGGAACTAACTGGGTAGATTCTTGTGGCAATCACAAGTACTGACATAAGTTTATGTCTCAAGTTATTCCCAGGAATCAGATATGCCCTGAAGACACAATGGATACTCGTGGAGATAACATAAGTAAACATCTCGTTATTCCCAGGAAATGAACAATTGCATTCTCCTGTAGATCACAAGTGATAACACACGTTTGTATCTCGAGTTATCACTGGTCATTTAGGTCTGTGTACTTATTCTACACACATACAAACCCAACACAGTCCCACCCGCTTTATTCTGCACCAACACTAACCCCACACAGTCCCACTCCCTTTATTCTACACCCACATAAACCCCACTAAGTGTCACACACTACGTTCTGCACCTGGCTTTATCTCACCAATTTGGTGCAATTCTGAGTGTGATGGTTTCTGACCAGGAAGTTTCTGACCAGTTTCTGACTGGACATAAAGGTGCAGGAAATTTCTGGATTCTGGAAAGAACTGACAGACCAGTTATTCCTGCACATTTTTCACGTGAAAATGGGTCTTAATTATCCTCTATGATATTTCAATTGGCTATTATCCGTCCAAAAATGAAGGTTATTTTTATGTTGAAAATACCCTCTGACATGGCTACAACTATCATTTTACTGATCATTTTCAGAGAAATAGGTGTTAAACACTGTCATTCACAATTTGTGAACTAAAGACTTGTGATATCATACAGTAGCAAACAGGAAAAAATGGATTTCATGACAGCCATTCAGAAACCTTCATTTCTGCACAGATAATAGCTAACTGCAGCCTCATAGAGTGCATTTAATATATCTACCTTTGAAACATGTGATGAATTACATGTTCTGTCAGTTTCTTATTGAATTCAGCTATTTTCTGCAACTTCATATCTGATCAGAAGCCGGTCAGAAACCTTCACACTCAGAATTGCACCACAGTGGTGAGACATAGCCACCTTAACGAAGCCCACATAGATCTAGATAGCCCCATACAATATATGATCCACAAAATGGTCCATTGGCAAGGACTGCCTCGAAACAGATGCCTAGGAATTTTATCCTTGTAGTACATATATATATATATATATATATATATATATATATATATATATATATATATATATATATATATATACATATCAGCTATCTTATTACGTGTGCCTGCTGCTCTCTGCCTGATATTTAGATCTACCTAATTTCATAACCAATATCTCCTGTCAGTCAACTGTGTTGGTTATACTGAGCTTAGAAATGATTTATTCAAAACACAGAACGTTCAGAATACTTGATGAGGTTGCATCTACTTTTTAGCTTGGCAGAGGATTGTTTTGTCTGGAATGTACTCAGTGAACTCACAACTTATTTCTACAGGTGGGCATCCCCAGTGAGACTAGCCAGGAGGTTAAACTTTCTACCATCAGTACCCCAGTGATGGTAGTGTAGGCCAATCCTGTGGATTTTAAAAGACTTAGTATTCTACCCTAGCTATATTACTGGTGGTAGCCCTGTCATGCAAAGCAATGCCTGTGGGCTATTCACTATTGATATTCCAGACTTACCACCACCAATGATGGTAGTGAAATAAATCGATAGTGGATTGTGACAGTACTGGCTGAATGTATTATTACCACTCCTCTACTCAAAAGCCACTCATGCGTTACATGCCTCATCAAGTGATCCATTTTCTCTCCCTCATGCAGGGGCAGCTGGTACACACTATAAATGGCTAATAGGATAAAGGGGAATGTTTATACCCTTTTGTGAAAAGGAGTCTTTCTGCAGCTTTTGATTTATTTGGCCCTCTTGCCACTTTGCACAGTGTGTTCTGCTTGTGATAGTGTATGCAGGGCTTAGTCTACCACTAGCTCTGCCTTTGTCAATGCATGCAAGTCACATCTTACCATCAGATAATTCAATAGGGCTGGAAATTCTCACCATTGCTGGGGGGGGGAGCTGATAGTAGCATAATCAAAAGCACTGTTTGTGGCAATGCATGCCAGTCACATCTTACCATCAGATCAATCAATAGGGCTAGGAATTCCTACCATCCCTGATGGACTGATGGTAGGATGTTTTGAATTAACCTCCTGGTGGTACTAAATCAATCTATCATTGCCAGTGACTAAGTTCAAGGCTGGTGTATCCACTTGTAGCCATTGGTATGAGGTTGGCGAGTCCTGTAAACACTTGTCACAAGTTAAGACCACAGTTTACATTGCGAAGCTCCTTCGTTAAAACATATGGGGATTTTGTAAACTAAAAATAAGCCATAACCACTGGTATGACACATAACCATCAGTAGTACTCTTGTAACAAACCAAATGAAGTCACATAATCAAAACAAATATCCAGATATCTTGCACTTTTAGTTATGCAATGAGAGTATGAAAGTAGATTTTGGGAAAGTACAAACCGAGATTGTCAACTCTATTGATACTGGGCTACACCGTCTATGGTGATGCTGTTAGTCCGTCAATGCACAGTCAGTAATCCTGATCTTTTGATAACCTGTCATACTGCCCATGGGCTGTGCCGAAATCATCACCAGCCAGGTGAGGCAGTAGAATGACTGGTAAGATGGGTCGGACAACGGTCAATAATCTGTGCAATGTTTGTGGTAAGAAATCCCCACTTGGGCCAAATTCAGGTTTTCCTCAGATCAGATGGTTCAAAGCAGGCAGAATTCCATTTATGGTTTTAGGATTGGTAAATGGTAAGTTATCAGTCATTAGGCTGATCTTATAATTATGGTAAACTGAATTGAGACTGTTGGGCTCTCAACAGTTTTTGTTCTCAGTAAGTATGGACCACATACGTCTAACTCATTTGGGCACAGATCAGCTTTCAAATAGGAAAACAATTTGGCCACAGTTTTGTTCAAAGTAGGCACCCCAAACTGTGCACAGATCAAAGGTGATTGCTCAGATTGAGCTGAGCCATAATCACCTGGGAGTTCTGAACCTTGACACATAGATGGCTCTTCTTTAATTTATGTAGAACTCACCCCTATATGGTTTCTGTGCAACATGTAAAAAAAAATAGGCTAGTGAACTGGATGAACTGTAACAGTACATAGCTATTTTTAGAGTCTGCAACTAGATCTACTGACAACATACCTGTGGAATATGAAAGATAAGGTGATGCCACACCTACCATGGGTAACTTCACCATTTCTGCCACTGTCACAAACTTACTCTACATATTACTAGTAGTAGGATTCCAGTAAAGGTTGAAATGTGTGTACTGGAACATCATCCAGGGAGATTTTGTTTCCAAAACTGTTCTAAATATGAATCTGTGGATGTAATGCTATATTATAAATTGTATTCAATGAAATGCATAAATTACTCTGTAAGGGGTGGTCTGCTCAAGGTAAAATTGTGGTCATCTCAAGGTGAAATTGATATGTTCTAGGAAATAAGTCCTATAGAGAAAGTATTTCTGCACCCTTCCTTATCCTATCATTTAGCAGAGATATTCATCTATGCCTAGAGTCAAATTGGTGTATATGTGAGCACTTGTCATTTTCAAATTATCGAACCAAAATTGGAGAATTCTGATGAAATGACCAGCTGGTCGTGGTAAAAACCATTTAAACATGGGAACTTTAGTGTATTATCATGGAATGTCAATTACTTCATACATTCCAGGACATCACTCTATGGGGTACTATAACAACTCTATTTCAATAAGATTAGGGTTTAAGACCAATGCACTACATGTGAAAGTGAGAAAAACAAGCTGACAGGAGGTCAACTCTAGGTATGTGGTCATCTTTAGGTTAATCTATCCTATGTATGTGTCAAAATATGCTGTCACTAGACTATGGAATATTTAGTTACCTTAGAAAAAATTGATAAAACCAGTGAGATAATCAAACCTTGTAAGATATTTCTCAGTAAAATCTATTATCTGGTTGATTCTATACAACTTGGGAGTGCTGATTCCAAATCAGTAAGATGACATTTGATGTTTTTCACAGTTACCCCATATTGCAAAAAAGAAATGGCTACCATATTTGAATAAGAATTTCCGAAATGAGCAGGTGTAAGGTAATGTACCCTCCAAACATGACTCGAGATTTGAAAATTCTTATGAACCAGTAGATTCTTGTGGGGATCATGTGTCATGACACATGTAAATTTCTGGGAATGAACTGATTGGATTCTCGGGGTATTCACAAGTCATAACACATGTTTACATCTCGAGTTATTCCTCCACACTAAACATGAACCAGTGAATTCCTGTGGGGATCACAAGCTATGACACAAGTTGACATCTTGAGTTATTCCTGTGAATTAAATGGGTTATAGCAAACAATTTGGCCACAGTTTTGTTCAAAGTAGGCACCCCAAATTGTGCACAGATCAAAGGTGATTTCTCAGATTGAGCTGAGCCATAATCAACTGGGAGTTCTGAACCTTGACACATAGATGGCTCTTCTTTAATTAATGTAGAACTCCCCCCTATATGGTTTCTGTGCAACATGTAATAAAAATAGGCTAGTGAACTGGATGAACTGTAACAGTACATAGCTATTTTCAGAGTCTGCAACTAGATCTACTTACAATATACCTGTGGAATATGAAAGATAAGGTGACGCCACACCTTCCATGGGTAACTTCACCATTTCTGCCACTATCAATGTAAAGCACATTTATGTCAGCTTTTGGGATATCACCATGGTGAGAGCTCTTCATATGCAAAAAGGAGCATGATACCCCGACACAGATAGACCCAGACAAGTATTGCTTTTTCTTAGAAAATAGGAAGAGAGTCTGTCATCTTTATGAGCCCTCAAAAAGGTCACATTACAATGGTCTAATGAGACAGGGCCAGACAAAGACTTCCCTTTTAACATTTTAATTACACACGAATAAAATTTGACTGTAAAGGAGTAGCTTTTTTTCAACACACCTCAGATACTTCTGAATGTGTCACATTCGTAGATCTGTAATACGGGAAGGTTTGCAATGACTCATAGCTTATGGTAAAGTGAAAGTACAGTTAGTAACTCTACACAGTGGGGAAGGGTAGCGTGTCCTCCTTTCTTTTGTTTATTTTTGTTTTGTAGACCCAACACTAAAAGCATAATATTTCTATATAAATTTAGTCATTTATTGAAAAGTATCTTTCATTCCTTAACCCTCATCTCTTCATGTAACATAGGTAAAGCTCTGAAATTTTGTACAAGACATATTTGGTCATATACCAAGCTTACTTATTACTTTTCTGAACTCTGCAACAAAAAAAACAACTTTTGATGTATCTGGTTTAATTTCATGATTTCAATTTCATACTGTCCAGATTTAACCAGATAACATAATATATCAATTTTAGAATAATATTACCATACAGACATGTGCTTAAATACATTTGCAAAGAATGTACATAGGGTCCAAATACTTACCTTACATTCAGTATACACTGAAATGCGTATCAGCACGGTGAGCTTTGTGAGTCTATGTGTCCAGCGCCTTCATGCTTTCAGTCAGCCTATGGCGAGTGGGGGAGAGACAAGTTGTTTTGTTAGTTGAAGACCACTGGCTGCTGCTCACTACTAACAGGTGTGTGAGTTTGTGGTGTAGGCACAGCTTGGTTTTATACCTTAGCAGACATCCTAATGACACTACACTATGCCTGATATGTGGAGCTGCGTCTGACTATCACCAGATACCCACCCACCCCAACTAGGCCGGCCATTCAGGATCCCTCAGCCAGGTCTGAAATTTGGAAGGAATCAGACTATGACACCCAACCTGTGATATACAGCCCCAATATAGATTACAATTGTATGTAGTTGGGGTCACTACTTATGTTGCATTTGCCAAGCAGTAGAAGGCACATACATGGATAATGCTGGGTACATACATAATTAAAAACCCAATTATGTATGATTATATAGTCTAGGAGATATATGTGTTACCCATTGAAATATATTACATTGAGTATAATATCATGCATACAAAGTGTTTTTTTCTGAAATAGGGCCCGAAAAAGGTAGCCATTACCGAAAGTCCTTATTTTTGCAATAACTCTGCAGGTGGTGATGATAGACACTCTTTCCAAGTAGTGTTGGACCCATTGGTATCATCTTGACTTTTCTCAGAAGCACACTAAACCTATCATAGGTCTATTTCAGGTCGGCATTACTGAAATTCATAATTTTCGCAATAACTTTGCTTATAAGACAGATAGGCATTCTTCTAGTGTGGCTATATCCCCATTTTCAGGGTCAAGGAGTACAATAGAAGCATTGTTCCTCCTCTCCTATGTACATCTATCAGCCTATCATAAGCCTGGACAAGGAAGCCATTACCAAAATTGACTACCTTTGCCATATTTTGCTACCAAGGCTGGTAGTCAACAATCTGATTGGGCTCTATATCCACATCCACATTCTAGGGCGTTTACCTGCATGGCTGAGGGCCGTGAAAATGGCCCACATAGAGACTGCAGTAGTACAATACAGGCCTAGCTGGGTGGTAGGGGAGTGAGGGGCATGGTGTGTGATTGTAAATCCGTGCCTTGTGGTACTTATACCAGTGATTCTGATGCCCTGAGGGCATAGAGGAGAGATTGGTCTACATTTGTGGCCATCCTCCTTTTTTCTTTCTTTATTGGAAGTGTTACTGCTCACTCCCTGGAGGACTGAGCAGCTCATACTGCCATGCAAAAATAAGATGTTTATCATGGAGGTAGGCACATCTTAAAGCTTAGGTTTTTACCTCAAAATAAGTTATTGTATGTTAGATTGTATTTCCAGTAGCATTGAACGGATTCTAGGTTAAGTAGGGACATATCCACACCTTGATCACTGATTTACATGATATATATGCCATGCTTTAATGTCGATAGGTCACAATGATGTGGTTAATTTGTCAAAACTATGTAGGAAGGTACCGTAGGATTTTTTTCTACCTCAAACTGTATATTATTAATGTCTATTTACACTCATATAATAAGCAAAATTAAGAAAATATATTTCATCTTTTGTCAAAAGGTTAGGATGATTAAGCAAAAGATAGGGCACTATATTTCCAAGAAAGACACCCGTAACTACAATACCAAGCATCCACATTCATGGTCAATAATAGGCTCATCTTAGTGCCAATTTGGTACCTATGACACCTGAAGATTTAGTGCTGCATTCATAGATAGATAGGCTTTTAGAAAATGTGTACTTTAGCATGTCTTTTCTCTGTCATTGAGGTCCATTGAAGTACAACTTAGGGGTATGCTGCAGAGCCACCCACTGCCGTACTAGTGTGTACACAGAACGACCACTTTCTGGTATACAGTTTGTATGGGAAACTTTTCACAAAATATGCCTGACCTTCCCTCACATTTCTCTCCATATCTCAAAAACCAGAAAACATATTGATATGGGGTTTGCTGCTTCATCAGACATATGTGAATCAACACGGTAAAAGGTATGCCCGCGTACCCCCTCGTAGGTGTACCTTTTACCATGTTGATCCACATATTAAGCTTTCTATTGAACGGTCTAAGTATCATGTGCCATGATTATATCTATTAGGGGGTAATCACCCTACACGTTCTCAGGGTCTAAGAACATTATAGAGGCCTTTTCCTCAATCCTTTTGACATTGTGTCTACATCCAGATTCAGGGTCATATAATTATTGAGGAATTCTCTCTATTCTTCTATCTTTATTCGGCAGCATTCAAGCCTATCAAGTACATTACTAGGCATGCCAATCATCCTGTATCTTTTGTTATCTTGGGTAAGGCCTAAATAAGGCTATCATAGCAGAATTCTTAGTTATACTGAATCTAACAGAACCTGGGGAGGCCCCTGACTGTGGGTCGTAATCCTCAATATTAGGGATACACATTAAACTATCAATTGAATTATTCTTGACACACTATCACCCAATTCCTCAATCTAAGATGTGGTTTTACAACAGCCATTAGAGCAGCTCCCCCCACCTGCTTCCAAGGCCTTCTATGTGGTATTGGCAAGTATCATCTTGATTTGACCTCCTCCTGTAGGTGTCAATTGGTCCCTTATAAAACAGTGACCACTATTAATTTAAGCAATGCACCCCTCATGATGAAGTCATTAGCCAGGCCCTTTGTAGATGCAGTATACAATGGAGTCACAATAACCCAGCCGGCGACAATTCGATCCCTCACGTTACAGTCAGGGTTAACTGGGAATAGCTTTTATACCATTATAGACTAGAATCAAAATGAGCTTTTGAACTTTCTAGGGGCATTTCAGAGTAAAATTTGGGAACATACTTTTTTAGGTCAATCTTTGGGTGTAGATTACAAAAAATAATGTTCCCAAGCTGAAAAATGCATATTTACCCCTTGAAATGCCAAAAAACAAAATGGCCACCAAAAATTCAAGGAAAAAATGAAAATCCTGTCTAAAATTCTCATTTCTTCATCTATATGGTCAAGTAATACCTCAGATTGAAGGTCTCATTAAGTAACACCAATTTATACATATAACTTGGTTGCTATAGCAATTTACTTACCATGGCAACCAACCATATAATAATATTTTCTAATTTCTCACAAAATCTTGACTAGAACACTCATTTTTCCACATATATCTTGCCATCCAGTATTTCTAATTAAAAATTTCACTCTAACGCATCACTTTCCCTCAGCTCCATTGTTAATATGGTAACTTTAGTTACCATAGCAACCAAAAATAAACAAACTGATTTGTAGTCAAATCCAAGCCGGAAACCTGATTGCTCACCTATACAGTCAAATGATACCTCAAATTAAAGGTCTCACTGGAAAACATCTCGTCACACTATAAAGGGAGAGTTGTCATTGGAGTTTTGGTTGCAAATCAACAAAAAAACGAATTACAATGAACTTTTGACTAGATTCCTCATTCCTACACCTGCTGAGTGGTCACAATCAAAAGTTTCATTATTACACACTACTTTATACTAGTTACCATAATCTCCCACACATAAGGTGTGTCTTATATGTCGGTTTTAGTTCTCTGTGATTCTGTAATGGGAAGATCAAGAGCTTCATTTTGATATGTCACATTCTTGATATGACATAGGGTTCAGGAGGTTCTTGTGTGCCTTAGCTACACATAGCTATTTGAATTTTCAAAATTCATTCAGTAGAAAAACAGTTATGAATTTTAAAAATTTTGACCATTTTCTAAAAGTCTAGGTCTTATATGTGAGGTGCACCTTATACGCAGGAGATAACGGTAGTTTATTAGTCCACTTGGCAAGTTGATTAACATACTAATCAAAAGTCAACAAAAAGGGGCAAGTTCTTTAGCAGCTCTTCACAAGAAATCAAATTTGTCCCTCTGTAGGGTCATACAATGCCATGGAAAGAAACCTCAAATGACCTCATCACTGCTTGGTACCATTGCTGGCATCAAGTTACAATCCATATGTAGCATCTCATATTTAGGTAATACACGAGGCAGAATATATCTATTCAAAATGTCAGCCATGCTAGACTAAATTTGGTACCTTGACTCAGCCAATCCTGTACACTAACTCTGCCACTCTTACCTTTCCTGTTTGCATGCGTGGTAGAGAACTGGTCATTGTAGGTCAGAGTGGTTCTGCCTGAATGGGCATACAACTACATGTATAAATCTGTATATAGTTTGCCACATATGTGATCCATCTTTACAAAATGAGGGATAAGTTGCATTTTTGAGAACATAGATACAGGCCATTAAAGATAAAAAAGGCTGTTTTGGTCAAAAATGAGTTGTGGTAATTTTTTGGTAAAATATATGTCAAATATGCTGTATCAAACAATTTTAGACAGATTTTCACTCTGGATAGCTATAGAATTATGTGTATGTCATCATAGCCTACTGGATGTTAATATCATAATGATATAAAAGGGGATATTGCCTATTGACACCAAATGGAGGGTTTCAGATTACCATGCTAACCATATTTGGAATATTCATTATATTTTGTACTGAATAGGCCACTCCAACAGTTTTTTAAAAAAATGTAACATGAGCTATATATCAAAATAGTATGTTCAGAGATAAAACAAAGTATATCAGTGTGATTATTGTATTGTAAATCATTGACTTTCTCTGAAATTCATTAGTTTTGTGAATATGGGACCATAGCCTTTATGAGGCATTTTCTCTGTTTAAGCTTTTTGGAGTTCTATCTTTCAGCAACAACCTTAACATACTTCCCATGTTCCTATACAAGTGTAATATATCAAATGAAAGTGCTTGATGTTCTGTTCTCGGTTCTGTGACTATCTGATATATTTAATTCTGATACTTATCCCTCAATTTGTAAGGATGGGTCACATATACTTTACCATACAGACCATCGATTATGAAAGTATTGCTATTATGTTAAACCTTCCTGGTGAAAAGGATTTATTGATTGTCTCTATCTATAGAATCCCAAATACAAATGTACCAAATTTTATCAATTTCTTACGATCCATCGCTGGCTACGAATATAACAACAATCATGGTAGGCATGAGACTTGGATCTTAGGTGACATTAATCTCAATATGTACGATGAAAATGATGCAGGGTGTGAAAGTTTCAGAAATGTGTGCAAGGATATTGGATGGAAAATTCTAATTAATGAGGTGACGAGACCATTTAGTGGTACTTGTATTGATAACATAATTACAAATAGCTTAGATGTAACTAATGTAAGTACGGTCTCTGCCCTAATTTCTGATCACCTCCCAGTTTTTGGTTGTAGAGGACATGAGAATATCAGTTATGTTAGCACTAAGTATAGAGGAAGAGATTATAGAAACTTTAATGAAGACAGATTTAGAGATTTTTTAGAATCATGTGACTGGAAACCCTATTATAATATTACTGATGATCCTGATATATTATGGGATATGTTATTGACTCCGTTAATTGAGTATTTGGACACTTTTCACCCTCATGTTGAACGATACATTAAAAAAGTAGGAGATCATGGATTGATGATGAAGTTATGGATTTAGTATTTGAAAGAGAAGGATGGTTACGTCTCTATAGTGCCAATAAAAGTGTTCAGGAAAAGCAAGCCATAAAGGATTGTCGAAGAAAAATTAGGAAGAAAATTAAAGCAAATCAAATTGGTGGTGTCATGCAAGAGTTGCAAGTAAGTTATGGTAATCCCAAAAAATTCTGGAAAAACATAAATGACTTGTTTAAAAATTCGAATTCTATTGTGTATCCAGACATAAGACATCATAAAACTGGTGCTGACGTAACTTCTGATGATGTTTGTGAATATGTAAATGACTATTTTTGTAATATTGGTAAGGATCTGCATATTGCTGCTGTTGGAACTGATCAATATCTTGTGGATAATAATCTAGATATAGATGAACTATTGGCAAATGAAAACTTCTTAGATCAGAATATTAAGGTTAATAAGTGGGATGTCCATTTTGCTCTAAAAGAAATTAAAAATAAGTCATCAGGCATAGACGGAATAAGGGGAGATATACTACATTGTGCATTATTGTTGTTGATAAATCAATTCACTCATCTGATACAAATTAGTTTGGACAGGGGTATTTTTCCAAAATGTTGGGCAATGGCAGTTGTAAGACCATTACCTAAGGATGGGGATTTGGCAATGGTAAAAAATTGGCGACCCATATCAATACTACCAATGCCGTCTAAAGTCATTGAGAAAATTATGTATTATTACTTATGTGAAAGTATGAAGAAAAATGGTACTTTTTGTGAAAACCAATATGGTTACAAAAAAGGGACAGGTACTGGTGATGCCACTTTTGACTTTGTTAATGAGCTTTATGAATGTAGAAACAATGGTCTGATAACAGGGGCTCTATTTGTAGACTTCACTAAAGCATTTGACAGTGTATTACATTCAAAATTGCTAATTAAACTCAGTAAATTTGGTTTGAGTAAATCTAATTTTCTATGGTTTAAAAGTTACCTGGAAAATAGAAAACAACGAACTAGCTATGGTAATAAATTGTCCTCAACCCAAGATATTGATTACGGTGTCCCTCAAGGATCAGTTTTAGGTCCCCTGTTGTTTGTCCTATATATTGATGATGTTGTTAAGGTCTTAAAAAAATGCAAGATTAAACTGTATGCTGATGACATTGTGATTTATAGTTCTAACAAAGATGTAGACTTGGTTAATGAGAATTTGAATGAAGATGTAATTAACTTTAAGCATTGGGTTATCGAAAACAGACTAACAGTAAATCCAACTAAAACTAAATTTATGTGGTTTTGTAGTGCTCATAAATTAAAAAGATGTCGGATTCTACCATAGACTTCAATGGCAGCACTGTGCAAACTGTCACCTTCTTTCCATATCTAGGTGTACATATTGACAGTAAACTTAGTTTTGATAAACAGATTAAAATTATTAAAAGAAATGTATGCAATAAACTATTCAGGTTTGCTAAGTTAAGAAAGTTTTTAACACAAGAGCAAAGTGTAAAGATATACTGTTGTACAATCAGACCAATTATAGAATATTGTTCATTTATAAGTACTAGTTGTAATGAGGATGGTCTTGCAGCATTACAACAACTGCAAAATAGAGCTCTTAGAGTCTGTCTGAAATGAAATATTAGACGGTATAGTGTGAAGGAGTTGCATGAAATTTGTAAGTTTCCAGTGTTAGAGAAAAGATTTGACATGCTATTATTATGCTTAATGTATAAGAAATCAAAGACTGTGTTAAATAGACTACAATCTTATAATACAAGGTCTCAAAAGAAGATTGTTTTTGAACTACCTAGGGTTATTACTAGACACTATAAAAGATCGCCATGGTACAGAGGGGTGGCTCTCTGGAATACTCTACCTGAGGAGATTCAGAAAGCTACGACAAAGGTAAAATTCAAAGAGGGTGTGATGAAGATAGAAAATATAAGGTTGAACCTGAAATTGGGTTATAATTGATAATGAGAAGCAGGTGTGGAAACTGCGCCACTTCATATTCATATTCATATTCATACTCACATTCATATCTTTTTTCATGTTTACATCCATATTGATATTGCTGATGTTCCCATATGCATATAACAGCATATACTACCAACTCTAATTATCACTTATTTGAACTAAAGATAAGGTGTATTTAGCTGTAATCATGATGTACTGAAATAATGTGTAGACACACAAATCTCTATGTATGACATATTATTTACTATCTATCTCTTTTTGCTTTTAATTTGTTTGTCTGTACTTTCTATGTAAATAACCTATTGAGTGAATATTGCCAGTCCCTATTATTTTTCCATCTGCTGATTGTGTTCATATTGCCATTTGTCAAGATTCATGAAGTTATTGTATTGTTTCATTTGTGACTTTCCTTTGAAAAATCAATAAAACTTGGTCTGCTCTATAGCATTATTTAAATGAACATAGCAGTTCATTAATGCAATGAGCAAGTCCAAAAAAAAAAAAAAATACTTTCAGTGGTTGAGTCATGGTACTGTTGGTGTTTAGCATAGGGTACCACTAACTAGGTGGAAATAAATGCCTGCAATGACATCAAATAAATAAATATCTTCTATAACTAGCCTTATATTGTATATGAAAGAGGTTAGATATAAGGAATCAATCATAAATTGGAATGTGTGTTATGACTAGAAACGACAGTTAGGGGTAATAGGTCAACTGTCTGAACTCCTTCACACATTTTAGTTACAAAGTAAGCACAACATGAAATGTTAAACACTGTATATCAGGTATTGGTTATAACTTTTTGAAAAAATAAATGAGGTATGCATTGCATTACTACTTGGTCACTCCTGAATCAACAATTATGTATAATGTAAGTTTTAGGGGTCTATCAGAATAACTAAACCTACCCAAAGTGCTAAACTTGGTTACCACGAAATTCTGGTTACAACAAATCTTTTGAGCCTGTAATAACAAGTTTGTTGTAACCAGGTTTTACTGCATTATTTTGTATTGTGCAGCCCATTTCTGATACATCAACTAAAATCTGACAAAAAACCTTGTGAAGATAATCAATTTCCACAAATAAAACAGCTAATGTGGGCAATTTTTACCCTTTTTGCATCGCAAGGACTTCTTCAATATTGCAGAGATACTAATCTATTCAGGACCAAATAAGACTGATTTGGTGAAAATCATTATTTTCACTCTGTAGAACTCATTCATTTTGGTCTAGAATGAATGCAGCTATGTCCAGTTCTCTGTTCTTTGTTGGGTTAGTAGGTGTACTTGCACCCTCTCGACTATCAAGGTCAGCCCAGGAACACAGTGTGGCAGTGATAGGTGCTAGTATGTGTACCTGAGCACTATAGGCTATAAAAAGTAATCTAATGTCAGCCAAGGGAGATGGTATGGCAGTAGGTCTAGGTGAGTTTAGACATTAGTAGGCCTGGTTATCATATAGAGACTAAGAGGAGAGGATTGGGGGTGGGGGTGTTATTTGGCTGTGACTATCCCAAATCACTAGAGACTATTGATGGGGGGTTCAGGTCGTACAGTCTGACTACTGCTTGTAGTTTCAAGTATCTGTTGAATTCTGTCCAATTATAGACCTCTGATTGCAAAATATTGTTGTTTTATGGATGCTATGGTAACCAAACTGATATAGCAACCAAGGTATATGTATAAAATGGTGAAAGTCAATGAGACCTTCGATTTGAGGTATAACTTGACCATATTGATGGAGAAATGAGAATTTTAAACAGGATTTTCATTTTTTCCTTGAATTTTTTGTGGCCATTATGTTTTCTGGTGAGCAACGAGGTTCCTGGCTTGGATTTGACTACAAATCAGTCAATTATTTGTTTATTTTTGGTTGCTATGGAGCTGAGGTAAAGTGATGTGTTAGAGTGAAACCTTTAATTAGAGGTACTGGATGACAAGATATGTGGAAAAATGAGTGTTCTAGTCAAGATTTTGTGACAAATTAGAAAATATTGTTTTATGGTTGGTTGCAATGGTAACCAAATTGCTATAGCAACCGAGGTATATGCATAAAATGGTGTAACTCAATGAGACCTTCGATTTGAGGTATTACATGACCATATTGATGAAGAAATGAGAATTTTAGACAGGATTTTCATTTTTCCTTGAATTTGTGGTGCCCATTTTTTTGTTGTTGGTATTTTAAGGAGTAAATTTGCTTTTTTCAGCTTGGGAGCATTATTTTTAGGAATCTACATCCAAAAATTGACCTATAAAGTATGTTCCCAAATTTTACTCTGAAATGCTCCTAGAACGCTTAAAAACAACATTTAGTCAATTTTGATTCGAGACTATTACAACTGCCTCTGATAATCCAGTTGTTTGGCTACCAGTCAATGAATTTGGGAAACAGTCTGTCTATTCAACATTAGATTCTGGTAATCCAGTTAGAGAGATTTCAGGTTCAGAAATTAGAGACTTAATAGTCTAGAAACTAACAAGGTATTACTATGACCTCACCTGCCTTGGAAATCAAGAAACTTTCAACAATTATCTCACTGGTGAGCCTTTTCTATGGGTTACCACCCACAGGTCACTATTTTTTTTATTCGATGGCCTAACACCTTTGTCACTGTTATTAGAATACCCCCATATCTACCCTTTTTACAGTGCAGACACTGTTGAACAGTATTTTCTGCCATGACTAATCTAACACCCTTTCCTCCCACCCCAACCACCCTCTCCAAGCAGGCTTCGAACTGCCAGTTGATCCAACTTCCAGCCACCCTCTTTCCGTGACAGCAGTGGTCAGATTATGCAACATGACTGTGTATGTATCTTAGGACATGCGTCCACTATAATGGGAGTTTTGGAGTATGGCATGTGTAACATAGAGATATTTGCTTATAAATGTACTCAGTTACTTAGAATAGGGAAACATCTTATTCTCACCCACAAGATGAAAATTAGGCATATCTTAAGTTCCTGCACATCATAATACCCTAAACCATGAATCTTTCTGCAAATTTGTTGCCAGTGTTGGCCCCCCGTACTGGACTGTGCTAAATCCTAATAGCATTCACCCAGCCTATGACATCATAGATTTAGGAGTGGTTACACATTTGAAGATAAACCAAGTCATTTTAGGTCCAGCATAAGTGACTCACCATCAATGATGGATAGCTGAACCATATGCTGCAGCTATTTTTGGCTCATCCTATCTATTTTATGACAAATGCTGATTAGGTAAATGGTATCTCAAGTGTCCAAAAAACACAAAGGCATCTATCTGCAAATGTTGGGTACCAATTGGCAAAAGCAAGCTAGCCTAAATACAGCTCAATTTAAAGATTACCTTTAAGTATACAAACACCTACATAATCTAAGTGAAGGTGTAGCATTTGTAGGATTGATTATCATTAGCCAGTAAGGAGCAATCCTTTACTGCTAGGGCTCAGGTATCCCAGCTTATGGGGAGAGGGGAAGCTTTCTTCCCTAACACTAGTTTGGGAAGAAATGGAAAAAGCAATGAGTTTGAATAAGATAGATATGAATAGGGCCATATTCGGCAACTCATACACAGAATAACAAAAAAGACACCTTAATTTTGTTCCTAGATGGGATAATATGGATATATGGACTTTGAATCTCAATATTGGCTGCCCTATACATGCCTATCATACAGCAATAAATACACAGGAGAGGGGAAACAATGCCCCTATAATGTTCCTAGACCCTGTGAATGTGGTTATAGAGCCCCATCAGATGGTCTACAATCAGCCTTTGTAGCAAAATATGGTAAAAGTCATCAATTTTGGAAATGGCTTCTTTGTCCAGGCTCATGATAGGCTGATAGATGTACATAGGAGAGGAGGAACAATGATTCTATTGTATTCCTTGACCCTGAAAATGGGGATATAGCCACACTGGAAGAATGTCTATCTGTCTTATTAGCAAAGTTATTGCAAAAATTATGAATTTTGGTAATGGCAACCTAAAATAGACCTATAATAGGCTTAGTGTGTGTCTGAGAAAAATCAAAATGTTACCAATGAGTTCCTAGACCCTGAAAATGTGCTAGTAGACACTTGAAATGAGTGTTTATCATCACTACCTGCAGAGTTATTGTAAAAATATGGAATTTCGGTAATGGCGACCTGAAATAGACCTGTAATAGGCATAGCGTGAGTCTGAGAAAAATCAGGATGTTACCAATGAATTCCTAGACCCTGAAAATGTCCTAGTAGACACTTGAAATGAGTGTCTATCATCATCACCTGCAGAGTTATTGCAAAAATAAGGAATATCATACTCAATATAATATATATCAATGGATCACATATGGCTTTTATTGTCCTTCTGTTTATTTCCCACCCCATTACATCCTCAATGAATTTTAATGTACTTTATTTATAATTTATTATGAATTATTTACCTTTTCTTTTTAAAGTCAATTTAGAAGGGGAAACATTTCTTGAAAATGATGTTTCCACTTAGAAATGGATTCAGCACGCTCAAAAGACCCTATGTGCAAACTTTCATGCTTTCTGCCAAAAGTGCCAAGGTCGCCCCAAAATCATGCTCTATCTCCTAGACTAAGTATGCTAATGACATTCTAGTAGACATTGTATCATAATGGCATCTCTTAAAATGCACACATTATGTGGCAGATGTTTTTTTACTGCTGACTCATTCATTATTGCAGTGCATGACTGACCCTGATGTAGGGGTCTCCTGTTTATTAATGCGGTACATATCTGCAAAGGAATATATATAGCAGTCTGCTTAATAGAGCTCCCTGTATATACCAAAGAAAGGAAAATTCGAAAAAATGCAAAGTCTAAACATGATGCCATGAACTAAATGCCTCATCTGTAATTCGATTACAGGAAGGATTTAGCCACGTATAACTAAAATGATATCACTAAAGGCAAGGGTCAAGTGACCTGTTTAAATCATACCTGATCTGTTATCGGGTTATATAGGACTCATACAGATAAGGGGATATTAGATGTTTAAATACATGTTTGCTTATCATACCACCTGACCAATTCACACTATCTTTGGAAAGTGGGGTTCACACACTATAAATGTACCATTGTCTTACAGATAAAACTGCTATGCTTTCTGTAAGGAGAACTGGTGGATATATAACTATAATGCGAGTATATCCATGTGCCAATGGGAGATCAGGGTTCTAGGTCAAGGCATCATGTGACCACTGGACAGGTCCAAGGGAAGAAAAATCAGACTAACAGGGTTCTGTTTTGCGTAGTAACTGCAAAAGATTCAGTATTGGTTGTTATAAGTCTGCCTATTACAGTATTGTATTGTCACTTCCTTTATCTATCCTAATTAATTCAAAACAGTGCTAATTTACCACTAATTGGAATTAATCTCCAGGAGGAATACATATCGGATTATTGGAAGTATTTGTGTATTCTCCAGTTGTAACAGTCATATTTTAGTAGGCCTAAGTCCATTAAGCAGTATCAAATGTTCATATTCAGCAGTACAGTCCCCATAGGCGGGTTCTGTTCTGAGTGGTAGCCTAAAATTCAGTATTGGTTAAGAAACTCTGCCTACTACAGTATCATATTGTAATTTCTTTTATCTATCCTGGAGGGTGTGTTGAAAAATATTGGGAATTTGATTCTCACAGTAGCTAACGCATCTTTCATTTCTCCCTGATTCTCCTCCAAGAGGGATTGATTCCGACCTTTTGCTTTAAAGAAAATGACTTTTTCTGAACTAGACTGCATCGGAAAAAGTTGGCGAAACTGGTTCCAGGATTGGTTCCACCTGAATGCTTCCCATTGTAGGTAGACGAGTAGGCCATTGCAAAAGATTTGTATTTGGTTCTGCTGGAGGTGCTATTTCAAAAACCGGACTGACTGACCTCAGGAAATCCCTGTTGGGTTGCCAAAAGATAACTAGAAGTGGTTTTAGGAGTGGTCAGGAATCAGCGAATGCTTCCCAATGGAGAACCAATTCCCAGCTAGTTTATTCCTCCAATTCCCTTGCCGTCAAATTCAGAGCAAGCCAATTCCATTACAGTATACGGTGGGAATTGGTCTCCCTGGGTGGAGAATCAGGGGAAATGGAAGGTGTGTTAGCTATAGTGAGATGCGAGTGCCAATATTTTCACAACAGCCTCCCAGGAAGAAATAATCTGGCCAGGAACTAGTTCCCAATTGGGAAGCATTCACCAATTCCCAAGCACTTCTAGGACCAATTACCTTTTGGCAACCCAACAGGAAATTGATTCCTTGGGGTCAGTCATTTCCATTTTAGGTATTTAGCACCTCAAACAAAACCAACTCCAAATCTTTTTGCAACGGCCTCCCGGAGATTAATTCCAAACAGTTCTAATTTACCACTAATTGGAATTAATCTCCAAGAGAAATACATATCAGATTATAGGTTGTACTTGTGTATTCTCGAGCTGTTGTAGTCATAATTAGATAGGCTGAAGTCCATCAAGCGGTAATTAAATGGACCAAAGCCAATGCATTGGTCAGAGGACCAACACATGGAAGTGATGTCACCCCATCATGTCTTTATGACAATGTGCCGACACTCATCAAAATGGCAGTTTTGACTGCATTGTTTCCTGTAGGACTTAATTAGCCCATCTCTAAACTACTGCCACCATTAGCTCGGTATTTATCCATAGAAAATTGTGAGTGTCTTTATTTCTTTCCAAGATGAGCCTTTAGGTTGAAATTTACATTTAAACTCGGCGATTTGTGCTGTGGCCGAGGCTATTAGAGTTTAACTTGCAACTACCATAAAGTTAGGTTCAGCGCATGTTGGCCAATTGCTTTAGAAATTATTAGCATGTCTTCATTTAGGAGCTGTAGATAGGCAACATGGAGTGCAGAGAGTAGTGTGAACAATTTTGGCAGTGGGGAGTTTTAGCACCCACTACGTGGGCAATATAACATAGACGTGCAGCATAGCTACAGCATTGGTACGTCTGTGTTAAATCAGGTGACATACGTCACTGTTGCTAAATTTCCCTAACCATATTTACACATGGGGTTGGGGTGTTGGATCCCCTCAGGTCTCACGTAGGGAAATCCCGGGGTCACTCAGTGCATCCTAACCGACAGAAGACCTCTGCACTGAATACTACATGAGTTCTGGGTGGATAAAATAGTTAGCTAATTTAGTAGAACTCTGTAAAAATTCATAACTGGTCCTGAGTAGGTACTTATTCATATGATATAAAATAAAACATTCATTCATTTTTGGGCTTGTTTGGATTGGGTCTGAACTGAATTTATTCACTGCAAAAAATGCCAATTATGCAGGTGTCTGTACATTTATGGCCATCATTCCAGATTTTCATGATCGATGCGCAGTTTGTTTTTTTTTTGTCACAAATCGATGTTGCCCCAAAAGATATATGTGGGAATTTTTGCTCAATACCTCTGGCGCACACTAGTTATGGCATGCCATGCTACATTAAAATATAGTGAAAAAGTATTTCCATAGCTGAGACCTGCAGCGGAAAGGGTTTTTTGAATGAAAAAGCCTGGGATATTGTTGTAAAGGCACTTTTTTTATTGGTTTACATTAGTTATGTAAGATTTAGCACGATTCAGACATCTGTGGTGTGTAATATCACTTGAAAATGGCTAAAATCCCACTTTCGGGTAGCAATCTTTAATGCCAAATTTGCCTATTTTCTATATTAGACCCTAATAAACTATAACAATGGAAAGTGGGGTATCTACTTCAGTAATATCTATGAGCATGTTCAGGAGGTGCCTATCAGAAGTTTCATCGGCACATCCATGGACTGTTATACACATAAATAGTTTATATTCATATATGTCTTATATAAGTGATGCAAGAACAAAAATGCCATTTTCTGATCCTTTCTGACCCGAGGTTTCTAATTTTCACTAATAATGGCATATATATAATCTTCATTCTAATGTAACCCTTTTTCCTCAACTCTTTTTCTTGGTTCTCCTGTATGGCAAAACATTTTCACTTTTTACTATTTTTCCCTGTTTCTTTTTTTCCTTTCTTGTTTCTGGGCACTGTTCCCTTTCATTTATCATATTGAACATCTTTTTTCTAATATGTTCATTTAACTTTATTTGTCTTTTATGTTTTTTTCCCTGTTCTCTGACATAGTTTTCAAGCTGATAATAAAGGTGACACCTGAAAGATTTATGTTAGGGGGGGAGAGGTAAGTCTCCCCACCTTACACACTAGGACTTGCCATTCAAAACACAAGGCGAGTGCTGCCCCTCTTTTCCACTTTAGATGCCCACACCTTTCCTATCCTTAATTCAACCAGGAACATTTTGAATGGACATATAATGGGAATTTAGGAAGTTAATTCACCAGCTTTACAGCCCTCATTTATCTCACATAAAGATTATGCCAAAATGCCTGTAGACCCCTCCCCCTCCCATCCCTGGATTCCATGTATGCATTTGTAGGCATTTGGTAAGACCATTGTGTGGCTTTTATCCTACAAATTGCCTTTATCTCTCGAAATAGGCCAGAGTTGGCCTGTATTCTTCAAAATGGTACTATTTTGAGAGATAAAGGCAATTTGTAGGATAAAGGCCCCACAACCCTCCACCCCCCTCAGTGTGTACACACCTTATGGAAGTCACTATACCATTGTAAACCTCAATATTCCCAGACATAGAGAAATGAAAGGAGTGGATCCTCTTTTTAGACCAAGCTTTTTACGTTTCTTGTTTTTTTATTTACCTTAAGATAGAGAATATGTGACCAGGCAGGCAAAAACACCCCTCTGCAGGGAAATTCTTTATCAAAGTTCATGTCAAGATTTTTAAAATCAGACATCATTGGGTTAAATATTCCTAGTAGTTATTTCACAACCCCTCCTTGAACATAGGTTGTTATTCAAATCTGAAATCGATGATTCATCTCTAAATACATTATAAACCATAATAGTGTCTAAAAGACAATAAATCAACCTTTTTCATAAAAATATACACAATAATATGGTGACTTTTATCATAGATTTTGATCTAGAAGGAGTTCTCCATTTCTGTTTTCAGTTTTGGGTTTTTGGTGAGTGTCCCCAAAAATTGGCATAACAATCTGCAAATTATGTTCATTGGGATGGTTGCCATGGCAACCAGGAACAGGCATATAGGTTGATTTCTCATGAAAAATGTTTTATCATCCAAATATGGGCCATTTCTACTGAAAATGGTGCATTTTAGATGAGACCATTGAATTCTGCATCATAAATTAGCTTAATGTACTTTTATAATGATTTTAGAGTAATTTTGCTCTCCAATGCCCCCTGGTGACCAAATGGGGAATTAAAAATCCCCCGCGGAGGGATGTTCTCCTTTGATGGGTCACATATGATGCAGTGTTTTGGTAAAATCACATCGGAAAAGGCATTTTTAGTATATTAAAACATATTCAAATATATATTTGGAAAGTTAAAAAATGAAATAAAATGTTATTTCAAAACATTCTTAGTAATGTCAAAATGAAGTTTTGCTGGCTAGAAATAAGATGAACATAATAAATGTTTGCCATATATCTAACCTTATATGTGGCATTTTTCTATGATAATATCTATTGAAACAGACTGCTCATGTATTATACTAGGTTATCTGTACCTTTACACATGCAAATTTACTCTTCCTGTCTTAAATTAAGCCATTTCTGATAAGAGTGTTTGGCCATGGTTAACCGATTACAGGTGTACATACATGTTGTGTATAGGACACACTGCAAAAATGGTGTTTAGATTTTAAACATGTTTAGGTCTAAACACGTTTAAAACCTAAACATATAGGTCAGTTAGGTGTCTCATCGACTACACATTTAGGAAATGAACACTTTTATTCTAACTACATAAACATTTACACTAAACATGTTTAGATGTTTAGAGTTGAGACAGTTGAATAATAGGTGTTTAGATTTAAACATCAATATGTTTAGATACTTGGATGTTGAATCCACACCAGGTAGCAGCACTACCTCTGACTGGACTATCTGCACACAGTTATAATCGATTGTTGTGACAAATGTCCCCCAATCCCATGTTTATTATGGTTTCATTTCATAGAATGTCATGTGAATAGAAAGGGCAATAGAAAATTGACTAGATTCACCGCATGCCACCATCATTACCCTAAAATAATCAATAAACTCCATGACTGACACCTATTTGATGTTATTCTGGAATAGATAAGGCAATGTCCTTCCTGCCAAGCTGTTGTACTTTCTCAAGTCTCTCATTCTGATGCAGTGTGTAATATATGTACAAGTATATAGCTGTAGCTGATATCTTTGGAGACTTTGACAAGTAAATACCTGCTGATGTCCCCCCCCCTCCGCAGTAAATGAGAAAACAAACAAAATATATCTCCGCATACATGCATACATATCTGCACACCTTAACTCTCCATCAAATCATTTAAACATCTAAACACAAAAATTCATAAAATTCTAAACACAAAAATTCATATATCTAAACACAAAGTTTTAACCTAAACACCTACATTTCTAAACACTTGAGCTAAGCACATTGTTTGGCTAAACATGTTTAGGAAATTAATGTAATTACAAAAACGTTGCAAGAATATGTTTAGAATTGTGTTTAGGATCTAAACACCATTTTTGCAGTGCAGGAGCTAGGTCTCATTTTAGGACATGGGTCTGTTCTTATATCTCTTTCCGCTGGGTATCACGACTTGAGGCAGTTAATATTGCCTAACCACTTTAGATACCCTCTGAACAGGAACAGTCCTAGATAAAGCCATTTCTGAGAACAGAAGAGAGATTCAAAGGAAGCATGGTGAGGAAAGAAGTAAACACCTTACACCTTAAGTGTTATATGATACATCTGGTGTTTGTTTCCCATTTAGCACTCATGTTTGATGTTGTACCACTGGTTGGGCCCATGTAGGCATTACATTAGGTGCCACAGGGGGGTATGAAGGCCTGACATGTTTATAACATCCACCTGGGGTCCCTTACAGTGTAAGTTGAGGTCTTATCATACACCCAATGCCTTTTTACCCTTCCCAACAAATTGTCGTTATCTGTCCCCATGATTGGTCATCAATGGTGACTCCTTTCTGAGTGATAACTCACTGCGTCATTTATCACAACAGTGGCCAACATGATCTCACTCACTGTATGAGTATGTGCCACCCCTTGTCATCCCTCAATTTAGATAGAGGTATCTCTAAAATGAAAGCAACTATCCATAAACACCTTTTCTCTGGTTATAGGAAAAATACATAGGGAAATATCAACATGAACACCTTGTCTGTGGTTAGAGGGAAGATACATATGGCAATACCTTCTCTGGCAAAACATACTTTGATCTGGCAGATGTGAGGCTGCATGATTACCAATGTCGATGATCATGAGCTTTTCATCTAACAAGGTGAGTGATCACCAGCGTCGCCATCACTGGTAAGTCTGAGTGATCACCACTCTCGCCATCCATGGTGAACCTGCGCTATGACGTGGTGCGCGTTTCATCTAGCGAGGTGAGTGATCAACCGCCTTGCCATCCCTGGTGAGTGTGAGTCATCACGATCCTCGCCAACCGTGGTGAACATGCGCTATGGCATGGTGTGCATTTCATCTAGCGAGGTGAGTGGTCACTCGTGTCGCCATCCCTGGTGAGTGTGGGTGATCAAGATCCTCACCCTCTGTGGTGAACCTGTGCTATCACGAGGTACACGTTTTATCTAGCGAGGTGACTGATCACTATCCTTGCCATCGGTGGTGAATGTGAATTATGACGTTGTGTGCGTCTCATCTAGCGAAGTGAGTGGTCACTCATGTCACCATCCCTGGTGAGGATGAGTGATCACTCATGTCGCCATCCCTGGTGAGGATGAGTGATCACCATCACAGGTTGACGAGGAGTCACGACAATTTGCTGGGTTCATTCTGATGAGAAAGGGGTAGTCCAGTGAATATGATACCAACAACTAAAGGTATAATGATAGATGTCTCTTCTATGTACTGAGCAAATTATATAAGTCTTTGCAGATGTGAGAGGTAAAGTTAAAAATGTCATAACATCTGTTCTAATCAATGGAATTTTATTGCTGCATCAAGATGCCCCTACAGAGCTGATACATCACCCATGATACATTATTGGTGTGCACAACAAGGCCATATGAAAGCCACTAACAAATATTAAATGTATCGTAACCATCAACCAGCCTTGAGCATGAATGTAGCCTTAGCAAGTAACTTGCCAGGGCTACATTCATGCAAAATGGCAACCCTACAAGGTTGGTATATTTATGTATTGTCCATTACCCATATAAGTGTTACCATTATCAGTAGACTCACTAGGATGGCATTTGTGTGTTGTGATGAACAGTTGATGTGGACTGATACACTATTGTTAACCCAGTAAGGGCCCATAGTGCATTAAGGCAACATACAGTCCCTTCTATGAGGCTTACAAAGTTAGCCATAGAATATGAAGGCATCATCAAGCATGTCAGCCCTTTAAGGGGAAGGCTGGTAGGTGTCATGTGTGACCCATCCATACAAATTGGTACTGGAGTCGCACATGTAGAAGCCAAGATATAGCCTTTTCAAGTTGCATAGTGTCAAAAATATCAAATTTTTCAAAAATTGATATTTAGCATTTTTCTAACATATGAATATGAGTATGTCTCTTTTAGAATCCTTGCTTCCTAAACTGAATTTAAGCCCCAAATGCTTACTTGACATGGCTATAACTTTTGTAGTTATATAGAATTACATAGGAATTATTTAGGATTTATAAATTTTTGTATATTTAATATGTGAATTATCAGTTTAATCTTTTATTAATTGATCTGACTACATTCACTGCTGTTTTAAAGTAAGCGCATTTAATAAGTGTATTTGTGCATGAACTGCCATATGGATCAATAGAGTATTGTTAACCAAGTAAGGCATCATTGTATCATACAAACCCTTCTATGGGGCTTACAAAGTAGGCGGTAGAATATGCAGGCCTCTGCTCTTACACTCTAAGGATGTACAATCTGAAGCTATTACATTTTGAAAGAAAACGACAACCGACGATACTGTCCCTATGCCATGGAACTAAATTTAGCAAAAACAAAAAAAGAATTGAACAACAATTTTTTTCTATACTCGATCCTATATAGACTCAAGTAAATTTAGTAAACCCCTTGGGGTGTAACTGTATCTCAAATAGTGACGTGAGTGTGAGTTTTCCCCACACTCACTTGAGTATTTGAAATACAGTTACACCCCTATGGGTTTACTCAATTTACTTGAGCCTATATAGGATCAAGTATGGAAAGAAAAGGACACCTAGGACATTTCCACCCTTGACCGATATCCTTTCCTTAGATTCCATAAAGTATGGACACTGTGTTAGGGTTAGGCCTGGGGTTAGGGATATAGGGACAGGATTATGTTAGGATGATGGTTAGAGTTAGGGATAGGGTCAGGGTTAGGGTTAGGGTTAAGGTTTAGGGTTAGGGTTAGGATTAGGATTAGGGTAAGGGTTAGGGATAGGGTTAGGGCTCATTCAAATAATGTAAGAGTCTGGGGAAAATGACCTAAGGGGGGATGTCCTGGGGGGAAATCTCCTAAGGGGGGAAAAATACTCCAAATAGCTACAGAAATATAAGATCTCAAACATGGGATGTCAGCAACATGGAGAAATTCAGGATAACCCTTAACTCAATTGTGTACTAAAATATTGTGGTATAACACATACAAAAAAAATAATTCGAAAAAAAATAACAATTTTTAGATAATTTATAATCATCTATAATTTTGGATCTAGAAGGGATAATTCAATTCTGTTTTCAGTTATGAAAACCCTATGGACAGCTTCATAAGATCGGGTAACTTTTTATTCAAAAAGAACATAATCCTGGTTTCCATGGCAACTGAATGTCAACAAATATGCTAATGTTTGGGAAAAACAATCTTTTTGGATTCTAGATGAGGTCATTCTAGAATGAAAATAGAGTCTTGGCTTTAGCTTAATCAGATTCTTCAGAAAAAGTTACCCTAGACTTGTTTTCCCTTAACTTTTTACTCTTTTGGTCATATCTTCAAATGCTCTAAATATTGTATTTAGAGCATTTGTGGGTATTTCCTTTAATTTTATGATTTTCCCTGTTTCGTCACATATTATTTGATCATAACCCTCTAAACCTTTTAACTGCTGGCATTTAAAACTGCTGGCCTTTAAAAAATGCAAAAAAACGGCCCCATCTCCCCCCCCCCCAGCAAATTGTTGTGACTCCTCATCAACCTGTGTGAAGTGGCTCACACATGTCGCTAGATGGAACACGACGTCGCTATAGCACAAGATCACCAGGAATAGCAATGGTGGTGATCACATGGCCTCACCTCAGATGGCGAGGATGGTGATCACTCAGACTCACCAGGGATGGCGATGCGGTGATCACTCACCTCGCTAGATGAAACACGCACCTCGTCATAGCACATGTTCACCAGGGATGGCGAGGATTGTGATCACTCATCCTCACCAGGGATGGCGACATGAGTGATCACTCACTTCGCTAGATGAGACGCACACCACGTCATAATGCACATTCACCACGGATGGCAAGGATTGTGGTCAGTCACCTCGCTAGATAAAACGCGTACGTCATGATAGCACAGGTTCACCACAGAGGGTGAGGATCTTGATCACCCACACCCACCAGGGATGGCGACACGAGTGATCACTCACCTCGCTAGATGGAACGCGCACCACGTCATAGCGCAGGTTCACCATGGATGGCGAGAGTGGTGATCACTCAGACTCACCAGTGATGGCGATGCTGGTGATCACTCACCTTGTTAGATGAAAAGCTCATGATCATTGACATTGGTAATCATGCAGCCTCACATCTGCCAGATCAAAGTATGTTTTGCCAGAGAAGGTATTGCCATATGTATCTTCCCTCTAACCACAGACAAGGTGTTCATGTTGATATTTCCCTATGTATTTTTCCTGTAACCAGAGAAAAGGTGTTTATGGATAGTTGCTTTCATTTTAGAGATACCTCTATCTAAATTCAATTGATATTCTCTCTATTTAATCTTGTTTGATTCAACTCTGAAGTATTACATGGAAATCAGTGTGAAACAAAGCACATTTGATATGTATGGGACTTATACTTCATGCCCACACTTCCTAGATAGGCTACATGTTGAACAGTGGTGCTGTCTCAACAACTTTGGCAATGGTGGTGATAAGTTGACACTGTGAGTGAGAGTGAGTGACAGATGATGCAATCCTCAGAGAGCATTGACTTGGAGTGACACAAATTCACGTATTGAGTGAGACCAATGTTGGCAATGGTGGTGATAAGTCGCCATTTTGAGAGAAGATTAACTAGGAGTGATACACACTCACGCAGTGAGTGAGAGCCATGTGGCAATGCAGGTGAAAAGTTGCCATTCTGACTGAGAGTTGACAGGCAGTGGCACATACTCACACAGTGAGTTAGATCCATGTTGGCGATGGTGGTGATAAGTCACCATGCTTTGTGAGGAATGACAAGGGGTGGCACATACTCACGCAGTGAGTGAGATCATGTTGGCGACTGTTGTGATAAATCGCCATGCCATGTGAGACTGACACAGAGTGGCGAAAGATGACGCAGTGAGTTATCACTCAGAAAGGAGTCACCATTGATGACCAATCATGGCGACAGATAACGACAATTTGCTGGGCCTGTTCAATTCACCCAAATACGGCCTCTCTGCAGCCCCACTGCAATGTTCGATCCACCCAAAACCGGCCACTACATGTACTTAAATGTGGCGTCCTTTTTCTCATGAGACTTTGGCCTAAGGCTTTGGTCTACTTGGGTGTCACCACAGTGTCAGACATCAGTTAATGTCTTTTGCAGCTGTTAAATTCACGACCAGAGAAGAGATTAGAGTCCCGTTTTTACTAGAGAACAAGGGAGGGCAGTTATAGTATAACCGATGCCTCCTACTAGAATCAAATACAGACTTGATTTTCATTTTTTTTTGGGAAAAGAGAAACATGCCTTTACATTGACAAAATGATGGGTAGTTTTGAGATATGTTTCAGGACTTGCAGATGCACGTGGGTGGCTGTGGTGAATGAAATAGCCTGTCATAGCATGATATGTTCTATAAATAAGTCCTTTTGAAAAATCTTAATCTGCAGTCTCCTACATCTCTCCTCCACAGTCCTAGTAATGTGAATAGTAGTATAGTATGTATTGGAACAGGACTATAGCTAAGTACAGGATATTACTCACTGGGGATGCAGCCTGTGACGTCACTGGACCCCCCGTGGTGCATGCCCATATATGGTCATGTGACCTTAACCTTGACCTTATTTGTATAATAGGCCATGCCCCCTTGACCTTATTAGGGATTAGTGACCACCTCTCAGCCAATCAGAGGATGGCATTCTGGTTACCATGATAACATGACCTAATTAGGAGATAAGTGCGATATAATATATTTTATATGATGCTGTAGTAGTTTTTGGGTTCTCAGAGTTGATAGTCTGTAGAGCGGTTGGTGTTTTCATGATGAAGGTTGCAGAGAAAGTGTGAGGGAACAAAATTTTACTTTCGCTTATGTACCCGTTCAAGATAAGTCTCTTAACTATGGTAGGGTATCTGTCTGTTTTTGATTTTCACCTACCGTTTGCTGTAGGCATGGATCCCTTAGATCATTAAGTGTGGTTGGTCCCAGAGGGAAAAGATAAAAGACTTAAAGGGTCTTATCCCATAGTCACAGAGATTCTCCTCGGTAGGGTGTCTGTTTGTTTGATTTTCACCTGACGGGGTGGGGGGCGCCCAAAGTATTAAGTGATTTTAATATTAGTGAACCCGCCCCTTGAACCCGCCCCTTATTTTACGATACAGCACTGCTGTGCTTTTTGCAAGCCACCAAAGTGAGGGTTGTGTCTTATACATGAGGATTTTGTACATTAGAGTAGTACTAAACTGATAAAAATACATGCTTGTATGTGACACTAGACCATACAACTAATATTAAAGACAAATGCTGGTGGATGAGTGGTAAAGAAGTTGTGTTGATTTTTGCCTACCCTTGAAACAAGACACGGGAAAATCCTGTGAATGACTGGTGAATCTGTGAGCACATATTCTCGGGAAGATCCTGGGAATAGTACCTACAATCCCGTGAATTACCCCGATATTCCCCAGTTTTTAACAGGGCTCTCTAGTGAGATTTATACAAATAAGTCTGATTCTTCAGCATAAAGTGAAGATGCCAGAGTCCACCAGGGGCCTCTGTGTGTGCATGGAATCCTGGTTTGGCCCAAAGAACAGAGAGAGGGAGTGAGATGGAAAGAAATGAGCGGGCAAGAGAGGCACAGAGAGAGTAAGAGAGATAGATATAAAGAGAGAAAGAGAGAGAGAGAGAGAGAGAGAGAGAGGGAGGGAGAGGGAAAGGAGAGAGAGAGAGAGAGAGAGAGAGAGAAAGGGAGAGGGAAAAGGGAGAAAGAGAGGAAGGCAATAGAGAGAGGGAAGAGAGAGAAAGAGAGAAAAATAGAAAGAGAGCTAGGCAGAAAAAAAGAGGGAGAGCCTTGCCCCCAAAAAAGGGAAAATTGATTGACTTAAGCTACTGACATAATTGATACATAAAGTTGATTGAATCATAATGTTATGTGTCCCATTCTAATAATTATGACCCAAATTGATATCTCACTAAATGTGCATGTTTGCTAGACATGTCTTGAACAGAGTTTAACCCTTTAAGGGCTAACCCTAATGCATTAATGCATTTTGGTTGTCATGATGCATTAATGCAGCCAGGGCTACATTCAAGCGTCATGTTTACGCTTTGGGAAGATCAGCATGATGCCCCAATGAAGTGATGGCAAGCAGACTCCCCAACTCTTCATTGGTAAAACATGCCAGCCAATGGGCATGTTACACTACTGCATCAGCAGACCTTAAAGAGTTAGGTAGCATTTAGAGTCCTGGCAAATAGGCACTCAATGGTTATAGGGCATGCTAAGTTGTTTACGGGCACTAGCTAAAATTAGACTGTCAAGGTGGTAGGGTGCAGGCAAACCACCTGTGGTACACACTTACAGAACGGGTCATTTTAGTCAGATGGGGAGGGGGATTTCTGGGGCATAAGTGGGTGAGTGTAAAAGCATATCTAAACTCAGCCTCCCATGAAAAATATACTGGCATCATTTAACACTGTCTGTGCTGTCTACTTAACCGTGTAAAAGCGCCCAAAATCTCACTGTGCCTTATTCACTGTACTAAAAAAATACCCAGACATTTGGTTTGGTCTTTACCCCTGGTCCATATTCAAGACAGGTACTTATGAAATTTTAGTGCTGAAGAGTTATTTTAACACCTCCCCACCCCCACTAACCACTGGCACTTATATGAGACCAGCAATTATTGCTAAGTGTCAAGAATTAATCTTCTCAAAAACGAGCATCAAGATACTCACATGGACAACTTTTCTGACTCTCTTTTGTGTCATTTTTTGGGGACAATATTTGGGGAAATCTCAAATTTACACCAGACTTCCTTCATATGGGATGCATGCCATAGTTCCATCCATTGAAAACACACTGAAACAGGTTTATGCCTAGGTCCATCACACCTCATGTATAGACTCACTATGAACTATGTGATATTTAATGGACAATAACTATGTGATATTTTATGGACTATTAACACATAAATACCATGTTATGACATGTGTCCGTTGAGAAGATATTTGAGTATGATTAGAAAAACGAACATGACATATCAGATGGAAATAGAACCACCCCTGTGCCCCCTCACCCCCTGCTAATACCTACTGAACACTCCGAAACACCAACAGGACTAACCAGTTTGGGCTACACTGCCCCACCTCAGCTATCATTTCCACCTGGCTCACCTACACAAGACCTGTTGTCTCCAAAAACTGAGGGTAACAGTGAGTAAGCATAAATTTGCCATTTTTTACCATTTTCTATTCATTATGACATGCAAAGGTCACCATTTTCTTGCTGCTCTATTCATTCATAAGGGCACTTACAATCCTAAATAGGACATGGCACTAGTATCTCAATATTACCAATGGCATTGTGCCTTGTTGTGTGCAATATTCATGAATGCTTATTCAAGCACTTTACCAGCATTTGCAATGATCCATAAAATAAATCCTAAGTACTTGACTGGATCTTTATTTGCAATAATATGTGATATTGTACATCTGAAGGCATGATTGCAACCCTATACATGTAATTGTGTGGCCACTGGCTGTGTTAAGAAATAGCCCTCCTTATTGCAGCTGCATACTACTACTATACAACTAAGTGTGAGAAGCAGTCAGACCCTTTCCCAATCCAGGTCATAGTGGGCCCACATTGTGTACTGATTACCTTACCTCTTATACAGTGTACCCATTCCCAGCCAGCCTAATTTAGGTAACTCACACAAGCACCTAGCAGAAGGTGACTTTACTTGTATGCAGGGTTGTTGTAGATTGCAACACTCATGGTCAGATTCCCCTTTGATCCCAGTATATTTACATGTCTATTTATGTGTCCACACTCACATCCATCTATGTACATACATTCCCTTTTATCCACATACACTCACATGCCTCATGTCCACATGCACCCCATCACACAGAGGGGATGTCTCTATGTCCACATCCCCTCTAAGTGCACACACACCTCCCTTTATATGCACACCCACCTCCCTCTGTGTCCACACCCACCTCCCTCTATGTCCACACCCCCTCTCTCTGTGTCCACACCCAACTCCCTATATGTCCACACCAATCTTCCTCTGTGTCCACACCCACCTCCCTCTGTGTCCACACCCACCTCTCTCTATGTTAACACCCAGTTCCCTCAGTGGTCACACACACTTCCCTCTGCGTTTACACTCACCTCCTGTGTCCACATCCACCTCCCTCTATGTCCACACCCAATTCTCTCTGTGTCCACACCCATTATCCTCTGTGTCTACACCCACCTCCCTCTGTATCCACACCCATCTCCCTCTGTGTCCACACCTGCCCCCCCTCTATCTTCCTACCCATCCCCACTATGTCCACACCCAAATCTCTCTGTGTCCACACCCACCTCCCTCTGTGTCTACTCTCACCTGCCTCTATGTCCACATTCACCTCCCTCTATGTCAATACATACCTCCTTCTGTGTCCACACCCACCTCCCTCTGTGTCCACACTCACATCCCTCTATGTTCACACCCACCTCCCTCTATGTCCACACTCACATCCCTCTATTTTCAAACCCACCTCCCTCTATGTTCACACCCACCTCCCTCTATTTCCACACCCACATCCCTCTATGTCCACACCCACTTACCTCTTTGTCCACACCCACTTACCTCTTTGTCCACACCCACTTACCTCTTTGTCCACACCCACCTCCCTCCATGTCCACACACACCTCCCTCTTTGTGCACACCGAACTCCCTCTATGTCAACACCCACCTCCCTTTATGTCCACACCTACCTTCCTCTGTGTCCACTCTCACCCCCTCTATGTTTACATAAACCTCCCTCTTTGATCAATCTCACCTCCCTTTATGCCCACACACACATCCCACAGTGTTCACATCCACTTCCCTCTATGTCAACACCCACCTGCCTCTGTGTCCACACCCACCTCCCTTTATATCCACATACACCTCCCTCTCTGTCCACACCCACTGCCTTCTGTGTCCACTCTCACCTTTCTCTATGTCCACATACACCTCCCTCTTTGTCCACACCCATCTCCCTCTTTGTCCACTCTCACCTCCCTCTATGCCCAAACTCACATCCCTCTGTGTTCACACCCACCTCCCTGTATGTCCACACTCACATCCCTTTGTGTCCACTCTCATCTCAGTCTCTGTCCACACCCACTGCCCTCTTTGTCCACTCTCCCCTCTCTCTATGTCCACATCCATTTCCCTCTTTGTCCACATCCACCTCCCTCTATTTCAAAACCCATCTCACTCTGCGTTCACACCCACCTCCCTCTATGTGCACACTCACATCCCTTTGTGCCTTCTGTGTCCACTCTCACCTTTCTCTATGTCCACATACACCTCCCTCTTTGTCCACACCCATCTCCCTCTTTGTCAACACCCACCTCCCTCTTTGATCAATCTCACCTCCCTTTATGCCCACACACACATCCCACAGTGTTCACACCCACTTCCCTCTATGTCAACACCCAACTGCCTCTGTGTCCACACCCACCTCCCTTTATATCCACATACATCTCCCTCTCTGTCCGCACCCACTGCCTTCTGTGTCCACTCTCACCTCTCTCTATGTCCACATACACCTCCCTCTTTGTCCAAACTCACATCCCTCTGTGTTCACACCCACCTCCCTGTATGTCCACACTCACATCCCTTTGTGTCCACTCTCATCTCGGTCTCTGTCCACACCCACTACCCTCTTTGTCCACTCTCCCCTCTCTCTATGTCCACATCCATTTCCCTCTTTGTCCACATCCACCTCCCTCTATGTCAACACCCACCTCACTCTGTGTTCACACCCACCTCCCTGTATGTCCACACTCACATCCCTTTGTGTCCACTCTCATCTCGGTCTCTGTCCACTCTCCCCTCTCTCTATGTCCACATCCATTTCCCTCTTTGTCCACATCTACCTCCCCCTATGTCAACACCCACCTCACTCTGTGTTCACACCCATCTCCCTCTATGTGCACACTCACATCCCTTTGTTTCCACTCTCATCTCCCTCTATGTTCACATACACCTCCTCTCTGTCCACACGCACTGCCTTCTTTGTCCACTTTCCCCTACCTCTATGTCCACATCCATTTCCCTCTTTGTCCACACCCACCTCCCTATATGTCCGCACCCACTGCCTTCTGTGTCCACTCTCACCTCTCTCTATGTCCACATACACCTCCCTCTTTGTCGAAACTCACATCCCTCTGTGTTCACACCCACCTCCCTGTATGTCCACACCTACCTCCCTCGGTGTCCACACCACCTCCCTCTGTGTCCACACCACCTCCCTCTTTGTCCACTCTCTCCTCTCTCTATGTCCACATCCATTTCCCTCTTTGTCCACATCCATCTCCCTCCATGTCAACTCCCACCTCACTCTGTGTTCACACCTACCTCCCTGTATGTCCACACTCACATCCCTTTGTGTCCACTCTCATATCGGTCTCTGTCCACTCTCCCCTCTCTCTATGTCCACATCCATTCCCCTCTTTGTCCACATCAAACTCCCTCTATGTCAATACCCACCTCACTCTGTGTTCACACCTATCTCCCTCTATGTCCACACCCACCTCCCTCTATGTCAACACCCACTTACCTCAACGTCCACACCCACTTACCTTTTTGTCCACACCCACTCACCTCTATGTCCACACCCACCTCCCTTCATTTCCACACCCACCTCCCTCGGTGTCCACACCACTTCCCTCTGTGTCAACACCACCTCCCTCTTTGTCCACTCTCACCTCTTTCTATGCCCACGCTCACATCCCTTTGTGTTCAAACTCACATCTCTTTGTGTCCACTCTCATCTCCCTCTATGTCCACATACACCTCCCTCTCTGTCCACACCCACTGCCCTCTTTGTCCACTCTCCCCTCTCTCTATGTCCACATCCATTTCCCTCTTTGCCTACACCCACCTCACTCTGTGTTTACACCCACCTCCCTTTATGTCCACAGCCACCTCCCTCATTGTCCACTCTCATCTCCCTCTATGTTCACATACACCTCCCTCTCTGTCCATACCCACTGCCTTCCTTACCACTCTCCCCTCCCTCTATGTCCACATCCATTTCCCTCTCTGTCCACACCCACCTCCCTCCATGTCCACACCCACCTCCCTCTATGTCCACACCCACTTACCTCTTTGTCCACACCCACTTACCTTTTTGTCCACACCCACTCACCTCTCTGTCCACACCCACCTCCCTTCATTTCCACACCCACCTCCCTCGGTGTCCACACCACCTCCCTCTGTGTCCACACCACCTCCCTCTTTGTCCACTCTCACCTCTCTCTATACTCACACTCACATCCCTTTGTGTTCACACTCACATCTCTTTGTGTCCACTCTCATCTCCCTCTATGTCCACATCCACCTCCCTCTATGTCAACACCCACCTCACTCACTCTGTGTTCACACCCACCTCCCTCTATGTCCACAGCCACCTACCTCATTGTCCACTCTCATCTCCCTCTATGTCCACATACACCTCCTTTTCTGTCCACACCCACTGCCCTCTTTGTCCACTCTCCCCTCTCTCTATGTCCACATCCATTTCCCTCTTTGTCCACACCCACCTCCCTCTATGTCCACAGCCACCTCCCTCATTTTCCACTCTCATCTCCCTCTATGTTCACATACACCTCCCTCTCTGTCGACACCCACTGCCTTCTTTGTCCACTCCCCCCTCCCTCTATGTCCACATACATTTCCCTCTGTGTCCACAACCACCTCCCTCTATGTCAACACCCACCTCACTCTGTGTTCACACCCACCTCCCTCTATGTCCACACCCACCTCCCTCATTGTCCACACCCACCTCCCTCTATATCAACACTCAATTCCCTCTTTGTTCACACCCACCTCCCTCTGTGTTTACACCCACCTCCCCCTATGTCCCCACCGGCCCTCCCTTTGGGTCTACCCAAATCCCTCTATGTCCACACCCAAATCCCTCTCTATCCACACCCACCTCCCTCCGTGTCCACACCCACCTCCCTCTATCTTCCTACACATCCCCACTATGTCGACACCCACCTCCCTCTATATCTACACCTACCACCCTCTGTTTGGATTGGCATAACCTAGTGAGTAATGGATATACCATTTGTCTTTATAGGTGCATGAAGTTGGACCAATGAAGACCTGGAGGCACCATCCTACTTAGTGGTTCAAGAGGACAACACATTCTACTCCATATGATTTTTTTTTTAAATTTTCAAAGGTTCTCTAAAATTGTTATTTGACATGTATGCACATATTTGCCAATGTTTTGATGTCTGATATCCCAAGCAGGAAATGAACATTTCTAACACCCACCAGTGAGAGCCCAGCAAAGAATAATTGTTATTCAGTGACCATGATCACTGAATAGTTGATAGTATGGAGAAACAATGAATTTCGACAACATGCTTGGCAGAGTCCTTGATTTTTTTTTTGTTTTTGTGGCCCATAGCCTTTTACCATTACAGCTATGTAATAATGCTATCCGTAGTATCAAGCACATCTAACAAACTGTGAACAGGTCAGCTTGACTTGTACCCCTGGCCTTCAGAACTGGTCATGTGACCATAGCACTGAGACACACACAGAGGACCTGCCCCCTGGTGTTTATTTTTACACATCCCAGGTTACTTCAGGTACATACAGAGTGATTGGTGGTTTTGGGTTTTAGGTATTCAACACAAGGCGATCCTGGATAGTCATTGGTAGGTGTCACACACTGCTGGGTTTATATGTATACATCTTTATTCTAGTAATTGTTAATGTGGGTTAGAGTTTTAGCATTAGGTGATCCTGGACAGTCAGCAGTACTGGGGTAGGCATCGCACATTGCTATGTACAGGCTGGTTCTATATTTTAGTGGTTGGTAAGGTGGGATTAGAGTCTGCGTGCTCTTCAACACTTAATTGGAGCAATATGCCGACCCTTTTGCAGTGTGTGTATCAACTCATATGGTCAACATGATGCATGAATGTAGCATCATGATGACCGATGGGCATGATGCATTAGTGGTCCTTCAAAGGAAGTAATGGTTGGTGAGATGGGATGTGGTGGTTCAGGTTGGTGAGTTGATGCATTTGATGCATGGCCATCAAAATTTATATAATGCCAAACTATAGTCTATCCCTGATTACTTGTCACTTGTACATATAATAACTGCAACCTATAGTCCATACTGAACACATGTAAACAGATTCAAATATGCTGAAATTTAAAAGTGATATAAAATCACAGTATTTTAATCAAAATTATCCAAAGTTTCTCATGGACATTAAGGATATAGGTATTTGCATACTAGAAATGGACTCTGATGAAGACAACCTATATGCGCAGGGACCTGTGCTGTAGGCCCAAATCCAAATGGTAGCAACCCACCTTAACAACCACTGACCCTTATTTACATTCCCTAAAAGTATTATACAGTAAAAATTCTTTACTATGAATCCTGTTATAATGAAATTTTCTTATAACAAACAAAATGCTTGGTACCAAGCCACACATTTTATAGTAAAATAATCCTTTTATAATGAAGTTTGGGCATAATAATTCAGATATAATGAAGGAATTTTGTCATAAAACACCCTTTTAAAGTGTAGAATACAGGGGCTAGAGGAGTTGGAAGATCTGTTCAGTTGGTGTGATAGGGCTTCTACAGCCACCTCCTTTCTCACCTGGGTGTGTTGGGGAACCTCTAAATGGGTGGTCTCCATTTGGAGGGAAATCATGGGGGGGGGGGGGGCTTGTGAAAACAAGGGTGTGAAAGGGCTTCTTCATCTGTCTCCATTGAGTTCTAAGCAGCAGAAAGGGTATGGGAGGCTGAGGGGTGTGAAAGGACTTCTTTACCTGTATCTATTTAGCTCTGGGTGGCTGGAGGGGTAAGGGAGACTGAGGGGTGTGATAGGACTTCTTTACCTGTATCTATTGAGCTCTGGGTGGCTGGAGGGGTAAGGGAGACTGAGGGGTGTAATAGGACTTCTTTACCTGTATCCATTGAACTATATGTGGAAGAAGGGGTAAGGGAGGCTGGGTGTGTGTGTGTGATAGGGCTTCTACACTTTTCTCCATTGAACTATGGGTGGAAGGAGAGGTCAGCTAGTGCTGGAGAAAAGGATAGGCTTGTAGCTTACCGCCAGTGGGGGACCCATACATATTTTTGAGATACAGAACCTTTAATATTATATAGGATTATGCAGTAATTTGTCACATTATTCCCCATATTCACATCCAAAAGTTGACAGATTTTTTCATAACTTCCTGAGCACTTAGATTATAAGCATATCTTTGTAATGAATGAAATATCAACATAAAGGTCCAGGTATATTTCTAGTGTTTTGGGGCATCAAAGATATCGAACATCAACTTCAAACATGTGGTGAAGTACATGTATATACCCCCATAGAACTACCTACCACAGATTCCATGGTGAATTGGTAACACATTTGACTCTATATCAAGAGATCTTTGGTTCTATTTTAGGCCAGGGAATGTAAAAAACATCTGTGAGCCAGCAAGCAGAAACGGGGGTTCCTGTGAGATTTAGTACCTGTTTTAGCCACCAGGGGGCACTACTATGGGCTAGAATAGGAAAAATATGCCTAAAACTGCTATAGGCTACTTTTCTATGGACAGTCCAATGATTTTTGATAAAACGTTCTATTTTTAGGGGAAAGGGTCCATATTTGGCATTACAAAAAATGTTTTGGGGCCAAAATAGGCATTTTTGTTGATTTCTGTTGCCATGGAAACATTATTTTCATTCTAAATAAGAAAATCGATGATCCAATTTGAAGGAACATTTCAAAAGGTCCACTACGGTGAAAACAGAATGAAAATGCCATTTCTACATCAAAGTTATGGGCAAAAGAATGAAAATTTATGCTAATTTAGCTAATTAGCATAAATTATGCTAAGTACAGATGTATCTCATGACCAATGGGACTTATGGCTTATTGACATTCACGAAATTTTCATACCTACCCATATTTAGCAAGCTGGTGATCTGAATTTTAAAGTTGACTTCTAGCATGGAGCACCCTTCCTCCTTGCTTCTACACATCTATACAAATATTTTGGGAACATTTGGATTTTCTTTTTTTAATTTGGCTACCATAAAACATTTTTCAATGTTTGTCAACATTTGTTTCATCATCCATAATGATGTTTCTGGGGCAAACCCCCTCTCTATCAAACGGTTTTTACTAACCCTGTTATTAAGCTATACTATCATAGAATATGTTTGTCTGAAATATAGATAGATTGCAACCCCTCTTTGCCCTCTCCTTGAAATATGCAGATACAACCTTGTTGCACTGAGGCAATGACATATAGATGAAAATCAATATGAAAAGCAAATGCTGTCATTCACTGTTAGTATCAAAGACACACAAAAACACTAATGATGATTATTATATAGAAGTCATTCTAACCAATTTACAAATTGATATTCATGTAGTAGATTAATTTGTTATCATTCCATAATAAAACTGATTTAAACTAAAACTTTCCCAAAAATATTATTTAGATGACTTGTTTTAAGATAAGTGGAATTTTTATCAGTGGTCTCATGCATTGGTCATTTGAATTTGTGTAGGAAAGTAATTTTTGTTTAATTTAAATTTATTTTGAATACTTTGCAAATTTTGAGGGGTCCAGATAAACTTCCTTTATAATTGAGGCTGGTGCCCCTTTTCCTATGCCCCTGATTCATGTTCCACTTGAAATAACTACTACCCATACATTCACTTTAACTCACGGGCATATACTTTTGTTTTCTTTATGCAGGTAGTCAATTGCAACACAGGAGCTTGGTGAAATCTCCTAGATAGCACATCTTAAGAGTGGTAATTCAGAGAAGAGGGCTGGCTGATAAACAGCACAGTGATGCCACCCATATGATATTTTTATTGCTGTCATAGATGTTCTGTCAGAAATAAGATATATTAATTATGGCTATTTAGGGAAACAAAACTTTGAGAGGCTTGCATTGTTGATAAAAGGAAATACAACCCTGGATTCATCATGCCTTTTTTGGTAGATTTGAATAAAAAGATTCAGACATGCAGTCTTGAATTCTAAACAAAAGAAAATGTAGTTACAATACCCTGTCTATAAGGTGCAACCCACATTTAAGGCACACCCAGACCTTTCTAATATGATAAAGGGATATGTAAATGTTGTACATTTTGTTCTAATCAATGGATCTTCAAAATTCAAGAACCAATAGCCATCCCAGTGCTTCCGTCACCCACCTTTACCACTGTATGTGGATGGGGGAATATTTCTTTTGCTCCCTTGTGCTCCCTTGGGGCAAAATTAGGAAATAAATTTAGCACGAGGTAGGTACTAATCCTGTTTACCTGCTCAAGACTATATGTGATGAAAAACCTGAATATTTTTATTGCGGTGCAGCTTACTCTATTCAATATGCTGATGCTGGTTTTTTTTAAGGTAGATGGCTCTAATACCAAACATGTTCTCTGTGCAGATTTCTGCACATGTGTACTTCTCTATGGCTAGTGAATGACTATACGAAATCATAGCAGGCCCATGGCATGAAGCTGGGGTGAACTCTTAACCTTCTGTGTCTACACCAGGCACACTAACTAGTTAGGCCACAAAGCCAGCTGGCTGTATGGGGGTTTATGAGCAGTATTTAGCCTGCATGATGTAATTCTATTATTTTCAGGAGATTTTCAATGTGGAAAAATGATTCAAAAGTGCATGGGACCACATGATGGTAATAGATTTTCTGGGTGAAGAAAGTTGATGAAAATATTCTGGGAAAGTAAGACAAAATATTAGCTACTCTTTAATGAGATTCCATGCAAATTATGGCAAAACACTGTATAAACCTATGGTAGATTCATAGATAAATATCTCATATACTAGCATGGGACCCTATGCTAGCTTATAAGACTGCTTTCTTTGTACCATTAGAAAGAGAAAGTAATTACAAACCTGGTGAAAATCTGGCGAAAATTCAGCTACTTTTAGCCTATGGGCGCCATCCACCTTTCCCATTTATTGCCCCCATTCTAGATGTATTTATTATCCAAAAAAAGGCTCAAATCAAAATATAAGTCAATGTGTCTAGTTTTGTGTGAATCTCTATATTGCTCAGAATCTATCAATCGAAATGATGGCATTTCAAGGCTAGATCTACATCAAAGACAAATACAATGAGGAAAGTCTCATCATAGGAATACAAACTATTGATTTTAAATCTTAAATTGAGGTTAGAAGTGGGGGTTATTTGCAAAAGTATTTTCAATATTCCCGTGATGTCACATGAATTTACTGTCATTTCACGTGATCCCGTGATATCACGTGAATTTCTGCTCGCAAAATCCCGTGAATTCACATGTAAAATTCACGGGAATTCACGGGAACGACACCAGTTCAACATGTGATTTTACTGGTGAATTCACGTGAAATTGTTTCAAGGGTATACCTCTGTATATCAGAAAATGTGTTGATTTTTGCCTATACCTTTGGATATCATTAGGTTTATATATAGCATGCAACAACTGTGGTTATAGTGAAAATAAGTTTGAAAATATCTTCGAGAACACACTTCACATCGCTACCCACACAGTAATGTTGTTCCCATTTTTACTCTGAAGTCGAGACATGGCACTCAGCCGATGTGAAGGCTTGACTTTTGTGTTTATAAGAAGTCAGTCAAAAAAATTTTGACAGTATAAAAAGGAATGTTCATAATGTGCACTGTCACACTTAAGGGATATTTATTGTGTCAGCAACATGGCAGTGTAGGGAGATATGTGGGACATTTTGGGGGATTCTGGAGATGAGGAACATGGGCAGCCAGAAGTGAATTTACAAGAGAACATAATGTCTAACGAAATGTTAGAAAGGTATGGGAATGGCAGACAAGATATGCTTTATTCTTTGTGGTCAGACATCCAGGAACTGATAGGCCCAGCCAAGTTGTGACCTAAGGCTATAAGGAGGTTTTTTTGGACAAAGAATATCAGAAATTGGCCAAGGGTAAGGGTGTGCGCCTTCACATTTATAAATGGTCTCCCAGCTCACATGCTCTTGCACTAGGGTATTATGGTGCAAATGTGGACAGGGGTAGGTAATCCCTCATACAGACACGCGGCAAGACTTATGTACATCCTCGAGCACAAATGAGGACACACAAAGTACAAGTTGTGGGGCTGGAACGTCCACAATAAGAGGGGAGAGTTTCTGGATGGCACACCAAGACATTATTAGTAAGTAAAATATTCATATATTATATATGCACTTATGTATGTTTCAAGCATGAGAGATTGGCCCACAGACTCTATTTCATATAGAGGGCTAATGTTGGTTTGAGGGGTAGTACCAGACAACCCCAGGTGTATGTGAGACACATATAGGAGGGAGAGGGTATAGGTATTACTGCATTACACAGCCGCACACTGGTACCGGCCAAGCCCCTGGATTAAAAGGGGTGCCCAGGTGTGCCCTGTCTGTCATGTAGATTCAAGTGTTTACCTCTAACATATAAAGACATTCATTGGTTTCTCGGTAAAGAAGGCAGACCTAATTTGGTAGGCTCTACTATAAAAGCAGGACCCAGAAAGAGGTCTGCATCACATCTGCGTTGGTGTGCTTGCAGCTTACAGGCCTTGCTTCAAAATGGAGGTGTGGATAGTAGTGCTGTCCCTCTGGATCACATTATGGTTTAGGTTTTCTTTCATTGCCAGTGGGAGTGTGCACAGAGGGTCACAATATAGAACAGGGACTGGAGCACATCCAGTCCTTTGTTATTATTGTGACCCTATGTGCATTACTTTACATTCTTGTATAAGAATTTTAGGCCCAATTTTTTGGTTTCTCCTTTCCATGTAAGTGGAAGGAAAAAATATCCAAAAAAAAGTGCACACCATATTGCTGAAGGAGCAGCCCTCTCTGCAAGCCAAGTACCTATACATGCATGCTGGTAAAGGAAAAGACCAAGGGAGGGGGGATTTAAAGTGCAGTAAGACTTAAAGTTTAAGAGAGCAGGGAGGGGGTTTTGTAGGGTGGACTGGTGGTAAGACTTTGGGGGTGGGAGGGTGTTTTTGCGGGTTTTTGATTAACTGCAGCAGCTTCAGCTACTCACTGACAGGCAGCGGGCCAGCAGCCCCTGGGCCAGCACCTTCAGGGTATATAAAGTGCAATAAGTCAGAACTTGGCACCACATTTTGCTTTGTTCTTGCCAACAGCACTATGTGGGGTGGGAGGCCTCAGGATAGTTTTCCTTTAGAGGAAGACTTTCTTGATCCAGACTTAGACATAGACTTATACAAGAGGGAAGTGTACACACGAAGCACATGGGCAAATAGGGTGCAGGCTGAAAATATTTCAGATATAACCATAGAAGACCTGGTCAATCCACACAACAGATTTGCTCTTCTGGATTATCCTAACCCCAACTTTCTAGAATGGTAAGGGCATAATGGATTTCTGGCTACCCACATGGTGTTTGACGTAGACGGATATGGAAAGGAGTGCAAGGTAAATAGCAGGGAATCAGCTTTAGATAGGTGTCATGGAGGTGCAGGCCAGGAGGTAAACATGAACACTCCATAAGAAAGTATTCTGTTTTCTCTCACTCACATCTTCTGACACAAGATTTGTTTCTCTTCTTGATATCATATGCTGAGAGAAATAGCACCCTTATGCGACTGTCCTCATGGTGTGGAATGAACTATAACAGGACAGCTGTAGAGTGGGCAAGTTTCACAAGAGATATATGTTTGTGCAATACGTACATGACTTGTACAAAGAATGGGAGTGTATTTGGCAGGAAAGTCAAGGCACACAAAGGTGATCCTAAAAAAGGCTGGCCTATATGGGTTGTGGGTTTGATAGAAAGAAAGTCAAATAAATTGATCCTGTACCCAGTAGACGACAGATCATCTTTTACTCTGCACCCCATTATTACTAAGCATGTAGCCCCAGGTTAAAGAGTGTACACTGACTGCTGGAGTGGGTACATAGATATCCAAGTGTTAGGATACCTCCACTTTACTGTAGCTCACAAACACTCCTTCAGATGTGATTATTGCAATATAGTCACAGGGGAAACGGAGTGGTGCACCACAAACAGAATTGAAGGTGCATGGATGCATGCAAAGGTAAATCTATATTTTGTACAGTGCACTCTATGAATAATTATATTTTTTTAAAAACAGCAAACTATAGCTCTATAACACAGCCAATATCTCAAAGAGGACAGTTAAATGTACTGTCTTAAGCCCTTTTGTGTATGTAACTTTATACCAATTAGCAAAGGTGGTGTGGCCCTACTGTGGCCCACACTTTATTTAGTGTGGCTTCCTATATGGGCCGCAATGGGCTAACCGATGGGCTGCTGACAGTTTCTGCCCTCAGTGAGGTGTGTGGGCCACAATGGGCCAACCAATATGGGCACAGATCAGTCTTAGAGTGGGTTTGGGTTAAACATGGGTTTTTGGTGTGGCTGAAAGTGGGCTGACCACTTTGATCACATGGTGCCATCTGGTCAAAATCTATCATTTTGGGGTCAACATGGGTTTTTGGTGTGGCTGAAAGTGGGCTGACCACTTTGATCAGGTGGCACCATCTGGGATAGATATTATAGAAAATCTATTTTTTCCTCATTTTCTAAAGTTTTGATCCCTGAAAATGCTCTGCTAGCCTCCAGGTGCTAGCCCGTCCCCTTGGCCTCCGTAGTTGGAGGGAGACTAAACATACAGTTTTACTCCCCCCATCATCATGATACAGTAGAACCATCAATTCAAACTTAGTTGGCCAAGGCATGTCAACCAGACCTAGTCCAATAACATGCTAGCCTTCAAGTTCATAGTGCCTCCCAATGGGTAGCATACTTCAATATAAAATTATTACCACAGGAATGGTGTAGTCACATTAAAAACTGCTGACATCACCTAACTTTGCACATTTCAAGTGTATTTTGAAATGCTCAGTATGCCTTGTGCAAACCCATCCTCAACCCGGTCTGGGGAATTATCTTTGGAACTGATCTATGCCTGATTCAGGGTGCCCACCTTGAAACCAATCTGTGCCCAAAGTGTTTGCCCATTTTGAAGCTGCTCTGTGCCCAAATCAGTTAGCCTTATGTGGCCCACACAACTTGCTGAGGACAAAAACTGTCGGGAGCCCAACAGTCTTAGTTCAGTTTGCCCTATTAGGGCAGCTCAATGTGGCCTTGACTGGAAACCTACCATTTGCCCAAGCTAAAACCATGAATAATATTCTGCCCGCTTTGAACCAGCTTATCTGAGCTAAAACTGAATTGGCCCTAAGCGGGCTTGCTACATGGAATAGTATATATCAAATGTATGAAAAAAAATTGTCTTTTATTCGCTGCAGGAACATTTCAGAAGGATGAACGGCACCACTTTATCTACGTTTGAATCACACCTTGCAGAAATAGTGTGGAAGAACAAAAAACAGAGGAGAGCCTGTTCCAGCTATCCTCAATCTAGTTAAGCAGATGTATCCTTTAGATGGGCCACCCAGTTTTGATGCTTCTTATCTGCTGTTCTGGACATGGAAACACTTGTCTTAGGTGATTAATATTTTTTCATTGTACTGTTGCCCCCCTAAAATAATTTAAAGTGTGAAAAATAAAGTGATGCTAAATACCTCACAGTCAATGTAATAGCCAATGTAATTAAATATTTAGACTAAAGAGGTACAGTGAGAGAGCTCTACAAAACAATCATAAATAAATAATTTGTTTACTTTATTTTAAGTGTAGTCTTTATTGTGTCACAATATTAAGGTAATATATGGTGTATTTACTTTTTTTGTCTTTATTTCAGGAAGAAATGAAGAAGCCACAGAGGCCAGATCCACAATCCAAGAAGCTGAATATTCCACCACCTGAACCTGCCATGTGCATTTACCGTGCCGCCTCGTCTTCAGATGAAGACGATTACAGTGTGGTGGACAAGTCCTTGCTTCAGGGCTCTCCCAACGTTGTGTACAAGTTGAACCCTTCACCATCTCGACCTCTAGATTCTACCGGTCCTACTACCAGACCAGCCACAGTCTGCCTCAAAGGGTAAAGTAATATCTACCTCTTCTTCAAAGAAAACTGAATATAAGGAAGTGCCTAAAACAAGAGAAAACACCGGCCGAAACACCTCCAGGTCCTCTTATAGGACCCACTCCTAGTCAAAGCCCTTCTAAGTTTGAGGTGCTAGCTGATGTGCACACTGTTACTGAGAGCACTCCAAATTCTCTGAATGATATACTTGATACTATTGTAAGTCCTGTTTTACTTTGTCCCCTATATCACAATATGGGAATCAGATTGTTTCAAGTTTGACAAGTGAAGATGCAGACCACGGACTGGAAGGCGAGCCGATAACAAGCACCTATGATGAAATTAACACCAAAATGTCTTCTCCCTGTTCTAAGCGTTTATGGTCTGAATTAGATACATCTTGCATAAGCCAAAGAATGCATGAACTTTTTTTCTGGCAGTGACAGCCCCTCTATGGACGTGAACTGAACACAACAAATGGGGACAACTTCAAAGTTCCTTCCTTCCCTGCATTCAAATGTTCTTTTTCCTCTAGTATGGCCTCTAGCAGATCCAGGTCAACATCCCCTGTAGGAAGCCAAAAGGAGAGGCCACCTCGTCTGAGAGGTTTTGGTTCAAGCCTAACACACTAAGTAAAGACCAAACCGCACACCAAACTTCATGCGGAGATCTTCACAATAAAACAAAACAAGACTCACAAATGGATACGTCTACTTTCAGTGAAGCTTTAGACAATTGTCTTTTACAGGGTGAATATGTAAAAGAGAACCGTTCAATTTCCTCCTCTGGTTCTTTGCCCTCTCTTTCAAGATACATGGGAAGTGCATCACAAAGTGGAAAACATGGACTTGTAATGGCTGAGCAGACTGTGGTGGCGGCTACAGGAGCAGATCAATACCCCAGCATGCCGAGTGTCATAATAGAAAAGCACTTACTTGCTATATGCTATATACCCAAATCAAATGGGAGACAGTAGTCAAAGATGTGTGATGTACTGATAATGTTTATGTATCGGACATAGCCACTTATTTAGAGTAAGAAACCAGCCACATTCCTTTGCGTTTTGAAGCATGTTTTAAGAAGTTAATTTTGTATTTAAAGTGTTGCTGCATGTTACTGTTAGACATTGAGGATCATGTAGCACATTTATTGTTGCTTGATGTTAAGTGATTTCACTTGATATCTTTTGTGTAAAATGTGTGATGTTCTAATAATGTATAGGTATTAGGCATAGCCACATGTGAAGGCTCTTTTTTTGTGTTAGTAACAAATCCATTACAGTCATATTTATTTTCTCTAATTAAGTATGTAAAGTGTGTTGGGATATTCAGTTACAAAATTTGCATCTATAGGGTAAGATAACATCACAAATTTCACAGATTTTCAGGGGAGGAGAAAAAAAAAATTCTTAGAGTACATAATGCCGAACGAAATGTTAGAATTTTTTGTTGGGGGGAGGGGGGCCAGGAGGGAAGCGGGGAGCATGTATGGTCTTTAAAAAGCCCTATCATATATATAAATATATTTATATTAAATAAATGTATATTATATTGTGTCTGTTTTGGCCTGTTTGCCAGGTAGAGCAATCAGTGTGCACTATTGTATCACATATAATAATATATTGCGTTCAATGAAATGGTGTGTCCTTATCGTAGTTACACTTATGTGGTAAAGCTTCATTTTTCTCCTGATCTTGGACATATATAAAATAAAAAGTCTTTTTTCTCTATTTAAAGTGTTACCATTGTCATGTTTTCTTTAACTTTTATGGGCCATTTTATGATATAAGCTAACAGACGATAACACAATCATAGTTATTAAGTAAAAGCACAAACCCCAATTGCAATAACTTTCATCTCCAATGCCATATACTTCAATGTATCCCAGAATTTAATTGTACTAAGAATTTAGGTGTTCAGCCCAACACCTCAGTACCCAACCCTCACTCTTTCTATGACTGTGAGTGCGCACCAGAAAGACATCAGTTGGCCGCGAGCCTAACTCAATACGGCGCCCTCAATACTATTACCTTCAATTCTTAAGAAACCCTCACTACATGTCAATTTAACCTATTAGAACATCAAGAAAGAAAAAGACATCTGTTTCATAAGTCATATTGCTGTGAAGAAACATAAAACACGACACTAACCTTTATTTCAGTAATTTCATTGTCTTGTTTAACAGTCCACTTCTTGTGTACATACTACGCCGGTTAACCAATTAGAGAGCAGTTCTCTATTTATGCTCATGATAAGCCAATCAGAGAGCTCCTTTTACAGTGTCATGTTTTTTTTCCCCGTGGTTCAGCCACACACACACAACTTTCAGCAGGTGAGAGAGGTTGGTGTCCGTAGCTTCATGGGCACATCATAACATTATCACATCATGTTCAAGTGCAAAATTTGCAATCTAATCTTCGAGTCAACGGGAGAAGGTAAGGACCACTTCAAGGAAGTGCACCTCAAGTCTTTAGTCCCTGAGACTACCACTTGGTCTGCTTCTATAGTCCTCAGGACTGTTGTCTTGTCCCCAGTCTTTTAGTCTTCAGGACTATAAAAAACAGACCAAGTGGAAGTCCCAGGGACTACACAACTAGTGCTGAGGACTATTCCAATTCCAATGACACAGATGCTGATGAGGCGTAAAAATGGGGGGATTAAACTTATGATGTATTTGGCCCTTTTTGGCTTCTGGGAGCTACAGCAAATTATTTAAAGCCCCATTCTTCTTTATTCTAACCATATTTGATAGAAAACATATAGGGGCTTAAAAAAAGGGCAAATTTGCGTATGTCGGCCTATTATTTTGAGAGATATAGGCCTTCGAAGGTAAAAATTCACCAAAAAATGGGAAGCGATATACGAACGAGGGCCTCGTGCGTATAGTGGCACTATACGCACGAGGAAAAGGTGGTCACAGGACAGCACAAGGAAAAGGTGGTCACAGGACAGCACGAGGAAAAGGTGGTCACAGGACAGCACAAGGGGAGGGTGGTCACAGGACAGGACAGGGAAAAGGTGGTTACAGGACTGCATGAGGGGAGGGTGGTTACAGGACTGCATAAGGGGGAGGGTGGTTACAGGACAGCATGAGGGAAGGGTGGTTACAGGACTGCATGAGGGGAGGGCGGTTACAGGACTGCATGAGGGGAGGGTGGTTACAGGACTGCATGAGGGGAGGGTGGTTACAGGACTGCATGAGGGGAGGGTGGTTACAGGACTGCATGAGGGAAGGGTGGTTACAGGACTGCATGAGAGGAGGGTGGTTACAGGACTGCATGAGGGGAGGGTGGTTACAGGACTGCATAAGGGGAGGGTGGTTACAGGACAGCATGAGGGAAGGGTGGTTACAGGACAGTAACATGAGAGGGTGGTCACGCTATAGTGAGGGTGGTTACAGGACAGAACGAGGAAGGGTGGTTACAGGACACACAATTCCTTGTGTTGTCCTGTGACCACCCCTTCCCCCCAGTTGTCCTGTAACCACCCATTTTCCTTGCAGTCCTGTGACCAACCTTTCCATGTGCAGTCCTGTGACCAGCCTTTCCTCACCTTGTCCTGTGACCACCCTTTCCTCACATTGTCCTTTGACCACCCCTGCCTCATGTTGTCCTGTAACCACCCCTGCCTCATGTTGTCCTGTGGCCACCCCTGCCTCATCTTGTCCTGTGACATCCTTTTCCTCATGCATATAGTGCCACTATATGCACGAGGAGCTCGTTCGTATATCATCGGCCCCAAAAAATGCCATTTTTTCACCTTTTCCTCTATGTTCAAGGTCATGTATAATATATGATAAATCATTTCTAGGACATGCAAATTTATTTTTTCCATAAGGAGTACCTCCTAGCTAAAATTTCAATGTCGTTTGGAGTTGATTGATCTTGTAAATTTTCCGTGGGAAGGCCTACTATGAAAAATGACCACCGGGCATATAATAAAAGTAGATTAGCTAGCCTGCTAAAATACTACCTTTATTTTTATAAATAGCCACCATGAAAGGGGTCCTTATAGGGGTCTATTGGGCAGAAAAAAAGTTGGCACTACCTTGGAACCCAACATCACCACAGCCATCAACTTAATTTTCAATTCCGAGAGTGTGACCAACGCTGAACGGTCATTTTCCTCAATTAATCAACAAATACTGGTCATTTCTATAATTATTCTACCCAAACTATGTCAAAACATGTATTTTCTCACCATAGAAGTAAAAAAATGAAGAAAGGTTTCACAGGCTGGCCATAAGAGGGGGTTCTTCGTTTGTTTCAGCGTTGGTCACACTTTCGCACTGAAATCAGCACGGGAAAGAAAAACTTGACTTCCTGTTAACCGGCGGAAATGACCTACATCCAGGTCTCTTTGTAAACAACTCAGAGGAACCCAAGCTGTGAAACCGGAGCCAGTCAAAGCAAATTGTCCTCAAGTTTCCATTGGAAATTCACCACAAAAGTAAGGAAATTCGATGAAATTATCATGAAATGTTGTTGTGGAAGTGTGCGGGGATATGTAGATTGCTTTTTGTGTACTGCAATGATGTAATATGGATGCTAGAGGGTAAAAACAATCAGGAAATGAAGTTTCCAAACCGCTATGGACATTGGCTTGCCCAGGCTGAGCGACAAGGCTTGGTCCGGTCCTTCTCCCCGGTTGCTTCAGCGTTGGTCACACTTTGCTCGCAAGGCTGAGAAAGCTCGAAATAGGTGGAATTTAGTGGGGTTTTGCTGTATTTCAAGACTATATCTGTAGATTAGGGTCTGCACTAGCAACCTTTTCCGCCATTTTGAGACAACCCCTGGGCACTTACAAAGCCAGGGTGGCAAAAATCAGCTGAAAAAAACATGTTCTTAGGCCCGAAACTTCCTTATTTTACAAATGTCCATGGTTTTGCATGTTAAAAATCCTGAACAGGCCTCCCCCCATTGTTTTATTCTATTTTGCTCATGTTTGAATGGTCAGCTTTCCCCCAGTGCAAGCCTATAGGTATTTATCCCGAAAATGTGACCAACGCTGAAGCCGAGTCAAGTTCGACCCCCTGTTCGCCCTTACATATACACCGGAGTAAATTCTAGTCATCATTACTTAGATAGGACTAGTATCTAACCTCCTGGCCACATATCTTCACTATTTGACATTTCCCCTCTTCTTTATGGCACATTTTTGAAAGTGTGACCAACGCTGAATCGATAAATTTTGGGCTATAAGGTATGTACGGTACACTTCCACTCCACATATGTCATTCATATTTAGCCATAAGATGGCCCTATGGTTCCCCTAACTTATAGAAGTACCAACAAGTACATCCTGAATACTTTCTTTAAAAAAAAATTTCTGGTGGTTATATTTTTGGTTTTCACAAGGTGTTTGGTCAGTATTTTTCCGTGTCATGTCTGTATGCGCTCATTTTTTTTCTTATACCTAAAGGACATCACTAACATCATATAAATGCCCCATAATGTCTGTTTTTTCTGTAATTTGTCACTTATTATTTACATTTTCCACTTGGTACCAAAATTCTCAAAATCTTTTAAAAATACCAATTTTATATTTTTAGACTAACCTCGGACATTGTATAACATTATATAGACATTGTATATATTTTGAATTTTTTTCTGAGGGTTTTTATGTGTTTCTGGCTATATTTTAATCACTATTTGATTTATTTTACAGATGTCATCAAGCAGCTCTGACACAGAGCAAGTGTCTCCAGAACCGGTCAAGAAGAAGATCGCCATGACGCCCGCGGAACGTAAGCGGAAATTGAGGGCGAAACTCAAGATGGTCCAGGGCGAGGAGGCCATCAACAAGAAAAATTCGGCGGACATGAGGGACAAGAGAGCTAGGGACAAGCTCACCGACACCCCAGAAGAGCGTAGGAGGAAGCAAGAGCTCTCAAACCTCCGCTCGAACAAGAAATCGTAGGTATATCAAAATGTAATATTGGTATGGATAAAGTAGTAAGTATGTATTCACATGCATGTTGTATGTACTCAATTTCTCATTCCTTTTTTTTATTCAGCGTGAGCGGAAGAGGATGGGGCTAGGCCCAGGTGAAGGGACATTTGCGGGACCTGCAGCACCACTGCCGGTGACCACACTGTCGGCAGCTCCAGCAGTGGCACCACCACGCCAGGCTGATGCAGGGACACCTGCTGGTACCTCGAGCAAGGGCAAGGGCCGTGGTAAGACTAGCGTAACCACGCCTGCCGGTCACCCTGGCTGAGGACATGGTGCCAGCATGCCGGTGGCGCTCTTCCTCCACGGACAGCCCTGCCCAAAGTACCCACAGGTGTCCGCATCGTCGTCTGGTGACACCACTGGTGAAAGTATAGTACAAAGGTTCTAGACTTTAAATATTATAAAGTAAAAAGAAAGCCATGGATTAAAGGGATCTGAATAATAGTGTTTAGCAGTAGCATTTATCTCATTACCTGTACTCATGTGTAAATGTATATGACTCCTCAGCATTAAAACCTTGGATTCTATATTGTGTCATTTCAGGAGACCTCAGTAGTGGTCTGGTTGTCGGACGACAGTGACATCCCTGTGGCACCTCCCGTGGAGACACCGGCCCAGTGCACGCCCTCGTCACCCATGGTGGAGGAAGAGGAGGCAGCCAGCCGTCGTCTGGTCCGCCAGGTTACACTTGGGCAAGAACCACCAGCCAGGCGTAGCGGCAGGTCGTCTGGAGGGTGGCCAGACTCCTCTTCTCCACCACTGGTCAATGTAGGGATAATGGAAGACATCGCGTAAGTATAATTATCACTCACCAGAACTTCATTCATGCATCATGCTAAGACTATGGGTTTGATATAATTTTTGACAGTCTACACTATGCTCCAATGAAGTGCTTGATGCGCCAATGAAGTGCTTGTATTGTATTATATTAATGATGAATTTAATTCTTGATAGATTGTCAGTAGTGTGAAAAAATAGCATCAGTAGGAGATTTTAATATGGCCATTCTAAATTTACAGCATGATGCTCCGCAAAGTGTCCAAGGAGTGAAATGTAATTGTACAGTAGTTACAGTAATAGTTGAAATGCATGTTGAATTGTTGCTTGTTGCCTGTTGAAATGTTGATTACCTTGAAGTTATCAAATAGTTAATGCATGCATGAATTTTCGATACAATATATATATATATATATATATATATATATATATATATATATATATATATACATGCATTTGATACAATATATACATGCATTATGTAGTATCATCAATGTATTTCCTCAATTAACACTCAATTTCAAATGAATAATATATATATATATATATATATATATATATATATATATATAGTATAGAATCTCAATTTCTATCGATTCAGTGTTGGTCACACTTTCGAAAATGTTAGATATTAGTCTAGAACTAACACTAGATCCAATACATTGAATATGAAAAAGCATGAATTAATCAGGCTACTTGATATTTTCCATATGCCACAATGTATTATTGTCAACTCATTACCTTCCAGCCACGCAAATGGACTGCTGACCAGATGACAACCCCCGGACCGCCCCCTGACACAACACCGAACACCCCACCAAACCTGAAGTACACGACGCGAAAAACAACAACACCTAGAATCAACTGCCACAACTACCAGATGGGGGTGTTTGGCGGCCGGGTGGAGGTTGCAGAACAGGAGGTGGCCAAACTGCACACCCAGATCACCAAGGCCACCCGAACCCACGGCGTAGCAAGTGTGTTGCACTGGACGGTGAACTACCCCCGGCTGTAGCGCACAGGGAGGAGCGCGTTCCACCGGACGGCGCAGACATCAACACACCAGCTGAGCCAGCAGTCCAATGTCAAAATTAATTTCAAAGTCATGATAGGGACCCTATATGTGGCTGAAATCTGTGTATTTATGCTCTATTTGATAGAGGAAGAGGTGCTGTGCCTTAGAATGTAACAGGGATGTAATCCAAAAAGTTATATTGAGGGTATGGTGGAGTAATCAATATGTTGTCACCACTTCAACATTGGTCACATTTTCGGATGGTCATAGTAGAATGCTTACCATCATCATGTATCTGCTTGTAGGGTGTTAAACTGTTTTGTAATGGTTAGTAGACTAATCAGGCTAGTTTATAAAGACAATATGAGCTACCTTTGTATACTTTTATGTATTGTGTGGCGTGCTCGTAGTCGTAAATCTTGGGAAAAAAAATGTCAAAATTAATTTCAAAGTCATGATAGGGACCCTATATATGTGCCTGAAATCTGTATATTTATGCTCTATTTAATAGAGGAAGAGGTTCTGTGCCTTGGAATGTAACAGGGATGTAACAACGCTTCAGCGTTGGTCACTTTTTCGAGAGTTTGTGAGGGTTCGTTGAAGGCCAAGATAAATTGCTCGAGTTACTTATAGATAGCCAAGGGTCCTTTTCCTGTATAATAGACCTTCTTAAGATAAAGCAGAGTAATTTTCAAGAGAATATGATGAGTTTTGATAAACTGAGAGTGAAGTTAAAATTGTGGATTGATTTTCACCAAATTTTACACCTCGTGCTATATTACACAATACCAATAAATCCAAAAGTTTAGATCCCCGGTTTTTGAACTACTTAAACTACTATATTGTAGTATTATTGAGACAGCATTTTTGACAATCCAAGCATTACTCAGTGTAGTTTTGATGTTATATCTAAAAACGTGGCCAACGCTGAACGATTTTCTAAGGGTTTTACGCCATGGGCTATAAAAACTGAACCCCTGGGAGTTGAATCCTTGAATGAACCTTTCTGATATGCCAGGATATAGGGCTTTTAATGAAAAAAAGGGTTATTAAGTAATACTGAGTTTGTAAATCCATCAGTCCTGTGCCAGATATGCAATTCGGCCAAGTGCCTGATTTGCGGTGTGGACAAATTGGGGAAGTGTTATTCGTCGGAAAATCCAAATTTGTTACCGGATTCAGCCAACCATGACGAGCAGGGAGCAACCGGTACCACGGAGTCTCAGCAGAGCGACTGGCCGCCTCGGGGGAGGGACGGCCAACATGGTGAGCCTGAGGAAGACTCTACAGATTATTATGGGGAGAATGGTGATTTACTTAGTGAAATTGAGGCTGAGAAGACTAAAATAACTGATATTGTGTGTATGTCCAAACGTAGAGAATTAGAGCTCCAATTGGCAAGCATTAGAGCTGAAAACAATAGATTATTGCGCGAGTTGGAGGACGGTGAAAGAGCATGGCGAGGGGCAATTTTTGCACTTGATGGTACAACAAGTCCGGCAGGGTCGATTAGGCCCAATGCTGGGCCTACGGAGAGTGGTGCGAATGGTCCATCAACGGGACGCAATGCCATAGACTCTTCATCACACCTGGTACAGAATGTCCAAAGTGGGCTTAATGTCCATGGATCTGCAATGACCGGCCAATCACAAGCCAGCTCTGGCCTTCACTGCGGAGGCCAAGATGGCCGCCCTGAACTTCCAGAAAGCCGATTTTTGGGCGCAAGCGATGGTTTTAGGCTTATTCTAATGTTATTAGACTGCCCGGAGGCCAATCTGGCCTTGAATCCAGTTCAGTTATGGTTGATTTGTCCAACTTGAGTAAAAATGTGCCGTCTGGAGTCCGGGACACCTACTTTGACAAGTCGCTCACCCGCAAAAACAAGACCACTTCCTGGTACAATCAACCGGGTCCCCGTGAAAATCAACCGCAACATCCAGTGGGTGAAACACAGTTCCAGGGTGAGTTTGACAAAGACTATCATGAATTCCAAATGTGGAAACAATGGAGAAATAGTATTATAGCTCCTAAAGACAAGGCTTCAGGCATTGTTGGTGGTATTGATCCACAATATTAAGCAAGCGACAGTTCTACTAGTCATAATGCTACTCAAGGTGTAGTTCCACCCCAACTCACTATGAATACTACTGTCCCTCAGTTGTTCTACAAAGATGGCACACCCTACTCTCCACCTGTCACACCTGTCAGTCAGACTGTCAATTGACCTGGTGTGGGTCAATTTAGGGCACCAGATGGTAGGCTCAAATTTCCACCTACACCTATGGTATATGGTGCCCCTACTACTTCTCACATGTATGGGGTTCCAGCGCCAACATCCCAACAGCAGCAGGCTTCATATCAGTTTGGTGTTATTCCTAACCCTCAACAACAATACCAGGCTGCTGGATTTCTAACTGGTCAACAACCCCTGTTTCAGGCTCCTGGGGTTCAGTCTGTGCAGCAGTCTCAGTTTCTACAAAACCCAACAGCATGGTATCCTAACCAACAACTACAACATCAGGCTCAAGGCACCCCAGTGGTAATATTCTCACCGAACAATGCCAGTGGCAGTAAGTTTGTGACTTATGACATTGAACAGCACATGCCGCATGACAAAGTTATGGGATGTCAATAAATTCGAAATTCCTTGTGATTCAAGTTACGTCACATCTTCAGAATCATTGCCAGATACCAGAGACATTAAATTAACTCCCACTGTCCACACTTTCAGAATTGTTGATGGTGTTGAATGGTTTAGACCTTGTCCGTTGGATTGTGATGCCGTTCATGTCTTAGATGGCATGTGCCTCCAACTCAACCCACATGCCTTCTTTGATGAATGCATGGGGTTTGAGGAAGTGGATTATAATTATGCTTATATCCTAGATGGTGTTCGTAACAGCTTCAGAATCGTTGATACGGAATATGATGGTTCTTATTTTTCGAAAAAATTACCCTTCCATAATCAAAGAAGGTGTAAAATGCCAAATGGATGATCTGGTAAGAAGGGAGTTAATTGATGGTAAAGTCAAAAGGGTTCTTGATAGACCTTAATGTATACATTCACTGGGGGCTATTTTAAAACCTGATGGCAGCTTAAGACCCATAACAGATTGCAGCCGTGGTGATCCCGATGATAACCTTAAAAGTATCAATGACTTTATGTATACAACTTGCCAACCGTTTCATTACACTCAAGTAGATGATGTTATTAATGTCATACATGAGGGCTTGTTTTTATGTGTATTGGACATCCGATCATCCAATCTCCTTATCCTAGTGTGGCTGTTCATCCAGATGATCGTTCCAAGCAAGGTTTTGTGTGGAGTCTGGATGGTGCGCTGGAATATTTTGAAGATCAAGCCTTATCGTTCGGTCTTAGATGTGCACCATTTATCTTTACACAAATAACCGAATTTATCATCCAGTGTATGAATCGCAGAGGTATTTTCAATGTTTCTGGTTACCTTGATGACTTTGTCATTGTTGCTGACAGCTATGAGGAGTGTGCGAGGTGTCAGGCGATTATGGTAGATCTGCTTCGACGTCTCGGTTTCCATATCGCATGGGAAAAAGTCTTATCCCTTGCTACCAAAGTTCACTATTTGGGTCTGGTGATTGACACAGTGAAAATGAAAATCAGCCTACCTCCGGATAAGTTAGATGAGTTATTAGTACTAATTGACAAGTTCTTGGGTAAAACTGTTGTTACAAGAATTATGTGGTCATTTAGCACACGCTAGTAGAGTTATTCGAGGAGGCAGGACATTTTCGCGAAGAGTCATTAACCTACTCAAATACAAGGCCGATAGTGTCACGGTGATTAAACTACCTGATTGGTTTATGGATGACATCCGCTGGTGGAAAAGGTTCAGTTGTTTATTCAATGGTTCTGCCAAACTTATGCGTACTTTTGATTGCCCATCGGTTGTAGACACTGACTCATCACTAACTGGATTCGGCTCATGTTTTAATGGTGATTGGTTGCAAGGTGCATGGAAGCTACCTGCCTATAAGCAATTGTATAAACGCTTTCCTTTACATCATATGGTTGAACCCCCTTGTGAATATGATGAGTCGGCGGACATTAACCTATTGGAAGTCTGGCCAGTGGTTGCCGCAGCGCAACGCTGGGGAAATGATTGGTCGGGTACAAAAGTTATAGTCAGAACTGACAATACCCAAGTCCAACGTATGATAAACACAGGCAGATCATGGAGTGTTCGCTCTATGTGGTGGATAAGAGAATTATTTTGGTTATCAGTTGTACATAATTTCCACTTTGTTGCTACTCGCGTTAAATCTAAAGATAATGTTGTTCCTGACTTTTTGTCACGCTGTGCGGATAAAAGGTGTGCAAAAGGATTGCCTTCATTTCTCATAAATGAATTCTGTTGCAGGGGATGTCTTGACTCACAAGCTACGAAACTACCAGTCACAGTGGATGGCTAAAGCCACATAGCGTACTAGGAAAAGTCAATGGAACTCTTATATGGAATTTTGCATATTATATAGCGTGCTTGTTCCATTCCCTGCTAGTATAGAAGTCGTGTTGTTATATGCTACACACCTAGCTGAAAGATTGCACTACAGCTCTATTAGACAATACCTAGGGGGACTTTGAATGTTGCACAAGGTCCTAGAATATTCACATGTCAAGTCTGATACATTTGAACTGTACATCACTATCAGAGGTATTCGAAGGGCACTAGGTGATCATGTGGGCCAGGCGCGACCAGCTTCAGTACAGGACTTAAAGTGTATATATAAACTATTGGATATGCCATGTTCTGAGGATGTGGCATTTTGGATTGCTGTTATCATGTGCTTCAGGGGCTTATTACGTAAATCCAATATTGTCGAACAAGGACTGGCAGTCTGCTTGTCAGACTTGACCTGGGAAGTGTGGGGTGTCTCTGTCAGACTTCGCCGTACAAAGACTATTTCATTTAAGGAGCGGGTCTTGTTCATACCATTCACGCTCATCAATGACTCAATCTTCTGTCTTCATCATTACCTGACTTTGCTGTTATCTATGGTGACCTACCCATCCTGTGACTCACAAGTAGTGTCATACATGAAAAATGGCCAATGGTGTTGTGCCAGTTACTCATGGTACTTGGGCAAGTTGCACAAGTTGTGTGCCAAGTCAGGCATGGAAAAGTTGTCATCACATTCACTATGCAGAGGAGGTGCATCGGCCTTGGCAGATGCAGGATTCAGTCTATTGGACATCAAGAACATTGGTGATTGGAAATCATTGAGTGTGTTGCATTATTTGACAAAATCAAAACAAGCTCATATCCATCTTGATCTGTGTATGGTTAGTGCCCTATTCATGTAATATCTGGGTTTTTTCTTCTCCATTCTGTTTGGCATGTTGGCCTGGTTCTGTATGTTTTTTTGGCCAGGTCCAATAAAATATTCGCCCAAACTAGATTGGAGTTGTCGTATGTCTATTTGTATTTTTTTTTTATTGATGTTAGAAAGTTGTACATATGACAAATTATGTCTCCTACACTCAATTTTAAATTCAATGGTTTATCTGTGTAATGTAAATATACTTTTATAGAATTTGTAACAAATAATTCAAGTTAAAAGGGAATTTAATTTTTATTTCACAGAAATGGTAAATGCTCTGGGTATAAACCAGAGAGATTGGCATCAGTGCAGAAGGAAGTTACAGCATTATTCTCATAAATGCAAAGTTAAGGTATGTAGGGTATTGGATAGGCCTTAAAGCTATAGCACTTACAGTAAAAATGTATGGTTAATATATACTGCAAAAAGAGTATATACCTGTACCATTTGTTGTCTTAACATAATTTTAAGTTATTACCTTGATATCTTTCTTGTTTTTAAATTTTAGAACACACAGAGGTTAGATAAGATGAAAAAGGGTCAGCACATAGATTGGAGTAAGAAAACCAATAACATATCAAAGTCTTTTGTCCTGGCTCTCCTGTACCACGACATAATAACTATAGCAGGTAAGTTACATGTTACTTTTATTTGTTATGTTTTCTTTAGGTTATTTTCTCTCTGTATATTGGTCTGGTCTTCTGTATTTAATCACCTACCTGTGTAGAAAGACATATATATACATTAATACTTTGTCATTCGGACAAAAATTAGGGGAATAGATTCATATTTTGAAATTTTTATGTGGGTTTAAAAACTTCGCCCTCCCAATGTGGCCAGGAACCATAATGTATGGGGAGGTGTGAACGTCTTTATTAGTATGAATATTCATCTTTAATTGCCCTAAACAGGCCATTCACTTTTTCATTTTTGTGTAAGTACAGGTTTAGATGAGAGTGGTATGAGGTCTGTCCTCTATGACTGGACTACTGAATATGGTCCTGATGCAGAGCATGATGACAACTCACAGACTTCCATGTCTCTCCGAAAAACAGCTTCTAAACGTGAGTTTAGTATTAATAATATGATTTACTCCATGTTTCTTCCACATTTTTATGCATAATTTTAATGTGATGGTATAATAAATACATATATATTCCTCTGTCAAAGGACCTTCTAAGATCATATGCAAATGTTAGAATACAATGAGTGTCTGTAGTTTTTCATTGGGAAATAAGTAGGTATATGGGGTTCATACTAAAAGGTAAAAGTTCTTTACTTTGTAGGGTTAAGGCAACTCCCCCTAGAGGATACCATACTAAGACCTTAACATCCCTTCTTAAAAGTTATGAAGGCTATTACTTAAAACCTTTTTATACCCTCTTATGAAAATAAAAATAGATTTTTGTTTAAAAATATAATTACTTTTATTTTTTCTTAAATAAGAGACGACCAGGTAAACCAAAGAAGAAGCCTATACATGTGGAATATGAAGGGCCTTATAGTACTCCTTCTGTTGACCTTAGAGGGAGGGATGAAAACTACCTGAAGAATAAGGAGAAAATTTCTGGGAAGAAGTGGTCTACCTTAACAGGTAATTATTGTAGGCATTTTGTTCTTCTTTATTTTACATATATATATATATATATATATATATATATATATATATATATATATATATATATATATATTCACTCATAGAGACTATTTCCCTCTCCTTTCCATAACATATAGAAAAAAGTATCTTTTCTTTTAGGTCCGTTTAAATCATGTATCCATTAAGATGTAATAAGTGTACAGTTTAACTATATTGTCCTGATAGAAAGATATAATGTTTTCTTTTATGTAGATACCCAGCATTCTGCCTCTCCTAAATCTCAGCCATCTTCAGAACTAGGTAGGGTGTCAGAAGTCCAGTCACCTGCCAAGAAACAAAAGAAAAACAAATCCAAAGGTAAATTATGATAAAGTATTGGACTTTTTATTACATATTATTTCAGCGTTAATGCTAATAATGATATAAGCGTTAATGATGAAATATAAAAGGATTAGATATCACAAAAACTGTCCCATATATATGTAAGGGATTCTACCCTATCAAGTAAGCTGTTCTTACATGAGGAGATGTAAAAATCAAATTATTATAGTGTAAGTTAAATGTCATTTCAAGTTTTGTATGTCATATCCAGAATAAGATAAAAGACTAATATAACAAGTCAATTGTTTTTTCAGATGATTTTCCTAAGAAGAAAGGTAAGAAGGATTCTATAGATGCTCCAGTGTCTTCTTCTGTAGCAAAAGGTAAGATATATAGTAAATATCATCTTTGTCACATGTACTGGGAGAAGGGGTCTTAGAACTCTCTGCACTAATCCCCATTTTCGTAGATCGTTTCACATTTATTGTCTTGAAGGAACCTAAATTTGATTTGATCAGGAAAACAAACTAAAAAATTCAAATTTATACATTTCTTTACATGAAATTTGAAATTAGGTATTATTGGTTAAACAAATAATGTGTTAACACAATTCCAATTTCTTTGATAGAGGACCAACCATGTGTTCAAATGGAAGTTATTCATCCTGTTCAAGACTTAAACCAAGAAGTAGAGGATATTCCCGAGTATAATGAACCTGAAGACCATGCAGTTTTACGCGAGAATCAATTTGAACAGAATATAGAAAAAAGTGGAGATTGGAGTTCAGAAAGATGATGTATTTTCCACCGAAGTAATAGCAAATTTAACTGCAGAGAATGAAAAATTGAAAGACGATATGTCATGTAAGGGTGAGATGCATAAAGACCAAATACAGAAACTCCAAGAAGAACTTAAATCTAAAGTTGCCCTTATGTCTAAGGAAAACTTAGATAAAGAGGTTCTCCAGACACAGGTCAGACATTTAAGCATAAGATTAGAACAGACAGAGAAAGAAAGAGACTCCAAAATGGCAGATATAATGAGCGGTGTTGTTGAAAATCAATCAAAGTTTAGCCAGAACTGATACAGAAGGCTCTCTCTGCCCAATCTAATTTAATGTCTAATATGAGCTCCCATCAGGCAAAACAAGAGAAATCTATCAGAAAACTAGTGGATAATAATACAAGTATTGCTGCTAGTCTGTCTCAAGTGTCAGAAGTAGTACATGAAGCTGTTGTCAGATATAAAGAGGCACAGACTTGTACAGATGGACTGAATGTGGCGATGAAGAAGGAGAAAATAAAGACAGAAATGACCCAAATGCTATACCAGAATAGCATATCAGTCAATGGTAAATACTTTAAATCGTTGAAAATAAAATTTTTTGTGATCTTTTACATTAGACTAGATAAATATGGTTAAAATTCAAGAAAAAGAACTTTGTATCTTTTTCTTTTCCTTTAAAGTATATAAAATTAAGTTTTATTTATATCTTTCTTTTGATATAATGAACATGCTTTTATCTCAGCCTTTTGCAGATTGCTTTCTGCTTTGAATGGGGTTGATCAACAAGGAGAAGAAGTGGTACCATTAATCCACAAACTTACGGTAAATAGTATATTATGTTTAAAATATATTTCTCTTTTTTGTCAACACCTTACATTATATATTATACCTTTCTTTTATTCCCTACCTATACTATATTTATACTCTAAATGAATAGTTTTTTCTTCTGAACAGTCTCCTAAATTGGGCGTTAACGCTGGTTTTATGATTTATTAGACATTTGGAGCCTTAACGCAAATCCCCTAAAAAACAAAAATAGACCTTCCCACAATTCTAAGCTTTTACCCTGTGCCTATAGGTCTAATTTATCTTCTTCAGTGGCAGTTCCGGTTTTCTCTGTAGTGGATTTAACCCAAGAAGGTCTGGGAGGTAGAGGTGGAGGACGTGGAGGAGGAAATGCGGAAGAGTCTTCAGCTTTACCCTGTCATTAAATATAACAAAGACTTCATGTTGTATGTTATACATGTAAAATACTTATTCTAATGTCTTTTCGCAGAAGGCTTTAAGGAGCAGAAAAGAGTGAAAAAGTGGATGAATATATTTTGAGTACATATTAACGTTCATTTCCAGATGAAAAAAAATTGTATACACATAAAAATTGTTTCTTGTGGTTTAAAGATGAAAATATTTTGCCTTTAAGCAGATTTTATCTTGTTATTTATTTTTATTTTTTAGAATATATAAGGTATATTTTGATGTTATTGCCATGGCTTCTAAGGTTTGCAAGCCCTATGAAAGTAATTATTGTTAGGAACCTTGTATTACCCATATCTGATATAGTTCTTTCCAAAGAAAAAAAAAATCTTCTTCTTTTGTTTAAATAGGTTTAAAGGCCCTCTTGTCGACATACTTGTAACAGCTTTCTTATTTTCAAGGTTTAAAGGCCCTATAATCGTGATTATTATGAAACACCTCCTACCATAATAGTTCTATTTATAACAAGAACTAACTTTATATGTCTATGAGAAGTGGGACCAAGTTACCCTAACCTGTATTCTACTACTACACGATATTTATATGTATTTAAATAAATCATTTTTTCTGTATTAATGTGTTATTTTAATTTGTTTACATTATATCATTTTTAACTTTATAAAAAAAATTAAATTAAAGCAATCTCATGTAAAAGAAAAAAAAATATTCACTTCTTTTTTACTGTATAAAGATACCAAAATATTCTCTTTATGCCTAAAAATAATCCAAAATGAAAGAAACCTGATTGATGTTCTTTGGTAATAAAAATTATCTGATGTAAATTGGTTTCATCGTTTTTTTTTATGTATGTTAGAGTATACTATAAGTACCTTCAAATAAAATAGAAAAAAAACCTTGTGGTATTATTTTTTTGTCAAAATATATTCCCCTTATAGAAAAGGTATATTTTACTGTTTACTCTGTGTAGGGGCCAGCTCTGGCTGTAAGTCCATGGCCGTAGGCCATCTGCCCCGTTCCGGTTGCACCAGCCCTCAGGGGCTGGTCAGCCGGTATAAGCTGCCCCCCTTGTGTATTATACCGATCCATGTAGTAAATAATTCCCCCCACCCTAGCCATACTTATTATTCCCTTATCATTAAAAGTAGTATATTTGTACAAGTGGCTCATGGGTGTTAACATAGTTTTTCCTGAGAAAATCTTTTTTTGGCATTAACGCAAATAAACCTACCATAAGATCAGAGAATTTTCTTGTCCGTTCCCACCGATGGAAAACACTTCTCTTATAGTAATAACATACAGTTTAAATTGGTTTTCCCTTTTTTTATCCTATTTTTCTTTCATTTCTCCCCCTAGTAAAGAACATACATTTTTTGGCCTAGTATATATTTCCCAAATATATCCATATCATCCTTTTTCTTTTAATTAATTTTTATTTAATATTAGGAAGGAAGCAAAGAGAAAAAATATATTCAAACTCTAATACTTTAAAAGATTTTTTTATTTCAAACATCTTTTCATATTCTTTTAACAGAATAGACATAACAAGATACAAGAACATGGATGAAATTGCCTTAACGTGCAAATTTTACAAAGGAAAATATCTTTGAAATAGGATAAGTCAGTGTACTTATCTCACCATAATAGGGGGTTCAAACCATTAATATATACCATCTTACACTTTAATTCAAAATAATATAATATTTTAATTCTCTTTGAACCAATTATCAGTGTTAACATTTCATCCAAATCTGTCATGGATGAAGTTATCTCGGTCAAGGAAGTTGATGTGTTGAGCCCTTAGGGGAGGTTGGTCTGGTACTTGGCCTGCATCTATGATGGGGTCGGAAGCGGTCATAGTCCTCGTCCTCCAAGAGGGGAACCCCATATGTCAGAGCAACATTCTGGAGGCAGCAGCATGCTACTATGGTGTGTCCACACACTTCCGGGGTGTGATATAGGTAACCTCCATGGTGATCTAGCGTTATAAAATAAAAAATAATTCTAAGCTCATTTTCCATAATTATAAGGTAATCATGTAGGAAACAAATTTCATTACCTCCATCTCTGCTTTAATCCTCCAAATGACCTCTCAAATGTAGACCTTGCCTTCCTGTGCCAACGGTTGTATTCAATTTCCTCAGGATTTCTAACAGGAGTGAATAAGTACCATAAAAAAAGTAAAATAAAAAAGAAAGGTCATCTTACAGTAAAATATCTCATGAGAAGTCTTTAATTTCCATAATTTAATTGTTCCTTACCCTCCATCTCCTAACAAAAAGAATGGATCCAAGTTTCCCTGCTCCGCCTCATTGTTAATAAGGCTGTGGGCATATGCATGAGCATCACCTGTTGAGCCAACCCAACTTCCATCTACATGTATGAAACGTTCGTTAACATCGCATACCATTTATTAAGAAAAACAGTATTTAGTTAAGGTATATATTTACTTTTTTTCCTTTGCCTCTTTGTGGGATATGAAATCAATGTATGAATTAATTGTCTAAAAGAGCCTCTATTATATCCTGTCATCAATAAACTGATATTTACTTTTTATTAGATATTTATATGAATTAATTTACAATTCATACCATAGGTAAATTTTGCATTTCCTTTGGATTTTGAAGGCTCGATTTTCCCACAGGGAAAAAAAGCAATTTATTACCATAGCGTTAATGGAGTGCATCTGATGCCTATTTAAGAAAGCACCCTCGTTAAGTGTAGGAGCCCTTATGGGTATATGTCACCGGTCTATTGCACCCAAAACCCTAGGGTGACCATGTACTTGCTGCCATTCCACTGCGCTATGTAATTTGTCAATAGGTCTGGCAGGCAACTTGATAAATATATCAGCATCAATGTAGAGGAAGTGCGCCACAGATCTCACAGCTCTGGAAACAGATTTAGCCACACCTTGCACATCTCCCACCAGAGAGTAATTACTGCCTGTCGCCAAGTATCTTAGTGCAATGCAAAACTGAAATTAGAAAAATAAACTGTGAAAAAAAATTTCTCATACTATAGGCAAAAAAGACAACTTTTTAAAGAAATTTTTTTATTTTAAATTTCAGATATAATTTTTATAGTACTTTAAAAAAAATTACCTTGTCCCTCCATGGAGGTACCTGTTCATACGTCTTAGATATGCTTTATAGTGATCTAACACATGTCTTGCTGCTTTTTTTGATAACCTGCTCGCAACTCCTGTTTCTAAGGTCCAAATTAAGTGGGGGTTAATGCTACAAAAAGCAATTTTTTAGGGGGGGGGTAAAGCGTATGGGCATCCACATGTGTATGAAGTGAATAAATTTTTTATTTTTAAGAGACAACGGGATGACCGAAAACAGGAAGGGACCAGGGCCAATTCAGGTGCAGACGCTGCAGACAGATCAGAAGCAGAAGACGGCAAATAGGGGAGAGGCCAGTCTCAAGTAAGGGAAACAAATCATTTCTTTTAACAGATATTTCTTTATCTTATCTTAATTTCTCGTTAAAAAAAAAACAAAAAAATTATTTCACGTCTTTACAGTATTCTTCACCCTTATTATTTTTCTATTATAAGGAAATAAGATATAATAATTTAGGCCATAATTTATTCTAAGCCTGTGAGTGGAGTTTCAGTGCACCTCATTTAAAGATATAACCATATATACGGAATACCATTTGAAATGAATTAAAATGTCACATATGACTAAAATAGGTGCTCTCTTTTCAGGAGGAAGAGGAACAACAAGACACAGGCCTACACACAGGAGACGGAGAAGGCATGGGTAGAGGAGGTGCTGCCTGTAGATTGTTAACCAGTCGATCTGCTCTTCCAGACTTGCGACAAAAAAACATTTACAGCGTATGGTCATAAATCATAGAAAGTTTGCAAATGAGGCCTTCTGGTGGTCTGGGATTAAAACGTGGAGTATCTGAAAGATATTTTTTGTGGATAATGTATAGGTGTTGGGGTAACTACCTACAAAATATTTTCGGTCAAGGAAGTTGATGTGTTGAGCCCTTAGGGGAGGTTGGTCTGGTACTTGGCCTGCATCTATGATGGGGTCGGAAGCGGTCATAGTCCTCGTCCTCCAAGAGGGGAACCCCATATGTCAGAGCAACATTCTGGAGGCAGCAGCATGCTACTATGGTGTGTCCACACACTTCCGGGGTGTGATATAGGTAACCTCCATGGTGATCTAGCGTTATAAAATAAAAAATAATTCTAAGCTCATTTTCCATAATTATAAGGTAATCATGTAGGAAACAAATTTCATTACCTCCATCTCTGCTTTAATCCTCCAAATGACCTCTCAAATGTAGACCTTGCCTTCCTGTGCCAACGGTTGTATTCAATTTCCTCAGGATTTCTAACAGGAGTGAATAAGTACCATAAAAAAAGTAAAATAAAAAAGAAAGGTCATCTTACAGTAAAATATCTCATGAGAAGTCTTTAATTTCCATAATTTAATTGTTCCTTACCCTCCATCTCCTAACAAAAAGAATGGATCCAAGTTTCCCTGCTCCGCCTCATTGTTAATAAGGCTGTGGGCATATGCATGAGCATCACCTGTTGAGCCAACCCAACTTCCATCTACATGTATGAAACGTTCGTTAACATCGCATACCATTTATTAAGAAAAACAGTATTTAGTTAAGGTATATATTTACTTTTTTTCCTTTGCCTCTTTGTGGGATATGAAATCAATGTATGAATTAATTGTCTAAAAGAGCCTCTATTATATCCTGTCATCAATAAACTGATATTTACTTTTTATTAGATATTTATATGAATTAATTTACAATTCATACCATAGGTAAATTTTGCATTTCCTTTGGATTTTGAAGGCTCGATTTTCCCACAGGGAAAAAAAGCAATTTATTACCATAGCGTTAATGGAGTGCATCTGATGCCTATTTAAGAAAGCACCCTCGTTAAGTGTAGGAGCCCTTATGGGTATATGTCACCGGTCTATTGCACCCAAAACCCTAGGGTGACCATGTACTTGCTGCCATTCCACTGCGCTATGTAATTTGTCAATAGGTCTGGCAGGCAACTTGATAAATATATCAGCATCAATGTAGAGGAAGTGCGCCACAGATCTCACAGCTCTGGAAACAGATTTAGCCACACCTTGCACATCTCCCACCAGAGAGTAATTACTGCCTGTCGCCAAGTATCTTAGTGCAATGCAAAACTGAAATTAGAAAAATAAACTGTGAAAAAAAATTTCTCATACTATAGGCAAAAAAGACAACTTTTTAAAGAAATTTTTTTATTTTAAATTTCAGATATAATTTTTATAGTACTTTAAAAAAAATTACCTTGTCCCTCCATGGAGGTACCTGTTCATACGTCTTAGATATGCTTTATAGTGATCTAACACATGTCTTGCTGCTTTTTTTGATAACCTGCTCGCAACTCCTGTTTCTAAGGTCCAAATTAAGTGGGGGTTAATGCTACAAAAAGCAATTTTTTAGGGGGGGGGTAAAGCGTATGGGCATCCACATGTGTATGAAGTGAATAAATTTTTTATTTTTAAGAGACAACGGGATGACCGAAAACAGGAAGGGACCAGGGCCAATTCAGGTGCAGACGCTGCAGACAGATCAGAAGCAGAAGACGGCAAATAGGGGAGAGGCCAGTCTCAAGTAAGGGAAACAAATCATTTCTTTTAACAGATATTTCTTTATCTTATCTTAATTTCTCGTTAAAAAAAAAACAAAAAAATTATTTCACGTCTTTACAGTATTCTTCACCCTTATTATTTTTCTATTATAAGGAAATAAGATATAATAATTTAGGCCATAATTTATTCTAAGCCTGTGAGTGGAGTTTCAGTGCACCTCATTTAAAGATATAACCATATATACGGAATACCATTTGAAATGAATTAAAATGTCACATATGACTAAAATAGGTGCTCTCTTTTCAGGAGGAAGAGGAACAACAAGACACAGGCCTACACACAGGAGACGGAGAAGGCATGGGTAGAGGAGGTGCTGCCTGTAGATTGTTAACCAGTCGATCTGCTCTTCCAGACTTGCGACAAAAAAACATTTACAGCGTATGGTCATAAATCATAGAAAGTTTGCAAATGAGGCCTTCTGGTGGTCTGGGATTAAAACGTGGAGTATCTGAAAGATATTTTTTGTGGATAATGTATAGGTGTTGGGGTAACTACCTACAAAATATTTTCGGTCAAGGAAGTTGATGTGTTGAGCCCTTAGGGGAGGTTGGTCTGGTACTTGGCCTGCATCTATGATGGGGTCGGAAGCGGTCATAGTCCTCGTCCTCCAAGAGGGGAACCCCATATGTCAGAGCAACATTCTGGAGGCAGCAGCATGCTACTATGGTGTGTCCACACACTTCCGGGGTGTGATATAGGTAACCTCCATGGTGATCTAGCGTTATAAAATAAAAAATAATTCTAAGCTCATTTTCCATAATTATAAGGTAATCATGTAGGAAACAAATTTCATTACCTCCATCTCTGCTTTAATCCTCCAAATGACCTCTCAAATGTAGACCTTGCCTTCCTGTGCCAACGGTTGTATTCAATTTCCTCAGGATTTCTAACAGGAGTGAATAAGTACCATAAAAAAAGTAAAATAAAAAAGAAAGGTCATCTTACAGTAAAATATCTCATGAGAAGTCTTTAATTTCCATAATTTAATTGTTCCTTACCCTCCATCTCCTAACAAAAAGAATGGATCCAAGTTTCCCTGCTCCGCCTCATTGTTAATAAGGCTGTGGGCATATGCATGAGCATCACCTGTTGAGCCAACCCAACTTCCATCTACATGTATGAAACGTTCGTTAACATCGCATACCATTTATTAAGAAAAACAGTATTTAGTTAAGGTATATATTTACTTTTTTTCCTTTGCCTCTTTGTGGGATATGAAATCAATGTATGAATTAATTGTCTAAAAGAGCCTCTATTATATCCTGTCATCAATAAACTGATATTTACTTTTTATTAGATATTTATATGAATTAATTTACAATTCATACCATAGGTAAATTTTGCATTTCCTTTGGATTTTGAAGGCTCGATTTTCCCACAGGGAAAAAAAGCAATTTATTACCATAGCGTTAATGGAGTGCATCTGATGCCTATTTAAGAAAGCACCCTCGTTAAGTGTAGGAGCCCTTATGGGTATATGTCACCGGTCTATTGCACCCAAAACCCTAGGGTGACCATGTACTTGCTGCCATTCCACTGCGCTATGTAATTTGTCAATAGGTCTGGCAGGCAACTTGATAAATATATCAGCATCAATGTAGAGGAAGTGCGCCACAGATCTCACAGCTCTGGAAACAGATTTAGCCACACCTTGCACATCTCCCACCAGAGAGTAATTACTGCCTGTCGCCAAGTATCTTAGTGCAATGCAAAACTGAAATTAGAAAAATAAACTGTGAAAAAAAATTTCTCATACTATAGGCAAAAAAGACAACTTTTTAAAGAAATTTTTTTATTTTAAATTTCAGATATAATTTTTATAGTACTTTAAAAAAAATTACCTTGTCCCTCCATGGAGGTACCTGTTCATACGTCTTAGATATGCTTTATAGTGATCTAACACATGTCTTGCTGCTTTTTTTGATAACCTGCTCGCAACTCCTGTTTCTAAGGTCCAAATTAAGTGGGGGTTAATGCTACAAAAAGCAATTTTTTAGGGGGGGGGTAAAGCGTATGGGCATCCACATGTGTATGAAGTGAATAAATTTTTTATTTTTAAGAGACAACGGGATGACCGAAAACAGGAAGGGACCAGGGCCAATTCAGGTGCAGACGCTGCAGACAGATCAGAAGCAGAAGACGGCAAATAGGGGAGAGGCCAGTCTCAAGTAAGGGAAACAAATCATTTCTTTTAACAGATATTTCTTTATCTTATCTTAATTTCTCGTTAAAAAAAAAACAAAAAAATTATTTCACGTCTTTACAGTATTCTTCACCCTTATTATTTTTCTATTATAAGGAAATAAGATATAATAATTTAGGCCATAATTTATTCTAAGCCTGTGAGTGGAGTTTCAGTGCACCTCATTTAAAGATATAACCATATATACGGAATACCATTTGAAATGAATTAAAATGTCACATATGACTAAAATAGGTGCTCTCTTTTCAGGAGGAAGAGGAACAACAAGACACAGGCCTACACACAGGAGACGGAGAAGGCATGGGTAGAGGAGGTGCTGCCTGTAGATTGTTAACCAGTCGATCTGCTCTTCCAGACTTGCGACAAAAAAACATTTACAGCGTATGGTCATAAATCATAGAAAGTTTGCAGATGAGGCCTTCTGGTGGTCTGGGATTAAAACGTGGAGTATCTGAAAGATATTTTTTGTGGATAATGTATAGGTGTTGGGGTAACTACCTACAAAATATTTTCAGTTAAATATGAAATGCTTTGGTATGGCAACACCCTGAACATATATACCCTGAAATACCTTGAAAAGGTGTCTTACCGAATGACATTAGGGGGGCTGTTTTCCCTAAAGTTATGCGAAATTAATTTTTTTTTGATTTAGGTTAACTTTTTTGTTGACTTTTGTTGACTACTGTATCTTAGGGTAGGATTCAGGGAGATATAGCTACAGTATTTGGACTTTTTTCCTAAGCTTGATCCTTTTTCTTAGTGTCTGAAATGGCATTTTCACCAGAATCCTGGAATTTTCTTGCTCAGGAAATATCAAATCTTGCGTTTCTAGATGAAAGTCACACAGAAATAGGTATTCAGTTTTCATTACATCTCACACAATGGCCATAACGTGTACTTTCAGGTGGGATATAGTTTAAAGGGGCGAAAAATATGTGTGCCCCTGTCTTTTTCCTGTAGAAAACATGTGTGAAAATTGAAAATTGTCATTCGGAAAGACATTTTTTTCATTAAAATACCATAACATTATCTAGGGTAACTGCATGCTTTCACTTCTTCTTGATGGAGATGCTATGAATGGGTATTTTTTTACCCTTGTTTTTATCGTCTCCTACCTCAGAGCAGGCAGGAGCTATGTCCTCAGAGTAGGCAGGTGCTATACTAAGTCATTCGCCCAGACATTTCTTTTTGGTATGAGTTATACTATGAAACATGAAGCTAAGTAAACTAGGCTTATTTGACATCTCAACACATAATTGTAAGGATTCTTTTTATTTATGTTTGACTTGAACCTAGCTCATTCTTTGACCTTGTAGGTACATATTACTAGCCAGCCCTGGACTGAAGGGGGGGGGGAGGAGATTGATATGATTTGGGAAGACATTTATTTGAGTATTGACTATAGACACCACAAGTAGCTTTTTGTATGCTCCACAAACATTAAACCAAGCACCTCCGCATCACATCCTGAAGTGTAGCCTTCCTAGCCCATGTCATACTGTCAGGGAAAATAATCAAAATGGCTCAAAACTTTATAACCAAGACTATTCTCATGCCAAAGATGGAACATTTCCTTCTTCCTATTGTTTCAATCCATGCCTGCTTCAAGCGCGGGAAAAACTTTTATCTCCTAACAACAACGCACCTGGTATTCCTCCTGACTGACATCTAGCGGCTTGAAGAGGAACTGCTGCTATCTCCCTATTGGCTGTGTGGGATCATGTGACCGCGGGTTTGGTCGTACTATGATGGACGGAATCAAAACAAAAGCCGGTAGGAGATTTTTCCCCATTTTTCTCATTGAAACATTGAATATACCCAGGTAGCACAGAGACATTGGCATAACGTTGGGCCAACGTTGGCCCAACCATCGGCTTTACATAGGCTGCCCATCCTGCCTACATAGGCCCGATGGTGCCAACCAAATGCCAACATAGGCCCAACATTGGCTTTTGGTCAGCAAACATCAGCATCAGCAAATGGTCGGCCAGGGGCCAACCATTTGCCGATGTCCTGCCAACATTGGGCCAATGTTGGCATTTGGTTGGCAAATGCCACTGGTCGGGCCTACGTAGGCCTGATGGGCAGCCAACGTTGGCCCAACATTGGCCAGATGCATCGGGCCAACTTCGGCAAATTTTTGTGTGCTACCTGGGTATATGTCCAAAATGTGCTAGTAGAAGACATGCAGGTTATGTTGTCCTGTTTGTCCCCGGGCAGGAGATAAAACAGCCTGTCTAAGCGTATTTTCGCGTTCGCAAATTTCGGCGGTGGAGAGCTCCTTCTGAGAGAGTGTGTTAGCCTGTTGACAGTGTTGTAGGAGAGGATTGGCCTTGGTCATTCGCCCAGATATACGGGTCTGACGGAAAGGGGCCGTCCATAATTTACCTCACACAGTAGAGGGTGGGTATTTTCGGGTTGTGACAAAGTGTGACAGGGTGGTGGGGTTTGGCTTAAATTTATTAAAATATAGATGCGTGTTCACACAAAAACATTGACTATTTCTGTCTCTGAACGATTATATAACATGTACAGATATAGAAGCACATTGTCATTGGCCATTGCATGTTCAATTGTCCTATACTATAATTCTGTATGAATGCATGACAAAGTTGTAAGAAACAGCAGTACATATATTAAAGGTGGATCATTGTACGTCAGGAAACAAAAGTTATTAAGATATAGTTCTATTGCTTGCCCAGTGGATAATGGGATGGGGGGAGGCCAGGGTCAATCGCCTAGACACTTCTTTTTAACTGTACTCTTTCCTTAATATGGAAGTCGCCTAGACACAAAATAATAAATCAAGGATTTTTCTTTAATTTCAGAGATGGACTCTAAGGTACACACAGATCAAACTCCTCCCTTGTGGAGGAGTGCGCGCAAGAAGAGTGCACACTCAAAGTCTGGTACAGAAAAACCATCTGACACAAGACAAACAAGAAGGAAGAGGTCAGGGAAACCTCAGTCAATCACCACAAAAACAAATTCCTCATGCACACCCGACCAGAAGGCAAGTAGCTGCTTGTCCTCCAAGAAGCACAGGGATAAGTTATGTGCTCATCCGCAGTCAGAGTTAAACAGTCAAAGAAGGTGAGCCTTACTTTTTTATTATCTTTTCAAAAGATGATATGTATGTGATCTACTGCACCTGAAAGAAATATGTATGGATCATTGTTTTGATTCCTGGAGCAAGGTTGTAGGTTGATTTGGCTTAGGTGCAAGAGGGAAATTACTATTTTTGTAATACTTATTGAGATCCTTTTTTTTCAATGGTAGTAATATGAGAAGAGGAACCCCCACCCAAAAATACGTTTTTTTTTTATGGAGAAAACAAAGGCCGACAGGTCAAGAGAACTAGATAAAATCAACAAGAGGCGCATAGGAGTGGAGCAGGGGGCCACACGAGAAGTCCCACAGGCCAAGACATATGTAGAATCCTGATATATAATATATAATTATATTTGAGGTAAGGTGTGGAACACTATTCCACCGAAACCAAAATAATTCCAAAGCCTATATTTATTCATTTGCCAAGATACTCTTCTGAAACCTCCACATCTTGATTCGCCCAGACACTCTTTGCTCTAGAGTGATGAAACACTATGCTCCAGAAAAATGTATGGACAAAGGTTCACAAGTAGTGGGTCTGATGGAGGGTTATTCAAGAAATTGAGCCTGGTGTGGAGGGCATTATCCCACAATCATGCCCAGCCCGAAGTTCCCGACCATATTTAAAGTGCCCCCGCTCAATTGATGGGTTCATTGGACAGTAAGGTTGGCAAAGATTTTCTATACATATCTAAGTAACTTTGAGCACTTTGGGTGCTTCAGTTTCTTAGTGCTTTCGGCGCCGTGCTTTCCTTCGAAGAACATTTCCATGGCCGCTCAAAAACGTGTTCATTTTCATCATTTCTGAAGCCAAACACTTGACCAAAGGTGCAATCATTGAGTGTCATTTACTGTTAGTGTTTAGTCAGACCTCTATGCATAGGAAAGTGTGGAAACATTTTCTGAAAATGATGTGTAAGAAGAGTCAGCCGCCTGAGTGTTAGAGTGCATTCCATTTAAGAAGACATGTGATATTTGCAGGCCCCTGTGATCATTCACAGGTATCACAATTATATCTTAAAGTATCACACAAGAAACTATTAAACATATTTGATAGTAGTACAGAGTTACAAATAGTGATAATGAAGGTCGATACAATTCGACAGTCTCAGATATTAATCAGATATATGAAGCTGATCTGATAATTTTAAACAATCCAAACATTAATGGAATAACAAATTCGTTATTAGACAACAAACATAGTATTGATTTAGTCTTGAAAAAAGACTCTAAACGACAACTATCCAATGATACTTTTGATAACCATTAGTTCTGAATAGAACTGTTCGATTTGAAACCGTAATGATGAACCCATACACTCACATATGACTAAAATAGGTGCTATTCAAAAGCCACCTGCCTTGTTTGAAAATAGTGTGTATTGCACAAGCAGGTATCTTACTGTGTGACTATCGTTTTATTGCAAGTCTTCTGTGCAACAAGGAAAAAAGTCAGGACTGAAAAGAAAGTGACTGCTGCAGGTGAGGCAAATCTTAGCAAAAACTTTTCCTTATGTGCAACACCCTCCTGAGCCTGCCCATGGAAGCCGTGCCACACCACGACAAGCATGCACTTCGAAATCAGCATGATTTTCTTATTGCTGTCAAACATGATATTTTCCCCTGTCAAATGTCAACTTGAAAAAAAACTGCTGTCAACATGATCCTGGTCGAAGGGAATAAGCCTGTCAGCTGTCAAGTTAGAAAAAAAAGGTTGCCATCAAATATCAACTTAACAGTTGACAGGGGAAAATCATGTTATATTGTCTAATGTCGACATGATAATTACCCCTGTCAACTGTCAAGTTAGAAATTCTGTTGTCAACTGTCAACTAGTTGACAGAGGTTTAATCACATTGACAGCAGGCCTTGTTTTCTAACTTGAGAGTTGACAGGAGAAGCACCACTGCAGTAACATCTCCAGTCCAGCTCTCCTGCTACCTGCTATAGCTCTGCACTCTGTTGGGTTAGACTATGCCAGACAGGCATAGGACTACACCCCACTGGTGGTCAGAGGCTATCTTCTACCAGTCACTTACCAGAGGGTAAAGTTACACATTTATATTATCCCTCTAAGCATCATCATCATAATCATCATAATCATCATAATCATCATCATCATCATCATAATCATCATCGTCGTTGTCGTCATCGTCATCATCAATTATTATTATTATTATTATTATTATTATTATTATTATTCTCAGGGATCCTACAGGACGCCCAACTTACGCTATCTACCTCTGAGGAAGAAGGATCTGCCTCAGGGGCTGGATCTACACCCTCATCTAGATCTTCCAACCCAGCACCTGCCTCTGATAGCCACTCCTCCAGAGACACATCTCCCACACCCTCCAGCATGGACACTTATGAAGGCCCTCAACCTAACCAGATGTAGTTACTGCCCTAGATGCAGTTATTGCCCTAGAGACCAACAAGTCCCAGCAGGAGGAGAGGGAGAGGATCCTCAGTCAACAATTGGCAGAGAGGAATGCGGCGATAGACACCCAGCAGAAGGCCATGGAAGACCAGCGTAAGGCCCTAGATAGGCAGCAACAACAGATAGCAGATCTCATGAAGTTGGTATCAACCCAGACCTCACAGCCTCCCACACCCACCACCACGCCTAGCGTCACACCATCTGCCTCTGGATCCATGGATGATGTCATGATCTCCATGATGTCCAACATGACCAAGATCCTAGACAGACAACAACACGATGACAGGAAGATCAGGCAACATGAGGTAACCGAACCCAAAACTTTTTCTCACCCATTACCACTCATGTCAACAGCACTATTTATTGATCACAAATTCCCAGAGTATTTGAAGGACAAGTACAAAGTAACAGACAGTGACAACATGGTAACATATTTACCCAAGTACCTTGAAAGACAAGGATTGGCCTGGTTTGAATCCTTCAAGGAGTGCCACACCTGATAAGTTGACATGGACCAATGTAGTGCATGAACTAAAAGAGTATTTTGCTACTCGAGACAATATCATCTCCAGAACTGCACTCCGTGCACAAAAGGTAGATGAACCTATCCTAGACTATCCATGCCATCTCAGAAAAGTGTGTAATGCCCAATGCCTAAAGGATGAAACCTTACTCAGAACATTTACCCAAGGCATGAGGCCCTGGATCTCTGTAGCTCTTGAGAATAAGAAAATAGACTCTTTTGACCAAGCCATAGAACTAGCCTTAGAGGCTGAAACCCAAGATAAATCTAGGAAAGTAAGGGATTGGGAGTTTAAACCACAACCTACGAAGAGAAAAGTCCAGGAAGTCACCACTAGTTCAGAGGAAGAAGATGTTAACCTAATGTCCAGTGCCCATGTAAGGCAACAGGAAGCTAAGGTTGTCTTCAAAGATCCCACCGGTAGATATAGAGGAAATAACTATGACCCCAACTACTGCTCCAATAGAGGTAGAGGTAGAGGGGGTAACAACAACAACCGTGGGGACACAACAGTAGAAAAGACAACAACTCATCCAACTCCAACAGTGGTAACTCTTCACACAGTGATAGGAGAGATAGAACTTCAAGTAATGGCAGATCATATAAACAAGGATCCAACAGCAGGAGCCATAGTCCACATAGGAACTACAACAGTGGACCCTACAACAACAATGGTTCCTACAACAACCAGGGTTCAAGCAACTCTGGCCGCTACAACAATAACAGTGGATCCTACTCCAATCAGGGATCCAGCAACTCTGGTCACTACAACAACCAGGGATCCAACAACTCTGGATCCTACAACAACCAGGGTTCCAACAACTCTGGTCACTACAGCAACTCTGGTCAATATAACCAGGGTTCCAACTCACATCAGAAGGATTACAAACCCAAGGAAACCAGCAGATTAACCCCCACATACCACCTCATGTGATGGATCAAATCTCCAAACTTCTGGTGGCAAACATCAAAGCCACCCCACAGAACCAGGAAAACTAGGATGTCACAGTGCCGATGGGCCAGTGCACTGTGACACCCCAAATACAAACGATCACTCAGGATTAACAAACATTCAACCAGAGACAATTGCTAGTGCCAATCTACCATCTAACAGACAGAGACGTCCATCAGTGATACACATCACTCCACCAGATTCATCATCAAAGGATACAGGTGAGAGTACCAAGCTTTCTATTGTACTTATTCAAAATGGCTGTATCAATGCAAATCTTTATGATGATTGTTTCAGATGTAGAATGTTTGGTTGATACAGGTGCCACTATCACCTGTGTCAGACAAGCCTTCCTCATGGATCTCCAAAAGAGATTCCATATCCAACTAAGGAAGTCAAAAATCAACATCCATTTGGCAGATGGATAAGTGTGTCATGTTAGACATTCAGCTATGCTGAATTTTAGAATCCAAGGTGTCAGATTCCAATACCAATTTGCTGTAATTCCCAACCTCACACAGCCCATTGTTCTCGGCACAGATTTCTTAAGCACTACAAAATCCCAAATTAAATTCAATATTGATCCTGAACTAATTCTCAAACCCATTAGGGCAGTGAGGGATTTTACCATCCCTCCATTCTCTGAACTTGCATTATTGGGTAAAGTCACATCTACTCAATCACTGCAAGGCAAAACTGGAGTAGTAGATAACCTCCAGAGAAATAACAATGCCCCATATCTAGTTCAAAGGGCAGCAGTAACCCCCAGGGAAAAAAACAAACACCCCCTAGTGTTACCCAACACTAGCAGGCGCCTACATAAAATCATAAAGGGTGCCATCATAGCTCTATTTCAGGAAATCAAAGAATCTGATTTAGAAAAACCCCAACAGGTGTCAGACAATACCCCACCCACTGATCAATCCATCTCAGCCATACAGCTTGAGTATGAGCCTCCATTCAGTGATACAGACTCAGACTGTGAGTCTACATGCTGACCCTGAGGCACATGACCTCGAGCCAGAATTGGAAGAGAATGTTCCACCAAAATCTGTGCTCACATTAAAAGATCAGCATGATAGGTTAGAATCACTGCTGACCAAATATGATGAAATATTTGTAGGAAAAGATGGACACATTGGTGCTACACATCTGTATACCCACTCTATACATGTAAAACCTGAAGCAGTACCATGTCATTTCCTACCCTATAGACAAACACCAGAAACAAACAGGCCGCAATAGGGGAAGAATATGAAAGGCTAGTAAAACAGGGGATTCTCAGAGAATGTGCTGAGGGCCCCTGGGCATCCAGATCCTTTTTAGTACAAAAAGCATCAGGAGGCCATAGGCTCGTAACAGATTTTCGTCATTTGAATCAGAATGCAATCAATCAAGCCTTATCTACACCCCGGGCCGATGACACTCAAGACATGATAGGGTCACTCAGACCAAGAGTATTCAGTAAGCTAGATGCCCAACAAATTCCTATAAGGGAGGAGGACCAGCACAAAACTGCATTGATAGCAAATGACAAATATATGTCTACCAAAGGATGCCGATGGGACTTGCTACGGCCCCTGCGGGATTTTGCCATCTAGTAAAATTAATTCTACACAAACTCAAATACAAATGTGCCCTACCATACCTAGATGACATATTGGTATTATCACCATCCATCAAACAACACTTCCATGACCTGGAAGATGTTTTTAACAGCTTAAGAGTTGGTAAACTCAAATTGAAGAATTCAAAATGTGAATACTTCATAGACAGAATAGACTTCTTGGGAATGAGAGTCACACCGATGGGACTACAACCATCTCCCACAAAGGTGGAATCAATCAAAACTTTCCCAACACCAAAATCAGTCAAAAATGTCAGATCTTTTACAGAACTATGCAGATACTTCAAGAAGTTTATCAAAGGTTATGCCAAAATTGATAGACCATTGTACGATCTACAGACACATCTCAAAGCATTTGTCTGGACAGAAGATGCAGATAATGCTTAATGCTTTTAACAGCTTAAGAGTTGGTAAACTCAAATTGAAGAATTCAAAATGTGAATACTTCATAGACAGAATAGACTTCTTGGGAATGAGAGTCACACCCATGGGACTACAACCATCTCCCACAAAGGTGGAATCAATCAAAACTTTCCCAATACCAAAATCAGTCAAAAATGTCAGATCTTTCACAGAACTATGCAGATACTTCAAGAAGTTTATCAAAGGTTATTACACGATTTCTGTGACTAAGGGTGCTTTTTCTGGATATCCCAGTTCTGATATTCCTGCATATTGTGCGACCCCTTATGAGCAGATCCCAGGTGGATATCAGCACTCTCTGAGGTGGATATCAGCACTCTCTGAGGTGGATATCAGCACGCTTTCATGTTGATATACAGGTAGAGGGACATACTTAAAACCGTACTCCCCCAGCCGGGAATCGAACCCGGACCGCCATAAATAAATCTCAGCGCGTTTCCACTAGACCATCTTGGCGGTGATGAAGAATGGGTTAAAACTTAGACTCACTTACCGGGCTCGTGAATAACATCGAATTGCAGAGCATTGGAGAAGAATCTGAGGAAATCCTTCACACATATTTAAGAAGATGTCCTATTGTTGATGATACCAATGTTAGATAAAGTAGCCATGATGAAATTTAGTAAATACCAAAGCAAACTAAAGGTTTAACATGAGACGTGCTACGGTTCGTCTTGTTCATGTAATCTGGACCGGAAGTAGGTTTGTGACCTATTTACATTCTAGTCTCCGACACTGAAGATTTCCAATACACTTGACAGCGCATAAAAAATGGCGAGTTGGCTTCCGAAGTTTAATAAGGGTGAGTTTGTTGATGTCCTACTGGACAACAAATGGATACTAGGCTATGTTATAAACGTGAGAGACAGAGGATATCGTGAATATGATGTACAGTTAATGACGGATGGGTCGGTGGTGACTGAAACATACAGGAATATTCGAAAAGGCAAGCTTGATCTCGGAGAGGATATCGTTGTTGAAACTGTAGAGCCCGAGTCACCGGTGGAAAAGACGGAGGGAGAAATGCCAAAAAGGTTTGAAGATGTTAATCCTGAGGAGCTAAATGATATGGAACTGGCCGCCAAAGCCCTAAATACACATCGTCAGACAGCATGGGGAGTTAAAATCTTCAAGGGTAAGTTATTTTCATATAAAAATTTCGTTTGACATCTCATATTAAATTGATTAAACATATAGACGGGCCGCGCCAGTGTCCACGCACAGAACATGTATATGAAAGCACAGGGCACAGGGAGCAGTTATTATTTGTAGCACGCGTTAGGACGCATACAGCAATGTATACCGGTACACATTGTGTTTACAAAATGAGAGTGTATTAAATTAGCTAATATTTCAGATATATAAATAAATAATTTATTGACAAATTTTTTGTTTTAGATTGGCTCAAAGAGGTCGGAGAGGATTTGGATTTCGAGATGAAAGAGAAGAAAGAAGTGGCTGCATTGGTGAAACGCTTCTATGCAGGTGTTCGTATGAAGGATGGGAGTGAGTACTCCAAAAAGAGTTTGCTTTGTGTCAGGGCAAGTCTTCAACGCCACTTGTCTCAACCTCCATATAACATTGATAATAATATAATCATTGATCCTGTATTCTCTGGTTCCAACAACGTGCTTAAAGGACATATAAAAAAGAACAAACAGGCAGGACTTGATCATACCACTCACTATCCAGCAATTATTGAGGCTGACAGGAAAATGTACAGCAGTCGTGTGTTGTCTGATGATACACCAAAATCCCTGCAAATGAAGGTTTATTATGAAGTGACCCTTCGTTTTGGCCGTCGCGCCCGAGAGGGACTTCATTCTCTGAAAAAAGAGCACTTCATTTTCAAAAATGATGATGATGGTCACCAATTCGTCACCCTTGCATTTAACCCCTTAGAGAAGAACCACCAAGGGATGAGCCAGGGAAGACAAGACCATTCCCAGCGCATGTATGCCACAGGCATGGAAAACTGTCCATTAAAATCACTTAAGTTATACTTGGAGAAATTATCACCACACAATGAATTTTTCTTCCAGACTCCCAAACACCGAGGCTATAAGTTAAGCACAACTTGGTACACAAAAGCAAGTGTTGGGGTGAATACCATAGGCAAATTCATGCCAACAATTTCCAAGGATGCGAAACTATCTCGTATCTATACAAATCACTGTATACGGGCTACATGTGTGACCGCCTTAAGAAATGAAGGAGTGGCATCGAGAGACATAAAATCAGTCACAGGGCACAAATCAGAGCAGTCAATAGAATATTATAGTAAGACACCTGACAATATGCGTAGGCAGATGAGTCACACACTGGCAGGAATTCCAGCTAGTGCAGGTAGTGCACATTGTGCAGGAATTCCAGCTAGTGCAGGTAGTGCAGGTAGTGCACATCGTGCAGGCATCCCAGCTAGTGCTGGTAGTGGAGAGAGTACTGCAGTCAGTCAGAGCCAGTCTAACTTACAAGTTAACAAAGTTATCAATGTGGAGACCAATCCTCAGGCTACTACTCTGTTTAGTAATGTCACCTTCAATAACTGCAACATTCATGTAAATTTCAAATAATTGGTCAGATCATGCTTATTTAAAGGACAATTTTTGTTAATTTTTTTTCATTTTTCTATGATTGTTAAATTATCAAATAAATCTATTAATTGTTCAGTCACTGTGTTATGCCTTAATCAATACTACATAGAACAGAAATGTTGGGCAGGAATGGGGTATGATCGATAAGAAATAATATATGCTCCCTCTCTACTGCTGAATGAAAACGAGGCGGCAGGCTCATACACACTAATGGAGACCGCAAGATTGCATGTCTTGGCTTTCCTTCATAAAATCGAGGAAATTAAGGTAAATATACTGCGGCCACTCGTTCGATATCCTACGATACATGCCATTCGGTGCCTGTTAGCCCATACATTACTTAGTTATTATGCCAAAATTGATAGACCATTGTACGATCTACAGACACATCTCAAAGCATTTGTCTGGACAGAAGATGCAGATAATGCTTTCAAAGCATTAAAGCATGCCCTCTGTACCAATGCTCTTCTCAGATATCCAAACTATGAGAAGGAGTTCAGTTTAGCAACTGATGCTTCCAATGTGAGTTTAGGAGCTGTACTCTCACAGAGAGATAATGAAGATGCTATGTCTAGAAGGGAATACCCAGATTCTGGACCCATGACTAACCCTCCACCCCCACCAAGGAGAGTTTGAGCAGCCAGTATAACCAAGTTTGCAAAAATATCAAAGAAAGTACCATTCACATGGGATGATCCACCCAACACCATTGAAAGACCAGAGACACCCATTAGGGGTATCTTGAAACAATCTACACACTATGTGTTTTGCCATTGTGAGAGAGAATACTCACAACTCTCTCCAGATAATGACTTTGAGCCTATTGAATTCTCATCACTCAATCAGATGTTGAAGGCAACTCCTGGACAGGTCTAAGCTAAAGTATAGAAATGACCCTGGGTGATTTTTGACCCGGAGTCATTTTTGACCCTGCCCCCTACCATCCCCCCACTTACCCTTCTTGAAGAATTTTCAGCCCGGAGTCATTTCTGACCCTGGGTCATTTTTGACCCAGAGTCATTTATGACCCTGTCACCCACCCCTCCCCTTCCCCCTCTCTCTGCCTTATCAGTTGACCTAGATAAGTGGCCTCTCCCCTATACTGACTTTCAGTTATGAATGGGCAGCAGATTAAGTTTCAAATTGTGTTTTCTCAACTGCTATAGTTCATATCCAAAAGTTATTTTAGATTTAACTAGGATACATATTGGTCTCTCCAGCTATGTATGATTGATCAATTTCAAATGTGATACAAACTTATCATTTGCATTATTGTGAGCCAAAAGAGCTTTTTTCCATCATAACCACTGCAATAATTAAAACGGAATGCAAAATAAGATGGCTAAAAAGTAGTTTGGTATTCTAGACTACCATTATCAATCCTCCTCTTTTCATATATGATGGTTTTATAATAGATAGATAAAGAAAAATGGCCCCAAAAAGCAAATTAATCATCATCATCATCATCATCATCATCATCATCATCATCATCATCATCATCATCATCATCATCATCATCATCATCATCATCATCATCATCGTCATTGTTGTTGTTGTTGTTGTTGTTGTTGTTGTTGTTGTTGTTGTTGTTGTTATTATTATTATTATTATTATTACACAGGTGGAGTGGAACATTACTTTATACTTTATAACCAACTGTATAATTACTGTGTGTGGAAATTACCTGCATATTTACATTTGTATTACTGATACATAACATGTTCTGCCTAAGCTGAATAAACCAGTGAGAACTGGAATAACACTAATAAGAGCTTGATATTCTTACTCTCTATAAACCAATAGTCATATGATATTTCTCATATGACAACTTGATCATGCACAATTACTAGTATGACAAAATGACTCTGTGTAAGACAAGATTGGTTCACAACTTCTTTCTACAGACCCATGAGAGTCCAACATTACCCCAAAAAACACAAAATCTACTGCTTTCTGGTGTACTGACCCTAAAATGGAAACCTTTCTCTCTAGTAAGTCTCCTACGCTGAGAAATTGAATGTGAATGTTGGTCATTTTTGGACTTTCTAAAAGCACTATTTTATTCAGCAGCCTGGAGAACTAATGCTGGTTGGGCCAATCATTATACAGGAAATGTAAAGAAAATATCCTTTGCCCACCTACATCAGTCCAACCACCACACTACAGTGTGAGCAACATAAAACCAATCACATCCCAGTCAACAACAAAAAACGTTATTAACGTTTTAAAACGTTTTGCCATGTTAAAGAGCCATTAGGAAACGTTCTGAAACGTTTTGCAACGTTTTTTGTTGACTGGGATAAGGTTAATTCTTGGCTATTTTTACGGGGCTATGCACTTACCTGTTCAGCTTTGGGCCACCCGGGCCCACAGCTTCAGAAATCAACAGGCCCATACCTATATCTGTAGAAGAAGTTAGATTGTTTAGAGACATTTTTAGGGAGAACACTAGTGGCTTTGCCACTAGAGCTTGGAGCAATGCCACTAGATTCTCATTGACATTGCCCACCCGAAGTATGGTCTATATCCATGGCAAAGTATGGTCTGTTTCACGGCGCTACTGACATTGCCTGGAGGGTCTTGCCAAAACATGTCGAGGAAGAACCTCTTAATTTTTTTTTCAGAGATTACTGAGGGAAACGTGTATAGGTAAACTCGTTTTCACAGTATTGCCAAAAAACTGCTCATTTAAGGGATGTAAAGAAAATAGATAATGGACAAATTGCTCTTCTACCCCATGAGTTATGTATCAAAATAATGATTAAATTTTTGTCAATTAAATTGCCAATACAGCTTATCTAGATACCTCCAGAACACATTTAGTTTTAACTATCTGTGGACGTTTTACCCCCTGAACTGACGAGAATACTTTAGCAATATGAAAACGTGCACGTTTTATTTTTTGATTCACATTTGTGTTTTGGCAAGACCCTCCTGGTGTTGTGACTTTGCTAAGGGGCATGACGTTGCTAAGTGACATGACATTGCTAAATGATGTGATGTCTGCCAAGGATTGCGATAAACAATACCACTTTCCAAGCAGATTCTCTTGGAGGAGCTCAATCTAAAAGATTATCTCAATGATGATCAGTCTGTTTTACACCATATTTCTAGGGGTAATAGTACAGATATGGACCATGAGTAAACTGCAGGAATTATGGATAATGTACTTTGAGAATATCTATTCTAATGCAACATCAAATGAGTTCAACATGGCGGACATTTTAAAAATGAAATGCAACTGGTTGCTAGGTACTGAGTACCACTTATAAGAATAATCAACATCATAGAATAGGCTTTCAAAATATTGAAGATGTTAAACATGAAGTTAAAGATCGAGTTAACTTTGCAAAAAGTACAAACTTTGATATCTAGCCTCTTTTGGTTTATCTGTTCATCTGTTCCCGTTATATATATATATATATATATATATATATATATATATATATATATATATATATATATATATATATATATATATATATATAGGGTAATCATAGCTTACATCAGTAACGATATCTAAATGCAGGGCTGTAGCATCAGTTTAGAAACAGTTTTTCTTTGCTTTGAACCGTAGCCCTAAAAGGGTAAGAAATAATACAAAGTACTCGGCTTTAGGCCCTAACCATAATTTTATTACCACACACACAGTGTCCTGATGCTGCTAGTGATACACTCCTGGCTACTATAAAACAAATTGATCCAATGTTCCATTTCCTATATTATTTTCCCAATGGCCATCATTTTCCTGATAGCCATTTAGGAAAATCTTGCTGTATTAAATTATCCCAGAAATGCCAGCTTGGCAACATTTAAATTCATAATCAGGGTGGTCTCATTGTTGAGAGTCACCAATAACCCACTGTGTCCTTGTTGTGAAGCATTCAAACTATAAATGTCTAAATAGGGGTACACCCCTTGTCAACATCAGACCATCACAAATTGATCATACATAGAAACTTTTGCCTGACACTACAGAGTGTTGACATTATGATATACCATTTTATTGTTCCATAAATTCTAACATATTTTGTATTAATCAAAGAAATATCTATGAAATTAATACATAGGTTGGTTCTAAGAGCTATAAGAGCGCTCAAACTTTGTATAAGAGCGTTCATGCCCCACTGCACACCGGCCACAGTCAGTTAGACAGAGTTTATGACATCAAAGGCTCCAACCTAATGGTTCACTGCACAATATAATAAAAATGAGGGTCTCAGTGTGCGACCTCATGGTTCAATGCACAAATTAATAACTTGTAAGTGAATGCAACCGGCCGTCACGGGTGCCTGAGCACCGCTGACGCCGTCATGAGTGTCTGAGCACTCTAAGGACTGAACAATGGGTTACATAAGCACGACGCCATAACCTTCCGGTCGCTCTAGCGTCGCTCCTGAGCAACCTAGGTCAAATATCAAAATATCTATGGAAAGCCCATAATTAGACGGTCAGAATGAGCCCAAGATCAAGGCGGAACTCCCAGTATTAAGGAAGTTACGCCATGGAGACTGAATCGACCTCCGAGTGAGCTACAGACAAACCGGCGGGAGTTACGCGCCTATCCAGCGGGCATTATAATCTTGGCACATTCAGCTCCGCGCATGCCCAAAATGGCGGTTATACAAGCATAAACGACCGAGTTATGAGGGTCTGAAGATGCAGAACCGACCAAGGCAATGGGGGCCATAGCGGCGTCCATGGGGGTCCTTTGTCCCCCTGTGACACTTGAAAGGGTCCCCTCAAACAATTGTAGAGTTAGGCAGATGCTGCTGGCTCCAGTCAGTCTGGAGGTGCTTTTCCAAGATTTGCTACAAATAGCCTGTCTGCACCTCCAGGAAGACACATCACCAAGAACCGCTCTAGAGGTAACATCTCCAGTCATCTCCTGCTACCTGCTATACCACTGCACTATGGTGAAACTATGCTAGACAGGCATTGGTTTCCTACCATTAGTGGCCAGAGGCTATCTTCTTCAAGACTTCCACCAGAGGGTAAAGTTATCCATTATTACATTATTCCTCTAAGCAGCAGGTCAGGAGCTAGGTGTGGGAACCCACCTAGAAGTATGCTGGACACTGTATTATTATTACCTCACAGGTGGAGTGGAACTGAACATTATACTTTATAAATTACTGTATGTTTACTGTATGTGCAAACTACCTACATACTAACTACTGTATGATTGATATTTCTTACATGTTGCCTAAAGCTGAATAAACCAGTGACAACTGGAAATAACACTATTTATAAGAGCCTTGAGATAATTACACTATATACCACTAGTCTTATGATATTTCTCATATGACAACTTGATCATGCCAATCACTACCATGACAAAGTGGTGGAGAACATCCTACTAAGATCCCATCTCTCACAGGCTCATAAAAATTAAAGCTGGTAACACAACTAAGAACAATCATGCACACAGTAAATTAAAGCTAGTACCGCAACTAAGAACAATCATACACACAGTAAGACCCACTCCACCCACCCAGTGACCTTGACCTTGACACCATACCCACCAAGGTCACCAGTGAGATCTCCCACACGTCAGTGAGGTCTCCCACACGTCAGTGAGGTCTCCCACACGTCAGTGAGGTCTCCCACATGTCAGTGAGGTCTCCCACACGTCAGAGAGGTCTCCCAAACGTCAGTGAGGTCTCCCAAACGTCAGTGAGGTCTCCCACACGTCAGTGAGGTCTCCCACACGTCATGGAGGTCTCCAACACGTCAGTGAGGTCTCCCACACGTCAGTGAGGTCTCCCACACGTCAGTGAGGTCTCCCACACGTCAGAGAGGTCTCCCAAATGTCAGTGAGGTCTCCCAAACGTCAGTGAGGTCTCCCACACGTCAGTGAGGTCTCCCACACGTCAGTGAGGTCTCCCACACGTCAGTGAGGTCTCCCACACATCAGTGAGATCTCCCACACATCAGTGAGATCTCCCACACATCAGTGAGATCTCCCACACATCAATGAGATCTCTCACACATCAATGAGATCTCCCACACACCAGTGAGATCCCCCACACATCAATGAGATCTCCCACATATCAGTGAGATCTCCCACACATCAACGAGATCTCCCACATATCAATGAGATCTCCCACACGACAGTGAGATCTCCCCACATATCAGTGAGATCTCCCACATATCAATGATATCTCCCACACATCAATGAGATCTCCCACACATCAGCGAGATCTCCCACACATCAGTGAGATCTCCCACACATCAATGAGATCTCTCACACATCAATGAAATCTCCCACACACCAGTGAGATCCCCCACACATCAATGAGATCTCCCACACGTCAGTGAGGTCTCCCATACATCAATGAGATCTCCCACACGACAGTGAGATCTCCCACATATCAGTGAGATCTCCCACATACCAGTGAGATCTCCCACATACCAGTGTGATCTCCAACATGTCAGTGATACCTACAACACACCAGTGATCCCACACCTTCCACCATGGCCGACGCTGATGAAGGTCCTCAACCCAATCAGGCGGCTGAGAAGATAAGGGCCTATGAGAAGACCATCCAAGATGCAGTTACTGCCCTAGAAGCAAACAGAGCCCAACAAGATGCTCATGCCCTTGCCTCAAAGGAAAGGGAGAGGATCCTCAGTCAACAATTGGATGACCATCGGAAGGCCCTAGAACAGGCACAACAACAGATCGCAGATCTCATGAAGATGGTATCATCCCAGACCTCACAGCCTCCCACACCCACCACCACACCTATTGTCACACCATCCGCCTCTGGATCCAAGGAGGATGTCATGATCTCCATGATGTCCAACATGACCAGGATCCTAGACAGACAACAACACGACGACAGGAAGATCAGGCAACACGAGGTAACCAAACCCAAAACTTTTTCTCACCCATCACCACTCATGTCAACAGCACTATTTATTGATCACAAATTCCCAGAGTATCTGAAGGACAGGTACAAATTAACAGACAGTGACACCATGGTAACATATTTACCCAAGTACCTTGAAGGACAAGCATTGGCTTGGTTTGAAACCTTCAAGGAAAGTGCCACACCTGATAAGTTGACATGGTCCAATGTAGTACATGAACTAAAAGAGTATTTTGCTACTCAAGACAATATTATCTCCAGGACTGCACTCCGTGCACAAGAGATAGATGAACCTGTATCTGATTATGCAATGTATCTCAGAAAAGCGTGTAATGCCCAATGCCTAAAGGACGACACCTTATTTAAAACATTCATCCAAGGCATGAGGCCCTGGATCTCTGTAGCTCTTGAGAACAAGAAAATAGACTCTTTTAACCAAGCCCTAGACCTAGCCTTAGAGGTTGAGACCCAAGAAAGATCTAGGAAAACAAGGGATGCAGAGTCTAACCCACAGCCTACCAAGAAAAAGGTCCAGGAAATCACCACTAGTTCAGATGAAGATGTTAACCTAATGTCTAGTGCCCATGTAAGGCAACAGGAAGCTAAGGCTATATCCAAAGACCCTACCGGTAGATATAGAGGAAATAACTATGACCCCAACTACCAATCCAATAGAGGGAGAGGTAGAGGGGGCAACAACAACAACAACCGGGGGGGTCACAACAGTAGGAAAGACAACAGCTCTTCCAACTCCAACAATGGTAACTCTTCATACAGTGATAGGAGAGACAGAACCCCAAGTAATGGCAGATCCTATAATAATCAAGGATCCAACAGTAGGAGCCAGAGTCCACATAGGAACTACAACTCTGGATCCTACAACAACTCTGGATCCTACAACAACAGCCAGGGTTCAAACAACTCTGGATCCTATAGTCAAGGATCCAACAGTAGGGGCCAGAGTCCACATAGGAACTACAACAGTGGATCCTACAACAACAATGGCGCCTACAACAACCAGATATCCAACAACTCCGGTCAATACAGCAACTCTGGTCAATATAACCAGGGTTCCAACCCACGCCAGGAGGATTACAAACCTGACACAAGAGGTTACCAGGGGAACCAACAAAGTAACCCCCAAATACCACCTCATGTGATGGATCAAATCTCCAAACTCCTGGTGGCAAGCATCTCAACCACCCCACAGAACCAGGAAAACTAGGATGTCACAGTGCCGATGGGCCAGTGCACTGTGACACCCCAAATACAAACAATCAATCAGGATTAACAAAGATCCAACCAGAGACAATTGCTAGTGCCAATCTACCATCTAACAGACAGAGACGTCCATCAGTGATACACATCACCCCACCAGATTCATCATCAAAGGATACAGGTGAGAGTACCAAGCTTTCTATTGTACTTCTTCAAAATGGCTGTATCAATGCAAATCTATATGATGTTTCAGATGTACAATGTTTGGTTGATACAGGGGCTACTATCACCTGTGTCAGACAATCATTCCTCATGGATCTCCAAAAGAGATTCCATATCCAACTGAGGAAATCTAAAATCAACATCCACTTGGCAGATGGATCGGTGTGTCATGTTAGACATTCAGCTATGCTGAACTTTAGAATCCAAGGTGTCAGATTCCAATACCAATTTGCTGTAATACCCAACCTCACACAGCCCATTGTACTCGGCACAGATTTCTTAAGCACTACAAAATCTCAAATTGAATTTAATGTTGATCCTGAACAAATTCTCAAACCCATTAGGGCAGTGAGGGATTTTACCATCCCTCCATTCTCTGAACTTGCAGTACTGGGTAAGGTCACATCTACTCAATCACTGCAAGGGAAAACTGGAGTAGTAGATAACCTCCAAAGAAATAACAATGCCCCATATCTAGTTCAAAGGGCAGCAGTAACCCCCAGGGAAAATAACAAACATCCCCTAGTGTTACTCAACACCAGCAGGCGCCCACATAAAATCAAAAAGGGTGCCATCATAGCTCTATTTCAGGAAGTCAAGGAATCTGATTTAGAAAAACCCCAACAGGTGTCAGACACTACCACACACACTGATCAATCCATCTCAGCCATACGGCCTGAGGATGTAACTCAATGCAATGACACAGACTCAGACTGTGAGTCCACATATGCTGACCCTGAACCCAACTCAATCAGACTCTCTGAAATAGCTGCTATACATAGTGAGGCACATGACCTCGAGCCAGAATTGGAAGAGAATGTTCCACCAAAATCTGTGCTCACATCCAAAGATCAGCATGATAGATTAAAATCACTGCTGACCAAGTATGATGATGTATTCGTAGGAAAAGATGGAGACATTGGTGCCACACACCTGTATACACACTCAATACATGTAAAACCTGAGGCAGTACCATGTCATTTCCTACCATATAGACAAACACCAGAAAAACAGGCCGCAATAGGGGAAGAGTGTGAAAGGCTAGTACAACAGGGCATTCTGAGAGAATGTGCCGAGGGCCCCTGGGCCTCCAGATCCTTTTTAGTACAAAAATCATCGGGAGGCCATCGGCTCGTCACAGATTTTCGTTATTTGAACCAGAACACGATAAATCAAGCCTTATCTACACCCCGGGCCGATGACACTCTAGACATGATAGGGTCACTCAGACCAAGAGTATTCAGTAAGCTAGATGCCCAACAGGGATTTTTTCAAATTCCTATCAGACAGGAGGATCAGCATAAAACCGCATTCATAGCAAATGACAAAAAATATGTCTATGAAAGGATGCCGATGGGTTTAGCGACGGCACCGGCGGGATTCTGCCATCTAGTCACATTAATTCTGAACAAACTCAAGTACAAATGTGCCCTACCATATCTAGATGACATATTGGTATTATCACCATCAATCGAACAACACTTCCATGACCTGGAAGATGTGTTCAACAGCCTAAGAGTTGGTAAACTCAAACTGAAGAAATCAAAATGTGAATACTTCATAGACAGAATAGACTTCTTGGGAATGAGAGTGACACCCATGGGACTGCAACCATCTCCCACAAAGGTGGAATCAATCAAAACCTTCCCAACACCAAAATCAGTCAAAAATGTCCGATCCTTCACAGGCCTATGCCAATACTTCAAAAAGTTTATCAAAGGTTATGCCCAAATTGCTAGACCATTATATGATCTACAGACACATCTCAAAGCATTTGTCTGGACAGAAGAGGCAGATAATGCTTTCAAAACATTAAAGCATGCCCTCTGTACCAATGCTCTTCTCAGATATCCAAACTATGAGAAAGAGTTCAGTTTGGCAACTGATGCTTCCAATGTGAGTTTAGGAGCTGTACTCTCACAGAGAGATAATGAAGGAGTGCTCAGACCAGTAGCTTTTGCAGGTAGAACCCTCTCAAAACATGAGAGAAATTACAATACCACAGAGAGAGAACTACTGGGAGTAGTGTATGGAGTATTACACTTCAGACACTATCTAGAGACCAGACACTTCCAATTATACACAGACCATGCAGCCCTAATCCCGCTACTAACCAATACAGGACTCACACATAGATGGGCCAGATGGGCTCTAGACATACAACAATTTTCATTCACCATCCAACACGTGAAAGGTGATGATAACACACCACCAGATGCTATGTCTAGAAGAGAATACCCAGATTCTGGACCCATGACTAACCCTCCACCCCCACCAAGGAGAGTTAGAGCAGCCAGTAGAACCAAGTTTGCAAAAGTAACAAAGAAAGTACCATTCAGAAGGGATGATCCACCCAACACCATTGAAAGGCCAGAGACACCCATTAGGGGTATCTTGAAGCAATCTACACACTATGTGTTTTGCCACTGTGAGAGAGAATACTCACAACTCTTTCCAGATAATGACTTCGAGCCTATTGAATTCTCATCACTCAATCAGATAGTGAAGGCAACTCCTAAGGAGCCACCCTTCACCCCACCTGACTCAGATGATGAAGATCCAGAAGACACAATATATGCTATTACTCAAGCAACTTCTAAATCAGTCAGATTCTTTGAACCAATGCAGGGAGAGGAAACATCAAACCATTTGTGTCCTATGACCACACGCTCAAAGACTAGAGAAATGATTCAGGAGGGCACACCAAAACCCCCCACACAATCACAAACTATTCTAAATGAGAAAAAGGTCACAGGAAACAAACCTACCAAAACCCCACCTGCCAGGAAAAATGTCACAAAAGACACTGCATCTACTAAGTCAAAGAACTCTGAGACAAAGAAGAATGACAAAAAGCAAATTGTGCCTTTAAAGAAAAAGGTTGCCACTCCCATTAAGGCGAGAATAGGCCCTCCAAAGGAGCCTACACACCAAAACAAGAGTGACACACCCCAACAAAAGGCACAAGATAGGCCAATAGTCGATGAAAAAGAAAAAGAAAGAGACAGAATAAAACAACATGTGCTAGATATAAATCAACTACTGGATCAGATTCCCGACACATCCATCTCAGGTACAAACCTTGGCTTGGAACAAAGGAAAGACAAGGACCTATTGCCCCTCATACAGTATCTTGAGGATGGGACCTTGCCTGCACCAAAAGCACAAGGAAATAGAATCATCAACCAAGGCCAGACATACACCTTGGTAAATGGTACATTAGTCCATATATGCCCCATAAATTGGAGAAAAACCAATACTGTACCACTTCAAATTGTTATACCACAGCAATGGGTAACAAGTACACTACAGTATTTCCATGACTCACCTACTGGCGGCCATCTTGGTTCTAGTAGGATGCTGTCAGCACTCCGACCTAGGGTATATTGGAAGTCTATGCTAGCAGACACAACAAAATATGTTTCCACCTGCCACACATGCCTCACAGCAAAAAGGCAAGTACACTCACACAAAACACCAATGACAGTGAGAGAGTACATGACTTCACCAATGAAGTTCCTAAACCTAGACGCGGTGGGACCACTTCCCACAACTGCCAGGGGAAACAAACATATACAAGTCTGCATAGATTATGCTACCAGATATGCAACAGCTTGGGCTACTACTGACTTAAAAGCTGAGACAACAGCAGCAGAGTTCTACAAGAATATAATTTGTCATCATGGAACACCAGCCACTCTTCAAACAGACAATGGAACATGTTATACAGGTGCAAAGTTCACAAAGTTAACTAAACACCTCAAGATCAAACATAAATTCTCCTCACCATACAGGCCACAATCAAATGGGCTTGTAGAGAGATTCAATGCTAGCATAGGCACAGCACTCAGAGCATTCTGCTCAAAGCACCAAAACAATTGGGATTCATTTATTGAACCCATAACTTTTGCATTAAACAACACTGAATCCCAAACCACAGGATTCACCCCTTTCTTCCTACTCCATGGAAGAAACCCAGCCACCCCAATGGACTTAGGGCTGGGAATACAGGAAGACATATCCACAGTAGCAGACCATGTAGCTAACATGATAACAAATCAAGATACCTCTAGGAGGAAAGCTATAGAAAGGGTCGCCAAGCTACAAAAGGAAAGAAAGGATAGATATGATAAGAAACTTACACCACAGGAAATCAAGGTCACCGACATGGTGTACCTAAACATACCAAGAATCCTGACCAATACAGAGTGTAAGAAACTTCAACCCCTTTTTATGGGACCATATGTTGTAGTAGATAGACCTAGTTTGACAAGTGCCAAACTCAAAAACTTGGACACCAATCTATTGGTGGCCAGACCAGTGCACATAGACAGACTGAAAAAGGTTGTGGCTGTCAGAAATAATGAATTTGCACACAGGCTTATTCCACATGAGGCCAAATACTACAGCAAAATTGTAAGGAACAAAAATGATATCACCCTTACAAGAGAAACCACAGGCATAGGCCCTATCAAGCCTAGGCCTGCACACCACATACTAAGGAAGACATCTAGGTGTGGTGCAGTTTCAAGAAATTAGAAACAAGATTGAGATACCAAAAGACATAAAATTTTCAAAAATGTATTACAAATTCTCTTCATCCACACATAAGACATGTGTGACTGATAATGAATTACTATGTATATGAAGCCAATCAAATTTGTAAATATATCAGTAGGTTATTGCCTCTGAAAGGGTCAAAGACTGGGACCCCCCAAGTAAAGCAGACATGAAGTCTAAGAAGAGTAAGGGTAACACAATGGAGTGTCTAAAGCCTAATCCCCACATGAAAGAGCGCGCTATGCCAACACAGCAGTCTATAGAGATCAATTGACCTTATAAGCTACCCTCAGACAACTGTCTAGACGGTCATGAATGGCTGTCCTGGATGACAGGAGGAGCTAATTACCAGTACACAGACTACACAATAGACCCCACAGTTGCAGACACTGGAGATCAAGGCCTTGACTCCAGAGAAACAATACCAGGCCCACAATGGATGTGGGTAGGGTAGGCTACATAAGAAGCACTGTGGACCATAGCCCACCATCAGTCTTCATCCAGCTGCAGTCTGGAACACAAGTCTACAGGACCCCACTTGGGAATTAGCCAGCCCACTTCTCCATTAGGAGAGACTGCACTAGGATAAAGAACACACCTACTTCACCTTTAACCTGACCTTACCATTTACTGGTCAATCTCTATAGACTCACCGGACATATTGCCAAGACAGCTCAATCTTGCAAAGGTACAGTTCGAACCACTTCATTTAAAGTGTTACACCATACACTTAGACTTTACCAGCACCAAATCACTACAAATTTGACAAGACTTTAAACAGCAAACTTGCTTTACACAAGCACCATGGGGACACTGAGAGTTTCACCCATACTGCTAACTATGCTGTTATTATATACTACAAAACCACTTACTGCAGGTTATACACCTGTGGTGAGACAAAACATAGGAGTAGTATTCAAACCTAGCCCTCAACCATTGGTCAATGGACATACAACCACAACACTGTTGTTAGCTATTCCCTACAAGATACCTCGGGCACCCGTTACCCAAGGATCCATAAGGGATAGAATACTCCATTTGACCACTCCTACTCTACAAGATCATACCTCTGGCCAAATTATCCAACAAGCTAAGGAGCTAGACACCTTGCTGGAAATTGCAGACAAGGAGATAAATGAAACACTAGCCTCCATCAAATTGTTCTTATCCAACCCCATAAACACATTGGACAAGGCCAAAAGAGAGGCCATACTGGGTTTTCTAGCACCCCTGTTTCGCGGTGTGCTAGGTCTAGCCACAGTAGAAGATGTAAACCAAGTAATGGGACAGCTCAAGAACATAGATGAAATACTAAGAAAATTTGCTAAACAGGATCAGGAAGCAGCTAATCTCATTGAAAAGATCACAGACAGACAAGATAAGTTTGTTAAAGCATACATCCAAGATAAGAAGGTACTGGACAGCACAATCAACACCATAGGTGACACCGTCAACCTGTGGGCCTCTAACATGTCCAGGTCACTTGACTCATATTCAAGGCACGAGAAAACTCAAAGGGAAAAAATGCAAGTATTAAATGATGCACTAATTATCATAGCAGCAAGAATGAATACAGTTCAATCACTGCAAAGGACAAATGCAGCCCTGAGGATGCTATCATCAGGGATCCTAACCCCTGATATAGTGCCACCCTCAGACCTTGCTAGATATCTAATTGACATTAATAACAAACTTAGGATTACACACCCTGGAGCACAAGTCGCAATTAATGACTTAGATTTCTATTATTCACAGAAGCTGACCTCATACACTTACTCAGCTCACCATATATATATATTCATCTGGACATTATAATTCAATCTACCACCTCAACCTTCAAACTGTACCAAATGATTACATCACCCATGCCTATAGACACACAGGAGACCCCCACCAGAGGAGTCACCAAATTACAAACCACAACTGAGTTTCTAGCAGTATCTTACGATGAATCATTATTTATCGAATTGGACTCAGCAGATATGCAGGCATGTGAAGGTACTACAGTAAAGGTATGCAGAAATGTAAATGGTAGAATCTATAAACACAGGCCTACATGCCCTGTAGCCATTTTTACTAACCAGGCTCAACAGATTAAGGAACATTGCAAGTTTACAGTTTCACCACTGCAAGCACCTACCACCCATGCTATTTCCATTTCTGAAGATGAGTATCTGGTCACTACTAATGAACCCCATTACTTTATCAACTGCCATGGTAAAACATCTGAAACTCGGAAGGCCCAGTCCTACTCAATCATTGGTGTACCCTGTGGGTGCACGATCAGTGTAGGAGAATTTTCTCTTCCAAACACAAGGTTGCCCTGTAACTCAACCTTATCATTTCATTACATTCTCAAGACAATTAATTTACCATTCGTGGCAGCACTTAACAAAATTTCTGAAACCAAACCAGATGAAAGAGAGAATCTTCCAAATTTCCCAGTAGTAAACCTTTCTAGAACCTTAGAAAAACTACAGGAAAATCCAATCATGGATGATATTACTCAACTAAATTTAGAGCCCTTTGCCAAAACAGTATTAAAAGATGCCTCCAACCTTAATAAGGAAATGGAAACGCGCTACGAGGAATCATACCTACGTCGAGTTACAGAGCATCCAATCTTCCAAAGCTTAGCACTCATCCTAGGGATATCAGCTCACATTTTTATAGTATACATACTACTCAAATTATACAGACTAGGAGGAACTGTAGCCTACCTGCCTACAGCCAAAGCATTCAGACTAGTCACCGAGCTGCCCCTACACAAATTGCTCCCAAATAAGAATCCTACCAAACTAACCCCTACAGAGGAAACCCACACCCCTTTCCTCACAATTCAGGAAACCCACACCCTGATAATTGCTATATTATTCACCCTGACCATCTACTCAGCCTACAGAATAATGAAGTACCTTAAGAAATTTGCACAGACACACTGTGGCAAGAAAAATGTGGCCAAGCGCACAAACCCCACAATATATTTTAAAATATATTGTGGAGACTCAAACTTCGCGCTACCCTTGAGGCCAATACCACATGAATTTGATGAGATTAAATCAGCAGCTGCCCCTACCTATAAGGATATAGTGGTTAAAACCTTCCCACTACCTAAGGCTATATTTACCTGGAATGGACCAGCAGTTATAACAACACAGAGAGGAGAATTTGCTTATCACCTCCCTCAGGTGATACACCTACCTTGGCGCACTAGGTTCAGTACCATACCAGCCCTTAAAAACAAAGGACTGTACTACTCCATGCTTCTCCAGAATGATTGTGGCACCAGCCCGGTGACCATGACAGCACTGGAAAATACAACAGATATAATTATTGACGAACACCAGGAGCAGACCGCAAGGTCAAACATGCAGACTATTGCTAATTTTCTAAACCACCAGCCCTCCCCGGTGACTGTGGAAACAGCCTAGGCTGCCCACAGCCTAGACTGCCCCCAGTCCACCACCAGGAGATACTGAGATGACACATCTCACACATGACACACACCTCCACTGTCAATGAAATTATCAAAGTATTAGAAAAAAAATTTATATACACAGCCACTTGTTGATGTATAATATGAAAATCTATGGTATTCTCACAAAATCGATGATTAATGCACGCATATACGCGCAAAATTGCGAAATTGCAAATTACAAATTGTAAAATTGTACAAATCTAACGTTAATATACATGAATGCAGGTAGATAACTAAGACAGTTTTTGTACCCACTAGCACTTGTATACTATGCCAAGGTTTACTTAAAGTAACACACTTTAGGTATCCAAGAAAATTGTTGGAAAAATGAAAAAAAAAAAAAAAAAAAATTGTTGAGAAAATTGTTGACATAAAACATGTTTACCTAAGATACTCACCAAATAAATCTCTTTCAGGGACACATACTCAAAAGGCTAGGGGAATAGTCAATTAAGCAGCGGCCCACTGCCGAAATTGCCAATTAATACACCCATATAGCAAAATCAATGAGTAACTCAGAGACAAACAAGCCTATTGTACATGAAGTACTTTGTTTTTCCGGCCCTCGGAAAAATTTGTCTCAAATCCCATAAATTGAATAGTGTAATCTAGATTGTACGTTTGTACCCAATTTGCACACTAAAATTGTATGTTTGCACACCAGATTGTACGCTCGTACCCAATTTGCACACTAAAATTGTATGTTTGCACACTAGATTGTAAGTTGTATCCAATTTACATTTGATTTATATGTTGCACACTAAAATTGTATGTTTGCACACCAGATTGTACGCTCGTACCCAATTTGCACACAAAAATTGTATGTTTGCACACTAGATTGTAAGTTGTATCCAATTTACATTTGAATTATATGTTGCACATTATACTGTATGTCTGTACCCAATTCATACACTGAAGTCAGATTTTTAGAAAATCAACATTTCTATGTGTATCCAAGCTGTACGCAAAATTATATTTGTACATACAGAAACTATCAATTGAACGCAAATTATATATTGGCATACTAAAACTGTCAAATGTACGCAAAAATTATATATTTGTACACCAAAGAATTGCCAAATGCACGCGAAATTATATATTTGCACACTAAAATTGCCAAATGTACGCGAAATTATATATTTGCACACTAAAATTGCCAAATATACGCGAAAATTATATATTTGCACACTAAAATTGCCAAATGTACGCGAAATTATATATTTGCACACTAAAATTGCCAAATATACGCGAAAATTATATATTTGCACACTTAAATTGCCAAATGTACGCAAAAATTATATATTTGCATACTGAAATTGTCAATTGAACGCAATTACACGCGAAATTGTAAATTTGCACACCGAAATTGTCATTTATGTTCAATTTGCACGCTAAATTGAATATTGAATGCCAAAATTGCACACTATTTGCCAAACTGTATGTTGTACATAAAAATGGGAAATTGTACCCAAAATTGATGTCACATGAGCAAATAGGCTCAGGTATGGTAAGATATAGAAACTCGGAAATGTACTTATACCCAGGAGAAAATTGTTTATACTGACAAAGCTCTACCACAATAATTGCATTTGAAGCACTCCCCATTACTTCAAATCCTCTTACAAAACAGTATATAACTCCAAAATAAGGTAAAAATTGTATAAATTGTACATTCCCGCGGCGAAATGACGGAGTTTCGCATTCTTTCGGGGGAGAGGGAGTATTCTATGATATACCATTTTATTGTTCCATAAATTCTAACATATTTTGTATTAATCAAAGAAATATCTATGAAATTAATACATAGGTTGGTTCTAAGAGCTATAAGAGCGCTCAAACTTTGTATAAGAGCGTTCATGCCCCACTGCACACCGGCCACAGTCAGTTAGACAGAGTTTATGACATCAAAGGCTCCGACCTAATGGTTCACTGCACAATATAATAAAAATGAGGGTCTCAGTGTGCGACCTCATGGTTCAATGCACAAATTAATAACTTGTAAGTGAATGCAACCGGCCGTCACGGGTGCCTGAGCACCGCTGACGCCGTCATGAGTGTCTGAGCACTCTAAGGACTGAACAATGGGTTACATAAGCACGACGCCATAACCTTCCGGTCGCTCTAGCGTCGCTCCTGAGCGACCTAGGTCAAATATCAAAATATCTATGGAAAGCCCATAATTAGACGGTCAGAATGAGCCCAAGATCCAGGCGGAACTCCCAGTATTAAGGAAGTTACGCCATGGAGACTGAATCGACCTCCGAGTGAGCTACAGACAAACCGGCGGGAGTTACGCGCCTATCCAGCGGGCATTATAATCTTGGCACATTCAGCTTCGCGCATGCCCAAAATGGCGGTTATACAAGCATAAACGACCGAGTTATGAGGGTCTGAAGATGCAGAACCGACCAAGACAATGGGGGCCATAGCGGCGTCCATGGGGGTCCTTTGTCCCCCTGTGACACTTGAAAGGGTCCCCTCAAACAATTGTAGAGTTAGGCAGATGCTGCTGGCTCCAGTCAGTCTGGAGGTGCTTTTCCAAGATTTGCTACAAATAGCCTGTCTGCACCTCCAGGAAGACACATCACCAAGAACCGCTCTAGAGGTAACATCTCCAGTCATCTCCTGCTACCTGCTATACCACTGCACTATGGTGAAACTATGCTAGACAGGCATTGGTTTCCTACCATTAGTGGCCAGAGGCTATCTTCTTCAAGACTTCCACCAGAGGGTAAAGTTATCCATTATTACATTATTCCTCTAAGCAGCAGGTCAGGAGCTAGGTGTGGGAACCCACCTAGAAGTATGCTGGACACTGTATTATTATTACCTCACAGGTGGAGTGGAACTGAACATTATACTTTATAAATTACTGTATGTTTACTGTATGTGCAAACTACCTACATACTAACTACTGTATGATTGATATTTCTTACATGTTGCCTAAAGCTGAATAAACCAGTGACAACTGGAAATAACACTATTTATAAGAGCCTTGAGATAATTACACTATATACCACTAGTCTTATGATATTTCTCATATGACAACTTGATCATGCCAATCACTACCATGACAACATCACATCAATGCCTATCATTTTCTAACATATTAATGTCCTCACAATGTGCTATGAATCATCCACAGAGCACACATTCACAACATGTCCATACGGGCACATTAATTTTTAGCCTGTGGACAAAATAACTTGTGGACACTTTGTGAATATATCCTGTGGATAAAATGATTTTTTTTTAATACTTTGTGACCGTACACTGTGAACAAAATGTGTTTTCTGGGCACTAAAAATAAGTATTGTTGACACTTTTGGGTGATAGAATGTGGACAATTTGTGATTTGTAGGCACCTGTGTTCAATTTGAACTTTATATATTAGGTGATATGAATATTGATATACTTGAGACTGAAAAGGTGGAATTTAAACAGAATATGATGGCCTATGGATTGTTAAATCACATTACATTCCCTACAAGGTATGCTGAATCTGGAACATGTCTCAATTTGATCTTTGCCAACAGTGATCATATCTTAAGATCAGGCTGTATACACTTTGGGAGATGTGACCATGAAAGCGTATAAGTATGTCACAACACTCTTTTCGGGAACTGACGACCCAATTAAAACAAAACAAAAATTAGATGTAGACAAATGAAGGGGTATTCTTCTGACAAACCTATCAAAGGTTTAGTCGGCTTTAATTTGAACAAGTTTTTGGCAATAATGGATGTGGAAAAAACTACCAAATATTAATTGGGCGAATTAGACACATATGTTATAATGAGTGTAAATTGTCCTTATACTATATACATTATTAAAGACAAAAGGAAACCATGGGTTACTCCTGAGCGTATTAATAGTAAAATAAGAGAAAGGTATAGACAAATTGGCTATGCAAGAAGGTCAGGCAATGGGGAGTTAAAAATGGAGGCAAAAAGGGAACGTTATAGGTTGACCAAAGTTCAAAAAAGATAAATGTAAAAGAGACTTTGTTATAGTCGAAGTTGGAAGAGCATAAGAATGATCCAAAGAGGTTTTGGTATGAGTTAAATAAGGTAATATCTGGAACCAAGTCCAAGGATATTATTTCTCTTGTTATCCAAGAAACATGTCAGTTAGTTGAGAATTCTAATGTGTCACAATTAATAAATGAATATTTCACAAACATTGGGGCAAAACTTGTTGAAGGAAATAACATTTCATGGGCACCTGATTTTCCTATATCACCTCTGGAAATGGCTGTATGGGATACTAATGAGGAGGAGGTTTTGAAATATTTACAGCAAAACCAAACACAAAAAGCTTCATATTATGATGGGATCAGGCCGAGCGTCTTGAAAGATGCCCTGATTTTTCTAAATCCACATTAATTTTACACACTAAAGGACATATTCACTGACAAGTGGAGTTATACTCCAGAATTGGAAGAAGCAGTAATTATACCAATACCCAAGAATGAAAACTTGACATTAGTTGAAAATTATAGACCCATTTCACTATTACCAATACAATAAAAAGATTTTGGAAAAAAAGCACACAGGAATAAAAAAAAAAATATCGTCCATCACCAAACACTATTAAAAAAGTGTGACGGGTATGGGGTTCGAGGAAAGCCTCTTGTTTGGTTAAAAAATTATTTGAATAACAGGAAACGATGCACTTTGGCTACTGGTATTTAGCTTTCTAAGTTAAATATTATGTATGGAGTCCCCCAAGGATCCATTCTTGGGTCCGTGCTGTTTCTTATTTATGTAAATGAGGTGCAGAAGGTGTTGCAACATTGTAAGGTACTGTTATATGCTTATCATACAGACTTATACATGTCTGGTGATACATCTAAAGTGGTGAATGATTTAGTGCAAGCTGATTTGGATAGGTATTATGACTGGTGCAAAAAAAGGTTAACTCTAAATGCTAAGAAGTATGCTTTGCTCATACTTATAAATGGAAAGATTGTCGACCCACAGTTGAGGAGACACCTATTTTTGGTGTCTCCAGCTACAAGTACCTAGGTGTTATTTTGGATAAAGCTCTGAACTATGAAAGGTTTGTTAAATGGCAACTACATACTGTACCATACAGAATATGTCAGATTGCTAGAATGAATGTTGTTTTAAACAATAGTACATCCTTACCTTTGTATAAGACATTTGTATAACCTATCCTGGAGTATGCAGACATAATATATGCAGGTATCGAGCTTTCACTATTAGACAGATTACAAAGAGCACAGAATAGATGTATTAAAGTGACACTAAGACTACCCTACAGAACACCAACATATGACATACAAGCCAGAGCAAATTTGAACATATTAAGTGATAGGTTGGAGGTGCACATGTTAAAGGAAGGGCTTATAAGGGCGCAGGACCAAAATTATAGAGATGGCAGAAATCTCGACACCAGGGCATGGGATGGTCCTATTCTGAACTACCATACTGCTTATGGTATGGCCTATATCAGGAGTCTTGAAAATTCAATTTCTAGGGCCTGGAATTCTTTAAGGGCTGAACAAAGAAACATTCGGATTCTTGACACATTCAAGACATTCTTATAGATTAGGCTAAGTATTTTAAAGATTTAAGCAGGGTCAGGTCCTACTAAACCCTCCCTCCTTCCCAGCACTGAAATATTGGAAAGAATGACTTTAAAATTCTAGTTGTTGTTTTTTTCATTCTAAGTATTCTTTTTTAATTCATGCATGAAATCATTCAATAATGTGTTTTCATCACATATATACTATTTGCTCACAGGACATGGCTAGCTTCCATGGCGTCCTCAAGACTTAGGACACCCTGTGTACTGGCACATGTCAGTGTCCTCATATGTCACTGCCACAAAAAACCCAGGAAAACTATAACTAAAATGTGATTTTTTTTGGGTAAAGTTTTAGAAATATTTCGTTTACAAGAACTTCTACATACAAGGCTCTAGATACAACCTCAAAAAACTGTGTTTTTTTTTGTCTCAAAAACCTTGTTTTTGCCTTAAATACCAGGTCTTTACATGTAAAAAATGAAGTTCATGCACATGGCATGTATTCTAGGGTCAAAAACAGAGTTGTTAGTGCAAAAACCCAGTTTTTGTCCTGAAAACCTACATTTTTCGAGCAAAAACTGGGTTTTTCATACTAAGTCCAATTTTTTGCCAGCAAAAACCAGGACTTAGAATCAAAAACCTAATTTTTGTGAAGTTTGCCCAATCAGTTTGACATAGACTAGTGACATTTGACATTATGTGAGAAATTGAGTAAATTCAATCGAAAAGTTGATTGTGGAAACTGTCTGTTTTGTGGATACTCTGTGGTATTTAAAATCTTGTGGACTAACAGTGTTTTTGGACATTTTGTGATGAACGTATATAGACAAAATGTGTTTTGTGGACAATTTGTGATGATGGGTTGTGAACAGAGTACTTTGTGGATACCTTGCTGTTGTTGGCTGTGGACAAATTGTATTTTATGGACACTCTCTGACAATAGTCTGTGAACATTACAGTTTTTATGGATACCTCGTACTTGGCCCTTGTGGACAAAATGTGAATGAATGTGATGTGGACAATATTCATATACGTTGAGTCTTGATACTGTAATAAACATCGGTCGGCGGCTCGGTGGTGGCCACTGAATCCAAGCAGTGGGTTCACACGGTGGCCGCTAGGGGGCGCATCGGTGGTGACGTCACAGCTTTGTGATGTCACCATCGGCGGCCAGGACTATAAAACACCGTGTTCGGTGGCTTTCTAGTCAGACACGATCAGACACTCAGGTGGCCTACATGTAAGCCTTCCTATGGGAGTTCGGTGGCTGGTTACTAGCCCATGAGCAGACTGGCGTCCTACGACTGGTGCGTCTGTCCTACCCTAATGCGGATGCCCAGATGGTAGACGGCATGGCCAAGGACAGGTTTGTCGAATGTCTGGAGGATACGGAGCTCCGACAGTGGATATACCAGGGCAAGAACCCTACCTTCCTACGGGTGGTAGAGAGGGGTATACGAGCGGAAACTTACCTTAAGGAGGAATGGGCAAAGGCATTGAAGGTCAGGTCCACCACAAAGTCAATGGCAGAAGAGATGGGGGGCTGCGGGTAGCGGTCACACAAATGAAGGAGACTCTTTCCCAGTCAGCCACGGCAGCCTCAGAAGGGGAGGGGGCAGTTCGGGGATGGGGCTGCTTTGAGTGTGGGTCTCCAGATCACTTCAAGCGCGACTGCCCTGTCTGGAAGAAACGTGTCGAGGCCGCTAAGAAGAGGGAGGCGACAAAGAAGGCCTCGGAAATCTAGACAGGGTCCCCTCTTCCAGCCAAGAGGAGACCCATGGAGTTGAAAGGATGAGAGAATGGCTGGGTCAGAAAGAGAAAAAAGGGAACAGCCTGGAGGTTGGAGGGAAGCTATGGGGTAAAGACATCCACTCAGTGGTGGATACTGGGGCCACCAGCATGGTGGAAGGCAGAAGGGTCCCCTGGGGACTTGAGACCGGTGACGATGGCATTCCATACGGCGGACAGGAAGCCGCTGCCAGTGGCTATTAAAATGGCTCTCCGACGGCTGGCCCCGCATCGACGGGAGGTCGTGGACAAAGAAGTGGAGGAGATGTTGAAAAAGGACGTCATAGAGCAGGACCACAGGGCTCGCCCACGGGCCTGGTTAAAAAAGAAGGATGGGAGGGTGCGGTTTTGCGTAGACTACCGCCGCCTTAACGCAGTGACGGTCAAGGACGCCTACCCACTGCCACGGATAGAAGATTCACTAGACTCGATGGCGGGGGCATGCTGGTTCAGCACGTTAGACTTAGCATCAGGATACTGGCAGGTGGCCATGGAGGGGGCAGATAAGCCAAAGACTGCGTTTGTGATGCACCGGGGCTTATTCCAATTCAAGGTGATGCCTTTCGGGCTCTGCAATGCGCCCGGGACGCTCAAACGCCTGATGGAAGTGGTGATGAGAGGGCTACAGTGGTCCACTTGCCTCGTATACCTGGACGACATTATCGTGTTTTCGTCGAGCATCCTTCGGGGATACAGTTTATTACCTAGTGCCCAAGAATGAAGTAGGCAAGTTTATGCGGCCGTGGTCAGGCCCAAGGACCATCACCCGGAGTTTGGGGGGCCCTGTGTGGGAGATAAAAATGGGCCGGAAGATCAGGGTGGTACACTATGACTTGTTGAAAAAGACCCAGGCCCCTCGCGAGGAGCCTGCGGAGGTGGTACGGTGGGCGGGGTCTACCGCCATTGAGGAATGGCCACCGGTGGCGCCATCTGGAGCCACCGCGGTGGTAGGACCACCGGGGCGCCACCTAGTGTGATGGGTGGAAGGCGGGCCACGTCCGGGTGATGAGGCGGTAACCAAGGCGACTCCCGCCGACCATAGGGACACCGACAAATCGGCGACTTATAGAGGAGGGCACTTGTGCGCGTCATATTAGCATTGGAGCCTAGTAGAAGGAGGAATAAAGGAGGAAAAAGGCGGGGGAGACTTACCTGCAAGGGGAGGAATCCGTAGGGAAACTGGGAGGCGTGGTGTGAAGGTCCCTGGGTCAGAAACAGTCAAATTCATCCTTCAGCCACCGGCTGGCCACGGCGGTGGTTGGCCACCTGCAAGAGAAAAAGGAAGAGTAAGCACAGAGAGGGTGGTGGGGCGGGAGAGGTCCAACCAGCATAGGTGGAGTCGGTTTGGGAGATGAGCGAGAAGGTGGTGGCCATTTTCACGGCCAAGAACTGGCGGTGGGAGGAGCAGCAGAGGCAGGAAATGGGGATGGCCACGGCAACACCCACCGACCACCGACCACCGACTGCCGACGCGGAGGCCGCCTGGTGTAACGAGCATGAACTACACCGTGACCTCGTTAGCACCGCCGTCCTAGAAAAGCGAGAACCAGGCGCGACGTGGCCTCACAGGGACACCGACACCGAATCCAACATGAAGAAGTCGTTGGTGCCTCTACCCTGCTCCATCTGCGGCCGGAAATTTATGAGGAAGGATAGCCTCACATGCCACATCAAAGCCGTCCATGCAGAGAAGGGACCGGGATGGAATTGCCCGGGGCGCAAGTGCCAGGCACTGGTGAAGGATGGTCGGTGGGACGACCTGATGGCCCACATGGCGGCTCAGCACCCGGGCCACCCTTGGCTGAGTCTGTCGAGGGCTGAGCGGCCACCACTCTACACCATAAGGTACAGGGGGGCGGCCCCTGGATCGGCGACCACGGCGGAGGAAGGAAGGGACAGGACGGAGGAGGGAGCCACCGCAGGGGGGACTCCGAAGGCAATGAGAGCCACACCTCGGGGACGGCCACCGACCGCGCTGAGGAGGCCACCGACCATGTGGGGAAGGCTGCCGAGGAGGCAACCACCGGAGAGAGGTGACAGCCCCATGGCCAGCCCCGCCAGTTCTCAGGGCTCCCCAAGGCCTCGTTCCCGCAGTGGAACCCGACGGGCAGCTCACCTCACCACGGAAAGGACCCCCACACCCGTGAGTCCGCGCTGGTTGCCCCGGCGGCTGCGCAGCATGGTCCACTCAGTTCCCCAGAGGGGGTAGCACAGCCACTCGCTGCAGAAGGACCGGAAGCGGAAGTCGGAGACGAAGGTGACCACAGAAGCTTGGGACGCCCATCCACCCCAGATTGAGTTGGGGGAAAGGGAAGAAGGAGGGGTCCCACCCAGTAAGGTGGCCTGGACGGGGGCTGGGGATGCTCCGGCCCAGGCCATGGAGGAGCAGAGCCGGTCCCACAACCACTCGGCGGAGGATCAGGAGGCCGCCAGGGTCCTGGTAGAGGAGATGGGGCGGCTCACACCAGTCCAGCCACCCTTAGACTCGGAGGCTGAGGCCCTCATGGACCCGGTCCTGGAGGCCCCCTCCGCCGGTGGAGACGGCGACCCACTGTTGCTGCAGTCGTTGCTGCGGAGGGAGGGGGGCGACCTAGCCCCAGCCAGTATGGTAGAGGGCCTCCTGAGACAGAGGGCCGAGGTCATGCGGAAGCGCTACCAGCGGCAGCTTCTGGCGGAGGCCTTGCAGCATCGGCAGTGGCGAACCCCAGAGGGCAAGGTGGTTTCGATAGACCACCAGCGGGAGGAGAGGAGCCGCCAGGGTTCAGGGCTCAGGAGGGAGGAGTGGAGGGAGGAGTGGGGAGAGAGGATCCCCAGGGCGGAGGTTCCAGAGCCACCATGGGCAGAAGAGATGGACCCTCTGGCTGGGAGGCCGCTGGGTATTGGGAACACCTACCAGCGGATCCCCTGGCGGCGGGTGGACAACCCCGACAAGCTGCAGAAGTGGGCGGTGGGGCTGGCTCCATCCCAGGATTTGGGTGAGGAGTACACCCCAGTAGGCGGGCGGGCGCCCGGGTGGGTGGAGCTGGTGGGCCCATCTCTGGCGTACGCACTACTACGCTACCACGGTCCAGAGGTACGACCCAGGGATGGGTCAGGGAGGAGTGCCCCCACCACCACCTCCACCTGCCCCGCCGGGAGTGGGGCGACCCCCACCACCGGCTGCAGTGGGTAGACCCCCCATCCAGACGTCGGGAGCAACGGGGATAGCTGGGTCCCAAGACTCGGGCTTGGGACTTACGCCGCCCACATCCCAGGGCCAGGGGATGTACGGCCACCAGACCCTCACACCCTTCGTTCTGCCACCCCCAGGGCCCTCCAGAGTCACCCCGCAGCCACAGCCACTGCGACCAGCCGAGGCACCCCTGAGCCGCGACCTGGAGGAGAGGATTCGCCGGATGGTGAGGGAGGAGCAACAGAGGGGGAACCAGTAGGCAGGAGAGCGAAGGGAGAGAACAGGGAAAGCGGTCACCAGAAGGGAGAGCGGGCAGTGAGAGGAGGAAGAGGGGACAGGCAGTGGTCGGTGAGAAGGGATGGCAGGGACACCGGAGGGAGCAGCCAGGAAGCTGATACAAGGAAGGACAGCCGGGGAAGGGGTGCGAAGGGGGTTAGTAGGGGTAAGGGGAAGTACTGGTGGGGGATTGAGTACCTGCCAGGAAACCCATGCCCTGAACACCCCTGGAAGACAAGCAGCATGAGGGCTGGCAGCCCAGAGAATAGGAAGGATCCCCGTGGCCAGGACAAGGGAGGGACGTCCCCCCTTCCTGCATGATGTATTACCGCGCCCTAAGTCTAGACTGTGGATTTCCAGTGATCAAGTGTATATACCTCATTCAGTAAATAGTAATTTAAGAACAGCCCACTGTTGGTGCTGGTAGTCCGGATTAAGTCATTTTTATAAGTCATTCATGCTCTAGTCTGGATTAAGTAATAGTAATTTAAGAACGGCCCACTGTAGGCGCTAATAGTCTGAATTAAGTCATGAAATATTATACAGTTAGGGAGGTAAAATGGGCGGTCCACTGTTGGAGCCCATAGGTATTGTAACTAATCATGATAATAAGGGGGGATACTCACCTGGTACATATTATGGTAATTATAGAATTAAATATAATCTAGGTTCAAATAAAGTAAGTACTAGTCAATAGGCCGTACGGCATGGGTGCCATTGTTGGACACTAGAGTAATGTTTATTATAAAAGTTATACCCATGGAATAAAGTAAGGTGGGAGGGATGAAATAAACATTGGTCGGCGGCTCGGTGGGGGCCACCGAATCCAAGCGGTGGGTTCGCACGGTGGCCACTAGGGGGCGCATCAGCGGTGACGTCACAGCTTTGTGACATCACCATCGTCAGCCAGGACTATAAAACGCCGTGTTCGGTGCCTTTCTAATCAGACGCGATCAGACACTCAGGTGGCCTACGTGTAAGCCTTACTTTTGGAGTTCCGTGGCTGGTTTCTAGACCATGAACAGAGTGGCGTCTTTAAGCAAGTATAAGTACCGGTATCAGTAGAAGCAAGTAACTGATGACAACTGCCTGTTAGTCCCTAAGGTTAATAAGAAATAAAACAACAACAACGGCTGTAACTTTATATTCAATTCTTTATACAAGTTGTCGACTCTGGTTATTACAATACAAATGATCAGTTTAGGGTCTAAAACATAAAAAAAGTCTCAAAGTGGACTACAAGGCTATCTAGTGGGAAAAAGGACAATGATTCACCATAAAAGAAATAATGGTACTTTTCCATATGTTTCACACAGATTCACTGTAACATCATGCTATCTAACAGTGTTTCATTGCAATAGAAACAACAGCTAAATACTGTGTGATTAGTAGTATAAAGAAGTATGTTGAAAAGGTTTTGCTATTTAATCATACAAGACAGGTGTATTGGAAGATCTTAAATACACCCAGTCACCTCTGTGTTTACTTTATGTATGTATAAGTATGGCTATTTCCAACTCGAGACACATACAAAGTACCTACATATGCCAAGATCTTTATGAAGCAATCACTCATGATATGGTTGACTACCCATGCACATAACCCAGATGTGTGGCTTTATGTACATACCATACATCAAGACACCATGTTCAACAGAGTAAGACACAATAGATATATGGATGCCCTTACAAGTGAGTGGGAAGTGATGGGAACTTTACTCCCTGATAGTATATGAAGGCAATATCAAAATTCCAAGTTTGGTCCAATATTTGCCCACTGGTCAAGCCTATCCTTTGTCAATATAAACTTCAAACATGGGGCTTCTCTACTGACTTACACTGATGCGAGCATGGCCCAACACTTGCTAGTTTGGGTATCATCTATAGCTCTGAGAATTTAATCATAGCTACCACAGTCCCTCACGGTATAAAGTGCACCTTATGTATCATATGACACACACCAAGAGATCATGTTGAAGCCATAAGGTGCATCTGGGCCTTGATTCTTGGGGACTCACAACTGTTCTAGCTATAGTATGAAATCCTCACCTGAAAGGCGCATTCTAACTTCAGCCAGATTCTATAGGTAGCATTAAGGGGCTATTCTCAACTATTAGTCCAGGCAAATTATGGATATACCTGTAACAAATTGAAATAGTTTTGTACCATGATTTTTTGGAGTCTTTAGGCATATAGCAATGACATAATAAAAGTCTACATGGATCCAAAGCGGGGCAGACTGTTTTTAGGGGAATTACATATCACCGATTGAAAACAACACAAAATGACAAAAAAATAATCACATCGTTTAAAATGGACTAGGATTTGAGATTTTTTTCTGCAACAACTATCAAACACAGAAAAATGAAAACTCACAAGGTGAACGTTCTAATATCCTAATTTATCAAGAATCTTTCTTTTTTTTTCTCCAATTAAAAGGGATTATAGGTAAATTTCTCACATTTTGGCAAAAAGGAGGATTAATTTCCTAATTTTTTATGAGAAAAAAAATGATAAGATCATCCATTTCTAGACAATAGATTTTCCTTAAGATTTTCTGAAATATTCTTCAGATAATTTGCTTTTAAATAGGAATAATTTTGATTCGGGGTCCCATGCATAATTTTATACTTTTGGTTATTTGAAATAAAAAAATATTTGAAAAATTAACTAAAATCCATATTCAAAGCACTGCATGATGGGTAAAATAGATACATCATTGCCAAAACATATTGTTTCATTATTTGCCCTCAATCAGTGTGATCAGTATATCACAATTAAAGCATTGTCTAGGTAACATGATGGGTATAATTGTAAGGTCCAAAATAATGTCAGAGAATTAAGAAAATAATTCAGATGTCAATATGACAAAATTTAAAGTTGTCATAATATGGAAAGTTTTGATCAAAATCCCCCCCAATTTTTTTTTAAACATTTAGGGCATTTTTAGGTATATGCCTACCAAAAATGATCTCAATCTAAAGAATAAAACCTATATGTGCAGAAACCTGTGGCTCAATTTCAATGTTAGCGACCCACCTTAATCATGTGTACTTTCTTTCTTTTCTCTGGGACACAAAGTGACAAAAACAGATGCAAAATAGTCTCCCACTTGGGGGTCATATGTTTATCTAGTTATGCCTACGAATTGTAAAGGCTGCTCAAATTAAAAATTAGCTCACTGCTGTGCTAACAAGGAGCTTTCACATAGAGTTCCATGATATTTATAATGGTCGTGTAGGTTTTGTTTTTCCTGTTGCATTTGTATTCATATTTGCTACTGTGACTAGTGTAGGGGCTGGCATCGTTATATAAGTGCAGATCACCCTAGAGATGTGTTTGTGTGTTGCTTGTTCCTTCTATGCCAACCAGGCGTCGCTTCGCTATACCCTTTTGGTAAAAGAGGGGGCAACACCATGCCTCGCATCCAGCTCCTACTAAGGAGCCGGGCGATCGGTAGAAGGGGACTGGACCTTGTCCAGTCAAGACGCATTACCTGACCTTCTGATTGTACATATTAAAGGCCATATGAGAGGTGGAAGTTGAGGGGTTTGCCCAACCCAAACTGCTCGTGTTGTGTTGGTTCTTATAGCCATTAAGCGAGCTGAAGAGCCACCCATATCTCTATACAATAGAACGAACCATTACATTAGTATGGCATGCCGATTGGGTAGACTCCACAAAAATGTTTTTGGTCAGAAAACTGGGTTTTGGGGTTTAAACTGGGTTTTTATGCCCAAAAACCTGGTCTTTGCCCAAAAGGTTTGCATGCATAAACCAGTCTTTGCCACAAAAACTGGTTTTTTGATCCAAAACCTGGTTTTTGCACCAAAATCCCGGTTTTTGCACCAAATACTCAGTATTTGCACCCTAAAGCCAGGTAATCTGTGACCCATTCAGGGAATACATCCCTCCGCGATCAGACACTCAGGTGGCCTACATGTAAGCCTTACTTTTGGAGTTCCGTGGCTGGTTTCTAGACCATGAACAGAGTGGCGTCTTTAAGCAAGTATAAGTACCCGTATCAGTAGAAGCAAGTAACTGATGACAACTGCCTGTTAGTCCTTAACCCATTGAGGGCTAGCATCGACTATAGTCGACACCATGGTAGGCCTAGCATTGACTATAGTCGACACCATGGCAGGCCTAGCATCGACTATAGTCGATGCCAGTTATATAGGATTAGTATAGGAATTGAAAATAGGCTCGTCCTCTAGGAACTTTACTTTTTTCAGAGGCCGTCCCCATAGCCAGGGCAACAATTTTTGCTCTGCCCTTAAAGGGTTAAGGTTAATAAGAAATAAAACAACAACAACGGCTGTAACTTTATATTCAATTCTTTATACAAGTTGTCGACTCTGGTTATTACAATACAAATGATCAGTTTAGGGTCTTAAACATAAAAAGAGTCTCAAAGTGGACTACAAGGCTATCTAGTGGGAAAAAGGACAATGATTCATCATAAAAGAAATAATGGTACTTTTCCATATGTTTCACACAGATTCACTGTAACATCATGCTATCTAACAGTGTTTCATTGCAATAGAAACAACAGCTAAATACTGTGTGATTAGTAGTATAAAGAAGTATGTTGAAAAGGTTTTGCTATTTAATCATACAAGACAGGTGTATTGGAAGATCTTAAATACACCCAGTCACCTCTGTGTTTCCTTTATGTATGTATAAGTATGGCTATTTCCAACTCGAGACACATACAAAGTACCTACATATGCCAAGATGTTTATGATGCAATACCTCATGATATGGTTGACTACCCATGCACATAACCCAGATGTGTGGCTTTATGTACATGACCAATAATCATGAATCGTCGTTATTTAGGCTGCCAGGGGGGTCTAAAAAAAGTTCTGGACCAGCCAAAAAAGCTTTAGGGTACATATACTACAGGTGTTGGGGGTTAGAGTCCATATGTGCGGCTAGGTTAAATATCATTTTTAAACACATAGCATGGGGCAATAGTTGAATACCTCAATTATGCACTAGACCCGAGAGAGACCCTACCCTGTAAAGCCTTAATGGAGTAAGATATTTATATTAACAGGCCAAGTAATCTCATATAAAAGCCCACTGTCATATAAGATATTATAGTTATGTACACTGATGGCAGAATCTAGGGGCTCTCTCAGGTCTAGGGTCTCTCTCGGGTCTAGGGTCTCTCTCGGGTCCAATTGCTAGTGATTATACAATAGCTCCAAGCCTTAATGGAGTGGGATGTTGATATGAACAGGCCAAGTTACTCTTACATAAAGGTCCATTGTCATATAAGATATCATAGTTATATACACTGGTGGCAGACTCTAGGGGCTCTTTGGGGTCTAGGGTCTCTCTCGGGTCTAGGGTCTCTCTTGGGTCCAATTTCTAGTGATTATACCATAGCTCTAAGCCTTAATGGAGTCAGATGTTGACAAGCCAAGTTACTCTGATATAAAGGTCCATTTTCATATGAGATTTTATACTTAAATTTATAATACACTGGTGCCAGACTGAACATCAGTGAGATTAAGGGTCTCTCTCGGGTCTAACATGAAACTACCCCAACTGTGTCATCTAAATTGGATGGACTACCCAGGCCATGATATGGGAGCTAGACTTTTAATTTTTTTTGCATGCATCTAGGGACATGTTAAGGCTTTGCATGGTATATCTATATCATCTCTGTGCTATAGGAATAATAGAACATGGATGCTATGTTAGGGTCTCTCTCAGGTCTAGTGTAAAACTGCCCATATACCTTTAGTCATCCAGCATAGAAAGTACAGTGATCACATATTCCTATTTGGTCTTGAAATTATCCCTGTGCTCTAGGGGAAATACCAGAACCAAAAATGGAAGCTATACCCCAGTTGTTTTCATTACTTGCAAGTTGCACTTGAGATTTCTGTGTTTTTGCTTGAAAAAAACTCATTTTGGCCAGTTTTAGCTCTCTAGCTCCCTAAATATGCCTTGTAGATAGACAAAACCCATATACCCCTTGTAGCTCTATCCCATCCCTACCAGAATAGATAATAAAGACACAAATATTACTTTATTTGAAGTTTTTATTGAAGGGAAAACAAGAACAGGCCAGTTCAGGACGATTCATGATTATTGGTCACATACCATACATCAAGACACCGTGTCCAACAGAGTAAGACACAATAGATATATGAATGCCCTTACAAGTGAGTGGGAAGAGATGGGAACTTTACTCCCTGATAGTATATGAAGGCAATATCAAAATTCCAAGTTTGGTCCAATGTTTGCCCACTGGTCAAGCCTATCCTTTGTCAATATAAACTTCCAACATGGGGCTACTCTACTGACTTACATTGGTGGGAGCATGGCCCAACACTTGCTAGTTTGGGTATCATCTATAGCTCTGAGAATTTAATCATAGCTACCACAGTCCCTCACGGTATAAAGTGCACCTTATGTATCATATGACACTTACCAAGAGATCATGTTGAAGCCATAAGGTGCATCTGGGCCTTGATTCTTGGGGACTCACAACTGTTTTGCTATAGTATGAAATCCTCACCTGAAAGGCGCATTCTAACTTCAGCCAGATTCTATAGGTAGCATTAAGGGGCTATTCTCAACTATTAGTCCAGGCAAATTATGGATATACCTGTAACAAATTGAAATAGTTTTTTACCATGATTCTTTGGAGTCTTTAGGCATATAGCAATGACATAATAAAAATCTACATGAATCTAAAGCGGGGCAGACTGTTTTTAGAGGGGATTACATATTACCCATTGAAAACAATACAAAATGACAAAAAAAAAATCATATTGTTTAAAATAGACTAAGATTTGAGAATTTTTTCTGCAACAACTATCAAACACAGAAATATGAAAACTCACAAGGTGAACATTTTAATATCCTAATTTATCAAAAATCTTTTTTTTTCTCTCCAATTACAAGGGATTATAGGTAAATTTCTCAAATTTTGGCAAAAGAAGGATAAATTTCCTAATTTTTAATGAGAAAAAAATGATTAGATCAGCCATTGCTAGACAATAGATTTTCCTTAAGATTTCTGAAATATTCTTCAGATAATTTGCTTTTAAATAGGAGTAATTTTGATATGGAGTCCCATGCATAATTTTATACTTTTGGTTTTTTGAAATAAAAAAATATTTAAAAAATTAACTCAAATCCATATTCAAAGCACTGCATAATGGGTAAAATAGATAAATCCTTGGCAAAACATATGTGACCAGGCAAGCAAAAACACCCATCTGCAGGGAAACTCATTATCAAAGTTCATCTGAAGATCTTTAAAATGAGACATCATTGGCTTAAATATTCCTAGTAGTTATGTCAGAACCCCACCTTGAACATAGGTCGTTATTCATATTTGAAATTGATGATTAAGCTCTAAATACATTATAAACCATAATAATATCTAAAAACATGATAAATCAGCCTTTTTCGTAAAAAATACATAACAATATGGTGATTTTTGTCATAGATTTTGATCTAGAAGGAATTTTCCATTTCTGTTTTCAGATTTGGGTCTTTAGTGAGTTTCCCTGAAAATTGGCATAAAAATCTGCAAATTTTGATTATTGGAATGGTTGCCATGGCAACCAGAAACAGGCATATAGGCTGATTTCTCATGAAAAATGTTCATTTTACCTTCCAAATAGGGGTCATTTCTACCGAAAATGGTGCATTTTAAATGAGACCATTGAATTCTGCATTAAAAATTACCTCATTGCATTTCTACAATGGTTTTAGAGTAATTTTGCCTCTCAAATGCCCCCTGGTGGCCAAATGGGGAATTAAAAATCTGCTGCGGAGGGGTGTTCTCGTTGATGGGTCACATATTGTTTCAATATTTACCCTCAATCATTTTGAGCAGTATATCATGATTAAAGCATTGTCTAGGTAATATGATGGGTATAATTGTAAGGTCCAAAGGAATGTCAGAGAATGAAGAAAATAATTCAGATGTCAATATGACAAAATTTAAAGTTGTCATTATATGGACAGTTTTGATCAAAATCCCCCCAAATTTTTTGTAAACACTTTTTTTTAGGTATATGCCTACCAAAGATGATCTCAATCTGAGGAATAAAACCTATATGTGCAGAAACCTGTGCAGTAGGCTCAATTTCAATGGTAGCAACCCACCTTAATCATGTGTACTTTCTTTCGTTTCTCTGGTATACAAAGTGACAAAAACAGATGCAAAATAGTCTCCCACTTGGGGGTCATATGTTTATCTAGTTATGCCTACGAATTGTAAAGGCTGCTCAAATTTAAGATTAGCTCACTGCTGTGCTAACAAGGTGCCTCCACATAAAGCGCCACAATATTTATAATGGTTGTGTAGGTTTTGTTTTACCTGTTGCATTTGTATTCATATTTGCTACTTTGACTAGTGTAGGGGCTGGCATCGTTATATTATTGTGGATCACCCAAGATATGTGTTTGTGTGTTGCCTGTTCCTTCTATGCCAACCAGGTACAAGAGGGGGCAGCACCATGCCTCGCGTCCAGCTCCTACTAAGGAGCCGGGTGATCGGTAGAAGGGCACTGGACCTCGTCCAGTCAAGATGCATTACCTGACCTTCTGATTGTACATATTAAGGCCATCCAAGAGGTGGAAGTTGTGGGGTTTGCCCAACCCGAACTACTCATGTTGTGTTGGTTCTTATAGCTATTAAGCGAGCCGAAGAGCCACCCATAACTATATACAATAGAGAGAACCATTACACTAGTATGGCATGCCGATTGGGTAGACTCCACAAAAATGTTTTTGGTCGGAAAACTGGGTTTCGGGGTTTAAACTGGGTTTTTATGCCAATTTTGCATGTACAAACAAGTCTTTGCACCAAAATCCCGGTTTTTGCACCAAATACTCAGTATTTGCACCCTAAGACCAGGTAATCTGTGACCCATCAAATGAGTACACCCCTCCGTGGGGGATTTTTAATTCCTTATTTGGTCACCAGGGGGCATTGGTTTGTTGGTTTGTTTGTTTAGTTTTACGTCCGGGGGCCATCGAGGAATTACTCTAAAATCATTGTAAAAATACATTAGGTTAATTTTTGATGCAAAATTCAATGGTTTCATTTAAAATGCACCATTTTTGGTAGAAATGACCCATATTTAGATGGTAAAATGAACATTTTTCATGAGAAATCAACCTATATGCCTGTTCCTGGTTGCCATGGCAACCATCCCAATAATCAAAATTTGCAGATTTGTTTACCAATTTTTGGGGATACTCCCCAAAAACCCAAAACTGAAAACAAAAATTGAAAAAATTCCTTATAGGTCAAAATCTATAATAAAAATCTCCATATTATTATGTATTTTTTTATGAAATTGGCAGATTTATTGTGTTTTTAGACATTATTATGGTTTATAATGTATTTAGAGCTTAATTATTGATTTCAGATATGAATAACGTCCTATGTTCAAGGAGGGGTTCTGAAATAACTACTAGGAATATTTAACCAAATGATGTCTCATTTCAAAGATCTTGACATGAACTTTGATAATGAACTTCCCTGCAGGGGGGTGTTTTTGCTTGCCTGGTCACAATTCTTAAGCAAAAGTAAGTTTTTAACTCTGAAACTATGTTTCTTTTGTGTCTAATGACTGAATCTTAGTACCTAAACCTAGGTTTTAGTAACTAAAATTCAGGTTTTGTTCTCAAAGTAGGGGTTATACAAAGACTGGGTTTCGTTGCCATCAACACCATTTAGTATTTATAATTGTCATGCCACTTTTGCCTGCTGATCTCCCTTTCCACACATATCAAAATAACATAGTACAATAACATGGTCTTTAGTGAAGAACCAGACATGGGCACCAGAACCCAGATTTTGTCTGTAAAAACTAAGACACAGACAAAAATCTTGATTCAGGATGAAAAACTGTGTTCTTGACCTTGAAACCAAGTTTGTATCCTCAATGCTTGGGTAATGAATCAAAGACTGGCTTTTTGGCACAAAAACCTGGGTTCAACCTCAAAACCCCATTTTTTTTTTCTCAAAAACCTTTTTTTTTCACCTTAAATACCAGGTCTTCACATGCAAAAAAATGAAGTTCATGCACAAGGCATGTATTCTAGGGTCAAAAACAGAGTTTTTAGTGCAAAAACCCAGTTTTTGTCCTGAAAACCTACATTTCTCGAGCAAAAACTGGGTTTTTCATACTAAGTCCAACTTTTTGCCAGCAAAATCCAGGTCTTAAAATCAAAAACCTAGTTTTTGTCAAGTTTGCCCAATCAGCTTGCCATAGACTAGTGACATTTGACACTATGTGAGGAATAGAGTAAATTCAATCAAAAAGTTGATTGTGGATACTCTGTGGTATTTGAAATCTTGTGGACTGTTTTTGGACATTTTGTGATGATGGGTTGTGAACAGAGTGCATTGTGGATACCTTGCGGTTGTTAGCTGTGGACAAGTTGTATTTTACGGACACTCTCTGACAATAGTCTGTGGACATTACAGTTTTTATGGATACCTTGTACTTATATACATTGAGTTTTGATACAAATGATCAGTTTAGGGTCTAGAAATAAATAAAAGTCTCAAAGTGGACTACAAGGCTATCTAGTGGGAAAAGGGACAATGACTCACCATAAAAGAGATAATGGTACTTTTTACTGTAAAATCTATGCAAATGTTTAGCTGTGTAGAACCACAATTAGATGTTCAAAAAAGGGGCATCCTCCTATTCTTGTGAGATTAAAATGCATAAAATTAGTAGTATAAAGAAGTATGTTGAAAAGGTTCTATTATTTAATCATACAAGACAGGTGTATTGGAAGATCTTAAATACACCCAGTCACCTCTGTGTTTCCATTATGTATGCATAATTATGGCTATTTCCAGCTTGAGGCGCATACAAAGTACCTACATATGCCAAGATTTTTATGATGCAATACCTCATGATATGGATAGCTACCCATGCACATAACCCAGATGTGTGGCTTTATGTACATACCAGACATCAAGACACCGTGTCCAACAGAGTAAGATGCCATAGATGGCTTTATCCAGGATTAGGTAGCTACTTGGGGTAGATGTTCTAAATAAATGGAAATCTTAATATGTACTACAGAATAAAGAATACTGGTGAGTTATTAGCGACCTAATCATTCTAGGACTCTATCTTGGAGGTATAAAGAATTCTTGTGTATTATTAGCAACCTAATCATTCTAGACCTCTACCTTGAGGAGTATAAGGAATATTACTATGTCATTAGCGACCTAATTATTCTAGGACTGTAGAAACTGTACTCATATGAATAACCATGCATGTCTCGGATTATTTCCCCCCAAAAGCCAAGCCCCGTTTTTTTCTATAGATTTCCCCTTAAAAGAAACCCTTTTTCCTGGGGGAACCTTCCCCCTTGAATGATTTAAGATTCTATTCTTTTCCTATATATAACTCTAGTTTTAAGTCGCTAACAAATAGGTCACTATTGAATGTGAAGCTGTGATAAATTGTATGGGATAAATATGCATTATGTAATGGCCTTAGCGACCTATTTGTTAGCGACTTAAAACTAGAGTTATATATATAGGGTAAATCAAGAAACTAAAATCATTTAAGGGGGAAGATTCCCCCGGGAAAAAGGGTTTCTTTTAAGGGGAGAAATAAAAAAAATGGGGCTTGGTTTGTTTGGGGGGAAAGTTATGAATTTATGAAAATAGGTTAGAATGATCAGGTCGCTACCATTTAGAATGATTAGGTCGCTACCATGTAGAATGATTAGGTCGCTACTACCCTAAATAGGGGAATAAGGCTAATATTTAGTTTGGTAAATAATATAAGGAAGTGTATTTAAACTGAATAAGGGTCATATCTATTGTGGTAACTCCTCACTGAATAAGGGTTTGTCCTGTATAATTACATTGTGATCCCATGTTGTCTAAGGAAATTTGGAACACTTGTTTGTGAGATAAAATTTTGCAGGTCAGCTAGCATTCAAAACATTCAAATTTCATATTCAGGTCTATTTGTCGAGGTGGAAATGTCACTTGTTCTATTATTAAACAAATATATTCCTCTTGATGAAGAAGACCCTTATTCAGTAAGGAAGTCACCTTCTTTTAAATTCATACAAACTCCATTACTTCTGTGGAACTACCTAAACATGAACGTGCATTCCATTAGCTTCATTTGCGATCCATATTCTACTAAAAACCTTCAATTTAAGGAGTTCTTTAGGTAAGTTACAGACTTAAATATTCCTGAGCGACTTAAAGATGGAGAAGGCCTGATGGTATATGAAGGCAACATCAAAATTCCAAGTTTGGTCCAATATTTGCCCACTGGTCAAGCCTATCCTTTGTCAATATAAACTCCGAACATGGGGCTACTCTACTGACTCACATTGGTACGAGCATGACCCAACACTTGCTAGTTTGGATATCATCTATAGCTCTGAGAATTTAATCATAGCTACCACAGTGGTGAACCGTAACATTGAAACACTATGTATATCACTCAAATACCCAGGACATAGAGAGAAAGTGCTTGTGGTAGTATATAGACCACCAAAGGGTAAAGTGTTGGAGTGCTATGATCAACTAAGATTAATAGTAAATGATATCGAATGTAGAGGGAAAGAGTTATGGATCATGGGTGACATGAATGTGAATAGTCGCAGTCGAAATTGTATAAAATTCAGAAGAATGTCTACATTTTTAAAGGATACCGGTCTCAAATATTACAGAACTGCCCAGACATATTACCATACCTATGGGAAGTCAACCCTGGATCATTATTATACCAATTGTGACTGTGTAATGGAGGCAGGTCTACTAAATGACATCTGTGGCGATCATGTACCAGTTTATCTAATTAGAAAATTAGTGAAACTTGTTAAAAATCCAGTTAAAATTATCAGCACTAGGAACATGAGGTCACTTAATAAAGAACAATTTTGTAGGTTCATATCTGGTAAAGACTGGACAGACTGCATAGAGAATGACACAACTCCAGTAAATATATATGAAAAGGTAGTCAATTGTATTAAGTCATACCTGGATGAATATCACCCCGTAATAAAATTTAAAGTACGAGAGAATGACATATTCTTTGACGAAAGGGTTGGCAGAATGATCTCCAAAAAAAAAAGACTTTTCAGAAGGGCCAAACGCTGTATCACTGGTTATAGAAATGATTTGTTGGTCCGGGTAAAGGTACTAAAAAAGGCTATAAACCAACGCCTGGTATATAAGAAGCGTACTATTATGCTACAACTACTCAATAAATATAGAAAGGACCCAAAAAGTTTCTGGAAAATATTAAAGCTGGTATGGCAAGGCAAGGCAGTGACCCCGACAATGAACCTAGTGGATAAGAATGGTAATGTAGTACCAATGGTACAACTTGCAAATTATGTAAACGATTTTTATATCAATATTGGTAGTGACCTTGCCAGGGCATTTATAATCCAACCCTATCCTGATTTATTACCTCAGAGTGAGAACATTATGACACTGAGAAATTGTACTATTGATATATGTACTGACATATTAAAATCCATAGATTGGAGTAAGAATTCTTGTATTACAAATATACCTTGTAATATGGTAAAGGAATGTCTTTTAATGAAACCTGAATTACTTGAAAATTTTATAAATAGATCAATTACTGAGGCTAAATTCCCAGACTTGTTGAAAATAGGTTATGTGGTACCATTACCCAAGGATGGGTTACTAAGTGATGTATCTAATTGGAGACCAATCACTATGACTAATGTTTTCTCAAAACTTATTGAGAAGTGTATACACAGACAGCTAATGAACTTCATCATAGAAAATAATATAATAAGTAAAAACCAATATGGCTTCATCCCTGGTAAATCTACTGTTGATGCAACTTTTGGACTAATTCAATATTTGTTTGAAGCTAGGAATCGGAATGAATACTCTGTTATCCTGTTTTTGGATTTAAAAAAGGCATTTAATACTGTTAATTTAAATATAATGTTAAAGAAATTGAAATATATAAATTGTGATGATACATGTCTGAAATGGTTTGAAAGCTTTCTATGTAATAGATTACAATCAACAAGGGTTAATAACAATCTCTCTGACAAAAAGATTATGGATTTCGGAGTGGCTCAGGGCACAGTTCTGGGACCATTGATGTTTAATTTGTATCTAAATTCTATTGTATCAGTTATTGAACATTGTCAATATTTTCTGTATGCCGATGATGTAGCATTGGTAGTAAATGGGACTGATGTTGAAATAATGGCAAGTTTGTTACAGTCAGATGTTGATAGAATAGGTGAATGGTGTAAGACAAATATACTCACAGTCAATGTTAATAAGACCAAATTATTATGGTGTCACTCGCCAAGACAACGTATTAACCCTTTGGATATTTTCATGCAGGGTACTAAATTAGCTGTAGTACAAAGTTTCTCATACCTCGGTGTCTTAATAGATAGTGGTTTAACTTTTAAATCACATTGCAAAAAAGTAGACAAGATGGGTACAACTAAGCTGAAACAATTGAGAAACATAGTAAAGTATACTGATAGAGAAAATTCCCTGCGTATCTACAAACAAATGATTGTACCAACTTTAGAATACTGCAGTTATATTCTAGATAGTGGACCTAAGACCATTGTAGACCATATTGATGTAATCCAAAATCACTGCCTTAGGGCTTGTCTAAAAGTAAGAAATGCCCAGGATATGCATGTAGTTGATTTGCTACAGCAGTGTAAGGTGGACACCCTAGAGATAAGGAGAAGAAAGTCCTTGACATGCCTGATGTATAAATATGCACAAGATATAGATCATATATTGGTACCGCCTAGGTTATTAAGAGGACATGACAAAAAGAAGATAAAGGTGAATAGGCCGGTCTATGAATCATACAGAGTTAGTCCATTATATAGAGGTAATCGTCTCTGGGAAACACTGACGAGTGACGTACAACAGAAGGACACTCTAAACAACTTCAGAGCATGTTTAAAAGGAGATGTACTAAATACCTTGGGCAATGCTTGATTTATATGAACTTTATATGTGACTAGTGAAATTTCATATGATAGTTTCATGGAAACTACCTGAACTTCAATTATGACTCAAATGAACCTGTGTATAACAAATGTACTAATTATCCCATATGGCGACTTGTTGTAATAACTTATGTCTAAGTGTTTCGAGAAGCCAATAAACAGTGTTGAAACTTCAAAACTTCACGGTATAAAGTGCACCTTGTGTATCTGTAGTGGTTTTGGTTTTACTAGCTAGGCTCAAGTCTTGTTATTCGAAAGAAAAACGAAGACAGTTTTCCGAGTGTATGCCAACGGGTTTATTCAGTACACCTTCAGGTTACCCTATAAATGGTAGTTAGGGAAACATATCTTTACATGTAGCATGTATGGAGGCCTACATGGCCTCTGACGTAGCAGGTGAGCGCAGGGCTTTAATATGGATCCCTAGGTTTATCGCCAGGTCTCCCACGGATCCGGATAGGTGCTTCCACCTACCTGGAACCTCAAGAACACCAGGCGACAGGACTCACCCGCCGAACCAGACGGCACCAGATATTACTAGGATAAATATATACATCTACACTTCTCCCCCAGACAATAGGTAGGAGTTATAACTATTAGATTCTATATAGGGATAACATATACATTATGTCTACCCGTATAATAGAGTATTAATTATAGTATTACAACCACACCATAGTAAACACCAACATGTATTCGATAGTAATATCAACGTTACGGATAGTTTTACAATCTGGAGGTCAATTCAAGAAATGAATTACCCAATCAGATATATGTAACGGATCTGATTATATAAATAAGTCCTGATAAGGACTGATATAGAACCTCGTTTATGAATTCATAACATAAGACCTTGTCTTGAAAAAGACTATAAACATAACACTTTTACTTCCTGATACTTATTAACCCTAGTTCTGACAAGAATTATTTTAATATTACAATATTGAGTTATCACAATGCACTCGGGAACAAAAATCAATCGCCTATACATCAGTGTAGCCAAAGTGAGTTTTTTTGGGGTTTTTTTTAGAAAAAAATACACATATGTCTATACCACTGTATTTACAAATGAATTAATTCTTAGCACCAGGTAATATCTTTATATACCTTTATCGTATTATGAAATTACAATATCCTGGTGTATTAACCATATAGGTCTTACAGATCTATTATTTGAACACATTTGGTGTCTTATATTATCATATAATAATCACAGATCTGAACCCGTATAATATCAAACACCGAACTAGGATAACCAAGTTATAATTAGATTTGGTTTACAATAAACCTTTTACAAATATAATATGGTTAATATCAAACATAGGAAACAGTGATATGGTTTATACTTATTAACCCTAGTTCTGACAAGAATTATTTTAATATTACAATATTGAGTTATCACAATGCACTCGGGAACAAAAATCAATCGCCTATACATCAGTGTAGCCAAAGTGAGTTTTTTTGGGTTTTTTTTTAGAAAAAAATACACATATGTCTATACCACTGTATTTACAAATGAATTAATTCTTAGCACCAGGTAATATCTTTATATACCTTTATCGTATTATGAAATTACAATATCCTGGTGTATTAACCATATAGGTCTTACAGATCTATTATTTGAACACATTTGGTGTCTTATATTATCATATAATAATCACAGATCTGAACCCGTATAATATCAAACACTGAACTAGGATAACCAAGTTATAATTAGATTTGGTTTACAATAAACCTTTTACAAATATAATATGGTTAATATCAAACATAGGAAACAGTGATATGGTTTTTTAACATACTCATATAAATATATTCAACCTATAAGAAATCTAGTATCCGGATGCTGTCTTGGCGTTGAATAGGATGTGGTCGATGTAAATTAATCCGTTAGTGGTCGGCTCACCACGGGATGGATGTGTTAGTCTCTTATAAAAAGTAACACAGTACTTGATAGGGCAGCTACCCTAATCCTCTAGTAGTGCTAAAGTTCTTATAGTAATAGTGGTGTATATCTCGATGGATGGATCCTAAGACAATGGCACATGGGCCATTAATCCTGAAGTGAATGTCTGTAAGTGTCCAAATAGTAGTAGTAAACCTGTAGATATTCCAGAAAATATCTCCAAAGCTATTGTAAAATTTGAATAAAACCTATCCATCCAGGTGTAGATAAACATCATAAGTAGTAGGACAGGGATTAGGAACAGCAAATCCACATCTGACAGCATCCGTAAGCAGCATCTATATCTATTTGGATGATACAGGGTATCCGAGGCTAGGTCATTAGAATGTATGGAGTTTCAGATAATATACCACATACTCTGTATAAATTCCAGGCTAAATGACTGGTTATAATATGGAACCTGGAAACACACTAAGCTGAATGCTTAATATGTTTCTTCTTCAGAAGGGCTAGAGTGGATTCGGGAGTGCCATCCTACTCATCCAAATCCACTCTGAACACTCTCATGAATTTAGTATTCAATCTAGTGTTCCTATGAACTTCCTCTTTGACAAGTTTTTCGAGGACATGGACATCCATAGCTGATTGCTCCTTAGCAGCCCCAGCCTCCTCTTCGAGTGATTTTACATCAACTTTTGTTTCGAGGTGCTGCTTTTCAGCATTACTTACTTCCTGGAAAAACAGCAGAGTGTAGTTCAGAAGACTCTGATGGTAATCTGTGGCTCTCTGGTTTACACATTTCTCCCAGTGAGAGTAGATGGCCTTTTGGACATCCGCCTCTCCCTGATGAGATTTTTCAAACCAGACTTCTGCCGGACTAGTTATAATAGTTAATGGTTTCGGGGTAGCAGCAGCAGCAGGTGGTGTAGCACCCGGAGGAGGTCCCTGCATACCTGCTGCAGTGTCTTTAGTGGTTCCGGGGGTTGGGATAGCCGGTAGGGAAGACGTACCTGGATCTGAACTGTAGGGATACAGTATCCGGGTGCTAAGTTCTGCCTCATACTCATGGGTATTTTTCCTGGGTAATTTGACCTGCTGATCCAGAGACGGTAGCAGGGGCAGGCTTCTTAGTTACCAAACGCCCACCTCTGCCTACACCTAGAGATTGACTCTCAGGTCCGGGTTTCTTAGACATAGTCCGATATGCCTTCTTGTCCAGTTTGCCCGGATTCTGTGCAGCTGAGGAATAAGATCCAACAGGCCCAGGCTGTTTGAAGACAATAGGCGCATGAGACTGCTCGTGCGGATGACATGCCAGGGGGGATCTGGAGCGATCCTTCCTGTCATTGCTACGGGCTTCTGAACCATTACCGGATTCACCCCGGTTATGATCTCTCCGATTCCTCTCTCTGGCACACTTACCCTCTTGGCCAGGTTCCTTTCCATAGGCTCTTGTGCATATCTAATTTCTCTCGGCCTGTGGTGAGGACGATCTTCGCTCTAAGCTTAGATTCCTTGGATTTGCTGACCTCACAGAGGACCTGGTCACCTGGTATGATCTTAGACCAGGCTTCCGCATCAAGCTTCTCCAGTTCATGCATAAGCTTCTGATGAAGTTCCAGCACTTTCTCCCGGGCCAGATCTAGCCCCTCCGAGTGACCTTTCTTCTGGTGTCTTACCAGATCGCTACGCCGGTTATAGGTAACCATGGTAGTGCATTTTTTCCCTTTCTTGTCAATCGCCAGATCACAGATGTAAACCAGGTGGTGGTGAAAGTGTGTCTCAACGAGATGCCTTTGGAACCTAGTAGATGTACTCCCGGTTTTGACAGACTCATCACTCGCATCTTGGCAGATGGAGAATTGGCAGGTTTTCTGACAATCACCGTACCATTTTTTCAGTGCCCAGCGGAGCTTACGCTTCTGAGTCTTGGTGTAATCAGAAGCATTCAGCATAAGCCATACTTTCCTATAGGCTTTGCTCGGATTTGGATCCTCATCAGACAACCGCATCCAGTCTTCATCATCTGCCCCGCCGGGTCCGGGACAGGCATACAGAGGAGCCCCATCCTTCTTTCTGTATCCATATATGCAGTCCATGAAACAGGTAGCTACCCGTTCCTTGAACCCTGACCTCGCATTTCCCCAGCATTCTGCTTCTGTTTGATTTGATGGGGCAGCATCCTCATCACATTCAAATGAAGATTACTCTTCTCCAGATGAATCCACTTGCATGAAGTCCTCTGTACTCCCAATAGTAATCAGCTACTAACATACTTCTCTGGTTTCACAGAATCCCGGAGATGCTTCTTCTTGCAATTAGAAGATCTCCTGTTCTTGGACACTTCCCTCACCTTCCTGTGAAAGGTGAGAGAACTGTCCAAGCCTTAGCTTCAGCTTCAGGTTCAGGATTCCCAGAAGGATCCTTACCCTTAGCTTTTGGACTAGGACCCACAGCAGAGGTACCACTGGTAGAATGCTTGGGATTATCCAGACTCCTACCAGCTAGTTTCATCACCAGGATGGGAGGGCCTTTGGTTTCCCTCAGCTTCCTCTTCTTCTCAATCCTGTCCAATTCATGCTGTGCTCTGTTTTCTTCTGTCACTCTACAAGTGATGATGATTTTAAGAGCACCATCTCTGTCTAAGGCAATCATAGAAGCGTTTCGAGTGTGCTCGATTTCGGCTTCTACAATGTAATAGCCGTCATCTGAGAGTTTGGAAGTCATACTGGATGGTATCTGGATGTGGGTAGATTTGCCCAGCTTTGTCGGCTATACAACCTACCCAGTCTACATCCGTATGTGTCATATTCCATGTGGACCTATCAGGCTTCTGATAGACTCCTGTGGTAATAGCTCTATTGGTCTCCGGATCAACCATCAATCAGCGTTGGTACCAGGTCCAATTGGCAAGCCACTCCAGTGGCGTCCTCTCGAGTTGATGTATAGGCATTACATCCTCGATAGCCTTAAGGATCAGGGGGTCTACTCCAATAGGCTCCCTATCACTGGTCACTTGATTCTGTAATTCCGGATGGATATACAGATATCTCCCATAATATGTAGCAGGTAATCAGGAGTCCCCTACATCCATAGCATCCTCCTGAGTCTCAGTATCTTTGGTCTCACCTTGCGCATCGGTTTGACGATCGATCTGTTTGGCGGATTCAGGGTTAGTAGTATCTGAAGGACGATTACCTTGATGTTCTGCAACTTTGGTTTCGACTGTTTCTGTTGGCGATGCAAGCAGGGAAAAAGCGGCTCCTGGATTGTCCGAATTGAACTCCTCCAGTCTCTTTTCAAATGACTGATCTGTGTGGGGTGTATCCACTTCCATCAGTTCATCCTCCTCTGGTGTCACAGGGGACAAGTCCTCATGGATGAGGGATTCAGTAGCGGGCGTCAGCTTATCCTGGTCGCTGGATAGCTTCGCCGCGGTTACAGATTCCTCAGCCATGGCGGGAAGGAATCGAATTCTGGAGGCTAAGCACTCCTAGCCTGACTTAACGGCATCAGAAGCCGGTACAGCACGGAGTCTTCTCCCAAAGGCCTTGACTCTGTCGGGGCTAGCACCTTTAGAAGCAAATCAGAGAGCGGACGAAAACTTCGTCCGCCTCAAAGCACTACCAAAAACAATATGGCGATACATAAGGTTCCGTGATGTCATTTCCAAGCTCGAAATAGGGGTCACGAGAGGTCAGCCGAGACTGGATGCAATGACGTCACACGCCTAACACGTGCAGACCGCAAAAATATAAACAAATGATTGTTTTAGGGTTATTATCGCTCATGCTGTTGACTCATCTGGGGATTTGTGTGGAGTTTATGGAAAGCTTTAGGTAATACACCGGATTATCCATCCACTACTCTGGTATATCATACAGCGATGACAAACACACCTTTCAGGTCAGTTGCTATGCTCTGGCACACATATGTAACATTGAACACGGTTACAGGACATCACACTCATTGTGTTTACGGGTTAGGTCACTGCAGTCCTCTGGGCCAATCTAGGACTGTGGCGGACGATTACCCCCTCATCAGGTAATTCCTTTCCAGACCCAACAGTTCGAAGAGCCTGTTCTAGGGGTCCTGTAGCCTTCAGGACTCCTTTCCTCTTCTTGCCGCCTACACCCGCCGAGTCTTTGGTAACGTTGGTGGGTTCCCCATAGGTACCTTTTTAGGTCTGCCCCTTTTCCTTTTGGGTTTCGGGTTAGCTTCCTGGTCAGGGATTTAATTTATATTCAGAACCTTATTGAATCCTTTAGCATACATTTCTGTGGAGGTTTCTCTCCCAGACCATATTCTTAATCTAGCGACATTGGACTTATAAAATCGTCCAATGTCAGATTTTATAATCACCGTACAGTAACTTATAACCTGAGTTACAGTGAACGGACCATCCCAATTGGAGGCTAATTTAATGTTTCGCAGAGGTTCGTGTAACCTCCGGGTTTGAACTTTCTCATATAAAAGTCCACATTGTAGTCCAAGTCAATTCGGACAGATTCGTAAGCTATTTTGAATCTGTCCCTTAAACATTCGACAAAAACTACATGACAAAGTAGTTCAGGGTCCATACCTACGACTCCGAACACCAAATCGGCAGGCATTATCAAATCTTACAGATTTGGGGAACAATTAGTACTCGAATGTACGGTACTGTTATAAGCATGTTTTACAAAGTGGCATTGCTTATCCCATTCATATATATTCTCATTCACTAGTGATTTGAGAACTTGGATTAGGGTTCTATTAAGTCTTTCTACTAAACCGTCACTCTAAGGGCGATACGGATTAGTCCTAGTCTTACAAATAGCTAAGTATTCGCACATACTTTGCCATGAGTCAGACTCAAATTCTCAGCACCCAGCCTCTAACAAAGACTTTAGCACATGTCACAGCTTTATGATCCGGTAGTGGAAAGACTTTCGTATACTTGGTATAATAGTCACACACTAGCATCATGCAGGTGTTTTCATTATCAGTTTTATTAAATCCGCTAATGATGTCTACACCAACTTGGGCAAATCGTACTCCAAAAAACTCCGGTGAGAGAGGTAATTTGCCCATTCCGGGTCCTGGTTTTTTTTTAAAACAATCAGGACAGGTGAGAATCCACCTTAACAGGTCTTGTGACATTCCGGACCAGTAGTATTTCCGAGACAGACGTGCTAGAGTGGTCATCTTATGTCTGTGACGATAATACATAATGTCACGCCTCATTACATGTGGGATAACCACTTGCATGAATCTCTCACCATTCCTACATGGCTTCCATCGGTATAAGATACCCTTTCGGACTTCTAGCTGGGCCCATTGAGCAAGAAATCTTTCCAATGAGACTACCGGTCTGGCTGGACGTATACCCTTTGGTACCAATTGTAGTAGCTTAGCAGTTATCGAGTCAGCTTCTTGGTATTGTTTTATGCTATCCATAGACCAATCCAAGATGCTGGCTATCCGGGTTTCAAATGGTTTTCAAATCCCAGCTAACACTGCTCTATGTGCTCCACAGTCAGTACAATCCGAATAATCACATTTCTGAATTGGTATCCGTGACAAGGCGTCTGCATTAATATGCTTCACTCCGGGTCTATGCTGAATTTGACAATGTTCTAGTCCATATTCAAACAGGTGAGCTAGCCATCTGCCTAACATTCCTTCAGCATTTCGGAAGTTTAACAGCCATTTTAACGAGGAGTGATCCGTACGTACAGTAAAATCAGTTCCCCATAAGAAACTTCTTAGTGTACACTACTACTGCTAACAACTCACGTTTGGTTGTGCAATAATTGTGTTGAGTTCTACTCAAAGTATTACTAGCAAATGCTATCGGTACTTCTACTCCATTTTGGACCTGTGATAGAACAGCACCAATGCTTTCGTTGCTAGCATCCGTATCCAGTAAGAAATGATCTGTTTTATTCAGATATTGCAATACTGGAGTATGCGAGAACAGATTTTTTAGCTTTTTAAAAGCTTAATCTTGTTCATATCCCCAAGGAAATTTTTCCTTGGTACTTCCCGGGGTCCAGTTAGTCAGAATCTGCAAAGGATAACTAACCCTAGAATAATTCAGAATAAACTCCCGATAATAGGAACAGAATCCCAAGAATAACCTGACTTCTTTCGGGGTTCTGGGTCTGCTCCAATTTGTAACTGATTCTATTTTCTCCAGATCAGCCTTTATTCCTTCATTTGAAATGATGCGGCCCAAATAATTCATGGAGTGTTTGAACAAATGATGTTTTCTTAGGTTTTAGACCATTAGAAATGATTCGTTCCAAAACTAACTTGAGGTTATGAGAGCATTCTTCGAATGATTTTCCAAATACTATCATGTCATCAAGGTATACTAGACACTTTTTCCACAGTAGATCACTCAACAGAGTTTCCATCATTGCTTGTAAGGTGGCTGATGCATTGCACAAACCAAAAGGCATAACATTGTATTGAAACAGTCCGATATGGCTAGAAAATGCAGTTTTCTCCATATCTGTAAGAATCATTCCTACTTGCCAATATCCGGATTGTAAATCTAGAGTACAAAACCAGCTATTACCACCTAGGGAATCGATGGTCTCATCTATTCTGGGCAATAAATACAAATTCTTTTTCGTTGCGCCATTCAACTTCCTGTAATCAACACAGAATCGAATGGTACCATCTTTTTTGGTTACCATGCATACGGGACTACTCCAGGGACTATTAGAACGATGATCACATCCTGTTCTAACATCTTATTGATCTCCTCTTCTGTGACTCTTTTCTTAGCCAGAGGTAATCGTTGATACAGAATTTTGGAAAGCATCTCCTGTACCGATATTATGCAAAACCTTAGTGATTCGCCCTAAAGGTTCACCAGGTTTAGCAAATGCATTCTTGTATTGCTCCAACAACTTATTCCTCTTATGTTCTGGATCCTCGAGGAGGGTTTTCTCATACAACTTTTTCAAATCGTCTGAGATATCCTTGGGATCATTGGCCTTCGGTAATTTAAGGCTACTATCTGTGACCGTTTCGGAAAGTGTTACACTTCCAAAAACATGCCCCTTCTTTAAATAGATATGAATGTATATAGACGTTGCCTGTACGTTACCACAACCGCAGTTCAAAGAGGCCGCTCCTTTGGCACCACCTGCCTTTTATGCCAAGCACACACTCTCCCCTGTGTGGTCACTTCCAGGATACAACATGTGTCCAGGATTTCAGGCGCCCCTGGTCCCTGATTGGTCCAGTGCCTCTAAGCCTGTATATGGTGAGTGTGAGTAAAAAGTTATATTCAATGACTCCTCGCTATTGTTAGATTATATGTGCTCATTCTGGGAGAGGTTCTTTTATGATTTTTAGAAACCATAAAGTATTTTTAAAGTGCTCTTTGTATCCCGGTTTCGATCATAGATATCATCAGGTGATACTGTATGTACCAGGCAGTCAGAGTTCCCTCAGACTAAAAATAGATGGGGATATACCCCATGTGTTGGTGTGTGTTTGGGTGAGTGGAAGCACTGCTGTGTGCAGTCCTATATAGGGGTGGTGCTAGACCTATCTTCAAATAGATAGGTCTAGTACTCTGGTTCAAAATTGGTACTACCGTCCAGGATGCGTTAGCCACGATAGTATCCACGGACATTAATCTGACACTAAACAAGGGTATCACATCCGGCTCTGTTACTGCGGTCTGATTCCTAATCGTGGGAAGTAGAAGTAAATCACAAGCTACTCCCGCAGGAATCCGGAGAGTTTGTGCCACTGAGGTCATACTACTTACTTGGCGCAATACACACCTTACTTTCACAGGAAACAGGTATTTCACACTCAGTACTCCAGACTGTGGTTCCAACATCACACCATACAATGATGCGAAATCTAACCCTAATATCCCTTCATCTGATTTATCCGCAGTGGTTGCACCCATGACAAAGTCATGTATGCCATCTTACTGTAGCTTCAAACATGTTCTACCATACATTCGCATTCTACCGCCGTCGGCCATCTGAGCACTTCCTCCTGATAGGGGAGTTTCATGCACATCCGGGATAAGATCGTAGAATTTCCTGGAGACACAGGGAAGGCGTATCCGTAACAACAGGAATCTCATTGTTAGCACCAGGAGTCAATCCACATCCTTTCAAGTATTCCAGACAAGGATGACCCAGGGGTAGGTGGGCACTACCAACCCTGGCTAACTCGTAGCTGTCTACCTCTTCACCGATACTGGGTTTCCCCTGTGCTCCCTGGGCACCTGATATATCAGGTTCCCTAACCTTCCGGATTCCACTCTTTGATCCGGTGTTAGGCAAATTTGCTTCTATATGAGAGTCTGTATCACGGTTGGTGATACTATGGCAAGTAATGTCACTGGGATCCTCTTGCTTGCCCATCAAGAGACCCCACTTCAGTTTTCCTCTGTATTAACAATGGAAAAACTGCCCTGTGATCTAGGCATAGGTTTCTCGGCTGTACATTTGGCAGCATAATGCCCCAGAGTTTGACATCTGAAACATCTCCTCTGAGATTTACCCACCCGGGTGAGAGAATCCTCTTCCAGATCCTCCATACTGTGCGTCCGAATAATAGCTATTCTGACCATTTCCAGTATTGGTTCGTCCAGAACCTCCGGATGGGCCTTGGCCACTGGGTACAGATTGTGGAATGTAAGTACTTTGAGTCACATTCCCTCTCAGGCCTGTTATTGCAATCTGGGATAAAGGTACAGGCTGAGAAGTTATCCTTGGTTGGGACGGCACAGCATATTGATTAGGTAGGTATCTGTGCTCGCATTACGTTCGGACTGGGAGCAGGATAAGGGAATCTGGGTCCTGCCGGAGTGCTATGTCTGGGTTGCGAATAATAAGAGGGAGGTGTCAGCAAACCTCTTACTGGAGCCACTGCCTGGGGTACAGGTGGTGGAGTCGTAATCTGTGTGGTTACTACTACAGGAGCACTGGTCCGAGGCCGGTTTATTATGCCACTCAGATCAGGTACAGGTTTAGAGTCATAATCCTTCTGGAATGATTGGCTCATTTCTTGGAGTTTGTTTTTTTCAATCTGAAGATCATTCAGATAAGTATTCTTCTTCTGTTCAAATTCTTTTCTTAATCCAAGAAGTTTGTGTTCTAGTTGCTCTTTTTCTGTGGCGACTTCATCCTTCGCCTTAACCAAAACATTTAGTGTTTCGTTTAAGGTGACATAGGTGTCATTCATTAGGAAGACATCAGTTTCTTTTAACTCCTAGCCTTCAAGTATGTTGTATGTTACATCACCTATGACACTATAGTCCCATATTGGTAGACGTGGTCTTAGGACATCATACGGAAGTTCTCCAAATGTTACTCTTTTGGTAGGCATAGGAGCCTGATGTTCTGGGTTGCAAACATCTCCTTTAAGATTTATCCACCCGGGGGCGTCTCAGAGCTTCTGTCAGACAAGTGACTAAGGTCTCTACCAAATCTGTAGCCACAGTTGGAGTACTTACAGTTTTAGTTACCTGGGGGCGGCAAACAGTAGGTTTATAAGTACCCGGTTTACTCTTGTCTCGCATACTTATTTTACAATACCGCTTTTGGCAGTAATATTTGCCTGCGATTTGAACAGATGTGTTCCCCATTTTCATCAGACACATACTCATCATCAGAATTGACATCCTGCAACTCCACAGGAGTTATATGCGATCAGATCCTTCAAGTCTTTTATCTTTTCCCTCTGGGACCAACCGCGCTTAATGATATAAGGGATCCATGCTTACAGCGACTGGCAGGTGAAAAAAAAATAAAAAAAAAGAGAAATACCCTACCGAGTGAAGGTCTCTGTGAATATGGGCTTAAATCTGTTTTAAGTCTTTGATCGATTGAAACCTGCAGTAAAGAGGTTTATCTCGGACAGGGTACATAAGGGAGAGTGACTGCTTGTCCCCATCACACTTTCTCTGCCTCCTTCATCATGGAAACACTGACCACTCTACAGACTGTCAACTTTGAGAACGCAAGAACTGTTATAGCATCACTATATCCCCCCATGGCAATGGACTTTTCTGTTCGAAGATCACGCTCACGCCGCTGCCAAAGATCATATCGACCCATGTCTATGGTTTAACAACATTGCTGATGAAGGTGCTACTACTGGTGATGGTTGTGGTGGTGGTGATGATGATGACGGTGGTGCTACTACCTCCTTCACCACTCTACAGACTGTCAACTTTGAGAACCCAACAACTGTTACATCATCATTATATCTCTCCATGGTAATGGATGTAGATGATTTTCTGTTGACAGATTACGCTGCTGACGCCGCCAAAGATTATATGGACCCGTCTGAATGGCTTAATCTTTCTGATATAGGTACTATTGCTGGTGGTGATGACGGTACTACTGGGGGTGTTGCTCTACAGCCTGTCGACTTTGAGAACCCAACAACTGTTACATCATCAGCATATCCCCCCATGGTAATGGATGTGGACGATATTATGATGACAGATTACGCTGCTGACGCCTCCAAAGATTATATGGACCTGTCTAAATGCTTTAATCTTGCTGATTTAGGTACCATCACTGGTGGTGATGATGGTACTACTGGTGCTTACGCTAACGAGGACTTTGATATCAATGCGTACGAATGGTTGAAAGCTGCTGAAGCTGGTGCTGCTGCTAATGCTGCTGCTGGTAGTGATGGTGCTGATGCTGGTGCTGCTGATGCTACTGCTACTGCTGCTGCTGCTGCTACTGCTACTGCTGGTAGTGATGGTGCTGATGCTGGTGCTGCTGATGCTACTGCTACTGCTGCTGCTGCTGCTGCTGCTGAATACACACCCCTTGTTACACCTGAACGTACAGACATCGCAACCACTAAAATAGGTAAACTCACCGACTATCAAGCCAGTTTCATTAATTTCTTGTGTCGCCACTACTGCTTGTAGGGTTGTACAAGATCGTCATATGTTGTTCTAACGTTTAAGGTAGTACTACTACCTTACCTACTTGTATATTGTTTAAGGAGGAAAAATGTGTACTTGCGACCTGTCTTACACATGGGAAATAATCAATGCAACAGTTGTGTTGTTTTTTAAAGTGTCGTTGTTAAAACAACATGTATGTAAAGGTCTCGTTTCTAATGAGTCATTCGATTCATTGAAAGAGTGTTTCAACGATGTTTTCTGGAAAGTTACCAATGTCTTTGCAGATAGATGTATAGGAGTATATCAATTTCACAATCAGGAAACCTGTCCTCTCATCAAAAGACGTTATACGTTAGAACCTACCAATGCTTTCATATTTCTTGTCGAGAAAAACTCTGACCTTTTACGACACCTGTGTTGTCATGACTCTGAGAAAATATTCAACACTTTCTGTCAAGAGTGTTTAGATCCTGTGCTCTGTAGCGAGTTTCATTTTGAAAATATACAGAACGCTCTGCTAAGGAGTGTCATGTCCGCACAAAGTGAATAAAATACTTGGTATTATACTTCAGTAGATTTCTATTGCAATTTAGATGAATTGTGGGCAGGAAGAATGACTTACACCATTCCTACATTTCGAATCCTCACATGAAAATCGTATACAAAGATTACACTATGTACAGTCTGAATTATGATTGAAAGTCAATGTATATACTTGTAAATATATTTTATCAAATAAAAATATAAAAATTGAAAAAATGATTTGCATTTGCATAATTATCCCTGCCCACTTGACCACCCACTAATCCCCTAATTAGGTCACATAACCAAGGTTACCAATAATACTGGCCTCTGATTGGCTGAGAGGTGGTCATGTGACCCCCTAAGTAGATCATGTTACCATGGCAATGGGTCATGTGACCAAATGGAGCCCTCTGATTGGCTGAGAAGTGGTCAAGTGACCCTCTAAGTAGGTCACGTTACCATGGCAACAGGTCACATGCCCAAATGGAGCCCTCTGATTGGCTGCAGGTCGCGTGAGTAATAAACAGTACTTAACTATAGTCCCGTTCCGATACATACTATACTACTCAAGTGCCTGTTGCTAGACACACAATGTTGTTGATTTATGTTGCTAGGCACCCTATGGAACATCTGGTTCTTAGTTTTAACTGTAACTATGGCATCCTGTGGCACTTCTTACTCAAATAGACTGGTCCTTGCATATATAACAAGGAGAAAATTCAAAAATGAAGCAGAAAAAAATAATGTAATTTTCGCTAATCAGTCAATATGAATTTATCAGGACCCATAAGACTGGCTTAACTCCTAAAATTTCATCATGTTAATTTGGGTTAATTTTACCAGATAGTATCAGGGATTACAGTATATCATCCCTTAGAGATACATTTGGCTTAATCAAAACAGAAAGAATCCTGACCCCATATCATGAGGGATGATTTGCCTTTGAAATGTTTTTTTTAACATGGGTTTTGAAAATATTTGGTTGAAAGAGTATTATATCCCTCCTCGGGCATATCTGGGTTAATATAAGAACAATACTCAAGAATTGGTCTTATGGTCTTTGTATAAAATAATATAGCATAATCTCTAGTCAAACATTTCCTTGCTATTGCTAACCAAAAAACTGTCTTTACACTTTTGAATTTTGGTTGAGCTGCTAAACCACATAAGTTCTGTTTTCCTTGGGTTAACAGACAGCCTTTTTGTATAGACCCATTCTTTAAACCGTGTTACTTCACCATCTAAAACAGTAATAACAGCATCAGATGATTTATCAGCATAACAATGACAATATCATCTGCATACATTTTAATCTTTGCTTTTTCTAGAATTTCCACAGCATAATCTATATATGACTCTGTCTCACCAATGTGATGCAACTCCGTCGGGGAGGTCTCTAACCGAGGTTTCTGACCGAGGTTTCTGACCGGGGTTTTTGACCGAGGTTTCTGACCGAGGTTTGTGACTGAGGTTTGTGGCTGAGGTTTCTGATTGAGGTTTCTGACTGAGGTTTCTGACCGAGGTTTCTGACTGAACACCAAAGTGCTCTGAATGGAAAAATTATTTTGATGATGCTTAGAACAATACTTCTTACATGTGTTTCCAAAAGAAAAAAAAAAGTTTTTTGTCACCCCATTTTATCTACGGCAAAAAAAAAATTCTTCTTTAGTGGTGTAAGGTTTCTGACCGGCCAACTTAAAAGGTCCATAGAAAGTGGAAGAAAAGTATTTAACTTTAAAATAAAAAAAGAAATGGGGTCCTCTTCAGTACCAGAACAGATTATTTGCATTAAATCCTGTTAAATATTCTTCATGTATGTCTTTTTCAGTTGAAAAAGACATCTGAGACCACCTTTAAAAGAGAAATTAACGTCCCCTTTTTTTCATGTTTCCGTCATGGTGACATTTTAGCTAGATAACTCTGTTTTCTCTTTCCAACTGGTAGAGGCATGTATCAGGTACATCCCAGTCTTTCTTACAGGGAGAAAGCCCTTTCCTTGCTGTCTCTAACAGCCAAAAACCACCAAGCAAAAACCTCGTCGGTCAGAAACCCTTCATTAGTGGCTATGGTCAGAAACCTCGTCGGTCAGAAACCTTATACTATGGCTTCGGTCCGAAACCTCTTCATGCGAGCATAAAGCTTGGTCATACAAGTATAAATTTTACAGGTCTCAGGTAGTCTTGAGTAGTCAGGAAAACATACACCCGATCTACACTTAACATTGGAGCTGTGTTCTTGTCTCACCCATCTCACATGACCCATTCCTGTTTTTCATTCAAAGGAAAAGCTCTCCAAATTACTTTAAAGCACTTAAACAATGATCTTTTTATTTATTTTTCTTTTATGTCTGTTATACCTTTCGTTACTTAGTAAGACAACGTGAAAAGAAAGCAAAGGTTCATGAGTTGAGGACCTGACTTGAGTTGTCTCGTGAGGAGAAGAAGAGTCAGATGGAGATCCAATAGCCCTCCTGCTTAAGTGGGCATATCCAGCACAGATTTTTTCAACACATTCTCTTTGTAACTGAATAAATCATATGACAGTAACATTTTGTATCTTGAGATGTCATTTTTCATACTCTATTTGTCTGTTCTCAGAGAAAAAGAAGGTCTCGTTTCAGTTTGAGGACCGTATCCATGAAGTCGTTTCAGTCAGTTACCATTGGTCACAAGTAATGTCTCAATTTCTGTGTAACAAATATAAGGTGGAGCGCCTAGTCCCACTTAAGCCTAGTGAACCCACAGTTGGCTGCAATATTGTCAACATTCAGCCGGTCAGAAACCTCCTTCATCGATGATCCAATGTTCGCAGTGTGTGTTGTAAAGACATCACTTTCTTCTTTGGTCGTTCAATTTGTGCTATGGCTTGATCGATGATATCAACGACAGCAATAGTCTTGCCTTTGTTCTCCCCCCCCCCAATGCAGGCAAAGCAAGCCTCCTTCCTGTGTCTGTCTGATGATCAGAAAACTCGTCGGTCAGAAACCTCACTGGTCAGAAAGCTCTATAGAATGTGTGGCGGTCTCTATGTGCATGCCAACTTCTATACAGAGACTGGTTTAAAAAAATACTAGCTGTTCTCTGGAAAGAGGTTGATCAGGCGTTGACCGGTCCTAAAAGAACACTAGCTGTACTCCAGAAAGAGTTTGATCAGGCATTGACCAGTCATAAAAGAACACTAGCTGTACTCCGGAAAGAGGTTAATGAAGCACTGACTTGTCATAAAAGAACACTTGCTTCCCTCAGAAAAGACATCTATCAGGCAGACACAAGTCTTCTTCAACATACCATGGTCCACTGTAACTTAAAATAAGAATACTTTGTCCTTCAATAGTATACAATATCCACATTACAAGAGACAAAGCCGGGTTTCCTAGGGGCTAACGTCCCAGTTAAATCCCCAGTCAACGTATTTCCTAACCCAGCTAGCACAACTCGTGCAATTTATGTCATTCTTACGTGAAAACTCATGTGATTTACGTAAAAAAAGACATACACGGGCTTGGTGTTCCCAGAAAGGTTCCAGCTCAGTCAAGAAGTGGAGCTTAAACTGGTCGGAGGTGAGCTTCTTCTTCACCAGGACAGTGTGGTACACAGGCCTCCCTTTGTAATTTCTCTCCTCTGTCTCCCAACGCTTGAAGCTGATAATAGAAGAAGGTATCAACTGCAGACGGGCAGCCAATTAAGCGTCTGTCAACTCCAGGAGTTGTGAGGTACGGTTCGGCAAAGCATCCACAGCCTCCAGCAGCATCCCCATTTTCGGTGTGGCTTGCAGAGATGGCCCTCTTGAGGAACACAGAGGTGAGCACTGTCCTTCTGTCTCGTGCCTTGCAAAAACTAGGGAATGATACACTGAATGCTGTCTCCATGACAAACTTCTTGTGGAGATTCCTGAGAGAGTCAACAGGAGCTACTACTGGGACAAAGTCTCCTGTTGTTTTGTGGAAGTACTTCTTGTCGGGATCACATTTAACTGTTATCCTCTCATTGCAGGAACTCGTTCACTACCTTCTGCTTAGATTCGGAGATGTCCTTTCTAGATGTAGCCTTTTTTCTGAGCTTCGTAGGGAACACCGAGCTCCGGCAAAGGCGAAGGGCTCTGGCTATAGCCAATTTCTGTCCGTGCCTTTTTCTAGAACCGCCAGGTCAAGGACTGAACACTTTTTTCTTTGTCTCACTATCTGAGTGTTTCAACTGTTCTTTTATTTCTACCAGGTGAATGAGCTTATTCAGTTTGGATTTTTGACTTGCAGCTCGTTCCAATTCCCTAAGTAGATGCAAGGTCTAGGTGTGGACAGAGGCTTCCAGAGGGTCTAGTTCTACCTGAGAAGAGTCAGGATCAGGGTGATCAGGTGGTGGGGTATCAGAAGGTTACGGGTCGTCACTGGGACAAGGTGACATCTGCATGGTGATATCCAACAGAGCCTGTCCTTCCTTGTCTTCCTGGGACTCACCAAAGGTGTTGGTACTGGGATCAACCCACTGGGGACACAGTTCAACTTCTGGGTAAGGGGTATCAGAAGGCTGCTGGTCGTCACTGGGACAAGGTGATGCCTGCACGGTGTAATCCGACAGAGCATGTCCTTCCTCATCGTCTAGGGACTCACCAGAGGAGTGTGTTCTGGTATCAACCCAATGGGGAGGCTGTTCAACTTCTGAGTGAGGGGTATCAGAAGGCTGCTGGTCGTCACTGGGACAAGGTGATGCCTGCACGGTGTAATCCGACAGAGCATGTCCTTCGTCATAAGAGTTCTATGAAGTAATAGAGGGACAGAAGACTGGGTCTTGTGGCAATATCTCTCCCTCTCCTATATAAGAGGACCCTTCGCTGTCTGTAGGTAAAAACACAGGGTATTTGGCAAGCAAACTGTACATGTCAGAATTACAAGAAGAATGTGATGTCTCACTGGGACAGAAGACAGGGACCTCGGGGAATAACCCTTCTTGCCAGCTCACCTCTTGTCATGCCTGAGTTTCATCCATGTCTGACGTGGAATCATAGTGAGATACATTCACAGGGGAGACCTGTCAGGTTGTGTCAACAACCGAGGCTCTGAAGCAGGTACATATCCCTCAGTAGAGGTCTCTTGGTCATGGTCAGTCTTCCTGTCTTCTAGTGAAAGAGGAGAGGCCAGTGGACTATCAGTGTCAACGGAGTACTCTATGCAGGGGGTACTAAGAGGTACTGGTTCTCCAACAGGAGTAGAAGTGAGAGGGCCCTTAAAGGTTAGACCCTTTGGAGTACAGGGTGACTTCTCCTGTTGCACAGTGGATTTCTCCGGAGAGACAGAAGGGAGACAAGGAATGTCCTGTGTTTCAGAAGAGAACTTTAGAGTGTTCTGTTGAGAGGGACAGCTGTATGCCTGTTCACTGAAATTGACAGAAGTATTCAACTCATCTTCAGGAATGCCATGAAGAAGCATGTCTTTGGGGTCTGCTTCAGCAGGTTGAGCATCAGAGGCTTCCGCTACTACATTACATGGTTGTCCTTTATCCATAGGCTCAGATGCATGACCTGCTAGATCATCAGGAGGGACACCCTGTCCACATGCTGCAGGTTTCTTTGGGACGCACCACACCATCCGACCTATGGTAGTGACAACTGAGTCAGCTGGTTTTGGATTTTTAGATGACTTGCCCCGTTCAACTTTAGCCTTCCTCTTGCGTGGGATGGATGTCTTTCCTTCACTCTTTATTTTCATGGCGAGAGGTCTGCAGAATAAATAATGTCATATATATGAGTTTTCAATGCCAATACCGGTCAGACTATCCTTATTTAAGAGGAAGACATGTTTTTTTTCTATGTCCAGAGAAAATATAGTGTGTTATTTTTTAAATTTCCAACCCTTTTGCCACCTTTTAAATGCGGGTTAGAAACCTCAGTAAGAAACCTCTTTGGACGATAAGAAGGATTAAATGCTTCATTCACATGTTTGATTGAAATGCAGTCGACCTTGTAGTAGACTCTCTCTATGCATAACTTCTGCTTTATTACTGTTTTGCCTTTTTCTTCAATTTTACACGTCATATAAACTCTGAAACCAAATCAGAAAGCCTAGCAGAAACCTCGTCGGTCAGAAACCTCATCGGTCAGAAAACTCCTTTTACTACTTCAAGAGCATATATATTTCTCTAGACTTTTAATTAATAGCTTTTCCTTTCTCAGCTTTGCTTTGGTGAGAAGAAAAAATAAGAGAATAGACGATGCAGGTAGGTAACGCTTTCCTCTTTGAGTTGTAAACAGACATGTCTCACTGCTGTGATACCACTCTGAAAGTAAAGGTTTCTGACCATCCAAAAACTTGCAGAAAACAGTGGAATAGCATAAGAGACTGGCAGAAGAAGTATATCGTCATTATTCATGCACATGTTTCAGGGGAAAATTAGTCTCAAATAGCCTCCATTATGCTATAACTTGGTATCTTCTGTGAAAGAGAAGAAGGTTTCTGACTGGAGGTTTCTGACTGTCAGAGTTAAATCTGCACTTGTTTTGTTTTTTAACTGTCCATTGTGACAGTAACAGAAGTAGTTTACTTTTAAATATTATAAAATGACTGAAAACTTGTGACGAAATGTATTTCTTTAATCAGCATGACGTTTAAAGTTAGCCAGTCAGAAACCTCCTCTACAGGACAGATTATAGCAAATTGCACCCTCATCCACATATGGTAAAAATTTAACATTCAATTTAACTTGCAACATGTGCAGGAATAACTATCAGTTCCTTTTGGTTTCCACCTTTTATTTTTAAATTTCATGGCCAGTCAGACACTGGTAAGAAACCTCCTAGTCAGAAACCTTCTCTGTCAAACTTGAACTGCAGTGGTGAGACATATCCTGAAATCTATAGGCATTGAATCATGTCCACTTTTACTTGCCAATGGAGGTCTGTTAAAATAATAAGCTGCTGCAGGAATTTTGGTAACGGTTATGTGAGCTTCATTTCTTCTTGACTGTGAATGAATTTTGAATTTTTTATCACATTTCTTCAAGACAACTCTTCTTTTATTAAAGCCTCACTGTATTATTTTTTGGGGAATGACATCTGTGTCATGAATGAAATCACTCTTTCTTTTTCTTTTCAAACACCGACAGGTAAATATTACCACAAAGTATCGAATTTTAGTGTCACATTTATGAGAAGTAAAAAGTTTAGAACACAATCAATGAACAAAATATGTAACCTCACACTTGTTTTACTTGTGTGAATTGTCGATGAAGTATTATACTGTAATCACATATGAGGCAGGAAAAAACCCTGACATCCTTTAAGACATAATAACGATGTATAATTTGCTGCTTTACTGTATGAAATGCCTTGATAATTTAACACCTGTAACAAATTTATAAGGCGTTGTTCTGGATGTTACTCTGTGAGTGCCAATCATGTTACAATTTATCCAGTAAATCTTTACTGAACAATTGTACAGGAAACTGTTAACAATTTCTACCCATATATATAAATTAAAATGTCAAGCAACAATTGAACGCTGTAGGTATGTTGAAATTGTACCTTTCATTCTAACTAAGTCATTGTGAGAGATTCCCTTATCTATAGTTCCATGGACTAAAAATTTCTAAACAGGAACACCTGAGAATCAATACAGTCAGTGAGTCCAAAGGAAAATGCTCTTCAATCTTTTGTCTTGTCTTAATGCAAACACATATAAATATACTTTTCATATGTATATCATTTATACATACATGGTACAGATAACAATACACATAATCACAGACAGATTAGCACCCATCATAAAATATGACGTGAAGAAATACAAAACGGTTCCCTCGAATTATCCATACATCTTGTAACAATTCGCAGTCTAAAAAAACTAAGATTCAATCTTTTTACCACTTCCTTTTCTTTGATACTCTGTTAAATATGGTATAACATTTTTCTGGTAGCATCACTTCCCTCTGACACCATGCGTCACAGTCTAATAACTATGTAAATCACCAAATATGAAGTATTTGCCCCCGTCGTCAATGAGGACTTAGAACCTTTACACGGACGGAAGCATATCAGGTAAATTCCTGTCTGTCTAAATATACCATGACAATATCTTGGCTAGACACAGCATTTGCAACCTGGAAAGAAGGGCAGTCATAGTCATATTGTGTGAAAGATATCTGGCAGAAGCTTTACCTACATCAGGAATGACTATCACTGTACACAGAATACAGGGTACATGTACATTAGGTAGTATATCAGGGAGGTTTCTGACCGAGCAGAAACCTCGGTCAGAAAACTCATCTCACCCTCGGACAGCGTTCATTAAGTTAACCATACAGTAAGAAGTCTATGGTGGAGGTTTCTGACTGAGCAGAAACCTCGGTCAGAAACCTTGTCGGACACGACAGCATAATTTCAACCATGTATTACTTGAACTACCATGACCATGCAAAAGGTCTAAGGCTCAGAAGAACGGACGGGAGAAGCAACACCATACAGCTGAAGTTCTATGACCTCTATGAATAAGGTTGCATTATGTTAGTAGGAAGCAAATCAATTTATAACTCTGACATACATAGTAAAGACAAAAATTAACTGGAGACAGCTGTTTTGAAAGGCGTGAGTCATAGACCTATAGTCCCTGGACGTCCATCTTCGGGAATTTCAGTTCTGCGTTCCATGTGAGTTAAATGTTAGTTTTTAACTTTTAATTTGTTTTTTCTTTCAACAAATAAAACTTTGAAACTCTAAAATTAACGGCATTTATTCATACCCACCATTCTGGGTCTCTGGAGACCTTCATACTGTTCCTAATGGGGAGGAATAAGGAAAGACATTAAATGACGTAATGTTTTTAATAACTTGACACGAGACCGTTTGAGAAGAAAGGTAAATTTGATGGGGAGCTGTTGTTTTATGACACATTTAAATTAGAATAGTCAAACAAAGTACAATGTTAAGCTGTTTTCTGAAAAGGCTAACCTGACACGGTGTAATCATCGTTGGCCACGTCTGGTACAGTGGCTGGCTCAAGTACAAGTGACTTGTCCGCCTCCACACTAGTAACATGTGGCAAGGAGTCCTTAAGGTCAGTTGGCCGGTCTGGTTAAGTCTCTATAGCTGGCACAAGTGGCTTGTCCGCCTCCACACTAGTAACATGTGGCGAGGAGTCCTTAAGGTCGGTTGGCCGGTCTGGTTCAGTCTCTACAGCTGGCACAAGTACAAGTGGCTTGTCCGCCTCCTCACTAGTAACATGTGGCAAAGAATCCTTAAGGTCGGTTGGCCGGTCTGGTTCACTGGCTACAGCCGGATCAAGTGGCTTGTCTGCCTCCTAACTAGTAACATGTGACGAGGAATCCTTAAGGTTGGTCGGCCGGTCTGGTTCCGTGGCTGCAGCTGGATCAAGTGGCTTGTCGCTGTTGGGTTTACCTGAAGGAGAAGGAACGTAAGTCACGATGAAGGAATGACAAGGAGGGAAGGCTGTAAAAACTTTTAAATGTTAGTAGAAGTCAGTCAGATATGGCAGTCAGAAACCTCACACCCTTAAAAGGGAAATGAAAGGTTTCTGCTCGGTCAGAAACCTCCATCAGCCTGCCAGGTATAAATTTACAGTTTTTTTGTCTACTGGGAAATACTTCAAACAGCAGAACATAGACTAAGGGTTAAGCAGGACAGCTCACCTGATGGAGCATCATCATCATGGCTGACAAAGGACCGCTCAGATACACTATAACTGTGGTCTACCCCGACCACGACACATGCTTCACCTGAAGAGGTAAAAGTTGAAAGATGAACATACATGCATCAGTCCATTACAGAAGGTAAAATCAGGAAAATCTTTGTCTATGTTATCGTCCTAATCACAGAGGTTCATTGACTGTCAGAAAGCTACTTTTTGAGTTTAAGGCAGGAAAACAACTTTGACAGGACCCTGGTTCAGTGATATCTCCGTTTCAAAGTAAATTGACGGTAGGACCTAAGACAGGTAAAAATTTCATTACATTGTTTTAGGAAGGTCTTCTGGATTAGCCTGGTTGATCTGAGTGTGACAGACTATCCACTGGCAGATAAAAGAGACCTGACTGTACTCACTCGATGACGGGGCCATCGGTGCCACAGACGAATTGGACCGGGAAGAAGCTGGGGAAGTAGTTTCCATAAATCGAGAGACAGAGTAAGAGGGAGTGTAGTCCGTCAACAAACTGTCTTCATCTGAGAAGGGAATAGGCATGAAGTGTGGTTTCATCCATCTCTAAAGAAGAGTAGGAACGAGGACATGTTATTTATAATTTAGTCAAAGTTCAACAGGTAGACATTTTCCTGTCCGGCTTCAGACATAAGTGAAATTTGGACCCTTAAGATTTCCACTTGCAAGAATTTATGTAACAAATCCAGCATGCATGCATCTACATGTGTCAAGAAAAGTGAGAGGGACATTAAGACAGGTTCTGCTTTTTCCGGCTTGTAACTTCTGGAGACAGAACTTTTCTCCACTTGAATGGAGAACAGGGAGAGAAAGATTTGAGCTTCTGTTATCTAGACAAAACTTTCATGCCTACCTGGGGAGGAATTCCTTGATGTCAGATAGTCTGTGGACGTCAGCTTTGCTCGAAAAGGTCTGCATCTCATCTGGCTTCCCTGGAAAAAAAAAGAAAAAAAAAGGAACGATCAGAGGGAGAAAAGAAAGAAGCTAGAGGCTGCAGAGGGAAGAAGGTTCTAAGTCTTCTTATGGACGTACATGTACACTTGTTTGTAGAAGTCGGTCAAGAACCTCGGTCAGAAATTTTGGTCAGAAACCTCAGTCAGAAACATTGAAACAGAATTTTGCTCCGGTTGAAAGGAGTATAGCGAGAGAAAGATTTGAGCTTCTGTTATCTGGACAAAACTTTTATGCCTACCTGGGGAAGAATCCTTGACATCAGATGACCTGTGGACGTCAGCTTTGATCGAAAAGGTCTGCGTCTCATCAGGCTTCCCTGAAAAAAAGGAGATAATGAACGATCACAGGGAGAAAAGAAAGAAGATAGAGGCTGCAGAGGAAAGAAGGTTATAAGTCTTCTTATACACATACAGGTACTTGTTTGTAGAAGTTGGTCAGAAACTTTGGTGAGAAACCTTGGTCAGAAACCTTGCATAAGAGTTATCAATTGATATAGCTTGAAACAAAACAAGAGAAAAGGAGAGATAACTTATTGAAACATAACACTGACCAAATGTAAACCAGAAGTTCGGAAAGACGGCATTGTTTTTATTCATATTAAAGATGTTTCTTCAGAAAAAGGAGAGGTCATTTAAATTTTTTTTCTGTTGAAAGGTTTCTGCTCGGTCAGAAACCTCCGTCTTGCTGCTTGCTCAGGAAAATGCTGTGAGTGTACATAACAGTTACATGTTCAGATAAGGTCTGAAACCTCCATCTTGCTGCTTGCTCAGGAAAATGCTGTGAGTGTACATAACAGTTACATGTTCAGATAAGGTCTGTGTAGGAATAGCATAATTCTTACCAGGCTCTGCAACAAAGGACCTTAGATTCTTCGTTGGGGTGAACGACGCCAGCTCCTCCGGCGCCATGTCAACTGGAGGCCATCGGAATACTGTAAACCCAGTGGGATGAAATCTGCTCGACACGGGAGGGGAAGAAGTAACATGTAAACTTGGCACATCAGCCTGGATCATGTGAGTGCGGGCTGTTCTTTGGTGTGTGGGCTTGGAGACAGTCGAAGCTGTTCTTTCCGAGACAGATGAGGAAGTGCGGATAGACTTGATCACAGGAATGCTGGCTAGCCTGCGTAAACTGCACACTCTGTTTTTTCTCACCTCTTTGAGTAGGCGTAGACCCAGCACCTGAAGAGAAAAAAGGCCACAAATTTGCCTTTATAAAGCCACTTTCATGTGAAGTATTTATAAGAAAAAAAGGAAATGCTATGCAGTTCTGAGTGTAAAGAAATGGTGAGGTCTCTGACTGGTACAAAGAGCACAAATTTATGACAATCAATTAAAAATGGTACTAACAAAACCTATATGCATCATGGACATTGGTCGTGATGAAGCACCAATGAGCACTCAAAGCTTTTTAGTTATAAGGATATTAAGGATGGCGGGAATAGATTTTAGAAAGAAGATTTCAGTGTGTCACAGAGATTCTAAAGTACTACATCATCAATGTAAGTGCACTTACTTGAAGTCAGAATAAGAATAACAGATTTAATTAGTATGTATAGATTGGAAGTGGCAGCAGACACTTTTTCATAAAGAAGACAACCCAGCTAGCACTACTCGTGCAATTGACATCATTCTTACGTGAAAACTCATCTTATTTACATGAAAAAGACATCATTTGAATGAGTTGTGCTAGTAGGGAAGAAAGAACTACTCACATGGTATTCTGTTGTCGTCTTCAGAAGAGGACAAATCACGGCGATGGGACGGCTTAAAGAACAGGCTTTTCTTTGAAACGACTGAAGGAACAACAGAAGAGGAAATAAACGTCAGACTAAAGTTTCTTCTATTTCATTCAGGATATCAAAGAGAACACGAGGTGAAATCGCTCACTACTTTACAAGGTCTGCTCTAAAGCAGCGTAATGAACAATCTTAATTATTTTCTGAAAAGCCACTCCCACGCTGGCTCCACCATCAGTACGGGTGTTGCACTTCTGGGTAATCTTTATTCTGTAATTTCAATGTGGGAGGGACTGAACTAAACTGACCTGTGTCTGATTTCCTCCTTCTTTTCTCGTCAGGGACAGGGCCCTATTTGATCAGTCTTTCTTATAAATAAAAGGAAAATGGAGAATGTTTACCCTTAAATCATTAGAAAGTATCAGCTATATTGCATATACAACAGTCAACGGGGGCAGTAGGCCGGATAATTTGTATTGGGTACATATAGTACATATATACAGTGTATGAGAGTGCTTTGGTATCAATCAAACTGAAAGATTTACTGCTTTATCTAATTCAATTCAATGCCTAGAATTTGATCATTGTGTCCACAGGTGAGTTATATTGTAATTTTATATACTTCCGTCGTCTTTATCTTTATTTTATTTCTATCGTATTTAAAAATTGAATTTGCACTTAACTGGTGATTATGTATTACACTGACTTTCTTTTTTTCCCTTTTTCTATTCCAAATTTTTTAAATAATATATAAGTGAACACTAAGCTGTCCTGTATTTTCATCAACCCTAGCGATACCCCTTTTATAAAATCAGTAGTCACTAGGAGTGTTTTGGGCTAAAGGGGGGTTTTCCTCTGACTATTGCTAAAGCTGACCCAGGTAAGCTGGTATAATCAGTCACCTCCTCTACGAGGATAATTTGTGGAAGAGGACATTTGTATAAATTATAGTTATTCATTCACTTGTGTTATTGTTGTGGTTTTTCATTTGTGTACATAATCGTTTTATTAGTGTTGTATAAAAATCTCATGGTCTGTAGTATAAGTGCATTTAAGGAGAAAAGGGGGCTGGTAATCTCGTCTATAAACTGTCTGGGTTTTGAAGATAAATATGATGAAATTTATAAAATTCTGGGTAATAGTGATGTTATATGTTTGTGTGAGACCTGGCTGAAGCCTAACTCACCTGACGGTGTTATAAATAGAGATGATAAATTATTGTATTGGAAGGATAGGATTGGTAAAAGCTGTGGGGGTGTTGGCCTCAGTGTGAATACAGGTCTTAGACAACACATTAGAATTGTTGATAATTTTACTGTTTAAACTATTGATTATGAAAGTATTGCCATTATGGTAAGTCTTCCGGGAGAAAAAGAATTATTGATTGTTTCCATGTACAGGATCCCTAATACAAATGTGCCAAATTTCATTACTTTTCTAAAAACAATAGCTGGTTATGAATATAATAATGATCATGGTAGACATGAAACTTGGGTATTAGGTGACATAAATCTCAATATGTATGATGATTCTGATGTTAGTTGTGAAAACTTTAGGAATTTGTGCAAAAACATTTTGCACCGCAGTGGTGTGACATAGCCTGTCAAACGGCATGGAATTAGGTTTACTTGTACAGCCCAATGCAGGTCTGTGAGTACAATGAGCTGCTGGCAGAATTTTGGTAACAGTTACATGAAATTGATTTCTTCTTGACTCTGAATGAAGTTTGAATTTTTTATGACATTTAAGAACTTCAAGACAACAAATATTCACGAAAGGGCTAAGTCTTCATTTATTCAAGCCTCACTCATTTATCTGTTGGGGAATGATATGACTGTCATGAAGTAAATCACTCTTTTTTTCAAACACCTACATGTATATGTTATCACAGAATCAATGGTTGAATTTCAATGTCACATTTATAAGCAATGACAAAGTTTAGAACACAGCCAATGAGCAACATCTTTAACGTCACTCTTCCTTGTAAGTAATGTCAATGAATTGTTATACTGTAATCACATATTTAAGGCAGGAAAAAAAACCTGACATACTTGAAGAGATAAGAATGATGCATTATTTGCTACTTTATGTACCAGATGCCTTAATAATTAAACACCTGTTACACATTTACGAAGCATTGATCTGGACGTTACTCGGTCAGTGCTCATGATGTTATGAAGTATCAGGTAAATGTTTACTGAACAATTGGACAGGAAACTGGTCTCAGTCAAGGTCAGTGAGTCAAAAGGAACATACACTTTCACTTTTATCTCATCTGAATTGAAGCACATAATTACTTTTCATATGTATATCAATAAAACATATATCGCACAGATAACAATACACATGATCACAGGTAAATCAGCACCCATCATAATATGCGACGTGAAGAAATACTGAACAATTACCCCAAGTTATTCTTGTATCAATTTGCAGTCTAAATATACAAAGACTAAATCTGTTCACTGGATCCTCTTTTTTGATGCTGTGTTAAATATGGTATAATATTTTTCTGGTAGTACCACTTCCCTCAGAGGCCATACATCACAGTCTAACAACTATGTAAATCACCAAATATGAAATATAGACATGCGTCGTAAGTCAGGACTTAGAACCATTAAATGGACGGAAGCGTATCAGGTAAATTCCTCCCTGTCTAAATATACCATGACAATATCTCTGCTAGACACAGCATTTGCAATCTGGAAAGAAGTGGAGTCATACTCGTATAGTCTGAAAGATATTTAGCTCAAGCTTACCCATTTCAGGGATGACTATCACAATAACACAGAACACAGGGTACACCGTAGGACGTAGCGGACGGAGGTTTCTGACCGAGCAGAAACCTTGGTCAGAACCTTGTCGTAGCTGACATCATAAGTCTAGTGGGTTTTTTTAAAAAGCATGCAAAATGTTCAATGAAAACGTTGAACTCTGGCTCAGCTTTCACCAGAGGGAGTAGGTGAAAAGATTGATAGGACACAATATTCAAACAATGTACATATAGATCATTTTTTGATTATGAGCTTTCTGACCAAGAAGAAACCTCGGTCAGAAACCTCGTCGGAGTCGCATGCAACACAAGCTATCATGTCAGTGGGTTTAGTCTACAAACATTTTAACATAATAACAATTGAAATTGAACTTTTAACACAGAAGAAACTTACGTGCCATGTAGACTGAATAACCTTGGTCACAAGACTCGGTAAAAGTAACCGATCACCAATTTTAGACAAACCGATATCCTCAGATTAAGAACACAGTAGTTTAAGAAAAGTCTTGAACATTAAACATCTGAAGGGAGGAAATGGATCTTGCTGAGCTGAGAGTCCGATAGGGATGGTTTTTGTCTCTAGCATCCGAAGGGACAGGAGAAGCAAAGTCATACAGCTGAAGTTGAAGACCTATAAATAAGGTTGCATTATGTTAGTAGGAAGCAAATTAATTTAATTCTTACAGAATAACAACAATTAACTGGAGATGGTCTTTTTGAAAGGTGTGAGTCACTGTCCTCTAGTCCCAGGACGTCCATCTTCTGCCTGTAAAGGGAATTTCAGTTCTGCTGTTTATGTAAGTTAAAAGTTAGTGTTTTCTTTCAACAATATAACTATGAAACTTAATGGCAGTTATTCATACACACTGTTCCGGGTCTAGGGAGACCTTAATACTTGTTCCTGATAGGGTGTAACAAGAAAAGACATTAATTCTTCTTCTACCAAATTGTTTTTGGCTTAAAATCGGCCTCTAGGGGAAGTCATAGTCTTTCAAATAATGTTTGAATTGTATTGATATTCCTACTAACGGCTAAGTAATGAGTGCCCAAGGTAAGCATATGGGCAAAATGGATGGAATCCTGATAAGGGAGATAGGAGATCCCCTACAAAACGATGATTTCACAAAACTTCAAATGATGATAATCTTAGGACCCCCTCTATCAATTGACATGAAATAAAAGGCACATAAATATTTTTAGAATCTTTGAATTACATGGTCACATGGTACCTGTTCCATTTGGTAACCATTGCAACCAAATCTATGTAAAATATTTTAAAGAATTAAGTATGTGTGACCCGTCTAGCCAAAACACCCCTCTGCAGGTAAAATCATTATCAAATTTCATCTCAAGATCTTTAAAATGAGACATCATTGGGTTAAATGTTCCTAGTAGTTATGTCAGAACCCCTCCTTTTAATATTGGAATGGTTGCCATGGCAACTAGGAACAGGCATATAGGTTGATTTCTCATGAAAAATGTTCATTTTACCATCCAGACATGGGCCATTTCTACTGAAAATGGTGCATTTTAAATGAAACCATTGAATTCTGCATCAAAAATTACCTTAACCCCATTTAAGCCCAAGTGCGCTTTAAAGCGCGGTTTTGGGCTTAAATGGGGTTTAAATAAATCTATTTTTCTTTATCACCATTATACCTAACACAGGGAGTCAACATTTGAAAATGATTCATTAGAGGGCCACCCTCCAGGGGGCTAAGACCAGACATGACACAATTATTATGCTAGATCATATACATCCAATGTCCAATACTCCCATTAGATTTCGAAAAGAAATGTTCATATCCATAGAGATAATCCATGCATTGTTACTAGCACATTATGTCTCCTGAGTGGTAGTACACATATATACGCAGAATTGAATGAGGCCTCAGAATTACAGGTATTATGGATAGGGGGGGTCTATATAGTACACAAGAGAGACAAAATACTACCAATGACAACAAATGGAATGTTTTGGTAACTATGGTTACCAAACCTGACCAATAGATTCCATGTCCTTAGCTGAAAGTCTTCACTGAGTTATGAGTATTCAGTAAATGCAATACAGAGCCAATATCAAAAGATAAGATCAAAATAACACATGGGTTTATCAACTAAGTAATATAATTGTGAAATAATGTAAAATCTTCAAATAATTCTGGGCAGGAAAAGGTGGCCAAATGGGGAATTAAAAATCCCTTGTGGAGGGGTGTTCTCCTTTGATGGGTCACATGTTTCTTGCCATGGTAACCAATTATTTTGGTCAGAAATCCACCAAAACACACTAAAATCCTTGGTACCATCTTTTTCTTCATAAAAAAACTGCTTGAAGTAGGTTTTTGTTGAAAAAATGAAATTATTTTACCCTTTTCATGTTTTTTTGCTATAAATATTCATTAAAATCAGCCCAAACTTTTCTTAATTCTCAATCATGGTTAGGGAGAGAGTCGGCCAAAAATCAGCGATTTACTCGCAGAAATGTGCGTCTGGTAAAAGACATTAAAGCCTGAAAAGTGAAAAGGGATATCTACATTGACTTGGAACTGTACTTTACTGATCTAACTTTAAACATGGACTACTTGAAAATTGTACAAGACCTGTTTCCTGACAAAGCAGGGGAGGGATAGAAATATTTGACCTTCTAGAAGAGACTTGTACCAACCTTGCAAGGGATACCATGTGATGTCTGACTCGCTGACGGTCACATCTTGTGGGGTGTCTGGGAGATCCATGGCCTTGGCCCTACACAGACTCGAGTGTGGAAGACTGCATGGCGTCCTTGCTTTTAGTCTGTGTTTCCGGCAGGTCACGGGTGGTTCAACATGCAGGGCCTTATCACCCTGAACCTGTGTGGACGAGTCCTGCTTAGCAGTGCTGTCTGGCTCTTCGACGGTCATGTCTTGTGGGGTGTCTTGGAGACACATGCCCTTGTCCCCCTCGGAGTGTGTAGAAGACTACATGGAATCCTTACTGTCAGTGTGTGTTTGTCTCAGGTCAGCGGCTGAGAACTTATCCTATAGGCAGTTCTCACCCTGCACCTGTGTTGACGAGTCCTGCTTAGTAGTGCTCTCTGACTCTTTGACTGTCTGGTCTTGTGGGGTGTCTTGGAGACTCTTGCCCTTGTCCCCCTCAGAGTGTGTAGAGGACTTGCTGTCAGTCTGGGGTTTTTTGAAGGTCATGGGTGGAGAGTTCAACATGGAGGGGGTTGTCTAACTGCACATGGGTTGAAGACTGTGACTTTTGTTCCCCAACGACCTTACCTGGAAAAAAAAAGATCAAGAGATTTCATCATCAGCAGAAGAAAAAGAGGGCCACTAGGCATGAGAAGGGGAAGAAGGTTGTTAGAACTAACTGTTTTGATGAATCTATTTTTCTCTATCACCATTATACCTAACACAGGGAGTCAACATTTGAAAATGATTCATTAGAGGGCCACCCTCCAGGGGGCTAAGACCAGACATGACACAATTATTATGCTAGATCATATACATCCAATGTCCAATACTCCCATTAGATTTCGAAAAGAAATGTTCATATCCATAGAGATAATCCATGCATTGTTACTAGCACATTATGTCTCCTGAGTGGTAGTACACATATATACGCAGAATTGAATGAGGCCTCAGAATTACAGGTATTATGGATAGGGGGGGTCTATATAGTACACAAGAGAGACAAAATACTACCAATGACAACAAATGGAATGTTTTGGTAACTATGGTTACCAAACCTGACCAATAGATTCCATGTCCTTAGCTGAAAGTATTCACTGAGTTATGAGTATACAGTAAATGCAATACAGAGCCAATATCAAAAGATAAGATCAAAATAACACATGGGTTTATCAACTAAGTAATATAATTGTGAAATAATGTAAAATCTTCAAATAATTCTGGGCAGGAAAAGGTGGCCAAATGGGGAATTAAAAATCCCTTGTGGAGGGGTGTTCTCCTTTGATGGGTCACATGTTTCTTGCCATGGTAACCAATTATTTTGGTCAGAAATCCACCAAAACACACTAAAATCCTTGGTACCATCTTTTTCTTCATAAAAAAACTGCTTGAAGTAGGTTTTTGTTGAAAAAATGAAATTATTTTACCCTTTTCATGTTTTTTTGCTATAAATATTCATTAAAATCAGCCCAAACTTTTCTTAATTCTCAATCATGGTTAGGGAGAGAGTCGGCCAAAAATCAGCGATTTACTCGCAGAAATGTGCGTCTGGTAAAAGACATTAAAGCCTGAAAAGTGAAAAGGGATATCTACATTGACTTGGAACTGTACTTTACTGATCTAACTTTAAACATGGACTACTTGAAAATTGTACAAGACCTGTTTCCTGACAAAGCAGGGGAGGGATAGAAATATTTGACCTTCTAGAAGAGACTTGTACCAACCTTGCAAGGGATACCATGTGATGTCTGACTCGCTGACGGTCACATCTTGTGGGGTGTCTGGGAGATCCATGGCCTTGGCCCTACACAGACTCGAGTGTGGAAGACTGCATGGCGTCCTTGCTTTTAGTCTGTGTTTCCGGCAGGTCACGGGTGGTTCAACATGCAGGGCCTTATCACCCTGAACCTGTGTGGACGAGTCCTGCTTAGCAGTGCTGTCTGGCTCTTCGACGGTCATGTCTTGTGGGGTGTCTTGGAGACACATGCCCTTGTCCCCCTCGGAGTGTGTAGAAGACTACATGGAATCCTTACTGTCAGTGTGTGTTTGTCTCAGGTCAGCGGCTGAGAACTTATCCTATAGGCAGTTCTCACCCTGCACCTGTGTTGACGAGTCCTGCTTAGTAGTGCTCTCTGACTCTTTGACTGTCTGGTCTTGTGGGGTGTCTTGGAGACTCTTGCCCTTGTCCCCCTCAGAGTGTGTAGAGGACTTGCTGTCAGTCTGGGGTTTTTTGAAGGTCATGGGTGGAGAGTTCAACATGGAGGGGGTTGTCTAACTGCACATGGGTTGAAGACTGTGACTTTTGTTCCCCAACGACCTTACCTGGAAAAAAAAAGATCAAGAGATTTCATCATCAGCAGAAGAAAAAGAGGGCCACTAGGCATGAGAAGGGGAAGAAGGTTGTTAGAACTAACTGTTTTGATGGGGAAATCGGTCAGAAACTTCGGTCAGAAACCTCACACATTTAAAGACAACTGGACTACTTTGAAAAACAGACACAAGACTGTTTAAGGTGGCTGACAGGGACAGAGTAAAAATAATTAGATCTTTGCCATGTTCTCACCAAAGTATCGAAACGATTTGTACTTTATTAAAGTGAATGTAACACGTGATGAACTAACAATACCCGCCAGCCACCTTAAGCGAAAAGGGAGATCCTGAAGTGAAGCTGTACTGGCATCACCTAACTTTTAACATGGACTACTTTAAAAATGTACAAGACCCTTTTTCTGACAAACCAGAGGAGGGACAGAAAGATTTGACCTTCTGGAAGTCACTTGTACCAACCTTGACAGGGATACAGTTTGCTGCCTGACTCTTTGATTGTCTTCTAATTCCATGAGAATATTCTCATTTTGAATGGCAAAAGAAAAATTTTACATGTTTACAATAGAATTCGTTGGACAGAATATGTGAAAAAAAGATAAATGTGCCACTCTATCCAAATTAGATCCAGCTAACTTCTAAGATCCCTTTTCCACCCTGTCAGTACATGAGTCGCCCTAGGGGGCATTACACAAAAAAAGCGTCAGTACGCAAGGACAAAGTCCGCAAAAATAACGGCCAACCGAGCGACATATTTTATGGCGCATTACACAAAACACGTCGCATTGTGTTAGCGACAGTCGCTGTCACAGCGACACCTTTTTTTGCGAACCTCAGACTTAGCGCAATTCTTCTGGAAATAGCGTCACAAAGCCCGCCAGTAATCAGTTGATGCAATTGCGCTACTACGTCACTTCCGGCGTAAACTTTCCCGCAACTTTGGAGATCGAGCGGTTGTGAATAAAAACATGACTTACTTCTCCTCCAAGGTAAATCTCTCTTTTCTTTGCTTGTTGGAAGATAACAGATCATCAGTAGTCTTCTTTGTCTTTGTGTTTTACCGTTTTCTTCTCGTATAGAGAAGAGACGCTCTGTTCCATGTGTCTCCAATGGGGCGATAATAGGGAACCTTTCAACAAGCCATCTGTTTTCTTCTCCTTAGGGCCATAGTTCTCTTTTTTTTGTAATGTAATTATATTTAATTAAAGGTCGAGCCTTTAGGTATTTAGCATGCTAGATCTACCCCTACCACCTCCTTAGGCTCTCTGACATCGTATCCCGTCCCCCCCTCTCTCCAGCGTTTTTTTTTTTTTTCTTCGGGAGCCAGCCACATGATGATGCATATGGCATGGGGAGGGGGAGCAGAATTTTCCTTTGTCTTCAGCTTAGTTAAAGAGAAAGAAAAGAAAGAAGAGGGGAATGGTTGAAATATAAAAAAAAATTATTGATACATATGTATGAGGACCTTCTTTCTGCCTAAAACTCATGCTAAATTTTTTTTTTCTTTTCAGGACCCCGATGACTATGACGTCAGCGGAGAAGACAGTCCCATAGAAGATGACGACACAAATGAAGACTATAAGCCATCCGAATCTCATTCAGAGACCTCTGACAGTTTCGAGGAAGACATGGATGAGCTCCCTGACATTTCGCGAGCTAAGCTGTCCCCTTACCCTAAAAAGAAGAAAAGGAAGCAGCCTGCCCCCAAGGAAGAGTCTGAAAGTTCCCAGTTGACGGCCAGCAGCGGGGAGGACGATGACGACGAAAGAAAGGTGTCTGTGAAAAAAAAGAAAAGTCTGTCTTCTTTCAAGCATATTGTGGCCTCAAAAAAAAATCCTCCAGCTTCCCCTCCAGTCAACAAGAGGAAGAAAGTTACTCACGTTCAGCCAGTGAAGACAGCACACAAAAAACCTAAATCAAAGGTACCTATCAAGAGCAAGACCCAGGGCAAAACTCACGCTGAAGATCCCCAACCGTCGTGTAGCTCGGACGTGATTGAAATCCCTGTTAAACTTACGGCTAAAGGGACAGAGAGAGAACGTGACTACTGGTGGTCAGACGAAGAAAATCGTAGCTTATTTTACCAGTTATTGCATTTCAAGAAAGATATCCGAGCGAAGGGACCTGTAAATGCCGCAAAAAGGCGGGAGGCATGGGACACTGTCCTCGGTAAGTTTAACACGACATAATTTTTTTGGTTCTTCTTGCATGTCTTTAAGAATAATATATCAAATATAAGTTTCGAAGAAAAAACCTCTAATAAGTACCCTTCTCTATTTTCCAAGAACTACCCTCCTTCCATAGTTTACATACCTCCCTCTTGACCAAAGTTTTTCTCTTCGTTGTACCTTCATGTGTCTTGTGTCCTCTGCAGCTGCTGTCAACAGTGTTCACAACCGCAAGAAGGGACGGGTTTTGAAGGACATGCGTAAACATATAAATGACTTCGCAAGTCGACTTAAGAATAAAGTGAGTACTTCAGGAAATTAACTTACTTCCGCTTTCTTGTTTCAGTCTATGTGAAAAGAAAAAAAAAACTTTTCTGTACCTTTTTTGGTGTCTATGAGAGCAGCTGCTACTGCCACCATTTTTTTTTATGGGGTGTCGCAAAACTTTACCATGTTGGCTTTCTTTAAGAAAACTAACACGTTCCTGTCTCACACACAGAACAAGGAGTACGTCAAACTTATCAAGAAGGGAGTCGAATGTGAAGGCTGTAACTCGACTGAAGTAATGTGTCTACAATATAAGGCAACTTAAGAAATAGCAGGTAAGTTAACACTCTCTCAAACTATTAACTTTCAGTTATTGCTAAAGTAGAGTGCGTTATTTGCGCCATTTGCGCTAATATACGTTTTCTTTTCCTGTCATCCAGGCTATAAGTCATTTTGCAGAAAAACCACTTTTCTCTTATATCATCTTGTGTGCTATTAACCAATCCACCTCTTTTGAATAAAAAACAAATCTTGTTTTTTTTCCACCTAAATGAGGAGAGTTATTATATTCCCAATCCAGCAACGAAGGATCGGACGAAGACGGCAAGTCAAAGGTATCTAAGATGGACACACAAAGAGAATCTTCAGAGGGTGATAATGTCTCGAAGCCCCGTAAAAACTCTAAACCTGGTAAAAGTTCTAAACCCCACCTAGAACTGAAAACAACAAAAGACGCTGTGACCGTTAAGAAAAAAATTTTCACCGATACCCTCTAAAGCAACATTTGATGTGGAGCCGGAGGTACTAGACGTGTCAGATGACCTGGAAGTGAAAGTAGTAGAAGTTCCCCAAGATGACATTGTAGACCTGACAGGGGTTGGGGGGCCAAACGCAGTTTCCACCCCTAAAAATTCTCAGAAAGAACCTGTACGGCGAAGCCCACGTTTAGCAAAAAAGAATTTATCTTTCTCGCAGGAGACAGGACAACCAGAGGAGACAGAACAACAGGAGGTAGAACAACCCATCTTCACTTAAACTGACAACCTGGCCTCCCCTCTGTTCTCGAAACCAGAAGTTACGTCTTCCGGCACAGTGGAAGACCGTTTTTCTCTAGAGAGCAGGGTAGCACAATTAGAATCGCTGTTGTTGTCATCTGAAACAAACAGGAGAGAAGGGCAAGACCATCTGAATGAGTTATTGTACCGACAAACAGAAGCCCACGAACGTCTTGTTTCAGTCACAGAGCGGATAACCCAGGATCGAGATATGTTGCTCAAAGCTGTACATACCAGCCAGGAAAACCAGAGACTTTTAATAAAAGTTTCAGCTAGCCTTATATTTCATGTGGAAGGGGCTATCAAGAAATTGGATAAGAGAAGCCAGACACCGGATCCTTCTCTTCCCTCAACTTCATGTCAAGAAAAGCAGTCTCACCCTACCGTGCATCCAGGGAGTTCTGTAGAGGTCGAGCCTAAGAACCAGAACCCATCCGCTGAATCAGAGCAGACTCTCGGAGAGGAGTCTTACACTATTGACATTAAAACAGGAGAACATGCAGGAGACACAAACCAGGTACCTGTTAAGAAACAGACCATTCACACAGAACAGGAAGGAGTAGACACACAACAGGCAGAAGTAGCAACTGTCCAGACTGAACAAGCAGGAGAACAGACAATCAAGACTCAAAGACAGGGACCTTTAGAGACAGAACAGGCAGCAGTAGCGACAGTCCAGACAGAACAAGCAGGAGAACAGACAATCCAGACTCAAAGACAGGGACCTTTAGAGACAGAACAGGCAGCAGTAGCGACAGTCCAGACTGAACAGCCAGCAGCAGTAGAGACAGTCCAGACTGATCAAACAGGAGAACAGACAATCCAGACTCAACGACAGGGAACATTAGAGACAGAACAGGCAGCAGTAGCGACAGTCCAGATTGAACAGCCAGCAGCAGTAGCGACAGTCCAGACTGAACAGCCAGCAACAGTAGAGACAGTCCAGACTGATCAAATAGGAGAACAGACAATCCAGACTCAACGACAGGGAACATTAGAGACAGAACAGGCAGCAGTAGCGACAGTCCAGACTCAACAGCCAGCAGCATTAGAGACAGTCCAGACTGAACAAACAGGAGAACAGACAATCCAGACTCAACGACAGGGACTATTACAGACAGAACAGGCAGGAGTAGCGACAGTCAAGACAAAAGAGTCAGTGTTAGAGAGAGTTGACAGAAATCAGGGAGTAGGCCTAACTAGGGACAAAACGGAGGAAGCAGGAAACATTAACACTAGAGTATTGGCGACACCAGTTGAAAAGGAAGTTAAGGTAGACACTTGCGAAACACAGAGTGAAGGATCTACTGGTAAAGAAAAACAAGAGGTTAAATATTTTGTTCTCTCGAAAGAAAACGCCAGGCATGTGATACAGCTGGAGTCCGGAAACAAGGTTATGCTACAAATAGGCCCTAACGAGCCTTCTTCCTCTTCTTCTACAGAAGGACAAAGTGAACCTACGAGCCACCTTATAGTCCAAGTAATGGACGTCCTGAACCTGGGCCAGACAAGTGAAGGGAAGGTGGCTTCTTCTTCAGATGAATGTGAATCTCAAGCCCCTAAAAGAGCCAGAAAGGAAAAGGACCAAAAAAATAAGCCTGGTCCTACTGGTTCTAGAAGAAGCAGGAGGAAGGGAACAGCGCCCAAAAAATACTCTTAATAATAAAAGTAACAGAAACTGTCTTATCATACATATACTTTAAAAGTAGAATGAGTCCTGTAGGTCAAGGACAAGACCATGTCATTCTTTTTCTTTGTGTGTAGTTATCCACAGTTATTTTTTTACATTGGAATTATCTCTCATTGGGTGAAACCCAGGTTTTTAATTTTACTTTTCATGTACACGATGACTGAAAAACAAGAAAAAAAACAATAACATGTTATCCACGAATTCTTTAGAAGCAAGATTAGTCCTACCAAGCAGCATGAAGCTGGAAGTCTTAAAGTTTTGTAGCAGAGGAACCAACAGACAGTCTTATCTATGTCAATAGTTTTTTGTTTTCTATTAGGTAATTTAAGAAGAAGGTTTTTATGTTAACACAGAGCGACAAGGAGATCTCATCAGAAAAAAAGTACCTGTACTTTGAAGATAAAAAAAAAAGCCAAAGTGTTTGGTCTTTCCAGACTTATTTAAGCCATGACGTCTTATAAGAAATGTGTTCACATTTTGTACTTAATAAAGATTTTTATTTCAAACAGTTTCTGTTCATTCAATTAATAGGTGGAAGACCCTTTCCTTCAGGAAAATCTAGTGTGCTCATATAAAAAAAAAAGAACAGTCAGTACAGACCTTGTCACATATAGAATACTAGTAGAAACACATGTGTATGAATAACTCTGACCACTGTCGCCAGGGGTCTTTCTGCAAGCTTTTCCTACATGAATCAACAGGTGGCGCCACTTGTGTCCCCCTCAATGTGACGTCATAACCCGACGTTGTTTATAAAAAAAGAAGGTAAAAAGAGGGATAAAGACATGCCTAGGAAGGAGAAGGTACGAAAAAAATGTGTTCACAACTTATAAAAGAAATCAGGTATATAGTAGACCACTTATATAAGGCCGAAAAAACAGAAAGAAATATTCTGAAACGACTCACGTAGTAAGATTTAATAGCGACGATTTCAACAAGTGCGACAACTTTAAATAATAGCATCACTCATTAGCGTCATTTTAAAGAAAACCGCTTTCAAGATTTTTTGGTGGTTCTTTTAACAGATAACCTCTAAGAAGGGTGCAGGAAAGAAGAAACAGCTTATATTGAAACCTAGAGGAAATAATTCTGTCGATTCCACTGCTTCTACACTAAGAGACTCCCAGCTTCATGCTGCATTGTTGGAGGCAGACTCGTCCAGGGTGCAAGGCACCCAAGAACTTACTACCTGTGGCCAATCCCAAGCTGACGTAGATTCCGATGGATCGAGTCTGAATGACTTAGAGGATGGCCCTCTCAGGGAAGACATGCCTGTTAAGACTGGGAGATGGGACAAAGAGGAAATAGATGCTCTTATGGTAGCCATCAACGTGAACCGCGAGGCCCTTAAGTTTCACTTCACCGGGGCCGGCGGAGGGAAGGAAGTTAAAAGGCAGGGATGGAGAGACGTCACAAGTAATAATTTTACTATTTTAGTAGAAATGGACAGAAAAATAATTTTTCTAAGACATTAAGTTATTCGCTAGGTCCAGTTTTTTCTTTTACTTTCACAGAAAGGTTTTTTTTAACCAGAAATTACTACCTTTTTCTTTTCATTGGTTTCAGCTTACGTCAACGATGTGGCCAAGGAAAAATACAACAAATTGCGGCAAGCTTTAGGACAAACGGGTAGAGGAGAAATAGATGAACGGATGCGACTCAAAGAAAATCAGCAGAGGGCGCTGGACTATTTAAGGGAGGAGGCTGTGATAGGTGAACAACTTTTCTTTCTTTTTAGTGTCTTTAATTCTATTTCGAAATAATTCTTCTCAAATAGCGTAAGAAATTTATTTCTTCCTGGGTTAAGTGCTTGAAGAAAAGAGAGAGACTTTTCGATGAAGGTAAAGTAATAAAGGTATAAATAGAATTTAACTTTATTGCAGGGATACCAGGTATAGAGCCTACGCCCATAACAACACATACCCCTCAAGAAGTAGCTAAATCAAAAAAGCAGCTGATTTGGGACCAAAACAGGCCTAGCAAGACAGAATACTCTAAGGTTGACATGCCACGCCTAGGTGTACCCAAATCACTGATGAAAAGAAAGCTGTCTAGAGAAGCTAGGCTGAGGAAGGAGGAGAGGAGAAAGGAGCACAAGAGGAAAATGTTGCTAGAAAGGAGAAGAGAGGAGAAAGAGACTGAACGTCTAGCCAAGAGAAAATTGAAGAACCAGAAAAAAAATGACGCTATGAGAGAGGAAATAAGGGAAAGAAAACCCTCTGTGCCTGCTTCAGAGAAAAAGGACACAGCAGAGAGAAAAGAAAGAGAAAGTCAAAAAGGGGAGAAGGGAGAGAGGAAGATAAGGAGGGCCTGTGTGAGTCTGGAGAGAGAGGAGAGGAGGACAAAGAGGAAATTAAGTGCGATAGATTCAGTAGAAGGGGAGGAAGCCAAGGCAGAGAGGAAAAGACTGAGGTGTCTAATAAGAGCTAAGAGAGAGGAGAGGAAGGGCATGCAAGAAGCTCTGAAAAATAATTTACCTCTAATAAAGTAGACTTTGTGAGATAGTTACCTGTTTATTGTGTCGCTGTATGCCATGTAAGGTATAAAATATAAGGAGCCTGGCTTAAAAAAGACTGAAGACTGATGTTACTGTGTGTACATGTTTATAATTTAATAACATTTTTTTATTCACAGGAAAGAGAACAGAGACAATTTACCTACAGTTGAGAATTCAAGTAGAAATGTCATAACATATATACTCAGACTAAAGGAAAATAAGAATACAAGTTCACCAGTTTCTTTATAACAAGAAGAGATATTTATGATTGATTTCATGTGAAATATGTGGTCACATATTGGTCCCGGAAATCTTTGATGCGCTGTGTCTCCTGCTCCCTGGTCAGTTTTCTCGGTTGCCTGAGTGGGGACCTAACAGGTATCCAAGGATCCGCAGGATGATTAACTATCCTGACGCCATGATCAAGTGCTACATTATGCAGGCTACAGCAGGTCACAATGATCTTAGCTGCTCTGGCAGGTTTGTGCCTTATGTAGCCGCCTGACGAGTCAAGAATCCTATAAAATAAAAGACATAATTAAGGGGGAGAAAAAATGAGACTTTATATGCTTCAGCGCACATGGGGAGGTACGCTAATAACCTTCAGCCTAACTTAATGTGTGAATAGCGTCAAAAAGATAACAATAATCTGTGAAGAGTAAACAAGACACAGGTCTTTCAAGAAAAAAAAAATTAACTTTATGACCTTTGCGCTTCGGCTATGAACTTACCTCCACCTTTGCTTGAGCACCCCGATAGCCTGTTCTACTCTGACTCTAGTACGTTTGTGCCACTTGTTGAAGAGCTCTTGCGAGAGGTTGGGTTCTCCGTTCTGAAAGGCGTGAATACGTTCTTCTTCAGCCCGTAACTGAAATAAAAAAAGAAGAAATTTAAATGAATTGCGGTAGCTCCCTGGAGAAAAGAAATAAAAATCTTAACTTTTTGGGGGGAGGGGGTATTTATTTGAGAAGGAGGACTGACTTGTTTCAGGCACTATGACAGTGACTTAATTTTTAAGTTTAACTTACCCTTTATCTCCAAGAAGCATGAAGTTGCCCCATTCTTCCGTCGCCAGCTGATCCCCCACGGGGCTGGAGTGAAGGGCGTAAGCATCATTGATGCTGCTGGGCCACCTCGGATCAACATACAGGATACGTCGATCATAGTCTGATATCACCTAAGAAATGAAACAAAGGAGAAAATAAAAAAATTGTTTTTACTACAATTTCTTTCATTTATTGACTTACTTAAAAAATAAAGAGGTTCTCACTGTCTGCACAGGAAAAGTCTTTGATAAGGAAGAAAAAGAAAATCTCACGGTTGTGCTAATGGAGTGATATCCCTTATGGTTGACGTAGACTGCCTCGTTCACGACAGGGGTCTTGATAGGGATGTGAGTCCCATCAACCAGACCGAACACAAAGGGAGTCCGTTGTTCGTCACCTGTATGTTTGTTTACCGCTCGGTATACCTTCAATGCTCCTAGCATTTTTTCCTCAAAGCTAATAGGCCATCTGATATACTTTGATTGGTTGCGGAAGAAGAAGTCTGTGACATCTTGTACTGAACGGCACACAACAGCAGTAGAGACATTTTGTCCATCCCCAGTAGGACAGTAGAACGAGCCAGTTGCCATGTACCTGAGCACAAGGCATAACTGAAAGGAAACATATATAAGATTATTAAAAAAAACCTTTGTCTTTATGAGATACTTCAGCTTCTTTAGAATTAATTGTTTTTTTAAAGGAGAAAATCTAAAAAAATTGAAAGCCTAACCCTCTATCATAATAGGAAAAAAATATTAGCTCAAAACCAATGCTATAAGGAGTCTTAAGTATAAGACATAAGAAATTATTCTATGTGTCATACGGGTAACAGTAAGAAAGAGAAAACAAGGGTACCCTGTCTATATGGGTGAGGCCTCCACCCCTGGTGCATCCTTTGAAACGAGCTTCCTTGCCATACTGATCAGCTAACTGTACAACTATCTTCTTGGAAAGCCTGTAACGTGCTAAGAACTCTTTGCTGCTATACTTAAAGATAGGGGAGCACCTTGTCCTTATTTTCCGCCTCTTACGTCCCAGAGAATCCCTAGCATGTGCCATGGTGTTTGAAAAGGCCACCTCTGGTTGACCCACTTACAGTGTCAGCTGGTCCCCATAGGTTCTACGTTGAAAAAGTGTCGCTACTGCAATTGCGGAACCTCCGAACTTGTCCGGATAAAGGTGACGCTAAAACTGGTGCGCAAATGGTTTAGCGACAGATTATTTGCGAAACTTCTATTGTGTAACACATATCTCGGCGCAAAAAATTTGCGACAAAAAAAGGTAGTCGCAAAATAGCGCAAAATATTTTGTGCAACGCGATCCGTCGCTAAGACAGTGTCGCTGTTTTTGTGTAATGACCCCCAGACATACCTTTTATATTACATTTTTGGATAGTTATTTTCATACCACATTGATTCCTTCTAGAATTAACCTTAATTAATCGTAATTCTCAATGTGGTACAAGAGAAGGCATGTACTTTGTAAAATATGCTTAACGATTCTGTAGTCTACAAATAATTCTGGGCACAAAAGGGTTAACTTTGTTTGTTTATACCGGTAGCAGATGTGGAAGCCTTGTCCTCCTAAAATACTATACTTGTTGTTTTTTGTATTTTTCACTTTGATATTGGTCATCATGAAGAACTTATTGTTGTAATATGATGTTTATGCCCAATAAAAACCCTTTTCAAACTCAACTCATCTTCTGGGGTGTCCGGGCGATCCATGGCCTTGTCCCCCTTGGAGTGGGCAGAGGACTGCATGCTTTCAGTGTGGGTTTTGGGCAGGTCACAGTAGGGGAGAGTTCAACATGGATGGCACTGTCCAAATACGTATAGGTTGAAGACTGTGACTTTCGTTTCCCATCGTCCTCACCTGAAAGAAAAATAACATCAATATACCATGACCATGTGTACAATTTGGGGAAGCGGTCAGAAACCTTGGTCAGAAACCTCAGTCAGAAACCTTGCGCCCTTTTAAAGGAAGGACTTGAATTTTGTGAAAGAAGCAACAAAAAGGAATGATAACACTTGGTACAAGGAAGCATGCACCTAGGAATTTGGAACATTCTCTTGAGAAGATATTTTTATTCAAAGATCTACTGTATGTTGAGGAAAAGGAGATCTATACATCATTGCCGACATGGAAATGAAAGGTTTCTGCTCGGTCAAAAACCTCTGTCTGCATGCCACCTCATTAAAGTTAAATGAAAGGATAACTCAGATTTTCTTTTGTCTACTGGGAAAGACTTCAAACAGCAGCACATAGACTAACGTTTACCTAGAAGACTTAAGCAGCAAAAAATTCATGAATAATTTAATTGGAAGATCTTTCTCAAGAAAAAAATTATAACATATATAAAGAGTATTGTACAATTGTTTAATAAGTAAAGAAAAGTGAAAAACAAGTCTAACCTTTGCTCTCTCCCGGAACTCTCGTCTCTGCCTTTTCTTTATCAGGCCCTTTGACTGTTCTGTTGTAAGTCTTCCAACTGTTGAGGGAACTGCTGGCCCTCTGGTAGACCCTGTCGTCGTGGGCGTTCATGAGGTAAAGGTACGGCAACCAACGCATCAAGTTGATCATAGGGCAACCTGGGCCTCAGGCTGGTCAAAGGCACATAGAACGGAAATAGGCATTTCTATGCAGCTTCCTCTGCCATGGTGAATCTAGTGAAAATAAACAAAACAAACATACATTGAGCATAACAGGTAATACACAGAATTCAACATCACAAGACACTATCATGTAATTAATATAGGGCATGGGGGAAAAAATATGATTTCCTGCACACAAGGAAGTGCTCAAATTAAAAAATAAAAACAGTCGAGTTTGTGGGCTGAGGGGAACCTATCAAATTTTTTACCCCTCAGAGGTTCTCCAAGATTTAGACACCTGTTAGAGGGGGGAGAGAAACATTATATGTATGCCCTTTCATGAAAAAAATACCAACCTTGTTACCTCATAAAACAAAGGAGTGGACCGCATACCGTTTAACACGTCTTGGGGGGGGGGGGAATTTTAACTTTTTTTTCTATAGGAAAATACAGGCTTCTGAGGGGGGAGGGGGGATAAAATTTTCAGGCACCTCCGGAGGGTAAGAGGAAAAATGTAATAGCCCCTACCCCCCACCACCTACAAAGCTCCTTATATAACTCTAACAAAAAAAAGAGGACTGTCATTACTTTTCTAGTGAAGGTAACACTGCTCGGTCAGAAACCTCGAAAGTCAAACTGCTGGCACATGTGGCTTCCTCTTCATGCAAGGAGGAGAGGGAGAAAAAGCAATGCAAACAAGGAGGGAAAGAAAAGTGAAGATGTAAGGGAAGGGGGGCAGCCTCAGGGTCCTGGTAAGTTGCACTCTAGCCCCAAAGGCTTCTGACCGGGCGACAATACGACCAGGGACCTTCCCCAGGCGAAAAGAAGCCTAAAAACTACACCGCCGAGGGATTCCCCCTACCTCTGTCCTTGTGTAGAGGAATTTTGGTTTGTTAAGCAGAAAAGATGAGAAAAACATCCTCACTTACTGGCAAAAGTACGGGAAAGAGGCTAGGCCTGGAGCTGTTGACCAGCGTGTGTGGAGGCAGTTCCAAAAAATGACTGTAGGGGGACTGTTTCCCACACTGTCTGCCTGAGTAGAAACCTCATTAGATATGACGTATCGACAGAAAGGGGGGGCCAGGGGGAAGGGAGGGGGCCAGAGAACTAAGAACATCAGTCACAAGGAAGGGGAAACAAGAGGACTTACGACAGGACCCCTGGACAAGTGGTAAATACTGCCAGGGAAGATGCCCTGGGAAGGAGAAGGAGGGGATTTGGATCCAGTCAGAAACCTCTTGGGGAGATAAGGAAGACTAGGAATTTGTCCTTCTCAGTCTCTTAATCAGTCTGGAAATGAAATAAAACAACAGGGAGCAGAAGAAAACAAATGGGCCCATGTTTTTGAGTACAAAAACTGTGAAAAAGGGGTGAAGGAGACACCTGGAAAGCATCATGGAGGCGGCCGGTCAAAAACCTCTACAAAAAATTTGTTGAGAAAAAGGGGGGGATAAAGGAAAAGGAGGAGGTGAGGAGAAAGAAGAGGAAGACAGACAAGGAGAAATGTTCTCTCTCCATTACCTGAAGGAAAAACCAATGAAAAGTGCTAGTGTCTTCTTCTAGCAGGGTCAGGAGGGGAAAGGCATGATCCTGAAGAAATATGAAAAGAAAAAGGAAGCCCTGTGAAACAAGAGGAACACCGCCCCCCCCCCCAACCAGAGACAGGAAAACTTCCCCTTTTGCATAAGGAACATGGGGGAACCGAAAAAACAATGTTTCTATGACCAACTTTAAACTGGAGGCTAAAATTACATTCTGTAACTTTTGGTCAGGAACCCCAGTCAGAAACCTTGGTCAGAAACCTCCCCGACGGAGTTGCATCACATTGGTGAGAATCAGCCATATGTCAGCCTTGGTGGTAGAAAAGGGGAGAAGTAAGATCCTTCTTGTGCGACGGTATCCTCCCTGGTAGAGCAATGGCGTGTGTGGCTCTGCATGGGACTTGATGAAGGCAACGATGCTTAAAACATCACTCAGTTCCAGTGACTTGGCTGTCTTCCATAAACCTCCAGCGCACAGTCGATGCATAACCACACCATTGGCCACATACCATTTTATGATACGTTTCAACTTTCCTGTGCTGATACTAAAAAAAAAAAGAAAATTTCAAAATTGTAATTGTTGAAGATTTAAGGTTGGTTGCTACTCTTTACCTAAAGTCATCAGAAAATCTTCATTTTTGGTTTATAGTCAGGTAACATCATATACAATTGAATAATGAAAAGAAAAATGGGGGGGGGTTCCAAGCTACTTTTTAAAATATAGACTTTTGAAAAATAAAAGTATTTTTTTACTTTTTTTCCTCTAAAATGAAAGAAATAGTGAAAGGTTTCTTGATTTTACTTTATATCAACCACTAATCACAGAAATATGAAACTTCACGTGTAGAAAGCTTTTTTATAGAAGAAAGTGACAAAAAAAATCTTAGCCATATAGCAAGGTATTGTGGGTAAATTCTGGGTAAATTTGGGGTCAATTTGGTATAACCCTATAACACTTTTGCTTGAAAACAGTATTGAAAGTCATCAGGTTTTTTTATACTTTCTCAGAAAATAGCTTACATATATACCCTTCTTATGAAAACAATTTTCTTGCCCTGATAAAGAATAAATACCTCTATTCCCAAATTGTATTCTAATCTATGTGTGCATATTTTATAATTATACATATGACAGGTTACTAGTACATGTAACTCCCACTTGGAACCTCACTGGTCACTGTGTGTGTGGAGGTGTCCCACCTCCTGACCCCTTGGGGTCAACCTCTCTCTCTCACAGTACCACACAGTGTCACACACCCCACAGGTAGCCATATTGGTTTCTTGGGTCCCAGGAGGGAGATATCTCTTTTTTTTCTTCCTCACATCTCTGAACCCATTAGATGTAAACATGGTACTACAGGGTTTATTGTCATCCCCATGCTGACAGCTACAGCTTAAAATTATAGTAAAATAATAGCTAGTTCATTTATAAAATGAATGTGATAAACAAATCCTATATCACACAGGCACTAGATAACAATTTTGTGAAAAAGAATGCTAAGCACAAACTCACATGTTGTTTGATATTTTATCTAGGTCACGGTGGCGTCCCCTGAATAAATTCATATCTATGTGGTGAAATAATAGCTGTTTTGTAAATTCTTACAGTCATAGATATGTGTTGTGAAGACAATGGTATTGCTTGATTTCATTTGGGGATCTAAACCTAAGAGGACACAGGAGAATAAAACCATTAATTCACCACTCACCTGAAGTTGTCACATAATGCCTTCTCTTGATGAAAACACTCCTCCACTGAATCAGTTACAACTAGAGCTATATCTTCCACATCAGATGATTTCTCAACATGCTCACCATCATTTTCAGTCTCAGAGTCACTATCAGAATCAGCATCCTCAGAATCATCAAACACATCAGGGAATAAAAAATAGTCACTGAGAACGTAACACCATTGTTCCTGGTCGGCCACAGCTGATGATAAGTTTGCCATATTTTCTATGGCATTTAGAGCATTTGCCACTGTGTCCAGCTCCTTCATACTTTGTTCTCCAATGTGTAAGGATCCAAAATACACTGTTTAGGATGATAATACACCATTAAAACAGGGAAAATCACCGCAGAGCGAAATTCCAACTTGCCGCTGACATGTGACAACAACACGAATCGGAAGACTATGCTGGGCGCTGGACGCTTATTTGAGACACTTGCGCTTAAACAGGCCACTACTGGATGGATGGAATTAGATGGGGGGCACTGTCTTTTATATCTTCCTATAGACCTGGGTGGCCCAAAGCAGGTGTGGCTGAAGAGAATGTTTAGAAACCAATATTGCCATGCCGTCCATGTATTGATCATTAGGATGATAAAATGATAATAAAACTGACCCAGTTAACAAGGATGGCCGATGAGATATGCATGACCAGATTGTGTATATTTGTAGTCTTATTACTACACACCATGCACACGACAATGTGCAGATAATGTATATCAGGGTTATTTTATGTGTATTTATGATAAGTCTTATAAATACCCACGACATGGTCGTGTGTATACAGGTTGTCTGTATGTATCTCCTGTGTATAAGACTCAGAATAGACATGGCCATTGGCTAGGAGTGTCATTGATACCCCTCAAATCGATATGTCAGCATTTGCAAAACATTGATATTACATGTATATCGATACAGTATTCATTTCCCCTGAAAATGCAGATTTTGGGCTTTCAGAATCTGAAAGAATTTTGTAAAAAATTCTTATAGAACCAGAGTTGAACAAAGTGTCTTGTGTTATGAAAATGCCTGTGTGAGAATTTTAATAACATAAAAATATATTTTCAAATACTTCAAACCTCGACCCAAGAGAGGGAATGTACAAGTTGTGCTAGCTTCTCTTCTAATTGTAGTATATGGTTCTGGGCTTTTAGAAAGCCCAGATTAATGCTATTCTGGCCTGTATTAAAATAATCAATATAATCAGAATATCGAGAGAAATATGGTGATAATCAAAAAAAAAAAAAAATGGATACCAATGACACTCCTACCATTTGGCAGAGGTTGATGAGACATCTTGTTAGTTCACTATAAATTTACTTAAATTTGGTGTTGTCTCATACTTTATGAATTAGCACTTAACTGTAACCTAACTTGGAAACCCCATTACATAAGATATAGACCCTTTTAATTGGGCTAGGGAAGCCCTAGGAATGAGATGTAGGTATCTATACATCCCATTAACCACTCTATGTGTCATGAATAACCTTCATGTCTATGTCTCTTTTCCTCTATGCCTCTTATCAATTTTATTCAAAAAACAAGGGATAGATTGAAAATCTCATCTCTCACACAATAAATCTCTCTTGTCCTTGAGGCATGTCTTTTCCTCTCAAAACAGCAGCCATATTGACCTTACCTCTTTTGGAGCCACATTCACTACAGTCCCTTTAACGTTGGAGTCTATGATGTGATTGCACTCTGTAATCGCTTGATTACAGCAAAATGGTGGAGATTTGGACTGTCTCAGGCCGTGTGTTGATAGAAGAGGCCCTTATTCGAAACCTGCTAGCGTTGTGGGATGCTTAACTCGCCAAAGAAGGAGTTATTCGCCAGGAGAGGGCAATAATAGTTGCGGTTGTCCATAGGCTTAAGCACTGAGCCAAACTGTCACTATATTGTCAACACTGTGTGCAGTACAGGTAAGTTTATTATTTTTTTTATCATATTTATTGTAATACCCTTGGCCATGAGTGCTCTATAGCATGCGTTAGATCTTGGTTGCCATGGCAAGGGAATCAACAAACATCTCTCTAGGTGGGTTTGAGTAAAGATTGGTGCATGAAAACATGGGAAATGTCAGTTTGTCTGATTGATTCTTGCCCCTTCTTTGATGCTTTGTCAGATAACACCGCTAGGAGCAACAGGGGTATGGTCAGGTCGTCTGTTGACATGTTCCGTTTTCAAAATTTGTTGGTTACTATGACAATGGAATTAACAAAATCAGCAAGAAACACATATTTTCCACCCTTTTCTCACTTTAACGGTCCAACCTTTACATGTTTTCAACAGGAGATGACATCCATTGCACATCCTAACTAGACACATCCCTTTTATCATTAGCCATAAAATGTAATAAAAGGATTTAGACATACTAATTGAGCACATCTGCTATAGCACTGAGTCAGGTTTCCTGATTCCTGAGCTCAACATGTGCACACTGACATCAGTGACTACCAGTTCTTATCTGTGACGAACCAGGGAAAATAATTGAGGGAAATACCCACAAATGCTCTAAATACGATATTTAAGGAGATCTGTCCAAAAGACTAGAGAAAATTAAGTGAAACAAGTCTAGGGTAACTTTTTCTGAAGAATCTGATTATGCTTTAGCCAAGACTCTATATTTCATTGTAAAATGACCTTCTTTAGAATCCAAAAAAGAATGTTTTCCCCTAAATTTAGCACATTTGTTGACATTTTGGTTGCCATGGAAACCATAATTTTGTTCTTCAAGATCCAAAATCATTGAAGATTTTCCAAAAACAGCATTTTTTTATGTGTTATGCCTCAATATTTCAATATGCATTTGAGTTGAGGGCTATATCTTATCTTTGCCTTTGACAATGACTTGATATCGGACTGGGTTCCTTTCCATCCCTCGGATATATTGCGTTGGCTGGGCGATAACTTGGGCAAATCCTATACAGGATGTAAAGTCGGATCATACCTTTGTCGCTCACAATGGCTTGAAGAACCCCAGCTCTGGGGCATTTTTGGGCTAGATGCTGTCCTCCATGATGCTGCAGGGTCAGGCACAGGTTACGACAGAGGAGGCAGATGAGGAGCTGGAGCCTGTCCAGCAGCAGAGGCGGCCCTACCTGCCGAAGAGCCCAAGAAAAAGTCGAAAAATTTAACATCCGCAATATGGAATTAGGCTAAGAATGATGACCCCTAAACAGCAAGGGACATAGCCTGAATTATGGGCCTCATGACATCTCTCTTGGGGGAGTTCAATACAGCAAGGGACACATCAAAGGGTTGGAGAGAGAGAGAGAGAGAAAAAACCTTGCGCTTGAAAAGAACAAAGGTAATTTTGATGTGCCCATGGTAATAGGCTAGGCAGGATTGGATGATATCTCCTGGTGGCTGGAACACCTCCCTAAAGCCTCAAAACACATCCAAAATGAGGGTGTGGATTTTGACATAATTACGTATAGCTTCAGAACAGGATGTGGTGCCCACAGGGGCACCAATTCCACAAAAGGCATCTGGAAAGAGGAGGAGGTGGGACTCCACAGCAACATTCACAAGCTTATGGCTATAAAGCTAAGGTTGGAAGCACTGGTTCCAGAGCGTAGTGTAAATGTGAAAATCAGAACAGACAATACCACAGCATTGACATATGTCAGGAAAATGGGTGGGGTTAAGTCACATGAATGTAACATGATAGCCAAAGAAATTTGGGATTGGTCTGCAGATCGTGATATGTGGCTCAGGATAAACCATATCCTGGGTAAAGAGAACATTCTGGCTGACTACTTATCTAGACATTTTCCCAAGACCTAGAATGGGAACTCAGTGCTAAGATATTTGATAAAGTTTGTTACATATTCGCAAAGCCCAAAATTGACTTGTTTGCCTCTGGAGCAAACACAAAACTACACACATTTGTCTCCTGGGGACCAAAACCTGGTGCCTGGGTGCCATGCGATGTCAGTAACCTGGAGGAATAATTATGTGTACATTTTTCGTATAACTAGGTAAAACAACAACCCAAAGAATAATGGACTAAGCTGTCAGTCTATTTAGATTTAGTTTGAAACTGTATGGAGATGGTGGTCAAATGACCACTTTATATTCACTGCCTTTACCATGGCCATGAATGCAGTAAACATCTATTCATAATGGGTCAGATTAGAGTACTGTATGCTACATGGGGCTGCTTTCGCGGAACTGCGAGGTGAATGCTCTAAAGGTGGGAGTTATTATATAATATTTGGTGCAGGTAAATGCCCTATAGGTTGGTCACCTTGTCTCCTGAAAGTGGTGCAACTCCGAGGGTGAAATCTGACATGGTGCTGATCCCCCCCCCCCCCACCGTAGGATCTCCATATCTTAGATGTACACAACTAAGGCCCATGGGGTCAAGGTTGCATGATTTGTTTTGTCTTAGATATAGCTATGGTTGCTTTGCTGTACATTACAAGTTCCACATCAGCGTTTCAGTTTTTCGCCTAGAGCATCAGTTTTTGATGGAATTACAGGTAGTAAAAATAATGTTAGGATGTTAGAAATTAACCATAGGCTAATGCACTAGTTGGCAAAGTTAATGTCTAAGTAGTTTATACATTTTTCTTATTGTCTCAGTTTTTCATGGGTGTCAGATTTTACCTGGCATGTCAGTTTTTTGCCTTGAAAAAGAATTTCACCCAAAAGAAAATTAGCAAAGAAAAATATTTAAGAAGAGTATCTGTTATGGCAGAAGGAGAGAGGGAAAGGGAGTATTTTTAACTAGTCAGGGATAGTTGGATATGTATACATAGCTTGTTCATGTGAACATGGTTTTGCTGAAAAGGGCCCTCCATGTCAGCTTTTTGCCAGCGTGTCAGATTTTCACCCTGATGTCAGGAAAAGGAGGTAAAGGAAAACTTATATAAATAGTATGATCTTGTTACTTTGGGAAATAAAGGAGCTCCAAAGGCCTCAAGTAATGGGTCAACCTTTATTTCATTGCAATTTATATTAAAAAAAACAGAGGTTTCTGAAAAATGTCCTAGTTTTTGGCCTAAGAAGCGTGTCAGATTTCGCCTCTAGGAGTTGCACCACTTTAGGGAGACAAGGTGTGGGGTTAATGTATACTTATATTTGAGTACAGTCACATGATACAGGGAGAGACACATCAGGAAGCACCGAGGCATGACAGGACATCTGCTATTTTTGTTTATTTGCTGTAACAAAAGTAATTACTCCTAGGTTATGACTATTGCTTGAAGATTCACACTGGATAAATGATGCACCAGTGGGGTAGCTTAGCAGGGGGGCAGTTGATTTACACACATAAAAAAATTTCCAACCACCTTGTGTACCCCTCTTTTATTTTGTAGTAACACACTTTTTTTCACTTCAAAAGTGGGGAAATTTCAATCGCCTCCCTGACTGGGGTCTGAAATCTTTTAACCAACTCTCCCGGACCACCACCCCTGTTGCCAAGAATAATTGACGTAATGCATGACACCAGCATGGGTATGTGTGGTAAGTGTGTGGAGGGATACTTCCTTACAAATGCATTGAACATCTAAGAAACATTATGAAAATTAACAGGATGGATTAAATGTTTAGACCTCAAAACGGCCAAAATAGGCCGTGTCTAATTTCCTCAAAGGTTTTGACATAGGGTTAAAGTAAGATGAAGTTTGTGAAAAGGGGCTGAATTTTGGCCCAAATCGGTCAATCTTGAGGAAATATAGCATTATTTCTTCAATTCTTTCAGGTCTAAAGGGTTAATGGACTATCCTGCTAAAGGCTTAAACCATCAGTGTTTGAAGTAATTTACGTTCCATATATTCTAGACACACACAGTTGGTCACCAGACCATGTCTCCATTATAGAAGCAATCACTGGAGGACAGGCAGTACATCACCTTAACCCTTTTAGGGTTGTAAAGTACCTGTAGAATATTCTTTCTAAATCATCATAATGTATGTACCAATTCTATAGTATGTATTGGAACGGGACTATAGCTAACTACAGGATATTACTCACTGGGGATGCAGCCAATCAGAGGCCTCCATTTGGTCACATGACCTGGAACCCCCTGTGGTGCATGCCCATATATGGTCATGTGACCTTAACCTTGACCTCATTTGCATAATAGGCCATGCTTTCTTGACCTAATTATGGGATTAGCGACCACCTCTCAGCCAATCAGAGGACGGCATTCTGGTTACCATGGTAATATGACCTAATTAGGAGATTAGTGCGATCACGTAACGCCTTGTTTGTAAACAACATGTGGCCTAGCCACATGGTTCCTTATTTGTAAACAATGGGGCAGGGCTAATTATGCAAATGAGATATATAATAAAAGTAAATAAAATTTATACAAAAAATTATATAGGAAGTAAAACACAACACCATTATGCAAATGAGGGTCAGCCATCCAACCAATCAGAAGCCTGGCTACCACCAGCATGTAGTCACATGAAGATTATCACAGTTTCTAACACCTGTGATTTTACCGAGATCAAGAGCACTTTGATGGTATTAAAAAATAAGCTTCCCACACCCTCCACAGATACATAGGGTGAGACCGCATGTAGTAATTCTCTTTTTATCCCCACACCCCTTACACCTGTAATTCGCATTAGTAGTTTGATGGACATCCAAGGGTGGTAGGTGAAAATTAAAAATGAAAAATTATATTTTATTTTATTTGCATATGTGTATGTTTGTGTGTGAAAAAAAGGCAAGCTGAAAGCTTGTTAATTTTTTGTGCCCAGAATTATCTAAACATTTTACATTATTTCACAATTGTATCACCTTGTTGATAAGACCATGTGCTACTTTGATCTTCTCCTCTGACATGGGCTCTGCTGTCCATTTTCCCAATACTCATAACCCAGTGAACAATGCTGAAGACTTTCTGTTAAGGGCAGGGTATTTCTGGTCAGGTCTGGTAACCATAGTTACCAAAACCTTCCATTTGTTGTTATTTCTAATATATGGTCTCTCTTGTGCTATATAATCATATATTTTAGCCATTATCCCTGCAATCCTGAGAGCTTAGAGAACTTGCAAAGCAAATTCTGCCTGCTTGGGTACTGCCAATTAGGGAACATAATGTGTTAGTAACACTGCATGGCATATCATTATTGATATGGAAATCATAGAAGGTTTGCATACGAAGAATTTGGAGATATTCCAGCCCCTACTCTTTGAATTTTAGTTTCCCCCTCTATTTCCTTGGCTCAAAGTATCAGGCTGGATGAGATCTTAATGTTACATATATGTTTTGATGGTCCCAAAATTGATGGGCGAAATTGTGTCTGGGGAAAAGGACATTTGAGTTACAAGCCATGTTGAGGGCTTAATTTCCTACAGAAATAATCTTCATACCTCCGTGAAAATCTCAGGTCCAGACTATTTTGACCAGTAGATTAGGAAAATCACATTATCATTTATGTCAGATGTGTCCTTGCTATTGTAAAAGAAGCATACTTATAAGAATTCTTTTTCTGGGCACATGTCTGGGCAAATGACATGAAGGCCCCATATGCACACTTTCTATGATTTGTGACCATATGATCAGTTGTTGTAAAATCTAATAGGAGTATGGGAGATGGTGTGTGTATGACCAATCATTATTTTGGTAACATGTCAGATGTTAGCTCCCTGGAGGTTCCCCTTAAATAAATCACATAAAATGACAGCTCATTTTCAAGTTTGTGCCCCTGTGCCTGGTATAATAGAGATAGAGCCAAATGGATGGTTGTATTGTAACTAGGAAGTCATGAGCATTCCAATGAGGGTCTAACTTTGCAAATTGGACCAGTAGAAGTTTCTGGGTGAAAATGCCATTCAATATACATGCATTTAAGGCCAAAACCGCGCTTAAATGCGCGCTTGGGCACCTAGGGGTTAAAAAAAAATAAATAAAAAAAAGCTGGGAAATATTTGGGTGACCCTTGGGGTGGGGGGCCCAAAGTATTAAGTTATTTTAAGAGCACTGCTGTGCTTTTTGCAAGCCACCAAAGTGAGGGGTGTGTCTTATACATGATGATTTTGTACTTTAGAGTAGTACTAAACTGCTAAAAAACATGCTTGTACGTGGCACTAGACCATACAACTAATATGAAAGACAAATGCTGGTGGATGAGTGGTAAAGAAGTTGTGTTGATTTTTGCCTATACCTCTGGATATCAGAAGTTATGTTGATTTTTGCCTATACCATTGGATATCATTAGGTTTATATATAGGGATGAAGGAAATGTAAAAATAGTGACATGTCACCGAGCTTAATTCTCTGGGAAAGCGGTGTAATGAAGGAAGGCCTATAGGAGTCAATGGGAAAATCTATGGCCTCATTTCCTGCTAAAATATCATTCATGTTCTGTTGCTATTTTCAAATATTTTGAATTATGATAGTTGGATATGTATAGAAGTGGAAAATACAAAAAGATGCATTTATGGCTAACCTCACTTTTGTGTAATGGACCATTTAAGTGCAGCATGCTTCCAAAATGATATTCACATTCAGGTTTAAAAATATTCACCTTTTCCTTATCTCAACTGTGATATATGGAAAGTATGAATGTCCTGGATTTTAAAACTAGCTTCATGTATTTTCTAAGTTGAGGCAAAGTCTATCAAAAGTGTGATACAGAAAGTGTCAGGTGTAGCCCTCAGTGCAGTGCCCTTCAGTGTGGATACTATTAGGACCATGAGACCTGATGAGTGAGTAGGGGGTAGACCTACCTATGTATATATCTCCAGGTGTCACCAGTAGGGTAGCCCTGTGGATTAGTTCTCCAACTTAACTCTATATCGGGAGCGCCGCTGTTCATATGCACCGACACGGACACATGTCCTCATTTGTGACAGTGATGTCTAATCAGAATTTTCTCGCAATGAATATTCACTCTAAAAATATCCACAATTCCTATCAGGGATTCCCCTTAAACCAAACAATGAACCACTGTTGTTGCATTATAGTGAATGAGTGTAGTTTCTACAATAAAGCAGTACAGTACACACTGTGGTACAAGGAATCTCTGGACTTTTCTAGCCCACTTAAAAGGATCTATTTTCACCTTTTTTCTATTCCCTCAGGTGTGTGTGGTCCACATATGTGCAGACACTGACACATTCCTCTGTGTAATTGTGTAATGCCATTTTCGCCATGAATATGACCGTAGCTGTCGAAATCGCGTTAAACACCTATTACTCACTCACTCACAAGGAATCTGTGCGAAAATGACGATGGTTCTGTGGCAATGTTGGGACAAGGATTTTACCGTTTTTTGATATTTCACCTCCCTTACACAACTTTAAAATTTAGTCACCCACATTTAATTTTAAAGATTTCGAGAATTTAAACTATACAATAGTCATAAAGACACATTCAAAAATTTTCTCACCAACTAAAAAACTGATAGAGCCAGCGTATCAGCGTCAAGTCGAAAGCACAATATTATCTGTGGACATACAAGGAGCTGGGTCTAGCATGCAACGACTGTGGTCATAGTGAAAATATGTTTGAAAATATCTTCGAGAACAGACTTCACATCGGTACCCGCACAGTAATGTTGTTCCCATTTTTACTGTGAAGTCAAGATGTGGCACACAGTCGATGTAAAGGCTTGACTTTTGTGTTTATAAGAAGTCAGTCAAAAAAAAGATTTTTGGTGACAATGTGAAATTGTGTAATGTCGTTCTCGCCATGAATATGTGAGCCAGCAAGCAAAAATGGGGGTTCCTGTGGGATTTAGTACCTGCTTTAGCCACCAGGGGGCACCACTATGGGCTAGAATAGGAAAGATATGGCTAATACAATTATAAGGTACTTTTCTATGGAGAATTCAATAATTTGTAATAGAATGTTATATTTTGGGTGAAAAGGTTCCAAATTAGGCTTGTAAAAAGAACTTTTTTGGTCCTCAATAGGCATTTTTGTTGATTTCTGTTGCCATGGAAACATGATTTCCATTCTAAATAGGAAAATCAATGATCCCATTCGAAAGAATTTTTCACCAGGTTTACCATGGTGAAAACAAAAAGAAAATACCATTTCTAGATCAAAAGTTATAGGCAAAGGAATGAGAAAATTATGCTTATTTAGCTAATTAGCATAAATTATGCTAATTATAGATGTATCTCACAACCAATTAGGCATAGAGCTTATTGCCATTCAGAAATGATCATACCATATTTAGCGAGCCATTCCCCTGAAACTAACAGGAGTACCTTCTCTTGCAATATATCACTGGAAAGCTTGTGATCTGAATTTTAAAGTTGACTTTTAGCAGTGAGCACCCTTTCTCCCTACCTCTGCACGTAGCTGTCAAAATGGTGTTAAACACCTATTACTCACTCACTCACAAGGAATCTGTGCGAAAATGACAACAGTTCTGTGGCAATGCTGGGACAAGGATTTTACCTTTTTTTTTGATAATTTCACCTACCTTACACAACTTTAAAGTTTAGTCACCCGAGTTTAATTTTAAAGATTTAGAGAATTTTAATGATACAAAAGTCATAAAGACACATTAAAAAATCATGTTTCCATGGCAACAGAAATCATGTTTCCATGGCAACGGAAATCAACAAAAATACCTATTTAGGCCAAAAAACATTCTTTTTATAGGCCAAATTTGAAACATTTCATCCAAAATAGAATGTTTTATAAAAAAATCATTGAATTTTCCATAAAAAAAAGTACCCTATAGAAGTTTTAGGCAAATTTTCCTATTCTAGCCCATAGCGGTGCCCCCTGTTGGCTAAATCAGGTACTAAATCCCGCAGGAACCCCTATTTCTGCTTGCCGGCTTGTTGCAGTAAATCCTAACTTCTTGAGAACATCTACCATATTTTTTATAAACCCCAACAGAATCATATGAAATCAAATCTTCCAACTCGACCTTCTTGTTTGACTTTATATCATACTGACATGCCTACTTGACACTGTTATCCATTGGTCATGTTCATGCACTATGTCACACACACATACCTATATTAGGGGTGGAGGTAAGACTAAAACCTTTTTGGTCTTCCTCATGATCCTAGGCCTTACTTTACCTATTATAACGTAATACAAGTGTTGGTCTTTAATTTAGGGATGGAAACGTGCTTAAAGTACCAATTTTTTGCTCCTGGTGGCCATATTGGATTTTTCGGAAAATTTAAAATTATGTTATCAGGTTTGGGACACACCAGGTTAATAGTACAACAGTCTGATTTTAGTCTGCACTAAGATTCTGATACCATGCACAGTCTTAGGATGTACTGTGATCTTAGTACACTTGTGTGTGCACTGGACCATGACACTGACCTCTGCAGGTGTATGGGCCAATCAGAGCCTTGGTCACTGGACCATGACACCTATGTGTGCATACATAATTGGGGTCAAACATAGGATGGTGAAACCACTCCACTATTTTGTACTTACATTTACATTAAATGATACATTTACTCCCTTATTAAACAACACTTGGCTAAAATGAAAACGTCATTTTGTAGGCATTTATCTATTCTTTAATCTTGTGGGTTCATATTTATTATCAAATTTAAAAAAAAGTTAGAAAATAGATTTTATTATACCAGGACTAAGGGGAACTTTATACATATAGCCATTTCTCAGAGAATATTCTGGTTTTAGTTCTGTAAAAAAAAGTGTATATATAAAATATAGACCCCATGTACTTTAGGTGACTTTAGAATTATGTATTTTGATGAAGAAGTTAGAGAAAGTTTATGATAAATCAGTGTACTAAGTTCTTATTACACCCCATGATCAGGGACTATCATTCAATCTTAGGGCGTACTAAGAAACAGTTTAGTCCTGAACATGGTTATTCTGACTTCATGATTTCTTTTATTGTTGATATAAAGTACATTTTTGATTATCCTAGAGTGATTAAAGGCCTAATATTAGCAATATAGCAATAAAAATGAATTAATTTAATATTTCTCAACTTTTTATCTTCGGAGGGGGTGGTCAGTGCCGAAAATCAAAAACGAACCCTAGATTCTTGTTTGTCATGATGAGTAACTTTTGAAGGTGTCCCCGCATTCCTATCATTGATTGAACTGAATGACCTCCCCCTATATATATATATATATATATATATATATAAATATATATATATATATATATATATATATATATATGGGTCATTGGAACCTTGGGCATATAATAGCGAGGGAAACACTTCTACACCACCAATAATATTTTTATTCCTTAGTTGGGGGTCATAGCTAAGATTCCCATATGGTTTGGGTGAATCTTGGGGCATAATTTTTTTTTATATGTATTCAATTATGAATTTTCACGAGCGGAAGGTTACTGATCAAGTCCATCTAACCTGGTTAGGGAATATCACCAGTCTTCTTATCATATGCAATCAAGAGGTACCCTTGGGGGTCTTCCATAAAAAAATCTTTTTGATGTATTTTGGGAATTACTCATGCCAGGTACATATAAGTGATTTTTAATGCACACTGCGATCAGTAATGTTCCAGGGACTGCCACCCGGGAGGAAGATAGGTTGAGTGAGAGGAGCAAACACCCCTACCGCCTCAGTGGGTACACTCCTGGTATTGGAATCACACCCTCCTCTAGGGTACCTTCTAGTGAGAAAATATTAGAAGCAGCTGCTAGAAAGCTGACTTTCGATAAACCAAGGTCACAGAAGGATTCAAAAAGGAAAAGTTGAGTAGTTAATGAGGATGATTTTGAAGTAGTGGAGGAATCAGATATTGAAAAGATACAAGAAGAAATAGTAATTGATGAAGGCCACGGGACCCAATTGTTAGATGAATTAATCCAGTCAGATGATGAACCTATAAACGTTGAGCCAGTGCTGCCTAGCCAAGGACAGGTGGGTGAACGACGAGCAATATTATGGAGAGGTATGGAGGAAGAATAACGAATTTGTTAAAAAGTATGAGGATGAGCAACAAACATTGGATGAGATAGATAACATTGGCAACTAGCCAGAAAAGAACACCTGAAAAAACAATTGTCTGAGAGTGAGGGTGATAGTGGGTTGAGACGGAGTTCACACACAGGTGGTCAGGGAGATTTCTCCAGCCCATCCGACGGAGACAGTAAAGATATACTCGACAACTTAGGACAACTAAACATGCCTGCTAATCCTAATATCACGTTCCCCACATTCTCTGGAGCTAAGGGGGAATGTTATGAATAAGTTCTATATTGAGATAATGAAGCAGAAAAAAGAAAGGACATGACGATGATACCCTGTTTGGGACGTTTTTGACAGGGACCCTACCGTACATCCAAGGGGAACTTATGAGGACGGCTCATCCCGATATCAAATCAGCATTAAATCAGACGCTGTACCTAGAGGCAAACCAACCAACAACAGCGGTCATTGAGAACAATACCCCAGATACAATGAGAAGGGTAGATAAGGATACTGATGAGGAGGCACAGTATTGGAAGGATAATATCCGGTCAACTGCAGAAAATATGGCCATGGATGGGTACAATCTTGGCAGGACAGATCAGATGAATGATAGACCGCTGGGAGGACGGGCCTATGATGAAAGGCCTAGGAATGGTGGAAGAGGATATGAAGGGCCAAGGAGATATGAGGATGATAGGAGATATGAAGGTGGAAGGAGATAAGAGGGCCAAAGGAGGCAAGAAGTACAGAGACCTCATCAGAGAGGTACAGGAGATTGGACAGGGAGAAATATGTCCCAGAGACAAGGGGGAAATTACAGCCAACAAGTGAACAACAGGTTTCAGCAAGGAGGATTTAGACCATTTGATTTAAATGATAAAAGAAAGGACGAATACACTAGACTGGCCAAAATGGATGGATCAGAAATGGAAGCATTAAAGGAAGGAAAAGAGACAGTGGCCCCGAGCAGAGGATTCTGCCTAACACACAATAGGCAGAGGCATAGCACACATGCCTGCTACGGGTTGAAGGATGTAGGAGCCAGAGTAGCATGGAGTAAAGGTAGAATTAGATACAACAGAGACAGGAACCAGGGAAACTCGTGGACTGGTCCAGCTCGTTGATAGAGGTCAATATTATACAGGCGAATGGACCTAAAACAAACAACCAATGAAAACAGGCAATGGTAGTATCAGTAGTGATTGGAGGAGAGGAAATACAAGGGCTGATTGATAGAGGGGCTTCAGAATGCTTCATGTCCAAGGAGGTCAGAGACAAATTAATGGACAATGATGTCTGGGAATCAACTGTTAATATGAACCAAACATTGAGGTTTGGAAACAATAATGAAACACTGATTATAGAAAACATCAGAGTAAAACTCATCATGGGAGGAGCAGTCATATATTACAATTTCAATGTAGTGGAAGAATTACTATAAAGAGTAATATTAGGAAGAGATCTGCTTCTAGATGCCAGAGCTGATATTAGGATGAAAAACAGTGTGGTTGAACTCTTTACAGGATGTCCAGTATCAGCAATAGAGGATGTCAGGTTAGAGCCATGGACTGAGGAAATAATATGGTTGGAACCATGGGAACAATTAAGTAAGGACCCATGGGATGTGGTGGAAATTGAGCCATCCAACCTGATGATGGTTGCTCTGGAACAAAGTTTGAATTTTATAGGAAAAAACTGGTGGACTAAAGTGAGCAACTGGACTGATAATGTGGTATTTGTCAGTAAATACAACGTCCTGGGATATGCGGAAATGATAGAGGCACCCAAATTGGATATGTGAGATATTGGACATACAGAAGGAACTGACACCGGCAGAAATAAAAACATTTAAGACAGGATATTTATAGAACCGAAGACGAGCTACCGTATGTAACATTAATGTCCAGACAAAATGCCAGAAGAAAGAAGCCGGAATTCAAAGTGCTAGGGATAAAAAGAAAAACAAGATAAGAATGCTATCATTGGGTGATACATGTATATCTAAGGACAAAAAAATATACATAAAAGATGATAGGGGGAAAAGTGATGGGCAATTGGAGTAAGTTAACACATGAAGCTAGAGGGTCTGCAACTGGGTGATATACTCATGGAGTAAATCAAATAGGAGAGTGCACCAGCTGGTACCATTAGTTGCACTACGAAGGATTGGGAGTGTTAGCTAAGGCGTTAACAGAGGGCCTCAAATATCACTGACAGATGCCTCACCCACACTTGAGATATATATGTACAAATGGTTAAGCTTGACTCTAATGGATCACAGCAGGAGTTTCAGTGTGATTATGAATTGTATCTTCACCTGGAAATGGAATGTTCAATAAAAGGTAACCTGTAACTCAGACTTTTATTTTATGTGAATAACTTCTTCCCGTAGAGATAGCATTGCGCGGTCGATCGCCACACCCCCAGTGGCGTAACGTGTGTCGATCCACCACAGCGGCAGATCCACCACTGCAGCCTCGTTCTGGGTGCATTTAAACATTCAAAATGGCGGACCGCCGCTCGTACGGGGGACTACGGTAACGGATTTTGCTAATTTTCAGTTAATTAGACACTCTAAAAACATAAAATAAATATAGAACTAAACTCCCCTGGTGTCCTCGGTGGCTGATCCACCCCTCGGGGAGACCTCCCCCTCATGGTGGATCGGCCACCTCGTACACCACGGTCGTTTAGTTCATCTATGTATTGTTAATCAGATGCATTAGCATTCTACTAGAGCTTCTCCCCCTATAAGGTGCTTAATTGAAATACATCATAATGGAGCAGATAAGGAAACCCAAAGTTTTATAGCGCAGGACGTTACTGATGGTTACAGATATTACTCGATGGTCAAAGTTATATTTTCATAGTAACAACCTACCACCTTGTATAGTGTTTGTAGCATTTCTTTTCAATTGTAGACATGTCTGGCTTATGTGAAACGAGTACTTGGTTATGTAAAGATACATTTTAGCACCACATATGAAGAGGGAATGTTACTGATGGCTACAGGCATTTATGAGATGATTAGAGTTCTACTTTTATAGTGCCAACCTATTACCTTGTATGGTATTTCTATCATTTGTATTTAATTGTAGACATGTTTTGCTTATGAGAAAATACTTTTTTGTGTATGTAAAGATACATTTTAGCACCATATGTTATGTGCTCATAGCAAAAAGTGTACAAAAATTGTGATTTTTAATTTTTAAAGTGATATAAGACACCCACGATGGGCCTTATGCATGTTTAAATGACGCTATTGTAACTGTCAGGCCACCCGTCGGTAAGCCTGTCGGGTTATCTTTCTTTATGTGACTTTCGATACTTAGAGACAACCACACAAGGAGCTTAGAGTTTCCGAAGCTTTATTACTTTTGTAGTGGTCAGCGGAAAATGTCATGGAGAAACCGGGACTCGAACCCGGGACCCTCCAACTTCGAAGTGGAAGCTCTACCCCTGAGCTACTTCCCCTGGCCTGACATTCTCTACCTTCCAACTACACCTGGATCGGTATGATACACACACTAGGGGGCAGTGATTACCTGGTACCGAGCTCTCTAGAGATCCCCCTCGCAAGGTGGGACCACTCGGTATCTCCTCCAAGTACGGGGAATTACTGCCCCTACACTTTGTTTGAACATGGGGTACATGGTTCAAGTGACAAAGTGAGCATGTGTCGATACTATAAAGGCAATACTGTATGACCCTATCTGCCTAGGTATAGGTAGTAGGTTTTTAACAGGTATTGGATATAGTACAGAGGTGCAAGAGGTCTCAGCGTCTAAGACACACTTTTCCAGGTAGAGACATGTGGTCCTTTATATAGTAGACTCATTAACATGTGACATAATTAACATATAGATTGCAATTAGCAATGGCGGGAACCGTGCGGCAGATATTAATCTTCTTACATAACAGGCTTAGCGCCGAATAGGTGAGGTAACGGTCGGTACTGATAAGTACCCATATTTACATTACCAGTCGATAAGATATTATCGACATAGACATGTTGTAGTCATAGGTTGTTTATAGACCCATTACACTACCCCCCTCAAGAATGAGAACAGGGTTTTTTTGTTTACAGGAAAACATTGGTAGCATTATTAACATAGTTCTATAGACAACTTTTGTTTAAATAAACATGTTGATGTAAGAAGTATGAGTAATATTGTAAGACCGAAATAGGTCAATGTCATAGTATCGAATAGGTTATGATTCCTCGGGTCTGGCTCGCACAAAAACGGGGGCTAAGACGGACCTACTATGTATTCAGCCCTGTATGGCAGCCGAAATTTCGAACACAGACATACAACATTATGCTTCAATAAAACATAAGGGAAACTCCAATTGTTTTATATCTTTCGTTTCATAAAATAACGATATAGTCCGTACAAGTCCAATAAGGGTAGGATATGATATAGTAGTAGCTCCAAAGTAAAAGTCTGTGAGCAAAATATGGCAGGTATCCTTCTTCCACAGGCTAGTTAATAATAGTTCATAAGAGATCATCCTTTGTAAATAAGGCACTATCCTCCTTCTGTCGGTAACGCAGCATGGCTACCGGGTCATCAGGGTCCGCTATCGATCTGGTCAGTCCATGGTCGTGGCCGGGTCTGCATCCGATAGAGATGGGGAACAGCTACCTAGGCTAGGTAGTGTCGCCATCACCACGCGGCTTGTCCTCTTCTACAGGAGCTTCAGTTTCCATCCGCTCCTGCGGTGCCGGGGAGACATTCGCCGTAGGAGGCGTGTACTCCTCGGCCGGTTCGCTATCACCTTAGGACGGAGGGTGAGCAACCCGGCCAGTGGCACCACAAGTAAGCCATGTGGTGACATTCCCTGACTTGTCAGGCCACTGGGGTCCCTCATACCCATCATGTGGAACATGTGGGTCTGGGATCCCATGGCCTGCTAGCCTGGAGGGGCAGTCATCCTGGGGTCCAATGTCAGGCTGGGCCCTAGGATGTGGCCACTCATCGGCGCGAGCGTCGGGTAGCCTTTGCTCTCCCAGGCCTCCAGGGACATTCCAAACTGTCGATGGAAGTGTGAAGAGGCCTGATTCCACTTGAGAGTTATTTCCTCGTGACATGCCTTGTCGAAGGCAGCGTACCCGGAAACCTGCTCCCTGTACTCCTCTAGTTCTGCCTGGGCTCTAGCCTTCTCCTTAGCCCTCTTCTTCTCGTCAATATCGAAGAGGCCTTCAGTAGTGACTGTTCGAAAGTCGCTACTTAAGAGGCTAGACTCCGGCTGAACTGATCTGTCAGCGAGTCTCGAAGCTCACACACTATGGCGCTCATCCGCTCCGAGAACTCACTGCTCTCTTCTGGTAAGGGTCTAGGCAACAAGGGCCTGGCCGTACCAGCAGGAACCGACGCACCGTCATAGTTTGAAGAGCTCCATCAGGAATGCGGGTCCCCATGAGGCAGTCCCTTCAACCCAGGCTTTACCAAAGCAGCAGGACTGCTCCAGTTTATGCCATGGGGCGACTGGGCGGACGTTTCGGTGATACAGCCACCGACCTCTAGGGTAAGAGCACTGCTGACAGTGCTCGTGGCAGAGGCCGACGGTCGGGTCTGTGAGGGTTTGACCTTGATATCATCCAAGACCTTCAGGGATTGCTTTTGGCTCTACAGGGAGGTCTGTCGGATGACACTCGCTGCATCGGTGCCCCACACACCTTGAATGATAGAAGTCACTTTGTTGCACTCCCGCATCTTGGCTCTCTCGAGAGAGAGCCGGTAGCGGTGAGGCCAACCGACTTCTTAGTCGTTCCGGAACCAGAAGGTTTCGGTTTCGACTTGGTTTCAATCTTCTTGGCCGGGGTCTTAGCCTTCGGGGGTGGACCCGATGACTCGTCCCTAGCACTAGAAGACTTTCTGGTGGGTGGCCGAGAGCGTTTCGAACCGGCAGAGGCGGTTTCAGAGTCCTGCTCTCTCGGCAAGACATCGGACCCGGACTCTCCCATTTCCTGTTGGGGTCCATAGCCCTTGGTCTTACCAATACAGCGGTCCCACTCTTGGTCCACAAGTTTGAACTGGTTGATCAGGCAGTTGGCTACTTGATGTTTCTGGAGGCGACCGGCACAGATTTCTCCGACCTTAACCTCCCAACAAGTAGTCACCATACCGAGCGCTCTGGTGAGGGGGTGCTGATGGTAGCCATTCTTCATAAGATGACGTACCACTATCCCTCGACAAGCATTTTGGTGGTACTCACCATCATCCCACAGCCGGCAGGGCGTCCTACCTTTGTCTGCTGGTACACAATAGACGAGGAGGTGGGTTGGGAGGTGATTTTCACACAGATGCAGAGCAAAGCGAGCCATGCTGGCACATCTGATGGCGGGCCTAGCACCCGAGCGTTCCTGGCACCTTTGAAAGGGACAGGGGTCGCCCAGAGCGTAGTTCCTCTAGGAGTAGTTGAGCTTCATCCGAAGCTCATGACCCAGTGTCGGATTGCTGGAATCGAGGAGAGAGGTGAGTTCTTCCACATACCACTCGATAGGGTGGTCTGTGTCACTCATCCAATCCTCGTCGTCTGACAGACCGGTATCGGGGTCAAACAGCTTAGGCACCCAGTGACGACCATTCTTGTCTTGTAGACATTCAAGTGTCACATTCGGCCGGTTAGCTGCTTTGACAGCATTGGCCTCCTGTGCTTTCTTAGCACGGCGCTGTCTGTCTTTGCGGGATTCCGAAGGGCCGTAACAAGTAGCTCGTACTGGTATCCTCAGGGGGCTTCAGATTCAGAAGAACGTTTCTTCTTCTTTTTCTTCGACCTCTTTTTGGAGTCAGTGTCGGTAGTCTCAGTGGAGTTGACCTCCATGGCCTCCTCTCTGAGAACTACCGGTTTCGGTACACCCTGCCCAGGTAGTGGAGGGACAGGCGGCAGTGTCGGTATGGTTCGAGGTGCGGTACTCTGGTCGGTAGGAAGCCGACCGGTACCCTCCTCACCATCCAATGCCAGCAACCTCTCCTCCTCCGCTGGAGTCAAGTTATCTGCGGTAGCCATACTGTTCGTATCAGAACGCTAGTCAAATCTTCTAAGAGATGTTGACTGTAGAATCTGGAATCAATTCTGAACTCTGATCCAGTCCGCGCCTCTATTTATAGAGGGCCATCCGTTGGAACCGGACGGTGTGAACAGCCAATCAGCGTTTCGCAATATAGCACCACCCGTTTTTGGCGCCAATTAGAATAGGTGACGCCCCATCGGGTCGTCTCAGATCTTCAACTCCTTGATACTGCGCAAAGTGTTTCGTTTGCAGCTTGCCATGGTACTGACAACATCTACTGGATCCGAGTCTGTTCACATTGAAGTATAATAAAACACACAGTGATATGTGGATCGAACATTCCCTTTGAACAGATGAACTGATGATATCCACAGCTATGCGGGCGAAACAGACACCAAAGATCTCTTGGTTTAATGGAAGCTTCCCTAGGCCGGGTCCTGGTTTGGCTAAACAACATTTATCACATTGTTTAACCCATCGACGGATGTCCTCCGTCATACCTGGCCAATAGTAACGGGATTTGATCTTTTGCTCCATTCTCTCCCTTCCAAAGTGTGCCGAGGTCCTATGTCTGTGGCAGAAGTCCATTATTTCCAGGCGGAGTTCATGTGGATCTACCGCCTGTAAATTTCTTCTTCTTCCCGGTCGGGTTCTCCATCGACACAACACACTGTCTCTGACACATAGGTCGTCCAACTGAGCCACTAGGGCTCAGGTCTCCTTGTGCTCTACAGACAATGCCGGTCTAGTTGGTTTCAGTTCACCTTTCTCAATCCAAAGTCTAACTTTGGAGATAATAGGATCTTCCAACTGCTTCTTTCCCAAGTCCTGGAGGGTCCAGTTGGGGATCTACAATGTTACTGAAGCGATTGTTGCATCGTGACTCCCGCAATCTGTACAGTCTACTCGGTGACATCTCCGTATGGGGACGCGTGACAGGCAGTCGGCATTGATGTGTTTGATATGATTATTTGTCACGCTGAACCCGGAGAGGTGGTTCAGCCATCTCCCCATCATCCCTCCGGCATCCTTAAAATTAAGGAGCCATTGGAGTGCGGAGTGGTCGGTACGCAGAACAAAATCTCGACAGTAGAGAAAATGCCGGTACTTTTTTGTGTAGACGACCACAGCAAGAAGCTCTCTTTTTGTGGTACAGTAATTGCGTTGAGCCTTGTTCAGGCTGTTGCAGGCGAAGGCCAGTGGCACCTCCTTTCCATCTGGGATTTGAGACAACGCGGCTCCAATGCTTTCATTGGAGGCGTCGGTATCCAAAATGAACTTGCCATCGGCTCTAGGGTAACTTAGAACTGGAGTTTCTCTAAAGAGACATTTCAGTTCTTCAAATGCATTTATGGTATCTTGTGTCAGTACAACCTTTTGTCTTCCCTTCTTTTCGTGGATTATCGCCTCGAAAGTTGCTGGGGCATTACATAGTCCAAATGACATGACATTGAACTCGTATAGCCCCATATGAGTAGCGAATGCTGTTTTCTCTCTATCTTTCGGGTCCATGCCAATCTGCCAGTACCCAGATTGCAGGTCGAGAGTACAGAACCATTTGGCTCCACTGAGGAATTTTAGACATTCGTCAATTCGTGGTAAGGGGTATGCATTATTCCTAGTGACTCCGTTTAGTTTTCTGTAATCAATACAGAACCGACGTGTCCCGTGTTTCTTTGTTGCCATAACGACAGGGCTAGACCAGGGACTGTCACTTGGGGAAATTATCCCTTCTGCCAGCATTTTGTTCACTTTGTCCTCCATAGCAGATTTCTTAGCTATGGGTAGACGTCGGTAAGGCAGCTTGATAGGTCAAACGTTGCCAGTGTCCACCTTGTGTTGAACCAGGTCAGTTTGACGGAGAGGTTCCCCATTGCACTGTTTAGGCTCAAATACTGATTGTCTGTTAATCTGTACACTTACGCAGCTGACCAAGACATCAGATATCTGTCCTGGGCTGAGTTTGGTGGTTTGCACTACAGAGGCTGTACCGGATTCAACCCTCAGCTCACACTGAATAGCATGATCAAAAGGGGACCGAATCCTAATCTTCCCCGTACCGGCATTCACTGTCACTCCATAGAGTGCAGCAAAGTCCATACCGAGGATGCCGTCGTCCGTTATATCGGCTATGGTGGGACAGAATAAATATGTCCTGCCACTAGCCAATATCGGCAAAACAGTCTTGCCATACGTTTGCAAGTTGTCTCCGTTGGCCATCCGAGCCCTTATTCCTTCCTGAGGAACTTCAGACTGTCGGCCTAACTAGGAGATGAAATTTTTCCCAACCAGCGAATGTGAAGCGCCGGTGTCGAGAAGAAACTCACCCCTCTGTCCGAAAATGGACAAACATACATACCAACGTTTACCCCCTAAAGGGGTGCATCTTCCGGCCGATATTGTTTCAATACCCCCGCTGCTCTAAGCAACCACTATAGTCTTCAGATTCTGAATTATCTTGGTCCCGTCGATAGTGCTCCCTGGAGGTTGATCAGACCTTTTTTGAAACACTGTCGACCGGGTTAGCAACGACTATTGTCTTGCCATAGACCATGTTGGCTCGGCTTACTGAGGTTACTATGCTTTTAGTACCACCCCGCCCTAGTTTCCGGAGCTGTTACACGTTCGGTTACCAAAACCTCTCTAGGAACTGGAGCTGGAGCTAGACAGTCGGGGGCTATATGCCCAAAGGCCTGGCACCGATGACAGGTTTGCTTCTTTTTCCATTCCCTTTGAGAGTTCTTACCGGCATTTGATTTCTTTACCTGCTTGGCAACTAGTTCTTTTACCAACGTCTCTATTTCGACATTTGAACTAACGGTAAGGGTCTTATGATACTGTTTAGCTTCTTTTCCCTTCTTACGGCATTACACAGTAGCAATACCGATATTTTCCGGGGGGTCATCAGTAGACGCTACAGCGGCTACCGCCCCTAGTGTAGGGAACACAGCTTTTTAGGTCTCATTGGTCTCATAGGCGAAATCAAACAGATCGGACATACTAATTGCAGGTTGCCACTTATCCTTAAGATATCGTTGACAACCTGTGTCTCTTAGCCCATTTATAAACCGGATGTTAGCTTCCTGAACTACTACGGGTGCGTCTGGTCGGCACCCGGCGTATAGCTCAGAAACAAGTTCTTGTATTGCAAACCCATAGACTCTCGTTCCTTCTTTAGGTTTTTGAGTCTGTTTGTACAAGAGGGCTTTCGGGTCTTCCTCACCTACCTTAACGAGAAGATGGGTGGCGGTTTCGATTAACCCCTGTAGGGTACCGTCACCATTTTTCTCGAAGGCTCGGATGACCACCTGGCCAGGTCCTTCTTCTAATGCCTCCTTCAACGACATTAGTGCTTGGGGATCATTGGCTCCATTCGATAAGTTAATAATATGCCAATGGGACAGCCACTTCCACCAAGGTGGATCGCCGGTAAATGGTTTCACCTTTAGAGCCTTTGGCTTTGCAGCGTCAGGATCTCAGGTAGTGCCAAAGTGTACCATTTTGCACTGTTCGATCAGGCATTCTGTGGCTCTCGGTACCACATCCAACCCTGTTGCTAGAATAGCCGGGTTGTGAGCAATTTTCTCTTGTTCTACAGGAGATAACCCAGTCCATATATTTGGGGCAGTAGTACTCTGAGGAGTGGACGAAGTCCACACAAAAGTATTGTCATACTTCGGGACGGTATCGTTCATGGTTCCTTGGAAATTTTTTATTTCCTTTATTTGAACCCGAATGGTTACCGAGCAAGGCATGTATTCCACCCCCTCTAGTTCTCATAGAATTACTAGAGTCAACTATTGTATTTGGTTTATCAGGGATCCAGTTCAGCAAGATTTGCCGTTGTAGATCCACTGCTGATGCGCCACTCAAAAGTTCAGTGAAGTCTGTCTGAGCTTTTTTTACTTGAGCAGTTACTTGCTCATTCAGCTGAACTTGTGTAGCTGTACCTTTTTGCTGTAAATCTTTTAATTCAAAAGATTTAGCAGCTATATTGGTTGATATCTCTGATATCCAAGAAGCGGTCTAATTCAGTATCACTGATAGGTTCGGTTATGGGTGTTACCAATGTTAGAGTACTACTATCGTCGATAGGTACTTGGTTTAGAGTTGAACGTTCCCCTTCTCTTCTCCTCACATTAGGAGTCGATGTAGTACCCTGTATTTCGAATACTGTGGTACTAATATCATCGAGGGAATGTGGAGTGTTAGGCTCTGTTTGGGTAACAACCTGCGGGTTGCACCTAGGTAACTGGGGTCCCTGACTGATAACGGTCTCATTTTGGTCTGTAGGGATTGGTCCCTCCTCCTGAGATGGTATCTGTCGAGGTACTGTTACTGGTGGTTTGGTGGCTTGGATTCTTTGATCATTTGTAAAAGATCGTACTGCTTGTATACCAGCTTGTCTTTCATCAAATGAGGAATCCCATCGTCCGATAGATGTAAAGGATCGGTATAGACCTCGGACATAGTCCATATCGATTCAGAAAGCTTGTTTGACTTCAAGATTACTCTAGTGTTGTCAGGCAAGTTTCGGTGGTCACGGCACCAGTGTAACCGTCGGGCCACCCGTCGGTAAGCCTGTCGGGTTATCTGTCTTTATGTGACTTTCGATACTTAGAGACAACAACACAAGGAGCTTAGAGTTTCCAAAGCTTTATTACTTTGTTTGAACATGGGGTACTTGGTTCAAGTGACAAAGTGAGCATGTGTCGATACTATAATCTCTCTCATCAATGTTTATGTGATGCCAATGGTATATGATGATGCATAGATGAGCTGAGATCATCTTTTGAGAGGTTAATGAATAGGGAACTTTACTGATGGTACATGTGATATGGCCTCTATGCAGGTACTGACTATGCAGTACAAGTATTATATATCAGGCTAATTGTAGTTATTCTGTACAGTAGCTCTACTACAAACAATTGACAGTAATTATAGTCATTGTATGAAGGATTTTGAATGAGCTAGGCTAAAGTTAAGAAACGGGAGAATAAATTCCCAAATTCTCAGAGTTTCTAATTTTTCCACCAATGCGTAACTTCGAGAGTCTTCTAGCCTCACTTTTGCTTGTTGGTATACAAAAAGTCATACATTGTACCAGTCTGGCCACAATATTTGGTTTTTCTAGGAGTCTTATTAGTGGTGTTATTCATGTTTGATTGATTATGATCAGTAACGTTCCGGTTATTTGGAAGGTTTTACTGCATCTGTAAAAAAAAACTGACATCTTAGGAGTTGGATCCTTGAATAAACCTTTTTAATAAGCCAAGATATAGGGCTATCAATAAAATATAATGTTATTAAGAAATACTGAGTTTGTTATTTCCAACCCCAGCCCCCCCCCATGTCCAGTTAATCTTGGAATGAGCCATATGTATAAATATATATATATATATATATATATATATATATATATATATATATATATATATATATATACTCCTACCAGGCTACGGAATGAGTATAACTAAGTAGTAAATGATGAACAGTACAAGTGGAAACTTTTGCCACTATGTTGTACCTTCGTCATAGCTGAGTATATATATATATAGTAGCCGTGCGGCATCAGCATGGTCCGCGGTTCGGCATGGAGGTTCTACACTGTGCCACTGTGGGGCAACCAAGGCTGGAATTTCCAGTCACACCTCAAGGTGGTCCCCATCCTGGAGATGAAGCAGGCAGGCACGTGCACCTTCAACCGCAAATCAGATGGCCTTGTGGAGAGGGAAAACCAAACTACCGAGGCCCTGCTTTCCGCTGTGGTGGATGAACGCCACTCGGATTGGGATTTACACTTGCCGCTGGTGATGGTGGTGTATAGGTCCTCAGAGCACTTGTCCATGGGACAGACCCTGAACATGATGATGCTGGGAAGGGAGATGAATGCTCCTCTCTCCCTCATTTTTGAGGTTTGAAAAGTTTTATTGTCTGATCACAATTTAACAAAAGTGGTAATATTAGACAATAATGTGATACCCTGGTTATACAATTTTTACAAGATCATTGTTTACCCAATTCAATGACAAATGGCAACTCAAAGAAAAATGAAATTATGAAACATGCAGTGAGGAAAAATAATAAATAAATAGATACAATAATAATATATACTATGTACTATATACAGAAGATATTGGACCACATTTACAGCATCCACTCAACCAAGTATATAGGAAAATAAAGTATAGAAGGGGATGAATGTATCATATGGTACACCAGTTTTATAGTTAAATCCACAAATTTACAGGAGGCAAGGAGAAAGTAAATAAAGGTGGAGTCTAAGCAAACAGCTTCCTTATTCACAGGTAGAGTCTCATGGCACTTACAGTCACAGCTTTAAACTTTACAAATAAACATTTAAATAAAGCACTAAGGTGGAGTCAAGGTCAACAGCTCCCTAGTGCTGACACAATCCATGCAATTTAGCTTCTAATCACCCTTTATTTGAGGCTTACTTAGATCTTTTGTTAACCTTACCCTATGTTTGAATTTGAATTTATTATCCGATAGCTGAGCTGTGGCCCTTAGATTGTCCCATAAGTGGACCCCTCTATATAGGGGTGAGTTATTATATCCGGGATTCCTCGCCCTTGGGGTTTTGAACTTCACCTTGGTTTCCGAATGTAGGCCGGGTCTTAAGACCACATAATCAATGCACTCAAGCCTCTTGGACATCTTTATCCGGAGGCGGAGAGAGAACTGAGGAAAGGCGCTACGGGGTACATAGCTCAGGCACACTGTCTGGCCTGGGAGACTGTGAGTCGCCAAAGCTGTAACTATAATGCGAGGTCCATTTGGATAAATGCTTATGAAAAGCAGGTTGAAAAGCTACGTCAGGAATGTAAATCGTTACTCTGTCAGATGCAAGCTGACGAGGAGGCTCGAGCCAGGGATGAGGCAGAAATGCGTCGTCGCTGTGAGGAGCGCACCGTTCACGCGGATAAGTTGGCTGAATATCGGATTTTGATGGAACATAAAGCAAGGCATGAAGCTGAGCTTAAATCTATACAATCAGAAACCTTAGTAGCTCAATCTCTGAAGGATCAGAAAGATTTGAGTACTTTAGAAGCCATGCGTGGAGAAAATGACAAACTCCGACGAGAGATGAAATCTCGTAAAGAGGCTGACGAAGCCAGGGTTACTTAAGAAGTTTGTGACAAACTCGCACTTGAAAAACGTCTGCAGGAGCAAACAGACATGAAAGTGTGTGCCGCTAGACCTCAGGAGAAGCAACAAATTAGTGAATGCAGCACTGCTAGGGTTGTTACCTCAGGGGATCTAGCCGAGAACCCTGACTACAGGGAGTGGCTTAACCCTGCCATGATGGAGGTTAAGCAACTCTTTGCCCTAAGCGAGCAACGAGATCTCTCAAAACCGGAACGCAGCCGACTGGAATTCCTTGTATCGGAATTGAGGCAGGCGGAACGTTCAAAACAACAGTCGGAAATCGATCGAATGGTTGGGACTATCGACAATATCTCGAGAGTAGAATCAAGATTACGCCGAACCCAACCCATTCCTTTGATGCCACGCGCTGATGGTCTAAGTGATGTGATCCTATCGCTACACAACAACATGTTGATCCTCCTAAGTATAAGGATATCAGGTTCGAGGCTTCATGTATGAGTGATGCTGAATCTGGTAATACCTGGGGGATGAATCATATTTGTGCTGATATCACTATGAGAAACATGGGGATGGACCATCAGATACCTAGGAGAGGTACAACTTTCACTCTGGATCAGGTCAGAAGATCAAGTAGAATGTTTGAGAATACTTCTATCGGGCACAAACCGGCTCGAACTAGGTCAGTCGAGTGTCTTGCATTTACGTGGAAGGATGATTGGCTCCGTTGGTACCATGGATTCAATCATGTCTGTCGAGTAAATGTATGGACCTCGACTATGGCATTAGCTCAACTCCTCATGTTGCTCCAAAATGGCCCCGCAGCTAATACTGTGTGGTTATGGGAGGAGCATGGTGACGGGAGCCTGAAAGGGCTAGTAGACATGGTAACTGAAGCCATGACCTCAAGCCTGCAGGATCCCATTGTCACTATGGAGAAGAGACGCCAGGGCAAGAACGAAAGCATTAGGGCTTATGGCTTTGCTTTAAAATGACTTGCTGGCGATGCCTACCCATGTGTGGACTGTTGAATGGCTAATAACCAAAGTCAACCAGTTTTTCATAGGAGGATTATATGACACTGATTTGCAACAAGACGTGTTACAAGAATGGTGCACATACATGTCCCTCAAGGATATCATGGACTTGGCAGATGAGTTGTTGAGAAAATGAAAACTACTGCCGAAGTTGGTGACTCCTACCTCGACAAACGCAATGTTGGCACTGGCCGACAGCAGTTTGGTCAACGGGGAACAATGTGATGTGTCCTCATACTCGAAGCTTGTGGCAGGGAGTAAGGCTAAGAAGAACCAGAAACCAACAGGCAAATCGAAAGCGTCAAATAAGGCCTCCAAACCCAAGGTACAGGAACAAACCTTCTCGTTGCAGAATTTACTCAAGATAATCGAGGGAGGGAATGTTCCTGCTACTAACTCGGAGAAGCCCAGTACCCCTCTGTCTGACGCCAAGTGTTGGAATTGTAAGAGGCAAGGGCATTTTGCACGAACATGCCCCGAGCCTATTAAAGGTCTACCACCTGATGCGACGGAAATCTGCACATGTGGCATTTCTGATCAAATGACAGTAGATCCGAAGGAACTAGGTAAGGTCCCGGTAGGGCCGTCCAAGCCCTCTACCACAGTGGCACCGGCTGATCACTGGTTGGGCTCCAAGGATGTCAGTGTAAAAAAAGCCTCAATGACCAAAGAACAGGGCGCTGGCAGCCCAAACTCCGAGGTCGAGGGTTCGACTGAATCAAAGGTGAAAGTCGTCACCGAGAGAGAAGCCTTGGTGCGGCAACTGGCCAGAGTCTGTGCAACAGAGCTTCCCTCGGATGATCCCTGTCTCTCTTTCCTAAGGGAGAAAGGGACCGATCTGAGTACTGATGTGGGATTGAAGATGCTAGCAGGAACCGTCCCTTTGTCGGGGAAACATTGGTACCTGTCCGCCGAGATTAGAGGATGTTCTTTAGACTTCCTAATAGATACTGGTGCCAGCCACACCATTATCTCTCGGGAACTCGCGAGGGCGTTAGTGGTGCCGTCAGATAATCTCTACTAGGGAATAACGGCATGCACTGCGTCTGGGGCCAAAATGCGGACTTATAGTCGATTGGTTCTACCTCTGAAGGTCAAATCGAGCTACTATGTGTTAGGCCTATAGTAGCCGATGTGGCCGATGATGGTATTCTGGGACTGGACTTTGCGGCAATGTACGGCATGATCCTTAGCCCGAGGTCGGGTCAATTGGTCATGACAGAGCCGAAAGAACAGCAACATCAGTGTAAACTGAAGAGAATATCGTCGATTGCCTCAGTAGCACAGACCACTTGGATACCAGCTAGACATCGATGCGATGTTACTAAAATCTGAGGGTCTGGAACGAGATCGACAGGGCATAGTCAAACCCGATCTGAAAACTCTGAGAGGTTTTGCGTTGGTTGGTGAGGCTGCCCTTGTCAGCAAAGTCCGTCGAACAGTGTTTCCCGTCTGTAATCCACTGAATCGAGACATTGTCCTGGAGAAAGGCCAGGTGGTTGGTACCATACAATACGCTGATAGAAATGGTGAATTCTCTTCGCCAGAGGTAGGATCTGTAATGATGCGTCTCGAGCAAGAAGCTGCAGACGTCGACACAGCAGAAATTGCGAGCACCCACATGGGGGAGCTCCCTACCTGGCTATTAGATATGTACGGTGATACTCACCTGACCTGGCCATAAGAAAGACTGAAGCTGTCCGCCTTACTGCGTAAGCACGCGGATGTCTGTAAAAGTCCAGATGAACCGTTAGGGCACACTGGTCCAACCGATGTCTGCATAGCATCGAAACTGGTGATGCACAACCTATCCGAGTCCCTTATAGGAGAATTCCTCTCAGCAAGAAGGATGTAGCGGATGAACAACTAAAAGAGATGTTGGATACGGGGGTTGTTAGGCCAAGTACTAGTCCCTGGTCCAGTCCTGTCCAGATGGTGACGAAGAAGGATGGGACCATGAGATTCTGCATCGATTATCAATGTCTGAATGGAGTGACTAAGAAAAATGCTTATCCTCTCCCACGCATTTATGAATGCTTAGATGCCTTGGGAGGAAATAAGTGGTTTAGTTGTCTCGATCTCCAATCTGGGTATTGAATCCTGACGATGTCAAGAAAACCGCTTTTTCCTACCAGAGGGGGCTCTATGAGTTCGATCGAATGGCGTTTGGCTTGTGTAACGCTCCCGCCACATTCGAGCGAATGATGGAGGAGATGTTGAGAGGTTTATTAGGTAAGACTTGCCTAGTTTACCTCGATGATATCATCGTCTTTGGTAAAACAACAAATGAAGCAATGGCAAATCTGGCTGAATTTTTTAACAGGATTTGTGCATGGGGGCTGAAGTTAAAACCTAAAAAGTGTCAGCTTTTTAGGACTTGAGTCAAGTACCTGGGCTGAATCATGTCTGAACAGGTTGTAGAAGCCAACCCGGGGAAGATTAGCAACGTAATGACTTGGGCTAGGCCCACTACAGTGAAGGAAATTCAATCCTTCATTGGCTTTTGTTCCTACTACCGGGAGTTCATCCAAGGGTTTGCTGAACTCGTGGGTCCCTTGCAGGACCTTGTGGTCCAGAAACCTAAAGGTAGTAGAGGTCATTAAGAGGCATTCAAATGGACAGAAAAGGCTGAACATGCTTTTGTCGAGTTAAAACGAAGTTTCAAGGAGACTCCTGTACTTCGATTCCCAACACCCGACGGTCATTTTATTTTAGACACTGACGCTAGCAACAGGGCGATTGGAGCTGTTCTATCCCAGATACAGGATGGGATGGAGGTCCCAATCTCGTTTGCTAGTAACACTCTAAGTAAAACACAACAAAACTACTGCACAACCAAAAGAGAACTGTTAGCAGTCGTTGTGTACACCAGGAAGTTTAGGCACTACCTCTATGGTGGTAGCTTCACTATCCGCACCAATCATTCCTCTTTGAAATGGCTCCTGAATTTCAAAGAAGCTGAAGGAATGATGGGATGGTGGCTGGCGCATCTCTCGGAGTTCGGTCTCGAAAATTCAAATATCGAACATCGAAGTGGTGCCAAGCATCTGAATGCTGATGGCCTCAGTCGTATCCCTGTGTGACTGTGCCAAAGGTCAGATTGCATGGACTGTGGCAGTCACAACGCTGTTTTAGGTACTCTAGTAGACAGTAGGGTGGGTGTTGCGTTTTGGTTTCTCGATGAACTCATTGATGCTCAGAAAGCGGACGAGGTACGGAAATTAATAGGGCAATGGCCCCTCTTAACTTTCCGTGAAGGCTTGCTTTGTCGCTGGAAGGTCGAGGCGGGTCGTGCAAGGCCCACGATCCAATTAGTAGTACCACGCCAACTGAGGGGTGAGGTACTCTCCTTTTGCCATGGACATCAAACAGCGGCACATTTTGGTCAAAAACGAAATCTCGAAAAGGTAAAGAGGAGATATTACTGGCCGGGATTGGGGAAGGACATAGGTCGTTGGGTTCGACCTTGTCCCACCTGTTGCTTGTTGAAGCCCAGAGAGGGTAGGGTATATCTCCTTTGCACCAAGAGTTGTTTGGGGTGAGGTTTGGGAGGATAGCTATGGATATCATCTCAGGTTTTGCACCCACACCAAACAAGAATACTTGCATGTTAGCAATCCAGGATTACCTCACCAAGTATGTTCATGCTATTCCCTTACCAAATCACAGAGCAGAGACCTGTGCAGAAGCCTTCGTGGACGAATGGGTCTTGACCTTTGGCATCCCGTTGCTCCTGCATTCCAACCAAGGGCGAGAATTCCAGTCTCGTCTCTTCTCTGAAATGTGTGAATATTTGACAATTGTAAAACAAATCCATACAGGCCACAGAGTGATGGTTAGGTGGAGAGGTCAATAGAACATTGATTCAGAGTCTGACTATGTTGGTTGACAAGCATATGGACGACTGGGACGAACAGGTTAAGTATGTTGTGTCCGCATATAACAGCTCTGAGCATAGTTCTACTGGATGCAGTCCAAATATGATGGTATTCGGGGAAGAAACCCCGAAGCAGCAGACGCACGACTTGGAAGCCGCGCCTCCGGCTGCATCAAAAAGTGCCACAACTTCAGGTTCGAAGAGCAGGAAGACTCCAGAATCGAAGGCACCAAAAGGGACCTTGAAAGACTTCAAGATCCCGAAGGTTCCCAAGAAGGAAGGTGGTAAAAAGGAACCCTCAGTCCACTGCTCCCCCCGAGCCTGGAACCGAGCGGATGGAGGTCGAGGCATGTGCCGTGGAGAGCACTGTAGCCTCGCCCCCGGACACGGCCGAGGCTGTCGACGAGTAGAGGCGACTGTCAGGGATCACTGCCAAGCGACGCGCGGAGTACGTCGATGACAGACCCTTGACTAAGCTTCAGGATTACCGCAAGAATGGTCAAGTGGTTCTCCCCAGCCTCGTCGGAAAAGACGGAAGTGATGATGAGGAGTGGTGTTTTGATGATACACATGCCATCGATTGTTATGTCTCGATGATCAAGAACATCGCGAATGCCTCAGACTCATCAGGGGTGTTGCTGCCCGAGAGACAGGGGATTGGCTTTGCTTGGCACATTTTCAATCCAGTTTCCATTTTCAAAGCAGTGTGATTTTGAGAACTGTACACGTAAAGGGTTCCCTCCTTGCGTGTATGCGACCGACGGCAGGTATGCTCGACACTTGGTGGAAGAGCATCGAGCCATCCGTCCACAGTTTGAATGTGGAAAAGACCATTCCATGTTACCAGGACCCTGATGACCCGACCTCTCTTCCTTTGGTGACTGCATGAAGGGGCTTAATGGCGCGTAATCTTAAGTCCTATAAGCAGCCCCACAAGTACAATGCCGAGGGCGCCATACAGCTAGTGGAGACACTAGTTAGTAAGTGTGAGTGGAACGAGAAGACAGGCGCGCCGACTAGATGGCACCCGTCCCCTTGTCTACGTCTGTACATCAGACCGGAACTCATGCCCGCATTCTACGGTGCCTACCCGGAGTTCAGGGTAGAGCAACGAAAGAAGCGGGAGGCAAGTCATCCTCGAGACCCGGGCACCAACAGCCTCTACGAGTGGGAACAAGAGAACCCACTCTACAGACGCTGGCTCGACTTAACCTAAGAAGTGACTTAGGTTAAGGCAAGTGACTCCTTCGAAGCCCGTACAGGCATCAAAGCCCACTCTGACCCCAGCTCCGAAAGTGTCAAAGTCTGCTTCGACCGGTTCAGCCAAGCCTAGTACCAGTGGTGCTAAGTCGGGGAGCAAGGCGGTGGAACCTTGAGGTGGTCGTGATCGACAACCCAAGGTCACCACCAACTCTTCCCCTACTGTCAAACCAGCTACAGCGGCAGGGAGCAGTAAGCAAGCTGCCACGCTGTGTGTTCATGTAGGTGGTGCGACACTAACTTCCGGAGCAGGAGCTACCTTCTCAGACGTCATGTCGGGCGCCGACACCCCAACAGCAACCCTGCGTTGGGAGTTGGCTCAGCCCGCATATGGCGATGCGTCAAGCATGGAGTCCCCAAGTCGTTTATGGAACAATGTAAAGGACTGCTGCAGATGACGGGTAGCCCTGCTATCGATCATTTTGGTGAGGCATTTCATGAGGAAACAAATGCTATTTTGTTCAGCCTGTTTGATAGGACAAACACGGCCATCCGTAACAAGCTCCTTCCAGCTCTTAGGGAAGAGGCGCGTCAGACCGTGCAGATGGAGATGGACTCCTGTCTGACCGATGTCCGCACGCGACTCAATAACTTTGAGTCTCAAGCTCAATATGATATCACCGAGAGGGATGCTATCATAGAAAGCTGGGAGGAAAAGGACCGCGAATTCGGGGTCCAATTATCGGAATGGACGAAGGACAAACACCATGATGTCAGTACCTTGAAGCCTGTCCGCACTGAGCCCTCTTGTGAAGCGCAGAGGTACTTAGTCAAGAGCGGAGCCGTCCCTGATGTCAGGATGCTGGCAGCCCAGGCTAATCCCCTCAGAGAGCTATCTCCGAGGATAGACAGCCTGAGCTCGGCTATGACCATGTTGGGTCGAGAGCAGGCGGTGCAAGATAAGCCTGACACCCCTGGACGGTCTCTCGGCGGGTGCTGGTCTACCAACCAGCACCCGCGCCTTCCTCATGTGCTCCCCTAGTTGACCTTTCGGGAGCCCCTGAGCCTGCTCAACCAGCTGTTCAGAGGTTGTTGTCACCGAGAATCCATCCAGATCTCAAAGGCATCAAACCTTTGAATGCAGCAGAACCTGCAGAGGTGGAGCAGCTGATGGAGGTCGACGGGGATATTGATGTCACCAGTCACTCTCCAGAGGCTCCCTTGGACCAGGGAGACCAAGACGACCATGATGATCAAGAGAGTGACGCTGGCAACGAGAGCGACTCTGCAGACTCGGCAGTCCTCCACTCAGATGCTGAGGGGGACCCTCGAGATGCACCCGAGACCTCTGACGAGGCTTGGGGGACTACGATGGACCGCTAGACTCCATTGCCCGAGTCACCCATGTTTTACAGCCAGCTAGCCGGCAGTGCATCACACCACGATGATCACACTGACAGCGAGCAGGCGGAAATTGACGCTGGTACGGGGTCCATCTACGAGGGACAGTAGTATGATACTACTTGTCTCTCCCCTAGCCTCGGACCACTGACATCAAACTGAGCCTTCGATGTCAGCATGGAACCCCAAGGAACTTGTTCCTGGATGACAGTGTACCCTCCACGAGGGAGGGTACCTTTGCTGTCCCCGGACCTCCCTGCGAAGCTGTGTGGACCCGACGCCACCCTGGTTCTAAGAACCCGGTGGTGCCACACATCCTCGGCCTCACGGTCGAAGGACCACCATAGTTGTTCTGTACACTATGGATGGGCTTCCTATGCTGGAAGGAGCTTCTCAACGAGACAGGGAGGAAACGACACGACCCCGGTTACCATACCCGGTCTTGCCTCCCTTGGATCGACCAGGAACTGGTCGTGAAGCAGTGTCGTTGACACTGGTCTCCAACGTTGGATGGAGCAGCACCCCTGAGTAAATTGTGATAATTTTTTTTTCTACAGTACAGTAGAAAACATATATTTTTCTAATATATCTCTACTGTCCTCGTGGACTAAGTCATCGGGTACAGTACCTTTATTATTACTTTTTATTTAGACTGATCCGGGATCTCTGAATTTTTTCAGAGACCTCATTTCAGTCTAGGGGGGTGGTGTGGTGGTCGCAAGTCATCCTCGAGGAACCTTTGACTATGTCGATGGTCCTCGTGGGCGACGTCGAGAGCACCTCTCTTACCCAACGCCTAGGGGTGCTGGAGTCCAGTGCCATGTCACCACAAGGTCACGTGGCCCTCAACTCTGGTGTATATAAGGCCTTTTTACGGCCTTTCTCAGGGTCAGTCCAGTCGTGACGGACCATCGTGAGCGATGCTTGGGGGCTGCCCGACTACCTACATGTCCTAATACTTCTTTGTGCTGCTGCACACTGGGACTCCAACTTGGGCCCCAGTCCAATGACACCCACTGGCCACACCCATCAAAAATGCCGAGTGCCTAGCCTTCAGCCTGACTTTGACATGATCAGATCACAGTATTGGCCCAACATGAAAAATGGCATTGTTGATGATCAGTTGATGCACATTTATTCCGCAGTCAGACACAGCGCCCTTCCCAATGCTGTTGGATGCCGTATTACCCTCCTCACCAATCTGAATATTAAGTGAGAAAAATCTCAGTGACTCAGCTAATGATAAAAAAACTGCTTAAATATGGCTTCTCTCTTGGCTACATAGGCCCAGTTTCTAACAGTGTACATGTGGCAAACCATTCTAGTGCAGTCGATCACCCAGCTCATACACAGGAACTCATAAACACAGAACTAGAACTTGGTGGGATTAAGGGCCCATTTCACTCCCCCCCCCCATTCAGAGAATGGTGTCATGTGAACCCACTCATGAGGCATGAGAAGAGTGACTCTAACAAAAGGCGCGTCATCATGGATATGAGCTTTCCTAGGGAGTCCCCTGTCAATGCCTATATAAATAAAAACTTGGTATAGGGCACACCGCGCACTCACTCCCTCCCGATGGTTGAAGCTCTTGCAACATACATTCTCACACTCACCAGCACCCCCTACTTATCTACCATAGATTTAAGTAGTGCTTACAAAAGTTTTGCCACATGCCCAATGTCATGGCCATTATTGTGTTTGGAGTGGCAGGGCAAGGGGGCTTGTATAAAGTATGTACGCACCCAGGGTGGGTGGGGGGTCTTGCCAAATGCATACAAATACGTACATGAGATCCAGGTGTTTGAGACAGAATAAGAGTTAGATAACTGGTGATTTACACCCTAAATTTCCATATTTGTAGTCAGTGTACAACAGTTCTAGATGGGGGAGAGAAGAGGTAAGGGGGAGTACAAAGACTATTGATGGAAAGGGTGGGCAGCTGAGTTGGGGGCCCCTGATAATGTGAAGGCACCCTATCTAAGTTTATATAAAAGTATATAGCCTGAAGCCAAGACTCATGAGCCTCTCCCCCACATTAAATAATGATTTGCATCCTGACACTTTAGGCCAAGGGTTAAACCATAGCAATTTTAAAATTGGGGTTGGGGGAATTGTTGAAGCCATTGCCTATTCCCCCAACATATACCTGGGTTGCTAGAGCTTTAATTTTTTTTTTCACGTCTTCTTGTTGTACTAGGTATGTCCGAACATCTAAGGTGGGGTGTAGTGAGATTTTCATTTGGCAATTATACATGAAAATCGATTGCCCCACCACCAACAATGAAGCATTCACTCTTTAGAATACCGCAGATAAACTAAATGATGGGAGGATGCTTAATAGAAATGAAATATAAGGGGGCATGTCTTCAAAATGGCCTGCATCTTGGCTTCGTGTACAGGTCATTTCCGTCTCATGCAGCCCATATGAAGATTGTTTTCTGCCGGCCAGCTAATAAGATTCTACACTGGCAAAAACCGGCGTGCTGGCATCATTTCAGCAACACTGGGGTTCACAAATGCTTGACCTATAATATAGGTGGGTGGGGGGGGGGGCTCAGAAAAGAACTGTGTTTCCACTAAGCCCCCTACTCAGTTTACTTGTTTCAGAATAATGAATGCTAATTATACTGTAATAGGATCAGAAGGATAATTATGTACATATAAAGTGGGGAAAGAGGGGGGGGGGGTCAGCATGGCGATTGAGTATGTACTTAAGGGGTGGGGGGGGTCTGTCAGATGCGTACATGTACATAATGCAACATGGGGGGTGGGGGGTCAATTTTCCAGGAAGAAATGTATACATACTTTATGGAAGCCCCCAAATATTTTTGTGACATGACAATGCCTTTGGATGCTAGAAATTCATCCAATCACATGCAGAAGGTCGCTGAAGCCATGGTCACAGTGTTACATAACCGTGGCATGAAGCCCTCATGTATCTGGAAGATATAGCACTGGTGTCTGAAATAAGGCCAAAGCCTGGAGTGATTATGATATAGCTTAGACCCTCATCAAAGACCTCAGCCAGCAGCTGTGAGGAGGCAAGTTAAAAGGACTTTCCGAAGGGGATTAGTACCAATTCTGGCCACCAGGGGGACACCACTATGGCCTAAAAGGGGGAAAATATACCAAAAATAGTTATGTACTACTTTTTTATGTAGATTACCATCGTCCTAAAGGGAAATTCACATTTTTAAGGAAAACCTTCCAAATTTGGAATGTATAAATAGAATGTTTTTGGGAATTGGAAATCAGTGCTTTTGCTGATATTGGTTGCCATGGAAACATTATTTTCACTCAAAATTGAGGACTCAAAAAAGCCTATTTATAGCCACACCCACAAGGATCGGTGTGTTGAAAAGATCTGATAATTAGATCAAATTTTATGAGAAAAAGAATGTGAAGAATATGACAATTTCCCTAAGTTGCAGAATTTTGCTTATTTATACATTTCATCTGATATGGGCTGAGTCAATGAGTTATACAGGTTGACTGCTGTATTGATTGTCAGAGGACACCACTCTCCACCACTCTCCACCACCTGACTGACACACCTGACTGACACACCTGAACTACATCACACAGGTGTACATACCTGAGCAGGCAAGCAGGCAGGCAGGCAGAACTACTCACCTTGTCCCTCCATCACATCAATATCTCATGAAATATACAAGGTAGACCTTATTTGGGATTTGAATAGGTTGGTAACCATCTAAGTTAATAGAGCCATAACTCTAAAACTAACAGACATATTTTCTCATGTAATATATCATTGGAAAGTTCATGGCCTGAATTTAAAAGTTGACTTTTCTCCCTGGGGTACCCTTTTATTGCTTGGCTATACACAGCTGCTATTTGTGGGGGCCTGCGGGATGCTCTTAGGTCCATGAGTAAAAAATTGATTAAAATTAGTCAGGACATGAAGAAGGACCTCCAGTGGTAGGACCAATTCTGCCAATCATGGAATGGTTCACCATAAATTATATGTGAATGTATGTGGCAGCGGCATCGGCGCTGCTAACGAGTCCGAAACAGTACAAGCAATAAGTCACCCCTGAAGAGGACGCAGTTACAAACATTGCCCAGCTGCAGGCGGTGGCATTGCACACACTGGTGTAGTGCACAGCTGAGTAAGGTCAGCAATGGTGTAAATAAGTCAAGGGCCATTAATTGGTGTAGACATACCTTGATTAGGTTCTTGATTGTTTGGAATGAAATATTTTATAAAGACAATAGACCACTCCTTCTTCACATTGAGACTGGCAGTTGTCCAAAATGGATGAATGCATCTGAGTCTTGATGTGAAGAAGGTCATTGTCTATTTTCTAAATAAGATTTTAACATAAATGTATGAGTATTCACATTCCGGCTCCTATGCCTTGACCATGCCCGGGAACATGTTCATGAAATACACACAGCGACTTTCAGTCCAAAACATGGCCGCCCCACTTGGCTAATGCAAAAACCACTGTTTTTTTTCTATTTCTACACGATTTAGAGGCTTTAAAGGCAAGAAACTAATAGAAAATGGAGGAAATCATAGGATAAACACGTGAAGGCATACATGACCAAACAAACATCACTCATGCTATGTTATATATAATATTTGTATACCCTTCTGGGACCCTTTTGGGACTGTGATGGCTCTCTAAAAGTAAGTTTGGGTCAAATCTTTATGTCCCTTGTCTTATTCGAGAAAGAACAGTTAGGTAATCTGGTTCTGGTAACCACAAACCTTTATAGCAAATCAGTAGTTTTTTGGGTTTTTTTATTTATTTTTTTTTATAATGTTTCGGTTTTCTCCCTGTCACCTATGACGTCATTGGTGACGTCATGGTGCTTCAGTGACGTCACCCACAGTGGCTAGTGATGTTGCCATGATCTATGAGCGCAACTCCTATCCGTGGTCCTTGCCACATTTTTCTTGTGTAACTAGCGGTGCATATTGCAACCACTCTAAAGCATAGCAGCAGAGTCCCAGTGCATTTAGCATTATGTGATATAAAGGTCTGAAATCACAGAAGGTGTGCAAATGGGAATTTTGGTGAAAGTCAGCCCCCTACACTTAGGATTTTGATTTTTCCCCAATTCTTTTTGGGTCACATTTTTGGGCTCAATGAGTTCTTGATGTTATATATGGGTTTTAGTGGTCCAATATCAATATTCTGACCTCCAGGGGGTTGAACATACCTAAAATTGACCCCTTTCAGCTAGGAAAATCAATAAAATCAACATATTTCATCATTTTTTGTAGAATGAGGACTAGGTATGTGTCTGTCCACTTTTATTATGTAAATTATAGAGTCTTGTGGTGAAATAGGAGCAAAAATTATGTTCCTGGTCAGATTTTTTCTATTCTTCTGGAGCATTTTACTTTTTGTAAAGTGGTCTGTCCGGGCGATAATTTGGTCATTTGGCCTCCCCCCATTAAATATCTAAAAGTAAAATATGTTCAATTATGACTTAAAAGATTTGCTACATGTTGAGGGTAACGTATGTTGAAAATAAAATTTGATTTCCTCCATAAACTTTACTGTGAGGGGGCAATAAGTGATTTTCCTTGAAAATCCCCCTTTTTCCTTGTCCGGGCGAAAAATTATGTTCCTTCCCCTCCTGTGTAGGATTAACACATTTAACTATCCTAACTAAGTCAGTTATTTACCCCCTACATATACCTAAGTGCCCAATGTATAGGACAATGGATTACTCTCCATCCTTTGTAGTAGCAGGGATGGGAAGTGCTATTTTGTCTGGGCGGAATCGTGTCCGGGCGAGTGACCATTAAATAACATGCCATGTTGAGGGGTTGATTTCCTACAGAAATTAAAATTTTATCTTAATGAAAATAACAGCTCTAGACCATTTAGACCTGTAGATTACAGAAATCACATTGTTATGTATGTCAGATGTGTTTTTTATATCATAAAATGAGTGTACTTATAATAAATGTTTGTGACTCTTGGCATATGTCTGGGCGAATGACATTTGAGTAATATGCCATGTTGAGGGCTTGATTTTCTACAGAAACAATTGTCATATTACCATGACAATATCAGATCTAGACCATTTTGACCTGTATATCATGAAAATAACATGTTTCTTTATGTCAGATGTGACCTTATTATTGTAAAATGAGAATTCTTTTAACGTTTTTCCATGATTCTGCCTACATTTCTTGTCCTCACACAAAATTCAATATTCCTGCCCCTCCTCTGCACAATAGGGATATTCAAATATCCTAACTATGCCAGTTATTTACCCCCTACATATACCTTAGTACTCAGTGTATGGGGTAATTGATTGCTGCTAAACCTTTGCAGTATCAGGGATGGGAAGTGTTTTTTTTTGTCCAGGTGAAATTGTGTCCGGGCGAGTGACCATTGAGTAACATGCCATGTTGAGGGTTTGGTTTCCTACAGAAATAATCATTTTATCTCATTGAAAATCACAGATCTGGACCATCTTAAGCAGTAGATGATGGAATTCACATTGTTATCTATTTCAGCTGATTCCTTGCTATCATAAAATGAGCCTACTTTTAATGGTTTTTGATCACAATTCTGAACATAATGTCCAGGCGAGTGATGAACTACAAGGTATTTTGAACAGAAATTACAGATTTTTTTCACCATCAAACTATATACCACCTGAAAGTACATGCCGTGGGCATTGTATTCCATGTAATCAATAGTTCCTACCATAGTCTGTTCTGCTTTTATATAGAACAGAAAGAAATAATTATCTTAGAATCTGAGATTTACTTGAATTCCAGGCTAGGCCCTGTAGGAAAATGACCTAAGGGCAACGCAAAAAGCCCATTACGTCTGACTACAATACTCCAAACCCAACCATTAGACCCAGTACTACAAGCAAAAACATAAAAACAGTGGACCAGAAGCATATCATAGGTCATTTTGAATCAATAAAGGGAAAATACCCCAAATGGTCACTCGGGAGGACATCATTTCCAGGTAGATAGGTTCTGGGCATTGCCATAGCAACGGTTTTCATATTTAACTCATAATATTTCATGTGCAGTTACCCCAAGACCTATACACTATCCACAAAAAATATTTTTGAGATACTACATAATTTTTTCTCAGACCTCTCAAAACCCTATTTGCACACTTTCTGTGATTTTTGACCTAAAGCATCCATCTCTATAAAGCAAAGCTCAGAGAATTCATTGGCATCCAGTCACTATAATATCAATCAATACCTCTGAAGATGAATACCGATACGCCAACAAAAATCTAATTATAGTGACTCACACTATTAGGTATACACACATCACACAATCAGGTCAAGGTTATGCGATTGTAGATTGTGGTCCTTTTGATTGTGGTGCTTTTGGCCATGACCATTTAGTGGGGCTGGAGCATTTGTGTATATGTATACATATACACTCAGGGGATAGCGATGTTTGTAAAGCCCTTAATGGATTTCGATTCGGTTGAGCGACTTTGGGGCCTCCTATACTTTAGCATACATAATATATTACAAATTGTTCTCTCCCTATCCAATAGGTCAGCAAGGGTATATATGTACAATATAAAACATTCAGAAGATGCTAGTTTCTATACTTAGTTACTAACACAGGGCAGATCCTGTACATCCCTGGCAATGATGGATCGGATGTAACAAAGAGTTCGAGGATGTAGAGCAAGCCTTAACCTTGGCACTGCATCCAATTGTCATTGGAATATTTCCATCCATCTGTTTGCATGCAATGTAGTTTTCTCACCATGAATATGAACGTTAATAATAGGTGTAGAAACATCATTCACCTGACGATTCATCTATCTATCCATCAACACTAAGACACCAAAATCTGATGTATGCAGATTTCCTACCTGACAGCTGGGTAAATACGGGACATAACACCAGATAAAAGGACGATTAAAACAGGAGTTACTTTTATAATGCTGGAATGCATTCTGCATTTGCTGACGTACAAATAATATATACCTCCTAGAAATTGAATTTTTAATAGGCTAAAAACTGCTCCAGAAATGAGCAGATGCGGGACGAGTAAATGAGCAGCTAGAGGACATGAGAGTAAATTCATCTAAAACTCTCTTTTTTCTGGACATTACGGAACTGAAATGTTCAAAATATCTGGCCATCATAGGCAAATAATGGAAAAATATCTGTCCCACATCTGCTCATTCCATGTCTGCTCACTTCAGACCTGCATTGATGAAATTGGTCTAAAGTTTAAATCCCTGTCCCAATGATTTACAACCATTTCCTTGAGTCTTGCATCTCACTACCAGTCACCCTGACATCTCCTCCAGTTTGTGCTCATACCTCCTCCAGGGTATCCTCATTCCTCCTCCAGCGTGTCCAAAATCCTCCTGGAGGGTAATCCGTCCACACATCGGTATCTAGACACATGTTTAAAGGGGAAAGTTTCGTTAGTGTACCTACGACGTTGAGAGAGATGCTCATTTTTATTGCTGTGCAGGGGTCCTGTTTGAAGTTTGGTCTGTCTAGAGTCATTAGGGTTGGGGGTGGTGGCTGGAGCAGCTCCATAAAATGACCACCAAGCAGACAACAGGGGGTGGGTATAGGACTCAGTATGGAGGCCTATTGGAGCCACCATTTTGATTTTCGTTGGTTGATGCGAAACCCACTGATAACACATACCATGAAGGGTACCTTGTCCCTGGTTAAGAACAACTTCCAGGGGCATGCTGGTCCCATCTTATCATTTCTTATCAGTGTACACATGTCGCCAGAACCAGCTCCAGACCAGCTAGTGGCTAATATATTGATGAAACAGCTAGATTTCAAAATTTTTACAGTTGGGAAAATAAGAACCCCATTTTCTGAGTATTTTATTTATCAAAAGTAGTTGATTTCAGCTATATCTGTCATCTAGGTATTGCCACATATGCTGTACATCTTACAGAAATAAGTATACACTAAAGAGATAGATATTCAGGATAGATTAGTATTTGACCATAACTCTTTACCCCACCATACATGAGACCCCCTGTGGGTTCACAGGCTGCTCCGTCGTATTTATATTCTCCCTTCCCCTTTAAAATACATTTTCACTTTGGGGCACCCCCCTGCTAGCACAACTCGTCCAAATGATGTCTTTTTTACGTAAATAAGATGGGTTTTCACGTAGAAATGATGTAAATTGCACAAGGAGTGCTAGCTGGGCCTTTTTCCTTGACTGTTCACATTGTGCTATGTTATATATTGAAACCAACATCTACATAGATTAATCACATAATACTTCACCGCTTTACACCTTAATCCTTAGTGTACCATTTACTATACAGACGCCTAGGCTGCGCCTTAGTTCCACATACCAGTACCAGGGGCGTGCCCAACACTCACTATAATAATATATATACGCTGCATTCTACCCAGTGGGAGACCAGCATACGCCACATTACTACCATTACCAATACCTTAAGACTCTGTACAATATGCTGGAATAAATACACCTTTACTGCTAACTGATACAAAGTCTTGTCCTATCGATCATGTCTATCTATTGATAATCATAGACCATCAAGATTATGACATGTGGTGGAGAACCAAAGGTCCTTTTCAGGTGTACTTTCATGGACCAAGTGAGAAATCAGTTTTAAAGTGCAGTACTCAGTAGTTTGACCTAACTTCAACTACTTAGCAGCAGGCATTACATCCCCTCACCTTTACCCCCAGCTCTCATATAGCACCTATAAACTTTTAAATGAGGGGCACAGAGCACAGAAAAGAAGAGGGAAGTTTCCAGAAAATCCTTGGCAGAGAAGCAGCAGAAGGACTGATCAACTTGTCTGAGCTTGTCCACTCAACACTTAAGCACCCACATCCAGAACCAGAATTACTAGTGCGATGTAACCCACCTCTAGCAGATGAACCAACTTTAAACCCATTACAGCAACAGAGCTGTCTGTACTTTACTGCTGGCTGTCAAAAAGGTGATTTGACCCTTCACTGTCCTATGCCCTAGGGCAGCAGAATGGGCATGTTATGGTGCCCTTTATGAGTACCTTAAGAGGTTGAAAAATTCAATGACTCTGGGAATTTGAACTTTACTGACAAGGATATTTAAGGTATTCATGTAGAAGTACTGTTATATTGGTAAAAGAGAATTAATTTATTCAGACAAGTGGTGTCAGCCTACGGTAGTGCTGTCCTTGGGTAGCCCATTAATGCCCTGATACAGCAGCGGCAGTTCAGGGGCATTTTGGATGCTGCCTTAGGTCAGCAACGGCCCTTTAAGGGTTAAAGAGAATTGGGATACATCAAATAACCAACCACTGGCGGCATCAGCATTAAGCAGCATCAAATCCATAGAGTACAATAAGCATAGAGACACCATCAGAATGCTACGAAAAGAGCCTGAACCATTTCAGAAAACTACTATTCTCAGATGGCCCAAAGAGATTGTGGGGAATTTAACTATAAGTATGCTAAAAAAACATTCACCACGCAAAATCCCTTAAGAGGAAACCAAGATCATTCTATCATGCATAACAACTTCAAATCTTAAGCTACACATTCGGTTTTTGTAGACATGACAGAGTGGAATGTTGCATTTTTCAATGAATTTGGCACACTTACTAATGAGTTAAAGAAAGATTATATCAACAGGAAACAACTACCAGGGGAGGACATTAGTGACTATCCCACAGATTTGCGTAAACTTTTAGATAAAGGCAAAGTACGTTCAGAATTTTCACCAATAACAGGAACTCCAGGAAGTAGTCCTAGAGGCCAGAGTCGTCTAGCTGACGTCATTAAAATAGCTAGGGATGACTAATCAGAAGCAGACAGAGCTAGATTTAATGAATCAAATCAAGCACAGGTTATGGCTCGCCAAAGTGCCATGAGTGCAAAACCTGATCATAGTGTAGGAGTCAATGATAGATCCAGGAGTGATTATGAGTCCAACAACCGCATATACAGATCAGACAGCAGAGATAGAGCAGATAGTAGAGACATGCATCCATGTGACAGATCTAAGTTGCCTGGCAACAGGAATTCAAGAAGATACCCATATGATAAGTCTAGGAGTGGTTCATACAATTCTCACCATGGAAGATTTAGTTCAAGGTCACCACTTGGAAATGCAAGGAACTGTAACTGTGACCATTCCAGGGATCACTATTATAGCAAGCACAAATGATTGTTATGATATTATTCCAATGATTGCAGAGGGTGTTACCATGACAACTACTGCCGTTATGATAATGATGAATCTCCGTCCCATGGTGGAGATTACAATAATAAAATAAAATCATTTAAACAAGTAAAGTTGAGTGAAAGTTGCAGGCCTCCTAGACTAAATAGTTTGAACAGCTGTAATGAGATAAACGATAGTTAAACTTGTAAATTATAAAATTGAGCACTTATAATGGAGCAATTTTATGCCAAGTATGTGTACATTTTACCCATTATGCAGTGCTTTGAATATGGATTTTTGTCAGTTTTTCCAATACTTTCTTTTATTTCAAATGGCCAAAACTTATTATGCATGGGACCCCATATCAAAAGTATTTTTATCTAAAAGCAAATTATCTGAAAAATATTTAAAAAAAGGTTTAAGAAAAATCTAGTGGTTGAAAATATGAATTTTATTTGTTTTTGTTATGAATTAATATAAAATTCAACCTTCTCCTTTCTGAAAAATGAGAAATTTACCCAGAATGCCATGTTATGGAGTTAAAACCGAAAATTCTTAATAATTAAGGATATCAGACCATTTACCGTACGAGGTTATATATCTATGTATTGGGTAGTTATGACAGAAAAAAATAGTCAAATCTGATACATATTTTCTCTAATTTCTAGGTGAAGATTAAAATACTTTTATTTTTCAAAAATCTGTAGAAGAAAAAAAAGTAGCGTGGGACCCCCTACTTTTCTTTTCATATTCTCATTCTTGAAGTTTTTTTGTACCTCACGGAGAAAAATGTGAACCATCAAGGGAGAACACCCCTCCATGGTGGATTTTTAATTCCCCATTTGGGCACCAGGGGGCAATTGAAGGCAAAATTACTCTAAATCATTATAAAAATACATTAAGGTAGTTTTTGATTCAGAATTCAATGGTTTCATTTAAAATGCATGATTTTTGGTAAAAATGGCCCATAATTGGATGGTAAAATGAACATTTTTCATGAAAAATCAACCCATATGCCTGTTCCTGGTTGCCATGGCAACCATTCCAATAATCAAAATTTGCAGATTTTTATGCCAGTTTTTGGGTGAAGCTCATGAGAGTGCCACAGGCTTCATTCTTCAAGATGTCACAAAAGCAGTAGCAAAATTTCATTTTGAAAATTTGATTAGAATTGTTGCAGTTACAAATTAGATTCATATCCATACCCATAAGTAATGATTTTAACATTCTAACGATATAGTCATATAATCTTTATGATATTATTCTAATTTTCTGTGTTTCCCATAAAATTTCCCTGTTAATTTAAATAAAATAATTATTCACCACTTTTTTTCTAATAAAATCCCTTAAAAATATAAAACAGATGGTCACACACTCGTAAATGAGATAGATCGATTGCAGGTTTTGTGTAAATGTTGATAGACATTTTCAGATCTTAAAATCATGCATTTTAAGCATACTTATAAGATTTTAAAGTCAATGTCACAAAACGACCATGTTAAGAATGTCGTTACACGTCCGTTACGCCATATGGGGTCATATGGGGTCATATCAGGCCATATGAAGGTCAAGAAAATTTTACAGATGGTAGGGCCTAGCTCCCTTATTAATCACCCTATGAAAATTCTGAGGTTATCTACACCCCCTTAATCAATGCCAGGGAATCCAATGGTGCTATCCATTTTGTTGTTTTCCTAATGGTTGCTTAGCAACAGGCCCTTTTATTAGAAAATATTCCAATTTCAGGGGCAATTGTGAAAACAGCCATTTTACAAGGTATTTTCACGATAATAATTTCCCAAGAAAGAATCATACCTATATCATGAAATTTCTTGTGCATGTTCCTGAAGACCTCTATTTTCTATTGTAATTAAGAAATTATTAGAAAAGGAAGATTTATTTTTTAGAATTTTTTCACTTTTATTTGTTGCAAACTCATGAACTTGAGCCTTTTGGGGATACTCACATGAAACCCAAAAGAGAAATGGAAAATTCCCTCTAGATCAAAATCTGTGATAAAAAGCACCATATTATTATGATTTTTGTTTTTATTAAAAAGGCTGATCTATTATGGATTATAATGTATTTAGAGCTTACTCATCGATTTCAGATATGAATAACGACCTATGTTCAAGGAGGGGTTCTGACATAACTACTAAGAGTATTTAACCCCATGATGTCTCATTTGAAAGATCCTGAGATGAACTTTGATAATGAGGGCTGTTTTGGCTTGACTGGGCACAAATAGAGAAAATCTAGGATCTTTGATTCAATGGTAGCGACCCACCTTAAAGACAAACGCTACCTGGTACACAGAAGCCAACTGGTGGCAGAAATCAGAACTCATTAGTTATACTATTTCAATGAGTTTTCTCACCCCAACTGGACCACTTTACCTGTACATGTTTTTTTATTCATTTCTGATCACAATAGAAATATAAAAGAAACATTTGAATTCCCATTGAACCCTATGGTTAAGGGAAGATCAATATTAGGAAATTGACAGCATTTGCCACCCCAGGAAAGACATGGAGGTATAGAACAATGCTTATAGGATTATCTACTAGCCCCAAAGCATTTCACAACATGACAGAAAATGTTATTAGAGATTATCTCACGATTCTGACTCATCAGCATGCTTTTTTGGTCATCAGGGTTTAGCCGCACTCTGAGAATTTTTTTTTTCTCTAAAATTAATGGATTCTTATTTATTTATAAGAAAATGGAGACAAAATGTAGGCGAACACCAACTAGAGATTGTATATTTGGTGGTGCTAGAAGTACAAGACTTGACATGCCTGGATTCTACCTGAAAAATGTGTGTAAAGGTGGAGGTCTGTCGGGCAGAGTCATAACATGGCCATGGCGGCCTGGCAAACCATGTGGATCGCATGCACTTACAAAATGTCTTCTCCTACATTAAATACAGGGTTATAAAGTAAGAAATTAATAAATAATGGATGAACAAGTGCAATAAACGCATTAATGCATTGATATTTCCAGCAAACCTCACCTCGTCCTCCAATATCAACACATAGTCATTAATAGCTTATTAACCATCATGTCTGTCATACGTTGATGACATCACAGTTGCATCATCTACTTGGGATGACCATTTGACTGACCTAGAAAGCTTATTCAGAGCATTTAGAAAGGCAAACACTAAATTAAAGAAAACAAAGTGCAGTTTTGGATTCAATCTTTAGAATTTGTTGTGTCAGAGGATGAATCCAAATCCAAGTGAAATTCGCTAGACCTACAACGCCAAAACAGGTCAAATTATTCATTAGCCATTTACGATCAGGCTTTCATACCCTATTTCTCAAGCATTATGCAACCACTATACTAGCTAACAAAGAAAAAATTATGAAGTTTCATTGGACAGAGACACATCAGCAGGCTTTTGACAAAATAAAAAAAAACCTGAGGATGTCGTTTGAAATATCCAAATTTCTCCAAGCCATTTATAATTGCAATAGACAGTTTAAAGTATGCAGTAGGTGTATGCATTTCATAATTGGACTGAAAATGATTTGAGACCCATGAATTAAAGCAGAGAGAAATTATAGTGTGACTAACCAATAGTGTAACTGACAGGCAGAATGCAGACATTGTGAGAATTGTTTGATTTCACTTTAAAGCATTGAAAAGGTAGTACCAGATGCTCTTTCTAGAATTCCCTAGATCGACTCAGAAATTGTTGAGATACATAATGACAAACCCTTTCAAGAGCCTAGGTTCAATGTGGATGTATGAAACTTTACAGGCTTGAAATATGTTCTGGGGCACCCTGTTCTCCCGAGTAACCACCTTAAAAAAAGGTATTATTAATATCCCATAAATCAACTGGATCAAATCAAACTATTTTATAGAACAACCCTCACAAGCAATTTAAGAAGTATCCTCCAACCTTTGCCAAAATAGCCCTCTCTAGTCCGTAAACTCCTTTGGTGAAAACAGACCTATTGCAAGAGCATAATCAAAATGGATTGCTGCCAAGATGGATGACTCTGATAGTGATTCAGACCTTCAGATGTTTGGTTTTCATTTTTAGCCAGACTATTACTGCATGACGTTTTGAAGTTGAAAGATTTTGCAAATCAAATCACATTACAGAGGGAAGTATTTCATTGTGAGAAAGAATCGAGTTAATCTCATTGTCCTAATGACAGAATGTCCTTATACAATTGTGAATTGAACACCAAGTCTGGGAGAATTCAGTTGTGAAATTGTACTCAAAGTGAACCTGGAAATCTTTTGTTAGGTAATGCATAATGAGGAACATTACTAACGATTATCTCATCAGTGGGGTCCTTCCAAAGAAAATTTCATGGTATCAAAAGGTGAATGTGTTCCATTAGGAACTATGGTAAATTTGTGATGGAAAACCTCCTTGGACCTAGAGGTTTTGACACAAAACCTTTGTGACAAATCCTCCAGGTCCAAGGAGGTTTTCTGACTTATACTCCATCCACAGAAATTTATATAACAGTAAGACCACGAGTTTAAGCATATTTTGACATAAACTGTAGAGGCCTATATAAGAGGATTCAAATCTATTACAATGGCTGTGATACAAAGCTATGATAAATATATGGTGTTCCAGGCTACAACCACCAGCAATCTCAACTGAGAATAAAAATAAAATCACAAGAGGGGTTTGAACCTGTGTGGTCTAGAATTCTAGTCCCATGCCTTAACCACTACACTACATTGACTAGTCAATCCTTCCAAGTGAAATTACCTTGTTTATCTATATTCTATCATTCAGTACGTCATAGAAGTAGCATATTGCCCTTCAGTAGATGTTCTAACACCCACATTATCAGCTGAGGACTCATTGTGTAATGGTTAGCACATGGGACTCTAGATCCCAGCACTGTCTGTTGCGTGGGTACGAATTGAATATATGGGCCAGCATTTCCTCAAGAATTCCATCTGTCTTTCAAAAATGACCTGATTCATAAAACCTAATTCATAAAAACTCCTGCTGTAGATGTCAAGGGGTAGAGGTGACACTTTGTCATAACAATGAGAATGAGCCTGCTATTTCAGAGAAGTAATAAATAAACGGTGAGTCTGGGCGTTATATTGGTGAAGCCAGGATGTGCATTTCCTTTCCATTTCAATATCACATACATGCATTTATATTTGGCTTTTCAAGGTGAGAACAAATACTGCCATCTGGTTTTACAGATGTAGGAAGTGCTACCTGTAACATAAGCAGTTTGGTCTTCTCATCCAGAGTAAAGCATATGTATCCATCCTGATAGTAAGCCTTATGGGACAGCCATCAGTAAAACCAGTAAATCATCAATCTTTGTATCTAATTTTCACGTTATCTTATAATAGTTCAATGCTCTTTAAAACCAACACATATTCAAATGAATATTTAATGCTTTATGGCAAATTGTGTGCTGTTACTGACCATGAGATAGGGAGAGCATTATTTCTGTGTGAGATACGGAACTCCTAGATTAAACCATGGGGCATCCATATTCCAGTATTAAATCTTACGTTCACATTTGAGCTCTCTAAAGTCCAGGCCACCTTACAGCACATGCTCATAGATACTTACCCCATAGAGTCATAAGAAAGCTTGTTTAAATAGCCTTCCTAAAAATACTTCAAAATATACGTTGCAACTACAAAATCAAAAACTGATGCAAAGACTCTTATAATTCAACCTCTAGCAGAGTGACTACGGAGAGATGAGAGCACACTTCAGGTAGGTTGTTATTCTGGCTTCCTTTGTTTCAATCGGTTGCATGAAGCAGCCGGCTGTAATGGCGGAGTGCATCCAAAGCAAGGCAGTCCAAACAACAACATGACCTACTTTTAATTTCCAATTGCAGTAGTCGTGGAGGGGAGGAACCTTAGGTTATTCTGCCCAACGTAAGAGAAAGAAAATATTATTTTTTATTCTCAGAGGGGGGAGGGAGAGATAATATACAAGAAAATAAAATATATTACAAAAAGAATGCTTGCATTTAATTTCTTACATAGGGTTATCCTATAAATCTAGCTGTGATAGAGTGGGTTTGTTATTCATTCAAAGAATAATTGTTCTTTTACTGTACTAGGGATCTTTAGTCCTACATGACGGCTTCATATGTACCTTCAGCTTAAGCTGTTTCTGTTTTTTCTTTCATAAAAGGATTCGCTGGCTTTCAAGCATTGAAGAACCACTTCATGGGTCTACACGCGGAGTGGTATCTGTCCAAGCTCCAAGCTTCTACTCCTTCCTTCGTATCCAAGGTCGTGAAACAAGAGCCAGAAGATGAAATACCCAAAGCAGAAGGGAGTGCAGGAAGTAGTCTATCAAGGGGAAGGCGGGTGTCTCTCCGGGGTAAAAGAAAGCCCAATCCCTCTCCCTCATGTTTTGTCCCCCTAAAACTATGGGCAAAAGGGTCAAAAGGTAAATTATTGTAAAGAAGCAAGACTCTGACTCTGAAAAGTAGGAAGATGCATGTCTATCCAATAGTGCTTCGCTTGTCCAAGGTCAGTCAAAAAAAGACTCTAACAGTACACATCTGAAGCAGCCTCTTTCACCTAAATATGATGGGAAAACCCTAAAGGAGAAAGTAATAAAAAAAGAACAAGCCAAAGGTACAGAGGACAGAGAGGAAAATGAGGGTGAGGTAATCTCTCTCGTGCAGAACAAGGCCCAGGAGGACTCTCCTTCCACCTCTCGAGACTAAGGTCATGCCAAGAAAGAGTCTCACGATATGCCTCAAGAAGTAGACCTAGAGGACGAACAGGAAGATCAGGGCACGTCTTCTAATTCATTTTCCGTGGAAGCAGAAGCTCGTAGATCTGACTTCCGTTCAAGAAGCCCCCCTTTCCGCCGTAAATTGCTCAGGTTGAAACCTAAAGCAGCAGAAGTCTCTGCCTCTCCTACCCCCTGACCACAGATCTCATACTCTGCATCTTCTGCCTCCTGTGCCTCTAAGAAACGAGGTCCCCATGTCGTATTATATTTTGTATACTCTCATAACTTCCGGTCGCGGACTTCCGGTCTGTATTTCCCGCTCATAATTATACCTCCACACAAAGGAGTTGGCAGTTGACTTGATCACACACACTGAATCTATTGTCCTAATAAAACATGAAGAACCCAGGATCTAGTTTAGATTAATATCATATCAACACATGTATATGACACCCCTGAAGAGGAAAAGGACCATTGATGCGGTGGTAGAAAAGCTATGGACCTCCAAGTTAGGCGGAGTGTTTCACCTTGCAAAGTAGTGCCGGAGGCCAATTCTTAACACACTACGACTGCTGTCCTTAAAATCGTAGTGAGAACCTAATAATTTGGCCTTAACAGCACCATGAACTAGTAGTCCCTAATGTCTGCACCAGTACGACTGCCCTACTAAACCTTATGTAATTAGTGCATAGTTGCTAATCATAGTGAGCAGTCGTAGGGCAGTTCCTACAATAGGCTGGCTTTTTCCTGGCAATTTTAAATCATAGTGGCTCTGTGCAGTCGTAGTACATTGAGAAATGGCCTCCTGGAGAGGGCTTTTGAGCCCACTCAGACGAAACCCTATGCCAAGCCTACAGAGAAGAAAGTGTGCATACTGACTTCTGAAGCCGACAGTTCCTCCACAGGACAGTCAACCAAGAAGGGTATCCCGCACCTTGCCACTAACAACTCCTCTGTTACTGACCATGTCCTGAAAGCCATTTTCCGCGAGAAAGAAAAAAGAATTCTCGGCCTTCACCAATAGAGGAGAAAAATGAACCAGACTATTTCCGTCCGCAGTCAGACAAGCATGACACCTCCGGGCCCTGTGGCACAGATGAGCACTCCCCCATGAAGGGGACAGGCCCAAGGGTATGGTGTTGACAATAAAATAGTCACTGGAATAAAATTTATTCTTAAAAGCCACAGTAAGTCCCTTGCCAAGGACTTTGGACGTCGCGTGAGAGCCTCAAAGATGTAAAGGTCCTGAGAGAGAAAGTTTGTTGAAGTGGGTTACATCCTTCTTCTTGTCTATACACGAGAGATCACAGAGATATCCACTTCATTTAGGTTCATGCCCCTTTTTGTCATGGCTTAGAGTCAAATTTACATGTAAAAGAAATTGACTTTTATATCAGAAGCTGAGACTAGAGCTTATGCACGTTGTGACCTGTTTCTTGAATTATGTGCTATATAATAAAAAAGAAATATGTCTTGTTTGTATGTGGTGAGACCTATGCAACATAGTTTATATGATAACCTACTTTCTTGATCCTGGCCATTTATATAAACACGGCAAGCAGAGAGAGTAACTAACAGAGGAAACAGGTTTTCCCTATATATTCCAGTTAGTTTAATAGAAAGAGAGGAATCATGCATGGTTTCTGGCTGGTTCATTAGGTGCTACTGCAGGAAAGAAACCTATATATAAATATATATTTTCATATATGTGACATCAGACATACACCAGAGATGATATTTAGGCGTCTGTTATTTTATTTCTGACTAGGGAATCAGGACGTTGTTAGCTAAGTTAAGACCTTGAAGTGGCTTCATATCTTTTCTGTTTTTTTAAAACTTAAGAATCTCTTTGTGCTGATCACTTGATGCTGAAAATGAAAAAAAAAGTTACCCTTTCTTAGAGATGTACTGATCTGGTCCTCATGTTCCAGACTCCAGATAGTTGACCTAAACAGAAAAAGTTTGGTTAGATGTTAAGGCTGAGGAGAAGACAGAATAAATAAAGTTTTTTTTTTTTTGAGTTTTATTCTTCTTGTTTCTACTATAAAGCACTGAGGCTCGGAAAAAATCAATGGACTCTGAAGAATTTTAATAATCAAAAATCTGTCAAAATTAGAATTTTATCTCCAGCATCTTTATCTTTGGGAAACATATTGGGTTAGACATGGGGCTTGTATTGATATGATAATTTTACTTTAAAACACCATACACATAACACAAGGGGTATGTTTCTGTGCTTGTTTGCTGGTCTCTACAAGTAGTAGTACATGTCTAATTAAACTTGGACCTGTAACAATAGCGGTTTTCTTATGACAGGCTTCTGGAAATGGCCCAGAAATAAGGGTTTGCTCCAGAGGCCTGACCCCCCTCCGACTATATGAGCCAAAACTCGGGAACTATTTGGAATTTTGAGGAAATATTTGGGGAAAGTACTTCAGATACATGGACCAATCATATAAATGAGTTAGAAGAAAATCTGAGATGGTCATCCGGAAAGATTGGTTGAACTGACATGGAATAGGCCATCTTATACCTCTGTTTACCATTGGTACTGGAATGTTTGGTGAAACATCTAATTAATTAACAAGACGAATCCTGTGCGTCATGACGTCAGAATAGCGTCCCCAAATCAGCTGATTGCAACATCAGCTGATTCTTAACCCCCTCCCACAACAGCCCAAATATTGTGTCATTCTTGACCACCCAATCCTGTTAGCTACATGATCTAAATTTGTATAGGGGCCACGCAGCCCCCCCTGCATACATCCAATAAAAAGGCCTCAAGCCATATTAGGGAGAGACATACCTCTATGGGACGCTCGTGAATGAGAAACAGCTATCCTCATGATCAGCTTATAAGCTTCATCCCACCCCCACCTTATCCACTACTCATCAATACACCAAACTCACCACACCCTTTACCAATGGAGCAAGTATCCAGAGACCACAGGGCCCAAATGTAGAGACTGCAATGCAAAAAGCCCAGGTAGGATTTACGTCTTATGTATCCATTAGTAGCGTCATCAATCGTTCTAGCATGAACATGGTGGATAATGCCATCATGATCTTTGTAAAATGCAATAGTTGAATTTGCAGTCCACTTCAAACCATTTCATGACAGCCTGACTATTTCTTAGTTATAATTTTTAACCTTTTGGCAACACCCCCCTCTTCCAGCCCCCCCACACACACAACCTACCTTGCCTCAAACTAACCTCACTTCAATATTATTCAACAGCTTTGATGCTCCTGAGATTAAACATGGACTCAACTCAGGGTCGACCATCAGTAGTCTTTTAGGCCCAAATGGCATTAGAAGCAAGGCCATGAATCTGTTCAAGATCAGACTGACCATTATGGAGCATAGATACATGTTCACTAACATAAGCAGAACCGACCTGAAACTCTACTTGTCAAATTAAAAACCGTGCAGAGGGAACTTAACCCTTGGGACCCCATTGCGTCCTCAGCCGATAAAGCTATAATTCTAGCTCTGTGTGGCGACCATCCCACCATAGCACAGTAGGATAGATTCAGCAGTGTAACCTCCAGTTACATTGCACTACTTTGTGCATGTACACTCATTGCTTCAGAGAAGCCCCTATGTGAATTACAACGTTACTACTCAGGTGTTGGCAGACAAAGTGGTACAATAACCACCATCAACCTTCAGGTACAGCTGACAGTTTTTTAATTGTTCAAACACACCCCACCACCCGTCAGGCACTCCCACCACTGACTTGACCCATATCTTTCATTACATATCAGCCAAATTGAAGTCAGGGTAAGATGCATCAGTTACATGTTACTAGACTAGCCTAGCAACCTACCCTGTTTTAAAAAACATTCCCATAACGTCCTACTAACAAGTTCATTCCCCCAACCCCCCCACATGTATAGGACTCAAAGCCTTCCACCACTCATCAAATGTACATCACCTCACACAAGCCAAGCACAACCCCCACTGACCCGCCCCCCCTGCCCCAACCCCCCCCAAAAAAAGTTACTGAATTTACCAATTCAAATCTCACATATCCTTAATTCTTTTTAGAGTGCAGCCCCTTTGGTGACAGTCATCTTCATCTTCATAATGCAAATCCATCATTCAGGCATTCAAGATATCATAAGAAATCCAGGAACTACGGTGTCACAGAACTACCACAAACATTACTCGCTGGATACATGGATTACCCGTTAGTGTTCACACTAGATTTATCACTCAACCACACCCTGCAGCTTCCCCAAAAATTGACCACCCTAATCAAAGGTAACGCCCCAACCTTTATCACAGAAACAGCCCAGTCTTTAGACGTAATCCTGGAAAATCTTTTCTCAAAATCCCAAAAATCTTTCCTGTTATTAATCAACCTTTTATCACACCCAAAAACCCACAACCCCAAGGGAGCCCCAGGACAAATAATTAGGGAAATTTTAAGAGCTTCAATAGGCCTTGGTACCCAGCCAGGAATAGACATTCTCAACTCTGAGATGACTGAATTAGAGCAAAAACTGGCCACCAAAATACATGTAGTAGAACTAGCCACACATTTCTTGTTAAACATCTCTGAATTTAACTACAAATCACTGAGCATCTTATCCAGCATTTAAAATGATACTGATGACGCACTGTCCTTAATTGTCCACAAACTCCAGCATTTAAACAGCAATATCTCAGACATACTGCTCAACCTGGAATTACAAACCAAACAGGATACCTTCTATTCTTTGCTTTTTTTTTGCAGCAAACTCGCAAATTGAATCCCTCATAAATTTACAACCAAACACCCTACTGGAATCACCTAACTCATTAATGGATGGCGATCTCCCTCCAAAATTAAATTCCCCATGAGACAATGGAAATGGGTCTTAATAACCTGTCAGAAGCGCTCAATAAGGCCCACAAGGGAGCTATGATTCTGAGCGTACCAATAGGTTTCTATTCCAAATTGGCATTTTTATAAGTTTCGACCTGCCCCTGCCCATGTTATTACCTTGCCACCCTACCTGCGCATTATCTCTATTTTTAGACCTACCTGAAGCAGTTCATAACACCTGTAACTTCCAGGCCCACATGACTGCTCAAGTCCCCAACATCATCAAACCTATCTCCCACAACTCTTACATATTAATCACCAACAAATCACTCTCCATCCTTCAGTGCTCAAACTCAGGTCAATTAGAAATAAATTCTATAGTCTCTGTGCCATGCCTGTGCTCTCTGAAAAATCACGGCATGATTATGGTTAATTTAAACCTATCATTTATTCACAATATCACTTTAGCCCCCATCGCTCAGCTACCCATTAACTTGCCACTGTGGTGGAAACCTGCTAGACAATGTTTCTGGTGTAACCATAGCAACCACCCCACCAGCCTTAAGACTACCCAACCTCCAGCATCTCAAGGCCCTACACAAGGGTCAGGTCGCCAGAAAGCAGTAGATTTTGTGTTTTTGGGTCATTTTGGACTCTTATGGCTCTAGAGAAAGAAGTTGCAAATCAATCTTGTTTTACATAGACTCATTTGATAGATAACACTTAGGGCTATCAGAAAGATGTAAATTTGTGGCCATCAATCAAAAACTCTCAGACTTATAGCTTGCCGAAGTGAGAAAAACAGTCAAATTTGTTCTTTTTTGATTTTTTGTACTTTTTACAAATGTTCTGTATTGAATAAAGAACATCTGGAGTAACCCAAAGTTATTTTTTGTATTGTATATGATCATAGGTATCATTTCCATCAGGTTTGAACATGTTACTGAGTGAGGATTTTTCATTGGGTGTCTTTGAAAATGGAAATCTGTAATTTGTAACGTCCGATACCAAAATCTAAATCAGTTATAAAACATGGAAAAAATTAATCTTCATAATCTTTGTTATTACCCATATGAAGGGCTTTATTATCTCCTACTTTGGCGAAAAAATTGTGTGTCCAGCAGCATTTGTCTCTATGTGAGAGCAGCTTATGTGAAATAATTCTGATAAAAGTACCGGACGTTACGTAACATCCGGTACTTTTATCATCATGTAGGAGGCAGTCTACTGTACATGCATAACTCAAATTCTGTTCCATTCTGTAATTGAAGTCAATAATAGACGTATTGGCCTTGTTAATTAATGTGTTTGTTATGCATAATGGGACATTCTTATATTACTGAGAGCAACTTCAATTACCTCTATATTTCATTATTTTGGTACCGGACGTTACATGACACAAAACAAGCAATAAAAATGGAACCGGATGGGCTAGATCGGTATTTTTTGGTTTTCTGAGTTGAGCGGAAGTCCCTTCACAGTTGTGTTAAGGTTATATAAAGGAATTAGAAAATTAATTTTAAAGGCCCTTCAAGGGCAGAATCTTACACTTTCTGACGACCTGACCCACAATCAAAAACTCCTACCCTTATTTAAGGACATACTCACCCTAAGAGAAGCTGCAGCAGGTATCCATTATAAATCTTCAATACTGTCTGCAGAGTCTATAATACACCTCGGGTACCATCTTGGTTACACCTGCTATTACCAGCCATAGCCATCCTCTGCTGTGTCCTCACGTGCCGTGTACATATGTGCGTGACACACCTGGCGCAGTTCATCACTATTTACAGCACTCCAACCATGGCAGACCCAACATCCTGGACTAAGCTGAAGAAACTGAATAAAGAGGCCAACCATGACTGGCCATCGGGTCCAACCACCACTATGACGGTGGAACAAACCTATGGATCCAACTATCGGGACAATATGACACCCATGGCAGTTATCTTGACAGCTCTTTATATCCTCAGAGCCATCTGCAGGAGATGCCTCCGACACTGGTCGTATGGCCACCAAGATCCATCCGATGGCACCGCCGAATTAATGCTCAAGATACACTCTAGAGGAAGGACCTACAGTTTTCAGCTGGCAAAGATGATCTATAGAAGAAACCTTTAGACAACCTCCATTGTGGTACCCAAACTAACACCACCGAGGCTGACCAAGCCCATAGGCCGCCATCTTGACGCCTCTTGGAAAAATGAGGTGACCATGATCATTGCTGGCAGATTGAGAACAGTCCGTCTGGAACGGTACCCTCGGTGCCCACTACTCTGGAGGATCACGCTGGCATTAATACTGAGCTCAAGACCACACACCTTGGCTCTAGTAATAGAACAATAGGGCCACCCCGATTTACAACTAACTCCGTGCAACGGTGAGGTCTCCACCAGCTTCAGCCCGGTGTCACCAATACGACCCAGGAGAGCACCCCCAAAAAGAACTGGAGACACACAACCGTCGACAAGCTTGATTGACCCGAGGGAGATAGCCTTATTAAGACCCAAAGAGGCCCAGCCTCCGACGGATAAGTTCTTGTTCGACCCCACACTGGCTGATAGTAGGTTTTCTTCACACGAAATTTGCTAAAAATCTTTAGTTCCTAGTCATATGGGGACCGTCCAGGGTCCTGGACCATCATTCTCAGAAAGACACTACCGGCCACCCCTAACCCATCCCAAAATGGACCAGCCCAAAGGTTAATCTAAATGTCACCTTAATGTCAGCAGCGCCGGATAGCTCGGTGAGATGCTGATGTGAGGATCCCCCTCTAGTCTACCGTCCCTCCTACAGTGCCCCCCCCGCCCCCACCCTGAACCCCACCGCCCCAACACCCACCTACCGTATCAAACATCATCCCCCACCTAACTAACTACTCATATCCACTAGATTAGATTACCAGCTAACTACAACTAACGTTTTACAGGGAGTTAGATCAGTGTTTGCTTAATAGGCGCTGTCGGCGGCGTCTGGCCGACCCCCTTTCCTGCCACACCCCGCGCCTCTTCGCTATTTTAAGTAAGCACCCCAACGTCAAAATGATGACCATTGCGGCTGTCACCATGACAACAATCAGTCACGGACCCCCACACACAACAGAGTGTCAAAACAACAACATTGACACGTGCTATCAAAGTAAACTTGCTCTAAATCATCCACCTACCTTACCTAATAGCAGTTCTCGGCCAACATGGTGAGTTACAGGGAATTAAGAAGAGCGACAATTCGGTCACTATTGTTTGCGGAGTTACAATAGTAATTCTGGAAATAACATAAAGAATCGGGGTTCTTCCATACTAAGTGTCTATAGGTATATTCCCGTAGAATACATAAATGTTTGTTATAAAGTATATGCTATAAGGAAAGAAAAACTTTTGAATGCGATATGTCACTGGGAACAGTTAAAGAATGTCACTATAAGTCCTTAGTCACATGAAGCCTAGAGTGGGTGCGGCGTGTTATGGCCCTATAGGATGCCAGGCACGGCTGTGAAGGCTGAGTCAGTGTATTGGACTTTGCCCATGTAGGTCTTGGGGGTCCCGGTGGCAACAGTGGAGATTATGTCCTTATGAGTGGATGGGTGTGTCCTCTATAGATGATATGTTAGAATACCACCAGGTTTAAAGTCCAAAGGGTGTCGGATGGCAAAAGACCAAAACCACCGGCAGTCTGGGGGTATATTAGGCTGGAGCTGAAGGGGCTGCGCGCGGATTGTGCTCAGAACTAAAGGATCCACGGTCTGTCCTGGAATTATAGGGGAAGAGATTTATATTCGGCAGCCCACAAGTAGGAATCGATTGAAATTCTGAATAGTATTTACTGGAGCTTTGGTCACTGTTTAGAATGCTTTCTGAAGTCTTAACTTCATTCAATTTGAGGTATAGACACACTCTAAGGGATCTGATTATTACATAGAGGAACCTCACATCAGAAGGACTTAGATTTGATTAGCTTTCACTTGGTCTCACTAACCATTATTATATTCTCAATGCTCACTTGAACATCTCACTATGGAGTTATTGATTTAACTTGGAGTTATGCCATGATGGAATTTGAAGACACCAACAGTTTATGATTGTGTATTGTGATGGACATTTGTGATTATACTCTGAAATTCGACGACATTTGTGAATTTGTGGTTTGAAAATACCCTCACATTGTGGAATTTTTAATGAGGATGAAAATTTGTAAAGGTTTTATAATTGTGTGGAATTAAGTACATTCGACGAAGATGGAAATTATTCATGCCCGGGATTGGGTATATGATGTTATTGATGAAATGTGCTGACATTATTATTTGAGGTTTAGGGATATTGACACCATTGACTTTGAAAATTGATCGGATCTAAATTATTGAAATTCTTCCTGTTTAAGGCGTGTGTTTATAAATACCAAATTGAAATGTGAAATCGACACTGGAGTCTGAATTGTATTCGACCTTGGATCAGCATATATACCTATTCAATAAAAACCCTTGGAGATGAAGTACCCAATTGTGTTTTCTTTCCAAATGGGCTATGGGATTTAAACACAGCTCTACTACTTGACGCTAGCTTGAGAACATTCCCCAAATATACAGTTTAAAACTGCGAGTGGAGATGGGATTGAGGTGAAACATAACTGGTGGAAACCCGAGTTGGATTGTATTATAGCTTCCCTTTAGAGAACCCCCAAAACACAAAAACCCCAACTTTAGAACCTAAACCCCCTCTCATCCCCTCCGCCTGTGATAGCCCAATGGTGATAACTAAATGTAGCATGACCTGGCCTCTGTCGACTTGGATTTTAGTGACTTGACACTATCCAGTTTCCGCCCAATCAGGCACAAGCCCAAAATAAGAACTGAGGGCCGTTTTATGCATAGAGGCCCTACACAGCACTCTGACCTGCCCGCAAACAGTTTCCATCCTGGGCGGCAATTCAGGTGCTGCCAATGAAATGTTTGCAACATAAACATTTTTGTACCTTTTTAATTCAAAATTATAGGGACACAATTTATGTACACCCACACACCTATACATCTGCTCTTACTTTTCAATGAAAGTCATACATTCTTTTGCAAACACCTCTCACTTTAAAATTGATACCAGGCTTTCTTGTCGAAATGTAGGTGGGAAATGCACAAAATAAGAAAAAAAGAAAGGAAGGAGAGGGTGGAAGAAAAAGGGAAGGAAAGAAAGAGAAAAGAAAAGAAACAAAAGGGTTGGCTACAAATGCAGGATGATTCATTTTCTATACCTGGAATACTGTCTGTATTTAGTGAACAACAATTACTGTTCCTGAACGACCTTCGAACTCAGCTTATCAATCTTCCCCCTTTTCCCCTGCATTAAAACATTTGGTGATAAATATCAAATTTCCAGCAGGCCCTGACAGAGGACAAAAGATGAGACTACCACTGACATTTATAGGCAGACTGAGAAATAGTTCATAGAACTGTTCACACCCCAGTGCTCCTCAGTGTAACATATATAGATAGAACTAAACGACCGTGGTGTACAAGGTGGCCGATCCACCACGAGGGACAACTCCCGAGGGGTGGATCGGCCACCGAGGACACCAGGGGAGTTTAGTTCTATATTTATTTTATGTTTTAGAGGGTTTAATTAACTGAAAATTAGCAAAATCCATTACCGTAGTTCACCGCACGAGCGCCGGTCCGCTATTTTGAATGTTTACACGCAGCCAGAATAGCAGAACGAGGCTACGGTACTAGATCGGCCGCTGTGGTGGATCGGCACACGTTACACCACTGGGGGTGTGCGGATCGGCCGCACAATGCTATCTCTATGGGAAGAAGTTATTCACATAAAATAAAATTATATATGTGCACATATATCATGTACCTTAAAGTTGTGCACTGAAAACTCTGCGAGTTCTTAAACTTGTCAGTGCAGATAGCTTTAGGTAGCTTTTTCATTTGTCCTGAATAATGAGTAGTCAGGGTTATATTGCCTGTATAAACTTGGGTCATATCCAGTCAGTTCATGCACATGTTCATGACACCATAGTTAGAGAAGCGATGACCAAACAATATGCCACAGAGTGCTGAAAATTGATAGCTAGCCTAATATATGGTCAATGGGCACGACTTGTCGTGATTTCAGCTGGATAGGCCCTAAAAATAAATCTAATAGCACATGCAAAAGATTTTATGGGTGCATACTACATTGGTTATGCCATAACATCCATACATAGGGGTAGGTTAAATCTGTGGAAGGAGGGGGGGGGGGCTAATGCCCTACCCTTGTGCATAATAGCACCCCTATACATCATGCAACATTAAACTAACTTTAAATTTTGCCAGGGTGTTACTATGAAAACGCCAGTCACAGGTATTATTCCTTTCATATGTAGATACTTAAGCATCATAAAGAGGTTAGTTAAATATGAAATAGCTGGTAGTTATAATGCCTTCAAAAATAGGGCATTAGACGAATCTCCCGGGCGTTAGACAAATATCCCTCCCATTATAATGGGTATATCTCTGGCAAAGGAAGTAGTAGGGAAATGGTATTCACATGTCTTATACCTTTCATATATATAGGTACTTATGGATGATAAGAAGGATAGTTAAATATAAAAAGGCTAACAGTTACATGAATATTTATGCATAGATAGGGAGTGAGACGAATCTCCCCCTAAGCCTACGCCATCATACATTAGTTGAACTCAGCTGCTCTATATAAGACCAAGGCTTCCGGATTGTTTATGCATATATAGGTATGTATTAGGGATGAATATACAATATATCACTAGTCCATTTAGTGCATTTATATGTGGATCAACACGCTAAAAGGTACTCCCGAGCACCCCCTCGCGGGCGTACCTTTTACTGCGTTGATCCACATATTAGAAGTAGGGCACCATCTTCACGCAAACACTTTTTTGCTTACAGCATAATTATAAACCTGTCAATGCACATCCAAATGGTCTTAAAAATTCTTGAATAATATGCAACATATCTAAAAATACCTGTCTGCCCTCTTACCTTCTTTACTTTTTTCTATTCCTCTTCATATGTGGATGTTCAGTTTTTCTATATATATATATAAAAAAAACAAGTCTTTTGGGGTGGTTGGAGGCCCCTCACTTTCATAATATGGTTCAGAGCTTGGTTCCACCTGTAGCTCTATCCAAGGGCAATCAGAATAAATAAATATATCACATAAATGGTCCTTTCTGAACGAGTTATTCAGTACAGAAGTAAAAACAGCCAAATCACGACAAGTGGTGCCCATTGACCATATAACCAAAATTTAATATGCCGTGTGAAAAATGGTCAAGCCTCAGCTATGCCACATCTAAAGGAATGAGTGTTTGCTTGCCATCCTACATGTGGGACAGTACCTTCTGTCTACTGGAATTAGTGTTGTTCAGGTAGCCATAGAAAAGGCAATTCCTGTGGGAGAGTGCCGGGAAGTGAAGAATAGGCTTATAATTATATGAACATTTATTCCCTGCAGGAAATTACATACAGTGGATACAGAGATAAGCACAATCTAACAAAATAGGACTTTAGTACTTTGCCCATTTGTCCCCTCTGCGAAGTTCAGAATCTATACCACTAGCAATCTCCCAAGTGGTAGATGTTTTGGAACATGTGTGTGAAGTCATAGAAGTACTTAAGAAACCTAAATGGGTCATTTTGTAAGCCTTGTATCTAGAACTATAGGAAACACCATTGCACTTTGGTGTCGTACTTGTAGGACATTTTACTATGGCTATCTGGGTTATCCGATGGAAGTCAATGTGTTATCTCATGAATTGACTGATAGCATCTTATTCTATCAAATTGAAAGCTGCATTTACATTTTTTATATGAACAATACCGGTAGTTCTAATTGAGGGGCAGAGTGTATGCATTCGTAAAACACTGTACATTGTGAGTGTCTCTGAATATCAATTCACTGCTGTATTATAATGTCCTATTAAATGAAGTCTTTTTCCCTATTGATGTTGCATCTTTGTGGGTCATCTTTTGTGGCACATCTATTACACCTGTTTGCACCTATTTATACACTGAGGTCAAATGATACCGAGATGCTGCTTGTTGCAGCATTGATCAGCATAGTTCTGCACTGAAATTCAGGAAAGTCTAAAGTTGTCACTGCTGACAATGCCGAAAGTCCCATTCACTACTTAAGGTTATCATAGCCTATAAGGCAGGTGGTACCAGACTGATAAATATATGAAGCCCCTGGTGACAACTATGAATTAAACAAGTTAACCCAGATAAAAGCTTAAGTGGTAGTTCTAGTTGCAGAGTGCTGAAAAGTGACAAGTAGGTTAATATTATGACCAAATATGCCCTGTACAGTTTTGGTACAGTGGCCCAGGAGGGCCAAAATTAGAAATAAAAAAAAAATAAATGAAAATGCAATGAAAAAAGGAAAATCAAATTGCAAACTCAATGAAGAATGAAAAATAGTTATTTAAAAATGCAATGAAAATTAAAAATCAAACACCATTCTTAAAGTCAATGAAGAATGAAAAAACAAAACAACATAAAATCAAAAGTGAAATGAAAATCAAAAATCATATTCCATTTACAAGTCAATTCACATTGTCAAATGCAAAGTCAATAGTCTATGAAAAATGAAAACTCAATAACCATCTGGTTGCTGTCAACTGTCAATTCACATTTTCAAATGCAAAGTCAATAGTCAATGAAAAATAAAAACTCAATCACCATCTGGTTGCTGTCAACTGTCAACTGGAAATCCTCAGGGTCCAACTTGTGACAGGTATCTTTTAACATTGAGGAGTGTGTGAGGAGGGATGGAGAGTGTGAGTAGGGGAATGGGAGGAGTGGGTGAGTAGGGGAATGAGGGGAGTGGAAATGTAGGGGAATGAAGGAGGTGTGAGTAGGGGAATGAGAGGAGTGAGTGAGTAGGGAAATGAGGGAGGGGTGAGTAGGGGAATGAGGGCAGTGTGTCAGGAGGGGAATGATGGGAGTGTGCCTTTGTGAATGGAATTTTTGTTTTTCATTCTTAATTGAGTTTGCAAATACAATTTGGTTTTCTTATTTCATTTTGGTTTTTCCCCCTTTTCATTTCATTTTTATCTTGTTTTTCATTTCTAAATTTTGGCCCTCGTGGGCCACTGTATTTTTGAGCTTTACCTACTGCAATGGCTCCTTTAAGGGCAGGAGTCTCAAATAAGCGCTGGTCTCGAAGAGGCGCCAGGATTATGAAATTTATCCTAAAACAGTATTCAAATAAGCACCTGTCTTGTATAAGCACTGGCGGGTACAGTAGGATTGAAATCAATGAGCGCAGGGTGCTTATACGGGCTACTCCGGTATGTATGTTGCATCAAGAGGCCCACCATCCTACATAAAGGACGGTAGGCCAAAGCCATACTGTCCTATGAAGGTATTTATTTTTTGGGTTGCCATAGAAACAGCAATTCCTGTTGGAGAGTGACGATGTACGCCCTATGAGAATTCTTAGGGCTTTATCTCTAACAGATCCAGAGATAATCACTGTCATACATATAAGATCGTAGACTGTGGTCTGTCCCCTTTGTTAGGGTCAAAATCTCAACCTCAGGTGGTCATTGAATTAGTTGGTATTTTTGAACATGTGTGTGATGTCATAGAAACATAGCTAATATAGGCCTACGTCAATCAGGTGTCCCACATGTAGGAGAGTAGGCGTATCTGTCTGACAATTATGTCAAAGTGAGTTGCTAGACCTAATGCAATGTCTTCATATTGACAACCTCATGGCTTTGTCTCAGTTAGAGGACCAATCTCGGTGGAAACCCCTAAGATTGTTTATGGAATGGAACGGATCGCATCTTTTGAGTGTGCACTAAAAACTATGCATGTGACCATGGGAAGATAATTCCCTATCTGGAGGGTCTTGCCAAAAACAAAATGAATGTGAACTATAGCGCGTTTTCCTTCTCCTTTCAAAAGTACATTGGGCAATGTATCCTTGTGGAAACGTGTTTACAAATGTCATCTGTTGAAACGTGCACGTTTAGAGCAAGTAACTTAGGACGAGAATATCTTTTATCAGCAGTTTCATATTCCAAGCACGTTTGCTTTCTGGCAAGACCCCCCTGTCAAAATAAATGAGAACAAGGTGGGCGAAGGGGTGTGGTCCCCATCCATTCAAGTGCCACAGGGTGTTTCAGCGCAGTGCCCATTTATCTTAATGATACATGAATACACTGGTGACTCCTCTCTCCATGACAACATTCATACATCATGATGGCCATGCAGGTTAACTTAACACATTCCTGAATGGTTGACTCATTGGTGGTGGATAAGTGCAGCAGGAAAACATGAACGTGAGGACTATATAAATAGTTACACCAGTGGCCTGATTCCTGTTACATCATTGTGATATAGTATAGGTGTTTGAAATGATATCCACTTACAAACGATCGATACATATGAATGTTGCTTTTGCTTTTTATTGAGTACAGTATGAGTGTTCCAACTGTTATGTTTTGTAAGGCGGATGGTTACTTTAACTACAGGATAGATACAGATTATAAGGGAGGAACTCAGAAGTCATGTCTGGTCATCTTGGATGTAAACAGGAAGAGGAGGAAGTAGATTTATTGCAACACTATCTGCTCAATATCTAACACTAGGTGGAGGCACCTGTCATAGGTCTATGTTGGTGTTAGATTGTAACGCTAGGTGGCAGCACAGTTATTATATGGTACTGTGACACCAACTGTTCTGGATTGGAGACGGGGAATGGGTGTCACGACCTTGATTTCAGATTGAAGTACCACATTTTAAGTCCCCCCATGATGTATGTTTTAACTTGTTGATCGATGGGCAGATTGGACTTACCTTTGAAACAAATCATTTGGAAATCATGTGAGATTTTTGGTGAATCTCAGACCAGGAGCTTAATTCAAAACATCCTGGGATCACGACCCCAGCGATCTTAGGAATAAATCAGCCTTATCCTATTAAGCGATCTTAAGAGTTGACTGGGTTGACTTATCCTAGCCAGTACTAAGATTGCATCGATCTTAGCCTCAGCCCTCCTACACTATTCCAAGAAGAACTGACTAGGCACAGGGGTAAGAGTCCCAAAATAAAGGAATAGCTATGGAGTCACTCATTCTTCACAAGAGTGCTTATACCATCGTTCCCCATCCCCATAGGGGCTAACAAAAGAGCACAGGGTGCAGTTGACCCCCGTACAGTATTCAAGAGTTGTTCCCATAAATGTATGATTTATGCTTGCCTATTAGAAGCATTGTGCCCTCCCCCCAGGACAAAGAGAGAGAAGGTAAAAATTACCTTACAGTGCACTTAACGCATGAGTAGCCGTAAGAGCCCTCAAGGACACTCAGCAAATGTCCTCCCTCCCCTCTTTATGTATGCAGCAGGCTATTCACTCTTTCGATCAGGAGTGTTCCCTGTAAGTGCTCTTGTACTCAGGTGAAACCACTATGCATTTCTTTCACTAAGATCGCAGTGATCTTAGTGGTGGAAATGGAATAGTGAAGTGATCCCAGGACTAGCTATTCTGAACAGGCCTGCAACCACTGCATTACATAGGGTAGACCAGCCAGGTCTTATGATATGTGCCTACACTAAGATTGCTGGCGTTGGGATCCCAGGATGTTTTGAATTAAGCTCCAGAAATTATTATCGAAAGTTCTTGTGATCAATGTATCATAATGTCAACGAACTGTTACAAGTCGATGTAATGAGCACTGAATCCAGAGAAGTTCTTTGATCCTTGTTTATTGCATGATGACAGAGTGTACATATAGGTGGTAACAATGATACACTCGCCAGCGTGCAGGCTCTGCCCTAAGCTCGTAGCTCAACCTATCATAGGTCCTAGATACTATGTAGGTTGTGCATGGTATAATGTAAGTAGAAAAAAAGATTGCTGGGGGGTGCTCACCAGTCTTATATACCTAGGTGAGCAGCTCACAGGGTGATGAAATGTACCGGTAGGAGCAGGTCAGATCTGGTCAGAGCTGGTTGGGTCTGGTCAGATCTGACCCGTCGCCATACCTGGTAATGATTCTATTTATAAGTGGACCAATCAGGATGAAGGGAGATCGTGGAATTTCCCTGCATCCTAGAAATGCGTCCACAGGTATGTCGATATGTTGTGATACTCCCAGTGAGTCAGTGCCCAGAAATGGGATGGGTCCGGCTCTCACAACATCTTGGTATGGGTGATATAAGAGCAGCTCACTGTACACACTGGGGGGGAATGAGCTGTGAGCTTGTGAGCAGGTCCTGAGCGTGTGTGGCGAAGATAAATGTGTAAAATAATGAATAATACCCAGAATAGTCCATTGACAAATCCCCACATTCCCACTCATCTCTGCATGAGGTTTAAGGGAGGAAAATCATTAATAATAAGGGCTTTGCCAAGTCCATTGACAATTTTCGGTATTATGCACATGATATACGTAGTACGGTGGATGTCTGGTATGACCATACTGTATCAAAAAAACAAGTATACATAGAGGTTCCTTTATGGAACTGTAAAAATAAGAGATACAGGTAGCATGCTATAACCTTGTTGGATCAAAGAAGGCTTATAATGCTTATTACTACAAGAATGGATGGGTACATATATTTTTGGCACGTCGTGAATACTGTTTTGTACCTGAGCTTGTTGTGAATTATAAAGTGATACATCAGAGTGTAAAAATACATTCTTTGAAACTTGAGGTACTGGAGTATTTACAAATATAATGTACGGAGAAAGCAAAAAAAAAAAAAAAAATTATTTATACCGTTTTGTGGAGTTGGCGCCGGGAAGTCAAACCAAGGTTGGGAGTTTCCGAAGATAAATTCGGCTACAAGCTGCCAAGGGCACATGTTCAGCCAGTTATATTTTTTTTTGTATATATTTGGTGTGGCTGTCGGGGAAAAAAATTGAAGATTGTATGTAGGGCAGGGTCAAGGTGGTGTAACAGGAACCCCTATGGGCGGGAACCACCGGGTAACATTACATCACCCTCTTGTGGCTCCACCTGTAGGGCTGGAGGTCATGTGACCTAGGCAGGCAGGCTGGTGGGGACTGTGTAACTGACCACTGGTCACTTTTGCACCAGAGACCAGTCAGCCAGGAAGGTAAGCCATAGAGCTCCATTTTTGGTGGGTGGTTTGTGCAGGGTCAGGATTATTACATTATTACTGCTGACTTGTGACTATCATATTGTATTTGAGGCTTTGTACCATTTGTGGACAATATAAGTATTAATTAAAGTTGAAAGAGTCTGTCATGTTTCCATTATGTAGACTTTATAGAATTGGCCATCTTCAATCATCCCCAGCCTTAGTCTCCCCCTGGAGTTAGGCTTATAGTTTAATCTAAATTACCCAATAATTCTCCAATGCCCAAAACTATTACACTGGTGTCAGAAGTGGGATAGAATTCCTGAAATTCCCAGAATTCTAGGAGTTCTGGGAGGCAGAGATATAGTTCTCTTTGTTTCCCATCCCTGGACCCTAGATCCAAATTAACAGTGATATCAGACTGCTCTCAACTATCATTTTATTTACTGAAATTGTCCATTGTCATTGTACAAGTGTGCATTGTATTAGTAAGCCCAGGTGATAATTTTTGTTCTCTTGATAAGATTCCTATTAGAGGAGTATAGAGTTGGTTAAATAGGTTGGTATTGTAAGGTTATATTGGATTGAATGTCAGACGCTGGAGAAAACCTGACAGAATCCTTTGTTTCTGTTGATATTCCCTTATTATAAGTGGTACCTATTCTGTATTTCATTTTCGTAAAACTGCTGATAATTAACTTTGGGTGTCTGGAATTGGTTGTGAGGATCACGGAGCCACCCTCCTGCATCCATTGGTGCCATCTGAATAACCGTTACTCAAGGGTTAACAGAGACGCACACATTGTCGCCAATTAAGGATCAGTAAACCTTAAGATAACATCCGCCAAGTATCCCCAACAGGCAGACGTGCCTCAACCCGTGTGTGGTGACAGGACAGACGCGTCCCTGCCCCCCTCCCAACCCCAACTGTCACAGACGCCTACTCCGCCTACATCCTAGGGTGACAGGAGTTGCTCTGTCCACCCCCTCCCCTCCCTGGAAAACCATTCCTTCAGGGTTAACAGAGACATCTCTTTAATAAGGGCCTCTGTACACTAATAGGGGTGTCTCATTTTTCAATTATTAAGGACAGCATAATCCATCATAACTTCACTTATAATTGGAATATCTAGAAAATTCTTTCAGTTTTCGAAAGGACACATCATATTCTATTCATACAATTTCCACCTTAAAAAGGTCTAAAATTATTTGGTTTTTATAGACCTATATTTATGTAGAATGTGGTAGAAGAAGTGTGCTTATTCTGAATCTAAAATAAAAAAAAAAGAAAAAAGAATTCTGAGTACTGGCTTTATAAACCACGACAGTTACGGCTTTAGACTGTTTCTCCATGGCAGTTGGAAGACGCGTACTTTGCTGCCAATTAAGGATTAGTAAATCTTGAGATAACATCCTGTCCCCATCCCCCCCCACCCTCTTATACTCTGCCCGCATCCACGTGACGGACTGCCAACCGCTCACCAGGTGTGCTCCCCGCCCCCCCCCCTCCCACATGCACGTGGGAAAGTGGTGTGTTTGTTCCCCGTCACCAGGAGTACAGCACCCCCTGCATCCCCCCCCCACCTGTATGTGGAAAAGTTTGTCCCTCTGCCGCCAGGAAGCCTGGGTTTGGAAGGGAGAAACGCATTTTGCTGCAAGTTAAAGATTAGTAAGTCTTAAGATAACATCCAATCCCAACCGTCATAGATACGTGCCTTCCCCTTAGTGGTGACGGGAGGTACACTATCCGTTAGTCGGCCTACCAGCACCCCCTGCTTCCCACACCACCTCCAGATCCTGTCCCCATCCTTCCCCCACCCCCAACGGTCATAAACGCATCCCCACCACCCTCCCCTCCTTGTCCGTGAGTCTACCGCGGCACCCCCTGCCTCCCTGCTCTGGTTTGGAACAATACCGGCTTGGTGGGCATCCAAAATCACGTTAGAGACTGCCGGAAAGTTGCTCTATCCATGTGCATCATACAAGTAGCATTTTGTGGGAAAGTTTCACCCCTGGGGTTTCATAGACTTTAGATTAAAATTCAAAAAGATAAAGGCGAATGATAAAATGCAGGGAAAAGGGTAAGCAGATCACATTAGTTTTGGGGTTAGAGGCCCCTGAGGAACAAGGCCACTCTGATGACTCAGAGAAGGTGGCCTGACAGAATCTTTAAGTTTACTCAAAAAGTCACGTTACAAGTGTGGCCTACCTTAGTCAGTTCAGGTGGTTTAAGATTTTGTTAGAAATCCGTTGTTGGAGGTCGATTTGGATTAGTGATATTTGAAAGTTCAGTTTTCCTTCATGTCCCTATAAGATTATTGGATTGGATGCCAGAAGCTGGAAAAAAACCTGGCAGGATCCATCTTTGCATTTGTCTAGGAAATATTTTGGGATAAGGTTTCTTGATTGTCACTCCTTTGTGAATCATTGGGTTGCACTAGAGGATTTTATGCACATTATTTGTAACTAAATAGCCGGGTACGGATGGCTAGATCATTATTTGGCTTCTTTGTATAGTCTAGCTTGACAACCTGCCAATTAATTACTATAATTGGGATTTTTCTATAAATCATATATGTGGGTTTTTCATATCAACAGCTTTAAGTAGATTAGCCAGATATAGATTAAATTTCTATAATAAATGAGTAATAGATCATTGAAATTCCTGTTTGACACCACATGTAAGCTAATCAAGGCATTGTCTCCCTATCAGGATTATCACCTTACCTCACACCTGAAACAATAGAGAGGTACTTGGGGTGATTAAGATAAGGGACAGGGTGCAGCTTATCAGTCTTATCACTGCCCATTGTTCTGGAGGCTGATAAGAAATTTACCCAGAATGCCCTGCCCTAGATTCGGGGGCCTAATCAAGATGGCGGCCTCCATAGCCTAATATGCTAATATCCTATACTCTCAAGGTTTTAATTGTCACAGAGTCAAAGTCAGCAAATTAGATTAGTTACCCACCATTAATGGTCTATGGCTGTCAGTCTCATGACTGATTAAGACTGTGTCCAGCAATTGTCAACTTTTCATTCTTTAATTGTACATTCATTCTGAAAGTAGTGACTATCTTATATCGGATATCTTATGGTATTGGTTACCCGAATCTTATGATCATTATTGTTCAAGTATACCTGTACTGATTGGTAATTTGTATATTGACTACCGATTCACATTTATACAGGAAGTAAATTTTACAGTGTTACCGGATACATAATCATCTTAGATAAGGGACCCCCCCTCCCTACCCCCTACCCTCTTTTGCATTGTTGTCTAACCCAGGTTGATTCCAGTGCTGCCATTTATCCAAGGCGTGGACAGGAGGGAAGACAGCTAGATTGTTGCAGAATCAAACATATCCTTTTTTTAAAAAAAAAAAAAAAAAAAAAAAAAAGCGGTTCTCTGAAAATAGGAACATTGTCCGTGTGTGTTGACTTGATACTTTGCTTGCTCCCCCCATCCCTCCAGTACCCTTAGTGCTAGGTTCCACAATGGCGGATCGGTACCTTTGCAGGAATGCGTCCTCCTCAGGGACACCTAGCCAGCAACAGGATTTCTACCCAAGTTACATGAGGGCTAACCGCCAGGGCCAACAGGGTCTGACGTATCCCCATCAAAATGTTGATGGGGGACATGGTGATAGAGGTAGCCAGTGGCATCATGAGCCCAATTCTGGGCGACACAGCAACGGACACGGTGATCAGCGGGTCGAACGTGACGATGATCAATATGATGATCGGCACACTGACCAACGCAATGCAATGCTATATAACAGGCAGAGCGATAAGCGGTATATGCGACATGATGAGCGGAACTCCTTTCCCAGAGGTAATGAGCACTCCTCCTCCCAGTCTACTGTGCCAGGTATGCAACCGTATGACCGAGGAGACTCGGTCATAACCTTCAACGCCTGCCCCAGGCGGCGCCATGATAGTAGCCCCTCTGGAGGGGAGAGAGATAGCTGTGATGAACGCAAGAGTGGTGGGGACAATTGGGACGGGGACTCAGAATCATCGGGAAACACCTCAAGGGGACGCTCTGTTTGGCAGCCACCCATGCAGAGTCCACAGAAACGCACATCAAAAAATGCGCACAAGAAGTCGAACACCGAGGGAGACCGTTCCCCTTCTTATTCAGGTCAGAGAGATACAAGTAGTAACTCTCAAGCCGAGGTTTGGGATGCCATTCGGCAAATAAGTTGGATGCTCATGCAGGTGATGCAGCGACAGGCACCACCCTGCATGGATGGTTCAGGTTTTGACTCGGGAGCAACAACCAACCATCAGATTGGCATCGATGCCAAAAGCCTTAGAGGTCAAGTGACTTTGGGCGTATACCATACTAGAGGGGGCAACCCATCGAGTGGCTCGAAGACCCACAAATGAGAGGGGGGCAGGAAGCCGCCTGCATCCGGCCAAGCCCCTCCCCCACAAGGAGTGTCCTCTCAATCACAGCCCCTTGCAGCAGGTACATTGCGGTACAAGGTTCAGGGAGGTGACAGAGGACGACGCTCCTTTTCTTCATCAAGTTCATCAGATGATGATCGTCGCCGTCGTGACCGAAGAAAGCATGATGGGCATGATCAGCGCCAACGAAAGAAGCGTGAGAAGAATCCCCGGAAACACTTGAGTTCAAGCTCGAGTTCCGATGACCAGGGACGAGACCCCCCAGGCGGTCCACCTGGCCCCCTATCCGCCAACCATGATGGTAGGCATGGGTCTCGTCGGAATACCTTGAAACCACGTACCTACGATGGTTCCGTGCCGTGGGAAGAGTATAAGAACTACTTCCTGCAGCTGGCCCACTTCAACAGATGGGAGCCTGAAGAAATGCTTGACGTCCTCCTAGTCCAGCTGACTGGGGAAGCCCAGCGGTTTGTGGATGGAGGGGATCCGAAATACACCCGGTCATTCCACAAATTGAACAAAGTGCTTCAGAGGCGCTTTGGTGCCCAGCAGCAGGCTGTGGTTCACCAAGCTGCCCTCAGGAGCAGAACCAGGAAAGAAGGCGAGTCACTGGCAGCTCTGGGACAAGACATCAAGTACCTTGTCAAGCTGGCCTACCCTGGTTTCCCACCCGAGGCGGCAGAAACCATAGCCATCGAGAGGTTTATCCATTCTCTCGGGTCACCAGAACTTGGTAAGGTGGTTTATGATGCCACACCTCAAGACCTGGATAAGGCCGTAGATGCGGCAGCCCGTGAAGAGGCATGGCAGAACCGAGACCCTAAGAACACAGTGGCTAAGGTTAGGTTCCGTGGAACAAGTCCCGCAGCCAACCAAGGCCACAACGCTCTCGAGGAGAAAATGGCTACTCTGTCCTCGCAGCTGGAGAAGGTGCAAAGGGAGCAGGCAACCCCAAGATATAATGGGCAGAGCACGGGTAATGGTGGATGTTTCAGCTGTGGTGGCTCGGACCACTGGCAGCGCCGCTGCCCCCGTGAGCGTAGCCAAAGCCCCGGCTGCACTACCAAGTGCTACAATTGTGGTGCGGAAGGACACTACCAGAAGGAATGTAAGAGGGGACTTAGCCCAGGTAGAGACCGACATCGAGCCCGATCACCTTGCCACAGCTGTTATAACTGTGGAGTGACAGGACACTATCAAAGGGATACCCCAGGCCTCCTAGCCCTGCTAGGTCCAGGCATCGGTCACCTGGACACAACACTCCACAGTCGGGCTGTTTCAACTGTGGATGTTCCAGTCACTACCAACGTGATTGCCCTCACTCAAGAACCTCTGCTGAAAGGAAGGACGATACAGCTCACCAACAGCGGGGGCGCTCCCAATCTCCAAGTACCAACAGAAGCTGGGCTCCAGCTGGTCGGAGGGATAGCCCCCACCCAGGCAACAGAATACCTATGGATGAGGCACCCAGTACCTTGCCTTTGAACACGGTACCTAAACAAGTGTCGGTCTGTGTATCGGGCCCTGTCCTGCCTAATCAGGCACCTCAAAAGATGCGCGTCATGGTGGAGATAGTCACACAGGCGGGAAAAGAGAAGGTGGCAGCTCTCATTGACACGGGAGCCGAGAAGTCTTTTGTTGGGCAGGACCTTGTGACTCGACTGCGCCAGCAGGGTGCTGAATTACACATGAGGCGGGTGAACCTAGAAGTCTTCGCTATTAACGGCACCTCTGTAAGGACCGACAATTCTGTACAGTTGGAGTTACTGACGAAATTAGGAGATGTGTGTCATGAGTTCTATGTCTCAAACATGGGATACGAAGTGGTCTTAGGGTGTGACTTCCTACGAGAGCATCAATGGGAGTGGAGCTGGAGAGATGAAGACGTACGGCTCCCGGGAGATAATATCCCGGGGACAGGCCTCCCCTTGCAGGCTGTAAGTCCCTCACAGACTCTGCCAGTATATGCAGGGAGAGATTGTGTCCTTCCCCCATCACATGCCATTACCATAGGTGGTGTCCTGCTGGAAAGGCCAAGTTTCAATAAAGGGTTGTTAGGACCAAAGGACGGAACTGACCTGACGCTCGATCCAACAGTAACAGAAGCAGTTGTTACTGTCTCCGGTGGACAAGTCCCAGTCCATTTGAGTAACCGGTCACCGCTTGACATCATGATAAAGCAGGGGCAGGAGATCGCTTACCTGACAGAAGTGAATGAGGCACAACTAGCAGCGGCAGAGAGTTGTCACTTTCGGCGGTTGGCAGTGTGCAAGCAATTAGAGGGAGAGATGCTGGCCCTGTATCAAAACACAAAGGCCGGACTAGACGAAGAACAGAGAGAGAAGGTGAAGCAGCTTTTGCTGGAAAACTGGGACACTTTCATGTGTGCAGGGGACAAACCAGGCCATACAGACTTGGTAGAGCATGAGATAAAAACAGGTGATGCCCGCCCAGTAAGAGTACCCCTGCGAAGACTCCCGATACACATGGAGCAAGTGGTGCGGGATGAGATGACAAAAATGGTCGGTCAGGGCGTGATCCAACCCTCCAGCAGTGCCTGGTCAGCTCCGATTGTCATGGTGCGCAAGAAAGATGGTAGTCATCGATTTTGCGTTGACTACCGGCAGCTTAACGCTGTGACAGAGAAAGACGCATACCCTTACCAAACATCGATGACTGTCTGGCGCGTCTTGGGGGTAGCGCCTGGTTTGCAACTTTAGATCTGGCTAGTGGCTATTGGCAGGTCCGCATGCGGCCTGAAGATCAACCTAAGACTGCCTTCGCTATGCCGATGGGCTTGTATGAGTGGACGGCCATGCCATTTGGCCTCTGTAATGCTCCATCAACATTTGAGAGGTTGATGGAGCATGTTTTGAGGGAGGAGAGGGGGGATGGTGTCCTCCTCTATCTGGACGATATCATCGTCTTCGCACCCACATTTGAAGGATTGTGTGACCGGATGGAAGTGGTGTTCACTCGCTTGCGGGAAGCAGGGTTGAAACTCAAACCAAAGAAATGCCACATGTTCAAGAAGGAGGTGGACTTCTTGGGGCATGTGGTCTCTGCAGAGGGGATTCAGACCAGCAGAGATAAAGTAGAAAAAGTTACCAGCTGGCCAACCCCAAAAAGTAAGAAAGAGATTAGAGCTTTTGTCGGACTGACAGGCTACTACCGGAAGTTCATGCGAGACTATGGCACAATAGCTGCTCCCTTGCACCAACTGACGGGACCTGATGCTGCATTTGACTGGGGGACAGAACAAGAGAAAGCATTTCACCTCATGAAGTCCCTTCTTGTCTCAGCTCCGATATTAGGGTACCCCCAAAAGGAAGGACTCTTCATCCTAGACACGGACGCAAGCAACTGTGGTATTGGTGGCTTCCTGTCCCAGGTTCAGGAAGAAGTAGAGCGTGTCATTGCCTACGCCAGCCGGGTTCTGTCAGTTACAGAACGCAACTACTGCGTCACCCGGCGAGAACTGTTGGCTGTAGTAGAATTTATGGAGAAGCACCGACACTACCTATATGGAAAAAGGTTCCTAGTGAGGACCGACCACGCAGCATTGCAGTGGCTACTCCAAAAGAAAGAGCCTGAAGGACAGTTAGCGCGTTGGATCGAAAGGCTGGCTCCTTTCCAGTTCTATATAGAACACAGAAAAGGGACCCTCCATGGAAATGCTGATGCCCTCTCCCGCATTCCATGCCCTTTCCCTTGTGCCCAGTGTGGCAGGGAGCACGATGACCCAGAGCCCACCAAGCGGAAGCGCCGCTCAAAGTCCAGTCCACCTGCATTCCGTCGACATGCCACTACACATAGGGAAAAGAGAGTCAGAAGTGCTTCAGCACACTTAATGGCCATGACTAAAGCCAAAGACATGACTAGGGGGACCCCACCTGCGATTCAGGTGCGAGCAGTCTCCACCCGCAGAACAGTTGGCCGCCGGGGTAGAGGCCGCAGGCGCCGCCACACCCCAGAGTCAGAGACAAAAGTTGTTGGTTCTGCTCAGGAATGGTCAGAGGACGACCTGCGGTCAGCACAAGAGAATGATCCTGTCCTTGGAGTAGTCCGTGCCTGGGGCCAGGCTAAGCCAACCAGGGACATGATTTCAGGACAGGACCCTGAAGTAAAATATCTACATGCACAGTTTGAGAGGCTACGGACCAACGAAAAAGGCCTCCTGTGCTACAGCTTCCGTGAAAACAGCACAGACAAGGAGAAAGTACTGCTGCCCCGATCTAGAGTCCCAGCACTGCTTACACTACTACATGACCACCCTACTGCTGGGCATATGGGGCGTGAGAAAACCCTCCAGTGAGTCCGCCAAACTCGATACTACTGGAGGACGATGAGCAAGGACACCGCAGAGTGGTGTAAGCGGTGTGACTTGAAGATCAACCTAAGACTGCCTTCGCTATGCCGATGGGCTTGTATGAGTGGACGGCCATGCCATTTGGCCTCTGTAATGCTCCATCAACATTTGAGAGGTTGATGGAGCATGTTTTGAGGGAGGAGAGGGGGGATGGTGTCCTCCTCTATCTGGACGATATCATCATCTTCGCACCCACATTTGAAGGATTGTGTGACCGGATGGAAGTGGTGTTCACTCGCTTGCGGGAAGCAGGGTTGAAACTCAAACCAAAGAAATGCCACATGTTCAAGAAGGAGGTGGACTTCTTGGGGCATGTGGTCTCTGCAGAGGGGATTCAGACCAGCAGAGATAAAGTAGAAAAAGTTACCAGCTGGCCAACCCCAAAAAGTAAGAAAGAGATTAGAGCTTTTGTCGGACTGACAGGCTACTACCGGAAGTTCATGCGAGACTATGGCACAATAGCTGCTCCCTTGCACCAACTGACGGGACCTGATGCTGCATTTGACTGGGGGACAGAACAAGAGAAAGCATTTCACCTCATGAAGTCCCTTCTTGTCTCAGCTCCGATATTAGGGTACCCCCAAAAGGAAGGACTCTTCATCCTAGACACGGACGCAAGCAACTGTGGTATTGGTGGCTTCCTGTCCCAGGTTCAGGAAGAAGTAGAGCGTGTCATTGCCTACGCCAGCCGGGTTCTGTCAGTTACAGAACGCAACTACTGCGTCACCCGGCGAGAACTGTTGGCTGTAGTAGAATTTATGGAGAAGCACCGACACTACCTATATGGAAAAAGGTTCCTAGTGAGAACGGACCACGCAGCATTGCAGTGGCTACTCCAAAAGAAAGAGCCTGAAGGACAGTTAGCGCGTTGGATCGAAAGGCTGGCTCCTTTCCAGTTCTATATAGAACACAGAAAAGGGACCCTCCATGGAAATGCTGATGCCCTCTCCCGCATTCCATGCCCTTTCCCTTGTGCCCAGTGTGGCAGGGAGCACGATGACCCAGAGCCCACCAAGCGGAAGAGCCGCTCAAAGTCCAGTCCACCTGCATTCCGTCGACATGCCACTACACATAGGGAAAAGAGAGTCAGAAGTGCTTCAGCACACTTAATGGCCATGACTAAAGCCCAAGACATGACTAGGGGGACCCCACCTGCGATTCAGGTGCGAGCAGTCTCCACCCGCAGAACAGTTGGCCGCCGGGGTAGAGGCCGCAGGCGCCGCCACACCCCAGAGTCAGAGACAAAAGTTGTTGGTTCTGCTCAGGAATGGTCAGAGGACGACCTGCGGTCAGCACAAGAGAATGATCCTGTCCTTGGAGTAGTCCGTGCCTGGGGCCAGGCTAAGCCAACCAGGGACATGATTTCAGGACAGGACCCTGAAGTAAAATATCTACATGCACAGTTTGAGAGGCTACGGACCAACGAAAAAGGCCTCCTGTGCTACAGCTTCCGTGAAAACAGCACAGACAAGGAGAAAGTACTGCTGCCCCGATCTAGAGTCGCAGCACTGCTTACACTACTACATGACCACCCTACTGCTGGGCATATGGGGCGTGAGAAAACCCTCCAGTGAGTCCGCCAAACTCGATACTACTGGAGGACGATGAGCAAGGACACCGCAGAGTGGTGTAAGCGGTGTGACTTGAAGATCAACCTAAGACTGCCTTCGCTATGCCGATGGGCTTGTATGAGTGGACGGCCATGCCATTTGGCCTCTGTAATGCTCCATCAACATTTGAGAGGTTGATGGAGCATGTTTTGAGGGAGGAGAGGGGGGATGGTGTCCTCCTCTATCTGGACGATATCATCATCTTCGCACCCACATTTGAAGGATTGTGTGACCGGATGGAAGTGGTGTTCACTCGCTTGCGGGAAGCAGGGTTGAAACTCAAACCAAAGAAATGCCACATGTTCAAGAAGGAGGTGGACTTCTTGGGGCATGTGGTCTCTGCAGAGGGGATTCAGACCAGCAGAGATAAAGTAGAAAAAGTTACCAGCTGGCCAACCCCAAAAAGTAAGAAAGAGATTAGAGCTTTTGTCGGACTGACAGGCTACTACCGGAAGTTCATGCGAGACTATGGCACAATAGCTGCTCCCTTGCACCAACTGACGGGACCTGATGCTGCATTTGACTGGGGGACAGAACAAGAGAAAGCATTTCACCTCATGAAGTCCCTTCTTGTCTCAGCTCCGATATTAGGGTACCCCCAAAAGGAAGGACTCTTCATCCTAGACACGGACGCAAGCAACTGTGGTATTGGTGGCTTCCTGTCCCAGGTTCAGGAAGAAGTAGAGCGTGTCATTGCCTACGCCAGCCGGGTTCTGTCAGTTACAGAACGCAACTACTGCGTCACCCGGCGAGAACTGTTGGCTGTAGTAGAATTTATGGAGAAGCACCGACACTACCTATATGGAAAAAGGTTCCTAGTGAGAACGGACCACGCAGCATTGCAGTGGCTACTCCAAAAGAAAGAGCCTGAAGGACAGTTAGCGCGTTGGATCGAAAGGCTGGCTCCTTTCCAGTTCTATATAGAACACAGAAAAGGGACCCTCCATGGAAATGCTGATGCCCTCTCCCGCATTCCATGCCCTTTCCCTTGTGCCCAGTGTGGCAGGGAGCACGATGACCCAGAGCCCACCAAGCGGAAGAGCCGCTCAAAGTCCAGTCCACCTGCATTCCGTCGACATGCCACTACACATAGGGAAAAGAGAGTCAGAAGTGCTTCAGCACACCTAATGGCCATGACTAAAGCCCAAGACATGACTAGGGGGACCCCACCTGCAATTCAGGTGCGAGCAGTCTCCACCCGCAGATCAGTTGGCCGCCGGGGTAGAGGCCGCAGGCGCTGCCACACCCCAGAGTCAGAGACAAAAGTTGTTGGTTCTGCTCAGGAATGGTCAGAGGACGACCTGCGGTCAGCACAAGAGAATGATCCTGTCCTTGGAGTAGTCCGTGCCTGGGGCCAGGCTAAGCCAACCAGGGACATGATTTCAGGACAGGACCCTGAAGTAAAATATCTACATGCACAGTTTGAGAGGCTACGGACCAACGAAAAAGGCCTCCTGTGCTACAGCTTCCGTGAAAACAGCACAGACAAGGAGAAAGTACTGCTGCCCCGATCTAGAGTCCCAGCACTGCTTTCACTACTACATGACCACCCTACTGCTGGGCATATGGGGCGTGAGAAAACCCTCCAGTGAGTCCGCCAAACTCGATACTACTGGAGGACGATGAGCAAGGACACCGCAGAGTGGTGTGAGCGGTGTGACTTGTGTTTCCGTGCCAAAGCCCCGAATAAAACTCAAAAGTCACCACTAAAAACCATGGCAACTGGTGCCCCCATGGAAAGGGTAGCAATGGACATCCTCGGTCCCCTGCCAGTCACTACAAACAACAACACTGTGATTTTAGTGGTGGCAGACTATTTCACTAAGTGGGCAGAGTTCATACCCTTGCCAGACCAGAGGGCAGTGACTGTTGCAGAAGCCTTCCTCGAAACCATGGTCTGCCGGTTAGGAGTACCAACTGAACTGCTGACAGACCAGGGCCCAGATTTCACTTCAGAGGTGGTGAGCGAACTTTCCAGGTTATTAAAATCCAGGAAGATTCGAACTTCACCTTACAGACCTCAGACCGACGGGCAAGTCGAAAGGCTCAACCGGGACATCGGTAGGATGCTTCGGCAGCTGGTGAATGACCAACAAACCGACTGGGACGAGTACCTACCATTAATGGGCATGGCCTACCGGTCGAGCGTACATTCGTCTACTGGGTACACTCCGAACCAGTTGATGCTTGGTAGGGAGTGTGCCGCACCATTTAACCTCCAAGAGGCGGCCCCTGGCTGGGACACCGAGGGCCCGGGTTACCCTAGGTTTGTAGAGTTCCTGGCTGAGAAGATGCGTCGCAGTCATGCGTTAGTGCGGAACAACCTGGGCGCCTCCTACATGCGGCAAAAGGTGTACCATGACCGCGGCAGCCAGGAACAGAAGTTCCAGCGCGGGGATGTCGTATGGGTTTATTACCCGGTTAGGCGGGTTGGCCTGTCACCCAAACTACAGCTGGCATGGACGGGCCCCTTTGTCATAACGGATACTATTGGCGGGCTTAATGTGGAGATCCGTGAAGGTCCACGCTCACGTTTGCGGATTGTACACGTTGATAAGTGCCAGCCCGTGCGTGGGGACATTGAGGCCAGCTGGGTGGCATCCATCCTGAAAGCCAGCCCAGCACGTTCCGCAGAATAAGCTATAAACTCGGACCGGTTCGATTTCTGTTGTACAAATAAAGGAGGTGCAATCATTCTGTTGTTGTTGTATTTTGTCAGGAGGAATGTCAGGTTGGCCATGATCACGAAAGATAAGCAGGGATAACCACATTGGGTTTTAATCCCTATGATTTTGTAAAGTTACCTAATCGAAGAGTTGACCCTCAGCAAGAATGAGAATAATGCTATCTAGCTAAACGTGTATTTGCCTATGAGCCAGTCGAGACCAAGATCTGTGATATTGGGTATAGCCGAATGCAATGCTAGATGTATAGGGTGTCATGATGAGAGGTCAAAAATATTTGTTCCTATGTACGTTACTTCGTGACACATTGTACCGAATATCAAGAATCATAAGGATTGGTATTATAGGAGTTAGAGCTTGCGGTGAAATGTCTGGGATACATGTCAAGTGGTCATACCTTATAATTGTCTATGGGTGTTGTTACTGTTTTACGACATTTTTTTTCTGATATTCAAAAAGTGGTGGTCCTGCAATTTTTGTATTTATAGGTGTCTTAAGGAGACTATGTAATGTAGCATGGACCGATGTTACTTGTCTATTGTTAATGTCATGGATGGGCAATTTTGGTACAGGAGTGTGTGGGGATGCCACTTGTCAGAAAACTGTAATTATTGGAGATGTCATGTGTTGTTGTTCTCACTGGTAATTAGCATATGATGACAGGATGTAGCCAATTGGCGAAATGTCTGCAGTTGGAGCTTACTAACATAAGGATTATTGTTGCGACCTCATATGTATCAGGTCAACCTGTATGGATTATATTTGTACTAGTTTGTTTTTTTTTAAGTGACAATTTCGATACTGATTGATGATACTCATGTCTGTGACTGATTGTAATAGCTGTTTTCATTGTTATTGTATATACAATGTAGAGTCGATTTCAGCGAATATCGTGGTTCGAAATCAGGATGAAGAAACACAAATGGAGTCATGCGGTACAAGGCGCCCCGGCCGGAGAAATGTGGCCAGGTTTCTGGACGTCGAATCTTGATGTGGACATCTCTGTAACTGTACTTCGATGTATTCTGTTTTAGGCCTATTTTCATTGTAACTGTATGAATAATAACCAAATTGGTTTCAGCGGATCTCGTCAGTCAAGACGCTCGGGACAGGGAGGCACCAGTGCGATCATCCGGTACGAAACGCCCCGGCGGAGACAAGTGACCGGGCTTCTGGACGTCGTATCTTGATGTGGACACCTTTGTAACCTACTTCGATGTACCTTTGTTTCATTGTGGATATAGTCACTTGTCAGCAGTCTTTGGTTTATGATGTAGTAGAATTAGGGTTTTGGTTTGCTCGAGGACGAGCAAAAGGTTAAGGAGGGGAGGGTGTAACAGGAACCCCTATGGGCGGGAACCACCGGGTAACATTACATCACCCTCTTGTGGCTCCACCTGTAGGGCTGGAGGTCATGTGACCTAGGCAGGCAGGCTGGTGGGGACTGTGTAACTGACCACTGGTCACTTTTGCACCAGAGACCAGTCAGCCAGGAAGGTAAGCCATAGAGCTCCATTTTTGGTGGGTGGTTTGTGCAGGGTCAGGATTATTACATTATTACTGCTGACTTGTGACTATCATATTGTATTTGAGGCTTTGTACCATTTGTGGACAATATAAGTATTAATTATAGTTGAAAGAGTCTGTCTTGTTTCCATTATGTAGACTTTATAGAATTGGCCATCTTCAATCATCCCCAGCCTTAGTCTCCCCCTGGAGTTAGGCTTATAGTTTAATCTAAATTACCCAATAATTCTCCAATGCCCAAAACTATTACACTGGTGTCAGAAGTGGGATAGAATTCCTGAAATTCCCAGAATTCTAGGAGTTCTGGGAGGCAGAGATATAGTTCTCTTTGTTTCCCATCCCTGGACCCTAGATCCAAATTAACAGTGATATCAGACTGCTCTCAACTATCATTTTATTTACTGAAATTGTCCATTGTCATTGTACAAGTGTGCATTGTATTAGTAAGCCCAGGTGATAATTTTTGTTGTCTTGATAAGATTCCTATTAGAGGAGTATAGAGTTGGTTAAATAGGTTGGTATTGTAAGGTTATATTGGATTGAATGTCAGACGCTGGAGAAAACCTGACAGAATCCTTTGTTTCTGTTGATATTCCCTTATTATAAGTGGTACCTATTCTGTATTTCATTTTCGTAAAACTGCTGATAATTAACTTTGGGTGTCTGGAATTGGTTGTGAGGATCACGGAGCCACCCTCCTGCATCCATTGGTGCCATCTGAATAACCGTTACTCAAGGGTTAACAGAGACGCACACATTGTCGCCAATTAAGGATCAGTAAACCTTAAGATAACATCCGCCAAGTATCCCCAACAGGCAGACGTGCCTCCACCCGTGTGTGGTGACAGGACAGACGCGTCCCTGCCCCCCCCCAACCCCAACTGTCACAGACGCCTACTCCGCCTACATCCTAGGGTGACAGGAGTTGCTCTGTCCACCCCCTCCCCTCCCTGGAAAACCATTCCTTCAGGGTTAACAGAGACATCTCTTCAATAAGGGCCTCTGTACACTAATAGGGGTGTCTCATTTTTCAATTATTAAGGACAGCATAATCCATCATAACTTCACTTATAATTGGAATATCTAGAAAATTCTTTCAGTTTTCGAAAGGACACATCATATTCTATTCATACAATTTCCACCTTAAAAAGGTCTAAAATTATTTGGTTTTTATAGACCTATATTTATGTAGAATGTGGTAGAAGAAGTGTGCTTATTCTGAATCTAAAATAAAAAAAAAATAAAAAAGAATTCTGAGTACTGGCTTTATAAACCACGACAGTTACGGCTTTAGACTGTTTCTCCATGGCAGTTGGAAGACGCGTACTTTGCTGCCAATTAAGGATTAGTAAATCGACACAGAGAAGGGACGCGAGGTCAATATCATTTTGTCAACGTATAAACATAAGTACATAGCTCAATTGATTCATTTGGCTTAGCGCGGGTCCTGTATCCAGGGACGCTGTGGTTAGTTTTTCTAAATTCCACCATGTGGTAGTAGCGAGCTGGCACTGTACCCAATGGTGAAAGAAGGACAGGTAAGTTATGGGATTTATTATAGGTTCAACCCGCTCAGGTCGATTTTACCTGTCTATTTGTCTTAAAAGGAACTATGTTGATGCTGATTGAAGGATAATTTACTTTTGGGCCGAAAAAAGGGGGGGAAGAGAGAAAAAAAAAATTCTTTCCTGTGTCGCCAAAGTTTTGGATCCGGGGTGCTATAAAAGGGCACCTGTCCGTCTTATGATGTCATAATGTTACATAACCATGGAGGTATATGAGCTTGAGGTTGTCCTGCCTAACAGCATGGTGCTCCATATCATCATCACTGTGTCGGGCAGATTGTAAGTATATTTTGATTTTCAAAAGGCGACTCTTGAGTTTTTGACAATTTGAGGATCAAGACGTGGGGCATTTGGTCTACTCCGCTTTTTAATTTGTATTTCAGCATCACACATATCCAGTGGATAATCATCCCGCCCGGCGGGATGGCTAATGGATATTAAGGTAAGTTTGATTTGAGCAAGCCAAAGTGTGAACATGTGTCAATGTTGTTGTTGTGATAGAAACGCCACATGCGGGTGTCACATGACCGATGGTAGTCATGGTGACGTCCATCAATTTTGGTAATTGATGCGAAACCAAGATGGCGCCGGGCTGCCAAGTGTGGCAGGAAAGGTGTCGGGCCAGATGCCGCAGTCTGTGTTGATGTTAATGTAATGGTTCGTATCGACTTATATGTTGGGTGGCTCTTTGGCTCGCTTACCACTAGATATACCAACACAACACGAGTAGTTCGGGTTGGGCAAAGCCCCAGAAACCCCTACCTCTCGGGTAGGACTTTATTCAACTTGGTCAGTAGCTTATGTTGAGCGTCTGGACTGGACCAGGTCCAGTCTCCTTCTGCCGCTCGCCCGGCTTCTTAGTAGAAGCTGGACGCGAGGCATGGTGCTGCCCCCTCTTGTACCAACGAGGTATAGCAAAGCGACACCTAGCTGGCATAGAAGGAACAAGCACCACACGAACACGTCTCTCGGATGAACGGCACTAATATATATACGACGATACCGGCCCCTACACCACCCCCACTAAACTATACCTAGGGTTGGGTGTAATTAACAAATACCTATTGTTAATTTTATACAGTAATATTATACATAAATAGGTAAGTCTATATATACAGTTCGTATAGAATATAGAACATTAAGGGGCATTATAAATAATATGTACATAATGAGGCATCGTCGCATATAACCCGAAGTAATAATAACTAATAATAACAACTAGGAAGTGGCGCCTTATGCACCATCGACCTAGGGTGGTAGATAGTAACAATGTTACAATGTTATTATTGTATACGAGACGCAATTAAAAGTTGTAGACATGTAGTCAGATGATATGAATAAAATTTTACAGTATTAACTAACCGACCCGAGGTGGGGTAGATAACCCGAGAAAAATTTTGTTTGTTTTAATTATAAGAATATAAATATGATATAAAAATAGATTTATACAAAATAGTAATACTGATAAGTATAGGCGTCCTACCAGGGTAGCAGGATCGCCCTTACAATATACCGGACTTCCGGCGAATCTGGAACGACTGGTTTCTGCAGCTCCACCCGGCGACATGTGTGTGGTGGCAAGCCACGTTGCTGTTATGTTGTGCCCTGATGAAGATGGGAAGATGGAGCCCCGGTTAGGTGTGGTAATCCTTTTGGTGTTTCGGGTTAGCGTCCATCTTCACTGCAGGTTCCGTCCCAGATTAACGAGTCCAGTGTAAGGATCAGTGCCTCTGGCATATTAAATGCATTTACCCTCGGGTACGAAGAGACACCATCAGATGGACACTTAGAGATCTTCCGGATCCGTGTCCATCTTCTCAGCCGACTCCACTGAGGCAGATGGAGCCGAGCTGCTGCAACTGCTTACAGAGAGCAGCGTGGAAGCCTCGCTGGGCGTGTCGCTCCCCAGGCTCAAAGCGATCATCACCGCGGATGGACTGTCCAGTGCCTCGGATGCAGGTAGAGCAACCGTGGCAGCTGGGGCAGTCCGGGCGAAAAGAGCAGCCGGAAGTGGGGGAGCTGCCGGAACCGGCGGAGCAGCCGGGACCGGTGGAGCAGCCGGAACCGGTGGAGCAGCCGGGACCGGTGGAGCATCCGGGATGAAGATTAGGGACGACGGAAGGCCGTCCCACTCCTCTAGGTGTTTCCCGAATGCCAGGAAGAATTTGAGGTCAGCCTCCTTGTACCTGTGAATGTACCCGGCGTTCTCAGCGCGGTGGAACTCCTTAAGCTTTTCAGCTTCCATCTGCTGACGCCGGCAGGATTCGAGAGCCTCCTCGACTTTCTTCCTTTCCAGCTGCCTGATCTTCTCTTCCTCCCTCCTCTGGATTTCGTAAACCAGATTGAAGGTGGCTTCAGTCATCACATGCCAGTAGTCGACCGACTTCTGGCGGTGCAATGCCTGCCATTCCGCCATCAGGTCATTCTGGATCTGAGCCGTTTGGACATCGCGGTGGTCAACAAACGTGTTCGGATCCTGAAGACCTGACAGAGTTCCGGAGATTAGCTCCATAACGGGCACCCGAGGGGCCGTTGGTGGAGCTATCACTGGTGGGGGCGCGGCGGCCTCCACTGAGGCAGGCGGGGTGCCTGCTGGAGGAGCAGACGGGCCCTCAACCGTGATACCACCTCGACCTCGGCCACCGCCCGGGGAAGCTCGGGTGGACTCCAGCCCACCACGGCCTCTACCACGGGGCTTGGTCCGGCCCAGGGAGGTGAGGACCTGCGACTCGGGTCCAGCCTGTCCCATAGCAGGGAACTTCGCCGCGTACTCACTATACGTGGGGCGCTTGCCGGAAGATCCCTCTCCAGCCCACCAAGATGAATACCCGGATGGGGGAGCGAAGAGTTCGCCCCCATCATCCTGGCTGCCAGAGGCTTCGCCCGGGCGTTGTTCCGCGGGTGCAGGTGTAGAAGTTGTGGCCGGGGTGGCCGCCTGGCTAACCGTCCTATGGGCCTGGTTGCTAGGCATATCTAGAGCCGAGACCTGTTGTCCCGACTCGCGACGATCAGCTGGGTTGGCTGGTCTTGGCTGGTCCTTGTTACCCGAAGGGCTTACGGACCGGTCTGCTCGGGTCCTTTTGGAAGCACCAGTAGCCGTGGCTGTGCCTCCGTTAGGACCCTTAGAGCGGGCTTTGGCCATCTCCCGTTTATCATCTCCTCTCCACTTCTTCACCTCGCTGGGCATCCCGAACTTTGTGGAGGAGAAGTTGATCTGGAAGAAGGTCAACAAGTTGCCACTCTTCCACGAGCAGAATCCGGTCTCGAATGCCTGCTCCTTTATGTCCTTTACGCTCAACGAGGCCCAGTTAGCTAGGAGCTCATTGAAGCACTTGATGGCCCGCTTCCTCGTCTTCTCCAGGCCGATACCATGGGCTTTCTGCAAGTGCAGAGCCATGTCTCGGCGCCGGTGAGTGTTGAACGAGCCATCACATAACTTGCTCGGACGGTCTCCGAGCACGCACATCATCACAGGTTTGTGGTGCATGTGATGCTCCACCATGTGCCGAGCGAAGCGGGGCTTCGTCTCGAACACCTTTTCACCCGTGAGAGCCAGCTGGCACGACTCGAATGGGCACCTTCAGCGGTTGCCGTTTGGTCCCCATTGGGTCATCGCCCACTGGACTTTTGTCCGGGCCTCATAACTGTAGATAGACCCCAATTTGGATTTCAGCTGGTCAATCCAAATGAGGTAAAATTTACCTACTGGCGTATCCGAGGGGCCAGATTTCATCCACTCCTCGTCATCGCTATCACCGTCCTTATTGACGGCGCCCGGACACATGTAGTGGACCGTGTCATAGGCACAGTCCGCGAAGCAGCGGGGAGTCCGTTCCTTGAACCCCTCGGCTGCATTCTTCCATATCCACTTCTGATTGTCGTCCTTTGGGACATCCGTGGTCATTTCTTCCCACGTTGTCACGGACTCCAAATCAGATTTGGCTGACTCGAGCAGCTCTGGGTCGCTTTCGCTTCCCTCACTGTCCGTGTAGATGCCTGCTCCCCTACGGCTGGCTCGGCTGGTGGTGGTAGTACCAGCCGGAGCCTTGGTAGAAGACTTGGCGCCTGTCCCGCTGGTGCTGGCAGTGGTAGCTGCAGTAACCGAGGTGGCTACAGTGGTGGTTGTGGTGGTGGAGGCGGGCGCCTTCGGTTTGCCCTTGCCCCTCAGCTTGGTGGGGGGCGTGGGCTCTGCCGGAGACGCTTTCGCTCCATTTTTCTTTTTCCGGCGCTGAACCTTGGGTGGCTGCGCCGGCACCTCAGGACTGGAATCCGACTCCCGTGGATTCCTGTCCTCCGTACGAGGGCTCCTCCTACCGCTGACCGGGGAGTCAGAGTCGGAAGAGACCTTAGATTTGCTTTGGGCCTGCTGTTTGCGGTGGGCCCGACGAGGTGCGGTGAGCTGCTTCTGCTGCTTGGCGAGCTCGGCTCGCTTGGCTTCAACAGCAGCCTGCTGACGCGAGATGTCCTCTTCCGAGATCTCGCCAGGCGCCTCCGGAATGTCGGTACCCGGTTCCGCCTCGGTCGTTGACCTCTCGATGGCGATCCTCACGTCTTCAGCCTCCAGGTCACTCTCGGTGAGAGGACCCTTTGGTGCAGGTTTATGGGTCAATCGCTTGACCCGGCCGGTTTCCACCGAAGAGAGGGTTACTGTAGAGTCTGTCTCCATGTCAGACTCAGACTCTCTTAACTCCGCGGCCTTTTGGGTGATGCCTTCGGAGATCAGCACTGCTCGGGCCAAGCTCTCGTTGACCGCCATCTTCTCCCCCAACCTTTGATAGTTGCGGAGCCAAGAGACTGGCATACTGTCAGCCAACTCGTCACTGCACGAGTCCATAACCAGAGTCTTGAAGTCGTCTGGTATGGCCTCGGGCACGCCTGGTTTCACCGCCAGCGGTCCGTAACCGAACATGGAGGCGTGCATGGGGATATAAGTCCCCCAGGAGGTGTATACAACACCGGCCTCGCAATCGACGTGTGCCATACGTTCGATGCGAGTCTTGAATCCCGGAGGATACAGGGGAACGTCCAAGACATCCATACTGCCACCCGAAGCTGCTGTCGTAGACGCGGGCTCCGGGCGCGGTGGTGGTGGAGGTGGCATCCTCTCCCGGTCGGTGGCCTCGGCCATCGCCGAGAGCATCCGGGCTGCCTCCTCAGTAGAAGAGTCCATAGACTCCTCGACCCGAGACGGGACCTTCGGGTCCTCGCCTTCCTCCAACAGAACGTTGGCAGTTTGACGCGCAGCGTCAATTGTCCCCTGTGCCATGGCACTGAGGGCGACTTCCAATAAAAATTGGCAAATGTGTTGGACTCCTCCCGAAGGATTCGTCCAACAAAAAGGGGTTTGTTAGAGCAAGCTAACTCGACAGCTAGGGGCTGTAAACCGCCAACACTAACTAGAGCGAAAACGGGTGGCGTCTAACCACCACGAGTCCGCCCTAGTTATGACCAGTATGACGTCAGACCTCTCGTCTCGCGAGATCCCGCCGTGGCTATCCGGTGACCTAGTTCCGCGCTTTCCCGCCGCACCCGCGGCACCACCTAGGGAACTAGATCCGAACTAACATTCGACTCGACATGCGAGACGCGGCCTACTACCCGAGTGCTATCGTCTGGAGCTTGGCGGTGTATACAACGCTTCAAAGCGAATGTACCGGTTAATCCGACCGCCACTCACGGGATACAGCATTCGGCATCTCCAGCCGTGGAACGTATATTACCCGCCTACGGCGGACAACACGCAGCAGCTCGTTGTGTACTGAGTTAGGTTACAGCAGACCTCAACCGGGGACTGCGTCTAAAGCCTTGGGTTAGCCTCTTATTTTTCCCGGCTTTACGTACGGCCTTTTCTGGGTTCCGCTTAGCCACTACGGGACCTTTCCCATACGTAATGCCTTCACTCAGCGAGACATTTTTCCTTTTCTTACGATTAGGTCGTTTCCTGGCCTTCGTCTTCTTTTTCACCATAACCTCTTCTCCCGGCGTCTTTCTCGGCCGGCCTCTAGGGCGCTTCATTGGCACTACCACGCTCGGTCCGCTGGGGACAGATGCTGGTGGTTTGTAGCCGAACTCCCTCTCCGCCTCTTCGCGTCCCTTCCAGGGCCGAAGTTTTCCGACATTCGTCTTCCATTTCCTACCGGTTAGGCAGTCTTCCATCATCACCGTAGACTCGGAGATGACGCGGATAATTTTAAACGGACCTTCCCAAGGCGTTACGAGCTTCAGCCGTTCTAGCGGCTCGTAGTACCTTAGTACTTTGTCCCCAACATTAAAACGAATTCGTTTAGCATTGGTGTCATAACCCACCTTCTGCCACTTCGCACTCTTCAGCAGCTCTTTCTGAACGGCCTCGTATGCCTGTTTGAACCTATCCCTTAACGACTCTACAAACAGTGCAGGGCGCCTCCGGGTCTATCCCAACCACTCCATACACTAAGTCGGCGGGCATTATGATGTCCTCGCCGAACACTAGCATGTTTGGAGTGCAATTAGTAGATGAATGGACAGTGTTGTTGTAGGCATGTACTACAAACTCGCACTGTTCATCCCAGTCGTCCTGGTGGGTATTGACCAGGGGCTTTAGCACTTGTATCAGGGTTCTGTTGAACCGCTCTACCTGCCCATCCGACTGTGGTCGGTATGGGTTTGTTCGAGTCTTACAGATGGCTAGGTAATGGCACATTTCCTGCCAAAGCTCCGACTCGAACTCTCTTCCTTGGTCGCTGTGCATCATAAGGGGAACACCCAAATGCAGCACCCAGCCTTTCACAAACGCCTCCGCGCATGTGGCGGCTTTGTGATTAGGAAGAGGGAACACCCGAGTGTACTTGGTATAATAGTCGGTTATGACCATCATGCAAGTATTGTCTCGGGGTGTTGTCTTAATTCCACTGATGATGTCTATTGCCACTCAAGCAAATCTGACACCAAACAATTCCTGGGATAAGGGTTGCTTACCCAGGCCGGGTCCCGGCTTGTTTTTACAACAATCCGGGCAAGTGGCGATCCACCGGAGCAGGTCGCCTCTCATACCGGGCCAGTAGTAACGCCTTTGTAGGCGCTCTATTGACCTCTTCTTACCGAAATGGCCACTCATTTGATGGCCATGGCAATAATACATGATCTCCCTCCTCATCGGAGCGGGTATCACTATTTGTAACAGCCTACCGTTGGTGGGAGTTGTCTTCCACCTACATAGTATGCCATCTCGGATCTCTAGCTCGGTCCATTGAGCTAGCAATCGCCTCGCTTCCCTATCTTCTAGGGATACTAGCGGCCTTGCCGGTTTAATACCTGACCGTAGGTATTTCATCATGCGCGCAGTGGTGGGATCCGACTGTTGGAACTTCTTGATGGTCTCCGGGGACCAATCGAGATAGCTACATACAGCCTCCTCCCAGGGGATACGGGGGGTGGTATAATTAAATACCAACCTGGCTACCACAGCATTGTGGGCTCCACAGTCTTCACAAGTGGCATTTTGGCACCTTCGGATAGGTCACCTCGACAAGGCATCCGCATTGATGTGTTTAGCACCGGGTCGGTGCTCTATTTGTTTATGCTCCAATCCGAATTCGGATAGATGAGCTAACCATCGTCCAATCATCCCCTCGGCGTCCTTAAAGTTAAGGAGCCACCTAAGAGATGGATGGTCTGTTCTTAAAGTAAAGTCACTTCCCCAGAGGAAATGCTTAACTTCTTCGTATACACCACCACTGCGAGAAGTTCCCGCTTGGTGGTACAGTAATTACGCTGGGTCTTGCTTAGCGTGTTGCTAGCGAATGCTATTGGGACTTCGACTCCCCCCTGGACCTGAGAGAGAGCTGCCCCAATGGCATCATTGCTCGCATCGGTGTCTAAGATGAAATGTCCCTCGGGAGTGGGATATTTCAACACGGGTGTATTCCTAAACAAATCTTTTATTTTATTAAAAGATTCCTCTTGCTCGCTGGTCCATGGGAATGGGTCCCGTGCCCTACCCGGGGTCCAGTGAGCTAAGCACTGCATGGGAAAGCTAACACGAGAGTAATTCGGTATGAAATCACGATAATAGGAACAAAATCCTAGGAATGATCTCACCTCCTTAGCACTCGTGGGTCTCTCCCAATTTTCTACAGCTTCCAATTTTTCCGGATCCGCGCTCACCCCGTTAGGGGTGATGATCCTTCCCAAGTATGTAATTGTCCTCTTAAACAAATTACATTTCTTGGGTTTCAGTTTAAGACCGTTTGATAGTATCCGATCGAGGACCAATTGCAGATTTGCATGGCATTCCTTGAACGACTTGCCGAACACGACCACGTCGTCCAAGTAGACCAAACATTTCTTCCACAAGAGGTCACTCAACAAGGATTCCATCATGGCCTCGAACGTAGCGGGGGCGTTACACAATCCGAAGGGTAGGACATTGTACTCGAACAGCCCCATATGACTGGAGAACGCTGTTTTCTCCATGTCATCGGGGTGCATCGGTATCTGCCAGTATCCGGATTGTAAATCCAAGGTACAGAACCATTGGTTCCCGCCCAAGCTATCTAATGTCTCGTCTATCCTTGGTAGGGGATACGAGTTTTTCTTTGTCATACTTTGTTTTCGGTAGTCGACACAAAAGCGGATAGTACCGTCTTTCTTAGTGGTCATACACACAGGGCTGGACCAGGGACTCGAGCTCGGCACGATGACCCCTAAGTCCAGCTGTTTACGTATTTCCTCTTCACAAATTAACTTCTTCTTAAGAGGAAGTCTACGATACAGGATCTTAAAAGGTTTCTCGTTGCCCACATCTATGGTGTGCAACACCTTATCGGATCTACCCACCGGTCCTCCTTCCCTACCAAAAGCACTCTCGTACTTTTGTAGGAGTCTCGCCAGGCAATCCTTATCCTCCGTATCCTGTAGATCTGATTGATCAATCAGCTTTTTGAATTCTTCATTCAAAGGATGCTTACTAACGGGGTTTAGTGGTTTATTGAACTTAGCCTCGGCGACGTGTTCAACCGAACTCATCCTACCCACACTGTCGCCTCGCTTCAAGTAGACCACCGAACCACTTCGGTTAGTCATGGGTAATACAGTCCAAGCTGCATTAGCCACCAATGTATCCACTAAGTCCAACCCGATACTCGACAAATACACCGTATCGGGTTCGTAGACTCCAGTTTCATTCCTTTGGGCCATTGATCCGCCACAAAGGACATCGCAAGTGGTACCCGGTGGGATCTTCACCGTGTGTATCACTGATGCAACCGAAGACACCTGTCTCAATACGCATTGGACATGCAAGCTATACGGGTTCCGTATACTCATCATACCATCCCTCGGGTCCCGTATAAGCTTGCAAAATCCAGTCCGAGGATTCCGTCATCACTAACCTCTGCTATAGTCGGCGAAAGAACAAATTCTTTGCCTCCTATACGGATAGGCATAAACGTCCTACCAAAAGTACGCATACTGCTTCCGTCGGCTGTGCAAGCATTTACCCCCGTTTTGAGGTTCTCATGGCTGCCGGCCACCGAGTCGAAAAATCTTTTGGACACACAGTATCCACTAAGAATTCTCCTACCCGGCCTTCCACAGATATGGGTACATACCACCGTCTCCCCCCTAAAGGAGAGGGGTTACTGGTAAACTGGTGAAAGTCTCCCGAATCACCAAGATTCAATCCGAGTCCTCTCAAAAATTCCAGACACGGATGACTTGGGGGAAGGCGTGTCCCACACACTCGGATCAACTCTTTGATCCATCCTTCCTCTCCCCCAGTGCGGCCACTCGCCTCCATATGCTCACTCCCATACACATAAGCACTAGGGTCCCTGACCCCGGCCAAGGTGCAGGGGTGCGCACCCACAGCCACCCCGGCCTCCAGGTGTATTTGATTCGAAATCTTCCACCGGTTCGCCCCCGGTAGCATTTTGGCATTCGTTCTTCCTTGGGGTCATATCAGATGCTGTTGACACAACCCCCACTAGTTTTCCACCTCGGTGGAATCTACAGCGTTCTCCCTTCCTTCGCCATTATCCTCGGCTTCGTAGAAGGCAGCCATTACCGGCTTAGCAGCGGTACATTCGGAAGAATAGTGTCCCATGCGCTGACACCTGAAACACTTAACCGTTCGGCGATCCACTCTGGGTCTTTGCCGACTGGCTTGGAGGGCATCTGTAATTTTCTTACACATATCCTCCATAAGTTTGGTCATATCCGGAGATTGACCCTTCGCTTTATCAGTGCTTACAGGAGGCCTGGGGGCATTCTCGCCAACTTTCGGGTTATTCTTGACATCGGGTGATGGTCTAGAATCCCTTGGCTTGTTAAAAGCCTTCCTTGGAATATACTTCCTACCTGAAACATTTTTCCTTAGCTGCACCGAACAGAAGGTGCCGTCCTCCTGTTCGAATTCAATCAGCTCAAAGTCGTCCGCGGTAGTGTTTGCCTCGGACTGCTGGACTACCGATGCTAGAGGAGCTGAGCCAGTGGCATTCGGTATGTCACCCGCTAGCATGGTTCGCTTCTTCACGGCCATATCTATACCATTAAATATGCCGTGCAATGTTATGCCTTCTTTCCAGGCATCTCTTGCAGCAATCTGCTCCTCTCGGTCTCTTAAACCCTTGATGAATTGAGTAATCAAATCGTCCATATACCAGTCCTGGTTTTCTGTACCGGGTCTGGCCTTGCTTAGCAGGGCATGTAGTTCCATGCCGTATGCTCTGAAAGCTTCGTTAGGCTTCTGAGTACGTTTTTTAAAGCGGACCATCGGATCCTCCTTGACCATGTTACATAACAGTCCGCTAGCAGATTCCACTAACTGCTCGAAACTCCCAACGAGGCCGTACCAGGTCCGCCATTGCTCTACAGCCATGCGACCTGGCCCGCCTTTCAAACACCTTACTAGGTGCGGCTTGGCCTCGTATGGGGTCCACCCATTACAATTCATCACGTCGATGAAATCTTCAAACCACTCTTTCCATGGCCGAGTACTGTCATATTCCTTAGGGATAACGGCTACCCTTCGGGCAGAATTGTGAGCATACATCAATCTAGTGCATTGCTGTTTGCTCCATTCAATCGCCTTGGTTTCATTCAAGGTTCGATTGCCCCCTATACCACCGAAGCTCGTGTTGCCCGGTGGAGGTGGTGGCGGCGGCTGTGTATACGTCCACTGTGAACCACTGTGGTTCGTATAGCCCGCACCACCCTGGGTAGGGCCGGTACCCGAGGTACTACTATGGCCTGTGGTACCCTGAGCACTGCCCCCCCTTGTGCGCCTTGGTAACCGCCGTCGGACGGCTGGTTTCCCGCTGGCTGACTGCCATCGTTCGATGGATTGGGTTGGCTGCTGTCATTACCAGCTCCCAACCCCACACTATCGGTCGGATCCACCTGTATGTGGAATCCACTAGTCTCCGCACTACTGTCGGAGGCATCCCGGGGTATATAGTCCGGGTCCAAATTGTGGACTATGGGGACTTCACTTATCCGGACTCTACTAGTTCGGCCATACTTATCTTGGGTTCTGATATAAACTCCCCCTTGATCTACATTCCGCGTCGCATTGTCATTGACAAAAGGATTATACTGCGGATGCTTCGGCGTAGAACAGAAGACTGGGTCACCCTGTTTAATGAACGTCGAGTTCGGGTTTGTATCCCTACTCGCCGGAGGGGCATTCACTTGCTCCTGCTCCTGTAATATAACTCTCCATAGCAGACTTATTTATTGTGAGGGTAGCTACATCTGTAGTCAGGTTTCGCTGTTCCTCCCTCAGCTGTGCGTTTTCTGATAAGATCTCGGATCGAATCTTTTCATTTTCCGCCACAGCTCGGTTTCGTTCTTCTTGAGCGGCCAACGCCTCTCGCTTAAAAGTATCCTTAAGTAGGCGGTACTTTTCACCCTTCTCTTTCTGAGACCTCTGGTACTCATTGGTCTCTTTCCTGATTTCGGCTTGTTCCGAGGCCATTTTGGCCTCTGTCTCCGCCTTCCGGAGTTGAAGTTTCTTTAGGTTCTCCTCCATGGCATGCAACTCGGATTGTAGTCTGTTTACATCCCGGGCCTTAGCAACCTCCTCGGCTGTAGCCTTTTCCATTGCTCTGAGTCTATTGGCTTCCTCGAGTTCCAACTCGGCCAATCTTTTCTCTCTTTCTCGTTCGTCTCTCTCCTTTCGCTCTAATTGGTGGGCTACGGAAGATAGACGGTATTTCAGGTCGGATTCTTTTAGAATCGCCTCCTGCTCAACGGACCGTAATTTTCCGATCCGAGACTTAGTTTCCTCTTCTATTTTTAATTGGGCTGCCATGAATTGTTCATGTTGCCTCTTAGCCTGTAACTCTACCTGTTCTTTGGCTTTCAAATAGGCCGAGGTTGTTTTATACCCTGGGCCCATTCGACGTCCATAAATTGACTTGCGGCTGCCTCCAGGGTTAAACATGGAGTCAGACAAGCCTTCGTCCAAAGATAGGCCTAGGTGATGTTTTTCCGAGTTTCTCGGTTCAGCATCCCGAGGCTTAGTCTTCGGATTTACTTTCGGGACCAGTGGGTCCGTTATGGCTTTACCATCGTCGCTGTCATGGTCCGACGATGTCATTAATGGGGCTACTGCATTTGCCCCCTCTGGTACCGCTCCCGAGGGGGTTGCAGTACGCTGCATAGGGCTTTGTGCTAATGGTGTACCCAAGCTGCTAGCCGAGCCCGCTGGTACAATAGGACCTAGCTGGCGTCTGCTAGTTATCACTTGGGACCAATCGCTTAAGTCCAAAGTTGGGGGTCTTAATACCCCCCTAAACAATCCTGTATCCGGTGCCCCCGTTTGAGGTGTACCCGGATACAGTTTTACGATGCCATAACCAGTAGCACCGTCCATCAGACTAGGTGTCGAGAAAACACTCCTGACACCCTCTGGATTGTACATTTGTTGTTGACCGGGTTTCCAGTCTAACAACAGATGCTGGGATGTAAAGTCATCCTCTTCGAATCCCTCTAGCCCAGGGCTGGGGGGATCCGCTTCGGGTTTCCCGAGGCTTTCGGCCAATGTGGCCGCGCACCACCCCCGAACCAACTGGTCACGGCACCAGTGTAATGGTTCGTATCGACTTATATGTTGGGTGGCTCTTTGGCTCGCTTACCACTAGATATACCAACACAACACGAGTAGTTCGGGTTGGGCAAAGCCCAAGAAACCCCTACCTCTCGGGTAGGACTTTATTCAACTTGGTCAGTAGCTTATGTTGAGCGTCTGGACTGGACCAGGTCCAGTCTCCTTCTGCCGCTCGCCCGGCTTCTTAGTAGAAGCTGGACGCGAGGCATGGTGCTGCCCCCTCTTGTACCAACGAGGTATAGCAAAGCGACACCTAGCTGGCATAGAAGGAACAAGCACCACACGAACACGTCTCTCGGATGAACGGCACTAATATATATACGACGATACCGGCCCCTACATTAATAAGCATCAGTGTAAGCCGATCTGTTGTGTTAGTTAGGCCTATCTATTGTTATGATGTTGTGTGGCCTAGTGGGTTTGGTGATAGTTGTGTGTGGGTGTGCATTGGACGATATTATGAGGTGGAGGTTTCGTGGTAGGGGGGGTCTGAGGGGGGGTGGAGTTGGGGGGTAATCCCCACATCAGCGTCTTATGGTGTTATCCGCCATATTATCCAGCGTGTGTAAGGGGGAACCTGCCATCCCCACATAAGTGTGATGGTATCTTTCAAGCGCTACTGACATTTTGGGTATAACCTTGGTGCGGTTCTAAGTTATGTGATGGTGGGGGTGGCCCCTAGTTAATGAGGATGAGGTGTAGGGCCCTGGATGATTTTGTCATCTACCGAACCCGCCATTTTGGAAGTGTGAGTCGAAATTTTTGCCTACCATTAACCATGTCCGTGGCCCTCTCAGCCAGGTTTGGATTGAACCTGAACAGGTCCTTTGGAGGCTGGGCCTCCTTGGGATTCAGCAGAGCCAGCTCAACCGGGTCGTCCTTGCTTGAAGATGGCTGGGGCTCGCGCTTTCTCTTCTGATATGTCCTCCTGGGTCAAAGGGGCGAAATTGGGGCGAAACTTGCCGAGGACTCACCATCACGGGTGTTAGCTGGTAGTCCGGCTGTCCTTTTTCTTCAATGACCAGTGCTAGAGTGTGTGGTTTGGAATTGAATATTAGCGCCAGAGGAATTCTCAAGAACAGAGGGCATCTAGGGTACCGCTCTAGACGGATGGTCCTCAGGCGGCCGGTTATGATCATGGTGACCTCATTCCTCCATTCGGCATCCAGGTAGCATCCCAGGGGCTTGCTTAGCCAGGGTGGGGTCAGTTTAGGTGCAATGATGGATGCAGGCCACAGATTTCTGCCGTAGACCATGTTTGCAAGGGGGAAACTGAAGGTTCTCCCCTCAGAGTGGATCCTGAGTATGAATTTAGCAGTGTGATCTGATGGTTCCTGTCTCCAGTATGGCCAGTGCCGGAGGCACCTCCTGCAGACAGCCCTGAGTATTAACAGTGCTATCACAAGGACGGTGACTGACACCATAGTGTCATATCTACCAGGTAGCTGTACCCATATGTTGGTGTCTGTCTCCTCTGCAGGTGTGGTGGGCGATGGCCACTCCGAGTTGGACTTTTTGATCCTTGAGTTTGGTCCAAGAAGTGACGTCTGCCATTGCTGGGGTGCTGTGAATACTGATTAAGTGTGCTAGGTGTGTCACTCTCATGTGCACACGGCACGTAAGGATGAGGCAGAGCAGTGATATGATTGATGACAACAGGTGTAACCATGGTGAATACTCTAGATGATACCCTAGGTGTGTTATTGTGCTTATGGACAGTATTGAGGACTTATCATGGATTGATCCTGCAGCCTCCTTTAAATTAATTACATCTTTGAATAAGGAAGACAATTTTTTATTGTGGAGCGTCTTAAGGCGGCGGAAGTTGGGTAGCCTGAAGGCGGGTGGGTTGGCGGGTTTCCAAAGTGCCGCCATAGTGGCAGGTTAATAGGCACCTAAGCAATTGGGTCTAATGTGAAATTTTGGGCACAGGACAAATCTGTGATGGGCATTAGCATGCTGTGATTCTTTAGTGAGCACAGGCATGGTACTGATGCTATAGAGTTTGCGGCATTTTTAATTTCCAATTGGCCTGAGTTAGAGCATTGTAGGACTGATGGTGATTTATCTGTGATTAACATATAAGAACTGTGTGATATGGGCTTTATAATATGGGGAATTTTGGCTGTCATGTGTGCCTGAAAATTGCAAGTGTGGTGGACAGGGTACGTCTAAAAATAGTGATAAAGCACACGTGGGGTGGCGGGGTGATAGCAAAGGCAGGGGTAGGTTGCAGCCAATAAAATCACCGTTATCACACATATCCATGTCTGTGTGGTCCATCTCAATGTAATGTGAATGGGTTTTGGACATGGCTATGTATGTAGGTAGCTTCTGTATAAGTGTATAGCCAGTGGACTATGTGTTTGTTGTGTTAAAGGGGACAGGGAATGCCTCTGTTCTATAAATAGAGTAGGTGTTTTCCCCGAGTCCTATGGGTATGGGCACGGTGATATGGAGTTTGTTTTGATTCTGCCAGTGCACTTGTGCTCTTCTGTTGTAATAGTAAGCTAGCGGTACATTCAAGACCATAGCGCCTCTGAGGGCGGTGTGAAGTGCATCAGATAGATTATTAAGTCCCATTTTCATTGTGTCATGAGGGATTAAAATGGCAGGGAGCTCACCATCCATTAAGGAGTTGAGTGAATCTAATAGGGAATCTAAATCAGTTTGTACATTTATGAGGGTTTCAATTTGTGAATTTGCTGCCGAAAATAACATGGATTAGAATGTGTCTTGTTTGGATTGTCGCTCCAGGTTCAACAGAATGTCTGAGATGTTATTGTTTAAATGCTGGAGCTTCGAGCCAATTTGGATCAGTGCGTCGTCGGTATTATTTTGGATACTTGAGAAAACGCTTAGGGACTTGTAATTAAATTCAGATATATTTAATAAGAAATGCGTGGTTAATTCAACCACGTGCATTTTTGTAGCTAATTTTTGCTCCAAGTCGGACATTACAGAATCAAGAATGTTTATTTCTGGCTTATCACCTATAATTTGTACTGGGGCTCCCCTTGGTGTGCGAGGATCGGTTTTAGATAAGAAGTTAATTAATAATTTTAGAGAATTCTGCGATTTGGAGAATGAATTTTCCAAAGTTAGGTCTAAGGACTGGGATGTTTCCGTGACAAGACTCGGGGCGTTAGTTTTGATCAAGGGGGCCAATTTTTCAGGTTGCTGCAGGGTGTGATTAAACTCTAGGTCCAAGGTGAACACTAGGGGGTAGTCCATGTATCCTGACAATAGTTTTTGTGGTAGTTCTGTGAAAAGGACACCATAGTTGGGTCTAAAGATTGATACTGGTTTTCTCATGTATCCTTGTGCTCCTGAGGTCTGTATGTGTATCATCCAAAGGACGAGGAGCGCTGCCAAAGGGGCTTTAGGTCTATAGAAAAATAAAGTTTAAGAATTTTTGGTCAGTTTGTTTATCAAGGTAACATGTCATGTGCTTGGCGGGGTGGGGGGTTTTTGCTTGGCTTAGTTATGAGGTAAATGTGTGTGAGGCGCAGTTGTCTGGGGGTAAATCCATACAAATTTTGGTTAGGGGGGGGTTGCGCTTGTCTTTGGGTGGTGTGTTTGTCAACAGGACACTTGTAGGCTTAATTCCTAAACAGACTAGTTTGCTAGCTAATCTATAACTAGTAATCAATGTGTCCTACCTTGACTTTTACTCTGAGGATTATGGACTACTTGAGACAGTTCAATTCAGCGGTGGGTGCAACTGGACTGATATTTAAAGTGTCAATGGACCATTCTGGGTATTATTATTATTTTTCATATTTACTACATTCTTCGCCATATAAAGCCTAAGCTCTGCCCATGATCCACACTCAATAGTCTCCTGTATTCCTCAATAGGAACCAGGATCCATTACTCATCACAAACACACTTCCTCCATGACACTCTGTGACATAAGGTACAAGGATGTAATAACATTCCAACCTTATCTACACACACACAGTCTAACTGGAGGAAGTGTGACTCACCCGTGGTGCCATATTTGGAATGAGAGGATATTTCACAATCTCCTCTCAATCCTCATTAACATAATCTACCCACAGGTGGCACTCTCTCCTTATGACATGTGTCACTATTCTATTGAGCCACATGTACAGAACATTTCACAACACTGTGAGCTGCTCAGGCCCTCAGTATATAAGGTAGCTTGAGCAGCTCCCAGTCATCTTTTCCAAGCTATCTATTCTAAGCTATCATCTCTCCCAACTTACATCTTACACCTATACCTAGAACCTACGACAGGTTGAGCTATAGGATCGGAGGCAGAGCTTAGATCTTGGCGAGTGTTATCATTGTTACCACCTTTATGAAACACTCATGTCAGCTATGCAATAAAAGGATCAACTGAACTTCCCTGGATTCCGTGTACATTCACTTCACCACATGTAACCGTCCGTTGACACGATGGTGGATGAACCCTCCAAGAATATCCCACTACCAACCTCTCATTAAACATGAGCAATAGTGAGACATCACCTAAGGAGCCAGCTTCAGAACAACGCACCTTTACATCACCTGGGCTAGACGCGCCCAACCAATCCACAAGTGATACTACACACCACTTCCAGAGGCAAACTTCATCACCTGACGCCTTCAAAATGACCCAGCTATACCCACCCGACACCCCAAGGAACACCACCCCTGGTAGGAGCTATACAGCGCCCCAATCTGACGCCGACAGCGACAGTCCCAGGAACAGTCACAATAATTAGGATTCAGGGAACGGAACTACAGCACCTATAGTCCCCGACCCCGACCCCACAGGACCCGACCACACGACCGCCCACCACTAAGCAGAATTAACTCTCAATTGACTCTCACACCTCCAGGACTCTTGCACTGACAATAAGGAGCACAGCCAGGATACCTCAATTCTGAAGCCTAAAAGCAAGTCTAGTCAAATATGGACAGCAAGGTAAGGCCATTTTCGTTGATACAGAATTGACTAAGAGTACAGTATCTGTTAACATGGACAACCACTTGTATAGAGCTCTCATTGATTCTGGCGCCTCCCTGTTTTTATTAACCAGAAATGGTTGATAGAATAGCAAACACACATGTTGAAATCTGTTAGGAATTTTAGACTCACAGTGTTACTGGCTGATAGGACCCTTTTCCCATCAAAAGCATCCTACAATGTCTATATTCAGAGTATAGACCCCCCCCCCTCTCCCCAACCCCCCCCCCGCCCCCCACCCCAGCCCTACACCCCAATCTATTATTTCTAACAAACTCACCCATGGTAACCTTCTTACCACCCTTAAAACAGACATACATAGAACCACTTAGACCCGATAGGCATATTTTCTTCGTGTATAGATGTTCCCTCTCCATTTCCCATATATTATTTCAATGGAGAGTACTCATTAAAACCACCAAATTCACCTTTTTTTTATGTTTTATTTTTCCACAAAATTCCAATTATTCCCTCCAACACATCAAAACCTTAGTACTACAACTAAGTGGGTGACATTGCCAAAAATTTTATTTAATTTTCTGAAGGCTCAGGCAGCCGTATACTGGATGATCTGGTTGGCACGCCACATAAATTACCCACGGTCACAGCGTACGCTCGGTTTGTGTCCCATTAAATTGGGGCATGCATGCGCCGGTTTGTTACAAGCTCAGGGCTCCTCTATACCTTAAAGTATTACCAAATGACGGCCTACTGTAGGAGCGCAGTTCTCTAGCATCCTGATCCGTGTTTATACCTCTGTTTACCATTGGTACTGGAATGTTTGGTGAGACACTTAATCAAATAATTCAGCACAGTTCCCTGCTGTGTTATCACAACAGGAACAAGTGCACCCCCACAAGCTGACTAATCTCAGCACCACAACCATCAACCCCCATTATAACTACAATATTCAGATCACCCAATGATCATCCGCGCCCCCCCTAGGAGGCCCATCAAATTTGCATATCACAATGCGCAGGTGTATGCAAACCAACCAATAGCTAGGCCCCGTGCCATATATGGGTGAGACATACCTCTTTGGGAGGCATGTAATGAGGAATTAGCCAACCTCATGAAATGCTTATAAGCCTCACCCTACCCCCATCTTTCCCACTTCCCAAACAATATACCAAACTTACCAAACCCAGTCACCATATGGAGCAAGTATCCGGAGACCACAGGGCCAAATGCCGAAGCTGCCATGCAACCAGCCCAGGTAGGTTTTAGTCTTATGTGTCCATTAGTAGCGTCATCAATCGTTCTAGCATGACAATGATGGATTATGCCATCATGTTACCCAGATACCCATTACATGCCAATGGTAGTGTGCGCCCAGAGTGCTTTGTAAAATGTGATAGTTGAATTCGCAGTCCAGTTCATGCCTTTCTACGACGACCTGACCACTTTAGATCTTACTTATCAACCTTTTGGCAACACCCCACCCACCCCACCCTCCCCACACACAACCCATCCTACCTGAAATTACCCATTTATAATACCAATTTTTAAGCCTTAAGGCACCAAAGTCATATGGATTCAACCCAGGGTGGCCCATCCATAGTCTTCCAGACCCACATGGCAAATATGAAGAAGGCCATGGATCTGTTTGGCAAACTGTTCACTGTTATCAAGCCAAACGCCCCCACCACTGTATTGAACCATCTTAGCTCACTAGTCACTAAACCTCTTACAAAGTCAGGGTAAAAATACATCAATTACTAGCCATAGATTAACCTAACAAGCTAGTCTATTTAGAAATTGTGCCTATCAGTGTCCTATTAGAAACACACCCCAAACAACAGACCCCCCAAAATTTTGCATTAGACCTTTCATCTTTCCAACCCAAAATTCACAAAATTTATCGCGCCCCACACCCCACCTTTTTCTCTCACACAAACCACCCAACCCCTATTTCCCCCCCAAATCAAAATTCGTATGAGTCACTATTGCAGTAGAGTACACGTGCACTGGCAAAATCAAAACAAACCGTTTTTGTCAGTGTACCCGTAACCATAACAACGGGGGAATCACCCATTCTATTTATAGAACAGGTGTCCCCACGCTGTAATAGTGAATGCCCTGCGAGTTTTAGCCACGGCATCGTCCCCCGATCCAGGAGAGCATACGAGATAGAAGGCTCGGGCCCAAACGGCGGCGAAGCATCTAGGTCCCTGCTAAACCCCAAGAAGCCCAACACCCCAACTATCTATATATGTTTAAACTCAACCTGGCTGAGAAGGCCACATACATAGTCCATGGTAGGTAAAATTTCAACTCACCATTCCAACATGGCCGATTTCGGTTCATGACGGAGACCAACGTCCCACCTCAGCGACTACCGGCCACCCCCACAATCATATAACTTAGGGCTGTCCCGAGGTTATACCTAAATGTCAGTAGCGTTTGGAAGATACCATCACACTTATGTGGGGATGGCAGGTAGCCCTTACACATACGCTGCAAAGACGCTTATGTGGGGATCGCCCCCCCCCTATCTAGCCTACCCTTCACCCCTCCCCCCCCGCCCCACACTGAACCCCCAGACACCCAAAACACATCCATACACAGCCATCATCACACATAATAAGCTAAAACAACATCATAGCCAAAGCTAAGCCCAACTAACACAATAGACCAGCCTACACTAATGTTCATCAGTATTGGCACCGGCTGCAACGTCTGATCCGCAACTTTCGCGCCATACGCGGCAGCCCAGCGCCATCTTGGTTTCGTTTTAATTACCGAAACTGACAGACGTCACGGCCGTCACCATGACTACCATCGGTCATGTGACATCCGCACGTGGCACCTCCACCACAACAACAACATTAGCACATGTTCAAACTTTAACTTGCTCAAATCGAACTTACCTCAGTACCCATTGGGCATCCCGCCCGGAGGGACTATGGTCCACTGAATCTGTGTTATGCTGAAATACAATCAAAAGAGGGATTAGATTAAAAGCCCCAAACCTCGACCCTCAAAATTATCATAAATTCAAAAATCACGCCTTTTGTAAATCAAAAATACTTACAATCCACCCGACATAGTAATGGTTATGTGCAAGATCGTGCCGTTGGGCATGACGAGCTCGACCTCGTACACCTCCATCTCTAGTTATGTAACATTATGACATCACGCACCCCCCCTTTTATAGCAGCCCGGATTAAAATTTTGGCGACACAGGAAAGAAATTTTTTCTTTTTCTCGCCCCCCACCCCCCCCCATTTTTCGGCCCAAAAATTTAAAATTTCCCTCCAATCAGCATCAACAGAGTTCTTTTCAGGACATTTGAGACAAGTAGGAGTCGACCTGAGCAGGTCATACCTGTATTAATCCCAATAACTTATCTGATTCTCGCCATTATGGTGCAGCGCCAGCCCGCTACTACCACCTGGTGGAATTTAGATAAACTAACCTTAGCGTCCCTGGATACAGGACCCGCGCTAAGCCAAATAAATCAATCGAGCTCTGTACTTAGGTTTTGTACGTTGACAAAATGATATTGATCTCACGTCCTTTTTCTGTGTTGACCATGGCCTGTCTGCAACCCATAACAGACAAACTATGGGTCGATGAATTGTTTCCTCTCCCTGCTGTTTCCTCAACAGGCCTACCACCAACAGACGTCATCTCCTTCAGCGCCAGAGGCCAAACCCAAGAGGAAAGAACCAGTACCATCAAGTTCGGAACCAAACGACACCAAAACAACATGGCAAATTATAACCAGTAGCTCGCCATGGCACCTTTCAGGCCACAAAATGACAATATCACCATAAGGACATCTAAGCCTATTTCCCGACAGCACCCAAATTGAAATTTCAAGAAACACCAATAGACACTTTTTCAAAACCAATCTTTGTATAACCATATTTTAAACCCAAATTGCTGAGACACAATTGTGACGTTAATTTATGATTTTTGATGAATTTTATGAGAGACACACCAAAATACCCTTCTGGCTTGCCTCTCTAGGTGCTATAAAATTCATCACCTTTACCACTGTTTTTCAAGCTCAACTATGACATGTATTTATGAGTTTTAGTCAAACTAGTTATCCCTAAGCAACAGGTTGCAGATATCCCATTTTTGTATATTCTCATGAAAATTACCATGTTTCTAGTCAACAGCACCACTGTATACCACCTAGACTTATACTTTATACCCGACTGTGTAGCAGACCCTACACAACTTCGGCTATAGGCCTTGGTAGCGTGGAGCCAAAAACTCATCACCTTGTGTTGATTGTTGGCCCCACAGTACCAAGAATCACCAAACTTGGTTAATTTTCATCTGGATATATTTCATTGCATATTAATGTATAAAAACCAACATGTTACCAAACCAGGAAAATTTTTATTTTCCCACAATAACAAACCGGTACATATATATTTTAAGCATTTACATATCCCTGCATTTATAACCTGTGTACATAGATTAAGTCACTTGATCCACACAAACTGTATTTCTGTAATTCCATAAAAGAAACCTTTTTTTATACCACATATGATGTCGACAAATCAGGTTTTCACCAAATCCTGTATTTGTATCATAATACCCATAATTGTCAATGGACTTGGCAAAGCCTTATTTTCCTGCTTATTTTTCTCCCTTTACACTCGTGCAGAGACGAGTAGGAATGTGGGGATTTGTCAATGGACCATTCTGGGTATTATTATTATTTTTCATATTTACTACATTCTTCACCATATAAAGCCTAAGCTCTGCCCATGATCCACACTCAATAGTCTCCTGTATTCCTCAATAGGAACCAGGATCCATTACTCATCACAAACACACTTCCTCCATGACACTCTGTGACATAAGGTACAAGGATGTAATAACATTCCAACCTTATCTACACACACACAGTCTAACTGGAGGAAGTGTGACTCACCCGTGGTGCCATATTTGGAATGAGAGGATATTTCACAATCTCCTCTCAATCCTCATTAACATAATCTACCCACAGGTGGCACTCTCTCCTTATGACATGTGTCACTATTCTATTGAGCCACATGTACAGAACATTTCACAACACTGTGAGCTGCTCAGGCCCTCAGTATATAAGGTAGCTTGAGCAGCTCCCAGTCATCTTTTCCAAGCTATCTATTCTAAGCTATCATCTCTCCCAACTTACATCTTACACCTATACCTAGAACCTACGACAGGTTAAGCTATAGGATCGGAGGCAGAGCTTAGATCTTGGCGAGTGTTATCATTGTTACCACCTTTATGAAACACTCATGTCAGCTATGCAATAAAAGGATCAACTGAACTTCCCTGGATTCCGTGTACATTCACTTCACCACATGTAACCGTCCGTTGACAAAAGCAAATTTAGACACTTTAAAGATTGATAGCTGTGCCTGAAGGTTGGCATTGTCATAAAAAATTATGTGTCTGTCGACACATGTGTACTGGCGTGGTAGCTCACATGAAGGCTGCTCTAAGGCAGTAGGTGTGTGTGCACAAGGTAGTGCAAGGTGACTGCAAGTTATATGCTGAGTCTGTCCCACAAAGGGGGGGGGTAGGGTAGTCGCTACAAAGGGCTGAAGTGATGCCTTTGATAGCTGAGGACACTGTTGGGTCCTGGAGTTCATCTCCTTTTGCGCTGTACTAGACAGGTAAGAAAAGTCAGGTCTTTGCAGCTTATGTCAATAAATGAATGTTAGTGCTCCACAATAGTCAGTTTGATCCCAAACAGATCCATGGCCTTGCTTATATCACCATGTGGGCTTGGAAGACTACGGATGGTCCACCCTGAGTCCATGTTTAATCTCTGGTGCCTTAAGGCCTTCAAATAATAATAAGTAAATAGTTAGTCTAAAGTAGGATAGGTTGTCTGGGGTGGGTGGGGTGTTGCCAAAAGGTTAATAAGTAAGACTTAAAGTGGTCAGGCCATCATAGAAAGGCATGAAGTGGACTGCAAATTCAACTATTGCATTTTACAAAGCACTCTGGGCGCACACTACCATTGGCATGTAATGGGTATCTGGGTAACATGATGGCATAATCCATCGTTGTCATGCTAGAACGATTGATGACGCTACTAAATGGACACATAAGACAAGTCCTACCTGGGCTGGTTGCATGGCAGTCTCGGCATTTTGGCCCTGTGGTCTCCGGATACTTGCTCCATGTGGTGACTGGGTTTGGTAAGTTTGGTGTATTGTTGAGAAATGGGTAAGATTGGGTCGGGAGGAGGCTTATATGCTGATTTTGAGGTGGCTATTTCTCAATCACAGACATCCCTCAGAGGTATGTCCCTCCCTAAAATGGCACGGGGCCTTTCTATTGGGTGGATGGTAGTGAACTGGCCGGTCCTATGCAAATCATGATCCTCTAGCTAGCAGGATGGAGTGGTCAGTTATGACACAATATTGTTGTGGTTATGGGTGGGTGGTATGTGAAATACTGATGATGAAATCAGGTCTTGGGGGATCCCTATCCTGGCCACCTGTGGCGCAGGAATTAAGGATGTTAATGTAATTATGTGTCTCACCAAACATTCCAGTACTGAGTGGTAAACAGAGGTATAAACACGGATCAGGATGCAAGAGAGCTGCACTCCTACAGTAGGCCGTCATTTGGTAATACCTTAGGGTATTGAGGAGCCCTGAGCTTGTAACAAACCGGCGCATGAGTGTCCCAAGGGAATGGAATCACAAACCGAGCGTACGCTGTGACCGTGGGTAATTTATGTGGCATGCCAACCAGATCATCCAGTTTACGGCTGCCTGAGCCTCTAGGAGATTAAATAAAAAAATTTGGCAATGTCACTCACTAAATTGTGGTAGTAAAGTTGTGATGTGTTGGTATAATAATTGGAATTTTATGAATGAAAAAAAAAATAAATTGTGAATTTGGGGGTTACAAATGAATACTCTCCATTGAGATAATATATGGGAAATGGAGAGGAAACATCTATCACATGAAGAAAAGATGTCTGGGTAGTATTTGTATGTGTGTTTTAAGGATGGTAAAAAAAGAAATTATTGTGGGTCGAGTTTGTTAGAAAAGAAAGGAGTGGGGTGTGGGGCTGGGGCGGGGGGGGGGGGTTCTGTGCTTTTGAAAAAAGACGTTGTAAGATATATATTGTTTTTTGGAAGGAAAAAGGCTCACTATCCTCTTTTGTAGGGATTTTTACTTTGCCTTTTTGGTTGGTGATGGGGCAATGGTAATTGATTCCTTCTTTGTTTGTTTCTTACTTTTTCTTTTAATTTTGGGTGGTATGGGGATATTCTTTACAGCCCTGATTTAGTTGGGTGTTTTTGGTTTAGGACCAAAGGAGATTTTTGCTCTGTATTTAGTCATGAAAACTACACCTAGGATGAGTGGGTGATTTAAATCAGGAACCACATGGAACCTGGTTCTGAATTCATGGCCGTCGATGAGGAAGTCTATGGTCATAGATTGACTTACCTGAACTGGGGTCTTATCAGCCAGTAATACTGTGAGTCTAGAGTGTCTACCATGTCTGAAATTGGGTGTGTTTGATACTCTGTCAGCCATATTTTGGCTAATAAAAGACAGGGAGGCACCAGAATCAACAAGAGCTCTATACAAATGGTTATCTATGTCAACAGATACTGCACCATTAGTCAATTCTGTGTCAATGAAAATGGCCTTACCTTGCTGCCCATATTTGTTAGACTTGATCTTCAGCTTCAGAATCGAAGTTCTCCAGCTGTGGTCCTCATATTCGTCCTCATATTTGTCAGTGCAAGAGTCCTGGTCCTCCTTATATTCCATATGTTCTGTGTAATGGGTGCTGGAGGTGTGAGAGACAACTGAATTTGCTTCTGCTTCAGCAATTGAATGAGAAGTGGTGGGGGGCGGTTGTTTGGTCGGGTCCTTATGGTGGGGGCGGGGACTTTAGGTGCTGTAGTTCCTTCCCCTGAATCCTAATCATCATGACTGTTCTTGGGGCTGTCACTTTCAGCATCAGACTGAGACCCTGTATAGCTTCTGCTATTCTTTCTGCTGGGGGTAGGGTCCCTTGATTTGTTTAGTGACTGCTGCACCCAGTTGTTGGGGATTGTGAAATCTGCTGGTACCATAAAGGAAATGTTGCGGGAATTATTTGGTTGCCCATTCACAGGTATGAAAACAAAGCTTTTGCTGCTTTCTGATGACCTGGACCTCTGGTTAGATCTATCCCTGGATTTGTTTCTTCTGCGTGAGTTGTAGTCGGATCTGTTTCTTGAGCTCGACCTGTTATCCCTGGAGGCTGGTCTGTCAGAAGACTTAGAGTTCCCTTGGAAACCATTCTTGTATTTGTTTTCATACTGTTTGTTGTAATTTCCACTGGGCAGCCTATCTTCCGCCTTATGGTCATTGTGGAACTTGTCCCTTCTGGATCTGTTGTCCCTGTGGCTGTTGTTGTTGTTGTTGTTGTTGTAGCCTACAGCACATAACTCAGCTGAGCTGTCTTGGGCTTGGGCAAGTTCTACTGCTTGAATGAGCAGTTCTTGCTCAAGGGCAATTTCCTCAGCTTTTAGTAGTGTCTTTGGTGCTTTGGCAAGGACAACATTTTTCAGTTCGGGTCTGAGGCCATTGATCAGGTAGTCAATTTGTATTGCCTCATCTAAACTGCTGTTGGACAGTAGCAGGGTCATGTCCGCCAGGTAGTCTTCCGTGGACTTGTTGGGCTGTTGTTTTCTGCTCCTGTAAACATTGAGAAGGGTAGTGGGATCTGGGGTGCCGAATCTAGCCAGGAAAGCTTCATATACAGCATTTGTGTCCTGCATAATTGGCTTGTCCATTATATTGGTGAAGAACCACTGAGCTGAGCTACCTTTGAGGAAGGTGTACATGCACGGGGCGTGTAGGTCGGGCCTCTTGGTGTGGACATTTCTTGACTTCAGTCAGGAACTTCCCTGCAGATCTGTAGGGGGAGGCCTTTTGAAAGGGGTTGGGCTTGTTGAATGAGCCCAACTAAGCAGCTGTGAGCTTATCATTATTCACCATGCCCTAGGGCCTTGTGTGGTGGCTGAAGGCGGATTGTCCTAAGTTAGGCATCACAGGTGTGGAGTGCGCTATCTGGGGATATCCTGTGGCATAAGGTGGCTGTGTTTGGCTTTGATTGTTTGGCACCTGTGCTGGAGGTGTGTAAACACTGTTGAAAATCTGACCTAAGACAGTACGGCTTGGGTTCAGCGACTGAATGTTTGCTCCTACTGCCATCTGGTGTGAATTTACTGCACTAGCGCTCGGTGTTTGATACTGCGCGGCTTGTGAAGTGGGCGTGGCAGATACTGTGTTGCCGCTGAAGTTGTCCTGGAAGGCATTAGGTGGGCTATACCCTATTCCAGTCAATGTATTGGCTTGGATTGAGCTGTAGCTTGGTGCTGTAGGGTATGGTGCGTGTGATGGAGGGGATTTGGGTGTTGTCCCATGCTGGAGGCGGTCTGGTTGATTGCCGTGGTATCAGCGGTAGTTGACTGGCTTTGTATGGCCCTATAAATGTCTGTCTTCATAGCGTCCATGTTTCTGCCGAGTTGCTCCGTCATTTGATACGTGAATTCTTCAGACCTCCTGAGGACATCCATGTTGGCCTCTTCTTCCCTCCTAGAGCTGAGAGTGCTCTCACTCTCCATCCGTTTCCTCCAGCAGTCCATGTCGTCTAATCTCTGGTTTACTCTGGCACGCAGGTTGTTTTGCTCCTGTCCACTGTTTTCAATTTCAGCAGATGTAACACTGACCTGTTGGGCGAGTAACTCAGAAAAGGAGTCACTGACAGCTTGGGTGCATCCCCTGATCAAACTTCTCCTCAGGTCGTCCTGATCATAGTGTGGTGGCTGATCTGTGGACATTGTGATATTGGCTCTGTGGGGGAAAGTTACTGTTGTGTCTTCTCCTGAGCTAATTAGATAAGGGGAGTTATAGGGTGCTCTGGTCCCTCTATTGAAGAAAGGAGTGGTGGCTACTAGGTGCGATCTGCTTGTAGCTCTGTCCACACTTCTTAGGAGTCTGTAACCAGTAGGTGATCACCTGAGAGGTGAGCTGGATTGTGTCCTTCTCCTGTGTCTGGGCTGGGGTCTGGCAGGTGAGTCTACAGACCTTGTCCCCTGTTGACTTCTAGGAGTGTACACAGGTGGTGGGAAAAACAGATCCTCCTCTTCTTCCTCGGATGTGGATGGTTGGTGGTGGGCTCTGGGATGATCACTGCTAGCGGTAGGCCACTCTTGCTCCAAGAGACTGTTGATGTAAGCTGAGAAGCTAGTAGTGCCCTCTCCCCTTTGGTGCCTAGGGGGAAAGCTGGGGGTGGGGTGATTAGTTCTTCCTACACCCTCTTCATAAGCTGCCTTCCACCTAGATATTGCTGAGCCAATCCTCTCTCTCCAGTAATTGGCGTCTAGGGAAATGTCAGAATCTGATTCCACAACAATGGGGCTTTCCCAAGGTAAAGGTTGTTGGGTATTTCTTCTGGTACCGGTAGTGGCTGAGTTGATGCCTGCCTGTGTCAGAGTATTACCGGTAGGCACTGTATTGGCTTTTAGAGGTGATGGGGGTACAATATCCTCTAGGGTGGCTTGGAGATCTGAGTGTCTCTCCTCCAGGTGTGGATCCAAATGTAGGTGATCCGGTGTACCCAGTTGTGATGTCTCAGATGTCGGGCTCGTTATACCAGATAGTCTTATTCGTGGTGAGGTAGCTTGTGAGTGTCCAGGTAAAGAAATGTCCAATCCTGGTGCAGACAGAGACACTGGTGTACTGGTTTGTGCTCCGGTATTGTTATCTACAATTGTGGATGAAAACTGTTCAATGCTGGTACTCACAGTCTGTTGTGTGCGTGGTTGAAGGGCTCTAAGTATAACTGGATCAAGTTTGAGGGCGTCAGGTGACGGATTTTCTCTCTGGAAATGGTGTGCTGCAGCTGCAGGTGGGTTGGGTGTGTCTAGCCCAGGTGATGCAAAGGTACGTTTAGAAACTGGCTCCTTGGGTGTGGTCTCATTATTACGCATGGCTATGAGAGGTTAGTAGGATATTCTGAGGGGTTCTCCACCATTGTCAACAAACCGTTACAAGTCAATGTTGTGATGAGCACTGAATCCAGAGAAGTTCTTTGATCCTTTTTTATTGCATGATGACAGAGTGTACATATAGGTGGTAACAATGATACACTCGCCAGTGTGCAGGCTCTGCCCCTAAGCTCATAGCTCAACCTATTGTAGGTCCTAGATACTAGGGAGGTTGTGCGTGGGATAATGTAGGTAGAAAAGAAGATTGCTGGGGGCTGCTCACCGGTCTTATATACCTAGGTGAGCAGCTCACAGGGTGATGAAATGTACCGGTAGGAGCAGGTCAGATCTGGTCAGATCTGGTTGGGTCTGGTCAGATCTGATGCGTCGCCATACCTGGTAATGATTCTATTTATAAGTGGACCAATCAGGATGAAGGGATTTACCTGCATCCTAGAAATGTGTCCACAGGTATGTCAGTATGTTGTGATACTTCCAGTGAGTCAGTGCCCAGAAATGGTATGGGTCCGGCTCTCACAACATCCTGGTATGGGTGATGTAAGAGCAGCTCACTGTACACACTGGGGGGGAATGAGCTGTGAGCTTGTGAGCAGGTCCTGAGTATGTGTGGCGAAGAATTTGATAAATGTGTAAAATAATGAATAATACCAAGAATAGTCCATTGACAATAATTCTATGAAGTTAGTGAGTTGGAAAATGGCCTGGGCGGACGGGTTAGCGGCTCTCAGTTGAATAATCCTGTCTTTCATGTGAATCAAAAACGATGATGTGAGGCCCACTCACCACTTTCTGATGAGATACAGCCTGCAACTAGAATGTCACTGACAATAATGGAGATAGCTCGGTTAGTCTGGCATTAGAACAATGATTTCCAGCCTGACCCAAATTTGCTGATGTAGTTTTTTCTCCTGTTGTTTATTGATCTATTGGGTCTTGGTGACCATATCCTGCATGATGTATTTCTACCATCTTCGGGGGAATGGAGTTATTCAAGATGGCTGCCAAAATTATGTGAAAATCTTGAATATTGCACTACTATTCATCTTAGAGAAACGAATAAAATGTCAAAAAGTAAGTTTCCGGGGTCAGGGAATGCAATCAGACCATTTAGAACAATGCATGTGGCAGGCATTTTGAATCGTTAATAAATAATAAGCTTTTTAACATACTGAAAAGGAGGGTCAGAAATCCAAAATTTCAAGTTCTCATCAGAAAGTCACTATGGGCTCATAGCATGCCCAGACACATCCTTATGGGTCCTGAAGACACCTTCAAATTCCATACTGTTCCAATTATAGGGATATAATCTACTCTGGGGAGGGGGTTGGCTGTGCTAAAGTACAGATAAATTAGCTATTTCACATTTTCTCTTATACAATTTAGAACATGCACTGCTATTAAAACATCATTATGGGTTCATGAAGGCCATCAAAAACAATCATATTGGAAACAAAGAGGCATCTTATCATTATTATCGGGGTGTAATGTGGCTTGGCTTAAATACAGGTACTGATAAATCACCTACTTTATTACCTCCATGTACCACTGTGTCCAGACATGCCAAGGTGCCAATATATATATATATATATATATATATATATATATATATATATACATATATATATATATATATACATATATATATATATATGTATATATGCATTAAGGTCCCTAATCCCAGTACATGGCACATATATACATATATATATATATATATATATATATATATATATATATATTGTAGCAGAATCCAAATCTACCTCTGATAGCAAACACCACAAGACTCAAACTATGGTTTAACACTGTTTATTACCCTGGCATCGGGCCGAACCATCTACTCAGAGCTCTCTGGTCCTCTTGCTCAAAGCTATTACTTGTGACTTCAATAAACTCTGGTGCCAGAACTGACTTGTCATTGACTCCCAGCTTCCTTATATAGTAAACGTCGTCTCTGACGCTGGGGTCACTCCAGCATCGGATACTCACTTATATCTACTCCACTCTGGCTCGGGATCTGAGAGAACGAGACTTCGCCGCCTCTATCCAGGATGGTTTCTGCCTCGTCTCGCCCCCCTCGGCCTTACCACCACACTCTCCCCTGCTAACTTAAAACTATAGGAAAGAGCTGTTCCTCCTAACTATGGAAGCCGTGAAGGGCCACACCACAAAAAAAATTCACTTCAAAATCAGCATGGTTTACTTACTATCCCCTAGATGAAGTTTAAAAAAATATTGCTGTCAAACATGATAATTTCCCCTGTCAAGTGTCAACTTGAAAAAAAAAGTTGCTGTCAACATGATTATTATTTTCCCCTGTCAACTTTCAATTCAGAAAAAAATATGCTGTCAACTGTCAAGTTGACAGTTTACAGAGGAAAAATCATGATTTCTTAAATGCTGTCAACATGACTTTTCTGCTGTCAAGTTGACAGTTGACGGCAGAATTTTTCTAACTTGACAGTTGACAGCGAAAAAAAATCATGTTGTCTTTTCTCCCGTCAAAATGATATTTTCGCTGTCCCTTGTCAAGTTAGAAAAAATTCTGCTGTCAACTGTCAACTTGACAGTTGACAGAGGAAAATATCATATTGACAGCAGATTCTTTTCTAGTTTGACAGTTGACAGGTTGAAATTTCAGGTTTGACTGTAGTTTTTTATGTTCCATTTTATGTTGTTTCCATATTGGGGATCAGGTTGAATCTTTCCAAGGTGTGGCCCTCCACAGCTTCCATACCTAACAGGAACCTAACTTAACGATGCTAATGTCCTAGCAGGGATCCCCTACTGTGCCCTATACTCCTAAACAAGAGGAGGGGATACCGATTACAGCCACGCCCTAGTGGTCATTTTCTGAACCCTCCCAAACCCCTTGTTATCGCTCAACCATTCACAGACGGGAGGCTTAGTCTAATGGTATTTCAATGGGAGTAGGCCCATGTTCACAGATATATTTCTAAAATAAAACGTGAGTCTCTTCGAGTCTCTGGAAATGAATTGAATGCATAAAATCTCAGTCTATTGAGACAATAAACTTAAATAATTTTAGTTTGCCATATCTTTGTGTAAAGTTGACTTTGGAATGGCTGATTATGGGAATTTAGAGAAGCCATTTTTGTGACTTACAAAACACTGTACTCATATTATCTAGGCTTTGTCAGTGACAAAATAAGCCTGAGACGCATGATGGGACTGATTGCTAACATGACTGCAATGATATATCCTTTGGATGGTCATTGTCTTTGTCAATATTGTTGGAATTTATTTGGTAGACGGCAATGGCCGTTACCGTATGGGCGGCATGTTTACATCAGCAAACAGGAACGGGACGCCGTCGCTTCGCAGAGACGGTTTCCCCTCCTCTTACAGTATCTCAATAAACTTATATCACACCGGTGTTGGTTCTTCTTTACTTCTATAGCCAGGTCTCTGAGCGCTCTACCCTGCTCCAATGTGCTGCACATCCTCTTGAGGCTCCCGAACTTGACTAACCCAGGGCTTACCACCAACGTTTATCCAAGTAGCTCCAGTCTGCTGCTCTGAGCGCTCTGACTGCTCTGATGGTCTGCATCTGCTTGGGAGGCTCCCGTACTTGATTAACTCCGGCCTTACCGCCAACCTTTATAGAAGCAGCTCCACCCAGCTACTCCGATTCTCCGACATTGTTCAGGACCGTCGTGATCCCCTGCTGCCCACTTCTCCTGCGTCTCCAGCACCCCCTCAAGGCTTCTCGTCTGCAAGTACCACAGAAGGACCCTGGTTCAGTTCCCTGTTTTTGACGACCTCGTCCTAGGCAACAGTCTACCCCGTACTTGACTCCGGGCCGTATACTCCAGACGCTGATTTCTTCCGCTATCTTTTACCGTTCTTCTCCTAGCTCCGTATACTTGGCACCTTCTTCTCCGAAGACCCTTCCAAAGATGGGCCACTGGTAGACGGTTGATCACTCTCCTCCACCCGCTGCCCAAACTCTGTGCAGAAGTTGCATCCAACCTCCGTTGGGCCGGAATGTCTGGACCAGTTCAAATTCCCCACAAGGCAGTCCGTGGTTTGATGTCCTCCGGGACGATGATCATATCAGGACTTGATTTGGGTTGGGAGCCGATCATCTCCGAATAGGTCCGCAGAGTGGGGTGGCCAATATACCCCATGCTCCAAGGCATAAGTCCACTACGGGATCGCGCCTCTCTCCCTAATGTCCTCCTGTCCGGCGTTACTGGGTGGCTTAGAGCTCCGGTACGGGGTGACCCTCCTCCTGAAGGTAAGTCCATCTCTGCCTCCAATGGTACCACCCTACACCCAGTAATCACTAGCACTTTAGACCCATCCACATCTTCCAGAGGAGCTTCCCAGTGCATTGCTTTCCCCGCCTCCACTGGAATCCCCTCTGGGATCATCACTGTAGCCACCGATCCTTCCCCACCCGCTCCAGGATGGCCACTTGCATAACAAACTCCCCCCTGGGTGACTGCACTACAAGTCCAGTGTCTCCGACTATTACTGTCTGTGGCTGTGTGGTGGCTTTTTTTACTGGTGAGGTGGCTGGTGTTAGGACCTGTCTCCATTCCCGCTCTTTTGAAGATCCCCCTGCTGTCTGTTCTTTCTTCTGTACCGTGCTTGGCTCCTTCTTCCTCTCTGTCTTTTCCTCTCACTCTCTCCGCTCCACCTCCACCTTCTTTAGGTCCACCTCCCTTTTTAGCTCCATGAACTCGGCCATAATAATTGGGTCGTCCTTAAGGATGGCCGACACATCTGCTGCCTTTGGAAGCTGGTCCACCCCACTGCCTGAAGTTATAACCACCTCGAAGATGCCCTGCATTGCTCCTGGTATCTCCAAGCTGGCACCTCCACTTCCCCCTTCTGCTGCTGACGTTTCTCCCTCCGACCAACCACGAAAAGCTACCCCTTCTCCTCACCATTGACACTCCCCTTGGAATAGACCTGCTCCTTGTCCATATCCCGGACCTGCAAGTCTAGTGGTTTGGCCCTAACTCCGGGTGGGGCTGGGAATTTCACCTCAAATTCCCTCTCCAGCTCTCCAATATATTTAGCTAGAACTCCGGAACTGCCCCCTGCAGCCCGACCAGTGTCTCCTCAGGCGTCTCCAGTGTTAGGCCGTACCCACTGTGGATTTCCTTTAATATCCAGTCATTTCTCATACTGGCAGGGAGTCAGCGGGAAAGGCAGTTTGGATGTCCCGGTGACTACAGCCTCCCCACTAGCTCCCTCCTTCATAGACGTATTGGCCTTGATTCTCTTGCTAGCCCGCACCAGAGAGGTTGGAGGTGCCCCCTTCTTCGGAACACTTCTAGTGTTGTGTCAGCTCACAGCTGCTTGCTTTTGGGTGTGATACCCCAGTATCATTTCTAAGTTAATAGCAGCCAGTTCTGTTTCGTCTCCGGACATTGTGCCTAGGCTCCCCAAGCTGATGGCGGGTGAGGCCACCTGCTGCTGTGGAGCCGCCTCCGCCTTTAGGGGGGACAAGTCCGGCAGCCAGTGTGTGGGTCGCTTCAGGCTGCTCCTCCTTCTCCTCCTCTCTAGTCCCCTTATCCAGAGCTGTTGTCTCACAGGTGCTGGTCGCAGTGGGTTCAGGGGCGGTAGATGCCCCCCTCATCTTTGACTTCTTAGGTTTTGGCTGAACAACACCTTCTCCGGCTCCCATCCCTGCCGGTCGGGGTGCCTCCTTCCTACGTGACTTTTAAGGTCGGGTAGGTACGCCTCTCTCACTTGGTGCCCACAGTCTCCGGGCAGATGTATCCCTTCACCTTGTTATCGTGTGTCTTTCCCGGTGCTCTTCTTTGAGAACCACCATTGGCCCTCTCTACGCTCCCAGCATATGTCACAGCGGTGCAGGGGCAAACTCTCCGGCCCTGCTTCCAAAGGTATGTTCTCTTTCTCAGTCATAGGCATGCTGCTGGTTCTCTGAGGCTCTTGGCTGTGGCTGTGACTTCGTGGCTCCCAGCTAGGCGGCTGGTGTTCTGAGCAACTCCATTTCTTGTTATATAATTGGGCTCTGACCGAGGTGTAGGAGAACTCGGATTCGGAGCATGAGACTCCCCCGCGTATTCCTTTCTCACGCTCCGAGCCAGTCTCCTGGCGGTGTTTACCTATGGGCGACTTCCTGAATGAGTGGTTCCCATACTCTGCCGTCGTCATCGAACTCGTCCTTCCCCCAACCTCAGTTTCTTATTCCTGGAGTGGTTCTTCTCCCGGCTCCGGGAGCGTGCCATTCTCCGTCTCCTCTCTGCAGATGAGTGGCTGGTAGAGTCTGGCCAAGCTCTCCTAATAGACTCCTGCCTCTCTCCTCCTGTCTCCCTCTGGCCAGCTTCCTCCGCCTGATGCACCACCACCCGCCTGTCTCTGTTGCCTGTGCCCATGGTTCTCAGCGCCTCTCAAAAGACAGCTTCTTTTATGCCTTCAGAGACGGGCGTCTCTCCTCCTGATTGGTCCCCGTTGTCTCCTTGGCTCCCTTACATTGGGTACATGCGGCCCAGCCAGCTGGGTTGTTGCTAGGGCCTTCGACCCGGTGCCTCCCGCCTCACGTCCATCTTGGTCCCTGGCTGCCTGATGCATGAGCTCTGCTTCCCTAGCCTCATTTATATCATTATCCTTGTATGCTTGCATTACCATGTCTCCTATCCTCCAGAAAGTGGCCCACTGCCCCCTCCACCTCTTGACAATCTCCTGTCTCTCAGGGTCTTGGCACCTTGTTTGCCTCCTCTCCTCCCAGCATGCGTCTCTCCCCAGCCGTACCTACTCCCTTTTCACTATCTCGTTCTCCGTCCTGAGTTGCCACCAGTTCCCCTCAGAATCCAGGGAAGACCATCGGGACCAATCCCTGTTTTTAGACAGGGGTGATTCTGAGTCTTGAGAGATGGAAATTCATCCTCAATAGGCCTATAAGGTGGCTCCTCAGGCCACTTCAGGGCAGTAACTCTCCGCACCATGGGTGTCTCCATCTCGTCAATCGCGTTCTGGCCTCCCTGCTCTGTGCTCTCCGCCTCCCCTGGGACCAACTTTAGTGTGTCATGATGTACTATTTTCCTTTCTTGATCTGGTACACAGTAGTTCCTAACCGCCCTTCCACCCTCCAGGGTCCTGTCCAGTAGCTCCGCAGCTTCGGCGACTGCCCCATTTTTTTCAAAGGATGAAAGTAGTACACCCATGCTCCTATCGGAATTTCCTTCATCTCCGCCCAGCCATCATGATTCCTTCTCTGCCTCTCTACCGCCTTTCCTATAGATGTCCTCGCCAACTCAAAGGAAGCTGCCATCTTATATTGCATGTCAGCTACGTAGTTCAGGCTATGTCTCTCCGGGGTATAATCTGGATACAGGAGTGCCAAGGGGGTGGTCTCCCTCCCAGTCATGAGATTTGGGGAACAGCCTCTGGTGGAATGGGCCGATGCTCTGTATGCCGCCATCACAAAGGGTAGGAGACTATTCCAATCCCTCTGATCTTGTCTCACCGTGATGGCCAGCAACATCTCTATTGTTCTATTGGCTCGCTCTACCATCCCATCACTCTGGGGTCTGAAAGCACAGGTCCTTGCCTGGTGGATTTCCAGGAGAGCAATCACTTCTCGGAACAGAACTGCTTGGAACTTCCGCTCCTGATCTGTATGCAGCTCCTCCCGGGGCCCAAGTCGACGCACAAATTCTTCCACGAATACCCGGACCACTGTGCTGGCTTCCTGGTTCCACTGTCCACTTGGTAAAGTAATCAGCCGCCACCAAGATGTACTTGTTTCCTTTGTCTGTGACAGGTATAGGGCCCATGAATTCCAGTGCTATCCTCTGCAGGGGCAGCTCTTCTCTGACATGCCCCATCTTTGCCCTATGCAGTGGCGGTACCGCCTTTCTCTGGACGCAAGCATCACATCTGGCGCACCATCTTGTCACATCTCGGCGAAACTCCAGCCAATAGAACCCCTGCTGGACCATCTTAGTGGTCCGAGTTCATCATAGGTGGCCTGCCAATGGAGCCCCATGAGCCTCATAGAGGACTCCCTCCTGACTGTCCTTTGGCACCGCTATCTGCCTGTCTCCTACCCTGTCACCTCCCGCCACTTTCTCACCAGGATACCATTTCTTAGCTCCAGCCTATTGAACTGGGCCCTCCAAGCATGGTGCTCATAGCTGAAATCTCTGGCCTCATCCACAGAAGGGGGACGCCCCAGGATAACCCAATTGCAATCCTCCCGGAGCACTGCATCCTCTTCCTGGAGCTGCCCCCAGTCTCTTGGCTCTGTCTCCGTCTCCGCCTCAGCTGTCGGAGCAGATTCCCCCTGCAGTTGCGCTTCTTGGCTGCAGGGGAAGACCCTGCAGGTAGCCAGCTCTTCCTCCAGGGGTTCCCCTCACCCACACTGTCTGCAGGGGTCCCGAGACAGGCCATCAGCTTTTCCATGTTGTCTCCCTGGCCTATGCTTGACCATAATGTCATAGGTATCAATTATCTGTATCCAACGGGCTAGCTGCCCCTCTGGCTCCTTGAACCCGAGCAGCCATTTCAGAGATGCGAGGTCCATCCTTACTAACACCGGCTGGCCCACCAGATAGCGTCAAACTTCCTCAAGCCAAAGACTATAGCCAGTAGTTCCTTTCTGCCTTTGACAGTGTATGGCTGCCTTTGACAGTGTATGGCTGGCATAGGCCAGAACTCACTGCCATCTGTGTCCACTGTGAGACGGCTCTCTGGCTCCCGAATGTCCAGGATAGGAACCCCCGTCAATAACTCCTTAAGTCATGTAAATGCTGTCTAACACTCGCTCATCTATCGAAATGCTCTTCCCTTCTCGGCCAGCACGCTCCATGGCTTAGCTACGGTGGCAAAGTCCTTGATGAGCCCTCGCTAATAATCAGCCAGGCTGAGGACGCTCCTCACATCAACTGTCTCTGGCATACCCCAGTCTTTTACAGGCGCAATCTTTCCCGGATCCCTCAACACTCCATCCTTACTTATGATGTGACCTAAGAACTCAACCTCTGTCCAAGCTAGCTGACACTTGCTGGGTTTTATCCGAAGCCCGCCCCAATCATTCGCTGTAGGACCTCCTCCAGTCTCTCGAGATGTTCCTGGAAGGTTGAAGGGCCTTGTGTCTAGGCAGTCCTCCACCTTAGGCAGGGGATACGCATCCTTAATGGTTACCGCATTCAATTTCCGATGTCTGACCCGCTTGCCCCACGCACAGGTTTCCCTGCCGGAGGTCGCCTCTTGCCGAGCCCTGGCATAAGTGGTTGTTGATCCTTCTGCTCCTCCCAGGCCTACCCCTCCTGGGGCTCCCTTCGTTTCATCCAATCCTCTCTTGTTCTTCCACACTGTCCCTTCTGAGGGCATCCGTCCCTGTTTCAACTCTTTTACCTTCCCCCACTGCCATTTGTAGCTGTCCGACTTGTCAGCTCGGTCCCTGGACTCCTCCTGCCTCTCCAAACCTGTCTTGTGCTGGGCCGGTCCCTTCCTGAAAGAAACATCTTCATCTACTAGTTTAAGCAGAGCACCCTTCTCTGCCCCCCCTACCCTTAAGTCTGGCATACCATTGTTCTTATCCATGTTTGCTCTGGGGCGGCAGATCCCACTGCTGTCACTGATGTAGCGAAATCCGAGTCTACCTCTGATAGCAAACACTTGAACTATGGTTTAACACTGATTATTAACCTGGCATCGGGCCACACCATCTACTCAGAGCTCTCTGGTCCTCAGAGATAACTTCCTCAAAGCTATTACTTGTGACTTCAATAAACTCTGGTGCCAGAACTGACTTGTCGTTGACTCCTAGCTTCCTTATATAGTAACCGTTGTCTCACTTATATCTACTCCGCTCTGGCTTGGGCTCCGAGAGAACGAGACTTTGCCGCCCCGATCGCTGATGGTTTCGGCCTCGTCTTGCCGCCCTCAGCCTTACCGCCACAATATATATATATATGTATATATATATATATATATATATATATATATATATATGGACAACGATGTATGATATAATCATGGTGATACAAAGTATACAAACATTATTTTGATATGGCATGTTCACTGTACACATACAGGAGTTGCCAGGGAGGAGGGGGCAGATTTATGGAGGCCACTGCTACCCTTGGGAGAAAATTTCAAAGAAAGAGAAACCTCAGGAATGATTCACACTTCCTAACCCAATCTCATTCCAGTGTATGATATTGGCCCTATAGGGCCTCTGAATTAGGCCTATATGATATCTATGATGTTTATCTATAGGAAATGTTTTACAGGAACCTGTGATGGAGGAAATACATTTATTAATACTTAAGCCCAGCCACACTTTCCCTCCAAAAGGTGGATTATACCCCTATAATGATGACAATACAGCTTTGATTTGTCTCTTATATCCTGTATAAAGGTATGTAATGACCTTCATGGACCCCTGACTTTCTAATAGCAATAGATGCTCCAGATTGCATAAGAGGGAAATGCTTGCAAAACCGACACTTTAGCACAGCCAACCCCCTTCCTCAGAGTAGTTCATATCCAAATTGTAACAATATGATACATGGCAAGTTATTGATCGCATGCATAGTCTTCCTCAAATGTACTTCTTGCCCTAAATCTTTATGGCACATACATGTACTATTATTTGTTCCAACTGCCCCTTTCTTTATTGTAAATATCTCATGCAGCAAGCCCACTTTGGGAAAATTCAGTTTTTGCTCAGATAACCTGATTTAAAGTGGGCAAAATACCATTTATGATTTTAGGTTGGGCAAATGGTAGGTTTCCAGGCAGCTTATCTGAGCCAAAACTGAATTGGCCCAAAGTGGGCTTGCTACATGTGTATGTTCCATAGTGGACCCACAGCTATTGAGAAACATAAATACTGCTCAATGTTGCAGGATTATACCGGTGTTTAAAGTGTCTTTAAGAGTGCCTAGGCCCTTCATTGTATGAATGACATATATACCTATACTTGCTGACTGACAACAGGTGTACATAGTGAAATCTGAACAATAACAACCACCGAACTCCATCTTCTTAATTCCCTCCATTCAGGATATAAATCGACTTTATATGGATGTGAATGAGTATGTAGCAAAGGCACTATCACAGTGGAGTATCCATCCATGAGGTGGGATACATCACAGTCCACCTGTTTACCTGCACCGCTGAGTGCCGCGAAAATGGCCCCCATAGAGCCTGCTGTACTCCAATCTAGGCCTACCTGGTAGTACAGGAGTGAGGGGCATGGTCTATTATCCTAAATCCGTGCCTTGTGGCAGTTTTATGAATGAACCTGATGCCCTGAGGGTACAAGGGACACATTGATCTACATTTGAGGTTATCCTCCATTTATTTCTATCATTATTAGAAGTGCAACTGCTCATACCCTGGAGGACTGAGAAGCTCAAACTGATATTGAGATGATCATCATTGAGTTTGGCTTTCCTAAATAAGAAAGTTATTATACATGTGTTAGATTGTATTTTAGGTAGTTATGAATTGATTTTAGGTTATGTAGGGAAAAACCTATGCCTAAATCACTGATTTACATGATAAATTCCATGTCATCATGTCACCAGGATGCAGTTGATTTGTCAGAACTATATTAGAAAACAGTTGAGGATTGTAATCTATCTCAAACTGTCCATTGATAATAGTTATTTATAACCATATATATAGGCTATTCACTTGCAGTGCTCAGGTCAGTAAAAACAGCACTCATGGAACATGTACTAGTACTGTGGAGTAGGGGACTGTGTGTACTGGGTGACCACTTTCTGGCTGCAGTTTGTATGGGGTATCTTTCACAGAAATCACCTGACCTTACCTCACCTTTCCCTTAATATCTTAATAACTATAAGGGATATCAACATGGGGGTTGCCGCATTGTTCATCGGACATATGTTCCCCTTTTAATTGATAGACAGGGCAAAATCTCTATTCTAATAACCATGATGGTTGCCTTAAGCGCTGGTTCCACAGACCTAAATCGGTCAGATTAGTGCTTATCCGACCGATTTTTTTCTATACTTTTGATATATTATAAATCGTCGGATTAGGGCTATTCCGACCGATTGTATGGCTGTGGAACCAACGCTTTATGAACAATGAGTGGTCCCTATTCTGTTTTTTTTCCAGAGAATCCAAATCTGCATGGGGCCATTCTGATTTTGCATATTAAGGCCCCTAATTTGCATATTTAATCAGATATACGAAACCTGATAACACCTGAGAATGCTGCAACACATGACTACAGTTATTCTAATATGGCTAGTTTTCAAAGAAATAAGTTCTGAATGAAATGTGATGGGAATAAATCAATGACACTTGGTCGAACCATGCTTGATAACAAGGAGAATCATGTGAAACTTGGGCCCTACAGCACATTAATCCAGTATGGCTGCCATGTTTCTATATGGCTACCATCGAAATCTTCAAAAACTTGTATCTTTGCTTCTAGTTCATTTACAAACACAAATAAAAATGCTAGGAGTACTATTTTGGGGTCATAGAATTTGGAGTGATCATTTTTAAGATGCTCTGTGGCAGCCATTTTGGATTTAAAATGATCCTAGAAAAATCCAGATTTCCCCTATGAAATCTAATAGGATATGGATAGTATTCATGATGATTGCATTATTCCTGATAGCAGCCATTAGAAATACAGACAGTTTGGTGCATTATTCGGGCCAACTGGGGAATATGTGCCTCCAGGGGGGACTTTTAGTACTCATAATACCTTTAGATCTTCTCCTCAGGGATCCCATGTTATAAATAGCACATAGGGACACAACGTATATCTGCTTATCCTTGTATATCTTGATGTTAAATCTTAAACATCAAAAGCTTAACTCTTTTGGTGCCCAGAATTATTTGAAGATTTTACGCTATTTTACAATTGCATCACTCAGTTGATAAGGACATGTGTTATTTTTTACCATAGTTACCATAGTTATTTGGTAGTATTTGGTCTCCCTTTTCCATAGTCCCTGCAATTCTGAAACCACACAGCATGTTTAAATCTGGTTCTGCCTATATGTGTACTGCCACTCAGGAAACATAATGTGATAGAAAAATACATAGATTCTCTGTGGATATGAACAGTTCTTTTAGAATCTAATGGAAGTTTAGGACATGGGATATTATATGATCCAGCATAATATTGGTGTCATTTCAGCTCTTACCCCCTAATGAATCAAAAAATATGACAGCTCATTTTCAGGTTTTGACTCCATGTGTTTTGTATAATGGAGATCAAGCAGAATGGGTGGTTGTACTGGATGATAATTTCTTTCAACATGCATTTAAGCCCAAAACCATGCATTTAAGCATGCTTGGGCACCTAAAGGTTTATAATTCCTCATTGACGTCAAAAGACTGTCACATTTTCTTCATCACATCTGGATGTTTCTAGACCGTGACTCAAACTTTTTGCTTATACACCATATGCTATTTCACTTTCTCACGATGTATGAACTTGAAGATAACAAGTAATGTTGGTACATTGACTTTCACCTCAGAATAAGACACGACACACCACTTGTCCACTTATTTTTTGACATCTTAATTATATACCGTATTTCGTTTCACTTTCTCTCTCTCTAAGTATATGTTAACATGATGAATAGAATAGTCAAGTATTACTCAAAGTAATCAAATTATTGCCAACCTAGGGTTGACCATTACACAAGGGCTAGGCACAAGAAACTGCAGACCTCAGACATGCTCTTCATTGCTGGCCACTCTCTCCCTGCCTCCACCTTGGATGGATTAGTGACCCTAGTCCAAGGAACATCACTCTTCACAATTAGATGGTAAGTTAATATAGGACCTAGGCCCATGGATTTAGCCATGCCAGGCAGATAAATTAAAAGAATGTATGTTGCTAAGCAAATAATGACCATGGCATTAAGTGGAATAACAGAAATGAATACCCCAGACTTGCGTTCATGGGAGTAGTACTTAGGAGGGCAGCAGATGCTGTCTCAGAAGTGATTTAATGCAGGGTCATTACTAATGGCTACAACTTGCTTTTCTATGTTTTCATATCTTAGGATTCAGGCACGTGCTGTTGTATTAATGAAATCATGTCCATATGATATGAAACTTGCACTTTTTGAAACCCAATTTGATTGCCATAATAGGTTTATTATGAAAGGGGGGTGAGAAGTTTTTCAACCCCTTGACAGGGGGTCGAAATTTTTTCGACCCCTCTGAGGGGTTGAAATAGTTTCACCTGGGGGGGGGGTGACATTGGAATGGAGTAGCAACTCTTATCCCTGGTCCTTGCCTCATTTTTCTTGTTATTGCCACCAACTCCCCTGCTGTTGTTAAACAGGAAAATTTGGCAGGGACCACGGAGAGGAGTTGCTTAGGCCTGCATGTCAGTTTCAGTATTACATCTGGAGATTCTCCCTGTAGAGTGGGAGCTTTGCAATGAGTGCATGAAGGAGCAGGCTTACAACATTGGGACCTTCCATGATTGATGGACCAGAATTATGAAAGGCAAGTAAAATATCAAGTTGCCTTTTTAATTGTTAGGGTATATTGGAGGTCTGCATAATTTGTGTAAAAATAATTTATATTTGTCCCTCTTTCTTGTACATATGCACCTGTTTCTCATAGGAATAAGATTACACAATTACCTTGCCCTCTGGGTTGTAGCCAATGAGCAGAACTTATGCAAATCCATGGTAAATTGAATATTTCAATCATTATCCTTCTATATGTCTGATAATTTGTAGAGGGTCTATCATAATCATGATTATCATAATAAGATGCATTGCATACATCACACACTTTTCACATAATGGAGAAAAAATGGAAGCAACTTCCATGTTGCAGATCCAACAGAACAATGACGGTAGCTACATGTACAGTGAATGGGTACATACTTTCACCTGGTGAGTGAGTGAGTGAGTCTAGTACTAGTCCTTGTTGAACACATGCCAATACTGTGATGTATGAGAATTGGTCACATCTTCATGTTCTCCACTGCAACCTGGCCAGGCTGACAAAGGGCCTACCTAACAAGATATCTGTGGGACTCTTATGGCTGTGGTCAGTGGTAAGACCAAGGAACCAATTATACCACACATTTCCCCCTATGGACACTATCTTCCTATGGTATTTGTTGTGGTGTTAATGTACCCACTGTCTCCTGTTCTGAGGACAATACTAGATTTTATGGACCTTAATGACATTTTCAAAGAGTTGAGGCTTACCTCCTCCTTTAGAGCCTACCAAATACCTACGGATCCATAGAGCCTACCAAATACCTTTGGGGCTTAAACCTTGGAATATCCAGAGCCCTCCTCCCTTCCCTAGGAGTGATCTCATTGCCCTCCAAAACATTATCCTCTGTCTTTTCAAGTATACATGTATTTCCTTTTATTTTGTAATTGACACTTAGGCTGTGGGGTTTCATAGCCATACAGTAATATGATTAGATTAAGGGAGTCTATGATATAATTATGATGTCCAAGAGGACATCCTTTTCAGTCAACCAAAAGTGGGGGTATGGGGGGGGTCTGGACTGGAACCCCCATGAACCCTTGAAGGTTCCGCAAAGGTGAGGGGTGCTGAGAATTTCAAACTACAAAACAGTACTGAACTGTCCATAAACAAAGCCCAGGTTTGCCTAATAGCCTCTCCTGCGACTCACATTCAGGATCCACCTTACACATGAGGTATAGGATTTGGTGGCCATATATGTGACATTATAGTTTGCCCAAAAGGCCAGGGTCTGATCATATGTGTGAGCCAGCAAGCAGAAATGGGGGTTCCTGCGGGATTTAGTACCTGTTTTAGCCACCAGGGGGCACCACTATGGGCTAGAATAGGAAAAATATGCCTAAAACTGCTATATGCTACTTTTATTATGGAGAATTTTTGATAAAAGGTTCCATATTTGGCATTAAAAAGAATGTTTTGGGGCCAAAATAGGAATTTTTGTTGATTTCTGTTGCCATGGAAATGTGATATTCATTCTAAATAAGAAAATCGATGATCCTATTTGGAGGAACGTTTCACAAAGTCCACTATGGTGAAAACAGAATGAAAATATCATTTCTAGATCAAAAGTTATGAACAAAAGAATGAAAATTTATGCTAATTTAGCTAATTAGCATAAATCATGCTAATTATAGTTGTATCTCATGACCATACCCATATTTAGCAAGCTATTCCTCCAAAAGTAACAGGAGTATCTTCTCATGCAATATATCACTGTAAAGCTAGTGATCTGAATTTTAAAGTTGACCTTTAGCACGGAGCACCCTTTCTCCTTGCCTCTACACATGTATGATAGAGGAGCATGCACAAGATCGCTCCACCCTCTCCATTTTGTGAACCCCAGTATTGTACATTCTGAATTGTGATTATGTATTTATCTATAGCTAATAATCTAATACCAATTATAGTTTTACTTTGCCCTTGCAATTACAATGAAGTAATTTCAAATGGATTTGTGTGATAAGAACATTTGAGGGATGAGGCTGTTTGAGGATAAGAGCATTTGAGGTAAAAGAGACTTTGATATTTTAATGGGCCATCAGCAAAATCTCCTCACACATCACAGGTTAAGACAGCTCTGACATTTCCATCAATTATTGATTCTGCTTGCACAAGTGTCTCCTCAGAAATTGCATTATACTCAACTTAGGGAAGCTTTGTTTATTTGGTGGAGTTTTCTTTCTGGTGAGGCTAGTGCCAAAATGACAGCAGTAAGAGGATAAAAGTGGGAGGTACGCTGGCTAGTTGCCTCTCATACAAAGCATCTGAAAATGAGTAATGATTTCATTGAATTAAATAGGGAAAACAAGTCCAACCTTGTTGTAACTTATTATGTATTCTGCTGCAAGTGGCTCGAAGCAGATGTGGATTGTGTGAAGGTTACTGAGTAAGAATCAATAATGAAGAACATGTGCAATAATTCATTCAAAGAACTATATATATATATATATATATATATATATATATATATATATATATATATATATAAGAAATGCCAACGAGATAATGGTGTTGCATAGATTAGGTAATTAGGTAAAACCCAATGTATTTTACTTGCCTTTCATAATTCTGGTTCATCAATTGTTATCATGGAAGATCCCAATAATGTTAGCCTGATCCTTCATGCCCTAATCGCAAAGCTCCCACTCTACAGGGGACTCTCAAGATGTAATACAGAAAGAAACATGCTGGCCTTCAGGAATAAACCCATTATGGCAACCAAAGTACACCATATTGCACCGAACTGTGCGAGGACTTTTCTGCTAAAAAGAGAGTAACATTTTTAGCCCCCTCCGCCTCAAGAGGGGTCAAAATTATTTTTAGCCCCCCTCAAACCACTCATTAAGGGAAGAGGGGATTTGCTGATGGTTATTATTGCTTGGTTAGGGTAGAGGGTACCTTTAATATGGATTCATATCCCAGCATTCATTGTGATATCATATAGTTAGCATGAGGCTAAAGGGGACTGCAGACAGGCCCTAATCAATCAGTTGATCCTGACGACAATATCAAACATGCTTGATGTGCCCGATCTGATCAGTAGTGCTTAAACGAATCTGCCTGATCGAGTCTGCCTCATCTGTGGTAGGCTCAAAGAGGGGTGCATAGGCTTATTGCTAAAGAGAGGGTAAATTCTTTATGCCCTCCCCAAGAGGGGTCAAAGGTTTCTATGTCACCCCCTCAGGAGGGGTCTCAAATTTTTAAGCCCCCACTTCAAACACACCACCCCCATGTAGATAGATTATATAACCAACCTCTGTTGATTGCTGGAATAGACCTATGAATTATGTAGGCCTACCTATTTATTAGAATGTACCTGGGTCTATCTATAGAATATTACTGTCAGGCTATTGGAATTTATTTCATGGTGCTATGATTTTAGCAACAGGGTGTGGTGGAATCGATGTAATACTTCTGAAAATAAAGCCTACATTACACACACAATACCAAAGTAAATTCCATACTAGCCAAATAAAATCTTAGACCTACAAAAATTATTGTATGTATGACAAGTTGAATACACATTGTCCATAGGTCCACATTATTTCAATTGCTACTTGTGTACAGTTTACTCTGTTGTATGTCATTTATGTTGAGACTTTCTTACTTTTATTCTTTGTTTTACATAATCTGTAAACACAGGAAACATCTTTAGATCCAGTGAAGATGGATGAAGCTATGGTTGTGTTAAAAAGGATTGCCTGTCCTTTTTTGATCGGGATATTATAGAAGAGCAGCGCAATGCTGTGCAAGAACTCACCAGGCAGGAGCGGGATCTGGTCTTGATAGAACAGATCAGAGCTCAAAGGTAGGCTATCTAACATTAGGATATCTGTTGTTCCCTGTCTTTAGCCATAATCATCAACAAATTCTATCACCATAACTCCCAATTTTAAGCTACATGTATAGATCATCTCATGTCAAAGTTTCAAGGGTATACCACTCGAACACCTGGTCATCTACACCTTTTTCTCTAATTCCATAGACCAAGTTCATTTTATGTCATGTGGGCTTTACATATAATGTTTCTGACAAATCCATAAGCTGCAGGTGCTGCTTATGCTCGTGGTTTTAATGCAATGTAATTTGAGATTATTTATTATAGATACACATTTCCTCTGACATGCTCCCCTAGGGCTGATTGATTTAATTGACTATGGCTTTAAGTTATTTTTTTGTGATGATTAAAATTGGTGCTTCATATACCTCTATTGAAGATATGTACCCAGAGGAAGTACAAGCAAGGCGCTCTAGGCAAAAGTACTACTTTGGAGGAATTAAAATTTGTAAGGCTATGTTCTGTTTCCTGCACATAATTTCACCATGTCAACTCCAAAGACTCTGCAATCATGTGGATAATAATCCAGGAACAATTGTACCCCGCAGGCATGGCAATACTTCTAGATTGCCAGCCAATACAACAGAGTTTAAAGATGTTCAAGCCCTTCGGGATTTTCTTCTCAATATTGGTAGAATAAGAGGAATGCCACTACCAGGCCGTCTACCTGGAGTCAGGGAGGCTGAAGGCTATTTTCTCAAGGCAAGTGAGACAAAAACGGATGTGTACAAGGAATATGTCCAGGCATCGACAGTGGCTGAAAGAACTCCTGTGAAACAGCACACCTTTGTACGCACATGGAAAAAAATAGTCCCAGAGCTAAAGATCTTGCAGCCATCTTCAGACCTGTGTGATGTATGTCAGGAGAATGGCCGACTTATAGCAAACTCAGGTCATCTGCCTGATAAGGAAAAGAAACTTCGTATAGAAGTAGGTCTAGCTCATCTTAACTGAGCAAAAGAAGAAAGGGATTACTACAATGGCCAGATTGAATCTGCAAAGACAGACATCGACATAACCCACATATCTTTTGACTATGCACAGAATATCCATTTTCCATTCGATTGCCAACTAGTTGGTAGCACATATTTCAAAAGTGCCCGTAAATGCGGAATATTCAGAATCTGTGACGAGGCACCAGATGGACAGGTGAATTATTTGATAGATGAGGCAGCGACCATAGGAAAAGGTGCCAACACAGTTGTTAGCATGCTTGACCATTCCATCAACAACCATTGGAGGCCAAACCCAATACTTCTCCTGCATGCTGACAACTGTGTTGGTCAAAATAAGAATAACATAATTATTCAGTACTTGATGTGGCATCTATTAACTTCTGAAACAAACAGCATTAAAATCAGCTTCATGCTTAGTGGACATACTAAGTTCACCCCGGACAGGCATTTTGGAGTGCTGAAGAAAAGGTATGCAAGAAGTGCAATTGACACAATGGATGATGTTGAAAAGATGGTGTGTAGCTCGTCACATAACCCAAGATTCAACCAAGCAGAAGTTGTGATGAATCCTGTCAACAATGAAATGGAGGTGTAGTGGAAGGACTGGTTCACCTTTCTAAGGAAATCCTTTAGAAACATTCCACATCTGACCATTTCAAGATGGACAAAGAATGCCCGGGTATTGTACGGTGTACAATTACTCCAGATGTTGATGAAACAATTGTCAGCATAATGGCAGTCTGTACTGTGGACTCCTCCAGCTCTCCAAGTGTCATCAAACCCGAAGGCCTCTCTTGGGCACGTCAAAAGTACCTCTTTGATCATGTGAGTGGCTTATGTTTTAGTAACATCGCTCGCTCAATGACATGCCCAGATCCTGGTCCAGAGAAAGTTGTGACACGATCCAAGGCTTTCAAATGATAGAGGATTGAAATAGTACTTAAAAGTAGAATTGACTAATCAAAGCCCAAGAAAAAGCTGCCAGATATTGACCATCAATATCCCCCCAATCTTCTAAAGAAGACATGGTTGGGATTCACCATCGATATCCACCCCCCCCCCCCATCTTCTCAAGTAGAGGTGGCTGGGGTTGACCATCAATATCCCCCCCCCATCTTCTCAAGAAGAGGTGGTCGTGTTTGGTCATTATTGTTCACCAACAGATGAAGATTATCATTTGGGAGGAAAGGTACATGGCTGTAGGGGTGTGAGGAGGCCATATAAAATGCAGTTTCAGAAGAGAACACGGACCGTGGAACAGAATACAACTGTAAGGGGAGGATACTAATTTATGGTTAACCAAGTGTGAGTGCCGAGTAGCGATCACTCAGACACAAGGCGAAGCCAATACCAGGCATGAGTATCTATTGTTTTGTTCTCCACAGACTTATGGAACATGTTTGCATTAGTTATGCTAATTATCTATTCATTGTTTGGGTTTGTAGGGTTTGAGGAATGCCTCATTTCATATTAACAGTTGCATGTTAGCATGTGAAAAAGAGTTTCGTATTCTTAAAAAAGAAAATGAATACATTTGCATTATCACTTTGGATGACACATATCTATAATTTTCAGGTTTCACAGAAGAGGATGGCCTATACGATAAGATTTTTTTTCTTACATTTTCTGTTGTGAAAGATTTTTTTTTTCTTAAATATCTATGCAAAGAACTGCTCAATTATATCAATTCATTTTGCGAATGAACACCCAATTCTATGCATGGAGCTATACCAGGCTCTTTGTTAAGCTAGGTACTTAACTTTAAAAAAAAAAGATATTGAAGACAACAGATTATTTCACTGCTTGTTTGTGTTATAGTGCATGCTTGCTACATTCCTTTCACATTGAGAGATTAATATTGTTACACATATGTCAATTTCAATTTCAGATTGCCTTTCAAACAGTTTTTAACTAACACCTTTTAACTAATCTTCCTAACAATATAGGAAGCTTATCTATCTCTGTGAATGGAGCTGAGTCTGATTTGGTAAATTACACTCAATGATAATGCAAAAATCTTTAAGACAACTAATGTAATTATATTATGGTCTGTAAATTTCTGTCTGCAAAGCGCAGGATATGCAAAAAAAGAAGCAGTTTGACATTTGTATTCTTCAGATGAAAATACTCGTAGCCGATTCAACACTTCAAGGAGCCCACATCACAGGAACAAAGGTGGTTTCAGTGGGTGGGCTCGGGGCTTCCCAGCTGCTTAAATTCACAAAGAAGTGGACAGTCATCTGTATTTGTGTTGGTGGCAATGATCTTGCCCAGCATGGGTCACCAAGAAAGGTGTACGAGGCAGTGGAGAAACATATGAAACAGGTAAACTTGTCTAATCTATCCTATGTCCATGCTTTCATAAGCTTACGCATTATGTCAACAAAGTCATATGTATAAACTTGATGTCACAAAATCCTATCTAACACTATTCTTTGTTCAAAATTTAGTGAGATTGACAACTAACATGCTAATGATTCCTGACTTTCCTATAAGTTGTCCACAATATTTATACTTCTTTCAATTTAAAGCAAACACATAAGTGTATTATTTTGATCTTAAGGTTGAAATCTTATTCATTCTAGCTCGGAAGAGAGGGAAGGACTATCCTCATTGGACTCCTCTGTCCAAGGTCTGACATCGACAATGGGCTTGTTAGGAGACTAATCGGTAAGTTTGGCTACATTTACGCTAAGCAGTTTGATTGTTCCCAAAGATTTGCTTACTGGAAATGGTGTAATAAGAATTAATGTGTGCAAAATGAAGCAACTGATTTTGAATCTTTTCATAAGGCTGAGTAATTTCCACTGATGTTAATTGAAGCTTCTATGTGTTGGATAAATTGTACAATAAAATGAACATGTATTCTAAATCAGTAATGAAGTTATTCTTTCATTTTGTATAGATTGCTGAAGACACTACCTGTGCGAAGTGTCCCCCTCTACCGTGCACATTTGATTGAGAACCAGGTGGATCTAGATTGTACCACCTACGATGGTATTCATCCCACAACAGAGGTTAGGAGAAAAATGGAATCAGTTCTAAGTGGGAGCTTGCGGAACAAGGTACATATGCATACTCATTCCAATTCTATCATTTACATTTTATAGTGCTCATTTCATGGTAGTCAATATGTGTACTGACGTAGGGCCAAACTGAGAAAACCTACATCTGATGCCAGTGATCTGCTTACCTGTGACATGTGGGGGTTTTAGATGAATACTCAATAAAATTTCAGATGCACATAGCGGATAAGATAGTTTCAATTCAAGAGAATATAGAATATTATGATAAACCTTATGACTGAGCATTTTCTTATTCTTTTCTAGGTGCCACAACTCAAAGAAGCTGAGCTGACTGGTTCAAGTTAAGAGCACCCCAGAAACCATGACATCAATTAGCTGGCTACATAACATCAACTGAGAGAAACACTGCACATTTCCTGTGACATCCTCCAAAATTATACATAGTTATCAATGTAATATCAAATATTTTGTAAATACTAATGTCATATCACATAATTATATCTCTTTGTCAATACGTGGTAAAAATACACAAAATGAATTCATTTCATAAACTGTATGGGAAGTGACCAAAAGGGTCATTTGACAGCAACATAGTTTTGAAATAATAAATATAGATTTTCAACTGATTTCTGATTGTGTAGTTTTATCAACAATGTCAACTAAAGTTCTTTAAACCTGCTGTGCAAAAAAGTAACACAAATGTGGAAACTGCAAGAGTTCACTTGAAATTAACAAGATTACAGAAACTACAAAACACTTTTAGATAATAACAGCATGACACTAATTCCCAGGGTGAGGAAAATTTAATATGCCATGGACCGAAAAACTGAAACAATATCATCCTCTGAGAAAGAATTGATCAAATGATAATGCATATTTTTATCATGCTTTGAGAAATAGTTGCGATGCCATCGTTTAGGCTGCTAGTGGTTATATGAAATCATAAAATAGAGCCAAAAGGTGGGATTTCCATTTGCTTTGTTGATTTGGTTGTCATGGTAACTCATATTTTTAGCCAAAATAAACGTTTCAACACGAAGCCAGGTTACCTACTCGGGCTGTAATAAAGTATGCATCACATTTTTTTAAAGAAAAATGGTTGAAAATGATTCTAAATGTCATGGGAAATGATAAGATTGTCAATTCTATTCAATGTTGTTGATTTGGTTACCATGGCAACAAGAATAGCCAAGTAATGGAATATCTATGCAAATTGTAGATGAAAGTCCATTTCTACAGTTTCAATAAAATGTTACATGATCCCTATACCATATAAAGAATTATGTCAGTCTTATCCTTACAAATGCCAAAAGAGACAAAGAAAATCAGATTCTTTTGGGTCAAATTCTATGAGACTTGCAAAAGTATTCGTGATATTTTGAATATCTCATCATATGTCATATCATGTTTACGTTTACGTGTGTATCTTAATGAAAAATCAACCAATTTCAAAACCGTAAAAAGTCTTGAAACCCCCAAGGCATGGGCTTTCAGGAAATTGACAAAACTCAGAATCGGTTTTTTGACCACTAAGACTCGTTTTCCCAGTCAGTGCCACAAACAGGTTCCAGCAAAGCTGAAATAACCTACCGGTGTGGAAAACCGCTACGGCACCAAATCACACGTCACACCAGCCTGTGATTTGGGGGTGGTGTGTGATTTGGCATCACTGCCAAAATAACCATTTCAAAGATGATTTTGACCAATCTGATTTATATTCTAATGGATATAAATCATGGTAATTCTTGAAACAATTAGTCTCTGTTGTACTTTTTCAAGTTTTACCCTTAGAGTTAGTTTATAACAGAGAAAAGTCGATTTTCCCTCTGGATTATGTCCCAAATTCATCACAACCCATTTTGTATCTAATTTGCTAATCCTTTATCCTTTTTGCTAAACGATGTAATGTGTATCAATGATTGAAGGAACATCCCAGTAAGCTACTCACAAAAAAACCAAAGTGATCTAATCAGTCATTAATGATAAAAGCCATTTTACAATACACACTTGACAATACGAGACAATGCAGCATAGCAGGATTTCCTACTGGTGCCTTTTCTTGCACTGGCAGCTTTTTTTGCACTGACGCGGAAAATCACATCACCACCTTGGGAGAGTGGTGTGTAAAACGACAACAGTGTGTAATTTCCTACCGGGGTGTAATTAAGGTAGTTGCTCAGACCTGACAAATGTCTACTATAGCCGCACTGAATACATTGTCATTTACTCTGTTCCACCAAAGCCGATTGACAGAAATCGGCTTAATTTCAGTCAGATTTTAATCAGATTTGAGAGAAATAATGAATAGATTTTTTTTTTATATTTATGGTGGATTCCCGATGCGTTTCCTCACAATTCCTAAAAAAAAATCTAATTTGACTGGAAGTCGGTTTGCATTACAGTGTAGAGTTGACGATATTTATCACTAGCCTGGGGCTGGAGCCTAAATTATAGATTATACCAGCAGTAAAAGGGTTAAATAGATACAGCTTCAGATCAGTTGGCAGCACCACTATGTAATACTTGTGTGTGATTAGATTAAGATTCCCTAATGCATTATGTAATTTTGACAGAACTCCTCCAATATCATCATCTGCTCAGAGAGTGCCAGCAAAAGATACATCTATAAATGTGGGTTGTAGTGAACACTGCGAAGTTATACTCTTGTTTGATCTAGCCTGGAAGGCATTTTTCAATATAGTGAGACTGAACACAGCTACTATGATTTGAAATGCAATAATGTCATCAAATGATGCATGACTGTATATCAAACTTATGAGATTCTATGTTAAGCGGTAAATCCACTACGACGCATAGGCCATGCATGCATCTGAAAATGGATGCATGAGCTGGGCACAGAGCCAGTGGAGGCAGTCTCATGCGTCAGATTATTGGAGAAAAGAACAGACACATAGGGTTGAGTCTGGATCCACTGTCTATGCATCTCCCATGCATCCTCCATGCGTCTACAGATGCACAACAGACGCATGAGTGGATTTTTGTCATGCGTGCGTCAACAAACTTATGAAAGTCAGTCCCAAACAGACGCATACCTCTGTATTTAAATAACAAAAGCAATTAGATATTTCCATGTGTCTGCCTATGTGTCTGCCAAAGGACGCTCCATCTAGTGTGAGATAAAGACGACTTCTAGTTCCTCTCCTTCACACACGTCAGCACCACTGTAGTGAACGTATCATGTGACCTAGTCTGTCCGTACAAACAGAAAACCAAAATGGCTTCCCGTCGGACCAAAGGTGCCTCCAAAGAGGAAGAAATTGAAGAAATCCCAGACAGCCCGCCCCTCAAAGAAACAAAGAAGGCAGGAAAGAAGAAGGTTGGTTCTTCTAGCACTCCCTTAAAGGCAAGGAAGGCGGCTCCTGTGCCTACTAGAAGTTCCCCGCGGTTTAAGAAGGTCGGCAAATCAAAAGCTTGGGTGGGTCTCCCTCCTCCCAAGAAGAGGGGTAGGCCAAAGAAGTCGACTCCACCTTCTGCTTCTGTACAAGAGGACAGCGAGAGCGAAGAAGAGAATGTTCCTGGTACCCCCCAGTGTGATAATTCTGTGACTGGTTGAGGTAAGCTGCGCATATCCCCCCGCCTGAAGGGCCAGACAGAAGACATTCTTGTACACGGAGAAGAAACTAAACCTCATAAATCTAGTAAATCCCTGCAGTTTGAAAGACTGCCAGAGGAGTCAGAAGAGGGTGAGTCAGATTCTCAGTTGCAGTCCCTTCTGCCTAAGATGCCTAAATCAAAACTTTCCCGCAAGATGGCAGCTAAGTCCAAGGAGGATGAGCTTGATGTCAACAGCAAGGACAATCCAACCCAGGAAGAAATGGAAGATATCTTGAACCGATCTCAAGGTACATTGGAAGGTGAGTTATAAGCTTGAGTCTGGACCCTAATATTGATGTCAGAAGCCATCCATGAAAGACATCATGCAAAATAGATATTTATTGTTTCCTAACCTACCTGGAAGTTATTTCTGTTGGCTTTTAAGGAAAGGTTAAGCAAAGGTCTATTATAAAAAATTAAATATTTTCTTTTCACCTTTACTTCCTCTGAAAAAAAATAAAAATGTACCAAATGCCTACATGTTAAAGAACCTTTTGTACAAAGTCGGTTTAATTTTATGTTCAAGCTTTCCTATGAAGTCATTCTGCTGTAAATTATTTCTTATGTCAACAAGTGTGTTTAATTGAATTTCTTCTCTTTTTTTCTCTTCTAAGGTCATGGTGATTACACTAAACATCCAGTTCTAGACCAGGATCAACAAGACGAAGATGGCGAAGAGGTAGACCAAGATGCAGAGGACCTTGCCAACCTCCAATCGACTATGATGAAAATGACTCTATCCAAATTTGAATTGAGATTTGAAGACAAGGATATGGAAACTTGGTGGACAGAAGACCCTACCCGTGAGGAGACACTATGCAGGCTCTGGGAACAGGAGAGAGCTCTCTATGATATGAGGGCTAATGGCTATCGTGTGGCATCTGTGAAGGATTTGATCTACGCCAAAATGGCAGTTATTCTTAAGGTTCCACGTGAGTAATTATTTCATTGTTCCTTTAATCCCTGTTTCCTATATGTTTTTTGTTATTCAAAACTTAACATAGGCTATTCAATAAAAACCTGACCTTAAGTATTTGGTTGACAGTTTCATAACTAAAGTATTTGAAATAATACAAAATTTTGCTTGTCCCTTTTTCCAGCAAAGAAAAACAAAATCAGGATGAGGAGTCTCCGAAACATGTACTCCAAGATACTGAAAACTGCTAAAAGTGGTTCAGCTGCTGTAGGTAAAACCCCTCGACAGAAGGAGATATGCAGGTTGGTCAGGTTCTTAAGAACTTACTTGAACCAGAACGAAACCTACAACACTTACTCTGGATGCATCCCCAGGAAGGCCACCTTCACATCTACCCCTAAGCCAAAGGGAACAGCTTCCCAGCCTACCGACTTAGAGGTAAGATTGTGCTTTAGTTTTTAACTTTTAGCCCCCTTCTGTGTAAGTCTATTTTCCCCAAAAAAATCTCAATCAAGTTCTCATATATATAACCTTAAAAAAGATAATTAAGTCTGCATTTTTGGTGAAAACAAAGAGGTCCCTTGTTTTTAGTCATGATTTATAATTGTAGAGGTGTTTTTTTTGTTGAAGCTCATGAAGGGTTAAGATGTCGTGGTAAATAATATTAGACAGAGAGTGCATAAATTTCCTTTTTTTTCAGACTGAAGAGAACTTGGAGGGGTTGTCTCAGATACCATTCCAACCTAAGCGCCGGAAGGTGAATCAGAAACAAGAACAACTAGCTCAAGAGTTGGATCAAGATGAGGATGAAGGTGAAGGAGACGGTGAGGGTGAGGGTAAGGATGAGGAAGACGATGAGGGTGAGGTTGAGGGTACTCCTGTGTTCCAGTCTAGTAAAAAACATTATAGCAGAAACCAACACATTGGGACGGAGGCTGCAGCACACCAGTCTAAGCATCTGAGTCCACCACGCAATTCACAGAAGAAACAGAGTCAGCCTGCTAAGTCGGGACAATCATCCAGCTGCAAGATACAGCACCTGCAGCTTCTACCTCCAAAGACACTGTGAAAGGTGCGGGCAAAGGGCTGCATCAGACCTCAAGCAAAGGTAAGGGCCAGGAAACAGCCTTGGATAGGTAAAAAACGTTGTTCAGCAAAGCAGAAGTGAAATCTGGCCTGCATTATTCTGAGGATGGCTCCTCCCAGAAGGCTTCTCTCTACCAACCATACACAGGAAAGGAGACCTCTATGCATGGGGGTGAGTCTTCCATGGAGGACAGGTCTACTGACTATGGTGTGGAAACCCCGTCTGCAAATTGGTACACCAAGCAAGGACCTGATCATCATCGCGCCCATGAGGCTGAGCTTGACAAAAAGAAAGCTGAGAAGGCCAAGAACGACCCAGTGTTGAGGATGATGGAAAAAAAATCCGAAAACCTAGAAAAAAAGGTAGAAGTTTGTCTAAACCCAAACCCACTAGTCAGCCTCTTATCTCAGACCCTGTTTCATCCGATGCCCATCTGTGGGCTGACTCTTTGGTCAGACAGGTAGAGCAGATGTCACCGAAACTGCAAAGAAAGTTCATGCGTCATGTCACTAACATGGCGTATGATGCATTAGATGGGGACTGGCCTTCTAAGTAAACTTGATTCATGTTTGTCTTCACGATGATTATGCATAAAAGACAGAAGGAGTCAAAAAACACAAGACAACACAAATTTGTTTGAACATTTTATATAAAAAAGGAAAAGAACTTTGTGTTTATTTATATAATTCTGCAAGAAAACCTTGTGCGGTGCTTAATATGAAAAATTACATGTTCATGTCTTATGTTACTGTAACAAGTATTTATCCAAGTTTTTACAGTTGGTGCTCAAGAACCTTTTGTTTTAGATGAATGATGCATGATTCAAACTCATGATTTTTTATTTTTGGTTCTCTCGACACTCTAGGACTTAACTTAAAAAGGTGAGCGTCTATATATTAAATGACAGTACAATCAGCGTCTACAAACTAAAAGTGTACATGTATGAAAAACTTTCCCTCAAGGATCACGATCTCATGACTCTGCATTTAAACACATACGGGTACTGAAGTAAAACATAAATAATTTATTCTATGCTTACACACACACCCACACACACACACACACACACACACATATATATATATATATATATATATATATATATATATATATATATATATAAGTTACCTCGCTACCAGGGAATAATAATACCGGTAATAACGATAATAATAATATTGATATATACGGTAATAATAATATATGATACAGTAGTATAATAAATGATCATATCACAGACACATGAGTTTGGCGGGTTACTGACCTTGGGGCTATCAGCACCATACATGCCTTTATTAAAACAACTATAATAATTAGTTGACAAAGCATAGTCAGTAAAATGCATAATATAAAAACAGTAGTATAGTAATAACAATAGTAATAACAATAGTAATAACATTAGTAAAAATTTGAAAATCAAGGGAACACCCAGCGTGGTGTTACCTGTACAGGTGAATCGAGCCAACTGACGGTTATTTGAACCACCCCCTTATATACTGGAGGAGTGTTTACCATGACGTCATGCTATGACATCATAGATACCAATGCGCGCTGCAAGTAGTCCCTAACCGTCCGCGGCTAATTATATAAATATACACGAGTGTATATAGTTCCATAAGTTACCTCGCTACCAGGGAATAATAATACCGGTAATAACGATAATAATAATATTGATATATACGGTAATAATAATATATGATACAGTAGTATAATAAATGATCATATCACAGACACATGTGTTTGGTGGGTTACTGACCTTGGGGCTATCAGCACCATACATGCCAAACACCCAAACATGCCAAACACATGTGAACAAACACATACCAATCAGCAATGCAATTGAGATTGGCAAAGTCTATCTAATTCCAAAAGTTCATTTTTATAGTTATGTAAATACGTAAAAACAGAGTTAGATTTCCAATTTACCTTCTTCTTAATGGAGTCTATACTGAGTCCAGCATCCTTCAACATAGTAGCACCACCATGCCTAAGAGATTGAGTGGAGACTGAACCTTTGATACCAGCACGTAGAGATAAAGATTTCAACCTCGAATTAATATATTGGTATTGTAGAGGAACACCATTAATATTGAATAACAACTCACTCACACCCCTACCTGTGCACAATTTTCCTAAGTCTTTACAAGGACATAACAGTGAGGTATCGTCCCTACATAAATATATATAAAAAGAATGGCTACCAAGCTGGTCCGTTTTAGAAGTTTTAATGCGAAGACTAGAATAACTTTTAAATATTTTAACATCACCTACCCTTAGTGTATGGGGAGACGATACAACATGTCCTATCCTGAGGACACCTCTATAACATAAGAGAATAGCTAACCAAAATTTCAAGTCAGCCCTGTTGGAGAGATCCAAATACGATCTAATAAATAACATTTCTTTTGGACTCAATGGGTGAATAACCCTAGTAGGAACAGAATAATTTCTATCAATACCATCCGACACCTTTTTTAGCATGAAATTACCGCTATGGTCTAAGCCACCTCTGAGTTTTTGATGATACCAAATGGATGATAAATAATTCCTTACAGAAGAAGGTTTCATATATTCAGATAAATATACTGCATATGTAGCAGCCTGTGAGGGAGAACAAGGAAAAATTGATAAACTAAATCTTTTACAAAATTCTTTATACCTGTTAAGTTGTTGTTTCCTTGTTCTCCTTGTATTCTCTGACACACCCTTCGTCAAAAGACACCTTTTTCTTTTTTGTAACCTTTTCCATTCTGGAAGTAAAGCAACACATATCATTTTCATGAAGAGAATTTACACATTTGCTCGGAATACCCTTATAAGCAAGTCTAGATAGTTGATCGGCCAGGACATTGTCCTCCGACTTAATATAAGTTGCATACACTTCCACATTGTTAATGAAGCAAAGCCAGAAGATCTCTCTCAACCATTCCATACATAACTTATTCCTGGACCTACCAGTATTTATCATAGCTAGAACTTGCATATTATCAGTAATACAGTGTATCCTTTTATTTTTACAACTTGAAATCCAACGTTTCAAACCAACCATGACCGGGTATAACTCATACACATTTATGTTTCTATGATGGTCTTTAAACCTATCCAAAATTGGAGGGGAAGCAAAATAGCCTGTACCTAGATTGAACCTATCATATGAAGTCCAGTCACCATAGAGAAAATCCTTACCCATCCATGCTCCAAAGCCCTTAATAGAAGAGTCAGAGTACATAGGTGTATTAACCAAGTCGCCAAGGATTAAACTTCTACCGTTAAAAGTGTCACAAAAATCCAACCACCACTGGATGTTTTGTTTGGTACATTCCGAAATTTTTATATAGCCCCTAGGCTTGGCTCGCGCACACAAATCAAAGATTCTTCTGCTAAAAGTTCTACCACCCTTTACCACCTGTGAGCAAAAAGACATGAGACCTCCAATCCTCTCAAGGTTCTTCTTAGAAATAAATTTCTTGTTAACATTCTCCATCAAAATATTTTTCATCTTAGTTAATTTATCTTCTGGCAAGGATAATTCCAGATTAACAGAGTCTATATTAATACCAAGAAATTTACAGGTTTGTGAAGGATCCGTTACTTTCTCCCTCGATACCACGAACCCCATATGCTGCATGCATTCTATGAGGATATTCCTTTGACGTAAACATTCATCATGAGTACTAGCAATTATGATAAAATCATCTAAATAATTAACAATTTTTTCCACACCGTAGAATTTTGCCACCTCCACAATAAAATCAGAGATTCTATTTAAAATATATGGAGCACACTTTAGACCAAAAGTTAACCTGTTGCTCACATAAAAATCCTCACCATGCCCAAAATCCCATCTAAAACCTTGCATGGTAGTGTGAGGTGCATACACATTTATAGACCTACAAGCTGACTTTAAATCCACCACACTCATGAAATCGTTCTTATTCAATTGAGCAGTCACCGTGCTAATAATATTATAAGAAAAAGCAGAGGTTGTGGTATCCATAAAGTTGTTAATAGATATTCTATCCGGCATACTACAGTCAGTTATGGGTCTTAACTTGCCGTTTGATTTTTCTACGCCGCCTAGAGCATGGATACAACGAGGTTTACTAACACTTTTTGAAACTAGACCCGCCTCCAACTCATCTAGTAATATACCACAATATTCATTATAGAATCTTCCTTCAAGGATTGATTTATAATTTTTACAATCATAAGTAGTATGACATTCCGGATCCACAATTTTAAAACCTTGAACAATACCATGCCATAGAAAATCAGCCTCTGTACCACTAATATCAATGATACCATTTTGTTGAAGGAAGGGAGCTACCCTACATGGTAAAATTTGAGCTCTCTCCCCACCAATGTAATGTATACACTCGCACACACCATTTATACAACTGTCATACACTCTGATGCTAGGTAAATTTTTTACAGCAACAGTAAATAATGGTTCAATTTCATCCTGTACCGGATGATTATGTGTAACATTTACAACTTTCGAGTTAATATTAACATTCATATTAATCTAATTAACCAAGTCAAATTGATTAGACCTATGGTCTCTCGGTTGGATAAAATTTTTTCTATCCGCTTCAGAATTTATATTTACAACACCCCTATCTGAAACTTTGGGTGAGGGTAATTTACCGTCTACCACACTTACTAAATCTGACCTTGGCATCAGAATATCGAAACATACAGAGTTAGGACGTAAATCACCACAAATTTCCTATTCACTTTTAGCCTTGGAGCAGTCCAATTTATTATGACCAGGACCACTGCATACATTGCAAATGTGTCTATATTTGCATGGATCCTTACTACAACCTTCAGCCCTGTTGAATGCGTAGCAGGGATTGTTAGATGTTTTTGGTCTACCTGAGTTCTTATGCTTAGCAGCATAAGCTCTTTGGGCATGCACAGTACCATCATACGACAAATATCTTAAAATATCTGAATTTTCAATGACATTGAAAGCATAGATACCATTCTCGTTAGCCCTGGATCTTACAGACTTGTCATATGCAGTAAGGGCTGGTACAGTATATATCTTAGTGCCAGACTTCTCAACCAAAACCTGCAAATGCCTCAGCATCCCTTCAATATCAGCGCCCTTTCTATAATACTTTAGGGCGAACTTAAGGTTGACTAGAATAAGCTTCTCAATAGAGTCTATCTTATCCTTCTTTTCTACATAATTCTCTTGGTCAAACTCACCCATTTTGGTATGACGATGACGACCAGACATAGACGAATCCATTGACGATGAACGTGAATAGCTGCGGCTGCACTGACGAGCTGTAAATGACGATCTAGACCGGTGACGACCTCGTCGAGCGACTTTAACCCACTCGTCCTCGTCCTGCGCTGGCGCAAAGCATGGCGACTGTTGTCTTGTCTCCTTGACTACTGGCCCGCGTCCCTGGCGACGTGACGTCATCTCTTGTTTATCAACATACGCACGTGGTTTGCTCGAACCGCTTGAAGTACCAGATATCCCATCTTTGCGGTCCCTTCCGCTAACCACCTCTCGTAATAAAAACTTGATATCCGCCAATTCGTCTTCCAGCTTCTCCAGGCTATTATTCCTCGTCTGGTCAACGACTGGATTGTCCAAATCAAAGGATGTGCTGGACAAATCCAAATCGCTCGCTAATCCTGAGTTGGCCGATTCAGGCGAAGTTTTTGCCAATTTGGCCGATTTTTTCGCCGATACCTTAGTCTTGGTATTTCTCTTAGACTTTCTACCCATTTTTGGGTAAAAGCTGAGGCCCAAAAGACCTTAACCCTTAGGTGCCCAGGCGTGCTTAAATGCGCGGTTTTGGGCTTAAATACATGCATATTGAAGCAAATTTTCATCTAGGAACATCTGCTGGTCTAATCTGCAAAGTTCTACCCTCATTAGAACGGCCATGACCCCTTATTCCAATGAGACCATCTATTTAACTGTATCTCCATTACCTCGGAAACAGTGAGTCAAAACCTGAAAAGAAGTTGTCATAGATGTGACTTTTTTGAAGGGAATCTCCGAAGGAGATAGGATCTAGCATGATAGCAAGGTGATGTTGGACCATTTGTCCCCTATTGCAACACCTTTGATAGACTTGCCAACCTTACAACTAATCTATTCATATGAATTGTTCATATCCATGTAAATGATTTCATGAACTGTGACCAAGACATTTTGCACCCTGGTAGTACACACAGGCAGAACTAGTTGAGTTTAGTTATGCAAATCTCACACTTAATGAGATTAGGGCAGCACAACAATCAAGAGACTATACAGTAGTGAATAACAAAAAAAAGGAATATTTTAGTTGCTAACGTAACCACACTCAGTCAGAAATTTCTCTCTTAACTAAAAGTTGAAGTAAAAAGGAATCAGGTGCATAATGTAAATTCCATATCAAAGACCTGTTCAGAATTATGGTCTTTATCGCTGGGGTGATGTACATGTGAAATAAATGGAAAATCATCAAATAATTCTGGGCACGTAAAGCTTAAACAGCGTTCAAAATTTGAAAATCAAGGGAACACCCAGCGTGGTGTTACCTGTACAGGTGAATCGAGCCAACTGACGGTTACTTTGAACCACCCCCTTATATACTGGAGGAGTGTTTACCATGACGTCATGCTATGACATCATAGATACCAATGCGCGCTGCAAGTAGTCCCTAACCGTCTGCGGCTAATTATATAAATATACACGAGTGTATATAGTTCCATATATATATATATATATATATATATATATATATATATATATATATATTGGTTCATGGTTGTTCACTTAGCAGGGCTAGAGTTCCTTATATCCTGCCTCACTGAAGGGAGAAGCCTACACATGTATCACAAAAGTGCCTTAAGCGACAGTATATTCCAGTTCAAGAACTTGTGTTGATTTCTTTAATAAAGGTTCATGTTTTTGTTGTAAATCATACTATTTCTTTATTTCTATCTGAATGATATGCATACAGAAGCTTGACTCATGAACCACAGTGTATATGGCTTACTTAGATGAAAAGGAAATGTCTCTGACATTGTCATTACTGGCCACACACTAAAGTTCATCGACTCCAGGGTCCACACTTAGCGCTCAAAGTAGAAGTCATGTTGCATCACAACGTCCCACTGTTTGGGAAGTTCTCCCTCCTTGGTCAGACACCATCCAGCGAGATTGTTCCTCATTATCTTGACCCTGTCTGATCGGTTCCGTACAGAAGTAGGCTTTCCGCCTGGGAGGACCTTCTCTGCACGCCACAGACCTTTGTGCTGTTTGTAGTCTTTCCCCTCCCAGTCGCAAGCTTCCTTCGGAAGGTATGCTCCTGGGGCCACCGTTCTAAGGTAATTATGCAGAGCCACACATGCCAGTACTATAATGTCCACATTTTCTGGAGCCATTTCTATTTCTCCGTGGAAAATCCTGAAACGAGTGGCCAGGATCCCAAAGGCGTTCTCCACACACCGTCTAGACCTGCTGAGGCGGTAGTTGAATATCCTCTGCTGGGGGGTGAGGTTGGTGGAGGGATATGGCTTCATAAGTCGCTCACTCATCTGGAATGTGTCATCAGCAAGAAAATTATAGGGCAAGTCTCCGTTGAAGCCTGGAAATGTTGAGGGTTCTGGCACATTAAGGGGGTTACCTGCGGCATCAATATCCTAAGCAAAAGAGGAGTACTTCCAGATAGTGCTATCTGATGCTTTACCTTCCGCTCCAACATCCACATATGTGAACTTATAGTCTGTATCAACTAAGGCAAACAGAATTATGCTGTAATATCCTTTGTAATTGTAATAGTTTGAACCAGACTTCTTTGGCTTCTTAATCCGGATGTGCTTCCCATCCAAAGAACCCAGAACATGTGGCATGTTCCACTTGTCGTGGTACCCTTTGGCTATGGCTTACCACTTATCCCTCGTGGTAGGAGGCTGAAACATAAAAAAAAAATGACAGTCAGACAGAAGCAGGCTTAGACTTGCGCTTCTCCAGATGGGTAATTCTTTTACTCCCACACTCAGACTTCAGGATTTTTTTTTTATTGAAGAGTTTTATATGGAATGAAAGGTCTATTACCATGTCACAGACAGTATTAAAGTGGTTCCTTTAATAACATTTCTTAGCAGAGATGTACTTTATTTTCTTTTTTTCTGGGGGGAACATCAACAGTCTAATGACACATACCTTCAAGTAGGTTTCATGCAGGGCTCTGAAGATGGCTTTGCAAGTGTCTCTCACTATGGGTAGCACCGTCGACTCACCTACAAGGTAACCCTGGTGAAGAGTTGTAACACTGTCTCCTGGAGAGGAAAAACACATAATTGAAAATAATTGACTGAAATATTGTGTGAAGTTAATCAAATTATTTTGATATAAATTGACTCACAACTTTTTGGCCATAAATAAAAGAAAATGTATTCATCTAATTCTGAACTTTAGATAAAGGAGAAGGAAAAATTTCACCCTTTTGTGTCTGTACAGTCTCAAACTTCTTACCTCGTGTCAGATACCTGATAATCAAGCTCAGCCTCTCCTCAGCTGTGACTGCATCACGGAAAGATGTGTCCTGGTATGTGATGTACGGTCGCACCATCTCTAGCAGGTCCTTGTACACCTCTGGTGACATGCGTGTAGTCTTCTTGAACTCAGAAATGCAACCGAGCTGGAAATAAGGCAAAAAAATATGTTAATGCCAGGAATTTTTTACTTTATTTTTAGGTTTATGGTTTTCAAAGAGATGACACTTTTTACATAGGGGTCCATACAGACTCCATCTCATTAGTGTGCATCTGAAATTGTTTTTGGCCAATTCTATTTTATTGATATGTTTTAATTCCATGAAAATAAAAAATAACAGAGGCATGAGACTAGGCCTTATGTCGACATTGACCTGTGACATGGGGATGACAATAAATGTACTGGTAAAACAGCATAAAAAATTCTCACCCTCAGAAAATCCTCTTCCAGCCTGGCAAGGGATCTTTTCATCCTTTCCTCCTTCCTTGAACACAGATATGGGTGCATCCAATATGTGTGTGACCTCTGCACCTTGTGGTTGCGCAAGATGTAGACATCATCCAAGTCATCATCCATGATGACATAGGCTGCCAGGTTTCTCAGATTCTGCAGACGTTCCTCTTCTATAGACTGCGCCTGTGCCTGAATCTCAACCTGCCCAAAACTGCTATAGGCTACTTTTTTTGTGGAGAATTTAAAGATTTTTGATAAAACGTTCTATTTTTGGGGGAAAGGTTCCATATTTGGCATTAAAAAGAATGTTTTATTGGCCAAAATAGGCATTTTTGTTGATTTCTGTTGCCATGGAAACATGATATTCATTCTAAATAAGAAAATCCATGACCCTATTTGAAGGAACGTTTCACAAGGTCCACTATGGTGAAAACAGAATGAAAATATCATTTCTAGATCAAAAGTTATGGGGAAAAGAATGAAAATTTATGCTAATTTAGCTAATTAGCATAAATTATGCTAATTATAGTTGTATCTGATGACCATGGAGATGTAGGGCCTATTGACATTTACAAAATGGTCATACCTACCCATATTTAGCAAGCTATTCCTCCAAAACTAACAGGAGTATCTTCTCATGCAATATATCACTGTAAAGCTAGTGATCTGAATTTTAAAGTTGACTTTTAGCGCGGAGCACCCTTTCTCCTTGCCTCTACACATTTTACTTATCAATCTACAATCTCAAACCAATTAAACCTTTGAAAGCCAGACCATCGTGCTCCAGTTCTTAAACCAATTGCTTAAGGTCACTGTAACCTACTTTCATTTTCTGTCTGAGTAATCAACCCCTCTGGTATCATCCATAGCCGAGGAGGCTACAAGAATATGGTCTGCCTGAGGGGCGGATTCATGAGATGGCCCTCAGTCAGACAAGTCAATTCAACCTTTGTATATATTTTAGGTTTAAATTCTTGTCAGAAAGGTTCAAAAATGGCATCTAAAGATGGATATTTACATGTTTTATGATCATAAAGATGATACTGACCTTGAAATAAGGAGAGAATCTTCTCACGAGCTGTGTAAGATATTACACTGACTATGACATCAATTATGTCGGAAGTGACCCATGTCTGGCAGTTCATCCTTATTTATTAGCCACTTATGTCATAAATCTGCTCAAACAAGTCTGCACCCAAAGTGTTTGCCCAGTTTGAAGCTGCTGTTTGCCCAAAACGGTTAGTCTGATGTGGCCAACACATCTTGCTGAGGATAACAACTGTTGTCCTCAGAAAATGCCGAGGACAACAACTGCTGTCCTCAGAAAATGAAAGTAGGTTACAGTGACATTAGGCCCTATTAGGGCAACCCAAAGTGGCCCTGACTGGAAACCTACCATTTGCCCAACCTAAAACCATAAATGGTATTTTGCCCGATTTAAACCAGCATATCTGAGCCAAAACTGAATTGGTCCAAAGTTGGCTTGCTACATGTGTATGTGGCATAGTTGACACACAGCTATTGAGAAACATAAATACTGCTCAAGGTGGCAGGATTGTTATGAAGTGTAAAGGGTCTTTGAGAGTGCCTAGGCCCTCCGTTGTATGAATGATATATAGCTATACTTGCATGCTCACTGACAACAGGGGAGCATGTTCAAATGAGAACATTAACAATCATCTGACTCAATTTTGTTAGTTCCCTGCATTCACTGTATACATATATGGCAGTGAATGAGTATGTATACGGCAAGGCAGTATGACAGTGGCGTATCCATGAGGTGGGATACATCCCAAGCGACCTAGCCTGGTGGGCCTGCAGGTGTTTGGTAAGACTACACATCGACCACAGGAGGTTGTTTCAAAACAAGGTAACATTACATTACCTGCAACGTTATACTAGGGTCACACTTAGTTGTTTGTCTTTTTTTTTTGTACTCATAATGAGCAATGTTAATGTAGTGATATTATCAACCTAAAGATAGCTACATCTGTTACTGACCTATAATTACTGTGGTATTTGTGTGTGGGGGGGTTGATGACATGTCTGCTATTGGCTGGCTACCTGCCTGCATATTGGGGACACGCAGACCACTATACAGGCAGGCCATGCCTAAGAAGTTGCCAGTCAATCATCCCCTATTTTCACATTTACCCACAACGGGCACCCTTTGTAGTATACGGACTTAGCAGGTTTAATTATTAGCCAATGAGAGAACCCCAATCTATTCACTGCGGTCCTTCGGGGCCCAACTGGTACCCATCTGGTAGGTGTTATCAGTAGAACTCGCTGGTAATAAACTCAAGCAATGGCCGCGCCCATGTGACAACCTGCTAACTCGGAATAGTATGTATCAGAACGGGACTATAGCTAATCTAAAGTTATTACTCACTGGGCATGCAGCCAATCAGAGGCCTCCATTTGGTCATGTGACCTGGACCCCCATGGTGCACCTCATTTACATAATAGGCAAAGCCCCCTTAGCCAATCAGAGCCCTCCATTTGGTCACGTGACCCCTTATTTACATAATAGGCCATGCCCCTTTATGCTAATTAGACCTCATTTGCATAATAGGCTACCCCCCTGAGCCAATTAGAGCCCTCCATTTGGTCACATGACACCTCATTTACATAAAAGACCATGTCCCTTTCTATGCTAATGAGACCTCGTGGTTTCTATAATAGTCCATACCCCTTTGATCATGTGGTGTAGTCACATGACCACTTGTTTGTAAACAAGGGGTGGGGTTAATTATGCACAAAAGGTCTGGGTTTTTCTTGGGAAGAACAATTTAAGCATTGGTAAATTATACTGTTGTATACCTTTTTTCGATGAGAGGACAAAATAAAAAAAAAAAGGCAAGCGAAAAGCTTGCCAAAAAGAAAAAAATTTGAGCCCTTTAGTTTGTTTTTAAGGCAAGCAAAAACTTGCCCCCAAAAAAAAAATTGCGCCCTTTAGTTTGTTTTTAAGTACAGAGCCCCTAATAACCCAGCAAATCTGAGTGAACATGAGTCATGCTGGGTGAGGAATGTGTGAGTACATTAAGTGATAACGAATAATGTCATTTTGTGTGATAAAATGTCAACTCTCACTCAGCTTGACAATCCTTCACTTACTTCAGTATTAGACCTGAGAGAGCATGCGTCAACATGTGTCAATACTTGTCAACTCTTACACCGCTTCACATGTCTTCACTCATTTCCATAAAGATGTGAGGGGAACTGGGTGAGCAAGTGTCAACATGTGTCAATACTTGTCAACTCTAACACAGCTTCACATGTCTTCACTCATTTCCATAAAGATGTGTGGGGAACTGGGTGAGCAAATATCAACATGTGTCAATACTTGTCAACTCTCACCAAACCTCACATGTCTTCACTCATTTCCATAAAGATGTGATGGTAACTGGTGGTAATGTGTCAATACTTGGCAACTCTCACCTAGCATGACATTTCTTCACCAAGCCTTCAACAATAAGAGACTATGGAACCTGTATGGATTATCATGGCTTCTACTTTGCAGAGTGGCCCTATTGAGTAAATGTCAATATGAGAATTTATGTTTCACAGAGCACGTTCTTTTCTTACAATACACATGAATCAGGAACATAATGATAGCCAAGTATATGTGATTTAGTGCATATATTAGACATAATAGCTCATTTGTTTTGTCTATGGGACATAGCACTGAATTGGAATTGTTTTACATGATATCTAAGTATCTGTTTGTCCTGGTTTGATAAAATATGAAGGTTTAATGTCTAGTGATCAGCTAGGTCACAGCTGATTAGAGCAAATATACAGGAACTCTTCATAGGCTGGTTAAAAAACTCTGTATTGAGTGATAATAGGGGCAGATACTTTGTCCAACATAAGCATGACAGACTATGTGAGGAGATGTGAGCATGCATCAAGATTTGCCAACTCTCACCCACCATGACACAACTTCGCACACAATAACACACTATGTACTATTCTGTGTTTTAATTGGTCCATTTCAAATTTCCCTCCCATTCCTTTGTTCTCCTCCTGCACATTGATATTATCTACAATCCCTAAACATCTATCTTGTTGCTGATTTCAGTTATTTGTCTCACCACCGAAATTAATGTAGAACTTTCTATGTGAGCAAGGCTCAGGGAAATTCTGGGGGATTCAGGCTGCCATATGTGAGTGGTCATTGTTTATCAACTTGGATGTGAGTGGGTGGTCAAAATTACTTTGCTGCTGTGTGTTCATGACCCTTTCTTTTCATTTCAGCAGGCATTCCCAAGAATGATACAAAAAAAAATTCAACTCACACAGCTGACAGAATATCTATCCATTTTCAAGCAAAGTGGGCAACACATGACATGCCGAGGAGAGATATATTCAATAGGAACCAGCATGAACAGCTGAATTGATGTTAATAAAGTTATGAAATATCAGTAATCCACAACCACCTCTACCCCCCCCCCTGCCTATCCCCCACCCACAAATTAGTTGGTGGTGAAGGTTCATGCATGTTGACTTAACTTCGCAAATTTGGCTGGGATGTTCACGCATGCGTCATATCTTGTCATGGTCCGCGATCACCCACGCGTCAAGTCCTAAGAGCCCATTGGGTGAGGGCTGGTGCAGCATGACAAAAGTTGACACAGATTTGCTGGGAAGACATAACAAAAAATTTTTTTCATGCAAAAAATATTCCTGCGGGTACTGGAACATTCCTGCTGGTACTGGAACATTCCTGTGGATACTGGAACATTCCTACGGATACAGGGAGATTCCTGAGGGTACAGGAACATTTTTGCAGTAGCTACGCGAGGAGCGGGCGTCACGTAGCGCGAAAACGGGACTAGCGTGAAGCGCGCCATCTGACGGCACCTCTCTGACCTGACAACAGTTTAGTTTGATGATTTGCTGGTAGATGTCGCCCCCTAAAACGCCCAGCTATTATTTCAGCCAATTAGAATGCATCAAAAGCTTCAAGCCCGTGGGGCTAATGAGCGTCTATGATAATTGAAAGTTGGTTTGGTGGGAAGTTGGAAGTTCTGATGCTTCCCAAATAAACATGGCTGGTGTAGATAAGTAAGTAGTTCAAAATAAATGCACTTTGCTGTCTTGGGAACACATTCATATATAATGAAGGATAGTTTGTTGAGTAAGGAAAGCCAGCACATTGAAATCTGCTGACGTTGACAGGCCTAAACTCAGTGCTCCCTCCCGTCGTCAGAGTGAGCGAAGTCAGCATGACTTGCGCGCTCACACCAATCAGTTCACGGTGGAGGTGGGGGGGAGGAAGACTTGCCAACATTTCAGCACTCCCACCTACGATTTCAACTTTATTTCTGCCTTGTTAAATATCTCTCTTTTTTTCTGATACCTGCACCTGGTCCCAAAATAATCCCTCCGAACACTCCGCGACTGATGTGTAATCCCTCTGAACACTCTGCGACTGATACCTAATCCCTCCGAACACTCTGTGACTGATACGTAATCACTCCGAACACTCCGTGACTGATACGTAATCCCTCTGGACACTTCGCAACTGATACGTAGCCCCTCCGAACACTCCGGTACTGATACGTAATCCCTCCGAACACTCCGCGACTGATACGTAATCCCTCTGGACACTTCACAATTGATACGTAATCCCTCCGAACACTCCGCGACTGATACGTAATCCCTCTGAACACTCTGCGACTGATACGTAATCCATCCGAACACTCCGTGACTGATACGTAATACTTCCGGACACTCTGCAACTGATGCGTAATCCCTCTGAACACTCGGTGACTGATGTGTAATCCCTCTGAACACTCCGTGACTGATATGTAATTCCCCCGAACACTCTGCAACTGATACGTAATCCCTCCGGACACTCTGCTACTGATACGTAATCCCTCTGGACACTCTGCGACTGATACGTAATCCCTCCGAACACTCCGCGACTGATACGTAATCCCTCTGGACACTTCGCAATTGATACGAAATCCCTCCGAACACTCCGCGACTGATACGTAATCCCTCTGGACACTTCGCAATTGATACGTAATCCCTCCAAACACTCCGCGACTGATACGTAATCCATCCGAACACTCTGCGACTGATGCGTAATCCCTCTGAACACTCTCCGACTGATACGTAATCCATCCGAACACTCTGCAACTGATGCCTAATCCCTCCCAACACTCCATGACTGATGCGTAATCCCTCCGAGCACTCCGTGACTGATACATAATCCATCCGAACACTCTGCGACTGATGCTTAATCCCTCCGAACACTCCGCGACTGAAACGTAATCCCTCCGGACACTCTGCGACTGATGTGTAATCCCTCCGACACTCTGCGACTGATGTGTAATCCCTCCGACACTCCGCTACTGATGTGTAATCCCTCCGAACACTCTGTGACTGATACATAATCCCTACGAACACTCCCCGTCTGATACGTAATCCCTCTGAACACTCGGTGACTGATGTGTAATCCCTCCGAACACTCTGCGACTGATACGTAATTTCTCTGAACACTCTGCGACTGATGCTTAATCCCTCCGAACACTCCGCGACTGAAACGTAATCACTCCGGACATTCCGCGACTGATACGTAATTCCCCCGAACACTCTGCGACTGATACGTAATCACTCCGGACACTCCGCGACTGATACCTAATTCCCCCGAACACTCCGCGACTGATACGTAATCCCTCTGGACACTCTGCGACTGATGCTTAATCCCTCCGAACACTCCGCGACTGATACGTAATCCCTCTGAACACTCTGTGACTGATACGTAATCCCTCTGAACACTCCGCTACTGATGCGTAATCCCTCCGAACACTCTGCGACTGATGTGTAATCCCTCTGAACACTCTGCGACTGATACGTAATCCCTCCGAACACTCGGTGACTGATGTGTAATCACCCCGGACACTCCGCGACTGATACGTAATTCCCCCGAACACTCTGCGACTGATGCGTAATCACCCCAGACACTCCGCGACTGATACGTAATTCCCCCGAACACTCCGCGACTGATACGTAATCCCTCTGAACACTCCGCGACTGATGTGTAATCCCTCCGAACACTCCGCGACTGATGTGTAATCCCTCTGAACACTCTGCGACTGATACGTAATCCCTCTGAACACTCCGCGACTGATGCGTAATCCCTCCGAACACTCCGCGACTGATGCGTAATCCCTCCGAACACTTCACAACTGATACGCAATCCCTCTGAACACTCTGCGACTGATACGTAATCCCTCCGAACACTCCGCGACTGATACGTAATCCCTCTGAACACTCTGCGACTGATACGTAATCCCTCCGAACACTCCGCGACTGATACGTAATCCCTCTGAACACTCCGCGACTGATACGTAATCCCTCTGAACACTCCGTGACTGATACATAATCCATCCGAACACTCCGTGACTGATACGTAATCCCTCCGAACACTCCGCAACTGATACGTAATCCCTCTGAACACTCTGCGACTGATGCGTAATCCCTCCGAACACTCTGCGACTGATGTGTAATCCCTGCGGACACTCCGCGACTGATACATAATCCCTCTGAATGTGTTCTGAACCCTCCAACCTTGTCATCAAACTTCAATGTTGAGTCTGGGCCACATTTTTAAGGGGGTCATTTTGAGTATCTCTATTAGATTTGGTGCAGACCATCAGTGGCCCATGCCCATCTCCCATCTATCACTCGTCTGACGTGTATTTTGCCTGAAGTTTCATTCACCTGAGAGATTTTTCCTTGATTCCGTTACGCGCAATATTTTTATCACCAAACCGTTTTCTGCATTCCTGTTTTATTCGAATTCCAAGGAGTTTCCATGGGGTAGATGATGTTTCATGGGGAGCGTTTAAAAGGTCAGTTTTTGATTTTCAACTAATTTTATCATTTAATTTATTATATCATTTGAACTACTAATGACAAGAACAATGTAAAAAGATTTCTCACACCTTGAGCTTATCTGGGAATGATTTTAGGAAAAAATATTAACCAAGTTGTTAATTTTCTTTCAGGTTAAATGTTGGTGACTTCTGTAAGGCAGCTGGTGTAACAAAGGAACAGATCGATGCAAGAACTCCTCCATCCGTACCTGAGCACCTGTACACAAATGGGTTTGTCCTTGAAGTCAGTGCATATACAAGGCAGACATGGAGTCCTAATGAGTTCTACCAGTTCCTGTATGCAGCAGCCCCAGATGAACGGATGTCATCAGTCCAAGTTTCCACACTGCGTGAAAAGATTTCAACTCTAAAAGAACAGAAGCAGAAATGGAAGAAAGGTTCAGCAAAGTACACAACAAAGATGGCTGAAGTTTTTACATTATGTAGAGGAACCCTTCCTCATCAGGGTGGCTCATCAGCTGCAGTTGGCTCATCAGCTGCAGTTGAGCCATCATACCCCCAGCCATCAAAAACCGGACATGTAACATCTGCATGCCCCCAGCCATCAACAACATATGCTCCAATGAGCACGGAAATGAAAAAAAGCAACTTTCTGGACCATGAGATAGCGAAAAAAAAGAAGCAATTGGATCAGCTTACTGAGAAGACCATAACACAAAAAGAAAAACTCAAGGCAGCAGCTGGGAGAAAAGGGCACTATGGTGTGAGGAATGTCAATAAGCGGGACAACACAGCTAAAAAAACTCGAGATGAGCTAAAGGACATCAAAAAATTACATGAAGCTCAGGAGAATGTGTTTGGTGAGTTAAAGAAAGAAATGAAGAGTCAGCAAACTACATCCAAAGCTGAACATGAAAAACTGAAGTCAAAAGTGATTGCAGAACAGAAGCTGAAAAGTAAGGCAAAGATCAAGCTAAAAGCAGAAGTCAAAGCACGACCAACTGAGATTGAATCTCTTAAAGCAAAGATAAAAGAGCGAGATGAATACATAGCCTATTTAGAAAATGAACTTGAAAAAATGAAAAGTAAATATGAAGGAGGTGATGATGAGCTTCACCTGAAGGATGATCATGGTTACACCTTAGATGCAAGGTGGTGCATTAACGAATTATCAGCCTTCCATGTGGCCCAGGAAAAGGTCCCTAAAGTCCTGGAAAGTATATCAAGGAACATCTTCCATAAGGATATTCCTGAGAGTGAGCTGCCCTGTAGAAAGACAATACAAAATATAAATGATGAGGGCCATTACATTGCCAAGCGCTACATAGCAGAGAAGTTAATAGCTGCAGAGAGTTGGGGAATACTAAAAGATGGGACCATGAGACAAAAGAGAAAGCTGCTTGACACGAGCGTGAAACTGGATTCTGGCGAAATTATATGTTTGGGCTTTAAGCAAGTTGCCAAAGAGGATGCACAGACCATTGCTGAAATCACCAAAGAACATCTCACTGAGCTGGCATCTCTTGAGGGTTCTGATTCCTACATTGAGGAGGTCCTTGAATCATTGTCCTTCATGATGAGTGATCGTGCCGCCAACGAGAAAAAAAGTAACCAGCTCTTAGAAGAGTGGAGGAAGGAAATGTTAACAGCATCTGGAAGTGAGAAGGCCAAAGAACGGGTGCACCACATGTACTGCATGGCACATGTACTATTGGGCTTCCATAAAGATGTCACAGATGCACTTTTTAATGTACAGAAGGAGTATGAGAAAGAACATGGAAAGATTGGAAGGGACAGAAATGACAAGTTTTCCAACTTTGCCCCTAAATGTGCTGCCACTAGAGTGGCAAGGATGGCGTCGGATGTTTTTGGCCCCATAGGTGACCAGCTTGGGGTCAGGGATGTCTGGCAAGCGGAGTGCGCACAAAGAGGAATGAAGTCCAAAATTGGCACTTACAAGGACAATCGTTTCAACTGTTTGTTTGAAACCTCCGCACAAGTTGTTCATCACAAACAAGACTTTGCAGACATTCTTCAATCGATTTTGACAAAAAATCCAGCAGCCAACAAAAAACTTCACTCTTTGAGTGCAGACTTGGACTCTGACATCGTGATGACTTTCATAGATTCAACAGCTGTTGCATTTCTCCATGTGACAGGTCCCTTCTGGCGTGCAATACAGGATGGGAACTTCCATACCTGAACCTTTCAGCCTTTGTTCAGCCTCTAATCCACTTCCTGAATGACTGTGTTGACAATCCAGATCTTCTGTTTGACCCACCAGACTTCTTAAGTTCACACAGTGATCCTGCTTGGCAGGTGTTCACAAGTGTCAAGGAAGTAAAGGACCATTGCACTCCCCTGCACAGAAAATGCCTCTCAGCCACTGCGGGTGCATTAGTGAAGGTGATAGAGAGGCAACTTGTAGACTTTCTACCCGGTGGGAAGTATGAGAAGCCAGCCTCAAACCATGAACTCAAATGCACACGCTCAGCTCCCAAGACAAACCTTGGCCCTGAACACCATTTTGGTAACCTTGACTCTGGACTAAGATGCATGCCAAATACCACCCTCCATCACCTCTCGACAATTCAACTCCTGAAGAAGAATTGACATGCTATGAAGGAATGGTATGATGAAATGAGTGCTGATAAGCAAAGGCAATTGTGGGCCGATGCCCGAAGAAATGGCAGCACACTGCGTGCCCAACATAAGCTTCAGGAGCAAGCAGAGCTAAAAAAGATCCATGAAACACACCATGCACCACCAGCAAAGAAAAGAAGGAAAGCCACCCAGGGACTGGCACATCCTGTGGAGCAAGCTGAGGCCACAGAACCACCACATGAAGACCTGGAAGCAAGGATGCCTGCAAGAGACACTGTTTATTGTGAACAACAGCGGGTGGCAGTGGCATACCAAGACAACTGGTACCCAGGTGTCATCACTGAGGTGCAAGTACCCGAGTGTGACGACACTGGAGTTCTAGTCCAGGTAGACTTTATGAAAAGATCACAGTGCAAAGGTTCATCGGACAGATTCAAACTACCAAATGGTAAAGATATACAGATTGTGGACACAGAATTCATAACTGCCGTGGACTTTGAGCTCAACAGTGTTGCCAAAGGACATTGGTTTTCCATACCCACTGCCAATGACATTGAGGCAACGTTTGACCTATACAAGGAACTTAACTTCTGATAGCTGAATGAAAGAATGAATATACCTCTGCAGTACTTAACTTTATCAATCTCTGAGCCCTTGCACTGTTATCTATACAAGGAGCTTAAAGTGACCTAACAAGGTACTGTACTTCTGATCTACAAAATAACCATGTTTAATGTCATCAGGAAATATAGATTTTTCTCAGAGTTAGGTCATATTGACTCCTTCTTGACAATTCTATAATGCTATTTGCATGTAACTATATCAAGTATATTGAGCTGTGGAATGTTTTTGCCAGGTTGACCTTGACCTAATTTATGATAATATATAGGTCATGTTATTCATTATCAGCTCAAAGGTCGTATTGTCTATGAATGATTATTGTCAAGAATGTTGTTGTTACAGTTATATGCCAAAATTACTATGTCAAATAACTTTTCGCAGTAGATTTAAGCAGGTTGACCTACATTTTTATATTAAATAGGTCATATAACAATAAGGTCAAAGGTCATAGATCAAAAATCAGGTCAAAGGTCAGCTTCTTGTCTAGGAATTAGGTCAGATTATTGAATCCTGTGCATTGTATAGGCTTCTTTGGATGGGCCTAATCAGTCTAATCAAGTATATTATTGTTTAAGTTGCATGCCGAAGTTAGTATGTCAATTAAGAGAGTTGGCCTACTTTATGGCCATAAATAGGTCAATAATCGGGTCAAAGGTCAACACATTTTCTGAGAATTGGGTCACATGACGTGATCCTGTGGGACAGATTTTTTGAATGTCACCAAGTTTTCTGGTACATAAGTGAAAATTAAATTGTATCCAATTGTAATTGAATTATGTATCAATTTCAATTTCTAATAACCCTTACAGTGATTTCATTGGTTAAAATAACACCTCATCAACATAATTTATGGTAATTAGGCATGAAATCTCGATTCTAGAGCAAAAACAACATTCCCATTGGATGTAGCATACTCTTAAGTACTTGGAGTGAAAATCTGAAGTTGATATGATGTGTTATAGCAGACTTATGATGTGTTGTAGCAGATTTATGGAATAAATCCTTCAGAAATCACCAAATCACGGTGCCATGAGGTTTATACTATGTCTTGTTGTTTTTAGTTGAATGAAATTCCTATAATCTGATCCAAACTGAGTTGGTATTTTGTCGATATCTCGATAACTTATGCAGCAATTTACAAAATTCCAAAAATGTTATTTTCCTGAGATCTTACTGCTTTGAAATAGTGTCAAATTACAGTGTTGTATAAAAGATTTAATTTTCCATTCCTGTAGCTATTTGCAGGTACACAAACATTCTCAAAGATGCACAAAGAATTCTAATGTGCTAGAACTACTCTTGTGGGTGCTAGAATTATGCATTCACCTGCCAAAAAGTCTTTTTTTACTCCAATAAAATTCTTGCACCAGCAAGAATTGTTCCTGTCTCCACAAGAATACCCTTTATTGGTAAAAAATATCCTACAAGGACTCTGTTTGTACCCCTAAGAATGTTTCTTTACCGCAAAAAAAATCGTTTCTGTATCCACAGGAATAGTTTCTGTACCCGCAAGAGTGTTTCTTACTGTTGTTGTACCTTTAGGAATCGTTCAGTACTCGCATGAATTTTTCCTGTAACCGCAAGATATTTTTAGTACCCACAAAAATTGTTCAGTATCCGCAAGAATTGTTCAGTACCAGCAAGAATATCTTTTCTGGGAAAAAAAATATTTTTGGTATGTCCTATTAGGGGCTCCGTAGACAAAAAAAAAATCGATAAAAATCTATAAGGGATACAGATTTAGGAACAAGGGATAGGCCTTTTTTTTTAATAGAGAATGTTCTGGTATCCACAAGAATGATCCTGTATCCATAAGAATGTCCCTGTTACTGTAAGAATGTTTCTGTACCCGCAAGAATGCACCTGTACCTGCAAGAATTGTTTCTGTGTCCACAGGAATTGTTCAGTACCTGCAGGAATTGTTCAGTATCTGCAAGAATTGTTCAGTATCCACAAGAATTGTTTTTGTACAGGCAGACATTGTTCAGTACCCACAAGAATTCTTCTGTACCCACAAGAATTCTTCAGTACCCGCAAGAATTCTTCAGTGTCTGCAAGAATTCATCAGTATCCACAAGAATTTGTCAGTATCCGCAAGAATTCTTCAGTACCCGCAAGAATATTTTTTCAGGGGAAAAATTATTTGTGGTATGTCCTTCTAGGGGCTCCGTATTTAAGGCAAGCTAAATGCTTGCCAAAAAATTTCAGCTAGAGAACCCGCCCCTTAAAAAAGGGGCGGGTTTACTGATATTAAACATGTTTTGGGAATTTTATATCAAAATTTTATATAGCAAATAAAACACACCACTGTTATGCAAATGAGGATTAACCGTTATTTATTCAATTAGCAACCTGACTACCACGTAGCATGTAGAAAGATATTTATTGCAGTTTCTAACAAATGTGATTTCACTGTATAAATTTTTTAAAAGGACGATTATGGAGATGATACCGTATGATAGAGAATGAAGGAGGAGAAGATGTCTGCAGTTTACCTTTGCGAAGACTGCGACATAACATTTAAGAAGAGGAGGAAGGCACCACTACCATCAACACCCCACTGGTACCTCTATGCTAGTCTCTTTATATAGTGATATGCAAGGGAGAAGTTACATAAAAGGTGTGTAAGGCAAAAACGTGGAGCAACGCAAGTAAAACAATGGAGTAATGTAATGAGCGTATGGCCCCATACAACGTAGACCGTAGTCTCTTTAGATAGTGATGTGTGTGGGAGAAGACACATAAAAGGTGTGTAAGAGTAAAGTGAGTAAAACGACAGTGTAACGTAAGGGTGGGTGGCGTCGTCTGGCCTAAATTTTTTAATATTATAAATCTGTTATATCCATAGTTCATATATGTTGATCACCAATAAATTGCCATCAATCTTACAACGCTCTAACTCAGGTCAAGTAGAAGTTGAAAATACTACCTATTTCTAGTAAAACGTTAGAGTGATGTAATGATTAAATTGTGATGAATAATGTAAAGTATAAAGGGTATATATGACTGTGATACTTTTTTTTGTAATACCTAATTAGGGGATTACCACAGTTATGTAACCCCTTATTTGATCTAATTAGGAGATTGTTGACCCTACCTTAAGGTCAGAGGTGGGTTTACTATTATTAAAAAAGGATGAGTGTGGAGATGATGTTGGATGAAAGAGGGTGAAGCAAGCAAGTGGTTAAAGTAGATGAGAATATGTTTCCCAGTATTTGCTCAGTACCACCACTACACATGTCAGATAGAAGGAAATGGGAATGGTTTAATATCAGTTTTGGGAGAAAAGGGTGAGGCAGGTGTCGTGCTTGCATCTCAGCTCACGGACATGTAGGGGTAAAGTCGCCTGGGGGCCGGTTACCCTTAGCATACTAGCTGCCCTAACAGTCGGTCGCCAGCCGACTTTGTTTTGGAGTGGTTCTGAGTGTTGCTGATTTATGCTGTGGCCTGCCTCCTTTTATAACATTTCCTGATGTGATCTTATATACTCACTCTCATCCACTAATCTACAGGAAAAGGTGTTTAAATCATACATTTACGTTAAATGTGCGTTTTCGTCGCAACGCCACCTAGCACCCTGTGGCGGAATTACAAGTATCACACCTGACTTAGCTCATCAGTATTTATAGCACACCAAACATTGCGGCATTGTATTTTGAACAAAACAAGAAGTGGACATCGTCCACCACACTGACAGACTAGGTGGATATTAACGTATATGGTTTATGGTCCAGTCTCCTAAGGATTTGTATATGATTGACCCAACACTGGCTGAAGGGGTCACTGATACTGTTGACGGTGGGTAAATTTTTCAACTTATAAATCTAAAATGGATGGTATTGATTTATTGTGTAAATTATCCAGGTTCCCTGCCGTCTTACCTTCGACCACTAGCGGACACCCCATGTATTTCCAAAATAGACCTGTCCCAAGGTTATTTTTAAATGTCAGTACCGTTTGGAAGATACCATTTCACTTATGTAGGGATTACAGATGTCCCATCCATACACACAACGCTTGATGTGGTGCCTGATAGCACGCCCAAAGTACATCAATATACATATCACATTAGCAACTTAACCAATTAGGCTAACATCATGTTACACCAGTAGACAGCCATAACTAACACAATAGACGGGTTTACACCGATACTTATCAACGCAAACGCAGTCTGCATTGTCTGACCAGCATTTTCACACCAAAAGCGGCAGCCTGACACCATCTTGGATTTGTGTTAAAAGACCAAAATTAATGACCTTCACGACCGTCACCATGACAACAATCAGTCATGTGAAGTACGCATGTGGTGTGAGCGTCACAACAACAACAATGACATGTGTTAGCACGATGGACTAATCAAAAATTACACCTACCTTAGTTTCCACTAGGCACTCCTGGCGCTGGCACCGGAACGACTTGCCACTGAATCTGAAATTCAGAAGCAATACCAAAAACAACACTTACTGTCTGCCTACCATGGTCACTGTAATGTGAAGATGCCCGCCGTTTGGAAAAAACAAATATACCACGTAAATATCCATCATCCCTATAATCTTAAAAAACCGGCAAGTGTCAAAATATCGCGACTTGAGAATCTATATTTTTATATAATTTTTTATTTTCATAATTATGGCCGCAATTGAGCTTTCAACTACAACCTTCGGTAATATTAGGTCCATGGTTGGTAGACCAGTGGTAGAAGTTGATCTGAGCAGGTCACATCTATATTAAAACCCATAGTAAAATACATCATTCTCACCATTACGGTACAGTGCCAGCTCAGTGCAGCCACCTGGTGTGCAGTAGATGAACTAACCGAAGCGTCCTTAGCTACCCAGCCCGCGCTACACCCAAACCAAGATATCCATAGCGCTCTCAATGGAATAGTGTATGTGATCAATACTAATAAATGTGTTAGATTCATACAGGAATGTTTTAATGTTCCTTTGGATACATACAAACCCGCCACTATTTATAAAACTGTGGATTTTAAAAATCAATGCTGGAAATTATGTGTTAAAAGCGTGTATATTCATTACTGACATGAGTTCATTTTGCTTCTTTTTTGGGGGGATGGCGGGAGGAAATGAATTTTTTTATTGTTAAAAGTGGTTCTGAAGAGAACCTATGGTCTCTTTAAGGGGTTAAGTCCCACTTGGTTAGAACGTGCAGACTGAACTGAACCACTGAAAGTGTTGGGTATAGTGGGATTGAATTAAATCTGCACCCAGGAACTTATACACACACACTATATTCATAGTAGTAGTGACCTGTTCCTTTTGGGTAGGACAATCATGTACCAAGGGTCATATAGCTTCTCTACAGAACCACCCATTTCATACATACAGTACTATGAGTAGTAGTACCGCTGTTTGCCACCAGATGGAGGTGCTATTGTTGTAGTAAAGAACTTTGAAGGTAATTAATCATTTTTGGGTAAAAATCAGATCGAACTTTACATATATACGATGTTATTTTTTGTTCCAAACAGTGTGTAACGTTATGGACTTTACTTTTTTACCTTTTTTAAACATTTGAAATGACCAGATGTATTCATCAATGAGATTATATTTGATTACACCTTTTTGGAGAAGGTGATGGTTTTACAAGTATCGGTTAGGGCGATAAATAAAGTGTATGTTGGGGAGGTCTACGCTGTCTCTTGCGGAGGCACACCCTTCATGGATCCTATAAAGGATCCCCATTTTGTAAATCAAAAGTAAAAATTGTGGTAACGAGGGGGTGGTGCATTCACACTCTAGTGGGGTAGGGGTAGCTATCAATAGTCTGTCGTCTCAATTAAATTCAAATCTACGACATGGAAGGTAACAACAACTGTTTGAAGGTAAATAGAATGGGTTATTCAGACGAATTACTTCGATCAAACACTAAATTATCTTAAAAACAAAGTGCTCCCACTTATACAGAACTACCTGGTGGCGAACTTTAAACCTCACAAATCTACCATTTTTTACCTAGTGTTCACATTCAAGCTATTCTACCTTTCCATATTTTTGTGACAGATTTCTGTTTATTATATCCATACCACAGGCAGGAGACGAGTTCGCTGTCCACTATACCAAGCTAACTGGTGGTAGAAACCAATACACATGGAGGATATGAAAAGTTGTCCTACATACCTGATGTTTACAGACCTCTTTAGTTAAGTGGAGTTATTAACAGGGAAACATCCTTAGATATCCTATATTAACATTCCATGCCTAATTTCTCCATTTTGTTAGAAATGAATAAGAACCCAATAATTTTCCATAGCAATACGGGTCGGGACCCGCCCTGTACGGCCATTCCTTGTTCGAAGCGTGGTTGATCTAGTTCTTATATCCAGGCACCTCCCCGCTACGTAAACAAGACGCAATGGCCATGTACCAGGCCGTGTGCGTTGGAACGCTATGGAAAATCAATGGATTCTTATTTATTTAGAAGGAAATGGAGCCAAAATGTAGGCAAACACCAACTAGATATTATTTGCAAGATGTACAGGAGCTGGCATGCTAGGATTCTACCCGAAAAGTCTTTGGAAAGACGAGGGTATGACGGGTGGAGTAAAAAACAATGGCTACGGTGGGTTGGCAAACAGTGCGGATCGCATGCACTTACAAAATGTCTTCTCCTGGATTAATTCTGGGGTTAGACGGTGAGAAATTAAAACAAAATGGAGAAAAATGTGAGATAAACGCCTTTATCAAGTTACGATAGAGCACTTGTGGGTCTATGGTTCAATATTCCACTCTCGCTTCGCAGACGTGGATGGTAACGTTCATTAAACGCTAAGTAACTAATTAGGTTTATGGGAAATCAAAGTAAAACATGAAGGAAAGATGATGTGACAGGTGTTTTTTAGAGGGGGAAAAAGTTAATCCTCTATTGAAAGAGATGTTAAAAGTCTCCTTTCATCTATTCAAGTATTTAGTCCGATTATGGGGGTCGCCCGCATTCTGTGTAGTGTCTCATCTTTAGATCTGTTGACAAGAAACAGGTGGAAAGAAATTGTGAAACTCTTCGACCCTTACCATGAGTAAAAAACCTACTAAGATACAGTTTTTAAGGAATACGAAAAAGATTTAACAATTCAGAACCTTTGCCAACTGCTCAAGATGCTACCACAGCTGCTTTTACTTACAACCCACGTGGTGTAATTCCTGATTTCCCTACTGCTGCTGCTGGTGCTGGTGCTACTGCTGCTGCTACTGATGCTGCTGCTGCTGATGGTGTTGAAGGTGTTACTGCTGCTGCTGCTACTGCTGCTGCTGCTACTAGTGCTTCTACTACTGCTTCTGCTGCTGCTTTTGCTGCTGCTTCTGCTGCTGTTGTTGCTGCTGCTGCTTCTCCTGCTGATGAAATTGCTACTACTACTGATGAAGTTGAAAATGCCGCTGCTGCTGCTGCTGATGTTGAACATTATCACCCTCACGCTGGAGAAAAAAATGTTGGTGTAACTACAGCTGACAGATATGATGATGATTTAAGCGATTACTTTTCATACTGTTATAAATAAGATAATGGAAAACTCTTTCTTCAGTAAAATAACAACAACAAAAAAGGACCACTGTAAAATACAGTAGAGGATGGTGATATCAGTTTAAAGGGTACAGAGTTGACCACAGAACTCTTTTAATAGTCAAACTCCAACCAAAAACAGTCAGGAAGTAGGTTCTATCATATTCCTATCCAATATCCAACTACCTCATGTAAAAAGGTTCAGGTCACGTGACCAGATTGAAACCTCTAATTGGCCAAGAGGGTGTGGTCTATTTTTCAAAATAAGGAGCTCACAACGGGGCTCCAAATTAAGGTCGAGTTCACATGATCATATATGGAGATGTATCACAACCCTCATCCACCATCATTTGGCTTTATGTTAGCTGAATGGTCTAGTGTCACGTACAAATATGATTTTAGTAGTTTAGTAACCCTTAGTTAATTAGAGGTCTCAATTTGGTCACATGATCAAATGGGTATGCACCACGTCGCTCATCCACCAGCATTTGTCTTCAATATTAGCTGTATGCTCTAGTGTCACATACAGGAATGTTTTTTAGCAGTTTAGTACTATTCTATAGTGCAAAATGGGCATGTATGAGTCACATGTTCTTTATCTCGGTAAAATCACAGATGTTAGAAACTGCGATAAATATCTTTCTACATGCTGGTGGTAATCAGGTTTCTAATTAGATAAACAATGGTTAATCCTCATTTCCATAACAGTGGTGTGTTTTATTTGCTATATTAAAATTTTTTATAAAATTCCAAAAAAGATTTTTAATATTAGTAAACCCGCCCTTTTTTTAGGGGCAGGTTCTCTGGTTGAAATAATATATTTTTCTTTTGGGCAAGCTTTTACCTTGCCTTAAAAACAAACTAAAGGCCGCAAATTTTTTTAAAATTTTTTTTTGGCCAAGCTTTTAGCTAGCCTTCAAAACAAACTAAAGGCAGCAAATTTTTTTTTTTTTGCAAGCTTTTTAGCTTGCCTTTTTTTTATTTTGTCCTCTCATCGAAAAAAAGTATAGAACAGTAAAATTTACCAACGCTTAAATATTTCTTTTCTAGAAAAACTCCTTTCATGCATAATTAACCACAACCCTTGTTTACAAACAAGTGGTCACATGACTACACCACGTGATCAAGGAGGTACGGACTATTATAGAAACCACGTGGTTAAGTCACTTGGCTAGATCACATGTTGTTTACAAACAAGGGAGGTCACGTGGTCAGGCGACCCCCATTTACATAATCAGGTCACGTGATCTAGACCATTAGCCAATCAGAGACCCCCATTTGGAAATCACTCCACAGGAGCCCTAAGTCATGTGGTCTATTGTACAAATGAGGTCTCTTTAGCATAAAAAGGGGTGTGGTCTATTATGTAAATTAGGGGTCACATGACCAAATGGAGGGCTCTAATTGGCTAAGGGGGCATGGCCTATTATGCAAATAAGGTCTCATTAGCATAAGGGGTTGTGGCCTATTATGTAAATGAGGGGTCATGTGACCAAATGGAGGGCTCTGATTGGCTAAGGGGGTGTGGCCTATTATGCAAATGAGGTGCACCACGGGGTCCAGGTCACATGACCAAATGGAGGCCTCTGATTGGCAGTATGCCCAGTGAGTAATATCCTTAGATTAGCTATAGTCCCGTTCCGATACATACTATACTACTTCCCTTTCATCCCAAGGGTCCACATGTCTCTTCTATATGGATGTTTAGAATATGGACTGTGATTGGAGATCTAAAACTGCCAACTAGTGGAGTGAAAAAAGCAAGGCCAGTGGATATATGCCAACAATACCTGCAGGGCACCAGCATAGTCAGTAGTATATAGGGGCAATCTAAGCGCATAGGAACAGCTACTGAAATCTATTTGACCTCCTACTTACAAACCAGAAGTGACCTACTTTTGAGACCGGAAGTGACCATATATGGGCCTGTGACCTACTTTCTCGAGCTCTGAGAGCTATGACGTCGTCACATGATGATCACGTAATTAGATTGTAAACAAAAACAGACCGACCACATCATCGACCACATGGTCGGCATGGTCGGCACAGCAGAAAATGTAAACAGAAACAAACTGAGTCTTGCCCAAGGTACATACACCGCCTGCTGCTGTACCATCCGGCTGTGGCATCCGTCTGCAGCTTGTTTATTTCTATAGGCGCAACAGGGTGTGGTTGCACCATATGTTTTGCACCTACAACGTTTCTACTATGCTGCTAACACATGTGAAAAAACAACTTGAAGGCTTTTTTTTCATTTTTCTCACTTTTTATTTTCACTACAAAAATGGGTTACAAACACACACACATTCTACACCTACATGGTAATAGAGTTTTTAGTACAGTTCCAAGAACATCCCGATTAAAGTGCTGCTGCTGGTGTTTTACATTCCAACCTGCACACTTTTTCCTTGGTCACCTTGTTCACCAACTTGTCTACGGGTTCCAGGACTAGTTCCACTACCACTTTTATTTGTTGCACGTCGTTACCAACGTCCGTGCCACCAATCCTTACATGTGTAAGATGCCCCATGCAAACTACGTCCTCATCCATGGTTGGACTATTTTGTCCATTAGGTGTTCCGGTAGTTGAGAGAAGGTTTCCACTGTGTGAGAGGGGTCTTTGCTTTGACATGCCTCTATGAGAAAGTAGATGCAATTAGCCCCACAGGTTTTGGGGTACAGGTTCTGAAGTTGCGTTCTGTTGAAGCTTCCCTGCCCGTCTGACGATTTCGACAAGAACTTGCGATGGTTAGCACTCAGATAGTCTGTCACCGGGAGATGGTCAGCCGTGAGTTGGATGTTGTTGTCGTAGAAGGAACACAGGATGGCCGGAATGGCGTGGGTGGTGGGAGCTGCACAGAACCACCTGACCCAGGTGGTGGTGGGGAGGTCCATCTAGTGGGGGAAATATACCCCTATATCTACCCCGTTCCCTTGTACATATAGTAGTCATATATATCCATAATCCCTCCAATCCTGAGACCTTTCAAAGCTGATTTGCCTGCATGCATCTATATGTACTGGCACACATGAAACATGATATGTTGTACTAGAAACAGTGCATGGCTTACTTTTAGGATAGGAGCACTTGCTGTAAAATATAATTGGAATATTGGAACCTATGTGTGTATGATCCATCATCATTTTGTTACCATATCAGATTTTAGCTGGAGGTTTTCCTGTTAATGAATCACATAAAATGACAACTCATTTTCAAGTTTTGACTCACTGTGCCTGATATAAAGTAGATGAAGCCAAATGAATGGTTGTATCATAATCGGGAGGTCATAAGCATTTGATAGAGGGTCTAACTTTGCAGATTGGACCAGTAGAAGTGTCTGGATGAAAATTTCTTTCAATATACATGCATTTAAGCACAAAACCGCGCTTAAATGCGCGCTTAAGTATTAAAAGGTAGGAACAAATTGCTGGGTTTTTTTTCCATTGACTACAATATTAACATCATTCAAGTGTAATTTCTTATATTTAATAGATGATGAAAAATAAATCAACTTTGTTTTAGTTTCATTCCTAGTCAGTTTGTTTTTCCCTGACCAGGTAAAATAAGCATTTAGGCCTTGTTGTATAAAACAGTATCGTCAGCATATAATAAAAACTTTTTCCCATTAATTCCATATTTTTCCAATTGTTTTAACAAGATAACATGATTTACACAGTCGAAAGCCTTTTTTGTGTCGATGAAGGCAGCCAAGATATTTATTCTAATATTGCGTTTTTTTTAGAATATCATTAGTAATTTTGCTAATAGTGTCTAAAGTACTGCAATGTTTTCTGTAACCACCTTGTGCATCCGTCAAAATTTTATTAACCATCTGTGTATGCATATTTTTTTCTAAAATTTTACCAGGAATAGGGAGCTGGCTGATAGGTCTAAAATTTGAAACATTCAAGAGATCTCCTGATGTAGGTAAAGGTGTTACCTTGGCTACCTTCCATGATTCTGTGATTCTGGTTTTTTGACCTATTAAAACTCAAATGTATAATTTTTGTAAAATGACCAGTCTGAGCTAGTATAGCGTCTTTAAAAACTTTAGAGAATATATTGTCAAGAGTAGATGCCTTATTAATGTTTATATAGTTTGCTATTTTCTTCTACGGTGACGATAAAATCAGGCATTTTTTTCACATGGAATTCCACTGAATTCCCAATCATCTGTGTGTTTTTGGACTAATTTAGGTCAAATATCAGTAAAACACATATTGATATAATCAGCTACATCGTCAGTGGGTACATCAAGACCATGATCATCCACAAGATTTATTACTTTGTATTTGTTTCCTTTTGTTGGGATAAGCCGCTTCATGGCAGCCCAGAACCTTTTTTGCATCATCGAGATAATTATTAATTTCATCTACAATAAAACTCTGCTTTGCCATTTTTATTTCAGTGCAGCACCTATTCTTCAATCTCCTAGCATTTTCCCAATCCAGAATTTTGTCTGTACGCCTGGCTGTTTTTAGTGCTACATTTTTTTTCAAAAATAAGTGCTGTTAATTCTGGGGTTAACCATGGTTGGGTTTTATATCTAATTTTAATTGGATCAAGTACACTATTGATATTTGTTTTTAAAAAATTTCCAGCACTGCTTGGCGTCTTCTGAATTATCAAAAGTATTCCATGAAAATTCACGAAACGTTTCAGAAAATCTATTAGTATCATAGGCTCTGTATGATCTGCCACTGAAACATAGAGGATGTTGTTTATCATTGCTCTTATTCATCACCATATACACAGGTAAATGATCACTTGTGTTCAGAATAGCCACACCACATAAGAAAAACATGAGTAACGTTGATAACAATTACATCAATACAACTTTTCCGTCCTTTGGTTAGATTCTACCAATGTATCAATATTGCAGTCCCCGGGCAGAATTACATCATGATTTTCTAAATTAGGGATTTTTGATAAAAGTTCTCTTAACTTGTTAACAAAATTGTGTTTGTTTCCACCTGGTGGTCTATAAATATTAGCTATAACTTTCTGTTTTGATTTGCCTTTACTTGTTTTTAACCACTGAATTTCAATATCATTATCACTAAGATTAAGATCAGAAAAAATGACCATGTAAGTGTTTCAGATATATATGAGCACACTCCACCAGCGTCTTTATCCCTCTGATGGTCCCACCTATAGAAATTATATCCATTCATTTCATAGTCATAATCTAGGTCAAGCTCAGTCAATTATGTTTCAGAGAATAACAGCACATCGATATTTTGATTAAACAATTAAGTTTCTAAAGTAGAGATATTATTTCTTATACTTTGGGTATTCATGTGCATTATATGGGCCAAATTTTCGAAAATGGTACTTTTAGCATTTTACAGGGTTTTTAAGCTTTACCTACCAATAGGGTCAAAACCTTTGCACTAGCCTGGTGTTTTATGGTATTATCCTAGAGAAAACATCCTAAGCTTTCAAATAAGTGAAAACTTTAGCAAATCGGACCATAATTCTTTTGAGTTATGGGTCTACAGAATTGAAAAAAGACCAAAAAGTTGCTGAAAAATACAATTTTCACACCCCCCACATGCTGCTTATACTGTACAAACCACTGAAAATCACTTTTGGAATTCAATTCATATATGTATTGAATTCCAAATGTTAACTCTGAGTTCCAAAGAGTTTTAACCCAATGTACATGGAAAAAAGATTTCTCCCCCTTCATAATAAATAAAGGCAGTATTATGTTACTCCCTGCTCAAAAATAAACCTCCTCAAAATACCAATGAAATATTCTGTTTCTACCATCCATGCTGCACTTAATTTTGAGGGACATTTGAGAGGTTTATATGGTATGAAAAAGTTGCGGCCACACCCATTATCTTTTAGTCCTTGCCCTAAAGTGTATTAGCATACACATTTTTGAGCAGGGAGTAACATTTAACATTTTGGTTAATGAATCAAATTCTACTGCTTCTATACAGTAAATTTTTGCTTTGAATAGGGTATTGGCACCCCCTAATTAATCGTGAACAAAGATTAGTCCAATATTGACTCCTTGTGCCATTTGTAGGCCATAAAATATGATCGGATGTTACTCTCTGCTCATAAATCTAAGTTCTTTGGCCATAAACCAGATGACATCTCTTTTGTCCCTCACATGGCGTATCCTAAAGGGTCTTTTCTAATCACAACAAGGACACTTCCAGCTATCGTTTGATCCTCTTTTTGTCCAATTTTACCGACAATTGTTATTCCTACAGCAAAAAAAGGGTAAGGGATCAGCCAAAAATTCGCCTTAATAAGATGTATGAAGGTCTAGGGCACACACTGATGTACTTTGTTGGGGTCCAAATGCTTTTATTTTTGACAAAAACCGATGTTGTCCATCAGTAAGTGGTGAAATTTTGCCACTTTTTCTAAATGACTGGGCGTTATATGGGGTTGAAGCATGTCGCCTGCCCGTGCCCTTTGTGAGTTACTCCCTGCTCAAAAACAGATTCTGCCGCTAGAGCTCACTCTCCTGTCCCTCAGTCATCAAAATGTGTACATATGATATCCTGATGATAGATTATACACTCCTGTATCTTCCTGGAATATTTGGTTATGATCCCAGTACTTTAAGTGTCTGTTTGAGTGTGGAAATTCCAAAAATCTGCATCGGACCCAAAGATTTATTCCATTGTTTCACATCTCATGTCTCTAATATTGTAAAGATTACTGTTTGTTGTGGTTTTATGATAGATGCAGTTGTCACTTATTAACCCATTAAGGGCTGATGTTGAGAATACTCAACATCCATGTAGGGGCGGATGTTGAGTATTCTCAACACCATGCAGGGCCTGATGTTGAGTATAATTGACATAGATATATTGATATGGCAGCCATGTTTGGAAATTTAAGATAGAATTAAGTGGACTGCTATTTTTGATATGATGGTGTTATTTACCTCTGTTTGGGCTGAGGAATTTGAATCTGGGAAGTTCAGGGTGATAGAGACATTGGAAAATAGTTGAAAATGATATCAAAATCATGGACTGTGTATTATACTCTGCACCCTCTCGCCCCCTGGTAAATCTACTGCTCAAAATCCAGCCCCCTAGCCTTCCAAAGTGCCCTCACAGCTCGCCCTTAATGGGTTAAAAAAATGTGTTATATGTTACCCACATGCAGTTATTTAGTCCCACTATCAATGGTGGAATTTGAATTTTGAGCAGAGAGTAACACCTGATACTGTTGTAATTTTTTTGATGAATATCCATCAAACTCCACCTACTACTGTTTTATTTGCTTGTTATGGAGTCCCCCTAACTTATTTATGTAGATTTGTGTACATAATTTGACCTTTGTGCTATTTGGGGGGTGAAATCAAATTTGGGCAGGGAGTAACATGTTACATGGTCTAACTTGTGACCAGTTCTATCACAAACTACTGTTAGATATGAAACAGATGGTAGTTGCATATTAAAGAATGCATATTGAAGTTAATGTAGATGAATGTTGTCTGACACCTTTTAACAAAGCTAGATGAAAATTGGGGTTTTAGAAAAACATTCTCAGAAAAATCAGTCAATGACGAAAGTTCAATATCCAATATCTCGGAAAGTATTTGAAGGAACATATTTATTTTTTTAATCATGATACATACTTACTAGCAGATGTTGTAAATGAATTTAGGAGACATTAGGATATAGTTAAGAGGTATATCCAGTTGGTCTCTGAATTTCGAGCAAGGAGGAAACCAAATTACAACAGATAATCTTTGAACGCTTATAAAAACGGACCTGCTAGGAGTTGCTGCGTATGTCAGGTGTTTTTACGCAGCCAAGACATTGATCTTTGAATGTAATAAAGTTGTTGTAACTTATTTTGAATTTCACTGTTTTTGATTTGTCAGGGCCAAAAGTGCCACATTCAACAATTTGGCCCATATATTGGCCTGTTCCTCTGATTAAATTATAATTCAGACTGGTTCTTGTAGCTAGGGTCTTCACGATAGGAGGCTATATGTACCATATAGGTACAAGTATTATTAATAACCCATACAATTAGTTCTAAATTCAAATAGGCAATAGGTAGTGAGCCTCTGCACTTATGGCGGTTCATACCAACTTGATGAGACATCATAGGACACAAATGTGAGGGGGGGATATGTAGCTCCATATAATCCTACAATCTTTATCCCTTATAAATACAGTACATAGTGACAGCTAGTGGTTTTTGGGGTTTGTTTTAAACATAATACTTTTGGTCCACTAGAGTCGAAGAATCAAATTACAGAATAGAAAATTATAACATCGATCAGAATTTCATCTTGATAATTCCAAAATTTGAGACATTAAGTATAATTTTGTACCCATTAAAAACATTTTGTATACATTCTAAAACATTGTAAGGGGGAAACTATTCATTTTTTAGCCAAGGTTTTGTCTTTGTCTTTCTCCTTGTGAGGTCTTTGGCTTTTACTTTGTGGTTGGGGGTTTTCTGGTGTAGCACCTTCAGTGTCACTGTCTAATTTACCATTTTCATCATTAGTGGTAGCACTGACTGATTGTCTACATCTCAAGTAGATGATCCCTCTTGACGTCAACAGGCTCAGTCACATCATCCGGCACATCATCATTGCCTTCATGCTCATCATTTTGTCCATCATCACTTGCTGATTTTTTATCAGCATCATGAGTGGGTGTTGGAGGTGTGCAACTGGGTGCCTCAGGTTGGCTAGCCTCCTCTTTGATCTCTTTGCCCATTTGTACTGCATCAATGGGATCACTAGTTTGAAGTATTCTGTTTGCTGAAGACTTAGTGTCATCTCCTGCACATTTGGCCTTACAGTGCTGGAAAGCCTGTTCCACACTCTGGTATGTGGTGTCATTGTGTGTAATAATTGTGCAGGGGTATAAGTTCAACAGCGGCTGATGTTCCAATTTACCCTCCTTCGTTTTCATTGTCATTGCAGCTTGTAAGTTCAACCAATGAGGCAAAAGAGGAATGTCCTTGTGAGCATATGTCTTGTTGTTTACAATAAGACTTCTCTGTTTGAGTTTGACATTGCTGATTTTTCTTCTTTTTGCCAAAAAATACAGGGCCCTTAGTTCGTTGTATTGTTTTTGTTCAACCTTTGAGAGATCATCCATAAAGGATACCCCGTTCCAGTGGTCGAAATTTCTGAGTTTGGCTATATTTCTCTAGATCTCAGATTTAATGCTCCTGTTGGCAAGTTAGATGATAATTGGCCTGTGTTGTTTTTGGTTCGAATCGAATTTGCCTTTGCGATACACAGAATCAACTTTTTCACACCCATATGATAGTCCAAGATTTTTTAACACTGAGCAATAACGCCTGAGATTTTCTGTTTGATTTTCAGGCATGTTTTGCAATATCAGATTTTTTTTCTGACTTCTTCATCTAAAGCTAGCAAGCGATCATTCAGATTGTTAGCCAGAATATGAGTGGGTAGAATTGACTCTTCTACTGTTTTGACATCAGTGTCAAGTGTCACTACTAAGGCATTGGTTTTTTTACATAGAATTTCATTGGCCGTCAACCTTTTGGAAATGCTGTCAAGTAGCCGCGCTGTAGTGGCTTGATTCTCAGTGTTCTTATTTACCTTTTGTTCCAAGTCGTCGTAATTGGCCTCTACAGTGTCCATGTTAGATTATGTAGACGTTAGTCTATACTCAAACTGGTTGATATATTCAATCATTTCTGCCCGAGTCCCTTTGCTGACAACTTTTTCATTCTCATACACTTCTTGTCCTCCATGATTGTTGACATTCTCTTGGACTGCCAGTAGAGTCGGGTAAAATTGCCCACTGCGAAGAATGCTGCGGTAGGTATGGGTGAAATTGCCCACCTCTTCTTCCCTCAAGGCTTTATTAAGCTATTTGTGTGCAAATTATAGGGTTACTCTAATCACACGATATGTTGGAGCTTCCCTGGTCACCGTCTTAGCAGGTCACCATCTTGCAGATGACAATGGTCAGGTTGTATTGTTGTTCTGCATAGTAAACACAGTACTCTTGTCCTGCAACTCTCTGTCTTCAGAGAAACTAATGAGGAAAATGTGTGGATAACTGCAGAGTATTTACTATGTGCAAGTCATATTCTGCATGTTACTTGTTATAAAATGTGATAACAGTCAAACAAAGGACACCTCATTTGATTCAGAGGCAGTATTAATGCAATACTTCATATATTTCTGTCCAAGGCTGTTTTGTGTTTCCAAAGTTCCCTTTTAAAGCTTTTATGTTCTTATTCTCTTTAGATGGGTACAAGATCTGTCTGTGATAAAACCATCAAAGTTTTAGAATAAGCATACTTGATTCATTTCAACAAATTGTGTACTAGTCACTTAGCTTAGACCTCAGACCTGAACAGGGATGTCTGGGATGTCCCAGGGATCTGCCATCAGCCCTAACTTCTGTAGTTTGGAAAATGCAAGGACACTATGTCTTAAGTAGACCATCAATTGTTGTTGTAAGTCTAAATATAATGGACCGTAAAAGGTAATTTTAGGAGCCTTTGTCAGAGGGAGTGAGGGAATCCAAGAAGAAAATGCTCAAGGCAGCATTGATACATCTTACATTCATTGAAATCTATGATTTAAAAGAAGTGTATGTAGGATGTACTGCAATTGCCCCAGTCCTGTCTCCAAATTAGAGACCACATCATACCTCTCGCCTGAAGCTGAATATTCCCTTTTTGGGCCATGCCAGTAGCATAGTGATGTTACCCGGATATAAGCTAGGACACACATGGGCATAGGTCTATCCAACTACAGAACATATATCTCATCTAAATACATAATTCTGAACATATGGATCTGCATTGCTCTGGGTCATGGAAAAGACATTTTTACTCATTCCAAGCTAAAGGCCTTCCTATTCAGCTCATAGAATCAGATTCTACTTGACATCAATTAATGGTACCAAAGGTAGTTGGACAATATAGAATCTCTCATAATTCATCACCTAATTGTGACCACACCAAGGGTTTCTGTTTAAAAGGAATTAAATAGTAAAAGTGACAAAAAAGGCAGGGTATGTGTAGACCCATGTAAACAAAAAGGCACCTTGTAGTTTCCATTCTATACAATTCATCCTATTATTTTGGGCCCTAGTAATGAGATACCTGATGGTCAAGTGTCTAACTATCTCCCTTGATATTAGCACTAATTGGCTCAATAACTCTATTGCTGCCTGGTTAGTTCTTAGGAATGACATAGGTATACTGACTGACTGCACCAAGGCAGAGTGTGAGTCATGACTTCTGTAGCTAAAGTTAATGTGATATTTTCCCTCACAGAGAAATGCTAGTAAGTGTCTAAATCTAGCTCTAAGCTCACTGAATAATCAGGATGGCTGCCTCTATAGTATTGCCAACGACCGCATTGTGTCTCCATGTTGATAAGAAGAAGTGATTTCAATTCTTTCTTATCTACAGAATGATACTAATTAGAGCCAAATCTTAGCCCTGACCTCACCATATATTCAAAATAGCTGGCCCTGCATTAGTGCTAGTGTTCCCATTGAACTCCTGGGCCTTGGAAACATATATTCTGAATCTAAAATTGTCTCTCTATGTTGATTACGAGCAGAGATATACAATCTTTCTCGAAAATTATAACGATTGGGGTCAAATATTAGCTGTGACCTCATTAAATATTCAAAATGGCTGTCTCTACATTACTATTTATAATCCCATTGAATTTTGAAAACATATATTTTTGAATCTAAAATTGTGTCTCTATGTTGATAGGGAGCAGAGTTATCCTGTTTCTTCTCACGAAACTATACCAATAAAGGCCAAAAATTACTTCTGACCTAATTAGGTATTCAGAGTGGCTACCCCTACCTTAATTTGCTTGATTCTATTGTTTTCCTGGCCATTGAAAACATGCACTTGGAATCTAAAATTGCATTTTTATGTAGATTAGAAGCAGAGACATCAGTTTTCTTAGTAGTTCTGTACTGGTAATACTGAAAATTCAAAATGGCTGCCATATCTTCCGTGTGGATTTCCAGAAAGGTTGGCCAAGTAGAATCAACTACATATGGGTCCTACTTATTGAAAAACAACACCAACCTTTCACAGCAGACCCTGCACCTCTGACCTCCAAAATGGGCCTTTGGCTCCCTGGGTATGTGGTCCGTAGTAACACCGTGGTTCATACCCCTGTGGGGTGTTTCAGAAACCTGATAATGAACTTTAAATATCTGTTTCTAAAATAAAAATGTTGGTCTCTAAACTTACAACTGCAACCATTCCTATCTCTGATTAGTCACATCTCAGTTGTAAACTTTAACTTTAGGTGTTTCTGAACAAGATACAACTAACTTTATAACAGTTACTACAGTTATAAATACTTATGACTGGTCTGTGACTGGTGTTGCTAGAGGCCAATCTATGTGGACCTATTCCGTCCACATCAAACAAGAAATATTCAGTTTTCAGTGTGGTGTTTCACAAGCCAAAGATAAAAATGGTCCTAAAATAGCCATTTCTAAAGCCATATTATGACTATTGTAAAGTTACAACCACTCCTATCTTGGTCAGGTCATATAGAGAAATACATTAGAATAATATTATACTGGTGGCCTTTGTAAAAACATCTGCTATTGTAAGCCTACAACCAATCTTAAAACTGCTATCACATCTACTTATAACCAGTCGTAAATATTGCCATCTTGTGAAGCACCACACTGGGGTGAGAAAAACTCCTGTAGGTTCTGTATGTTGAGCATGTATCATACCTCTTATCTTATTAGTTAATATCTTCTTCCAGACCTTCAAATCAAAGAAAAGAATTTCCTTGTGTTATGGTTTGGTTGAGATCACTCTTAAAACAGTCACAACCTTACAGTTTACAACAGGTCACCACTGTGTGGTGTTTCACAAGCCAAAGATAATAATGGTCATAGAATAGCCATTTCTATAACCATATTATGACTATTGTAAAGTTACAACCACTCCTATTTTGGTCAGGACATATTAAGAAATATATTGCAATATACTAGTGGCCTTTGTGGAAACACCTGCTAGTGTAAGCCTAAAACCAATCTTAAAAATGCTATCACATCTGGTTATAACCAGTTGTAAATATTGCCATCTTGTGAAACACCCCACTGTAATGAGATTACAATAGTAGGTTATATAGTGTGAGCTGTCACTAATGTTACAGTTGTGGACCATATGTATGCCTACTTAGCAGCCGGCAGACGCAGGCTTGAAGAGGCTGGAATGCTGAGCATCCACTAGGCTCTTTCAGGGGATGGGAGGCCAGAGAACCTGGAGGAGAGAGGAGGGAAGGGGCATATTATGATATCGTAAATCCCCACCTCTTGCATAAGATGTAACTCACGTATAAGATGCACCATGTGTTTCAATAGGTAGTGCAGTATTGAAGACATTTTTGCTTTAACTTGTAGTTTTATTCAGTTGAGGTGAACTGTAGTGAGGAGTGGTGTGGTGTGTGCCATGCCTGATCTAAGAGTAAAGCGGGTGGAGGGCACTAGAAATATGCTTACTCACTGTGAGGGCTTCCTAGGTCAAGTTGACACACTTACATACATACAGGCACAGACTCGATGGACTAAACTTTGGGGGGAGACAGTGTGGGGTAGTTCTTAAAGGTCTGACACATGGTGGTCAGCCATTAACTATTTATTGGTGTTGTGTGTGGGGTTGGTCTATGTTGTTAGGGGTCATATTTACTGCATTCATGCTGAAAAATATTAAGCTTTATTGATATGTGTCTTCCAATTCAAATACACTTTCTATGAATTAACTGTAATTTATTCAGGTAGTACTGTATTTTTCTCTCTCCCGTCCACTTTCACTTATGATTCCACACTAGTTCAGGTGTGCCTAACAAGTCGGAATAGTCTTACATCACTCCTTAGGGTGGGGCCTCATAGACTGCTGCCCTAATCATAGGGCACAGCTACTTGAATTCAGCAACTATTAAGAAGGTAGGTAAGCAAATTAGCCATGTGCTTTCAGGACCGCATAATGTTGACACAGAGATGAAGGGAGACTAGCAGGGGTGTTCAATAGACTATGCAACATGCATGCCAATTGATATATATTTACTACTAGAGGTAAGCACCTGGATGTGTGCCTACTGAACACCCCCAAGGGTGCAGAGATGACCGTGCCACAAGAGTGTCACCCCTTCTCTATAATTAGAACACCTATACCCTCACTCTCTAGGCACAGGCTTCCATATACCCTGTGCATATAGGGCTAGGCACTGCTTTGGGCCTAGGACCTTCGTTCACATAGGGCTCACCAGAGGGCATCATATTATAACATTGTAACACCATGAGTTCACAAACACCCTACAAGGCGCAGCTAGGGTTATATTTGGACACGTTAGTACCGTTCTACAGTGTACAATCTGCCACTGGTACCCAGACTGTTCTGCATACATCTTTTATTTAGTCGGTAGATGATTACTGTAATTGCACTAAAATATAGAGGTAAAATAATTTTTTTTATTGGAAATGCTAAAAGTCCTGGTGGTGGGTCCGTAACCCATGTTATCAGAATAAAACTCATGCAGCACACCGACCCTTGGATACAATCATGTCCCTAACTCTAGGCCTAGGATGAGGGCCTTTTCTTTTGCTTTTTGATACATCTAGAATGCAACTATCATAATCCATGAGTGGCAACATGGTCCACTTTTTTTTCAATGTTGTTTGCACAGACCCTTAGAATTGGGGCTTAGGATTCATTGTGTCAGTAGTAGTTATAGCTAGTGGTAGATACCCCATTCCATTTTAGCATTTTCTGAATATTCAATTGCATATAATTTTGTTAATTATTTTGATGATTTGAATGTTATCTAGAGATGATTTACTAGGGAACCGCCTCTCATTTAGTGGATATTCCAATTACTAATATCTCTAGAGTTAAAGAAAATGCCTGTTTTTTTCATGATTTTGTGAATTTTATCAATTTTTACCTATTTTCCTACTTTAACAAGCTCTGTAGACCCTAATAACTGGAATATCCACTAAATGAGAGACAGTTCCCTAGTAAATCATCTCTAGATTACATTGAATCATCAAAATAATGATTTTAATGATATTCCATCCTATATCACTGTTTAAAGAAAAGTAACATGAAAAAGAACGTTTTTGTTCCATTAGGATTCCATCCCTATCAACCGGCGTTCTAGAGCCAGGAAATGGAAAGAAACAAAATGTACACGGTCAAAATGAGGTATAATATGTGAATCTCTGATCCAAATTAAAAAGATTATATGCAACTGAATATTCAGAAAATGTAAAAGGGGAGAGGGTAGAGAGTATCCATAGTGAATTGCCACAGTACTAGCTGTGTGTATTATTAGCACTCCTCAAAAGCCACCCATGTGTTACATGTCCTATCAAGTGGATCGAACCCCCCTCCTTTATAGGTGTAGGCGGTACACACTATGAATAGCTCATGTGATAAAGGGGAATGATTGTTTATGCCCTTTTGTGAAAAGGAGTGTTCAACAGCTATAGGCAAGGCACTGTGCATAATGTGTGTTGCCTTTGACAGTGTATGCAAAGCTCAGCCTACCACAGGTAAAAAATAGCACTTGCTGTGTCAGTGCCTGCATGTCTCATTCTACCATAAGAAAAAAAAATAGCAGTGCATTTTTCTACCATCGCTGGGTGACCTATGGTAAGATTTCTTTGAATCAACCTCAAGGAAGGCTTAACTGATGGCTCTAAATAGCAAATAGCAAATAAATAGCTGGTCAGATTGGACACAGGTTGCATTTGGCACAAAAGTGGGGGACAGGTTTAATATAGCATTGGTTCCTCTACCCCTGATGTTTAGTGACCGACCGCTGGTAATTACTGGTCAACTTCTTACAGTCTATGTGTTAACTATAATTTCACATTTGCTAGTGTTACATACTTTTATATACCTCACAGGCCTACACTTTATGCACTGAAGTCACAATCAATTTCCAATCCTATTAATAGGCACAATCGATTTTTTAGATCTGGAAAAATTGATTTGTAAATGCTTGCCATGTCCACCATCCAAAGTAAGTACTGGGCCATTATTTCAAGACATATGGACCGTGCACAGTTTACATGAGACCTGACCATCTGTGCATGACACTGTCACAGGGCCTATCTTGATGGTCTATTAATGCTATAAAGAATGCATTCATATGAGGAAAGGGAAAAGGACAAAACTTTGTATCAGTTAGCAGTAAAGGTGTATTTGAAGAGTTTGGTTTCAAAACGCAATAAACACCATTTTGGAAAAAGATGGAGTTAATATGGGAAAACAATAGGTTAGGGTAAGTGAAAAAATGTTGCAAAATCATTTCTTCCAAAACAGTCACCATTTGGCACCTAGGGTCCACCTAAAACCCATTTCTTTTCCAAAATGACATAAATCCCACACCTGTTTTGTTTTAAAAATGCAATAAATCCACTCAGGCAAACATTGTCATGATATGTATGTTCACTAATAACCTTACTTACATGGATTGAATGATGTGTTAATGCATATAATTGTGGTTTGTAAGTTTTATAACCTTATTCCCAATATAAACCAACTTTGCTGGTGAGGAGAGAGCTATATATAGATGTATATAAAATGGATTTGTAGGTGTTTAAACTGTAGCGGTGGATGCTGGTTTGGGTAACAGATAGGACACAATGTGCACCTAGGGTAGCGACTGGGGTGACACCTAGTATTAGTATGTATAACGTTGGAGTGCAATGGGTGCACAGGTTGTATATACATAGTACAATAGTAGTATATAGGGGCAAACTCAGTGCATAGGCACAGCTACTGAAATCGATTTGACCTACTTATGAACTGGAAGTGACCTAGTTTTGAGACCGGAAGTGACCATATATGGGCATATGACCTACTTTCTCGAGCTCTAATTGGCTGAGAGCTATGACATCATCACATGATGATCATGTGCTCACAGCAGAAAACATAAACAAAAACAAAACTGACCACGTGGTTGTCACACCAGAAAACGTATTAACAACAGGGATGACGGGTAGGTAGGTAGGTAAATAGATTGGTAGGGGTAGGTAGGGTAGGTAGGTTTAAATAGGGTGTGCGTGTGTTATACACATGCGTTTGTGGTCTGCCCTCACAAAATACTTAAGGGGTGCCCCCGACCCCACAGTTTACCCTTACCTTAACTTACCCTACCCTACCCTATTTTACCTACCTACCTACTTGAGCCTAGTTTACCTTTGGTTATTTATATTTTGTGTTGTGGTGGGAGAATGTTATGATATAGGTGCTAAAAATTAACACTTTTTTTTCTAATCCATTTTGCATACAGCGATGTGTAATCTTTAGTCTTTAGTCTGCACCATCAATGCTCACAGTGGCAACTCAGTGGTCAGTTTAAGAGGGGGTAATACATACTGGGGAAAAGGGCGTAACTAAGATTTAAAGCTAAACTAGGATAAAGTAGGTAGGTAGGTAGATAAAATAGAGTAGGGCGAGCAAAAGAGGAAGCAGGGAGTAAGAGACATCAACTTGTTCATAAAGTTTAAATAAGTGACATAACCTAACTGCAGCCCCTCCCCCCCTAGGCTGGAGGGCAGGGAAAAGGGGTAAAACCTGGAAGCAGGGGGTGCACTCTCACACTGCCATCTCACTCACTCAGCGTCCAGCACGCGTCGGCTGCAGCAACAGCAACTTTGAGGGGGTCACCTCACCATGAGTCAGCAAGGGGATGATAACCAAGAAGGGAAGCAAGTCCCCTTCAATTTTACTGACTGGGGGAAAGAAGTTAGTCTTAAGAAGAAGTCCAAGGATTTACTGAGAAAGCAAGCCCTGGGAATCTGAGCAGGTTTTGACTACACTCCAACCTAACTGCAGCCCCTCCCCCCTCTAGGCTGGAGGGCAGGGAAAAGGGGTTAAACCTGGAAGCAGGGGGTGCACCCTCACACTGCCACCTCACTCACTCAGCGTCCAGCATGCGTCGGCTGCAGCAACAGCAACTTTGAGGGGCTCACCTCACCATGAGTCAGCAAGGGGATGATAACCAAGAAGGGGAGCAAGTCCCCTTTAATTTTACTGACTGGGGGAAAGAAGTTAGTCTTAAGAAGAAGTCCATGGATTTACTGAGAAAGCAAGCCCTGGGATTCTGAGCAGGTTTTGACTACACTCCTGCCTGCTGATGTAGCAGCCCTTGACATAACTTTAGGACAGTCAATGCTCCTCAAGTGTGCACTGGGACAACTGGGTAACACCCACTTCACTGAAGATACTAGTGGGTCAACAGCTAGCCAGGGACCCACTATGGCTGAAAATGGTCAAGACATGATCCCTTCTGGCCAAAGATCAAGCAGCCAGACAAACCAGGCATTATTGGAAGCAGGCATGGTTTTGGATCAACTATTAAAGGATCCTACTCACTCTGCAGCACTAGGTGAGCAGCTGGACAGTGGTGGCAAGGACATGTCCACCCATGTACAGCTAAGGACACATCACTTGGATTTAGTGGCAGCAAAACAAGTGGGGCACAAGGTTACAGCCAACCCTCTGGGGTTACATGAACAAGTCGCCAGTGGACAGAACAGCTTAAACAATAAAACCCATATAAATTGTGAAATTAGGTCAAATGGTGCCTCATAAGACTCTCATGCACAAACTAAAGTTTACACATCGCCATATGCAAAATGGATTGGAAAAAAAGTGTTAACTTTTAGCACCTACATCATAACATTCTCCCACCACAACATAAAAAATAAATGACCCTATCAACATTGTAAACACTGTCACACCACCTGTGCGATATATGTTTCAAGATAAAAGAAAGGAGTTACTCAACATAACATTCTCTCCACCACAGCGTTAAAAAATAAACAGACTCATATCATCATGTACAAATTAGCAGTTCACATGATGTTTACATCACAGCCAAAAATAACTTTCTTATTTTAAGAAATTATTTCTCATTTTAAGTAAAATTAACTTAAAACAAGTTTGTCCGCCAGGTAACAAAATTTTACTTGAAATCTTGGTATGTCCAGCTTACTTGAATTAAGAAATACAATCTTAAGATATAAATTCTTGAATCAAGTAATTTATTCTCAAATCAGGATTCAATTTCCTAGAATATTTCTTAAAAGAAGTAGATAATTCTCATGGAAGAGGATTATTTCAAGATAAACTTGAAAAACATTAATTTCCTTGTTTGTTAAGTGGATATGATTTTTATCTATTATGGAAATGCTTTAGATGGAATAGAAGGTTATCAGTATAGGTGACTCAGTGACAGAGGTTCTTCAGATTACATGCAGCTCTTTGAAGCCACATTTACTTAAGTGAATAAGACCTTTATTCAAAGTCTTTGACTTAATGAAAGGCTGTGGCACATCATACCCTTACATTACCATATCATCTACGCAAAAGGTGTTTAGCTTCCTTTATGCCTTGAATTTCCCTCAATCAACTATCAGACCAATGGACCTGATTCTAAATTAATTCCAAATAGGTTTCCTTCAGTTTTCACTTTATCTTACCACATCTAATATTTTAGGACCGAGTTTAAGCTAGGAATTTGTACTTTGCATTGCAAATAATTCACCATAACAGGTAGTGCTGCCACCTAGTGGCAGACTAGATAATTTCCTCATTTTAAGAAAATAATACTTATCTGGCATGTTAGAATATATTCGTTGGTCAATTTCTAACAAGATCTTAGTTCTATCTTTTACTAGATGTAAGAAAACACTTCTAGTTTAATAAATCTCATATTAAGAAATTAGACTTTCTTGTTTTAAGATATAAGATAAATAATGTTACCTGGTGGACAAAACTACCAATTTTGAGAAATTTTCTTAAGAAAAATAATCTTGAAAACTCAAATCAAGAAGGCAGCTCAAGATTTGTTCTAAACTTGATTTTTCTTAAAGAAAGGATGAATGATGAATCTTATAACCAGAATTTTTCTTATAACTAGAAAAGATTTCTTATATCAAGTTATGATGGATGGTCAGAAAAGTTAGTGTGTAGAGTGGAGAGCCAGCGTGAGAAGAACCGCTGGAACCTTTGGTTAAATATGGTCTCGGTCATGTGGTATCTAAATTCCATGTGACTGGTCAGTGTAAGCAGAGTGTTTGATACTAGGGGATAGACTATATGTTCAGATAGCAATGTCTGAGAGAGTTTGGTAAATAAAACACTATAATTAGGTTTAAAGAAAGTCCCATTGTTGTAAATGCGATCCTGTGACTCGGAGTGTTGTATGTGCACCATGAAGATGAAAATGAGTGCAACCAAAGGGACTGCTGCCCCTATATTTTGAATATATAAAAAAGGTGAAATGAATGTTTCAACAAGTATGGGTCCTCATACCAAAAAATTTCCTCTTGACACGTTCTGTGTCTGTTTCTGATGATTTTCCATGAGAAGGCTGTCGTGGCTGTGTCGAGGATAAGGTGTTGACAATAACCCTGTTTTCCATGAGCATGTGATTCAGGATAAGCAAATGGTCATGTCGATCACATCATCCGCTTTAAGCATGTAGCTACAATGAGTAAAAAAGGTAGTCTGTGTCAATTAAGCTGCAATTTAATCCCTTTTGTATCAATCTGAGCAGCAACTGGTTATTATGTGACAACTGGTTATCCTGTGACAACCTGTGGTTGTCCTGTGACAGACAACCTGTCAACTCCACAATTTTACACGCAGTTTACATTTTACACTCTGTTTACATTCATCTGTGCTACATCCTCCAGGATCAAAAACAACACCACTTTCAATGGTACTATTGTTCCGGGATTAATGCCAGTCGTTAAATTTTACCCCTACCTACCTACCTATGTGTGTGTAAAAAATAGAGTAAGCACTTTTACCCTTGGACATTTTAAGAAAAAATCTCTCTTTTCTCTTTTTTTCTTGTTGTACATAGCAAAATCTTGTGTGTAAAAGTAAAGATTTTACAAAAGTTTTGCAACATTTTAGTAAAATATTACATTTCTTTCATTTTGTGAAAAAATATGTAGTGGTCAGCGGAAAATGTCATGGAGAAACCGGGACTCGAACCCGGGACCCTCCAACTTCGAAGCGGAAGCTCTACCCCTGAGCTACTTCCCCTGGCCTGACATTCTCTACCTTCTAACTACCCTGGATCGGTATGGTATACATAGGGGGAGTGACACAATCAAGTGAACAGTCCCTCTGAAGGCTCTGCGCACCCGACGGGGGAACGAACCCCTACACTCCTCCCAACCAGCTTCAACCGTATCCCGCCAGAACCGGTCCTCCAGTCCAGTCTGAACGGTACCAGTACTCAGTCACACACAGCCTTACATCAGCTCCTGTTCCCAGGTGCTACTGTGGGTGCCACCTGTTTCCAAGTCTCCCAGCACTAGCAAGTTGAAGCGCTTGTCTATACCATACCGGCCCAGGTACCGAGCTCTCTAAAGGTCCCCCTTGCGAGGCAGGACCACTCGGCTTCTCCACCACTGTAGTGGTCAGCGGAAAATGTCATGGAGAAACCGGGACTCGAACCCGGGACCCTCCAACTTCGAAGCGGAAGCTCTACCCCTGAGCTACTTCCCCTGGCCTGATATTCTCTACCTTCCAACTACCCTGGATCGGTATGGTATACATAGGGGGAGTGACACAATCAAGTGAACAGTCCCTCTGAAGGCTCTGCGCACCCGACGGGGGAACGAACCCCTACAAATATATAGATTAAAACCGTTTTTCAACACTGATTCAGTGTTGTACTTAGCAAATAATCATTAACTTTGTGATAGACACGCTTGGCGTCAAACCCATTACTCCCCGGTGAAGGCAAAAAATTTCATTTTTCATTCAAGCTTAATTTCAAGGAAGGCTACCTTTTAGGGCTTTTAGCTTCAGTGAAAAACAATTCCGTCTACTTTCTGGCTCAGGCATTGTTTGAACCTGCTATTGCAAACATAGCTAGAATCGGTACCATGTGTTATTTTAATACCTGGCCTAAAATTCCATGGGTATTACACAAATATCAACAACCAAATAAAGCTTAAGAAATGTATAAAGTATCCAACAAGCAATTAGCGTGAAAAAACTAGGTTATACTTTCCCCTACCCCTAAAAGTTACATGGACATTACACATCACTTCCTAACCACAAGGGGTCTCTACTAAACCCAGCTATAAGTAGTTCCAATAATATCCACAAGGTGGCAGGCGTAAAGGCGTCACTAGTTTGTTTTTTTCAACCACAAGAGGGCTCCACTAAACCCAGCTATAAGCAGTTCCAATAATATCCACTAGGTGTTGCCATGAGTTGTAGGTGCAAAACATATGGTGCAACCACAACCCATGGTGACTAAAGAAATAAACAAGCTACAGCAGGCTGCTACAGCAGTAGGCAGTGTTTACTTTGGGCAAGACTTGGTTTGTTTTTGTGTGCGTTTTCTGGTGTGACTACCGCATGGTCGTTTTTTTTTTGTTTATGTTTGTTCACATGTCCTTCATGTGATGGATCATCACATGATGACGTCATAGCTCGCAGCCCAAAAAAACAGGTCACATGCTCATATATGGTCATGAGCGTGGCTTCTGGTCAAATGCTGGATTCTGATTGGTCGAGAGGTTGAGGTCAAAATGTCACTTCTGGTTCATAAGTAGCTCAAATCGATTTCAGTAGCTGTTTCTATGTGCTGAGTTTGCCCCTATATACTACTTACAGTGATATTCAGTGTATAGCAATAGAAATAAGTGTTAGGTTAATGAACTTTCTAGGTATGATACTCATTAACACTGCATTGAAGGATCCTGGTAACAAACGTACACACCGCACAGAAGAGTATGCCCACTTGGTTTGTTTGTTGTTGTTTTTTATTGTAAAAAAGCACTGCTAAGTGGTTGCAATCCTTAATGTGTTAAATACTTGCAGAATAAACCCAACACCATCAATGTGACACAGAAATATACATACATGAAGAGGCCATTATCTGGGTAAATGCCCTATTGTTAGTGCGATACCTACACCATTCAGGTGGAACCTGATACGCTTCAGGGTATGAAATAAAGACCACAATCTGTGGGTGGACAGACCCTTAGGCCCATTTTCCACGACCCGAATGCTACCATCGGCCCACAGAGGTCATGGCCCTCCATTGAATCCTATTAGGGAGCGTTCATTATTTATGGCAGGGGGGGACGACAATCTGTCAAAATGAATACATCAAAAAAAAACTGAGCCCCCCCTTCAGAATGTGTTGAAAAAAAATGACCCCCCCCCCATTTCGGAATGACCCGCCCTTAGAATAGATTGAAAGAAAATGACTCCCACCACATTTTACTACGCTCAACAGTGTCTACATCAGGCCCATTCATTATACAAGGTGATATTAGCAGCTTTTCATTTCAGTTATGTGTCATCTTTTGAGCAGTCAAATTGTGAATACACTGCTGTTGATTGATTTACCTCTAGGTAAAATATCAATTTGAAGGCTCCTCCTTTAAAGGGTGGCTAGCATGGGCTACTACTGATACAGTTAAAAAAAGGTATGTCTTAGCAAAAATCTTCTTTTTTTTTTTTTTTTTTTTATTTAATCGCTCACAACAACAGTGGTACAAATGTGCCATGGTCTACCCGATTAATTTCCACCAGTGCATACACCATGAGTATAACATTATTTATCATCCAGGGTAGAATACTTTAGCCTTGTTAAGTCATACTCATAGCGGCTACATCCAGTCTTTTGCTGCCTAATGTAGTCAATGAGAAAAGTACACATGAATATAGAAAAATGTTATCATGAATTTAAGACTTACAATGGAGAGAACAATTCAGGGAGAGATAGCTCAAGCAGCATATACAACAACACAGAGAATTTATCGTATTATTGACCAGAAATATTCTGGTTCAAACCATCTGGATTCTTACTTAACTCTGTCCCAGATAACTCATACAATATTACTTTATTCATAATGATAAAAACATGGGTCTTGAAACCCTATCCAACTTATAATTATTTTAGACTTCTTATTCACTATCACCAGTGTCTTCTTTTGCAGGGGGGGGGAATTGACCGATACAAATTTGGCTCAACACCTTTGGGCCATCGCTTGCTTCTGGTTTCTTTTTCAAAAGTACTTTTACAGAAATACACTTTTGTAGCTTGTCTTTCTCTTAAGATTTCATTGTAATCTCAGTTTTTATATTAAGTTAATGGGTGTTATAGACCTTTTTCTTGTCAGGGTTGATTTCGTCAAGGGGTGAAAATAAGGAGTTAAAATCAGGCAATTCTGATCGTGAGTTGTAGTAATTTTAGCATGTAACGTTTTTTACTACTGAGAACTTTGTTGCTGCCCTGCTCACTCTAGTAATGTGTATGGTGTGGCACCACAAGTCTAGCCACTATGAACTGCCAAGCCTCACAGACAGGGCTGCTTAGGAAGCCCCATTCATTTTTGGAGTAAAATTTTCAAATTGTCTGATCACATTGAAATCCCTTTCTTTTTGTTTAAATGTTTTGATGATCAGATATATTAGAGCATTATCTAGGCCGATCACACACATGTATTTAGATGTGATCAGCCTTGATTTAAAGGAGAATTTAACAGATTCCCTAGCTCAAACATAGTAAAAGGGCACTGGCGTCCATTTTGACGTCTATATGACATATACAGTGTTGCTATGGCGAAGCTATCTCTTTACTCCAAAAATGTCAATGGGTTCATGTCAGTCTCGGAATGCCCACCATGGAGAGACGATACTCAGTCTACACAAAGTCCTGTTTGTGGCTTACCCATCCCAGCACCCCTTTATAGGAAAGTATTTATTTTAATGATGACATCTTTTGAGACAATCAGCAGGACCAGCAAAAGAACAAGGAATATTGTGTCAAAAATTGGGCCAAATACTTCAATCTCAAGAGCTGAACAGTCTAACCCCCCAGGAAAACTGTATATACCATAGTGGTAGTGACTGTCCTCATCCATGTTTTAAAGGGGGCCTATCATGGAACCAGCAGAAAAATTACCCTGCCCTGATTGGTAAAGAAGTGGTCATGTGAGATGGTAACACAGGTACATCTTATCCGTGCTAACTGCCCTTTGACACTCAAAGAAGTAAGACATCCATCATATAACATAATTGAATGGATATGAATTAGAGGTAGCTGTTAACAAAATGTTGGACAGCATTATATCTAGAATTATTACTGACAACCAAATTAAAAAAAAATTTTGCTTTGTCATAAAATTTGCATGACATTAGCAAATACTCCCAAACAGGAAACTAGCCCGGCCCTCAAGCATGGGTTGAAAAAAAACGACCCCCCCCCCCCACCTCTAAGAATAGGTTGAAGGCTAGGACTTGAGTGATAGGGTTAGTGTTAAGAGGATGATTTTTAATAAGCTAGGATCCAGATCAGTGGGAATCAGCATAGGTTTTTGCAATGTTCCATATAGTTGTTCCGATTTTTATTCAATAAAAATACGCTAATAATTTAGGTTTTAATTGATTTTTTTAGTTCTAAGTTTGTTTTAAATAAGATCAATTGTGGCCTTGTTTCAATCCAGGCAGGGCGAAGGGTTGAAGAGCTGGAGGGTGTTGCCAAAGAGGAAGTGATGAGTAAAATAATAAATGTGCAACTTTTTATATTATGCCCCAAGATGGAGTGTGACACAGTGACCTTGTGACTTATGAGTTAATGAGTGTGGCTTATGATATTATGTGGATATTGCTTTAATGCCAAATTGTGTGGTCACCTGCATTTTTTAAGCCCCAAAAAGTCGGGTCTGTGGCATAAGTGCACAGGTGTATAATATGCAGTGTTTCCCCTTATCCAGTTTTCTGAAAAGTTTAGATTCATCCCGGTCTTTGGCTACAGGCCCTATAACATAAGCTCTGGAATTTTCAAATATGTCCGGCCCTGTAGTGTTTTTCTTTAATAGTCAAAGACTTCTACATTGGAAGGGCCACCGACCCGTCCTCTTGCAAATACTAGGGGTATTGAGTAACTCAGTGTGCCTGGGCCGGTGTGATACAGATGCACTTCAAGCCTGCCAGTACTATGCACTGGTGGCATGGGTGGGTCAACCAGGAATTGGGAGTGATGAAGCCCAATCAATCTGGTTGGGAGGAATGTAGGGGGTCGATTGAGAGGAGAGTAGGGGGATTAGAATTCCCTGTGCCCAGAAGATTGACCCCCACAGGCTGGTCGTCAGGTAATCCCTGCTTCCCTAGTGTGTAGTTAGAAGGTGAGATTGATATGAGGCAAGGGACCGTGGTGTATTGGTTAGTCTTGCCCGAGATCCAGGTCAAGTCCCGCATAGAAAATATATGGTTAAAAAGGTGATCAGTAGTGATCACTTTAGGGTGATTAATATGACGAGGACTGGGGGGACGCCCTTGTCATCTTTGGGTGATCATATGTGATCACTTCAGGTCATCAAATTCATCAGTTTTTTCTTTGATTTTTTCTGCATTTTTGAGCAAAACATGAAGGCATCAGAATGATGAGAGGGGTGATCACTTTGATTACCTTTCCTCTTCTTTTACTGCTATTTGGACTAATAATCTTTTGAAATTATTTTAAAATTATTTTTGAATTACCCCCTTCCCATATATGCTAGGGCCATCACTGAAGTACATATATCCAATCTGTGGGAATTTACCCCATAGTGCATAGATTTGCATTTTTACTGATAGGTGCATATTCCCTTATTATAATGGATGAAACTCTTCATCGGAATAGGTGTCTAAGCTCTGACTGCATCTATTTTACATTCAATAAATTCTACCAAAATATTTTTTTTTCAAATACATTGTTCCAAATATTCTCATTATCCATGTTGTCTGAATATTCAATCATTCAAAGCTCCCAGTATAACTGTAATTCAATATAATTATGCCCCTGACTATAGATCATATATATCATACAATTGTATACTGGTGGCAGAAATAAGGTACTCAAAATGATCACCTTCGGTCATCTATTGGAAAAGATCACCTAAACTCTTCTGCACTGATCACTTTTCAACTAGTCTAGATTTTCAGTGCGGTGGTTGTTGCTATTTTTTTACCGACTTCTACACTGTTTTGGTAGTGTCCTTAGTATTAC